>OX578278.1:1510843-2880843 GCA_951217055.1 Gerris lacustris | reverse complement strand
CAACTTAATATTTTCATTTCTTCATCTAAAGCCTTTGTAGTTCCACGAACAGATTTTCATAATATTTAAATTAAGTTATTATTAATTTATATTAATTTTTAGGGTCCGTAGGGCAAAACCAAGGACCCTTATATTTTCCTGCGAGTTTCTGTCAGCTGCTCTCACGGCTTCACCTTTCGTCCGATCACTTTGAAATTTGGCAGATATGTGTCTTGTACCTACATACACATTTTAAAAATATTTTTTCAAACAAATAAGGGTAAAAAAAACTTAAGGGTTAAACTTTTTTTTTATATATATCTATATATCATAATGAAAGGGTACGTCGAGCTGATTACAAAAATATATAATTTTTGGTTATAAGCCTGCATAGGGCTAGCGTAGGCGAGTTGAGAAAATCCCCCCCCCCCACACTTGACCTAATCCGACAATGAACTAATTTTATAATTTTAACCTCCAAGTTTCATTAAAATCGGACGAGTAAATTTTAAGATATGTTGGTTCGAATATTGTAGACAACAAAATTGTGTTAGAACAAAATTTTATTGGAAAAAAATTGTGCACCGACCGATAGACGAAGGTGGTCTTGTCTAAAAAAAAATGTTCCCTGTCTACAAAACAATGTTCCCTGTCAAAAAACAATGTTCCCTGTCTACAAAACAATGTTCCCTGTCTACAAAACAATGTTCCCTGTCAAAAAACATTGTTACCGACAAGGTCAGTGAGTTAATTAATGTCATTAAGTTATTAATGTCAGTCAGTGAGTCAGTTAGCCATGCGGCTTTATAGTATCAAGACATATTAATTTAGCTCGATTTAAAGTGCGCAGACGGTTGAAACTAGGCTGATGCTATCTGCATGCTATACTTTCGACAAACCATACAAATTTCATAAAAATCAGATGATTACTTTTAAAGATATAGCTGTAAATAAAAGTATGTTTGTGCGCATGTGGAAGATAAACAAATAACCACAGAAGGTTGAAACTTATATGGGACCAACAATGGGCTAATTATGACCTACTAAATAAATTTCATTAAAATCAGACGAGTAGTTTTTAGGATATGGTGGTTCACAAAAATTAAGCGACAGACAGACACGGGACCAAAAATGTTCCCTGATTTTTGAAACGGATTTCTGTCATGGAATTTTTGAAATCGGATATAGTATAACATTTTTTCGCTCTTCAGAACGATCACATAGGTTCCGTTACCTTCGGTAAGCTTGGAAGCAAAATAAAAAACATATAAAATATAAATACTGTAAAATAATATTTATTTTCAACAAAACCATTTGAGATTTTAAATTTAAAAATATTTTTCAGTTTATATACAACAATGTAAGAAACTCTTGCTCTTTCAAGACAATATTTTTATTAGCTACAAATGCATTAAAACGCTATTTCACATGGTATATTTTTAAAAAGTTTCCCGGACTTTTCGGACGCCCCCTTCGACTGGGTGGTATTCCATACCCCCCGGTACTCTTGCCTTAAAAACTTAATCCCCCCTATAAAAAAATAAATTCCTGTATCCGCCCCTGAGTACCGAATACCCAAAGATCCATTAATTTAACTTAGGCAGTGTTCTAGACATTCTACAGCGTCGAGTAATTCCCATCAGTGGCGCAACATTTCTAGTTACGGTCCCTCACAAAAGTCTTCCTCGGCCCATAATAGGTTTGTTCCAACCGAGCATTGTACCGTCCGCGGGATCGTCACCGGCATGCGCAGTAGATAAAAGCCGTTCCAAGTTGACTTGTGACAGTGTTTCGTACCGTACACGAAACTGTTCCAACCCCGGCAGGGATCGTTTGCGAACCGTTCACTGTACGGTCCCAACGATCCTCTGACAATACCATGTACTGGTTTGTATGACATGCGCAGTTATGTCAATAATTACGAATATCAACAGGAAGGTTTCCTAACTGTTAGGTTTCCTTAATGTTTTTATTACAGTGCGAATTATAGTCCTTAACTCGTTCCAACCTGACATGATTTTATTACAGTACAATGTTAGCGCATGCGTATAAAACCTGTCCTAAACGATTCCCGAACGATCCGCGGGACGATACAAAGAACGGTACAAATAGCGGGCTTGGAACAAACCTAATATTGTTTTAACATTAACAAAACCTGACAGAAAGGTAAACATTGCGCTTGTAATGCGATAATCTTGTGTTGTTAATCCGGTTCATATTCGATATAGTTAATCTCTTGTACCTGTATTAGAACATAAATAAACATATATAATTAGAAAAACAAACAATGATATTTACAGATAAGACTGTAGTTAGTTAGTAATATGATTTGGGTCAAATCGTTTTTATGTATTCGTGTTTATTTGATCATCAGGAAACTAAATATTTTCTAAAACCTAAATCAATACATCGTGTTACCTGATCAGAACAGCATAATAATATAAATAATTAATTATATAACTAAATGCAATATCTAGGATTTGTTTATGTAAACAACACTACGGCACGAGGAAGGCTTGTCGCTTCCGTCTTAATCTCAGCGTTTCCACTCAGAACTCGAAAGGTTTAAATAATTGTTGCCGGAATGTTTACCTCTATTGTCACGTTTTGTTTATGTAAACAATATTACGTCACGAGGAAGACTTGTTTATAACAGCTGTTTACTTCAGTAACAGTCACTTAAGTCTCAGACATATCAGCACTTGGTTCTTCAGTTCCATCTAGTGCACAACATGAAGTTATTCAACGTAATTATCAGCGTGCTCGTCGCTTCCCTTTTAGTTCTCAACGTCTCCGCTCAGAGGGTAATGTTACATCAATCATGCTCTCATGTTTTTACTTTCTCACATAAAGAGAAAGTATTGTGATGGCGCGAAAATTCGATTTTGAGATTTTGATGGATTTACACGTTTTGAGGTTATCTGAGTTCAAAAAAGTGGTTTTTTAAAAATGTCGGTCTGTCGTCTGTCTGTGCAGACGCCTGCAGCTTAAACTACTGGGCTAATTTTGACGAAATTTGGCATACATGTTCAGAAAAATCATACCCCGAGGCAAATTCGTGAAATAAATTTTAGCACCAAATTTGGGGGCGCTACCCCCAAAAACTTTGAAAAAAAAACATGAAAAATAATTATTTCTCGAAAACGGTTCAGACATTTTTGATTATAAAATTCTAAAATGTAGTCCATTTAAATAAAAATCTAACGATATAAGTCGTTTTCCTGGGAAAAATCTATTTCCTGAGAAAGTAGCTTTAAATGCGGACATAGAGAGGCCGGGTTCGATTCCCCGCCGAGCAGAAGTTATTTTTATGATAAATTTCGAAGAAATGTTCAATAATAATTCAATGTACCTTCGAAAAATAATAAATGGAAAAAATGGTCTAACTAATTATGGACTCGTATATGAAAAAGTTAGTCTGCTAGTAGTCTCGGACCGATTTTTTAAAGTCAAAATCGGGTAAAATTGTCATGAATTATTGAGTTCAATTGTTTAATAATTTATCAGTATTATCTATCAGTATTTTAAAATCGTTTTAGCTTTTAAAAAAAAGTATAATTTATTTATTAAGAATTTAAAGTATTGAATAGAATTGGATTTTTAAAAATTAAAAACAAATAGATCCATGTAAATTTAGTGTAAGATTAGTAAATCCGCAAAGAAGCTTCTACCACGAAAAATAAATAATCAAGACCATACTTTCCTCAAAATTAAAGAGTATTACACACTAACATTCGTAAAAGAAATATATTACTCCTCTCAGCCTCAAACTACAAAATCTCACTGCCAATAAAACAATTCAGGAAAGGAAGAACTTAACAAGGATTCGTGTACGCCCAACCACTCAGGTGTTCTGTGGTTTCCCTTAATTTACTAGGCAAATGCCGTTGGTCCAAAAAATAATGTACATCTTGATTTCAACTAAATTATTCGTTTTGGGTGTTTTTAAGACCTTCTGAGTGGTTTTCAGCATGACGTCTGTATGTGTGCTTGTATGTATGTGTGTTATTATCGTAGCGCTCCGGGAATTTAACCTATAGAGTTAATCAACATTTTCCACCATCTTGAACCCAGTTTTCTGAGTCAGCAAACCTTTAAAAAAAATTGTATGCACGTACCTTTCTGTATGACAAACATCTCCACCAAATTTAATTTTGATATTGGCCGCCATTTTGAAGTTATCGAATTTTTAATTTTAACTTTTTCGGTTAATACAACATTAAAATAGTTAAATAAATAAAAATGATGTATCACATTTTTTTTAAATATAATAAATAAATTAGTTAGATCAAAACCGTAACCCATCCAAGTATTGACCACGCCCAATGCTGCATCTTCCTCCTGCTTCGCAGCACGAGGAAATTGGCCACAAAAGTGTAGAAAAGGTCCTAGAACATACGTTTGTTTTATAAGATAATAAATGTCCGTCTTCCCAAAAAAAATCTTTAAAATTATAATATTAGCATTTAAATTAATTGGTTTGTTTGTTTTGGTTTACTTTAGTACTGTGTGAAAAACTCCGACTGTCGCTCCGGTCGTTGCTGCTTCTTAAACAGACCTTATGGCATGTGCTGCTAAACATGCCTAGGCCAGGAGAAATTGATCCAGAAGAAGATCCAAATATAATGTGTTTTTCATGGTTTCGTAGATCTTCCTCAAAACCCTTCTGCCGAAGGAGATGTGTCTGATGCTTGGTACTTTGTTGCAAGTACTTTCCTGTTATTTTATATTGTTTTCTTCTGGAAGAAATCAATAATGTTTAACTATAAACAACTAAACAACTAACTGTCTACTAAACTCATCAGCTGTCTACTGAGCTCATCAACTGTTTACTGAGTTTATCAACTTTCTACAGAGCTAATCAACTTTCTACAGAGCTAATCAACTATCTACAGAGCTAATCAACTTTCTACAGAGCTAATCAACTGTTTACTGAGTTTATCAACTTTCTACAGAGCTAATCAACTTTCTACAGAGCTAATCAACTTTCTACAGAGCTAATCAACTGTTTACTGAGTTTATCAACTTTCTACAGAGCTAATCAACTTTCTACAGAGCTAATCAACTTTCTACAGAGCTAATCAACTTTCTACAGAGCTAATCAACTTTCTACAGAGCTAATCAACTGTTTACTGAGTTTATCAACTTTCTACAGAGCTAATCAACTTTCTACAGAGCTAATCAACTTTCTACAGAGCTAATCAACTTTCTACAGAGCTAATCAACTTTCTACAGAGCTAAACAGCTTTCTACTGAGCTAATCAACATTCTACAAAGCTAATCAACTTTCTACAGAGCTAATCAACTTTCTATTGAGATCATCAACTGTTTACTGAGCTCATCGGATGTCTAATGAGTTCATCAGCTGTCCACTGAGCTCATCAGCTGACTATTGAGATCATCAACTGTTTACTGAGCTCATCGGATGTCTAATGAGTTCATCAGCTGTCCACTGAGCTCATCAGCTGACTATTGAGCTCATCAACTGTCTACTGAGATTATCAACTGTCTACTGAGCAAATCAGTTGTCTGCTGAGCTCATCAACTGTATACTGAGCTCATCTACTGTTTACTGAGCTCTTCAACTGTCTATTGAACAAATCAGCTGTTCACTGATCTCATCAGCTACCTACTCAGCTCAACAACTGTCTACTGAACAAATCAGCTGTTCACTGATCTCATCAGCTATCAACTGTGCTCAACAACTGTCTACTGAACAAATCAGCTGTTCACTGATCTCATCAGGTATCTACTGAGCTCAACAAGCGTCTGCTGAGCTCATCTACTGTTCACTGAGCTTTTCAACTGGGCTTGTTATCGTTTTAGTTTTCAAATCTAGTTAAATAAAATTTTATAAATGACAATTAACCATGGCAAACCTACAGATACGCATCAACTTTGGCCTGTCAACAATTTTCAAACATGTCACTTGTAATTATAATACAAATAGAAATACATTATGTTCAATATATTGTTCAATGTACCATTTTATTGATGGAACGACAATTTACTAAATTGATACATTACCATAATTAAAATAAATATTTTCAAAATTATTTATCATCTTCTCTTCTTTTTATTGCCAGTTAACATATGTAGCAGGTCTAAGTCCATACTCCATAGTCCATATTCCACAATCCATAGTTTATAATTAATACTCTATAATCTAAATAAAAAGGAATGAAAACATAATGTGATGAGTAAGTGCTTATGAGGTAATACAAAACAATGCCTAGTCAGGTTTGACAACCAGGCAAAAAAGATTATAAAAAATATCTTAAATCTAAACAAAGATTAACTAAACCAAATTAAAGAAAATTATAAACAATAACAATTACCGAGGAGGGGGGTGTAAATGGGTTTGGGTTTAAAGTTGTAGAGGAGCAATGGTAAAGGCGACTTTTTTGTGTCCCGAACGACTAGTTGGTTTACACGGTCCAAGTCTACTTGGTCCAAGTAGTGGAACTTTGATACTCTATAAAGTTGAGGTTAAGATAGATTTTGTTACATGTTATTCCTTCTAGAACTTTCCAGTTAAATTGTACTTATTAAGTTTTAAAATAGTGGTAGTAGAGTGGTGATATATAACCTTCTTGTCTTGTAAACAAAACCCAGCACAACCTCGCATCTTTGTCATTTTTTGACAGCTCTTTCTCATAATTTTCTTCATAATCGTGATAATAATTGATAAGAGAACAATAGATTAAAGAAATAAGGAGGAAATGAAAAGTAACAATTTGCTGGGGGGCCTGGGTGGCTCAGAGGCTAGAGCACTTGCCATGCGATAACGCAAGTTAAGCAGCCTCGAGCAGGGTCAGTAGATGGATGCTCTGGGTTCGATTCCCGGACCGGGCCCTCCGCTCAATGTCCACCCAGCATGGTTTAAACAAATGGAAAGCTCCTCGAAAGAGTGGCGCCACCCGGTTTCGGCCTGGAACCATGATGATGACACTCCTGGTTGTAATACAACCAGGAGGGGAGTCATGGTTAACGACCACATCTTCATCAGAGTGTGAAGATTTCGGTCCCTAACCCGGGTTTGTTCAATGGGCTCACCTAAGTGGCCTGCGTCTTGGGGTGTAAAAGCCCCTCGGAAAAAAAAAATTGCTGAAAGTTTGTGTTCAGTAAACTAATGCTATCTGTTGACAGAGATTAGACTTTCTTAAATTATCTTTCTCTGTGTACTGCTGCCATCTGGTGCCTATAACCATAAGTTATTTGACACTTGTATCCCCACCTTATTGCCACCCTTTACCTTTTTGTAACCTTATCTCATATATTCACTTCTACTTACTGTTCATGTTCAAGCCACGTTCTTTTTTCTCATGTACTTTAGTTATCAATAGTTTGTTATGTTAATACCAAGGATCTTATAGAATAGGGATTGAGCACTAGGCGCTAAAAGTGTCGCCAAGAACTTGGAAAATCTAGTAAGATCCGAGTAGGATCGATTACCTTCCCGTAAGATTGTACAATGGTTATAACTGTAGAAGATCAAGAAGAATGGGAAAAATTCTTAGAAATTCGATCAGGTTATGCTTTTTCTTCCTTGTTTGGATAACAGTCGGGAAGAAATTGGGCCTACCTATGCGCGCGCAAGTGGTAGTTTGATGTAGATTTTTTCCAAGTTCCAAGTTCTTGGCGACACTTCTCAACCCAGGGAGTGTGCATAGTGCTCACCCCCTGGTTAATACACGATATTTCTTCTCACCTAATATGCAGATGCAGTCCGCTTGTTGTTAATTATTATTACCCACACGTAATCATAAGTTTAAGGTCCCTTGGATCTCGCATAAGTTTTAAAGTCGTTGAAGACTACATACTACATATATATTTTTTGGTCATTTGTGCCGCGATCTTTTTATTCGTGTATATTCATTCACAAAACATTGACCTTGTTTTGGACTTTAGTTTGTGAAATCAACTCATCCCATATCATTTGCTCATCACATCTCACACATAACATTCAGGTTAGATCTTCTACACGAATTATATAAGTAGCTTGTTGCTTCTCCATGTGAGTTCCTATACCTACCCATACTCATACTCAGCCCTGTCCGACTCCCTCGGGTGGGGGTTTGACCAAGTTTGCCCGATGGCAACGCTCCATCCCGCGGTCACGGAATAAAGTGGAACTATAGAGGAAAAAAAGCCAAGCGGACTGATTCACCGGCCATCTTGTTTTACTCTTGTGAACGAGACATACGAAACATATCTGTTTTTGCTCTTGTGTCTTTCACACGGTGATTTGAGTTCTTTCTCTTAAAGTTTATCATTAACTTTCTTTTCTTCTTAACGTTTGTGGATTTTGCTTCTGTGAGAATGGTCAGGGGTACCAGGTCTTGTGATGTTTTTGGGTGTTCAAGTAAAACACCTCTTGTGAAATGCTTTGAATGGCCTAAGGTTGAAAGAAGGTTCGTTAAATTTTTATATAATATTTTAACTTTAAAAATATTTATAATGTATCACCCTTTCGGTTGAACTGAGATAAACGGAGCGGTCGAGAATCGCTTGGCAGCAAGAGATTATATCCCTTTGTCAAACAGTACATTTGAGTGATTATATTTAATATGCATGATTTGTACCTAGGAAAGTTGATATCCCTTTGTCAAAATAATACATTCCAGTGAGGCCGGCACACTTTTCTAACCTCTTCCCCTCACAGCACCGTATTTCTTTGTTTTACCAATCTTTCTTATTGTTATAACTTTGGTAAATCTAAGTTAATGCTACGACTCGATGTATTTTTTGACAAAGGGATACCTATTAATTCTCCTATGTACAAATCACTCTTGTAGTATTTCTTTGATACATACATCTCACAAATGTAGTGTTTCACAAGGTGTTACAAAAATAAAGTATTATACTTGTAAGTTGAATCTAAAGGAAAAAATTAAAGCTCACTTTTGCGATATTTCGACCCCTCTTTGGGTCATCTTCAGGCTGAAAACCACATTCATTATCAGTAACTCTTATACAGTTGCTGTATTTCGTAACATAATACACAATTAAAAAAGCTTTCTATATCTACCTGACTAGAAGATTACTATTTCATCCTTTAGATTTTATATTGTAAATTTTCTTCTAACCTAGGTGGCTATTGTCAATATGAAATAATTTATCTCTGTTGTAGTTGGCTCATGTTAAGTATAATTCAGGTTCTTTTATATTTTAATTATTTTATATTCCATAGATATCCCATGGAACACTAGATATCCTACAATCATAGGATATCTATGGAATTTTAAGGAAAATAGTAAGTACAATATATCAAATTAGTAAGTACAAAATAATTAATATATAAAAGAACCTAAATTATATTTAACATGAGCCAACTATAACACAGATAAATTATTTCAGATTGACAATAGCAACCTAGGTTAGAAGAAAATTAACATTATAAAAACTAAAGGATGAAATAGAAATCTTCTAGTCAGGTAGATATAGAAAGCTTTTTTAATTATGTATTATGTTACAAAATACAGCAACTGTATATGAGTTACTGTCAATAAATGTGGTTTACAGCCTGAAGATGACACAAAGAGGGGTCGAAATATCGCAAAAGTGAGCTTTTTTTCCTTTAGACCCTACTTACCTATAAGAATCATTTATAAGGAAACAAACCAAAGTATCATAGTGTATTACTTAATACTAGTTAATTCTCAACTGTAGCATTAACTTAATATTATTCATGTACTTAAAATCTTTCAAATGTATGTATAAATTTACACACAAATGTACTGCCACATTGGGTAAATTCTGATTGTACGTGCCCCCACTTTGAGGTTAGGTGATAAAATCCCGCATATTAAATTAAAAACCTTAATTTTGTGTACCCATGAATTTTCAATAGCCGCTCCGCTCATTTCCTGAAGAAAAACAACTCTCCTGTATATAAATCTGGTAAAGGACCAACTCGAAAAAATTTCAGGGGCACGTACAATCCGAATTAGTCCCAAATCGTGCCGCTAAGTAATTTTCGGCCACATCATCTCCCATGTATATTATATGATAACCATCATATCATGTTAAAACTATTAATAGTTTTTACAAAATAATCAATATAACAATAAAGTAATATAACAATAATTGTTATAGTACATGATAGGATGCGAGGAAGCTATGTGCCACACTAATTGGCAATTTTTTTTTTTTTTTCAGATGGATGTTTGAACCTACGGCAGAGGAGCTTCAAACCCTGTAATTTTTCCCACATGTAATCAGTCGACCCTCACAACATATAAAACTCATTGTTAAAAACCCTTCCATATAAAAAAAGAAATAAGACAAATATTCACTAAACTACATTCACTAACCTTAAATTTCTGTAAATTAACATTAGTTTGCATGATAAGGGTATTTTTTTAATGTTTAACTATGTATTAAAACATTGTATTTAACCTTATTGTACTTTTTATGTGAATAAAACAGGCTTTTTATTTAATTCTGTTTCTATAACGTTTATATTAAATATTTCAACCCTTCCTAATATTGTTAATAAGATTTATTTTAAGAAGTTGTTTGTTCTTCTATTTAATATAGAGAGAATGTATGAAATCCGTAACATCATAATATTATGGGATAATGAAACCTCATTTTTGAACAAAGGAAAATTTACACTTGTGTAAATTATTTTAAAATTTGATTTGCTGAATTCATAATTATTATTATCTAATTATCCAAGTTCATTATGTAATCTAATTAATATTTCAAGGCACTGAAATATTTACATTAAATATCTTTTAAGAAGTGGATAAAAAAAGAAATGTATATTTCAATTTTGAAAAGTAAGGAGGAAAGAAATTAGCTTATATGTTTGGATTTGAAATTCCCGGCTTTTTTGGCGGGCATTAGTTCCTGCGTTTTCTCCGGTGCGAGTGGCAGCGCTACTGTACTCAATCTTGTCAAAACTTTCTAAAGAGGGGAGTCGACTATCTCTACTATTAGATATCGATGCTCATACTCATCCTTATCACAACCTCTCTGTAAAACCCAGAGATCGCACACTATTCACAACAATCCATAGATTAGAATCGATTTATTCACAACAATCCTAGGAATCGATCTTTTTATGCTTATCAATGTTTACCCTTTTGTATACATAATTCATCAACTATTACGAGTTAACTTAAATTATTATTTAGATTCGAAATTAAATCTAATATAACTTTAAATAAAAATAAAACTAGTTTTTTAAACACAATACTAATTACTTATATTATTATATATCGTAGTTTATCCTTTATGATATTTATTATTTTCTCAGGAATTATCAACAAATTAAGATTATTTGTTTACTTTAAATTGTATTCGGAATTTAATTACAACATAATAATTATTATAACTTATATCATCATTTGTATATCCTCAAAATCATTAGTAATTAATATAAATTTTTATAATTTCTGAACAACAATTTTATTATTGTTTTATATTGTATTCATACATTACATGTAAGTAGTTATTTATGTCACTAGGCAGCAAAATGGAATTTTGCTGACACGTTTTTTAAGTTTTAGTTCCGAGCCGAAGGCGAGGATAGGCTAAACAAATTTACTGCTGAGGCGAAGCCGAGGCAGGAAATTTACTATTTTACTGACGAGGCGAAGCCGAGTCAGGAAAATTACATTTTGACTGACGAGGCGAAGCCGAGGCAGGAAAACGTTAATTACCTGCTGAGGTGTAACCGAAGCAGGTAATCTTTAAACGAGTCAGGAATGTTTCCTTTTCCTTTGCTGCATAGTTACATGCAATATTTTATCTACTAACGGCAGAAACATTACACTAAAGATTTTAGTACCTGATTTAGAGGGCAATAAACTTTCCTTGTATGTTGTTGCAATATTTGCAATTTCGGGTGGCGTGTTATCAAACAAGTCTTCAACGTCTTGCACAACATTATCATCCATATTTATATTTAAACTTCAAAAACCTAATTAACAAATTTATCAAAATAATAACAGAAAACTATTAAATTATCTTTTTTTTATAGATAAAAGATTTAAAGCAATGAAAATTGTAAAAATCGAATGGATGACTCGAAAGTTTGAGTAAGTGTAATGACTCGAAAGTTAAAACAAAACAAAGACAAAACAATCAGTGTTGCCACTTTTTTTATTAACAGCTGTTTTTTATCTCAATTTTTAGCGATTTTTTAAAAAAATAATCACTGTAAAATAATAATATGAGTTTTATTATTATAATTTATGAAGGTATTTTCAAAAAATATATAAATATTTAGCAGAATATTACGCTTAAATATACAAAATTGAACAATGTGGGAGAGTTCATAACCTGAGATGTAGTAACTTTATCTTAAAATTTGGCAGCCTGTTTGTTATTTTGCTGACACTTTGATATTTTGCTGCGTGTTTTTTTGACTTGTTGAACGAGCGCAGTGAGTTCTGTTTGTGTGTTTGTTTGTCTAACGATAACTGGAGTAAAAATTGATCAATTTCAACGAAATTTGGCACACATATGCATCTCAGCATTTGTGAGAAGTGTATAGTTTTTGGAAATTCCTCACTCAATATTTTCAAGATGGCGCCCAATATGGCGGACGACAAAAAAAGAAAGTTTTAGTCAGCATAATGTGTTATACATCGTTTTAAAGGTCTTAAGGAGAAGGAAAAGAATATGTAACTAATAAAATTTCACATTTAATATTTTCAAGATGGCGGCCAATATGGCGGACGACTAAAAAAGAAGTTTTAGTCAGCATAATGTGTTATACATCGTTTTAAAGGTCTTAAGGAGAAGGAAAAGAATATGTAACTAATAAAATCTTACACTTAAAATTTTCAAGATGGCGGTCAATATGGCGGACGACTAAACAAACAGTTTTTAGTCAGTATGACATGTTATACATCAATTTAAAGCTCTTGAAGTCTAGAAAAGGAATATCTAACTATTAAAATTTCACACATAATATTTTCAAAATGGCGGCCAATATAATGAAAACTAAAAAAAGTTTTACATATCGCTGGTCCGGAAAAAGACTGACATAACTCAAAAAATGACTTTTTTCAGGAAACGCAATTAAAAATTTTAACATTTTGGTAAATTGCTAAAAGCTTAGTAAAAGTCGTAAAAAGAATAAATAGGATTAATAAAAAAAAGTATTTATAGTAACAATAGTAACACTGCATTCCAATTAAACAAATTTATTTATTTTGGTAGGGGGGGGGGGGCTATAAAAATGTTTTTGTTTATGAAAATTTGAGTTAAGACTGTCTTGTATTGAAAAAAATATCACTTGCACGAAATAAGTCATATATAAACAAGTCTAGTCGAAGGAAGAAGTTTGATATATTAGCGCCCCATCCACAGTCGTTCTTTCCCGACAGACTTTCCTTTTTCTTAATCGTAAAGGAAAGCACGGCATGATTGATAATCATGTTCATAACCATCCACACAACACTTTCCTGCACTCTTTCCTGTAAGACAATCCGCTCATTCCATCCTGCAGGCTTGTCGTGTGACTACAATCCCTTCGTTGCCCATCCACATGAAATAGCATAATCCTGTTTGTTTTTAAATTTTGTGAGGCCAGAAGGAAAGAACGCGTGTGGGTGGTCTCTTTCCTCTCACTTTCCAAGGAAATGTTGTCTCGTCGAGGGAAAGCGTGTCGTATCATACAAACCTTTGGGATTCGTTGCCTAACTGGGATGATCTTGTACGATTATAATCCTGTTGTTCTTTCTTCTTGAACCCCATATACTGACACTCTTTCTTGACGGAATCGGCTCTCCTTACGGAAAGAACGACAGTGGATGGGGTTTGATACATAATTTTCTGGAATGTAAATAGGTGAAGATTTTTTAAAAGCATCGATTTGCCGTTCTATGGAAGTGCACTGAATCACCCTGATTTTGGGTGTGACCAGTCACAAGAAACTTATGAGAACTCTGAATATTTAAAATAAATAAATAAATAAAAATAAAAAATACTGCATACATAAATAATTCAAGTATATATTTAATTTTATTCAGACCGACACAATTATCTGTGTTCAAGCATCATTGAACACTAGACCAACAATACAGGCTAGTTCATAGGTTTTAGTCTGCAAGCTTCTGAAGGGGCCCCAAAGTTCTTCGATTAGAAGCTTACTATTGGCAAACCTGCTGTCATGGGGCTTTCCCACCAATTTGTGGCAACTCAAAAGAGAGGCAAGTGTGAGTTTAGCCCTGTTCAGGTGTAGTGGCCATTTTGGATGCCTTAAGCATTTACTTTAGAATATAGTGTGTAAATTTAAATTCACCTATCCTTGGATCTTAGGATCACCATTTCTTCACTGGCAGTCAGGAAAATGCATATAATTTTAACTCCTAGACTCCAGACTCTGCCACCACCAACAGGAAACACCAACATATAAGCCACCACACTTCACCTCACCTCTACACACTCTATCAGCTAACCATATTTCAATTTATCTCTATCTATATACTAATCTGTCCAATTCATTTACTTCAAATACACAAACTACAGTCCGCTTAATTATTTACATATTGTTTTTATTTATTATCATTATTATTATTATTAAGATGAAGTTAGCAACCGTAAAGTATAGATGTGAGGGAGTTAGTGAGGTACGGTCTAAAGAAAAAACTTGTTTACCAACTAGTTTCGTAAAATATATTTACATCATCAGGGTAACATTTATGAACACAATACAAGACTATAAAGAAAGTTCTATGGTAAAGTTTGGAATGTGAATAAGTGAGATTGGAGAAAACAGAGTTTAAGGATTGGATTAGTTAGAGGAACACAAGGGAGGGGAACAAAATGGAGATGAGAGGATTAACAGTAAGTGATCAGTGATCAGGTAAAGGTTGCAAGTTAAGGTAAGGGTAAAAAGGTGGTGGGTTGCCTTAACTTAAAGATATTACAACAAACACTTGAAAACTAAAATAACAAAAATATATATTGCACAGGGGTTAACTATAAATATGACTCTTTTAACAATTAAAGGCAAGACTCTTCTCCTTTCTAGTGAAGAAAAATACACCATTACGGGTAAAATATCAAGTACAAGAGTGTCTTACCTCCAAATATTTGTTTGAAAAGAGACATTATATAGATAAAACTAATTTTAACCACTATGATTTCAAATCAAAAGAGCCTTAACTCAAAATAAGGCCTTATTACAATTGTAATAAAAAATGTATATTTGATAATTATAAATTCTCGTCTTGAGGTTCAAACTGAATTATTTTGAAATGAGACAGTTTAAAATAAAAAAAGGTCTATATCTGTTTTATGACTAATCAAATCAATACAGTATTATTTTAAAATAATGCACTATTGTTTATAAAAAAAATAACAAAAAGAGTTCTACCCTATAGTGTTAGAATGCATTTTTTTGAGTTAATACAGTTTTGTACAGGAAGAAACACGCTTCTTGTTCAGTGTCTTGATATAAACAGATAATACGTCAGTCTTGTAACCCAAACACATCTACTTGTGAGATAAGACAGTATAATACTATGCTCTCTACCGGTCTTTAATTAATCAATGTGACGATTATACCATCAGAATCAGCGCGAAATTTTGAGTTAGACCATTTCAAAAACTCATTTTCGACATTTTTTGAGGTATGTCAGTCATTTTCCGGACCAGCGATATATATATATATATATATATATATATATATATATATATATATATATATATATATAAATGTATATGTATATTTTAGATTATAAATGGATACAATTATTTATAAATTTCCTTTATTATCTAAATAACTAATTAGGGCAAAGGATGTTCAGTCCACTGTACTTTGGGGCAAAGGAATATCACACTACTGTTTTTATAAGGGGAGTAACAATCTAAAGAAGGACCAACAAATTTATAATTTTTGTTTCTTATATTAAAATTCTATTCGTCGATTTAGGGTAATTAAAAGAGAATTCACTCAAATTTATTCATTCTTCAATTGTCTATATTTCGACAATTTTGTCGACTGAATGACAATATCGCCTCATGTGCGATCGCCCTGTTTTTAGATCTCCGATAACGGCGATAATATCGTATCGCGGTTTTATCGCTTTCATATCGTGTGCAGACGGCCTTATAGTCACGTTTTGTTTA
The DNA here is from genome assembly GCA_951217055.1 of Gerris lacustris. NCBI lineage: Eukaryota > Metazoa > Arthropoda > Insecta > Hemiptera > Gerridae > Gerris > Gerris lacustris. The sequence goes on along the minus strand of OX578278.1, from coordinate 2,864,769 downwards.
TGTAATAAATATTACGCTACAAGGAAAGACTTGTTTATAACAGCCGTCCACATTCAGTAACAGTCACTGAAGTCAGAGATACATCCGTACTTGGTTCTTCAGTTCCATCTAGTTTTGTACAACATGAAGTTAGTCCACGTTATTTTCAGCATGCTCGTCGCTTGCGTCATAGCTCTCATCCCGCCTGCTGAGCAGGTAATTTTACATCATCTATGCTCACATGTTTTTTAAGTCAAAATCGGTTAAAAATTGTCATGAAATATTGAGCTCAGTCATTTAATAATTTACTTATTTAACATTTACTTGTATTATTTATTAGTATTTTAAAATCGTTTCAATAATCGTTTAAAAAGTTTAAAATTAATTTAATTAACTTTTAGGATATTGGAAAAAGTTCTGTCACATGCCTATTCTTAACTCTCCTCAATGAACTTCTGGGAAGGTCATAAATTGCATTTAATTTTGAACCATATTATTTTAATCGATTCAAATAATAAATAAATATTAATTATGAACTAAACCAGTGAAGGTGTTGTTTGGAATAAAAGTCCGTTGTTAATTTCTTTTAGCGAATTTCCAAAGAAAATTACGCTATTGCAATGGCTTCAAAATCTTTTTAATGCGAATTTTTGAAAAATTTTTCCATGGAAATCCGTTTTAGACCATTCTGAATCGATTCCTAAAATTGAACACTTTTTTTATGTATATTTGTATAATATATATGTATATATGTATAATATATATGTATATATGTATGTATATATGTATATATATATGTATATATGTATATATATATGTATATATGTGTCACTCCAGACGATATCTCCCCTTAGGATGCACTTAAGATTAAAAAATAAGGGTTAACAAATTAACAGTTAAACAAATTAGACAATAAAGTACGTGATAGGATGCGAGGAAGCTATGTGCCACACCAATTGGCAGTCTATTTTAATATTTCGCATTTTTAATAAGAAAGAAATTTCTGTCCCCCAAAAAATCTTTAAAATTATTAAAATATAATTTAAATGAATTGTTTATTTTATTTTGTTTTACTTTAGGAATGCCGTCGAGACCAGGATTGTAAGGGCAAAGGTGCTTGCTGCTTTACTAACAAAGCCACTGGCACCTGCTGCGAAGAAAATGAGGTGCCTAACGGTACGTCTCCTGATGCTCCGGCTGTTGGGTCCGGTGCTCCGTTCGTAACATCATCCCGAAGAAGATTAAGAAAAACCAGAAGACCATAAAATGTACTTTATAAATTATTATTATCTTCGGGACTTGCGATATCAAGTCTTTAATTGTTTTGAGCTCGACAACTGTTTTCTAAAATCAACAACTGTTCACTGAACTCAACAACTGACTGTTGAGCTCGTCACCTGTTCTGTAAACTCAACGACTGTTCACTGAACTCAACAACTGACTGTTGAGCTCGTCACCTGTTCTGTAAACTCAACGACTGTTCACTGAACTCAACAACTGACTGTTGATCTCCAAAAACCAGAAGACCATAAAATGTACTTTATAAATTATTATTATCTTCGGGACTTGCGATATCAAGTCTTCAATTGTTTTGAGCTCGACAACTGCTTTCTAAAATCAACAACTGTTCACTGAACTCAACAACTGACTGTTGAGCTCGTCACCTGTTCTGTAAACTCAACGACTGTTCACTGAACTCAACAACTGATCACTGAACTCACCAACTGACTGTTGAGTTCGTCACCTGTTCTGTAAACTCAATGATTGTTCACTAAACTCAACAACTGACTGTTGAGCTCGTCACGTGTTCTGTAAACTCAACGACTGATCACTGAACTCATCAACTGACTGTTGAGCTCGTCACCTGTTCTGTAAAGTCAATTATTGTTCACTAAACTCAACAACTGACTGTTGAGCTCGTCACGTGTTCTGTAAACTCAACGACTGATCACTGAACTCATCAACTGACTGTTGAGCTCGTCACCTGTTCTGTAAACTCAACGACTGTTCACTGAACTCAACAACTGATCACTGAACTCACCAACTGACTGTTGAGTTCGTCACCTGTTCTGTAAACTCAATGACTGTTCACTAAACTCAACAACTGACTGTTGAGCTCGTCACCTGTTCTGTAAACTCAACGACTGTTCACTGAACTCAACAACTGATCACTGAACTCATCAACTGACTGTTGATCTCGTCACCTGTTCTGTAAACTCAATGATTGTTCACTAAACTCAACAACTGACTGTTGAGCTCGTCACCTGTTCTGTAAACTCAATGATTGTTCACTAAACTCAACAACTGACTGTTGAGCTCGTCACCTGTTCTGTAAAGTCAATTATTGTTCACTAAACTCAACAACTGACTGTTGAGCTCGTCACCTGTTCTGTAAAGTCAATTATTGTTCACTAAACTCAACAACTGACTGTTGAGCTCGTCACCTGTTCTGTAAAGTCAATTATTGTTCACTAAACTCAACAACTGACTGTTGAGCTCGTCACGTGTTCTGTAAACTCAACGACTGATCACTGAACTCATCAACTGACTGTTGAGCTCGTCACCTGTTCTGTAAACTCAACGACTGTTCACTGAACTCAACAACTGATCACTGAACTCAACAACTGACTGTTGAGCTCGTCACCTGTTCTGTAAACTCAACGACTGTTCACTGAACAGAACAACTGATCACTGAACTCACCAACTGACTGTTGAGTTCGTCACCTGTTCTGTAAACTCAATGATTGTTCACTAAACTCAACAACTGACTGTTGAGCTCGTCACCTGTTCTGTAAACTCAACGACTGTTCACTGAACTCAACAACTGATCACTGAACTCATCAACTGACTGTTGAGCTCGTCACCTGTTCTGTAAACTCAATGATTGTTCACTAAACTCAACAACTGACTGTTGAGCTCGTCACCTGTTCTGTAAACTCAATGATTGTTCACTAAACTCAACAACTGACTGTTGAGTTCGTCACCTGTTCTGTAAACTCAATGATTGTTCACTAAACTCAACAACTGACTGTTGAGCTCGTCACCTGTTCTGTAAACTCAACGACTGTTCACTGAACTCAACAACTGATCACTGAACTCATCAACTGACTGTTGAGCTCGTCACGTGTTCTGTAAACTCAACGACTGTTCACTGAACTCAACAACTGATCACTGAACTCATCAACTGACTGTTGAGCTCGTCACCTGTTCTGTAAACTCAATGATTGTTCACTAAACTCAACAACTGACTGTTGAGCTCGTCACCTGTTCTGTAAACTCAACGACTGTTCACTGAACTCAACAACTGACCACATTTATTCCAATAAAAATAAATATTTGTTTTGATTTGTGGTCTTTAAATAGATATAATAACTTATTTTAATTAATTTAATTAGTTTTTACTTTTTTCTTGTAAGTATACAATTAACCCCGTTCCCTTGAACCTAGTCTAATTATAATATATCTAATATTACGCTTATATACCAATTTTGTGTTCACACTTCCCGTGTTCCCGTCAGTGTATATAGAGCAATGGATAGCATGTTTGCTTTATGATCAGATGGTCGAAGGTTCGCAACTCGCCTGGGAGAAAGATTTTTTATACCGCATTTACACATTCGCGCTCGTGACTCGCCTCGTGGTTCGCCGGAACTCGTAATCCAATTTTTCCACTCGTCCCCACAACGCGAATAGTCGTTTACACATTCGCGCTCGCAACTCGCCTCGTAGTTCGCCGGCTCTCGCTAGTAATTCATGGCAATCAAAGGCAATTAGTACACACAAATAAAAACACACTGGTGGATTAAGTGAAAATAAAATGAAAATAGAAGTTTATAATAGGTCTTCTATTAGTTATATATAACCTTTATATAAAGTTTTGTATATGTTTAATATACTTTTAAATTAGTTATATATAAACATTATATAAAGTTTTATATACGTTTTATTTATAAACTATATATAAAGTTGTATATTCGTTTTATATTAGTTGTATACATATACAAACTATATAAAGTTGTATATATATACGTTTTATTTATAAACTATATATAAAGTTGTATATTCGTTTTATATTAGTTGTATACAAACTATTAGTAGTTCAACCACTCTAGCTGAATCTAAGTACCATAGTTTTGAGTTGGAATGTTTATGTATTTTAAAAGCGCTGGAAAGGTTTAGAGTGTACTTGCAAGGAATTAATTTTAAAATCATTACTGATTGTAATTCAGTTAAGTTAACTCTAGAAGAAAAGGATATAAATCCTAGATTTGCCAGATGGGCTTTGGCTCTGCAAAATTATAACTACTCATTAGAACATAGATCTGGTAATAGAATGAAGCATGCAGATGCGCTCAGCAGAGCTTTTAGTATTTTAATTTTGGAAGAGAACACTTTTGATCAAAACCTTTCCATTGCTCAGGGGTTGGACCCGGATATATGTGCCTTAAAAGATAATTTACTTAAACAAGATTTGCCATTTTTTGAAATGAGAAATGGTCATGTGTACCGTAAGACTAAAGAGGGTCTGTTGTTTTATGTCCCTAAGAATATGATAAACAGAGTAATACAAACCTATCATCATGATGTTGGCCATTTAGGTACAGAAAAAGTGATGGATTCGATTAAAAGAACCTACTGGTTCCTAAAAATGAAAGAAACTATAAGAGATTATGTTAAGAATTGTATTAAATGTATAGTGTACTCACCTCTATCGGGTAGACCGGAGGGATGCCTCCATCCTGTTCCTAAGGGAAGCAAGCCCTTTGAAACCCTGCATATAGATCATTTAGGCCCGTTGGAAAATAGTCAAAAAGGAAATAAATTTTTGTTAGTTGTTGTGGACGGCTTTACAAAGTTTATTCGGCTGTACCCCTGTAGGAGTACTAAAACTGAGGAAGCCATTAAGAGTTTGTTGTCATATTTTAGAAGCTATTCGAGGCCCCGTATCGTAATATCCGATAGAGGCAGTACCTTTACCTCTCAGAGATTTAAAGAGTTCATGGATGAAAATTGTATTAAGCATGTATTAGTTGCATCAGGCACACCAAGGGCCAATGGCCAAGTAGAAATATTTAACAAAACTATCACTCCTATGATTTCTAAGTTGTGCTCCAGTCCTGGTCAATGGGACTCTATTTTAGATAGAATAGAGTATGCTATAAATAATGTTGTATCCAAAACCAAAGGATATGCTCCCAGTCAATTACTTTTTGCTATCACCCAGTTGGGTGGAAGTGATTATCTTAAGCTGGCTTTGCCTATTGAGCCTGAGCGTCTAAATTTAGACGAGGTTAGAGAGTCTGCTTCTCTTAATATTATTCGTAGCCAAGACTACTCTCAGGAGTATTTTAACAGAAAGCATAAAGCCCCTCATGTATATTCAGTAAATGATTTGGTGATGGTTCCAAATGTGGACACCACACCAGGGGTTAACAAAAAGTTTTTACCAAAATATAAAGGCCCATACAAAGTTCAAGAGTGTCTGGGTAACGACAGGTATCTGCTAATGGATGTTGAGGGACACCAGATTACCCAGCTACCATTTAAGAGTGTGTTCAGCTCGGATCGTATGATACCGTGGTTGAATGAATAGTGTCAATTTTTTGACCGAGGCGGTCAACCGTCAGGTTGGCCGAACTGTTAGAGTGTATTTTTATTGAATTTAAATTTAGCGGGCGGCATCAGTGTTGCCCGGGTGTTTTGGGCAACCCTGTTGTTTCCCCGCCATTTTTTTGTTGTTATCTTCCATATCTTGTTGTATGTGCTTGTGCTTTTCTTTATTAAACAGTGTGTTTTAAAAAAAGTCTTTTTATTTGAGTTATTTTTAGTACCTTACAATATAACATTTTTCTTATTATATAACCATGTTATATGTTATCCACGGAGTGTCGGTAACATCAAAGGATGTTTTTATAACATTTCTCCCCGCCTCGTGCTACGTGCCCCCCTAGCCCTTATCACTACACCTGTCGCCCAATCCCAATCCCTTTGCCCTTTACATGTCACTTTAGATTGACAACTTAAAATATATGAAAGTTAAAATTGACATGTCTAGATTATGTTAAAATGTTTTTCTTATCTCCGTGGGTACAAATCATCTGCCCTAAGATCGAATAAAAGTGAGGTTCCACTGTAAACTTGTGGAGCTTTTAATGAAGGCCGAACCCAATATCTGCGACAATTCGTTTGCCGTCTTCGTCTTGCCAAAATGACACAGGCTGCTGCAGCAAGCACTACGCCGTCCTCACTCCGCGGCATTATCAGCACTACTACACATGCTTTTAAATATTTTGTTATGCAATATTTTATATAACTTGGTTATATGTAGAAGTAGTATGGACAGACAGGTTATTTAACAATGTTATTGAACAAGTTATTGTAATGTTTATATAACTTCCTGCAACAAAGTTATATAACATGTTACATGTTATAAGGAGTTTTGTTATATAGTGTGTACCCGGCTTAAGTACTGCGAGACTCGAGTGTAACAATTTTAGCTTTTAAATCAGAGTTTTCAGAAACCAATTGTGGAGTTTGGTGCAGTTTCTAATGAAATGGTTTTCTCCGCAGGAGTAACACCTAATATTTTGCCCTGCGTTTGGTTCCCTAGTAGAATTGTAGTGAACATTACCGAACCTACGAGAATCCAACGGAAGTAATGACGGAAAATAATGAGAAGGAGAATAAGGAAGAAGAGAAAAGTAACGACCTGTTGGCTGGAGTGGATATGGAAAATCATTCTCAGGTATTTAATAACCCTACTTACCTTTTATCGGACAAAATGTAATAGTCTCGAGAAAGTCCGGCTAAAAGCAACAGGCCGTACTGATGGAGATATATTACCGACGAATAATGACCCCATTCAACAAAATAATAATATAGTCGTTAGCGTTGAATGGGCAGAGAATGACGGTTGTATTAAAGGTAAAACTGTCGATGTTAGCAGAATATCTTTATCTAACACGAAACCTATTGATACAACTATAGAAGGCAACACTGTTTATTACAAACATGACTCGCAATCAGCTGTTTTTAAATATTTCTTTGTTTTGTTTAAAAACACTCAATGTTTTGAGTAAATGTTCTATTAATTGTGTTGATTTTAGTTAAATGTATTAGTTCTTTTAAAATATAAAGTTACGTAAAATATAGATAAACAAGGAATGATCATGGAACTTGGTGGTCCTTGATGAACTGATATCTAATATTTGTTGAATAAAATAATTTAAAATTAAAATCTTTCCATATTTCTTTTCTCCCTTGTGGAGGTAAAATCTTGTACGTACCTCGGCAATAAAAATCACTTGCAGGGCCGTTTCTAGATGTTTTGCCGCCCTAGGCGCAAGGATCTTATATAAAGCGGATGTATTGTTAAGAAGGGGTTTAAGGCAAAAAAGTGACCCCATGAAGGTAAGAGAAATTGGAGAAAAAATCATATTGCGCATGCTCCACGACCTTTGAACTGGGACAAATTACCTTTTTTAACAGGTTATAACCTGACAACTATAAACAAATTCCTGGTAACCTATAACCAAGAGGAAGGTAATTTGTCCCATTGGAGCAAATATTTTACATATCTTCATGGGGTCACTTTTTTGCCTCAACCCTCTATCCCCTTTATATAAGATCCTTGCCTAGGCGAGAATTAAAAAATCCCCCCCCCCCCCCCCCCCTATCATCAGCACCTCCCTTTGTCATACAGGCTAGAGGTCGACCAAGAAGTCATGAACACGGGAGAAACGGAAAGCTTAACTTCGTTTAAAATCGGAACTTCCGAGTATTGCCGAAGTCAGTACAGTCGGGTGCTAAGACAATAACCATTTCTAGTTTATATGACATCCACAGTTATGTCAAATCTCACGAATAACAACAACAACAAGAAGGTTTCCAATCTGTTAGGTTTTCTGTTTTGTTTATTTTTATACAATACGAATTATAGTCACAACTGTCCTAAATAAAAATCAAACTCAGAAATAAAGAGGAAGAAAAAAATAGATTAAGAAAGAAGAAAATCGATTTAGATTTAAAGAATATTATTATGAATAATCAATAAGTAATAATATTAAGATATTATCGTATATTATTAGTGACTTCTTATCAGGTTCAGTGTTGCCTGTAGCAAAACAATTTGAAGTTATTAAAAATAAAATGATTAATAACCAAAGAACAACACTGTGTTTTTTGACCGTGGTCTATTAGATCAAAAACTGACTGTACATGTCGACACTAGCGCACTCCTCACATTTCCATGACTTCTTGGTCGACCTCTAGAAGAAATTAAAGTATTATATATAAAAGAACTTGAATTTAACATAAATCCTATCCTATCAGAAATTAAATAAGTAATATATTTCTGCTATATTTTATTCCATTTTAAATATCTGATAACTTCAGAGGAATCTAAGGTTCTTTCTTTTAACTTTCTTTGTCTGTTTAGTGCATTCCTTCCTTATCTTTATTTTAGAAAAATTCTTTAATAAGATATCTAATGTCCAGCTGCCAGCTAGTAATTAATGTCTTTTTCTAATAAAATTGTAGCTAGTGCTGCATCTTTATTGGTTCATGGAATTGCGCTGATAGTAGTCTAGTAGTTTTAGGTTTCCTGTTCCAAAAAACCGGAGCTTCGATTTATTTTTTATTTATTTGTAGATATTCTTCGACCTATAATCCGTAAACGTCCATTGTACGTAAAAAATGAATGGAACTTTTTTTTTTTTAACCACTTTTCTTTAGATATTCACAAAAACGAATATGTTGACCTTTGCCCTTGAAATCTTGTTGCCGATTTTCAATATGTTTTTTAAAACGTTAAAATGAAGTGATCAAAATAAGAAAATTGAAGCTCCGATCTTTTTGGAACAGAAGCCATATTTATGACTAATATAACTAAACTATAGGTTATTATTAAATTGAGTTTCTTATCAAAACAAAATTTTCATCTCACTTGTTTTGGCCCATTTTTATCCACAAGAGTTCTTAATTTGTCCCCACTTGAGTTTATTCAGTCAACGTAAACACATAATATTAAGTAATTGTTTGGTGTACATGCTTAAACAATTCGATTTTTTAATTTTTCCTTTATTTATTTTTCCCCTCCTAATTTGCTCAATTTTTTTTATTAAACTTTCATTTTGCCGCCCCTAATATTTTGCCGCCCTAGGCGGCCGCCTAGTCTTGCCTATTAGTAGAAACGGCCCTGATCACTTGCACATTCACGATAATTAACCCTCTCGGCTCCGCCTCGGAAGTAAACGTCTTGGTTGCCTCGGCTTCGCCTCAGGAACCAACTTCATCGCTCAGGGTGCAATCACTTACTTTACTCCCTTGGTGCGTAAATAACTATTAATGCAAAAATAAAATGATATCAATTTTTTAAATGATTTAAAACAATTAATAATCACATTTTTTAGTAATAAAAGAATAAAGTTTAACGAAAGCTAAACAAAAGTAAACAAAACATTGTAGAATGACTGCCAATACAGTTGGGAGTTTAGAAGCAGTGTTGCCAACCTGATTTCAACAAATTCTCTACATTTGCCTTTCATTCTCTACTATTTACAAAATAAGTAGATTAACGAATATGGATTATAATCCCGATTTTACATTATATCCCCGATTTCACATTATTTCCCCGATTTTTAGAACGGGCATGAAAAGACCAACATAGCCCTGAAAAGTTACTTTTCATCCCTACTGGAGATAATTGTTATTTATGCACCTAGGGAGTAAAGTAAGCCATTATTCCCTGAGCGAATACGTTGGTTCTTGAGACGAAGCCGAAGGAACCATGGTCCCTAAATCTCGAGGCAAAGCCGAGGAAAAATGCTAATTAGCGAGATAATCATGGCGAGGGGAATTATAGCACTTTACTCCCGAGGTACATACAATATTTTATCTCCAGTTGGGAGAAAACGCTTCTTCATCCACTACACAGTTTTTATTTATTGAACGAGCGCAGTGAGTTCTTCATTACAGAGACTTGGGATTTGAAAAGTTTGTGTGTTTGTTTGTTTGTTTGTTTGTCTAACGATAACTGGAGTAAAAATTGATAAATTTCAACGAAATTTGGCACATATATGCATCTCAGCATTTTTAAGAAGTGTATAGTTTTTGGAAATTCCTCACTCAATATTTTCAAGATGGCGCCCAATATGGCGGACGACAAAAAAAGAAAGTTTTAGTCAGCATAATGTGTTATACATCGTTTTAAAGATCTTTAAGAGGAGGAAAAGAATATGTAACTAATAAATTTTCACATTTAATATTTTCAAGATGGCGGCCAATATAGCGGACGACTATAAAAAAAAGTTTTAGCCAGCATAATGTGTTACACATAGTTTTAAAGGTCTTTAAGAGATGAAAAAGAATATGTAACTAATAAAATTTCTCAGTTCATATTTTCAAGATGGCGGCCAATATGGCGGACGACTAAAATAAAAAGCTATATCCAGCATAATGTGTTATACATCGTTTTAAAGGCCTTTAAGAGGAGGATAAGAATATGTAACTAATAAAATTTTACACTTAATATTTTCAAGATGGCGGTCAATATGGCGGACGACTAAACAAACAGTTTTTAGTCAGTATGACATGTTATACATCAATTTAAAGCTCTTGAAGTCTAGAAAAGGAATATCCAACTATTCAAATTTCAAACATAATATTTTTAAAATGGCGGCCAATATAAAGAAAACAAAAAAAAGTTTTACATACCTGCATAACATGTTATAATTCGTTTAAAGGAATTTTAAAAAGGCTACAGATTATGTACTAATACTGTATAAAAAGGCGAGCACAGCGAGCTGGCATTCATTTTATTATATAATTATTATGTACAAATACTTTTACAACAGGTGAGCGTAGTGAGCCTGCAATAATTTTATTAAATAAAATATTTACTACAAATGCTGTATAAACAGGCGAGCCTGCAATAATATTATTAAATAAAGATTATGCAGAAATGCTTTTATAACAGGCGAGCGTAGCGAGCCTGCATTAATATTATTAAATAAAGATTATGCAGAAATGCTGTTATAACAGGCGAGCGCAGCGAGCCTGCAATAATATTATTAAATAAAGATTATGCAGAAATGCTTTTATAACAGGCGAGCGTAGCGAGCCTGCATTAATATTATTAAATAAAGATTATGCAGAAATGCTTTTATAACAGGCGAGCGTAGGGAGCCTGCATTAATATTATTAAATAAAGATTATGCAGAAATGCTTTTATAACAGGCGAGCGTAGCGAGCCTGCATTAATATTATTAAATAAAGATTATGTAGAAATGCTGTATTAATATTACTTTTATAACAGGCGAGCGTAGTGAGCCTGCAATCAATTTATTAAATAAAATATTTACTACAAATGTATGCTGTATGAACAGGCGAGCGCAGCGAGCCTGCAATAATATTATTAAATAAAGATTATGTAGAAATACTGTATAAACAGGCGAGCGTAGCGAGCCTGCATTAATATTACTTTTATAACAGGCGAGCGCAGCGAGCCTGCAATAATATTATTTAATAAATATTACGTACAAATGTTGTATAACCAGGCGAGCGCAGCGAGCCTGCAATAATTTTTATTAAATAAAGATAATGTAAAAATGCTATATAAACAGGCGAGCGCAGCGAACCCGCAATATTTTTATTAAATAAATATTATATAGAAATGCGGTATAAATTGGCGAGCGTAGCGAGCATGTATTACTATTATTAAATAAATATTATATAGGTAAAAACTGGTGAGCGTGGTGAGCCTTCAATGACTTTATTAAATATGGATTATGTACGGATGAAAGGAAAACAGTTTAGCTCCTGTGAACTTGCGAATTTATACTAAATTTAATTCGGCTCACATCATCTCGGTCCTATAATATGACGATTAAAGAGGAAGATTGTAGTCAGCATGATATACCATACATTGTTTTAAAAGGCTTTATGAGTAGCAAAGTTTTTCAACAAATGTGACCGAGATGAGGGTGTTAAAAAGTAAGCTTATTCTTATTGCTGTTTTTCGTAAAATGATTTTAAATCTGTTTTCAGGTTGAATAAGAATATGTTAGGTTTTCACCGAAAAATTATCCTGGTAGCAATATTGAGAACATATTATGGGTGATGTACTCATAAGACCTCAATCTATGCGAGTTCTTTATGCACCGCATCACTAGTTATGTTACTAAATAACAATAACTGTTAATAGCAGATATAAGAGATTCAATCTTAAAAACAAATTAGAATTGCAATTAAACTCAAATAGAAGGTTATTTAGATGCAGGTAAACGATGATACGCGCAAATTACGAATAAGGTTGAAAAAGCAGTATCACCAACCTGATTTCAACAACTTCACTACATTAGCCATTCATTCTCTACTACATACTTATAAAATAATTAAGTTGGCAATCCTTCTTTTTCTCCCTGGTTTTACTATTTCTCCCAATTTTTGAGTTCAGAGTAGAAAAGACTTACTTTAGTCCCTCTGAACTTTTTTTTTCTCCCTACTGAAGATAAAAACCTATTTATTGTCAAAACTATTGATTTAATTATTCCGAATTTAAAAAGTCCAGTCATGCACCATGACTTAATGAGCGAATTTTCAAAGAAATCTGGTACGGGGTACAAAAGTCAAAATAGTATTTACCCTTCAAGATGCATGTCGTTGGAAAGCTCATTATATATATATATATATATATATTTTTTTTTTTTTTTTTTTTTTTTTTTTCATGTAAGGGGGGGGGGGGGGGGGTAAAATGAAAAAGTTTTTTTATGGTATTTTGACCCTTAATTCTTAATAATTATCAAAATTTGACTTTTAAATGGACTCCTAAATTTCTTTTGATATTATTGACATTTTAAATTTTTTAAGAGCATCCTAGGGTGAGATATCGTCTGGAGTGACACATATAAATATACATACATACATAAAATTTCAGGAATCGATTAAGAATGGTCAAAAACGGATTTCGGAAAAGCCGAGTCTCGGAAAACGTGACTCCGCTCGGTCAATTAATCAGGAAATAGATGTTGCCGGAATGTTTACCTTTACTGTCACGTTTTGTATATGTAAACAATATTACGGCACGTGGAAGGCTTGTTTATAACAGCTGTTTACTTCAGTAACAGTCACTTAAGTCTCAGACGTATCAACACTTGGTTCTTCAGTTCCATCTGGTTTTCAACATGAAGTTATTCAACATTATTATCAGCGTGCTCGTCGCTTCTGCTTTAGTTCTCAACGTCTCCGCTCGGAGGGTAATGTTACATCAACTATTAGCTATGTTTTCCACAGTTATTTAGTAACTCACATCTGTCAGTATTGCTTCCGAGCTTACCGGAATACTTAATGTCAACTTAAATCGTTCTGAAGAACCAATTTTTCCCCCTGAATTCAACAATTTCAACTGAAATTTCTGGAACATTTTTGGTCTTGGTCTATTGGTCGATCTATAGTTTAACATCTTTATAAACCGCTAATCGTCTGATTTTAATGAAATTTTGAAGGTCGGCCATGAAAGATTGTTACGATTTTACTACGTTTTTATTAGCTTGCTTTCTTGTATGTTTGTTTGTCCAGTACAAATCTTGCAATCGATATTTAACTAACTTCCCGAGTAGCTTCATATTTACGAATTAAGCTTTCATATTTACATAAAGCTTTCTTATTTAAGTAGTGATACTGAAGCTTTCATATTTACATAAATCTTTCTTATTTAAATAGTGATACTGAAGCTTTCATATTTACATAAATCTTTCTTATTTAAATAGTGATACTGGAGCTTTCATATTTACATAAATCTTTCTTATTTAAATAGTTATACTGAAGTATTCATATTTACATAAATCTTTCTTATTTAAATAGTGATACTGGAGCTTTCATATTTACATAAATCTTTCTTATTTAAGTAGTGATACTGAAGCTTTCATATTTACATAAATCTTTCTTATTTAAATAGTGATACTGAAGCTTTCATATTTACATAAATCTTTCTTATTCAAATATTGATACTGAAGCTTTCATATTTACATAAATCTTTCTTATTTAAATAGTGATACTGAAGCTTTCATATTTACATAAATCTTTCTTATTTAAATAGTGATACCGAAGCTTTCATATTTACATAAATCTTTCTTATTTAAATAGTGATACTGGAGCTTTCATATTTACATAAATCTTTCTTATTTAAATAGTGATACTGAAGCTTTCATTTTTACATAAATCTTTCTTATTTAAATAGTGATACTGAAGCTTTCATTTTTACATAAATCTTTCTTATTTAAATAGTTATACTGAAGCTTTCATATTTACATAAATCTTTCTTATTTAAATAGTGATACTGAAGCTTTCATATTTACATAAATCTTTCTTATTTAAATAGTGATACTGAAGCTTTCATATTTACATAAATCTTTCTTATTCAAATATTGATACTGAAGCTTTCATATTTACATAAATCTTTCTTATTTAAATAGTTATACTGAAGCTTTCAATATTTACATAAATCTTTCTTATTTAATTTTTTTTTTTCTTTAGTCATGCACAAGGGGATATCAGTGTGATTCCAACTACTGTCTCTACGAAGGTCATAATCGTAAAGGCTACTGTGCAGATGTTGGATATAAAGGCAAATCAAATTAACAGCATTGCTGAATTCATCTGATTGCCGAACTACACAACCGTTGACTGTACACATCTCTAATGTTTGCTGAACAAACTGTTTTCTCAACTCAATAACTTTCTGCTGAACCCGACAAATGTTAGCTGAGCTCATCAGCTTCCTGTTGAGCGACAACTTTTCATCTAGTTAAATGACAATTTAACTTCTCATAAACAATAAAAATTGTATTATTATACACAATTAAACTTTTTAACAGTGTTTTGTTGCATTTTTTTAATTTATCGTAAATTTCCAGATAGGCCAAGAGCGTTAGCTCAAAAAAGGCCCTTAACGGGAAACAATTCGGGGAAAGCTAAATTTTGGTTTATGGCTTTATTTAGGTCCCCTGATGAACATACTAAGTTTTCCCACCGTGGGAGGTCGGCGTTGGCCGCCATGTTGAAAAAAAGGGACCAAAATTCGGTTTTTGGCAAATATCTTCGTTCTCATTGATGATACGACAAAAATAGTTATTATCAAATTTGTAGGGCTTTAAATTGTCTACAATAAAGATTGTATGTCATTATACGCTAAAGTCAACAGTTTCGAAGCTATATCGCCGCGAAGTGCGACACTTATAGCGTATATTTACGTATTTTTACCCCAACCGGTTTTGCTTGTCATATTATTTATTGTTTCTGAGGGACAAATTATTGCGCTATAGCTTCGAAACTATTGACTTTAGCGCATAATGACATCGAACCTTTTTTGTAGACAATTTAAAGCCCTACAAATTTGATAATAACTATTTTTGTCGTATCATCGATAATAACGAAGTTATTGGCCAAAAACCGAATTTGGTCCCTTATTTTCAAAAATGGCGGCCAACGCCGACCTCCCTCGAGAGGAAAAACTTATTATGTTCATCACGGGACCAAAATAAAGCCATAAACCAAAATTCAGCTTTCCCCGAATTTTTTCTCGTTCAAAGTCTTTCGCGCTTGGCCTAAGATCTATATTATTAATAATGCGATATCCAATAGTGGATAAAGCCAAAGGGCTATTTAATTTTTCCATTTCAATGTAGACACTAATTGCAAATGTGCCACAGGCCCGTGTTAAAGAGGTGGGGAGTTCCCCCCCTGACCAACTTGTAGTTTTTGAATTTTTGAGATTTATACATTTAAAAAAAGGAAAAGTAATATTTTTGACTGTATTTAGTTACTGTAGTTGTAAATTTTTATCCTAATAATTCAGTTAGAAAATTATAGCTGTTACAGTTATGTTTCTTCGTACTTGTTTTTGAGGTGTCTATTGTCTATGTTATAATCCTATCACTTGGTGTACTTACCGCCTTCACATATTAATCTCTTTTCCCTTCTTATCTGCTAGGCTCTTTTTAAGTTAATATTGTCAGTCCTCTTCAAATGTAAAAACCCTGGAAAACCTTAAAAGTGATAAAATTACCTATATATAGGCCAGTTACTCGGGCAAAAAAATAGTGCCTTACCTCCAAAATTTACGAACTGAATTGATTTGCTTGAAATTTGGTGAGTTGATGGGAAAGTGCTAAAATATCTGTATAAAATGTGCGCTTCCGCCCCAGGGGCGGTTGGAACGACACGTTTCACACCCACTTCAAACTTGCCTTCGCTCACCCTATCAAAGTTATAACCAAAGAATTATAAATTTTTGTAATCAGCTCGACGTACCCTTTCATATGATACCCCTCACGGTGACGAAAAAAAAAATAAAAAAATGTTAACCCTTAAGTTTTTTTACCCTAATTTTTTTAAGTCGCCATATTTTTATAATATGTGGGTAGGTACAAGACACATACATGCCAAATTTCAAAGTGATCGCGACCGGACGGACGGATAGACACACGCAGGAAAATATTAGGGTCCTTGGTTTTGCCTACGGACCCTAAAAATGAAATCATTGGTATATTTGCATAATAATAATAATAATAATAATATATTTATTTACAATACAATAATACAATAAGTATTTGCATAAATACAAAATATATAAAGAAGCAGCATCTGTAAACAACTACCCCACAGTGGCCAACCCAAGTAGCACGACTTTGTCCCTGGGACGTCCACAGGACCAGTCACTTTGTCCTATTGCACATCCCCTGGATGGTAAAATTTTTGATTTTGGACGTCTTATGGCTGACCCGATGTCCGGCCTTCTAACCTCCACGGGACGTCCAGAGCATATCCCGTGGGATATCCTATGGACAGTCTAGGGACATACTCTGGATGCATAAAATGTAAATTTGTAAAAAATAATAAAGAAATGTGACAATTGCCGTATGGATTACTAATTAAATTTCCCATATGAAGATATTCCTTAATTATAATTTTCTTACTAGAATTTTATTGTGACCTCTGGGAGTTTCGAACCCGGGACATCCTGAATGTCAGTCCTTCGCTTTATCCACTCAGCCATGAGACATTTCCGATTAATAGTAACTCAAAATGAATACTTTAACCTTTCACCATAAATATATAAATTTTATAAATAATTTGAGGATTGTTCAATATAGCTTTCACTGAAACATCATCCTTTGAATAACATAAATAAATCTAATTCTAATTATAATTTTTTTCCAATTTTAATTACAATTTTTTTGAAAGGACATCCATAGGATACCCTTAACTGGACAATCCCGTTAAGGACATCCATAGGATACCCTTAACTCGATGTCCATAGGATATCCCCAACTGGATATCCATAGGATACCCTTAACTGGACAATCCCGTTAAGGACATCCATAGGATACCCTTAACTCGATGTCCATAGGATATCCCCAACTGGATATCCATAGGATACCCTTAACTGGACAATCCCGTTAAGGACATCCATAGGATACCCTTAACTCGATGTCCATAGGATATCCCCAACTGGATATCCATAGGATACCCTTAACTGGACAATCCCGTTAAGGACATCCGTAGGACATCCTTAGGATGACCCAATGAGGTATCCAAAACGTGATAACCATAGGGGAACCCATGGATAAACAATTATGGACAGGATCAAATCTGGACAAAAGGATATCCCAGGGATGTCTTTTGGATCAGCTGTGCTACTTGGGAAGGCCAGAGCGCGGGGAGGAGTTCAATATACATATCATACATTATATTAGTTTCTTTACATAAGATCTCTTTTTGTCCTTACATTTTGTTATACATAATGATACATAAGAAGGATATAAAGATTGATTACACGTCCCGACCCCGCACACAAAACAACATGGCGCTCACGCTTATGTTTGAAGTCCTGTTTTAGTGTAACGCGATGTTAAGTGAATCAGTGGCGTATCCAGCGGCTAGGTCTGGGAGGATCACATTCTGTCAGTTTAAATTGGAGGGGGGGGGGGGGGGGGTATTCGTGTATCGTATAGTGGTAACAAGAGAAGGGAACTACTTATTCGAAAAGCAGCTGCCCGCTGCCCCCCCTAAAAAAAGTACAACTAATAAAAAAAAAATCGTCACGCACAAGTAACAACAACTGTTTTAGAACGTATTCGTTAGAAAATGTTATCCTGATGCTTACTGCAGTACAATATTATCTTACTGTAAGTCATGGGCGTCGTTTGCAGTTAATTATGGGGGGGGGGATTTATGGCGGGGTGTCCGGGGAAAATTTTGAAAATATATATGAAATTGAATATGAGGTGTATGTAAAAAAATATGTATTAATAAAATTTTTTTTTCTCTATTGGGTCTGGGGGGGCGTGCCCCCTGTGCCCCCCCCCCCCTCTGGATACGCCTCTGAAGTGAATTACTTGACCAAGTTATAGTTGCCTCTACTATGTAAAGATTTTGGTCACGTGGTTACGCTACAGGAACAAGTGTGTAGGCATGTTTAGAGAGGGAATTTTATTCCAAACCAAAACCAGTTTTTCAGTAGTAAATTGTAAGTTTTGAAATTCAAATTGGACCCTATAATTAAAATAACATAGCCTTAATGTGCACTATATTTCTGACATTTTGATACTAATATCACCATCCTCCGGTTAATACTTGCAGAGTTATCGGGATCCCAACTCACCTAGTTTTACCCTAAACAATTTAAGAAAAACTCAATGCGCCACCCCTCGTAAAATGGTGCTTCAAAAATAAAACTCAAATAATATAATATACATATGTATTTGGTTGGCTTTAATTCCTAAATTTGAATCTACTCCATCCAAATGGGCTCAATAGTCACTAGGATGTAAATCAGTGTTGCCAACACGAGGATATTTAGTTTTTCTTTAGATGAATCTTATCAATCAACAACACTGCTGACATATATTTATATTTTTTATTAATAATAATTTAACCCGATTGGCCGTAATTACGTGTACACAATCTAATTCGTTAGATTAATTATTAATTCGTTGTGGTGAGTAATAAATTACCGAAATCATGAAGAAATCACAAGTAATAGTTTAGTTTCGATAGATTGTTTGTTTTGGTTTACAATACTTTCTAAAAGGCCGACTCTGCACCTTCTATCATATCTGTTAAGGTAGGTCTACGCCTGGATACAATGGTATCTCATCACTGTCTCTCAGTAGTTCTCTAACAGATAACAAATAATATTCGCAATCACCCTTATAGTGTTTAAGCAAAACTAACATATTTCTGGTTGCATGTTGGAATTGGAAGATATGATACAAAGGCACTTAACATTACCTTGTATCAGCTGTTGCCGGTAAAAAAAGTCGCGTTTAATTTATCTAGCAGTTTCTCTTGGTGGTTTAGTTCTCTTTAAGTGATTCGATTATCGGTAAAATTACAAACACAATGTTTATTATTCGACTGAGGGATATCACTTCTATGCACTGCAGAGATAATATTCCTTTGTCCAAATAACTTTTGGACAAAAGTACATCACTTGTGAGGGTGTGTTATCGTGGGGGTATGAATACACAAAGTGTTGGCAACATCCGTTTACATGTTGCCGACATTTTGTTGAGATAATAGAACAACACGGTTACAACCGGCAACATTTCTCTTCAATGTAAAGCCTCGTTCATACGATGACACTTTTGTTGCGACATTCAATGCCGTGACATTAGTGTCGCCGAGTGTAGTCGTATGAACAGTAGATGTCATGGCACTAAACGCACTATAACTAAGACGCTGAGTGTCAAGGCATTAAATGTCGCGACATTAGTGTCATCGTGTGAACGAGGCTTTATGTTGTTTAATATTTAAACGTTTCTTTCGGCTTGTTGATGGGATGCATGACAGCCACATCAACATTCTTCTACCTGGTATGTACTAAGTTTAAGGGGTACCTTGTTCCGTAGTTCAAGCCGATTATCATGCTTATTGTGATGTGAAGGTTGGACGAGTTGGTTTTGTTAACAAATTAGGTTTTGCCGATAGAATTGAGACATGTTCCACGCTGATCATATTCATTTACCTGTAACTGTACCGGTTTAATGACTGATCGCTCCCTGTATGGTAAATTGTGTAGGTAAAACACTTTTTAAAAAAAACTTCTAATATTGTTATACTTATGCAAACAAATTATCCAAGTGAGTCTTGAACCTAGTCGTATCTTGAGTCATTTACGTTTTAATTCTTTGATGAAATTAAATTTTAAATCTGGGCTTATCAGGAGATGATACAGTTGAGAATCGCTTGGCATGATTTATACATTTGAAAGATCATATCCCTATGGCAAAACAATCCATTTGAGTGATGCCCCGCCCAATTTTCTAAGCCACTCCCTTAAGTGGCTTTTACTCTTAAGTTTTACCTAA
Organism: Gerris lacustris; assembly: GCA_951217055.1. NCBI lineage: Eukaryota > Metazoa > Arthropoda > Insecta > Hemiptera > Gerridae > Gerris > Gerris lacustris. Next base: position 2,844,421 of record OX578278.1, on the reverse strand, counting down.
AACTGTTGTTGGAAATAGCTCTGAAGAGCTTAACTTACCTTTCTTTACTTATCTTAGTAAATGTAATGTTCAAACAGTTTTATCAGTATGGCTGCCACAAAGTGTTTAGGATTATAGGTTCTTTAGACAGTTGTAGGTTTTCAAAAGTAGTTAGGTGCATCTTTAGTCCATGTTGTTCTAAGTAAGTGACAAAAAACTAAAGGACTTAGGTCAAAGTTTGTAGACCATATCCTATCTGAGTTAGGAACTAAAGTTAATTGCATCGCCCTGGGGAAATCAAGTTACTTGCATCGTCCTAGATGCCACAAATTACTTTGAGGTATACATACATACATGATGAAACCACCTGATCAAGCTCTAGTAATAGTTTCTACAATGGTTTTGAGATTTTTCATTTTACTATTCTATCCTTTACTATAACTACTCATGAACTTTGTTTAAAATTTTTTAACATTTCTAAAGGTTCCATACAGACCATTTTGAATGTAAAATTTATGTTCCACAAGGTTTGTGCTAGGTGGGTTCTAATGTTGACAAAAGGTGTGTCGCTACTGCATGACGCCCGTCCTCATATGGCAACCTTCAACAAGATCCTTCTGATCAAGTTTGGTTGGGACATAGTGACTCATCCACATTAGGGTAGTGACACACTTCGCCACGTTTTTACTTTTTTCGACCAGTCAAGAAATGGACCTGGAGGAGGTAGCTGTGCTTGTTTATCATTATTTTCATGAAAGAAGAAGGGGAAAAAGGCGTTTTTAGGTTCATCCAATAATTTCAGACAAAAAATACTAGTTGTTAAATAATAGTTTGTTTCATACAGTGTATACCCGTATCAAAGAGGACAGTAGCAGAACTTGCAATGATTTGCTTAGAATATTGAACAACAGTTTAACCAGTAAACACACTTATATGAGGGATGCAGTCAGCCCCTGATTTGATTTCCCCTATATTTGATTGAAGGAGTGGGGTCTGAGTGGAGGGGACTTGGGTAACACCGTCTGACAGGCTCAATTGAAAACAATGGGCTGACGGGGTTGCGCCACCTGCAGGTGGTGGCTAGACCCTGGGACGGTTGACAGTTTAGTGCCACCTCGTGTGGCAGGTTGCATTCTATTCTCATTGCTGACCGGGTAGCGAAGTGTGTCACTAGCCTTACAGTCCAGACTTGGCACCTAGTGATTACTACCTTTTCACCTCCTTTAAAGAATAATTAGTGGCCAACGGTTTGATAATGATTAAGAAGTCAATGAAGAGGTGCAAAGCTGGCTTAGTGACCTGGTGGGAGATGTCTTTGTCACTGGTATTAAAAAGTTGCATGAAAAACTCCTACAGTGCTTGGATCGGGAGGGCCATTATGTAGAGAAATAGTTGATAGTTGTCCTACAAAATAATATGATTTTTATTTTTAATATATGTATGTTTATTCAATCTTTTAAAAATGCGGAGACCTTACTTATTGACCAACACTCGTATATCATATTGATCGATTCAAAAGAATATCTTTACCTTATAATACTAGGCATCGCGTGGCTCTATCATTAAAGCGAGCGTAATGGAATAAATATTAGATAGCTAATCATGATGAGTTGATATTAAAGAATATGCTAGTAATAGAGAGCCGTGTAGTGGGGGAGAAGGAGAAGGGTTCTTCTACTATTCCTTACCTCATCTACTCGTCCCGGCCATTCCACTTCAGTTATTAAAAAATGTATCACTTCGCTACGCAAAAACTACTGAATGTATAAAGTTGAAATTTTACATGCCTGTTTCAATTGTGCATTAGACGATTTATATGAAGTTTTATTAAAATTGTTACGTTAGAACGTAAGATATCGGTAAAAAGGTTGTTTTCTCTATTTTAAACATTTAGGTCCGCTTTAATAGTTTTAGCGATCTTCATTAATTCATAGCAGTGTCGTTGTTGGTTTTACTAAAAAATGTTCGTCTCATCGAATAGGCGATGATAGAATTTTTTCCCGTCCCTAATTTTAAATTTGAAGCTCACGTTTACGCGAGAACTCTTGGACGAATTACGCTGTCCAACGAACTTAGCCTGAGTATTAGTAAAAGGAACATGTATACCAAATCGAATGAAAGGGTTTTATTGGAATAAAAGTCCGATGATGGTTGTGGTTAAAAAATTATGTTTTATTCAGAGCTTTCGCCTAGGGAGCCTAAGCTTCATCAGTGATCTACAAAAGAATGTGAAATAGGAATGAGGACAAAGGCAAATTTACAAAGAATTAAAATGTGAAAACAATTGTGATCAACAGATTTATATGTAGTACAAAGTTATTCTTACCAAAGTAGAAGATATAATATAAAATTTAAAAAGTTAATATGATGAATTTTTAATTCAGCAAATTTTAAAAAATTATTAAGTAAATTAAAATTAAAAACAAGTGACTCCATTAAAATGTATAAAACAATAAATATAAATTTAAGAATTCTAAAAACAATGCATAGAGCCAATGAAAGGTAACTGGATAAGGTGTAAAGAAAGGACTAGTATAAGTAGGTAAAAAAGGTGGAGGGGATTTTCTGGGGTTTTTTTAAGGAAGGTTAAGGAACTGAAGGAAAGGCCAACTAACGGTAGGATTAAGGTTTGAAAGACCTAAAAGGTATTCAAAAAAGGTTTAAAAAAACAAAAACGGGGATGGAAACTATAACTAAATTAAAAGAATTATTTATTTATATTAGATATGACGTTAGCGTAAATATTATTTAATTTGTTTGTGTCTTGTTTCAAGTTTATTGAGTTTAAATCTGATTTTATATATAGCATTTCAAGTGTTAGTCGTTTTTGGTGATGTTTTTCAGTATGTAAAATGTTATATTTGTCTGTGTCTAATGTGTGTTGAGTGTTGTGTGCATGTTCTGAAATAGCTGTATTAGTGCTGTTATTAGAAATATCCATAATCGGACTTTTATTCCAATAAAACCCTTTCATTCGATTACTGTCTACAAGTCCAAAAACTAAAACTACTTTCATGTATACCAAATTTCAACTAAATCGGTCAACTTTTACTCGAGTTATCGTCGGACACGTAAACGTTACACACAGACAGACAAGATGCTTATTTCGTTGAATGTAAGAAGCTCGCTTCAATTATATATTGGAAAGCTCTCGAAAAAAGGACTATTTATATATTTATTTGCTTATCACTTCAAACATATTGTTCTGCTTGAAGGTGAAAACCACTATCTAACAAGTATCAAATTTAACACACAGTTCATAGATAGTTTTATTTTCCACAAATATTTTACGAAATGCATATACAGTAGAACCCCTCATATCCGACTCCTCGGAATATCCGACCATTACACCCCTTGGTTTAAAAAGAAAAATGTTTAATCTGACACGACCCAACTTCAACCTTATCTAAATATTGAGTGTAAAACAATAAAAGCAGCCAGATAGTTTTTTTACTTGGTTTCTTATTATCGTGTGTGTCATTCTATATTTACAATCCAGTGTTATTATATAATAAAATAGAAATTCTAATGTCCACTTAAGCCATCGATGAAGAGATCCGACAAAGAAAGTGATAAGTAGCGAGAGGAGGGAAAAAATAAACAAAAAAAAAATTTGAGACTTTCAAGTTGTTTACAGATATATTTTTTTACTGGTTTAAATAAAGCAGAGCTGCCAACTTGAACAACAAAGGCAACACCAGTTTATCAAACAAAATAAATCATACATAACACATCAGACCCTAAAATATCTCTTAACAATGATTGTTAACCCTAATAATTATTTTAAAAATCATAATCATTATTTATAATTATTAACTTTATACACATTATAAATATTATATTAAATTATATTAGTTATAGACGTACAAGTACATCATCACACTTAGTTTTTTATTTGTACAAAAACAATTTATTTCATTCATTATTTTAAATTTTATAACATTTAAGGAATTTATTTTTTTCCTGAGAAAAAAAAAAAAAAAACTCAATTTTGAAGTGTTTAATGCGAGGGCCTCGCTTCCCCCGAGTGTCGACCGGACCTCATTGCTTCTGATCCAATCACATCGTAATAAACAAAAATTTAAAACATTATAAAAGCCGACTGATAAAATAAAACATCTGGTAGAGATGTGAAATAGTTTTAGTTAAATAATTTAATTTCAAGATTGTTTCTCTAATCAAACTATTAAGGAACTTATTTCAACTAAATAAAACTCATTTTAAATTCATAATAATTATTAAACTTGATGATAATTAACTCTTGAATGAATCACAAGTTGTTCAAGTTAAATTATATATATTTGTCTAACCACGATTAAAATAGATATAACAATCGGACGATCGTTTCAGTCTTTCGACTATCTTCAGTGAATCGTATATATATAGACTATATATACGATCAGTATATACATATACGATTCACTGAAGATAGTCGAAAGACTGAAAGGATCGTCTGATTGTTATATCTATGTTAATTGTGGTTAGACAAATATATATATTTTAACTTGAACAACTTGTGATTTATTCAAGAGTTAATTATCATCATGTTCGATTACCACAAAATATTGGTCAACACAACCAATTTTCTATTTTATTATTAAACTCATCTAAATTATAGACATTTTTATTTGTTTCCCCCTTTTTTATTTCTTATAATTTGTATCAAGTGTCTTTAAAGTGTAAAACATGTTTCACCTCTGAGGCATTTTAACTCACCATCGATGTTTAGACCTTGGTTTCAGTGAGAAACATGTTTCACCTCTGAGGCATTTTAACTCACCATCGATGTTTAGACCTTGGTTTCAGTGAGAAACATGTTTCACCTCTGACGCATTTTAACTCACCATCGATGTTTAGACCTTGGTTTCAGTGAGAAACATGTTTCACCTCTGAGGCATTTTAACTCACCATCGATGTTTAGACCTTGGTTTCAGTGAGAAACATGTTTCACCTCTGACGCATTTTAACTCACCATCGATGTTTAGACCTTGGTTTCAGTGAGAAACATGTTTCACCTCTGAGGCATTTTAACTCACCATCGATGTTTAGACCTTGGTTTCAGTGAGAAACATGTTTCACCTCTGAGGCATTTTAACTCACCATCGATGTTTAGACCTTGGTTTCAGTAAGAAACATGTTTCACCTCTGACGCATTTTAACTCACCATCGATGTTTAGACCTTGGTTTCAGTGAGAAACATGTTTCACTTCTCCGGCCTTCCAACTAACCATTGCATAAGAAGTTTTTCTTTCTTTTTGAAATTTTATGCAGATATAGTAACCAATTGTGAAAGTCACAGGATAACTATGGAATTTTAGAAAGATTATCCCAAACTGGATTGATAATGACCACCAAGGTTAGAATAAAAGATGGAATAGTAATCTTCCAGTCACCTTGAACATTTCTAATTTTTTCCTTTAAACCCTACTATCAATAAACAAGTAAGGCGCGCTTCACGTAAGTACGTGGGGTGATAATCGCCGGTTTCTGTACATTAAAGTTAAAATTATTAAGTGTAATATAATTACACTAATTTTAATAGTAATATTCGTTTTCTACTCGTTCAAGACCTTTAAATTGATGTTTAACATGTTATGGTAACCAAAACAATGTTTAGTCACCAGCCACATTGGACACCATCTTGAAAATTTTAATAATTGCATATTCTTTTTCTACACTTTAAGACCTTTAAGTTGATGTATAACATGTCATGGTGACTAAAAACTATTTTTTTAGTCGCCCGCCATATTGAAAATGTTACGTGTGAAATTTTAATAGTTTCATATTCTTTTTCTTCATTTCAAGACCTTTAAATATATATATAACATGTCATGGTGACTAAAAACTATTTTTTTAGTCGCCCGCCATATTGAAAATGTTAAGTGTGAAAAATCCAAAATGTGTATAGTTGTCTCAAATGCCGAGATGCACCTGTGTGCCGGATTTCATGTTCCTAGCTATAGTAGTTTATGAATTGAAACAAGCAACGCACAGACAGACATACAGATCCGTTATATAAGGTTTCTTTTTGTACTTTGTACAGAAACCTAAAACTTATACTTAAACTCCGTTTACACAGTGATAGTTGCAGTCATGATAGCAACTATCGCATTAACTATCATAGTGTAGACTATGTGATAGAATCTATCGCAATAGAACTATCAGCCATCACACTATCTCGGCTGAAGAGAAGTCAAGTGTTCTATCACTGCAGTCAGACTACCTTGCTAGATTTTAGATGCTGATTGGCTTATTGTTTGTTTATACTTTTATACTACATGATAACAGATTTAAAAGACAGCAAATATGATAGCTTGCTACACATTTGATATCCGATTTTGTTATTATATGTGTTATAATTTAACATTATGATATATTCAATGCTCTACTTCTGTATCCAAGTCAAAAATGTAGGATATGGATATAATTTTGAGGACAAGACAACAAGTTTTGACGTATGTTAGTTAACTCTCACCATGTAGACTGTACACTTCAGCAATAGTTCTATGACATAGATGACATCACAGTCCTATTGTGGGAGAACTATCACTATGTAAATGGGACTTTATTAGCAACCCTTTAAAGACACTTTGTACAAATTATAAAAATACATAAATAAAAAATATATATTTATATTAGAGTCTCAATAAAAAATTTGTTTAACAAAAAAAAAAAAAAAAACAGCAAATTACTGTCATAAGAAAAACAATTCATGAAATTTAAAATGAATGGAAAGTATTGCCTAATGAATTTGAACAAATTAGAATCAAGGAAGAAGAAAGACAGAGAGATAAAAAATACACTCCTCCGCTGAGTCTTGAACCATGAACTTCTGGCTTTAACTGAATTCAGATACTTAGGACTTTCTCCATCTGCGTTTAAAGCTATTTCCTCAGTTATTAATTTTAGCTCCAAATTTGGGGGCACAATCAAACTCTGAAAAAAATTATATTTCCTCAGGAACTAGATTTTTCCCGGGAAAACGGCTTATATGGTTAGATTCGTATTTAAATGAACTACATTTTAGAATTTTTTAATCAAAATCGTCAGAACCGTTTTTGAGAAATAATTTTTTTCAGAGTTTTTGGGAGGTTGCGCCCCCAAATTTGGAGCTAAAATTAATTACTCAGATTCGCCTCGGGATATGATTTTTCTGAACATGTATGCCAAGTATTATCGAAATCAATGAATACACGAGGCAGAAATGTTTCCTTTGCTGCCTTGTTGCATACTATATTTTACCTACTCACGCTATTTAGATAAAAAAAAAATGGAAGCTTAAGTAAATAATACATTAATAATATAACATTGTTTTGTAATAAAACAAGTATAAAACTAAATTAAATAAAATTTAAACACAAACAAAAACAGATGTTATGACACGCTCTGGTAAACACTGTACTTTTCCTGCCTAGGCAGGGAAATATTTCCCTGACTGTTTCAATTACTTTCCTGCCTGTTTTTAATATTTTAATGACAAATCAGTGAAATAGAACTTTCCAGCCTAAAAACCAGTTAAATAATGCTTAATGTTGCTGCCGTGAGTAGATAAAGTTAATAATGACATTTTTTTGAACAATGTGACTAAAATATCTCAAAAGTGCCAAATTTGAAGATACTAAGTCTCATTATGTCACACAAACTAATAAAATTAACAGCAGTACTACAGTTAAGAGTTAACTCTGACAGCTTAGATTAGCCAACTTATGTAAGGGGGAAAATAAAGCTACTAGGAGGTTTATCCAATGATATTTTCGTTTTCCTCAGTTGGCCTTAGCTTCTAGACTTCAAAATCTTAACTCACATTGTTGGGTCATCACTATTTTAATTTTATTTATCACGGTATTGGAATCAAACTCCTAATTGTAATAATGCTTTATTGTGCTTTACTCCAAACCTGCGGTACTATAACTATAGTAAAATGCTATTTTCACTAACAATTTGGATGTGTGTGTGTGTAACAGATGAAAATCATTCATCTTAGCTTATTGGTGGTAACTAATAACTAAACCAATGTGGTTTAGAAAAATCCAGAGTTTGCTGTTCAATTCTCACCAGAGAGGTGTATTTTTATCTCTCTCCACCTCTTCAGTAATTCTACTTTTGACACAATCTTTAATAATATAAAAAACAAAATTTACGAGCCATAATTTCACAACATATAAATAAAAATTCATTCATGGTAACAATTAAAACATTTAATTATTATTATTTTTTTTAATAACACGTAAGTCAGTTAAAAAAAGAAAAAAACCAAACTGAATAACAATATAAATAAACTGGTAGATTAAATACGTTGTTCCAGGGTCACCAACTGTTCCCAAACGAGAGTGTCTTTATTTCATTCTTTATCTTCTCAAGATTTTAAATAAAACATAAATTTCGAATAAAATAAAATTAAAATTATAGAAGGGAGACAGAACAGAGAAAACTGCATTCTCCAAATGGGATTTGAACCCGGATCGTAGGATTGCAAGACCAATGTTTTACCAACTGAACTAACTGCACCGAAGAATTCTTCAATGTAGGTCCAAGCTCAAATCCTAGCAGGGGAGTGTATTTTTCAATATTCGGTCTACCTTCTATTTAGAATAATTTAATTTAAAATTGATTATACAATTCTCAATCTAAAAAAAAAAGAGTTGTTTGTTGTTTTTGACTGTCTAAAGAACTAAATAAAATTGAAAGAACTTATTGGCATACGAGAATTATACATTCTTTAGTATTAGTACACATTATTAGTTGGATCAGAACTTTTTTTTTTTACTTTTTAGTACCCCCTAAAAAGGGTACTAAAAATATAAATAGGAGACATATGACAAAACTTTAGTTGATTAACCCCCTGTAAGTATTAAGACAAACAGATATTTAGTTCTAAGTACTTTGTGACAAAGTAGTATCATCGAGTGTGGAGTTTACACCCGAGCGACAGCGAGGGTAGTAAAACCACACGAGCAAAGCAAAATGCCGTTTTCGCACGAGTTGCGTACCGTACTTTATCTACGATTGTTGGATTTTAATAATAAATACAGAACAAAACAGTTACTTTAATTAAACAAACAGCAAGTTTTGTTAAATGTATACAAACACGCTAATCGTACGATAAGGTGAAGAATTCTTCTTTATTTCCGCACTAGTATGGAAATAAAGAAGAATTATGAAACGCGCATGCGCAATAAGTGAAAAGAATCACTTTCTACACATCTAAACAGAGATAAAATGTTTATATTTCGTATCAATCGTAGATAAAAACTATTTCTTAGTCTAATTTTCATCCTCACCGTTATGTTAAATTTGCAATGAAATAGAGGGGGATAACAAACTAAATGGTTTTTATTATGACTTTTACAGATCTTATTTATTTAACTTTATTTGTTTGTTTTATACAAATTTTGTAATTAATTATTACCCCACTTTCTAAATAGAGTCAGTGCCAAATCAGTTTTAGTGTTGACATGGGGATTAAGTCGAAAAAACGGGGTAGACAGCCAATCACAGCTCAGCATTTCAAGATCCTGTCTTCTCATTGGCTCTCCACCCCATTTATTTATTTTTTTTTACTTTCCTTGCGCTGTCAACACACTACAACTCATTTGGCACAGACTGTCCTTAGAAATAAAAAAAAACTAGTCTGAAATAAAACATTTTGTTTCCAAACTAAAGTAATTTGTTTTCATTAGTATGGACAAATAAACTAATCTCGTCTGAGTTGATTTTATTGTTTTTTTTAACTTCGAACTGAAAAATCTTACAAAATACCGATATTTTATTACTTTAATGATTTTAAAAACTTTACGAGTCGATAAATAATAATAAAAAAACAAACATGCTCGACAGTAACACAGGTATATTTTTAACTGACACAACAGCAGTAGATCTGTGAAAATTAAAAAAAAAAAAAATCATGTTTGACCAAACACATCACGGTCTTCAAAATTTTAAAACAGTTGACTGAATGAATTGTGGTTGTTTTATTTTATTTTCTTTTTCTCAAGTTCAAACTTCTCTCTCTCCTCCGCCCGCTGATAAAATTAAAGAAACTAAGTTTAATCCGTAATAATAAAATAAAAAAAACAGATCGAGTCATCAATGATATTAAAACTGAGGGAACGAGACAAAAGTAGGACGGAGGAGGGTTAGAAGTCGGCCGACGATTCCAGGTGGCAACAAAGTGCCGATCAGCGGCGAGGTTATAGATGTTAGAAAATCAGCAAACCGTCACTATATCCGCCGGCTCAGCCACCACTCGGACAATGCCTCTCACACTAAACAGAATAGAACGACAATGTTTTAGTTATTTATGTAACTAGGCTGCAAAATGTATACAATATCTACCCACGCTATTAAAAATGGAAGCTTAGGTAAACATATTAATAATATAAAATTTCATTGTAATAAAACAAGTATAAAACTAAATTAAAATGTGACCAAAAACCACTTGTGTGGTAAAAAAAAAACACCCCGCCAAGTCTGTGGTCCAAAAAAGTTGTGAAATCAACTTTCTGTCCCGCCAAGTGATGTTGGCACTTTCTCCTGACCCAACACTGTCAACTTAGATACTTATCAGTTTCTTCTCCTTGGCAGTGTGCCTTGCCATTTCCTGAAACGGGAATTTTAATATTCTTCAAACACCAATACAATTTCTTGTTTCACCTTCATGTTTGCCACATGAGGTTTGTGTGGAAAGATAGTTTTTCACCTCATAGTCTTAGTTCTAGACAACTAGATCTAATATATGCAGGTGCATATTGGAGAGGAAAGCCTTTTAACAGTGTTTTATTGAAGGCTCTTCTCGATGCCACAAATGCCACATGATCATTGCTGTCAATCTTTCCCATTATCAAAAAGCAAATAAAATAGAAATAAGTAATATACAAATTAAGCTTTCAAGGAATGACCCCATGCAACTAATACTTTCTTTGCAGAGGATGCGTGGAATACAACCAGTTAACTTTGGGTAGTACTGCAGGCACACCACCAAGGAGAAGTAGCTGATAAGTATACACAGACAGGGTTGGGTCAGGAGAAAGTGCCAACATCACTTGGCGGGACAGAAAGTTAATTTCAAAACTTTTTTGTAACACAGACTTGATGGGGTGTTTTTATACCACACAAGTGGTTTTTGGTCAGATTTCATGATTTAGGAATAAGTTGAGGGGTTGTAGGGGGGGGGGGGGGGGGGGGGGATGCACTAGAGCCCTTGAAGAATCCAAAAAGCCCTCATTCATTTAAATCCAGGGTGAAAATAAAAAATAAAATAAAATTCAAGCATATTTCAAGGTTTTCAAGGCCCAATTTTATAAAATTCAAGGCTGGGTTTATTAACATTAGTTATTAAAATAGTGATTTATTCACAATTTCTTAGAATTATAGAAAAAAAATATGAGAAAAATAGTATGAGTTCAACAAAATAATATAAATTACTTTAATAATAGAAGAGATTTTATTTTATAGACTTGTAGAATATTATAGTAGGCTGAAAGGTTTATTTGGTATGAAAGTCCTTCGACTATATATTTTTATTTCATCAAAGCTTTCACCATGGGAATCTGAGCTTCTTCAGTGATCACAAAGCTCTGATGAAATAAAATAAATATCATTTGAAGGACTCATTCCAAATAAACCCTCCAGCCTTCGTAATATTAATTCAACCTAATTACAGCAGTAGTACCAAAAAATACAGTAGTAAAAAATTCAAAATGTATTGGTACTTCTAGACAACCTAGGGTCTTTAAAATTCCCGAATTTTTTAAAATTCAAGCATAATTTAAGTTTTTCTGTTATTCTTTTCAAAATTCAAGCATATTTCAAGGAGTTCAAGGAATTCAAGGCTGCTGGACACCCTGAAATCGGTTCAGTAGTTTAGGCTGTAGGAGCATCAACGTTAAAGTGACTGTTCGCTAGGTTGGTTTCTCGCTCCGCGTTCAGCGTAGGAATGAGTTATCTAATTTTTGTGATCTAGGAATGCACTAGGGCCCTAGACGAATCTAAAAAGCCTTTATTCATTAAAATCAGTTTAGTAGTTTAGGCTGTTGGTGCGTCAACGTAAAATGAAGAAAGAATAAGAATAAGAAGAATCACAGCCTTCAGAGTTCGCACGAGTTGGGTACCGTACTTTATCTACGATTGTTGGATATTAATAATAAATACAGAAAAAAAAAAAAAAAAAAATAATTAACAAACTTTCTGTATGTAAGTTCGTATTTCTCTTTTGATAAAGATGACATTAATTCATTAGTTGTAATTTGTGCCGAATTAATTATTTCGGGAGGCGTATTATTCTCCTCATTTTCGTCATTATCACTTAAATCACTCATTGTTTTTCACTAAAAACTCGAAATAAACAGTTACTTGAATTAAACAACCGGCAAAATTAGTTTTGTTAAATGTAAACAAAATCGCTAATCGTGCGTTAAGGTGAAGAATTCTTCTTTTTTACCTCACTAGGGCGGAAAAAAAAGAGGAATTATGAGACGCGCATGGGCAATGAATACAAATACATAAAGAATCACTTTCTACGTAACAGAGATACAATGTTTATATTTCGTATCAATTGTAGATAAAAAAAATATACATCAATACCCAGCAAGATGTTGGAATGTTAATAAAGCAGATCGGAAAAAAAATAATGATAATATGGAAATACTAACACAAAACAGACTAAGAAACCTTACACTACTGACACACGATGACTGAGTACATGATATAAACACAGCTTCTAAACATTCCATTCCCAAAATAAAAAAAATAAATAAAATAATTAAGTCAACTCCTTATCCCAACCATTCATTGGTGGGATTTAACCTGCAAACAATCAAAATATGAATGATACTACGCTTATCAAAGTTTTAACGATCATCTAAATTCAACAAATTTTAATAACTTTAAACGTAAACACACATATCAAAGGGCCAACAAAATCTTGATTGACCTTTGATTTACTGATTGTAGCTATCCTTAATTAGTTTGACCTTTGATTTACTGATCTTAGCAATCCTCAATTTGATTGACCTATGATTTATTGATCTTAGTTATACTCAATTTGATTGACCTTTAATTTACTGATTGTAGTTATCCTCAATTTTGATCTTAGCTATACTCAATTTGATTGACCTTTGATTAACTGATTGTAGCAATACTCAATTTGATTGACCTTTGATTAACTGATTGTAGCAATACTCAATTTGATTGACCTTTGATTAACTGATTGTAGCAATACTCAATTTGATTGACCTTTGATTAACTGATTGTAGCAATACTCAATTTGATTGACCTTTGATTTACTGATTGTAGCTATACTCAATTTGATTGACCTTTGATTAACTGATTGTAGCAATACTCAATTTGATTGACCTTTGATTAACTGATTGTAGCTATCCTCAATTTAATTGACCTTTGATTTACTGATTGTAGCTATCCTCAATTTGATTGACCTTTGATTTACTGATTGTAGCTATCCTCAATTTGATTGACCTTTGATTTACTGATTGTAGCTATACTCAATTTGATTGACCTTTGATTTACTGATTGTAGCTATACTCAATTTGATTAGATTAACCTTTGATTTACTGATTGTAGCTATACTCAATTTGATTAGATTAACCTTTGATTTACTGATTGTAGCTATACTCAATTTGATTAGATTAACCTTTGATTTACTGATTGTAGCTATACTCAATTTGATTAGATTAACCTTTTATTTATTTCTCTGTAGTTCAAAATGATTAATGTATCTAATACAGTGATAAGACGGAGGTGGTTGTACTTACACGCAGTGGGTCGGTGGAAACAGAGCCTGGCTTAGCAGAACTTCCACCGGTTGCCACACTCATTACACAGGACGAAGGTGGTCATAGGTTCATCAGCACTCCTCGTTTGGATCTGAATAACAAAGCAACATTGTCAAGCAAACATCTAAATAATTAAACTTTCGTAATGGCACAAGTTTACTTGTGGTTAGTAAATGGAATAAAACATGTATAGAGTGATAGGCTAGGATAGTGACTGAATGGACGCCATACGTAAGTGAACACCTTATTACAAAGAAGTAGAGGAAGACCAGCAGAGATATGGTCAGTCACGCTTAGTTATTCAATTTTTTAAGTTTTTGGTAGTTTTCATACTACGGAAAGTTAAATTTTAATTTAAATCAAATTATAATTATTATTAACTACGGGAAACAGACAGTGAAAAATACACTCCTGTGCCGGGATTTGAACCACGGGCCTCTATATGTCTGTTTCCCGTAGTTAATAATAATTATAATTTGATTTAAATTAAAATTTAACTTTCCGTAGTATGAAAACTACCAAAAACTTAAAAAATTGAATTTCGAATTGATTGTACAAGGTACAGGTACTAATTGAGTACTTTATAATTATAAGCGTTAATTCTGGTTTAGTTCTAATGTCATAAATATTGACTGTCTAAATGTATATGAATATTGAAAGCTTGGATTCGGGACTAGTTATCGATTACGGTAGTGAAAAATCATTCTCCTGCGTAGCTTAGATGGAAGAGCGCTATACTGGAAATATAGAGGCCCGTGGTTCAAATCCCGGCACAGGAGTGTATTTTTCACTGTCTGTTTCCCGTAGTTAATAATAATTATAATTTGATTTAGCTTAGTTATTTAAATATTTCTTCAAATCAAAGTGGTCGACATAGCTAGAGACAAAATAACATCAAACTTAATTTTTAGGGTCTGTAGGCAAAACCAAGGACCCTTATATTTTCCTGCGTGTGTCTGTCCGTCCGTCCTGTCGCCTGCTCTCACGGCTACACCTTTCATCCGATCACTTTGAAATTTGGCATGTATGTGTCTTGTACCTACCCACATATATTAAAAATATAGCGACTTAAAAAAAAATGTTTAAAAAGAATTAGGGTAAAAAAACTTAGGGTTAAAATGTTTCAATTTTTTTTCAACACCGTGAGAGGTATCATATAAAAGGGTACGTCGAGCAGATTACAAAAATATATAATTCTTATTTTATAACTTTAATAGGGCGAGCGTAGGCAAGTTTAAGTGGGTGTGAAACGTGTCCCCCCCCACCTCTATCTCGCTTATGTGAAGCGCAAAAAATTTGAAAAAATTCCTGAACATTCTTCAACCAAAAGTAAAGATACCACTTTTTGGAAATTTCGAAAAAAATGTTTTATTTTTTATTGACAAAATACTTTTTTTTATAACTATGGTCTTTTCGATGTATTTATATGGTTGTAGTCTGTTTCAGTTGCAAAAAAATACTTTATCAGAAGTTTGTTTATGTGTTTTGAGAATATCAGACCCATAGGATAGTTCAAAGTAAGCTTTTTAGCATTTTAAAAAACACCATCAATAGGGTACTGCTTAAACTATACAGGGTTGCCTACGGACCCTCGCTGTGTGCTGACTAGCACACACTTGACTACGGACCCTCGCTGTGTGCTAGTCAGCACACACTTGACCTGTTTATTGATATATTAGAATAGAGAAGAATTTTATCTTTGTAAAGCATAACAAGCTTTGAACCAATGGAGTTTTTTGTAGTAATAAAATGTTCAATTTCGGCAACATCATCAAAAATTATTACTTGCTAAAAAAAATAAAAAAAATAGCTAGAGACAAAACAATATCAAACTTAATTTTTGATCTACTAACTAATTTAGTATTCAGGATCATGAAAATCACATTGTCCTCCAAAATGAGTGGGACATAGCTGCTCTCCATTGGTCTGTTTTTTTTGTTTTTTTAACAGTCTATTGTCAAGCTATGTCCTGCAGACAAACATAGCTGACCGAATATTCTTAAAGAGCACTAAATGATTACCTTATACACAAAATACGGTACTCTAATAGAAAAGGACCCCCTTTTTGTTTTTTATACAGAAGAGTTTATATCCCTTAGTCTAACTACCTATTAAGACAAAGGGATATTCAGTGCAATATGCTTTGGGACAAAGGAATATTCTAATATCACTTCTGCATAAAAAAAAAGTGTGATTCGTTTGTCAGAAGGTATATAAGATTAAAAAAAAAGTGGGGGGCCCTTTTCTATAAAAGTACCCAAAATACTAGCTTGATGTTAGTGAGGCACTTTTATGCCCCCATCTCCTGGACTAACAGGATTAGTTTTCTTTGTTGGACTTATCCAAGGAGGTGAGGAGAAAGTTAAAATTATGAAACAAATTGTATTAGCAAGGTAATAATTAATGAGAGTGGACTGTATACACTGATATTTACTAGCTTCATATCGATATACACAGGCTTTAATATAAGTAAAGATCAAATAATCAATTTATAGTCAAATTAATACCGTATTGCTTCCAATATAAGACGCACTTTTTTTCCATTTTTGCATCGCGAATCGTCTTATAATCGATGAATTCAAGTGTAACAGATTGAAATAGCATTTGCTTCTGTAAGCAACGTTGTGTGTTCTAACAACCTTTATTCTACCAACTTCTCGTTCAAAAATAGTTAAGATCACGTTTTTACTTTTTATTTCCAATTCTCTGAATTTTGCCGGGATATTATTGTCGGTCTCCTCTTACATTAATATAATTTCCAGGAATTTCAACGAGTTCAATTTCCGATGAGATGTTCGGTGGAGGGGGTTGTGTTGTAGCTAGGTATTTCTTGCTAGTTCAGGTCTCTTACTATTCCTCGTCTGTTGTCTTCTAGGTTTACTTACACTTCGTCAGGGTAAGAAAGAAGGGTTTGTTATGAAGCCGGTGATAAAAGAAAAGCGATTCAATTTGTGGAACGCAACGGTAATCGAGCCACGGGAAAAAGCATTTAGTATTAGTGAATGTAATGTGTGACGTTGGCGCAATGAAAAGCATCAACTTTTTAAATGCCTAAAATCAAGGAAAGCCTTAACTGGGCCATTTAAATCATTATATTGTTCATTACTAAATCATTACATCTAAATAAAGATTTAATATTCCAACAATAGCCATGCCACTATAAATTTGACGTCTAAACAAGTTGGTAAAAGAGAGGAGGGAAGATGTTTCCTTTGAAACCGGGTGCGTCTTATATTTGATTTGTAGGAGCCCCGTGGTTCGAATCCCGGCGCTAGAGTCTATTTTTCTCTGTATGTCTCCTGTTGTTAATAATAATAATAATTTAATTTATATTAAAACTTATATTTGATGCATTATTTTTTCCCCAGATTTCTGGTCCGAAAATCTGGATGTGTCTTATATTCGAAGCAATACCGTATAACATTTTTTTTTTTTTACATAATTAATTAACTAGTTTTGAATAAATTGACTTTTTTTTTGGTTGAATTCACTTTATGAATTTAGAGAGCATAAAATAACAAGTAAATGGAAGCTTTCTTGCCACTACATATTGAGAGAGTTAACAATATCTAACATTACACTCATGCCATTATACTTGGTAAATCTGAGTGCGGGAAATTTAAAAAAAACAAAAAAAACAAAACAAGGGGAGCAAATGAGAGCTGGAGATTTTGGAGGGTAGTAAGTCGGGCCAACTAGGCAAACAAAAATATCACTGGATTAACCTTAAAATAACCTCCTAGTGGTTTTATTTTTTCCCTCACATAGGTTGGCTAGTCTGAGCTGTCAGATTTACAAAGTATAATGGCATGAGTTTAAAACGATATCTTTTGCATGTTTTCTTATTCTACCATTTCATTTGCACCTTCAGCAATAAAGTAAATGAATAATAAGAGGGACTATGTTGTGGTTTGTTACCTGGTTGTAGGTGCAGTTCCTCTTCTTACACTTGCCGCACTTGAGGAGGTCAGTCTTAGTTCCCTGGACGGTGGCCAGCTGGGCGTCGTCTATAGCTTCCTTCAAGAACTTCATTCTCAGGTCCTTCATCTCGTCCGAAGCCATCTCCTGCACATCACACGTCCAGTTTTAGATAAATATACAATTACTTTGTCACACATTATCAACAAATTATACAAACGATTAAACTTCACATCACCTAAAGTTCACACATAAATATCTAAAATAAAGTTAAAAAAAAAAAAATCAATAAAAATTTAGAAGTTGAGAAAACCACAGCTCTTGAGTTTGTATTTTTGCTCCAGACAGGTCATCTTACTCTACACTACTAGTTGCACTACTCCCACACTACATCCCTTACATACCTTGAGTTGTACTCTTGATATGAATGGCAAACGAAAAAGAATCGTCCTTCCGATCGAGCAAAAACTAAAAATTATCGAACGGTTGAAAAAAGGGGACACTTGTGCGAACATCGCACACGAGTACAAGATCGGTGAGACCACGGTCAGGGACATAAAGAGAAGCGAACAGAAGATAAAAGATTATGTTTCAAAATGCGACAGCATCGACGGACCGACCAAGCGGAAGACGATGAAACCTTCCATCTTCCCTTGCATAGATGACGCCATGAGTTCGTGGCTCAGTCAGAAGAGGGCCGGAGGAGGCCCGGTCGACAGCGCCGCGTGTGTACGACAAGCCAAAGAGTTTTACAAGGCTTTCAACATGGGAGGTGAGTTCAGCACTTCCACCGGCTGGTTTGCCAGATTCAAAAAGAGACACGGCATTACGGATCTCACCGTTCCGAAGCAGACACCGTCGGCAGACCGTCGTCAAGCCGATTATTTCTGTGACAACTTTCAAGACTTCGTAAGACTCAATCATTTTACGGAGGATCAAATTTACACCGCCGAAAAAACCGGCTTATTTTGGAAGTGTTTGCCTTCTAAAACGTTAGTCACTAAGGAAGAACTGAAAACACTTCCGGGTACCGAACTTCCGAAAGAAAGGGTCACCTTCATGTGTTGTAGCAATTCCTCAGGCAACCACAAATTGAAATTAGTAGTTGTAGGCGAGGCCAAAAAACAACACTTGTTAAGCCTGACAAAAGGGAATCCTTTACCCGTTTGTTATTACTCTCAAAAAAACGTGTGGCTCGACAACCAAATTTTACAAGATTGGTTTCACAAAATATTCGTTCCCAAAGTGACCGGCCACTTGGAAAAGATAGGAAAGCCACTTAAGGCGGTGCTGTTATTAGACAGCGCCCCGACCACTCCCGAGGAAGCCCCTCAGCTCAAGAGTCAAGATGGTCTCGTATCCGTCATTTACGTACCTCCGAACATCTCCCCTCTCATCCTACCCATGAGCCAAGGAGTCGTAGACTCGGTCAAACAACACTACCGCTCCGACCTCCTGGCCAACTTGATCAAACAAGAAAATATTACCCAATACTGGGACAAAGTAACCTGGATAGACACCGTCAAAAAATTAGACGGAGCGTGGTCTTCTATTAAGCCTAGTACGCTGCGACGGTCGTGGAACAACATCTTGGGAGATTTCCTACCCGAGGAAGAGTCGGAAACTTCCACGGCAAACACACGAATATCTCTACCGGATAAACGAGAACCACCGACAAACGAAACGCCGTTTTCTCCCGACCTAGAACAAAGCAATCTCCTCGAAGCGGGTAAAAGCGATCTGGAAAAGTGGCTTAACTGTGACGTCGAAGACCACGTCTTTCAAAATATGACCGACGAGGAGATACTCGAATGTGTCAACAACAAGGAACCTCACGAGTTTCAACTCGAGGACGAAACTCTTTCCACCGACCACTCGGACACGCTCCATCGTACCGACTACTTAATAGAGTACACAAACAATCACAAGTTAGATTTTAACGACAGAGTTGCTATAAAACAGATAACTTCAAACTCGGCCTACAATTTAAACAGATCTGAAAAGGAGACTTGAATAACTCGTTCCGTTCAAAATACAATACCGAACCGCCCACATATTTATTAGGATATAAGTTGCTGTTTTTATAATAAGACAATTAAATTTTTAAAAATTCCACCGACTTTAAGATTTGCTAAAGCTTCAGTGTATCTCATTCGGGAATTAGTTTGGATGTAAAAAACAGATTCCAGTAGTAGTGGCCAGAACCCGTTAGGATTAGTTACAAATAGCAGTAGTAAAATATAATTTTTTTTACACGATATTACACGTTTAACCCAATAATTACAAACATGTATTAGAATACTAAGTGGTTGCATCAGATTAAAATGAAGTCGAGGGTTTAAGTCTACAGGAGCGTAAGATTGTTAAAATGTTACGAGGTACGAGCTTAGTCTAGTCACTTAGCATGTAATACCTAGTCGAGTCAAACAAACAGCAGCCGCACCTCTCTACTACTTCCGCAGACTCTACACCTTCATAAACAGACAGTCCACACCTACATAGCTAGTAGCTACACTATTTTGTTGCAATACCAATTGTTTTTTGACACTCAAAGGTTAACTGACTTATGGAATGGAGAAAATAAAACCATTAGACTGTTATCCTTGGACATTTTTGTTTGTCCCCAACCTTCGAGATGCCAAAATCTCTCAATATCTCCCCATCCAAATTTTACTATTTTCACACCCTGTCAAAAAAACAAAATCAATTATGTTGGCAGCAATCTCAGAGCAATGAAGGGGAAGAGGGAACAATCCGATTTGAAAAGTGGTTCATTATGCTACACCCCTATACTAAACCTCCCAAGTGAGCTCAATCCGAACTAAAGTGATCACGTGGTCACTGGTCCTCCTTGTCTTATTGTCTATTCCTTGTTCTTCCGTCACCACAGACTCTTGTCAACAAATCCTTACCAGTAGCATTTAGCATTTATTTGATACCCCACTCAAAGAAGATTGCTATTGGTTATCTAGGAACTGTTACCACGTTTATTAACGATGTTACTGCCTTTAGATAATTAATAAGGTTAACAAAAAACATTAGAGTACATATTTATAAAGTAAATTCTATTAAAAATAAAAATATTAAATGTCGTAAGAAAATATCACTTATTCTTATCAGCTGATATCAGATAAATTTCTAGTTTTTATCGAGATATCGATACTGTTTCACCAAACTGCCGCTTGAAAGTGTTAGTATAGGGGGGGAGCATAATGAACCAGTTCTTGAGACCCAGATTCTATAGTATTGTTCCCTCTACCCCTACCTTGCTCTGAGGCAACAATAGTAGTTTTTCTGACAGTAAACCCATCTTTATAAAAGAATGTGAGAAAATATGAATTCTCTAACTTCCTAAAAACACAAACTCTTATGTTATATTTCGGTGAAATAAAATGATTCGGATTTACAAGGTTTTACTGAAGAGAAGAGATTATTTATTTTAAAAATAATATATATTTGTAAAAAATAAAAAAGATCAAATTTTACTATCTCTTATTGTTCTAGTTAATAGATGTATTTAATGTTACATGTATATTGTTTCTTGACGTATTCCTAAAAATTCTGTGATAGGATATCAAATGTAGATTTTATTTTTTTTATTTTTAAACTAATGTTATTTTATTTCTTTATTTGTCACAAGATTTTGTAATTAAATGTATTTTAAAGGATACAATTGTTATTTTATTATATTTTTTTCTTTATTGACAGTAATGTGCTATTGTAAAGACATCAGTGATTATAAAATATATATATATATAATTTATTTTTGTTTGTTTGTTATAATCCCCTGGGCGCAACCAATCTAATAGGCACAGGCGCAGTTATCATTTTTTATCTGATCTCTCCATTTGTACAAGGTGGAGCCACTAGTGCTATTGATTAGCTGCCTCTTATCTATTGAGGTTTCAATAGTTATTTG
Organism: Gerris lacustris; assembly: GCA_951217055.1. Taxonomy (NCBI): domain Eukaryota; kingdom Metazoa; phylum Arthropoda; class Insecta; order Hemiptera; family Gerridae; genus Gerris; species Gerris lacustris. The sequence continues at coordinate 2,822,815 of OX578278.1, read as the reverse complement.
CCATTTTACCCGAATACTTCCAAAGTAATCTCCCAGGCACATTGCGCCTGATATTCACTTCATATTTTGTAATCCTTTTTTGTTATAATTTATTAATGTTTGATTATTATAACAAAATATGATAAGAATTACGCTTTTGTGACTTATTTTAAATAGTGTGATTTTATTTGACATTGCTTTCAATAAACAATCTTATAATAGACAAATGAAATTGAAGTTGTTTTTGCAGCATTAAAAAGCTTGTGTTTACAAAGTGTTTATAGAGCTTTATGAATAGAAGTGGCTCTGAGCGTTGCGCCTGACAGAGGGTTATCAATTATTGATGAAGTTATGTACCAAGTGAAGATATTTTGCATTTGTAAGTTATCAACGTTGATCCCAACGAAAAAAAAAACAAACTAGTCATTAATCAAACATTTGCTATTGTGTGTTTTTGTTATCGACAATAAAATTATTAATTGTGCTCTTTGAATTTTATTGACTATCAACCCTTCGGTGGCAACATGGTTCGGTGAGACCACTATACAGGGTGGGCCAAAAAAAATGCACTTTTTTGAACACTTATAGCTCAGTTTCTGTAGAAGATAGAGATATGGGGTTTGCGGGGTCTGAAAACTATATTCTTCTACTTTAAATTTCATATCTATAACTTTAAAAACGACTGGGTGAAAGCCATGCAATAACCGGTTTGAAATGAGGTCTTATACAAAGTCGTTATCCGGGTAGTGATCTTGTCTGGTCTTATAGTTTTGATAGAATAAATTACCATATGGTGGAAGGGGGGGGGGGGGGGGGGGGGGGGGTTCTTAGTAGGTAAGAGGTAGGAGTCCCTCAGTGTTATAAGGAACATTGAAGATGGGTTAAGCACAATTCTGCCTGAAATAAAAGACCAAATGCTAAATTACACGTTTATGCAAGATGTTACCCCGTCCCATTGCTCCTTGCAAACAATTCAATACTTGCAAGAGAATTGCCCAGACTTCAGGCAACATTGTGCTTAACACATCTTCAATGTTTGTTATAACTTATAACTATAACACTGAGGGACTCCTCCCACTTACCTACAAAGAACCCCCCCCCCCCCCCTTCACCATATGCTAATTTATTCTATCAAAAGTATAATACCAGACAAGATTACTAGCCAGACAACAACTTTTTTTAAGACCCAAATTCAAACAGTTATTTCATGGCTTTCACCCAATAGTTTTTTAAGTTATATTGATATGAAATTTAAAGTAGAAGAATGTAGTTTTCAGACCCCGCAAACCCCACATCTCTATCTAGTACAGAAGCTGAGCTATTAGTGTTAAAAAAAGTGCGGTTTTGTAGGCCCACCCTAGCACCTGACCCCTTCTAGCACGGCAAACGTAAGAACCAAACTGGTGGGGCTCGGTGAATGTCTCCTGCAAGTGTTATTGTAAATTTTCATCAGAATTAGCTTATATAAACATAAGACATCAATGTAACTGATGATTTTGTCATTTTAGAAATAAAGACGGATGATGACCTTATGATTACGGGTCCAAACGTCTCTTAATCAATATGGATTATTGTTTCAATTTTCACACCTAAGCATTCATCAACTATATTTATATTACAAGTACAAAGGTGCTGACTTCAACAAATTCTATTTCAATTATTAAAACTAAGGGATAAGATGTAAGTACCTCGGCAGTCATAGTGGCGAGCCTGTTAGCGGAGATAGCTCCGGCAAGGAAGTTGGACCTGAGCTGACGGTTCTTAGAGTCCTTGAGGTTGGCAACTCTGCTACGCACCCTGTTCTTATATCTGTTGTCTGTGTTCTTGAACTCGTTGAATATCGCCTCCTCTAGTTCCGTAGCCAAGTCTTCCGGTGAGGCACAGCTCTCACTTGCATCTGAAACCAAATCACACAATACAGGTTAAGATACTAATCAGAATTACACCGCTTCTTATCATTGTCACCTGCAGGCCGATTCTGTAACATTGAAACCTCCCTTTTCATGTTGTTATGAAGATGCAATGCGCAACCTGTCAATGTGAATCTATAACTTTGTCTGTTGTTATATAAGGAGAAATTGATATATAAGGTTTGATATATATCAACTCAAAATTGTTGTTGATATAATCTCAGAGTAAGGAAGGGGTAGAGGGAACAATACTATAGAATCTGGGTCTCAAAAACTGGTTCATTATGCGACACCCCTATACTAAACCTCCCAAGCGGCAGTTTGGTGAAACAGTATCGATATCTCGATAAAAACTCGAAATTTGTCTGATATCAGCTGATAAGGATAAGTATATTGTGATATTTTCTTACGAGATTTAATATTATAATACAGTTTTCTTTATAAATACATATGTACTTTAGTGTTTGTTGTTAACCGAATTAATTATCTAAAGGCAGCTACGTTGTTAATAACATGTAATAGTTCCAGTTCCTATATAAAACAAAATCGTCTTCTAAAGAAATCACATCAGATTTTTCTCTTAAATATTTGATATTTTGATAATAAAACAATCAAACAAAGCACATGACGTGTATAGGTTTTGTTGACAAGCGTCCGTGGGCACGGAAGGACAAGGAATAAACCAATAAGACAAGGACCAGTGACCACGTGATCGTGCTGTTGTCACTTTAGTTCGGGTTGAGCTCGCTTGAGAGGTTTAGTATATGGGTGTCGCATAATGAACCACTTTTCAAATAGCATTGCTCCCTCTACCCTTTCCTTACTCTGAGGTTATAATTGGTCAGGTTATGTTGTTATATATCAAATGCTAAAAACCAAAACAAAGAAACGACATTATTGATGTTTTCATTCACTTTTCTTGTTTTCTAACTGAAATAACTATAAAATGACCAATAAAAAGGACGCTGCCAATCCGTAGTTCAGTACACGGCCACATACAAGCACTGGCATCACTATACAGATTCACTACATTATATAACAACACTTTGATATATAGAGATGTTTGATATATAATGTCACAGTGGATATATATAAAAGAAAGTTACAGAATCGGCCTCCTGAACATTATCCATGTTCTACTGAATTTTCCAGCAAAAATCAACAACAACCGAAACTCTACTGACCTCCAGGTCTTGACATGAACTTTGACTTATGAAGAAGATAGTTCTTCTAACTTATTTGTAACTTGGAGTTGTTTTTATTTTAACTTATTTTAATTAAAAAATAAATTGCTCAAAAGTTGGTGATGTCCAATTTGGCTCAGAGAGAATTGCTCTGGTATATCGTGCAATGATTTTGAAAACATTTAGTTTTGCAAAGATTAAATTGCTTTAAGTTTACCTTTAACCTACTTTTTATACTCATTTATTTACTTTATAAACAAATGATTTAATAAAAGGAATTACTTAATGGTAAAATAAAACATAGCAACCTGATCACAAGTCTACCTGATCACATTAGGGTCCATAGGCTATAGCCAAGGACTCTGTCTGAGTGTCATGAAAGCACCTGTATCTCCAAAATAATGTGTAATAACCTCAACACAGGAAAAATACAAGGAAAGACCCAAAAAAATCAATCTCCAAAAACATAAGGTTGAACATTTGTTTATCTCCAGTAGGGAGAAAAAGTTATGATTTGAATTAGTTTAGAGGGACTAAAACAGGTCTTTTCATCCCTGAACTCAAAAAGTAGGGAGAAAAAGTAAAAGTAGGGAGAAAAAGTAAAAGTAGGGAGAAAAAGTAAAAGTAGGGCGAAAAAGTAAAGTAGGGCAAAAAATTAAAGATTGCAACTTAATTATTTTATAAATAGTAGAAAATGTATGGCTAATGTAATAAAGTTGTCGAAATCAGGTTGGCGGCACTGCGCTTTTTTGACCATGTTTATCTTTGTTTACAACATTATAACCTGCATCTAAAAAACCTTCTATTTGAGTTTAATTCCAATTCTTATTTGTTTTTAATATTGAATCTCTTATATCTGCAATTAAAAGAGCTAATAATTATTGTTATTTATTAAAATATTAAATAAAAACTGTGCAATGGACGAAAATGTGAATCTTTTTTTTACTGGAGATAAAATATTGTATGTACCTCGTGAGTAAAGTGCCATTATTCCTCATTATTCTGAGTGTCAGTAGAGTTATTCCCTCGGCTGCGCCTCGGGAATTAAAGAGTCTAATTTCCTTGGCTTTGCCTCGGGAATTAGGGACCCTGGTTCCTTCGGCTTCGCCTCAAGAACCAACTTTTTTGCTCAGGGAATAATGGCTTACTTTGCTCCCTAGCTGCATAAATAACTAATGTTCACAAGAATGATTTTTTTATATTAATATTTTTGTTTTATTTCATTTTTGTCAAACCTGTCATTGTCATTTTATGATGTCTGCTACAAATTATATTTTCTATAACCAGAGTTATTAAATATTTACTGGTGCAACTGCTGTATTGAGAGAAGGGACTTGTAATTAAATTAATGCACCATCATGGTTGATGATTGTTCAATGACTTCCCAGTGCAATTGGTTTATACGAAGTTTATTTTTTATACCTTTTTTCAGTTGTTATTTTTTATTAATTACTATACATATTAATTAGTTTCTATTGGCTATTTTTTAAATATATAGATAGACTCCAAACTACGATTTGGAGAATATTATATTCTTAGAAACGGAATGAATGAGGTATAATATAGTCCTGATTTTATTCCTAGAAGGCTTGGAAACAAAACAATTTAGGCATTTTATTTAATTGCTAGGCCTACATGTCAATAGGAAACATAGCCACTAATACCTAGCATGAGCCCCCCGCAGAGCGTGGGATGGAGGCTAGTCTTAAATATTATTTTGTAACTGCTGTGTTAATTTTATATAGTAAACACATTATACTTTTTAACTCTGACAGCTTAGGAAAATTGAGAAAAAAAATGGGAGGAAAGTGTATGAGAGCTTGAGATTTTGGCGGGTAATAGGTCGGGCAATGAACTATTACCCACCAAAATCTCAAGCTCTCATTCACTCTCCTCCCATTTTTTTTCTCGATTTTCCCAAGCTGTCAGAGTTAAAAAGTATAATGTGTTTACTATAACTATTTTTATTACTTAAAACAAAAATATATTAATTTAAAGTATCTTCCCTCCCCTCTAATATGCCTTTGGCACTTGACATAGAAAGAAGTGAAGCAATTTGGCACACAGAGTTGCCTCATTTGATAAAGGTACGGATATTAGTGGGTTGATGTAGCGTATATGGGGCATCACGTATAGAAATGGAAAAACTGGCTAATTTAATGCACATTATAATTAAAGTGTTTCTTGTATATTGATAAAAATTGCATTATTTATGGATACTTTTTCATTTCATACTCTCTTGAAAAACCAGATATGCTACATCGAAGCCAAGTTAATCTACGACAGATATATACACCCAAGATTCGAAAAATCGACCTGTATATAGCTGTGTCTCAAAATAGAGGACTGAAGATGTAAAATGTATTAGGAGAAAACGTATAATACAAAGAAGTTTTCATAATTGGTGCATTTCTGATCAATTTTACAGATAAAACTTTAATTTTAATGTGCCAGTTTTTCCATTTCTATACATGATGGCCCATATACGCTACATCAACCGATTAGTGGTAGTTACCGTTGTCGAGTTGGAGGGCGTTGAGAAGGAGTTCTCGACACTTGAGCCTGACAGCGTCCCGAGTACTGGGTGCTGGGAACGACACATTACTTCCTCTCTTGTCCTCCTTGCTGCTGTCTTTCTTCTTGTCTTCTACTGCTACCGTTTCCTTCTCCTCCTCTTTCCTCGGTTTCTTGGCTGCTGAACAGCTCGAATCCTTACTCGATTCTTTGCTGCTTGGAGTACTAGGACCTGCCAAACACAACAGAAGATCATGTTAACAGAACCCAACGGACAAGGACAATATACCTTTAGTTCTCACTGATGTGTCCGTCCGTCAGTCACTCTTTGGTTCATAGGGCCCGAACCATTTAAGCTAAAGTGCTGAAATTTGAAACACTGGTGCAACTTTTTGACCCAACCACAGGAAAAATATACAGAAGTTAAAATTTAAATATGCGCATGCGCAATTCCCAAAAATGTGGTAAACTCAAAAAATATGTTTTTAAATTTTCAAGTAGGGTATCAAATGAAAGCTGCTGAATAATACGTTACAAATATATGCTTTTATAAATTTTGCATTCCTTATTGGTTAAATAAGTTAAGATATACGCAAAAAAAAATTCCCATTCCAACCACTATATAACGGCTGGTCCTAAAATTTCGAAATAATTCATGCTAATACCTTATTGTGGGGAAATGCAAATACAGGGAGTGCATCCCCATTTTTCAAAAATTGTCAATTTTGTGCACAAAAATGTGAAGTCCCCCAACATTTAATTTTTTAATTTTGAGTGGGGTATCAAATGAAAGCTGCTAAAGAGTAGAATACAAATGTATAGATTTTTTTTGTTAAATTTTGCACTCTTTATTGGTTTTATAAGTCAAAATATACCCAAAAACATCCCCCCTCCACCACTATAGAACGGCTCCTAAAATTTCAAAATAATTTATGGTTATACATTATGGTGGGGCGATAAAAATTTCCTGAAAAAATTAATTTATCTTGTTGTTATTACCGATAAAAAACATTGTGACCACCTGGGGGATCGAACCAGGGTCAAAGAAAATATCATAATTACATAACGGGTATGCTTAATCATCTACAAAACCCTAAAAAGTACTTGGAACCAAGTACTCCCCTGTGATTTTTAATTCTAAATTCACTAATAAATGTGGCTAAGGATGATCAACGTTCCAACTGCAAACTTTCCGAGGAATTAAATATTTAGTAATAGCGGTTCAACTGAACAGAGGTACGAGATGGATTACCATTGCCAAGGAATTTCTTCCAGTTTTTGATGAGAGTCTTGGAGAGGCTGATGACTTCATCGTCTGAGCTGGATTTCCTCAGAGCGTTGACCGTCATGCCGATCCTGGTCTTGGTTAATATCTCCAGGTTGACTGGCAGACCCTGTAAAGCTTTCAACAGCTCCAGAGCTTGATCTTGACTCTGCCATACAAACAAAAATCTTTTTTAAAAAATTACATTTTATAATCATCGACAAGATTTAAAGAAGAATAGTCAATTCAAGAGAGATCTCTACAGCAGTAGTCATATAATGACACTTGATTCTGACACCATTGGAAAACTGAAGGATGAGCCAAATCATTTCAACATTAGATATAAAAATCGTGAGCTGCTCCTTTTCATTTTTCTACGCTGTCAAAATCAATAGAATAAAAATTTCTTTATTACGTTACTAATATAAAATCAGATGTAATAAATCATCTAATACAATGTAGGCAATTAACAATAAACAATAAATAACATAAAATAACAGAGAATAAGCTAAAATTAAAAAAAAAATAAAATAAAATAAATAAATAAATTAACAAAAATGTAAACAATCTATAAAAATTCAGTAGCACGATAACATTTCGCAATTAACAATTTCTTTAAATGCCTATCAAATTGATTTATGGGTAGTCTTTTGATTTCAGGGGGTAATTTATTAAAGCATTGCAGGGCCATGTTATGTGGTGAGTATTTGTGTTGATTGGTTCTGCAGGAAGGTAAAACTAGATTGTCTTTATTTCTTGAATTAAAATGGTGGATGTCTGAAAATTTAGAAAAGTTTGAAAGATTCTTTCTAACAAATACGCAAGATTCTGCTATAAAAATACTGGGGAAACTTAACATATTATATTTTTTGAAATAATCTTTGCAGGAGGTCCTATTATTTAGATGGAAAATGGTCCTAATAATTCTCTTTTGCATAGTGAAAATTCTTTTAGATTCAGGTTTATTGCCCCATACCAAAATGTTGTATGACAAGAAAGGGTAAACTAGCCCGTAATATGCAGTCATCAGTGTCTCTGTGCAATTATATCTCCTAAAATTTCTAATTACGAAGAAAGCGCACGTTAGTTTTCTTAATACGGAATTAGTGTGTTCTCTGAAATTAAATTTGTCATCAATCAATACTCCTAGGAATTTAAATACTTCAAGTTTAACTAGATTGGTAGAACTAATCATGACATTTGGAGACTTCAACAATTTAATTTTACTAAAAATAACGAAAAAACTTTTAGAAACATTTATAACAAGCTGGTTGATTGAGCACCATTCGTAGAAAGACTTGGACAGATTGTTAAGATACAGTTCAAGTTCATCGGCAGTTCTCGCCACTACTAGAACTGAAGTATCGTCAGCATATAGCACTACACGGCAAGTTGGACACACCCTTTTTAAGAATTCAGGTAGATCATTAATAAATATCAGGAATAATAACGGGCCTAAAATGCTTCCCTGAGGCACACCTATATTACAAACCTGAAGCTTAGAGTGAGCATTATTAACAAATACACTAAACAATCTGTTTACTAGAAAGGAGTTAATAAAATCTAGCAAATGATCTCTTACACCTGACCTAAAGAGTTTAACTAGTAAAATAGAATGGGATACCAGGTCAAAAGCTTTAGATAAATCGAAGAAAAGGCCGGCTACATGCAAGCGGTCGTCAATAGACTTTGAAATTTCTTTGACTGAAGCAACTTACAATAACAAATTGTTATTGTAAGACTACTACAGCACTATCTTGTCAGTAAACCCAACTACAGTTTGCACGTTATCAGTTGTGACTTGTGACAGAGCGGGAAAATCCAAAAAATTGGGGTGGGGAGCCAATGAGAGGTGAGCATTTTGAATTCTAGAAGGTCGGGCCAACTATACTCTTTTTACAATTAGTATTGTGTTTTGACACTCAGTGAGGGAAGAAATAAAATCCCCCAGGCCACTAGGCCTGTGAGAGGGGTGGAAATGCATCATTTGTTTGTCAACAAAAGAAGGTTATTTTACTACTTCAACAAATCGCCATCTTTTTAACTGATTTCACCACTTAGATTTTCACTTCTTATTTGCGAATATGTTTTAAAATTTAATGTAAGAAATTATAGTGCTATGTTTACCCTGTAGAATTAGTTCTTAATGATAATGTGGATCCTTAAGGGTAAGAAGAAAGAAGACTAATTCAAGTAGTGTGGCAACGTTTCGGCTCCACGAGCCATTTTCACAATAAATTTTATATTTTTAGGCTCGAAAATGGCTCGTGGAGCCGAAACGTTGTCACACTACTTGAATTAGTCTTCTTTCTTCTTACCCTTAAGGATCCACATTATCATTAAGATTTAATGTAAGAGTTTATTTCCTTCATAGAACCATAAAATTTAATGTAGGTAATAAAATTTTATAAAAAGTGTAGACTTATAGTCCACAGGCCACCATAAGAAGTGAGTCGCTGATTGATAAAGTTTTCTTACCTTATGGAATCGCTTATTTATGCCTTGTCCACCGATGAATTGGGTATATGACAACTGGGCGATGGGCCATTTCTTTTTTGTTGACATGCCAAACTTGCCCTTCTGCGGGAACATTGAAAAGAGATAGATAAAGTTTTGATTTTCACAGGATCGTTTAGTTAAATTATTTCAAAAACAGTGGTAAAGGTGGCCACCGATACGAGTGGACCGTTTTCTTTTCAACGTCCCCGCAGAGCGATATGTTTGGGGCGGTGGCCACCCCAAACGGCCCACTCTTATTGGTGGCCACGTGTACCACTGTTTTTTAAATAAATTAATTAAACGATCCTATGAAAATAAAAACTTTATCTATCTCTTTTCAATGTTCCCGCTGAGGGGCATGTTTGGCATGTCAATAAAAAAGAAATGGCCCAGCACCCAGTTGCCATATTCCCAATTCATCGGTGGACAAGGCATAAGTAAGCGATTCCATAAGGTAAGAAAACTTTATCAATCAGCGACTCACTTCTTATGGTGGCCTGGGGACTATTAAAACTACTTAGATGAAGAATAAATTTACCCAACAGATGATGAATTATAATGAAATGAAGTGTAAGAACCTTAGTTAATTCAGTTGAGGTTTACATTTTAATCTATCAATTTTTGTACAGTGTGTAAAAGTTCTAATTATTATTTTTCGTAAATAAACAAAAAACCCTATTTTTTTTTTTTTTTTTTTTTATACCGCTTCGACAGCACGAGGGTCATTAGCGGTTTTGAGAACTCAATTAAGTAATTGTCTACACTCGGATTAGTTATCGTCTAGTTGTTGGATCAGTTGTTTTTCTGTTTTCTCCTTTTCCCTCTATCCTCATTATACAAGAATGTGTGTGGTTTGATTAATTTAATTTATTTATTTACTATTTTTCTTTTTTTTTTTTTTTTTTTAATATCTTATTTTTGAGTTATTATTATTATTTTTTTTTTTTTGGTATTATTTATTTTGATTTATTATTATTATTATTTTTTCTATTTATTTATTTACTTATTATTATTATTATTTTTTATTTTATTTTATTTTATTTTTTTTTCCTCTCTCTTAAATTAGATTGTAGATATTTGCCCTCACTAAGAAGTCTTTGAGGGTTTTTATTTGCTCAGGGGATTTGAAGATTTGTGATAATGTTGCCAAAAAAATGTTGTTGATAATGTTGCCAAAAAACCCTATTATATAACATGGAAATATTGCCTGTTTAGTATAGCTGAATTTTCTGATAATGTTAATTTTTTCTGTTCATACTGAATATTTCGTATTGTTTGGTACATGATTTACGATAACGATTACTAAGTTTATTAATTTGCTGTCTGAGAGTTATTTTGTCAGAATAACTTAAAAAATTTAAATGACGGGTAGTTACAAATAAAATTAAAAACCAGTGTAATATTCAGTATATCGTGTATCAAGCAGTGGAGGTTATAAAGTCTCTTGGAACGGCTACCCTTAGGTCCGCGCTCCTCCACTAGAGATATTTCTATTTGCCTAGTTGGCCCGACCTTCTCGAATTCAAAATCCAGCGCTCTCATTGGCTCTCCTCCACATTTTTTCGATTTTCCCGCGCTGTCAAAAAACAATACTAAATGTCACTGGCCCCACCCCTTCCACAGGCCTAGTGCCTTTATTTTTTTCCAATTTAGGTTGGCTGATCTGAAAGTCAAAAGCCACAACTTATAACGTAAAGTAAGTTGGCAAAGGATATTATTACCAACTGGCAATAAAATTGAGTACATTCAACCTAGAAAAATATAGATTTAACTTAGAATCTAAAGCTGAACTACAAGTTATAATACCTTCGTAAAGGTATTTATATTTACACAATTTGTGTGAGTGAGAGACACCAAGGGATGTGCCACGCAAAAATGGCACATAGGAACTGTTCCAACGTCAGATTTATGTCATCAAGATGTTGGCTCGGCATTACGCTATGTCCTGCATCGTTTCATCGCGTCCGACTCATCAGGGGCCCGACGATGCCCACCCAACTCTGGACCTATACCAGACCAAGAAAATCAGATATAGGACTTATCAGAGACGAGCGTGCTCTCACACCACCGGCCATGATGAGTCGGACGCGACGAAACAATGCAGGACATGGCTTAATGCCGAGCCAACATCTTGATGACGTAAGTTTGATGTTGGAACAGTTCCTTTGTGCCATTTTTGCGTGGCACATCCCTTGGTGTCTCTCACTCACACAAATTGTGTAGCTAACTGCAGTGTGCAAACACAGTATTGTTATTACTAGTGTATTTATATTTATAATGATTAAATACAACAAGGAGAAACACCGATGTTTTAAGACTTCGACTGCACTGAAGAAAACAAACAACAGGTCGATAATCCCGTAGCAGCACAATCTTGCGTCATTTCTACTCTTGAGAAATTATATCCCTTTATCAAACAGTACACTTGTATGATATAGACATTTGAGAGATTATATCTGTATGGTATGATTCGAACAAAGAAGATTTGATATCTCTTTGTCAAAATAATACATTCGAGTGAGCCCACTTTCCAAATGCGTTCCCTGAACAGCACTGTATTCTTCAGTTTTACCAAGAATTTCAGTTACATACCTTGTATGAAAGGCCTGTCCAACAAATGGTCCATGAAATTATGGTTTAGGGGATGGGGGAGGGTGGTAACATCACACAGATCAGGGAGTAGGATCTGAAGATTAGCCTGTGTGATGTACAAACTGGGTAAATTCGGATTGTACGTGCCACCACTTTGAGTTTAGGGTACTTTTTTACTTTAACTTTTTTAACTAAAAAAGTAAATAAGTAAATTAGGTCAGATGTGGCAAGATTTTACTTGGTTACCCACCGTTTGTTTACATTATTGTGTTTGACATTTTTTTTTTTTTTTTTAATTAATTGACAATCTTAACTGGGGAATGTTAAAATATTCCTTAGGGACAAAGGAATATCACATTCTTTAAATAAAAATGACAATATCTGTTAGTAAAACTATCTAGTAAGGCAAAGTAACCTTAAATCCAATAAATTTTGAACAAAAGGATAGTCCACTTGGATTTAATAATAAATAAATTCATTTGGGTGAGTAACAAAGTAAAAGAGTGCCGAGTTTAGGTGACAAAATCCCGCATATTAAATCAAACATTTTGTGCACCCCTGAATTTTCAATAGCCTCTCCCAGTGGCGTAGGAAGGAGCCCCCCCGTCAGAATTGAAGGGGCTATAAAATTACAAATAAATTTACATATGGGTTTATGTCTAAAACTGCTTAAAATGCTGTTTTTGAACGTATATTTTCCCGGGGGAGGACCCCCGGACCCCCCTTCTATAAAGGGGGGGGGGGGGGGGGGGTAGAGAGAGGGTAGGTTTTAGTCTGGCACCTTAATTTCTAGAAATCGAGCACTGGTAAGGAGTATGTACCCCCCCCCCCCCCCCCCCCCCCTAGTGTAGGTGCCGAGCCACCCCCGTCAAAAATGAATTCCTACGCCACTGGCCTCTCCGCTCATTTCCTGAAGAAAAACAACCCTCCAGTATTTAAACCAGGTAGAGGTCCACCTCAAAGAAATTTCGGTAGAACTACGGTATATGGGGCCCCTACTAGATATCGCAAATACAGGGTGTCCAGCAATATTAAAATTAAAATTCAAGCATATTTAAAGGTTTTCAAGGCTCAATTTTATAAAATTCAAGGCTGGGTTAATTAACATTACCTAGTTATTAAAATAGTGATTCATTCACAATTTCTTAGAATTATAGAAAAAAATATGAGAAAAATAGTTCAGCATAATAATATAAATTACTTTTATAATAGAAGAGATTTTATTTTTTGGACTTGTAGAATATAATAGTAGGCTGAAGGGTTTATTTGGAGTGAAAGTCCTTCGACAATATATTTTTATTTCATCAAAGCTTTCACCATGGGAACCTGAGCTTTTTCAGTGATCACTAAGCTCTGATGAAATAAAAATTAATATCACTCGAAGGACTTTCATTCCAAATAAACCCTCCAGCCTACTATAATATTAATAGTATTAATTCAACCTAATTGCAGCAGTAGTACCCTAGAGAAGTGAAATACAATGTACAGTAGCGCATCGATTATCCGAACTAATGTTTAGGGTGGTTTGGATAATAAAAAATTCAAAATGTATTGGTACTTCTAGACAATCTAGGGTCTTTAAAATCCCTGATTTTTTCAAAATTGAAGCCTATTTTAAGTTTTTCTGTTATTTTTTCAAAATTCAAGCATATTTCAAGGTTTTCAAGCATCCTAAAAATTCAAGCATAATTCCAGGAGTTCAAGGAATTCAAGGCTGCTGGACACCCTGCTATACTATCGATTGTTATAATGACATCATATTTTGATATATCCAAATAATGCGGGATGTGTGTAATTTTACACGTTTCAACAAAAATGTGTTTGAATTTGATTTAGTTAACCTTAATTTTTTTGCCGTAGAATTTTCAATCACCGCTTTGTGGTGCTCCGCTCATTTCTGAAGAAGAAACAACCCTCCTGCATATAGACCAGGTAGATGTTCAAATTGAAGAACAAAAGAGTTTAACGGTCAAGACATATCGATATATATAGTCTTGAAAGAGGTCGATAGTGAGATACCGTGTTTTCAGAAGGGGCCCCATATACTGTAGTTCAGTCAAAATTTTGATGTCACGTACAGTCTGAAATTAGCCATGAACAGTTTTTTATGGCCCTCGATGGAATTTAGTTTGACACCCCTACCCACTAGCAATAGTAACCAGATCTTAGAATCAACTGTTCAAGGCCCAGGTTTCAAAGTGTACATATTAGATTAATAATTATTATCACTGAAGTAATTTGATTCAGTAAGACTAAATAAAAGTGATATGAATGCAGTGTCACCGGCTTAGTCGACTACCTATTACAACTCTAGTTGAAACATACTTATAGTTTGCTTTATCAACCACCATGGCAAAAAAACCCAAGTAATAAGCTCTTATCATCAGAAAACTGACTTTCATTGCCCGCTTGTAGCTTGACACCGGCAGCAAGTAGCCGTTAAACGGTGTACAATCGCTAGCTTGAACTTAAGTAGCCAGCGAATAACTAGGGATGAGGTTGCTTCGGGCGCCGCTATTTCGCCTCGTCCTAAATCAGATACCGGTACGGACTGACAGGCCGCTGAAATTGCAACCCGGGAGTAAGCTCTCGGCAAATGTAACATGCCCGGTGCGTATAAAAACAAATACAAACAAAATTAAACGCAAGGCAAAATAATATTATAACCAATGAAGGTGAAAAATAACCTACTGTTCCGTCTCCGGACGTCATTTTATTGAGCTTTTTTTGAACCTTCAACACTTCGTCTTCGACGTTCATTTTAGCGGCAAAAATCACTTTGTGACAGAAAATAAATACGTAGCGGTCCTCGGAAAAGATGAGCAACACCGCTCAGGCACCTCGAAAACTACTGAACACAAGATGAATTTTCAAGCCGAACCACAGCCAAGCCTGGCCACCAAAGCCTTCATGATCTCGGGCAACTCGCGCTCCACTCTGTCTACCGGGCTTTTCGCCTTCCCTTATCAATACACAATACTAAACAAATAAATAAAGACTGGGAACTCAGCAGGAATATTGATAAAGACACTTAACTCTGTAGCTACTTCGCAACGTGGTCGTAGATAAATAAAATAAGACCGAGATCGATTGTTTAACAAATGTGTTAACTATTTGACGTCCTACGCCGTTCAGTTGAGCGGAACCGAACGCTCACCACCCTGTCGTTCCCGCTCAATTAGTCAGTTCAAAAAATCTAACTCACCGACAGTTGAGCTAGTGATGGTGATCATCGGAATCGGAACCAAAACCTCTAATATTTGGGTACTAATTAATTTTTAGAGTGGGATAGAGTTAAAAATGTATAGGATAATTAGGTTGAACAGTATGTTGGTCAAACAGCCAGTAACATCGCCTTTATCTAACAGCACTTCCCTCTAAATTAATGAGTTTCACAAAATGTTAGCCAGGAATTTGCTGCACTAAATACAGATTATATATTTCAATTTTTTATTAATGGATAGAATTAATAAGTTTTAAAATCAAAATCTGATCTGCATAGAAACACATCTTTGTTTAGTAAATAATTTTCAACAACAGTCTATAACCTTTGTCTTGGTTAACGTGGCGCGAATTACAAAGTTGTATTTCGGTTTTCCTTTATTCCACTTTACGTTACGCTTTACCAAAGAGTGTTATTACCTAGTACCGGGCGAGGAAATATTCACAATTAAACGTTAAATGGTTTCTAACTGAATATTGTTGTTGGTAGCTGAGTTTTTTGTTCAGATTATTATCGGTTCGGGTGATTTGTACTTGTACCTAAGGATGGACTTGGACACTCAGGTGCAGACAGAGGGCCGTCTGTTGGACATAGTCAATCATTCCTGGAGGACGGAGAAACTACCTTGCGACGACATCTTCGTGCCCGTCTCGGAACTGCCGGACCCGGACGCGGATAACGGCGACTCGACAACCACCCTGAAGGAAGTAGAAGCTAAATGGGTGGACCTAGCTCTCTCCGCCCTGTCCGACTGACACTCGACCCTCTGCCAGCCTCCTCCTATTCCTGAAAATCCCGACGAACGGTACGTGTCACATCCACCCTCCACAAATATATTTTACTTTTGTCTCCTTTCAAAAATAGTTGTCCTTGCCATAAGTTTGCACTATCACTGCATATATGACGCAGTGAACTGCCGTATTCTCCAGAGTTAGATTGTGTATACATGAATAATACTATACTGTTCATTTGCAAGGGTTTTTGGTGAAAATAATCAGTAAATCTAAAGAATAAGAGCCAGTTTGGAGAGCGGCCTATAAGTGGGCGAGGCATCACTCGAGTGTGCTGTTTTGACAAAGGGATATAATCTGTCAAATTTATGAATCGCATGCACAATCATTTAAAGCGATTCTCGACTGTACCCTCTCAGGCTCAATAAAATAATCAAATACTTGTCAGTTTCTTCACCTTAATGACTCTTACTACAGTCTGTGTTGAATGACTTTTAGTACGAAGGCAGCACGAGAAGACGAAAAAAATGGGGTGGACAATATTCATTTAGTACAATTACTAGTCGTTTTGGTTCGTTGAATAAGTTCAAAAATATAATGTAGCAAGAAAAAGATAGGGGTAAAATAATGATATATTTATACAGAGAAATAGTTGGCTTGGTCGATACATTATCGAAAAAATATTATTTTACAAGGGTAGGAAATAAGGATATAGCTGTTATTGTCCAAAGGTAGGTGCAGGGTTTTTTTTTTTTTTTTTTTTCAATTAAGTCATACAATATGCGGCTTTCAATATACTTTTCTCCTCTTGACATCACTGCTGCAGTATGTGCGTTACCATTTGACACTCAGATCGGCCAACCTAAATAAGGAAAAAGATAAAGCCACTAGGCCTGTGGGAGGGGTGGGGCCAGTGATATTTTTGTTTGCCTAGTTGGCCGGACCTTCTCGTATTCAAAATCCTGACCTCTCATTGGCTCCCCAATCTTTTGTCAAAAGTCACAAATCATAACTTGCAAACTGTAGTTTACACAGTTGAAACTTTTGTCAACTTCTTTTGAACCATTAGGCCAAGCGGCCACAAGAAGCTGAGCGGAGTTGAGTTGACTCTGCTTGTGAATTAGAATCCCATTGTTTTAAATGGAAGGGTGGCCTCCGGTTGCAGAGCGGAGTTGACCTGATCCTAGCGGTGCTTCTCAACTCCGCTTTGTCGGTCGGTTTTGAAAGCTGACTCCGCTTCCCCCTACACCTACCTCAATAATATTATTGTCAAGGGGGAAAATAAATTAAGTATATTTCGACGATTCATGCAGAAATAGTCTTTAAAATGTTCGTGGTTTAGATCATGAAAGAGGGTGTGAAATTCCCCGAAATCACCTTTTTTATAAAGTAGAGACTTTCCCACTCTGTCCTATAAGCTGGAGGCCGATTCTGTAACTTTTTTATATATATCCACTGTGACATTATATATCAAACATCTCTATATATCAAAGTGTTGTTATATAATGTAGTGAATCTGTAAAGTGATGCCAGAGCTTGTGTGTGGTCGAATACCAAACTACGGATTGACAGCGTCCTTTGTAGTTGTTATTTTGTAGTTATTTCTGTCAGAAAACAGAAAAAGTGAATGAAAACAACAATAATAGCGTCACTTTGTTTTGGTTTTTAGCATTTGATATAATAACAACATAACCTGACGAATTATATCAACAACAATTTTGAGTGGATATATATGAAACCTTATATATCAATTTCTCCTTATATAACAACAGACAAAGTTACAGATTCACGTTGACAGGTTGCACAGTGCATCTTCATAACAACAGTTTGATATATAACAACATGAAAAGGCAGGTTTCAAAGTTACGGCATCGGCCTCCTGGTGAAGCAACACAAGTCGCAAGAGAAAATTCGGTTTTAGAATCCTCGGGTGCTGAACTTAAACACTAATAGAATAGCCTAGAGAGGTTAAAAAAGAAACACAATAATATTGTCACCACAATTTTTTAATAATTACTAGACACGTTTCGACTTACAATGTCATCTTCAGTATGCGTGTTAACTTAGTAAGAGTGAATGCTGTACACTCTTACTAAGTTAACACGCATACTGAAGATGACATTGTAAGTCGAAACGCGTCTAGTAATTATTAAAAAATTGTGGTGACAATATTGTTGTGTTTCTTTTTTAACCTCTCTAGTCATAATTATGAAGTGGTACCACAAAATCTGAGTCAAAACAACCAACTATTTAATAGAATAGCTTTCGTTGGGTTGACATTTCGGGTGGACTAGCTTAGTTCACGCAACCGAAAACAGAGTGGAGTCAGCTAGACTCCACTCCGCTTTCGGTTGCCGTACCCCTTTGACAAAACTCCCCTCAACTCCGCTCTGCTTCTGGTGGCCGCTTGGCCTTAGATGGACTCAGGATGCACATTCCATAGTTACAAGATAGATATATTTAAATAAAAAACATACCACATGTTTATTATTGGCGTCAATACATGAAATGGTGTTATGTCTTATGAGTGTTCCAAGTCCATTTTATGGAACAATTGCTCTTGGTGTCTTTAGGCGAACAGTACAGGGTTAAAAGGAGAAGTTGCCTTATCTTGGACACTTGCCTCCACCATAATTCCAGGGGGGAGAATAGTATATTATGTTACTAGACTGTGGAGTGAGATTTTTCTTTACAGCGGCAATTACATTTAATGTCAAGCGGAGCGAGACAGTAAATATTGCCAAGGTAAAGAAAAAACACTTCACAGTCGAGTAGCATATGCTATTCCGTGGTAGCAAACAATGAAAAAACATTAAATATTAATCAATATAATAATATCAAATATTAGAACATACTTAAGATTTAAAAAATAGAAACCTTAAAAAGAGGTTAAACTATAACAAAGTATAAATAAAACGCATTGACATCTGGCGGATTTTAATCGTACTAACAACCAAATCTACAAAGATTGCAGCGCTAAAACGGAAGTTTTGATAACTACCAGCACGATTTTTTACGTCCTAGGACGTAAAAAAAAAATTCTTTTGTGCTGGTAGTAATGAAAAGATTTTTTAAGTCCACTTAATGAAAAAATGGATTTTAGCTATGTTTTTTAGGCTCTAAAGTTACTATTTCACAGCCGACCACGGAAAAAATTAATTTTGTGGTGCTACTTGTAAGAGCCTGGCAGCTCTAGTAGGGGAACCTCTGCTACTCAGTATGTTTTGGTTTTATTACTGAGCTTACTAAAGTTAACGCAAGCATTGTAATTGTTCTGGATAACAAATTTTTTATGTCTCCAACATACTAAAGTTCCGAGACAGAACTTCCGTTTCACACTTCAGGAAACATTTTTGATCTTGAGTCTGTCCGTCAAAACTAACATATTTTAATGAAATTTAGATAGTAGGTCACAATTTGCCACATTGTTGTTCTCACATATGATGTAAGTCATGTGCACAACTTGTTGTTATTAACGCCTACATCTGTAAAAGCATCTTATTTTAAAGAAATTAAATTGTTTGTAGAAAGCAGCCCAAAATTTGTCCTATATTCATTTCAATTATCTGTACTCATTAAATATTGCTAAATTGATCCTTTTATTCTTTTAAAAAAAATAGACAATTCTTTTTAAAAAATAGAATTGGTGTGGCACATAGCTTCCTCACATTCTATCACGTACTTTATTGACTTTATGCTTTTACAATCCATTATTGTTTAATTGTTTCCCCCGTTTTTTTAATGTGTCAAAATTGTTTTGATTTTTTACTTGAATTAAAGTATCAATTAAGCAAAAGTTAAAGAGCGCAGACGGTTCAAATTAATCTGGGGACATCTGCAGGCTACTTTCGATAAACTATAAAAGTTTCATACAAATCAGATAAGTACTTTTGAAGCTATTGGTGTAAATAAATGAATGTTTGTGCGCATGTGGAAGAGAAACAAATGAGTGCAAAAGGTTGAAACTTATATGGGACCAATAATGGGCTACTCATGACCAACCACCCAAATTTCATTAAAATTGGACGTGTAGTTATTAAGATATGTTGGTTCGCAAAAAGTGAACGACAGACCGACCGACAGACAGACACGGAACCAAAAATGTTCCCTGATGTCTGAAACTGATTTCTGTCTTGGAATTTTTGAAATCGGAGACCTAAACAATTTTCGTTCTTCAGAACGATCACATAGCTTCCGTTACCTTCGGTAAGCTCGGAAGCAAAATAAACCAAAACAGTTTTGACAGATTTAAAACAAATTTTAGAGGAGGAAAATGAAATAAAGTAGACATTTATAGGTCGTAATAGCAAAACATAATTAAAGTGTGCAATAAGATGTGAGGAAACTATGTGCCACATTGTTAGCAGATTATTTATTTTATTATGTAGTTTTTTGGTAAAAAAATAAATAAAATATCTATGTTTTTCCTTTTAAAGGGCGAATGAATAAAACATGGAAGTGCTGAGCGGAGAGTTTTGTTTTTCGGTCGACCCAACAGAGACATGGACCATCTTCGTCTCCAGGTTACACCGACTAAAAACTTTTTTCCACCATTTAAAATAATTTGTAAATAATGTGCATATTTTATGCAGGAATTGTAATTTAATACGGTATAATAGTTGCATAAGCGGAGTTAATACAAACTGTAAGATAAAAACAAATAAAACCCCAGCTTAAAAAAGTTAAACCTTAATTTTTAATATAGAGATATTTAATTTTAATTCTAATGCTATTATATTTAATTTAGTAAATATGCTATTATAATTAATTTAGTAAATATGCTATTATATTTAATTTAGTAAATATGCTATTGTATTTTAAGTATTTAAGGAAATATATTCTTATTCTTGTAATTGTAAATAACATGTTTGCAGAATTCAACCAATTTCGCTGGTTGAAGCAATAAATTTCACAAAAAAAAAAAAAAGTATATATAAAAACTATTTGCTCTAATAAGTTGGTCAATCTTGATGAAACTTCAGTTCAAATAAAATGTTAGAACCTCATATTATTTTGAAATTTTGGTAAAAAAATAAGACAGGTAAACTTTTTATCCATCCTCAAGAACTAAAAGACAAATGGGTGATTCACAAGAGCTGGGAAACCCTGTATATATAAAATAATTTATTTCAATAAGGAAAATAATAAACTATGTATACATATGTAGAAAAATTAACTTTTAAACATTTTTATAACAATTAAAGTTGTTGATTTTTTTTTTATATAAAAAACATTATATTTGTTTAAAAAAAATAATATTTTACTAGTTTTTTTACACAGTGCATTTAATAAGTCACGGAGCTGAATTTTTGTACACCAAACAAGTGACACTATTTCTCAGACTGCTATAGAACTATGTAAAATGAAGTTTCCTCTACAGCCCTCTACATAGTCAGTTGTTCGTGTTCTTTAAATTAGTGTTCGTGTTTTTTAAACTAGTTTGGATTGTCAGTGGAAAATAAATATAAATGATTAGTGAAAGTTTTTAACTTTCTAGGTATGTAGTTGAAAAGTGAACACATGAACACTTAGGGTAAAAATAGTAAATAGTAAGTAAATAAGTAAATAGTAAAGTAGTATTACAAAATTTGTACTTCTCAAACATGTGGAGTTATTATGTAGACTTTATCACGGTGAAGATATTTCTAATGTACTTATTAATAAACTAAAATACTTTAAAAAATTGTTTGATGTTTTTTATTTGATGTATAATAAACTATTTTTATCTACGATTGATACAAAATATAAAAATTGTATCTCTGTTTACATGCGTAGAAAGTGATTCTTTATATAGTTGTATTCATTGCGTGTGTGAGTTTCATAATTCTTCTTTTTTTTCTGCCCTAGTATGGTAAAAAAGAAGAATTCTTCACCTTAACGCACGGTTAGCGAGTTTGTTTACATTTAACAAAACTAATTTTCTGTTTGTTTAATTAAAGTAACTGTTTATATCAAGTTTTTAGTGAAAAACAATGAGTGATTTAAGTGATTATGATGAAAATGAGGAGAATATTACGCCTCCCGAAATAATTAATTCGGCACAAAATACAACTAATGAATTAATGTCATCTTTATCAAAAGAGAAATACGAACTTACATACAGGAAGTTGTTTAATTTTTTTTTTCTGTATTTATTATTGAAATCTAACAATCGTAGATAAAGTACGGTACACAACTCGTGCGAAAACTGCATTTTGCTTTGCTTGTGTGTGGTTTTACTACCCTCGCTGTAGCTTAGGTGCAAACTCCACACTCGCATGCAAAATGCTACTTTCCGCACTAGACACGTAATGTACTATTACATCTAACTACTGCACTTTCATTAATGTTCACCCTTTTGCATTATTACTTGTTATTAACTGTACTTTCGTTAAAACAGACAGCCTTCAGCTCCTAATAGTCAGTTATAATAAGGTTATAGTTTAACATCATTTTATTATGATCGGCTGAAAATATAAATCAAATGTATTTTTTCCTAGAAGTACAAAGCCAACATTTATAATCCTTTATTAAAAATATGTGTTACACATACACATATTTTTATTATATATGTTTAAGGCTGTTGTTTATTTAATGTATAAGAAACACTTTTTTTTGCTAACTAGTGTACTTTCATTCTCTGTAAATTTTTCTCTGGCAAATAAGTAAAACTGGGTTTTGTCAATTTTGTAGGAGAGTCAAAATTTCTCCCTTAAAATAGAAAGAAAGAATAATAAGCGCAGAATTTAAAGCTACCCATAGAAATGGTAATAAATGAGTCTATTTACAAATATAACTAACCATTAAATTTCAGAAAACTATTTTTTTAATGGGTATACATGTTTTTCCCCCTTAAAAAAATAAACAAAATGCACTTTCAAAGGTTTGTCAGAGAAGAAACCATGTATAGTTAAACAATCATATTAAAATTTGATTGCAATGTATACTCATATACTCAGTATACTCATGCCATTACACTTTGTAAATCTGACAGCTCAGATTGGCCAACCTATGTGAAGGAAAAAATAAAACTACTAGGTGGTTACCTTAAAGTTATCCGGTGATAATTTTGTTTGCCTAGTTGGCTCGACCTACTACCTGCCAAAATCTCAAGCTCTCATTGGCTCCCCTCCTATTTTATTTTATTTTCCCGCGCTGTCAGAATAACAAAGTATAACGGCATGAGTATAGTTCACAAGTTTCAACAACTGAATGAATATAGTTATTTATGTTACTAGGCAGCAAAATGGAATTTTGCTGACAAGTTTTTAAGTTTTAGTTCCGAGCCGAAGGCGAGGATAGGCTAAACAAATTTTACTGCAGGGGTGAAGCTGAGGCAGGAAATTTACTATTTTACTGACGAGGTGAAGCCGAGTCAGGAAAATTACATGTTGACTGACGAGGCAAAGCCGAGGCAGGCAAATGTTAATTACCTGCTGAGGTGTAACCGAAGCAGGTAATCTTTAAACGAGTCAGGAATGTTTCCTTTGTTGCATAGTTACATACAATATTTTATCTACTAACGACAGAAAAATGACAATAATTATTATATTCCCTTTTTAATTTTTAGACTTATATATGAGTCATCAAGAAAACAAAACAAAGGTAAATGAATTCAGTGTTGCTACTTATTTAATTAACAGCTGTTTTTATCTCATTTTTTAAAATAATCACTGTAAAATAATAAAATTTGTTTTTATTACTATAATCACGCTAAAACATATAAAAATGAACAATGTTGGAGTGTTTATAACCTGCGATGAAGTTACCTTTTTGTTGTAAAAATTTTTACAACCTGTTTGTTATTTTGCTGACATTTTGAACTTTTGCTGACACTTTGATACTTTGCTGACACTTTATTATTTTGCTGCGTGTTTTTTTGACATGTCACAAAAGAATCAAGAAAAATGACATTTTGCAGATTGAAAACAGTACAAAATGCTTAATTTTGCTGCTATGAGTAGATAAAATATTTTAACTAATAGTCGATGCCACCATTCACATTATTTATTTTATTGTAATGTTTAGCTTTAAGGTGTTTTTATTTATTTTTTTTTTTTTTTTAAAGGTTGTCCGTGTGTGGTAATTGATTTTATTTACTATAGATTCATGGAAACCTATGTATGTAAATAGATGTTGAACTAAAATAAAATGCTTCTAGAGCTTGACTTCAGAATCAATTTTAGTTTATCTCAGTTTATGACACTTGCACCACTAATATAGTGAATAAAGCTGGCTACAGACTATCAGTCAGGCAGCAGCCCTTTTGACGGACCTTTCAGTCCAATCTGGTATGCCTGCCAGATTGTGTGTCACCTGATTGTGTGTATGATCCAAGCGTCTGAACTGTTCAGACTGTAGTTCACATACAAGTTAAGAGCTGACTGCACTCTTATAGGGCAACCACCCATTTTGTCCCCAGCCACCTAACTTCAAAGTTTAAACCTAGAGTGTATATTTTTGATAGCAGATTTAGATTCTACGGCGAAAAATAAAAATATTTTACTTCAAACGTTTTTTCTATATCCAATATTTTTCCCCCTATAGGAGGGGGGGGGGGGGGGGGGGGGAGAGGTATAAAAATGGTAAATTTCAGCGCCTGGGGGCAAAATGGTGGTTGCCCCTAGTACACGAGTGGATGAATACACACTTCCCTTTACATGGTACAGATCCCCCAAGTTTCATTACTTTATTTCTAACCGTTTAAATTCTATTACGATCTAAGTGTTATTTTTTTACTATTTCGGAAGGGTTATTTTCCTATCTTTGCTCCCCTGTAGTGGGCAAAATATTGGAGATAGAAAAAATAGTTACAAGTAAAAGTTTATTATTTTTCGCCATAGAATCCAAATATGCTATCAAAAATATACATTCCAATTTGAAATTTTGAAGTTGGGTGGCATGGGGGCAAAGTGGGTGGTTGCCCCTAGTGGGTGATTGCATAAAAACAAACTTCTAGTCCAGGAGATAGCGTGCAAAAAAGTGTCTGACTAACATCAAGCTAGAATTTTGCATACAAGTCAATCTTTTAGTGCCTTTTAAGAATATGTGGTCGGCTAAGTTCGTCTGCGGGACATAGCTTGGCAATACGCGTTTGAAAAGAACAAACCGGTGGAGAGCGGCCATGTCTCACCAGTTATGGTGGACAATGTGATTTTCATGATCCTGAGTACAGAATTAGTTAGTAGACCGAAAATCAAGTTGATGTTAGTTTGTCTGTTGACAGGTGACCTCGTTGATTTTTAGTAATATTTGAATAACTAACCTATTAAGTGTGAAAATAACATCGACTTGATTTTTGGTCTACTAACTAATTCTATACTCAGGATCATGAAAATCACATTGTCCACCATAATTGGTGAGAAATGGCCGCTCTCCACCGGTTTGTTTTTTTCAAACGCCTATTGCCAAGCTATGTCCCGCAGACGAACTTAGCCGACCACATATTCTTAAAAGGCGCTAAAAGATTGACTTGTATACAAAATTCTAGCTTGATGTTAGTCAGACACTTTTTTGCACGCTATCTCCTGGACTATTCCCTTTGCATGATAGAGATCCCCCAAATTTCATTAATTTATCTCAAACCGTTCAAAAGTTAAGAGAGGGGGGGGGGGGGAGGGGGGAGACTTTTGGACCACCCTGTATATTTAAAAAAATAGCCAATCTAAACTAACTAATATAGTAATAAATAAGAATGCCGAAAAATAAATAAAATAAATAAGAAAATAAACATAGTCAAAACCAATTAGACTGGGAAGTCATTGAAAAATCATCAACCAGTAGTGCATTAATTTAATTACCAGTCTCTTCTCTCAATACAGTAATTGCACCAGTAAATATTTTATAACTCTACAGTCTATAAGATTAGAGTTAGCACAATCGAAGGCGGGAAAATTTTGAGAGGGAAATGATTCTATTGGTCCGCCATCTTGAATGCAACTTTAGAAAAAAAATGCCCTACTCTACCCCTGTTCCACAAAAAAAATATAACATGGCAACACTGATTTTCCCTTTTTATAACCCCAAAACTACCTTCACATTTGTTGTTTCCCTCCTTCGATTGTGCCAACTCTAATCTTATAGACTGTAGTTCTAGGACAAATTAATACAATAATAAATACTCGATTTAAAGAGCATTAGTTTGAGGTTTAAGCACTCCAATCAGAAATTAAATTGGTCAACAATTGCCGACGCCATAAGAGCTCAAAGTTAACAATTTAAAAAATCAAATTTAGCTCTATTTAAGGTAGAACCGATGAAGGTACGACAAAAAGTCATTGGGCCAAAGTTGTATATAATTTATAATCAGTTACCGCTGGTGCAATCTGACTTACCGTTTAGCTACAATAAGCCTCCAAAAAAACTTTAAAGTTGTGTCCACCATCTTTAATTTTTTAAGGAGGGTAAACTTTTTTTTTAACTTTTTGGATTTTTCCAGTTGGTTTGAGCTAATTTCCAATCAAACGCAAAAAACCGGAAGTTTCTAGGTGGTCTAGAGTCTAGAAGTATCTTAACATTTTGATGAGCGAGTCTGTGGGTTTTGTCACTCTATATACTTACTCTACCTAATTTTTTAAAGTTATTTCTTTTACACATTTTTTTTTTTTTTATAAAATTGTTAATAACTTTGGTTCTACTCAATATTTTATGATGAAACCAAGCCTAAAACATGCGCAACATGTTTGTGCTCACCTCTGGAAAAAAAAATTGATTTCATAAAGCCAGTTTTACACCTACAAAATCAGAGTGGTGGCGACAGACACACATACATACACAAAAAAAGTTAAGGCCGGATTTAGTAGTTTTCCTAAAATTAAAAAGTATCCAATTTTTTTTTCAATTCTGACCAATGTAAAGACAAAACTTTAATTTTATATTTACAGATATAAGGTTGGAAAAAAAATATAATTCTGGTATAAATTCATCAAATTTACTAAAAATTATTATAAATTTTACAATATAAATTAAATATTTACAATCTTAATATAATTAGCGGAGATTTCAAAGTAGTCAATTAGTTTAGACAAGTTGTATAGTTTTGGTGGGAGAGATGAGGGTGTGGTTAGATGGGAGGTACAGCTACGGGTACTGAGACGTGGGTAGGTGCACAAGCCTGTCTCACACTCATCTCCCAGGTGTCGAGTAGCTGAGACACTGTGTACTTAGCGGGTAGCTTGGACACACGCGACTCCAGTGCGGACTGCACCTGAGACAGGAACCCCGTAGCACTGTGTTCTACCGACCCCACGTAGCACCTGAAACAATGATGAAGCTTAGAATGATCATTTTAATTCAACCTTGCTTGTGAAAGTTAATTAAACTCAGATGCATTTATTGTAACAGACAATTTGCTGTTACAATAAATACACAAAGTGAAGTGCACAGATACAGATTTATTATCTTCAAACAGTAAAGTTTAAATTAAATAATTTAAAATCACACGGTGGGCCAGTCTTGTGCACTAAGCAATATAGTTTTTCTGCACAACTCCAGTTCTTATATAAGACAATAGAGGTTTTTAAGAGAGTATGTAAAGGCGGAAATACACATGCTAGTAAAAAAGCATGCCAGTGGCGAGTTACTAGCACGTCAGTAGCTGGCATGCTGCAGACACTGTGTACATTTGCCAGTGAAACAGCATGCTAGTATCATCCGGATGATCGGTCTTGCGCGATCTACTAGCACAAGACAATACACATTCCAGTCACAGTTCTAGTTTTGAAACAGGCAATCGTTTCTTGCCTTCTTTTAGCCAGAATAAATTATGAAATAATTGTATTTGATTTAATTAATTTTGATAGTTTTATTAATTGTTTCAATGTACCTTATGAATGTATCGGTGCGGAATGAAATTAACCAGATTGTTCTGTTACTTGCAAAGAACTGTGTTTTAAAACATTTGAAAAATAATAAAAAGACACGAAGAGTGTGGGTAAAGATTGGATAGCTAGAAGGGAATTAGGTACATGGAGCGAGTCAGTGCCTACTAAATGAAATGCGGTTCGGGGACGTTAATGGTTGTAGGAATCAATTGCGAAGGCTTCCGGAGAAAGTTGAAGAGTTGTTGTCAGACACCCGCGAAAGGAAGGAACGCAACTGAAGACTGAAGGGAGACTCGTGCTAGCTACTAGCAACCTTGGGTTGGCAGGCGTGTTCACACATGCCTTATCAGTTCCCCCTCCCCTCGACTTGTGCCACTGGCAAGACAAAAATCAAACCTCGTGCGATTTACTCGCATGCTTTTTACTCGCATGCTATTTGATGTATACACATGCCAGTAGCACTCCTCTGCCAGCTACTCGTATGTTTTTGTGCGAGTAACTTGCATGTGTATTTCCGCCTTTAATGTCTTTATGAAAATTTCTTCGTTATTTGTATATGGTTTTATAAGGGTGTTTGACAACTTGGTGTCAAATACACCCTATGAATCTTTCTGTGTATAAAATGTAAAGAGTAAAAATGTAATAAAGGATATGCAACACACCACCTTCCCCACTGCAACATACTATATAGCTGTATTGCTTATTAAGTCAAGCAAGCCTTAGCTTGCTAAAAAATAATGGTTTGAGACAACTCAGACCAACTTTCTCATTTATACAAGTTCATAATAACAGTCCAGTGTTCTCCATTTATTAGTTTTCTGTTTTCATAGGTAAATTTAATTTAATTTAAAGAGCACCTGTAACAGATTAATAGGAGGACCCGTGGTTCGAGTCCCGTTGCGGGGATCTATTTTTTTCTGTATGTCTCCCGTAGGTATTGATAATTATAATTTGATTTAAGGTAAATTTAATTATTATTGATGATTTAATCAAAATTTATTATAAAAATAACCTCCTCGGCAGGGAATCAAACCCCTCTCTTACCGTGTTTAAAACTATTTTCTCAGGAACTAAATTTATCCTAGAAAAACGGCTTATATCCTTAAATTCGTATTTAAATAGACCACATTTTAGAATTTTTTAATCAAAATCATAGGAACCCTTTTTGAGATTTTTTTTTTTTAACATTTCTTCAGAGTTTTTTAGGAGTAACACCCCCGAATTTGGAGCTAAAATTAATTTCTCGATTTTGCCTCGGGGTATGATTTTTCTGAACATGTATGCCAAATTTTGTCAAAATCGGCCCAGTTTTTTAGGCTCCATGCATGAGCAAGGACAGACATTTAAAAAAACAAAAAAAAAAAAACACTTTTTTTGGGCTCAGGGGACCTCAAAACGTGTAAATCCATCAAAATCGAATTTCCACTCCATCACATTTGTTTCTCTTTAAATGAGAAAGTAAGAAAGCACAAATATGTAAAAGAACAAGTAGTGGGGGAAAAGATTGGAGGACTTAAAATTGATATAAGTTACCTTGGAGGTGAAGAGGGGTAGTCTCCGGGCACTGTGAGGGATATAGGGGGCACACAGGGCAGGTGACGATCATCCAGCCAGCAAAGAAGCTGCACACTGCGGCTGCCCACTCCTGTACTGCTCGGGTCCAGGCTCACCTGAACATAAACTTACATCTTCAACTTCACAAGATAAAGCTGTCGGTACTGATAACACTCATTGGGAGTTTCAGCCTCCTTGACAACTCCAGGCTTGTTCCTCTTGATAAGCAAGTTTGTTGCTCTCAGTGCTCAGTGCTCAAGCAGTGGGGGGAAAGATTGGAGGACTTAAAATTGATATAAGTTACCTAGGTTAACTTGTTCCTCTTGATAAGCAAGTTTGTTGCTCTCTGATAAATTGTAGAGTGTGCCGTTATCTAATTAAAGCAAAATTTGAATCCCACAAACTTATATTCGGAAATTACAGTGGGAATTGACTTTTTTTTCCTTTTTTTTTTTTTCGTTGAATCTAATGAGCAAACAAAAAGTACCAAAATCAAATGTTCTCAGTTAATTTTTTCATTCCCTAAATATTAAGAAAAAACTTAATTTGTTAGAATATAGTGTGGATCCTTTAGGGCAGGGACTAAAACTACTATCGTTTATGTGGCCCGAAAAGCCATTTTCAAGCCTAGAAAAAAATCTAAATTTAGAAAAAACATGGTAACATATTGCTTACAGAAATGACTTGACTAGTGTTAAAAGTCTACCTGTGATTTGAATAGTAAAGGTTCGTTGTGAATTTACCGCCAGAACAATTAAAAAATGATTCTTAAGATCTTGTTTTTCCGTAAAGCCCATAATTATCTACTTCCAACGATTGTCTCATAAGTTTTACATTTTCCTGCCATGTTTAAATTACAGTTGGCAGACTTGTTTGAAATCAACAGGCAACACTGGAGTGAGATATTTACTTGCATTTGTTTCTTTCCCAGTTGAGACACATTGTTTGCACAGAGCATTTATTTATTATTGTTTTTTAGTTACGTATTTTTACTTTGTTTCATGTTCCGGCACATACTGTAACCATAATGACAACCTCTACAATAAGATTTTCTTAATTGTTTTAAGTAACACTGTCACTTACTAACTTCACCAGATTTCTAAATATTAAAGTCAGAGAAGTCAGCAGCATTTTTATATTATCATATCCATTCACTTGACATATTACAGAAAAAGACTATCAGAGGAAAGAATTTCTACCTATTTCTTCTTCATCTTCTCTAGACTTAATGATAATTTGTTTACATGTAGATGAGTGTTTACCTTGAATCTCTGGTCGAGCCGGGCTATCTCTCCCTGGAGAACCTCAGGGATGTCATCGGGAGACTCCTCTATCTTCTTCTTCTTGGCAAACGGAGGACTCCTGTCAACCACAGATATTCATATATAAAAGCAACACGTTTCAAAACCAGTCGGCTGAACAAAATACCTTCTGCAGCATGAGCAAGATCTTAAACTTCATCGTTAGTTAAGTAAATTTAAATTAATGGTAATTTACGTCTAGATAATCAAATTAATATTATTATTAAAAAGGAAGGGAGGAATACAGATAAAAAATACATCCCACGGCTGGGAATTGAACACAGATATCTAAGTTTACTCTCCAGTCCGCTAAGTACTCTGCTCAACTTAAACCATCACGAGGAAAGACGAAGGAGAGAAAAAATAGAACCTTAATATAAAAATAAAATAATAATTTAATGGTTTTAAATAATAATGAATGTTTTGATATCTTCAACTTTTAATTTCTAGATATTGTAAATATTTATGTGTTTACTTTGGTCAGCATACATGCTCAGAGTATACTGTCTTACTGTAATCATTGTAATACCTTTGTGGTAGATATTTTCAATATACACATTAATAGTTAATTAAGTTATTTAAATTGATTTTTTATGTTAATTAAATTATTATTAGTTAATAGAGAGAAAAATAAAAATAATAATAACAAAAATAATACAAATAAAATAAAAAGTAAGTGTCTAAATGGATGTATTTGTCTTAATAACTATCTGAACAACATTTTCCCCATGCATTATTAATCTTTTGCTCATAATTTGTTCATTTTGTTTAATTTTGGTTCATTTTATTTTTTGATTAAGACTAATTTGATTAGAAAATGGGGAAGGAGGGGGACTATTACAATAATAGTTCAACATAATTATTCATATTACAGAAGTATTATGGTGACTTGATTCGACAATCGATCTATGATGAATATTATACATATATTCATTAATTATTCTTATAATGTGCGATAGTTATTAGGACAAATTTAAGATATGTGTTGATCAGAACATAATTAGAGAGTGTGTTATATTAAATAATAATGTGATGCAGTGAAAATAAATAACATTAGTACCCCTGGACTCTGAACCTCTGCGTTATAACTATTTCTTTTCTTTTATTTTTTTCTCTGAGAGATATTACTTAGTATATTTTATTTTTACATACATATAAATGTAATTAGTCAGAAAAAACTAAGTTGGGACATTTCCAGTTGTTTTTACATTTGAAATAAAATGTTATTAAGTTTTTAGTAGTTTTCATACTACGGAAAGTTTAAATTTTAATTTAAATCAAATTATAATTATTATTTACTACGGGATTATTATTTACTACAGTGAAAAATACACTCCAGCGCTGGGATTTGAACCATGGGTCTCCTGTATTTCCAGTACAGATGCTCTAGCCAACTAAGCTACGCAGGAGAATGATTTTTCACTGCCGTAATCGATAACTAGTCCCGAATCCAAGCTTTCAATATTCATATACATTTAGACAGTCAATATTTATGACATTAGAACTAAACCGAGAATTAACGCTTATAATTATAAAGTACTCAATTAGTACCTGTACCTTGTACAATCAATTCGAAATTCAATTTTTAAGTTTTTGGTAGTTTTCATACTAAGGAAAGTTTAAATTTTCATTTAAATCAAATTATAATTATTATTTACTACAGGAAACAGACAGAGAAGTCTGTTTCCCGTACTAAATAATAATTATAATTTGATTTAAATTAAAATGTTATTGAATTTGAATTGATATGTGAAGAAGGAAAATTAATTTAAATTTGACCAAATCAACTGGGTTGTTAATATATGATAAAAATCTTCTCAAAATTAGGGCTGATTATGTGCTGGACGAAATATAGCCTGTACAACAAACTAATGACTTCACTTCTACAAATTTACCTTCGCAGCAGGAGGAAGCAACATTGGGCGTGGTCAGTACTAGGATGGGTGACCGTTTTGAACTAACTGATCTTTTAATTATCATATTTCAAAATAAAAAAATTATACATTATTTGTATTTCATTTATTTAATTATTTGAATTTTGGCAGTATTTTGACAGGTATGTAAACAAACTTTGACATCATCAAAATTATCACACTAATAAATAATTATATTTGCTTTTAACTTTTAAACTAATTAATGAAGTTTTATCTTTTTTTTATATATTTGTTCCTTAATTTTTAGACCTATCCTATATTCCTTAGACGATATGCTATATGTCAAAAACGTATTTATACTTTCGGTATTATTAACTGTCAAAGTTTCAAAATTCAAAAATTGATAACTTCAAAATAGCGGCCAATATCAAAATGAAATTTGGTGGGCTTGTTTGTAATACAGAGAGGTACATTCGCGCCAAATTTCAACTCAATCAAGACCATTTTTTTGTTGTTTTTTTTCAATTTTTAAAAAAAAATTCTGACTCAGCAAACTGGGTTCAAGATGGCGGAAAAAGTTGATTTTCCGGGCGGCACCACTACAGGTAAGGACTGATATTTCTGCCAAGTTTCAACTCTCTAGGTTAAATACCTTGGGCACTACGATGATAACATACACACATACATACATACAGATGTCATGCTGAAAACCACTCAGGAGGTCTTAAAAACACCCAAAACGGATAATTCAGTTGAAATCTCGAAACAAAAAAAAATTGGGTGAAAACAATACTTTTCCCTACCATAGGTAGTGAGGAAAAGTAGAAAGGATTGAATAAATAGCGAGAACTACAAGAAATGGGCGAGTGTACGTTAATTACTTGAAATCAGAGCCAAAGAGCGCTTCCATACAGGGTCCGAAGGTTCTCTGTAGAGTGTGGTTGAGTACGGGGATCTGCAAACTGTTCTTCAGTGCCTCTATAAGGGGGTGTATCTCTCTCACAACTCCCTCCCCCTGAAATACATAGTAAATATTAACATTTGTTCTTGAGTATTCAGTGAAGCAGACAGTAATCTTTTTCTTCAAGTTTATGCCAAATGAGTTTTAGTGCGGGGAAAGTAAAAAAAAGGGTCGGGCAGCCAATGAGACTTCAGAATCTTAAAATCCTGAGATCTCATTGGTTCCCCAATACTCAACTATTGAGAAGATTATAAACAATTCTGTTAACTTTTCATAACAACTAGGTTACTAAACACTACTAAAGTATTTAAGAAGAAAGAAGGAACATACAAAATTGGCGCCCGGAACACAAGGACAGAATAAAAATCTGGACCTGGAAGAAACAAAAACATCGCGAATTCGGACCGGCCCTGAACAAGGAGAGGACGCCGCGCCACACCGAACACGTGATAACTTCAAAGTTTTTCAAGCAATTATATTAAATTTTTTTATTATTTTATTTTACTTAAATTGTAATTTCTTTTAAAACAAAATAGGGTATTTTTATTTTAAACTGACTAATAGGTATTTTCTTAAACAAAATATATATAAAAAAAATAAATAAATAAGATGGCTAATAATTCAGAGACGCAAACCGAACAGTTAGAAGGAAGGGTCGTAAATGATATTTCGGAAATAGTTAATCGATATAAAGATAATTCAAATACTAAACACAATAAAATTAACGACGAAAAACCCCTGTGGGCTGATAACTTAATGGATACGATGATAAAAACTTTGACTGAAAAACAAAAAGAGGGAAACAAAGAAATGATGGAACAGATTGGTAAACAGTTTTGGAATATAGAGAAAAGACTAATTGATAGGTGCAATGCCATGAAAAATGAAATTATCATCGAAATAGAGAAACGCTGTCAAAAAATTGAGGAAGAAATGAATACCAAATTGGAAAACTATAAAAAGGAAGTGGATACGAACAGACCTGATAATTGTAAAATAAATATTTTAGAGCAAAAAATTAATAAATTGGAAAGTGAGATCGATAAAAATCAAAATGATATCTAAGTTTATTATGTATGTCCAAACAATAACAAACCTAAAAGATACATGGGATTCCCTGATTATAATTTTACCCCCCTTGAATTTATTGAAAATCTCAAATGGGAATACAAATTAACTAAAAATAACCTACCTTGGAAATTATTTTTATCGGAACGTCTAGGTGGCGAAGCTGAGTTATGGTGGGTAACTCAAAATGATAAAATCGATAGTTTTGAAGATTTTTTGAGCAAATTTGATAAGGAATTCTCCGGAAGGAAATATACTGATTACGTAAACTTAAAACTGATAACGGGAGTGTATACTTGGGACGGAAAGGAATCGACAGTGACATATGTTTCCAAACTGGTTAAAATGGCTAAAGAGGTTAAATTATATCAGTCGGATGCGGACTTATGTCAAGTTATCGCTGGGCATTTTGGACCTAAAGTCAAAGAAATAGCATCTATACAAAATTTTACAAAAATCGAGACTTTAATCAAATATTTAAATAGATTAAAAGTAAACTTTCAAAATAATAACAATAACTATAATAGGCCGCAGAAAAATTTTAAAAGAGAAACAGAAAATTCAGGAGTCAAAAATGATAAAACAGTACCCTTTCAAGGGAGAGGGAGATTTAATTCACACCAAAGACAAGATTTCAAAGTACAATCTATACAAGAAGAACCTTGTGATTGACTAGGCCGCCAAACCCCGGAAACACCAATAGCAGTAAATAACATATTAAAAGAAAATTTTTTATTAGAAGAGGACATACGGACCACTGACAAATTTACTACACCTAAAATAAATATTAAGTTACAAAATTCTCCAATAGAAGCGTTATTGGATACCGGTAGTGAAGTAAACTGTATCCAAAAAGAATGGTTTGAAAGAAATAAGGATACACTGGGTGAATACAGTGAACTACCCTGTAGAAGCATGGTAATAATCACAGCATGTGGAAAAATTTCAAACAAAATAAACAGACAAATTTATATTAAAGTAAGATTTGGAAATGTACTGATAAATTTAAATTTTCTTTTAGTACCCAACCTTTACCAGGTGTGTATAATAGGGGTGGAGGCGTTAAGAATGTTAAACTCGAAAATCGACTTGAAAAATAATTTTATACTTATAGAATTTAAGGAAGAAGTTGAAAAAATCAAAATCACAGGTGTTGTAGAAAAAGAAATTATACATGTAAATAATATTAATTCCGACATTGACAATGAATGGACAGTATTTGAAGGAAAATCACTGGCGACAACAAATATGGACAACGAAGAATTATCTCACGAACAAAGAATCAAATTGGAAGAAATGCTTTCGGCGTATAATTTAACGGACCATAATCATATTGGATGCATCGACTCCTATGTACACGAAATCAAATTAACTGATTACACCCCTTATAATTGCAAAGCCTATCCTATTAAACCCACCGATTTGGAAGAAGCAAAAAGAATTATTGAAAATTGGCTGGAAGAGGGGATCGTAGAATTATCAAATTCATCGTATATAAACCCTATATTATTTGTTAGAAAATCAGAAGGACATGGCCTCCGTCCTTGTTTGGATGCAAGAAAATTGAACTTGAGGACGTTACCGGAATTTGATTGTCCTGAAAAAATCACAAACCTTTTGAGAGCGCTAGGCAATATTAAATATATATCCACCATAGATTTGAACAGTAGTTTCCTGCAAATACCATTGAATGAGAACAGTAGAGCATTTACTGCTTTCAGGTTTTTAAATCAAATTTATCAGTTCACTAGAGTTCCTTTCGGGTTAAAAAATTCATTACCAGCTCTTGTGAAAGCTCTCAGGCCATTAATCATAGATAAATATAAAAACAATATAATAGATTTTGTGGACGATATTCTTATCGTTTCAGAAACGTTTGAAGATCATCTCAAACACATAGATTCACTACTAAATTCCTTGATTTCACATGGTGCCACAATAAATTTAAACAAATGTAAGTTTTTTAAAAAAGAGATGAAATTCTTAGGGCATATAATTTCTATTGATGGTGTGAAGAAAGATGCAGAAAAAACCAATGCCATATTGAAATTTCCAGTGCCACAAAATGTTAAACAAATACAATCTTTTTTGGGAGTGATCAATTTTTACAACCATTTCACAGACCGATTTGCCCATTTAAACATACCGTTGACTGATTTAATTAAAAAAGGTTCTAAATGGAGATGGACAGAGGTCGAACAAGAGGCGTTTGATCAATTGAAATTAGAATTTATAAAGGACGTTCAATTGTACTACCCGGACTTGAAGAAAGCCTTTCATATCAAATGTGATGCTTCTGACAAGGCTGTTGGTGGAGTATTATATCAAATAAATGAATCTGGACATGAATGCCCCATTGCATTTTATAGTAAGAAATTGGATTTTAGAGAACAGCGTTCTTATACGGTCACTGAAAAAGAATTGTTTTCTATAATAATAGCAATAAAAAAATTTTTCGACACCATGGCCGGTTATAAAATCGTTATTCACTCTGACCATCAGGCTTTGAGTCATTTGTTTGCTTGCAAAAATCCTCCGGCTAGGATTCTGAGATGGTTGCTGTTTGTACAACCTTTAGATTTGGAAGTAAATTATCTACCTGGAAAAAAAAATTTTATCGCCGATGTAATGAGTAGAAACCCTGTTGATGAGGATACTGAAATGAAAAAAGACAGAAATGGAATGGAAGAATTATATGTTTGCAATACTATATTTAGTGAAATTGAAGCGAATTATCAGCAGAATAAAATAGAAGTGACAGATAAAATAAATTTTAAATGAATATGTTATTTCAGAGAGTCGGAAATTTGTGGCTCATTGTAATACCAAAAAAATTTATCGACAGAATGATAGACACGATACATTTATATTACAATCACTTAGGACCTAATAAAGTGATTAAATTAATTATGGAAAAATATTATTTTAAAAGGTTAAAAAATAGAGTGAAAAAAAGGATCAGAACTTGTCACGATTGTCAGCTTTGTAAACCCACTCCCTGTATAAAATTTAATGCAAACATGGTTAAAGCTAATAAAATATTAGAATTATTGTCAATAGATTATTTAGGACCTTTCCCTTCAGGTCAATATGGTTTGAAATATGTACTTGTTATCATCGACAATTTTAGTAGATTTGTAAAATTATATCCAACTTCAAAGGCTAACATCTCTCGAACTGTTCATAAATTAAATAAATTTTTTGAATTATTTGGAAAACCGGATAAATTACTTTCCGATAATGCCACTACATTCACTAGCGATAGATGGAAAAAATACTTGGACAATTTAAATATTAACAGAATTTTGACCGCCATTAGGAGACCCCAAAGTAACTTGGTCGAACGGGTTAATAGAGAAGTATTGACTTTCTTAAAAACTTTGCTAAAAAATAAGCATAATACTTGGGTGAAACATCTAAAATCTATTGAAGACTCCATAAATTGTACCTATCACTCTGGTATAGATGATGTTCCTTACCGTGTATTCCTAAAACTAGAACCTCCTAGACCATGGGACCAACCAGAAAATAAGAATAAATTGATACCCGATAATATACATTGTGAATTAATTACTAAAATTAATAAGATAAACCAAAAGAAACTTGAAGAATTAAATTGTAACGAAAAAACTTATTCTAAATTGAAAATAGGAGAACTAGTGTTAATAAAGAGTAACGTAATTTCTGATGCAGAGAATAAAATCGCAAGTAAGCTTAGCCCTAGATTTGAGGGACCATATATTATAAGACAAAGATTAGGCAATGCTGTGTATTTGATAGGTTATCGAGATGATGAAAAGATTAGGGGCATATTCCATGCTTCTCTAATAAAGAAATATTATAATAGAGATACATAAATAAATAAAATATGTATATACAAAATCCAATTTGTAATTTGATTGAAAATTAAAATAAATTTTTGTATTACTTTTAATTTGTCTATTGTATAGATTTAAATTTCTTGTTCATTTATTTTAATTTTATTTTTTCTTTGAAAGAGGGGATATATGTATGTATCATTTTATAAAAAATTGAGCAACACTGCGTGTATAAAAAAAAAGAAGGTTATAATACGGGAAGGTTAAAAAAGATTATTGTATCTGAAAATTACGTTGTGAATGTACGATAAAAATTTCTCTTGTGTTTAAATAATTATATGTTTCAACGAGTTAAAAAGTGTTTTATTTATGGAAAAGAAGATTCCCCACTACTAAAGTATTTAAGAAGAAAGAAGGAACATACAGTTGTTTTTTGGAATGAAAGTCCTTTATTATATTTTATTCAAACAAGCTTTCGTCCAGGGAACCTGGACTTCTTCAGGTTTTGGAAATACTGTAAATTTAGAGAAACAAATGGTCAAAATGAAAACGAATTTTGGAAATGAAAGTCTTAGTAGAAAAAAATGTTTAAAAACAAGTTTTTATCTTGGGCCATCAACCATATTGGATTTAGAGTGAAGGCATTTTATTTGTTGAATTCTTCTCAGCAAAACCTTTCATTTGACAGCCATATCAGGGGCGTGCTTAAAAAGTAACTCATCCGCCATCTTGGGCTTTCCACCATATTGGATTTAGAATGACGTCACTTAGCTAACCATAAATTGTCATCCAAACTAAACGTGTATGCAAAGTTTCAATTCAATCGGTTGAGTACAACTGGTTTAAAATTGAGTAGCAAGATTTGACCTGAACGTAAAAGTTAAATAAAAGCTTGTAATAAGTTAGTTTACCCGTTTGAAGTCTATTTTCTCAAGAACAACTTCACACTTGAGAAGTGTTTCAAGAGGCATTCTCTTGGACGGGTTGGTGAGGATGTCCAGCAGTGTCTTCATCTTGCTCAGCTTCTCCACATCTAACAAAAATAAGTTTAAAAAAAACACTGATTAGTGCAACGGAGGGAGAGGATACAGTCCAAAGTTTAATACTGCAATGTTTCATAGAATTAAAACAAACTGTCTCTCCACGTGAAATAAATACTTTAATCGCAAAGCAGCTTTCAGCCTTCAAAAGGCCATCCTCAGTGCCTAAGAACAAGCAAAAATATTTCGAACTAAGCAAAACATACATAATAATAAAACTTACAAACATAAACAGTAGGCTAACAAAAACAAGTAACTAACAAGGTCAAGCAAAAAATTAATCGGTAAAAATACAAACAAAATAAGTTAACAAGTTAAAAAGCTGAAGTTGAGTAAAACATGATCACATTCAACAAATTTAAAAAACAAAAAACAATCAAAAATGCAAAGGCTATACATTATAATAAGAATAACAAAAAATAAATAAAATAAAGCAAGTTAACCAAGCTAGCCTACCTAAAGCGGAAGAAAAAGGATTATATTAATAAAAACATTTAGTGAGAGGTGAGTCAATTCATGTCGGAGATCGACGCGAGACTGATTCGAACTGGAAAAGAAGCCACTGCCCTTATCAGTGAAGAAGACTCCCTTCTCTCATTAATGTTGTTATCACCGGCTCTACGTATACTCCGTAGGATCTCCAAGTTTTCCAAAGAATCCAGCTTACGTCCTTTTTTCGCGAAGTGGAGGAAGCCGATCTTGTGCTGAGCGCGTACATGATTATACTCGGTAATGTGCTGATTGAACGTGCTACTAGACCGCTGTAGGTGCTCCTTCGCACGCACCTTGAAGTTGCGGCCCGTTTGTCCGACGTATTCCACATCGCAGCCGCCACACGTTATGATGTATACACCACTCCTATTTTCACTAGGAACCGGATCTTTCACGCTACTAAGTTGAGCTTTCAAGGAATTATTTGTGCTGAATCCTACTTTGTACTTATACTTAGATAATATTTTAGCCAGTTGGTCCGAAATAGAACCAAGATAAGGAATGGAGCACCATATCCCTTCTCTCGGTTGACGTTCCGTTGACGCGTCCATAGCTTGCAGTAATAACTTCCGATTCTTTTTGGAAATCATCCTGTCAATTAATACGTCGCTGAAGCCGTTGTCGTAGGCAATAGTTTTGATAGTGCTAACCTCTTTCAAATAAGCTGCGGAGTCTAGTGGTAAGGTTAACAGACGATGGATCATGGAGTTAAATGCCCCTAACTTATGTGACCAAGGATGGTTAGAGTCTGCATGAATTACGGCGTCGGTTGCGGTGGGTTTACGGTAAATCTCATATCTTAAAGAGCTAGCGTCTCGTATAACTGTGAGGTCAAGGTAGTTTAATTGACAATTAGTCTCGATTTCAACCGTAAACTCGATACTGTGAAAGCACTGATTCAAATAGTTCAGGAAACTATGAAGTTGAACAGTCGTACCGGTCCATATACAAAAAACATCATCGACGTACCTTATCCATTTAAAAATATAATTACGGAACTGGTTATGCGAACTATTAACGAATTCCTTGTAAAAATAATGCATAAAAGCATTTGCTCCTAACGCAGACAGAGGTGCACCCATGGCCAGTCCCCTCGTAGCAGAATAAATTTTATTGTTGTAGCAGAAGTAGTTTTGAGCCAGGCAAATATCCAGCAAGTGTGTAAACTCTTGAATTAAAATTTTACTATCACAATATTTATTAAGGAGCCGATTAAGTATGGCTAAGGTCCTGTCTTTCGGGACGCTAGTATACAGGTCTTTAACATCAAAAGAGACCAAAATAGCGTGAGGAGGCAACTGCACAGAATCAAGCGACTTAACAAATTCAGCTGTGTTCTTCACACTGTCCGCAGCTTGAAAATTAGTCAATGAATAAAATGATGCGTTCAGATGCTTTGCTAATTTTTCCGTCGGAGACGAGCAAAATGAAACAATAGGCCTTATAGGTATGTTGTCTTTATGCACTTTGGGTGTACCGTAAAATCGTGGAGCTAGGGGATTCATGGTAATAAGGCTCTGTTTATTAAATTTCTCAGAGAATAAGCTAGTGGTATTTCTGAGACCATCTCGCACGTTCTGCTGAAATATACTAGTGGGGTCTTTGTCCAGCAACTTAAAGCCATTATTATCTAAAAAATCAGAAACTTTATCGTGGTATTTGCTCTTCTCCATAACTACAGTGCAATTACCCTTGTCAGCCTTCAAGACAATGAGATCGTTATCCTTAATCTTTTCTTTTATGCTGTTAATTATCTTCCTATTATTAGAGTTATTATAACATCTGCTTTTCTGCTCATTCCTCCGTGACAGAAACTTCTTAATAATTCTAGTTGAATCAATTTTGCAGTCATAGTTATCACATACAGCATCAACAGTTGTAACAAGACTGATAAGGTCGTGGTCATTGGGTTTATAAGGGGGACAGTACTTCAAACCTTTATCAAGTATATGTTGCTCTTCATTGTTAAACAGATTAGGGATGTCTATTAAATATTGGGTGCGTGGATGAAAAGCTGAGGCGGGATTGAGCGAGATTGTAGGGGTCCCCGTTTCGCGACCAACCGCGAGGTCCTGAGTAGCTGATGTAGTGGGTGGAGCGGTGGATAGAGAGGTAGGGGACTCGTAAGCTACGCTTACCGAGACCGAGGCCCCCTCTCCCTCTACAATAGAGGTAGTCGTTGTAGGAACGGAGATAGTTTCGTTGTCCCTAGTATGCGGACTATAGCTATGAGTTACATTGTTTTTGTTTTTAGTTGCTGTTCTTAAATACGAAATCTTACGCGATAAGATTGATTGCTTCCTCTCTTTAATCTTGTTTACAAAAACAATGAGATTAGTGTCAATGCGAGTTAAATTGACATCATTCGTCTTATTAATGATTTTATTTCTGATATAGTTAATATAATGCCTAATATTGTCGCGTTTCCTATACCAACGCTGTAATTCTTCTTTAAGCATTATATTATTAATTCTCCTCCGTATTTTCGTATTAATTTTAAGCCTATTAATTCCAAACCGAAGAAGAAAATTAGGCGTCAACTTCAAGGTGCGTGCGAAGGAGCACCTACAGCGGTCTAGTAGCACGTTCAATCAGCACATTACCGAGTATAATCATGTATGCGCTCAGCACAAGATCGGCTTCCTCCACTTCGCGAGAAAAGGACGTAAGCTGGATTCTTTGGAAAACTTGGAGATCCTACGGAGTATACGTAGAGCCGGTGATAACAACATTAATGAGAGAAGGGAGTCTTCTTCACTGATAAGGGCAGTGGCTTCTTTTCCAGTTCGAATCAGTCTCGCGTCGATCTCCGACATGAATTGACTCACCTCTCACTAAATGTTTTTATTAATATAATCCTTTTTCTTCCGCTTTAGGTAGGCTAGCTTGGTTAACTTGCTTTATTTTATTTATTTTTTGTTATTCTTATTATAATGTTATAGCCTTTGCATTTTTGATTGTTTTTTGTTTTTTAAATTTGTTGAATGTGATCATGTTTTACTCAACTTCAGCTTTTTAACTTGTTAACTTATTTTGTTTGTATTTTTACCGATTAATTTTTTGCTTGACCTTGTTAGTTACTTGTTTTTGTTAGCCTACTGTTTATGTTTGTAAGTTTTATTATTATGTATGTTTTGCTTAGTTCGAAATATTTTTGCTTGTTCTTAGGCACTGAGGATGGCCTTTTGAAGGCTGAA
This sequence comes from Gerris lacustris, assembly GCA_951217055.1. Taxonomy (NCBI): domain Eukaryota; kingdom Metazoa; phylum Arthropoda; class Insecta; order Hemiptera; family Gerridae; genus Gerris; species Gerris lacustris. The sequence goes on along the minus strand of OX578278.1, from coordinate 2,779,813 downwards.
AGCTGCTTTGCGATTAAAGTATTTATTTCACGTGGAGAGACAGTTTGTTTTAATTCTATAAGATGACCTCCACACACGCTCCCATATCCAACGCAATGTTTCATGTTTGTATCTCCTTTGATTCCAAAAAAGTATTGGAACTGTACAGAGTGACAGACACAGGAAAGAAGTGGCGGAAAGCAAAGCAAATGTGTTGAAGCAAAACCCTTTGACTGCGGAGGTATCACCAGGTGATATCTAGCATTTTCAACTGAGTGGCAGGAGGTATCACTTGGTGATACCGCATAGTTTGGAAAGGCGTGCGTTCGAAAGAGGGGATAATGGAACTTCTTCAAACGGGTTAAGGCTCTACCGCTCTTTGAGGTTAGGAAAAACAGTAAAATTAAAATTATACTGGTTCTAAGCAATATATCAAAAATCTAATCACAGGCTTCATTCCTAATTTTAATTCTGCACGATTTGAGCCCTATTTCAACTTCCTATGATAAATTGTACAGGCGCCATTTTAATACGAGTTTTATCGTTGTATTGAAATGGCGCCTGTACTATTTATCATAGGATATTGAAATAGGGCTCAAATTGTGCAGAATTAAAATTAGGAATGAAGCCTGTGATCAGAATTTTGATATCTTGCTTAGAACCCATAAAATTTTCAATTTAATGATTTTTCTAACCTCAAAGAGCGGTAGAGCCTTAATAATACCCCTGAAGACACTATAAAAGAAGAAAATAGCATAGTTATATTAAAAGGGACAACACAATGAACATTTAAAATGTATGTCAATGCATAAAGATCCTCTTTGGGATTTTCTAAGGTAAGCTTCTTCCTCGACTCCAGTTTGTCCCCACACCAGCATCGTGGCAAAGCAACTGCCCATTGTAAGTGTTTTATGTAAGGTTTTTAAAGTAGAAGGTTACCCTCGTTGCCGAAACGTGCTATCATCCTTCGCAGAGGCTCGATGTACTTGCTAAGTTGTCTGATCTTGTCTCTGTAGGCAGCCTCCTCCTGAGAGAGAGGACAGGGGCTGGGTCCTCCGCCTGGAGTATTCAAACACTGACTTCCCGGAGACGAACCTGAGTTTAAATCTACACAAACACAAGCATATTAATAAGTTTAGAAGAGGATACTCATAATAAGAAAAAAAGAATTGTTTTATTTTTCGTAAACTCCACCATTATCAAAAAACTTTGCAAACTCAGTAAATAGGATGGGATTTCATTTATTCACACTCACAAATTTTACTAATTAGCACAAACACACATGTTTACACGAGATAGTATTAGCAAGAGTACCAAGTGCTCGGTAGATGAATGTAACTCTGTAAACCTGGCTAACATGTAAGTAATATTCTGAAGCAGATGAATAAGAATGCTTACTGATGGAGCGAGGCATCTGAGGGTTGTTTGGTGAAGGTACGAGGGCGGGTGAAGGTATCATCTGATTAGAGTTGGGTCCTCCGACGGGCTGAGGTTGCTGTGTAGGGCTGAACTGCGCAGGACCTGGATTCCTGTAACCTCCCATAGGATCCACCTGTTGATCAAATAGCATAAAAGTAGAGTAAACATTCATTTAATAAGTCACAAGGGAAAATAGTGGAAAACCTCTCCAGTAAAGACACTTTCAATAGCACAGGATTTTTACATTTCCTTTTATATACACCTTTAATAACAGAATAGTTCAAAATAACATGTTATGGGAGAATAACAGTTTTTCCGATAACATATTATTGAAAAAGACCTGTTATCGAATAACAGTTCACATTATAACAGCTCAGATAACAGAACAGATCATCCATTATTGTTATTCTATAATAATAATAACAGATCATCTGTTATTGTTATTTTATAACAGAACGGAATCAATAACAAGAACATTTCAAGTAACAAGAACAAAATGCAATCAACTGTTATTGTTATATGATAACACTTCACTACTGATATTGTTCTCGTTTCGTTAATGTTATTCTGATTCTTTCTGTCTCCACCCAGTAAAGTTTAAATAATTTTATTATAAATGGCAAAGATTTAGCTGTTGTAGGGTAGAGCTCGGTTCTAACTTACATGGAACCCTTGTTCTGTTCCGAGTCCCAATGTTCTTTACTCCTTAACTTATGGATTAGGGCAATTTATTACCTAGATCTATCTGCGTTACGTTAGTGTTAACCCGATACGGTATCAGTAACGACAGAGAAAAATCATTTTCCCGTATAGCTCAGTTGGTAAGAGCACCTGTAACGGATTAATAGGAGGACCCGTGGTGCGAGTCCCGGTGCGGGGGTCTATTTTTCTCTGTATATGTCTCGCGTAGGTATTGATAATTATAATTTGATTTAAAGTAAAATTTAATCTTTCCGTAGTATGAAAACTACCAAAAACTTAAAAATTTGAATCAAAAATATTAACGTTCCACCACAACAAGGCACGATGAAGAAAATAATGGATTTGGTTCATATTAATCCTGAACTCATGAAATTCTCTTCAATTTTCTTTACCATTCTAACAAATCTCTAATTAGAAGAAGATTGGATACTAGATGAGTAAGTTAATTTAAATAAAAGAAACTGAGTATTTTAATCACTTGGCAACACTGATCCCCTTATCACATGTATTTACTTAGATAGAAATCTACGTAGCAGAGAGTTATTGACAAAAAGTACAAAGTGGAGCTGTCCATCATTAAAGGATTGCTATTAACACAGCATACTAATCAATCAAAAGAAAATTGTTAAATAAATACATCAAATAGAATAAAATACATTCGTACAGTTAGTTGAAGTATAACAGTACTTTAAAAACTAGATAACACAAATTATAAACAATACAAATAAAATGTATAGTTAATTAATAAATATGGTTATTTATAATACCTAGAGAATCTAAAATTATATTTTCAGCTAGGAGTCTCAAGAAATTTCGAAAAGGTGCCGATTTTGTCAAAAAATAGTTTGGTTTTCATTGGTATTGTGCCTCTAGCCCCAAACCAAAGTCAGTGAACTTGAAAATTTCTGTCTCCGTGGGAAACTTTTCCTTGTAGTACTCTATTCATTTCTCATATATGTTTATTTTCTCCTGATGAACTAATACAGCTTGGTCCGGATCGTTACTCTCATACCTTATTGTAGGGTCTATGATCATGGCAGTTTTGTTGTCCGGCTGGAAAGCGATGATGTCAGAGTATATAGAATAGTACTAAGAGTATTTACTGCGAAATTGTTTACCTTTCTCTGAGGTGGAGGAGCCTGAGGCATCTGACTGGACAAAGGGCTGCCAACCATACCACCCATCATCATGCCGCCCTACAAATCACCATAACAGGTATTAGCATAAACACAAATCATTATTACAATTAAGAACATTCTGTAGTACAATAAATAAATGTTTAAATAGAATACAGGACACATACAAATATTTTTAAAGTGTAAACTTGGGGGGTTCATAGTAGCCATAGTTCTAAAGACAATGGTCAAAAAACAAAAAAAAAAGGAAATGAAAAGAGGGTTACGTAATGGCAAAGCCAGATCTTTCCACTTCATAAATAATAATAAAAAATTGGAGCTGATATAAATAAAAAAAAATTGATATTAATAAAAAAAACCTAAGGGTGGACTGTATAAAGATAAAGGGATTGAAGCAATAAAAAGAATGACAGTTCTTTGCAAAGTATCATATATAATAATTAAAGCAAGCAAAGCGAGTTTCCTACATTCAACTAAATATGCTCCGTGTCTGTGTGTGTGATGACTCGAACTTGAGTAAAAGTTGACCGATTTTGATGAAATTTGGTACACATGTTCATTTTACCAATTCTCAGGAGGAGGATGTTTGTTGGACAACGTTGTCTGCCCAAGCGTTTGCGCGCATCGCTTCAAAATTAAAATTGTAATTTTAGGATGGGAAAATTAAAACTTTATCTATTCGATGAGACAAACATTTTATTTAATTACCGATTCAAGAAAAGACTTTAAGTGATTTACTGTGTTCAGAATAGGGTTGGGACATCGATGTCGATGTATCGACAACATTTTTCTTTTTTTTTGCTCTTCAGCTTGGAGGACCGATGTCGATGTATCGAAAACATCGATGTTTGCCTATCGATGTCCCAACCCTAGTTCAGAATGAACGATGAAGACAGACTACTATAAGTAAAGGAAGTTGAGGAAGGGAGAGGAGAAAATGGAAGATGGAGGAGTCCAGGTGTTAATATAATTAGGTTAAATTAAAGAATGCGAGAGCTACCTGAGACTCAATCAAGCATAAATTAGATTTACTAAGAAAATCTGCCATTAACAACTTTATAAGACTCTCTAAAAACTAATTAATATTATAATGAATCTAAAAAATAATTATAAATTAGAATTAAAGGTAAAATTTATTAAAATGCCTCAGCAATTTTGCTAAGCCATGTATGAACCAAGGTTAAGGTCATGGGTCGATCCCTATAATTTAGATTTACATGGCTTACTATTAATCAGACTGTATTTGCTTAAGCGATACATTACTATGTAAAGTGGCTCAACTCCATACAGGCTTAATTGCTTGTAAAAGTCGAGTAAACATCTGCAAGCATTGTGCAGGCGATTATGGGATTAGGTGGCTTAATTGCAGAAGAGATTGTGGGAGTAGGTTGTCTAATTGCAGAAGAGATTATAGGTGGTTTAATCGCAGAAGAGATTATGGGAATAGGTGGTCTAATTGAAGAAGAGATTATGGGATTAGGTGGCTTAATTGCAGAAGAGATTGTGGGAGTAGGTTTTCTAATTGCAGAAGAGATTATAGGTGGTTTAATCGCAGAAGAGATTGTGGGAGTAGGTGGTCTAGGTGGTCTAAATTGCTAGGCTCGAGCAAGTGTATCATTTTCCTTGTTCTACTACAAGCACTAGTGTAAAATTCTACTTCTTTGGTTTAGATATTTTGGAGGAGATCACATCATAGACATTATGAATCCCATAATCTCTTCTATGGAATCCCAAAAATTCTAAACTTAGTCTTTTGGATCTTTCCTTAAGATAATATAGGAGCAAAGTAAGATCTTAACACTTACTTCAAGCACATAATTAACCCTTAAATGCAAGAGGAAAACAAAACAACAAATAGAAGAAAGAAGTATTTGAGAGACAGACCTGCGGAGGTTGAGGCTGTAGTTTCTGAGGCATCCCAGGCCTCGGGTTCAGAGCCTGCATCACTGCAACACATCACACAACCATTAGTATTTAAAAAAAATAAAAAAAATAAATAATAATAATAATAATAATAAATACACTTAAAATTTACTATTAATGATAAATAAAAGATAACGTTGTTATTTCAATATTTGATTCTTCCGTCAGTAACGAAAACATTATATTAACTACTTTTATAGTACAAATTGACAGGAGTGGGAGATAAATAATTTTTCAGGGAGACAAATATTTTCGTTAAAAAAACATTAATTTTTTGTTATACAGTGATACCTCGGGTTAAGAAAGTAAATTCGTGATACGAGCTTCTAAGAAGGGCGCCAGAAACTCGCCTAGCCCAGTTATTTCGAACCTTCAGTGAATGCCCAGATGGACACCCTCTTTCGTTTCTAACTATTTACACTGAACATACTTGGTACCTCCTTTGATCATTTAGGGAAATACCGTTGGCTTCTTTAGGCAATTGATAAATTTTAAGAATTTCTTTTATCTATTATTCTTTATTGTTCCCTTGAATGCTTTGGTAAAAATATTATTATTTATATTAATGGAAAAAATGTTTTTTAGAGATTTCATTTGACTGCGGCGGCATTGAAAACTATTGTTTGTAAAATATTTATGTTATGTAATTAATAAAAATTATCAAAATGAACATTTCGCATCTATTCGCAAACATAAGGAATTTTCGCATAAATTCGCGTCTATTTCGTAAAAACGACAATTTCATACCTCTAGTTGTAGGTAGTGGCTCTTAAATAATATGATGTATTTTTTCTTGATTTATAGCTGCAGAAAAGTTTCTTCTGTGTTTTGTATTTATTAGAGACAATGATGAGAATGTTTTCTCATACAAATCAGTTGTGGAGAAGCAAAATGATAGCTTCCAAGTTTAAGGGACTTGGTTAGGTTTAAGGTTTAGGGGACCTGGGTAGCTCGTAAGGGGAGAGAAGTTGGCTTCTCAATCAATCGGGTTAAGCAGCAATGTGGCGAGTAGGGCATGTCAATGTACGCCCGGCATTGCTCCAATAAATGGGGAGCTTCTCGAAAGAGATAGTAAGTACTACCAGGATTCAGCCTGGCACACCATGGTCACGACACTCTTGATTCAATAAAAATTAAGATTTGAGACAGGGTTAACCTACTAACACTTCACACAATTAAAATTGGTTTGATATAAATCTGTTGGAAATCAATTTTAAATAAACAGGTCAAGTGTGTGCTGGTCAGCACACAGCAAGGGTCCGTAGGCCACACTATATAGTGTTTAACTGTAAAGTGTATAAACAGTGTTTTTTTAAAATGTTAAGTAGCTTACTTTGAACCATCCTAAGGGTCTGATATTCTCAAAACACACTCTGATAAAGTTTTTTTTTGCCACTGAACCGAACTACAACCATATAAATACACCGAAAAGACCATAATTATAAAAAAACGTATTTTGTCAATAAAAAATAAAATAATATTTTTTTCGAAATTTCCAAAAAGTGGTATCTTTACTTTTGGTCGAAGAATGTTCAGGAATTTTTTCAGATTTTTTGCACTTCACATAAGCGAGATAGAGGGGGGGGGGACACGTTTCACACCCACTTCAAACTTGCCTACGCTCGCCCTATCAAAGTTATATCCAAAGAATTATATATTTTTGTAATCAGCTCGACGCGACGTACCCTTTCATATGATACCCCTCACGGTGTCGAAAAAAAATAAAAAAATTTTAAACCTTAAGTTTTTTTACCCTAATTATTTTGAAAAATATTTTTTTTTTAGTCGCTATATTTTTAAAATATGTGGGCAGGTACAAGACACATACATGCCAAATTTCAAAGTGATCGGACGAAAGGTGTAGCCATGAGAGCACGCGAGAGGACGGACGGACAGACACACGCAGGAAAATATAAGGGTCCTTGGTTTTGCCTACGGACCCTAAAAATCTCTAAATATAACATTTTATTTAAACAGAGCAGAACAACCGTCATATTCAGATATTGTGCCAATTCAAGCACATGTTGCTTATCACCATGAGGATCGTGGGCTGTCCGTCATTAACACGTAGCGCTCCAGTAAAATATCTCTTTGTTCTTCTAGATAGTTTTTTTAACCCAAGAATACTAACCATGCTTTGTTGTCACTTAACAATAATCTTCGTAAAAATTACGAAGATTGATGTATGTATTGATCATACAGATTATGTATGTATCATACAGATCATACAGATGATGTATGTATCATACAGATGATGTATGTATTGATCATAGATAACATAAATACAGACGTCATGCTGAAAACTACTCAGGAGGTCTTAAAAGTACCCAAAACGGATAATTCCGTTGAAATCTCGAAAAAAAAATTTGTTGGTGAAAATAATACTTTTCCTACTATAGGTAGTGAGGAAAAGTGAAAAGGTGAGTTTGATATCATACTTTATACAATGACGTACAAGTATAATATTAAACCCTCCCAAACAAAAATATAATTATGAAAGGATAAACTTTCCATACATTAGTGAGAAAAAATAGGTGGGTCTAATATAATACTATTTACAAAAGGATTATATCAAACCCACCCAAAATTTAAAATGTTTAAAATATTGACATTGACATTTCTTGGTGAAGGGAATTTTTTTTTTATTCACATGGGGAAATTTAATTTGTTTGGTTTAGCGGGTGCGTTTAATGTCATACTTCAAACCCTATTCAGCATTTATTAACCAAAAAATAAATAAAAGTAGACCAAATAAAGTATTTACATAATTGAGCTACCTATGGAGATTTTAAATTGTGTCAAGAAAATCCTGAAAATGTGTTCGGAAAAACTTGCCGAGAGAGAGACCATTTTTCAGAAATCTACAAACTAATAAAAGAATAAATAACTGGGAGAGAGAGCAATGCTTAAGAAGCAATAAGAAAAATATTGTTTGCCTCAGGCAAGTCAATTATACAGGGTGTCCCAAAATAGCTTAGCACACCATTCAGAACAGGGTTCTACAGGTGAAGATAAGTCGAAAATGTACAGTAACTTTTTTCAATTTCGGCTTATTTTAGCCATAATCCGCCATTTTGTATTTCTAAAACCCTTTTAAGATATTTTTATGAAACTTAACAGATGTCTTACTAACTCTGATATCTAAAATTTCCAAAAATATTAGTTTTCAAATTTCAAAATGGGGGCCATTTAAAATTTTAAAAGTCAAATTCCATTAAAACCAGTAGGTATGAAGAAATGTTTCATGAGACAAAAGTTGTAGAACTTTTTAATGCAAATCGAACGATACCTTAAATATTGAAATTGGTTCATAAATAAAGAAATGACGATTACTTTAATGTTCACAATGTAACTGAACATCACTTTTAAATGTGCTAAAAAAGAAAACCTCCCCCAAACTTAACTTTTCCAACTTAATTTGTACACCAAAAACATTTTTAAAAATTGTCATTTCTTTATTCTTTATGAACACTGTTGGGAATAGCGGGCTAAGCTTTTTTGGGACACTCTGTATGTTGTTTGCATGCATTTAACAAATTAACCCTTAATAACCTAGCGTTGCCATATGGCAACAGCAAAAGCCCCTCCCATTATTATTGTCTGGAGAGGTCCAAGTTAATATTGAACTTTTTAAATGTTAATACTATGTCAAAAGCAGGACTAAATTAATTTTTTATCATTATATTCATTTGTTTTGTGCAACACATATGGGACGAGACAGGTTTAAAAAATGGGTTATTCCAAATTTGTGACATGGAAAGAATTTTGATTTTTTAAATTAATAAATTAATTAAATCATTATATTATTGGTAATGAAACTATCACAATAAAGAATGATTAAAAATATAACATTATTGCAGTTTAACAAAATTTAATTTTTCTGCCCTAAATTGAGCGTCAATTTGAAAGTTGCCATATGGCAACGCTAGGACATTAGCCTTACAGTTTTTTTCTAAGTAAGATATACAAAGTTTGGTGTTTTATTTGCCTAATACACATTTTTTATGATTATTTTCTAAATATTTTTCAATAATTAGTTTCTAATTCATGTAATTATTTTGCTGAATAAGTGTAATTAATAAAAAATAGTATTGGGCTATATTTTTCTAAAATTAATTTTTTTTATGTATGATGTATGAGTATATTATAATATTAATATCTATATTTTTTTATTACAATTGAATAACATATAGATATATTTGTAAAAGTAATAACAAAAACACTTGCACAATCCAAATAATAACGAAATAATTACATAATTTTACAGATAAACAACATGATACATCATGCAAATAATGTAAAAAAATATATAAAATTTACTTTTTCGTTCTTTTAAATAAATTTAATATTTCGTTAGTATTATTTGTGCTTTTTTAACCTAAAATTTATTTTAAAACACATTTTCTAAAATATATTTTTTTTAAATTACTAAGAAAAAACTGTAGGGCTAATATCCTAGCGTTGCCATATGGCAACAGCCCAAATTTGGGGTAAGGAATTGTTTTCAATTTTTTTTAAACATTTTTTACATTTTAAGGGACCCCTTAACAGACAAAGTCCCCAGAAAAAACCCTAAAAAATTTCCAAAAACATTATTCGGGCAGTTAAGGGTTAATTTTCACTCGTTACTCCTCATAGTTTTTACTACTTAGCTACAATACTGGTTTAGAGGTTTTTGTTTGTCAAAACATTAGTCATAGTAAAAAAAAACTTTATTAAATCCATAACAAAAATGTAACAAAAAAATAATCAGACAAAAAAAGATATCAAGCTTTAAAACAAAGTAAGAATTACAAATTATTAAAAAAGAACTAGTTATTTATGCACCTAGGGAGTAAAGTAAGCCATTATTCCCTGAGCGAAAAAGTTGGTTCTTGAGGCGAAGCCGAAGGAACCATGGTCCCTAAATCCCGAGGCCAAGCCGAGGGAATTATACTCTTTAACTAATAACTCTAATTAGCTCCCGAGGCGCAGCCGAGGGAGATAATTATCGCGAGGGGAATAATGGCACTTTACTCACGAGGTACATACAATATTTTATCTCCAGTAAAAAAAGATACACATTTTCGTCCATTGCACAGTTTTTATTTAATATTTTAATAAATAACAATAATTATTAGCACTTTTAATAGCAGATATAAAAGATTCAATATTAAAAACAAATAAGAATTGGAATTAAACTCAAATAGAAGGTTATTTAGATGCTGGTTGTAACGTTGTAAACAAAGATAAACATGGTCAAAAAAGCTCAGTGCCGCCAACCTAATTTCGACAACTTCCTTACATTAGCCATACATTTTCTACTATTTATAAAATAATTAAGTTGCAATCTTTACTTTTTTGCCCTACTTTACTTTTTATCCCTACTTTTTGAGTTCAGGGATGAAAAGACCTGTTTTAGTCCCTCTAAACTAATTTAAAATCATCACTTTTTTCCCCTACTGGAGATAAAATAATTAAGTTGCAATCTTTACTTTTTTGCCCTACTTTTACTTTTTCTCGCTACTTTTTAAGTTCAGGGATGAAAATACTTACTTTAGTCCCTCTAAACTAATTTAAAATCATAACTTTTTCACCCTACTGGAGATAAAAAATATGATTTATTTAACAAGAAATGAAATTATTACTTGAGATTTATTTATTAAGAGACGTAAAAGACTCTTTGGAGTTTTTACCACTAAGGCTATTCAAAAAATCAATAAATGAAGAAGAATTTTTAGGTGTAGATGAGGTCGTTTGAGCGCTGTGCTCACTGATTGATCTGTCTAATTCGTGCTTTTCTTCTATTTGTGAGACAACTTGGAATATCTTGTTACGAATCTGACGTTGATATGTAACCGGAAGCCGTTTAGTAGTACTGTACATTGACACGAAAAAATGATGTAAAGCTTCATTCTCTGATGATACCGTATTCTCAAGCAGAAATTGTTTACTCGATTCGCCATGAATTTTTGCTCTTTGATCAGATTTTTGAAGAAATTGGTCAATGGGGGTGGGTTTTAGAGACTTCCTTGTCGAGGGGATTTCATCGGGATCTTCGTCTTTTTCATCTGGTTCGTCTTCCTCGGCACTGTCCATTGCCAATGGGTCTACGTTCCACGAAGTCGACGGTCTATTTTTCTCAAATGGTAGCAAAAACTTTGTCTGCTGCTTGTGAGTCGAATGCCTTGTAGGATTTGCCTTATGCCCATTTTTCTTCTTCCGTTTTCGTATTGTTTCCCGATGATGACTCTCTCTATGTTTCTGCAACTTCTCAATGTCAGCAATTACTGAAATCAGAAGTATGTATCAGACTTTTTCGTATTTTGAAACGAAATATAATAGTAATATTAACAGATCCCACTTTCAACAATACAATTCACAATCACTTCATTTTATAATGTCCAAGATTTCTGCTTAATAGTTTTAATGGTAACCGTAGACATTCAGTATCCTTTCACAACCATAGACATAGATTCTAACGGTAGATTAGGTAACGGGAACATTTTTGCAAACTCAAATTTAGTGAAACATTTGAGCAATAGATTCTTGAGTAGCCAAAACCCAAATCGTTACCCGCTGAAATGGAAACTATGAAGTGCATCCTAAAGTGACGGTAACAGGAAGCTTTGAAAATAAGGGGAATAACTACTGAACATCCAGAGGACGGCAGACAGTGGGAATGCACTTTGACAATGAACAACTAAAATGGTATTTTAGTTGTTAGATTTTGTGTTCATAAAAGGGCTTTCAACAGCAAGTTAGAGAGACCGTTGGTGATGATGTGAAGGCCACGACTGTGCTCCATAACAAACAAAGATTCTATCAGGAGCAATTCCAACGGAGGAGGATAAGAAAAAATTGGTTGTGTATGAAGTCTCAGGTAAAAAGGGTATTGTTGGTATTGTGAACATGAAATTAGTTAGAATAAGGGAAGGGGGGGGGGGGGGGCAACAATTTGATTATTTTTAACAAAATGGAATGAAAAATTAAACACAATCCACAAGTGTTAGCATGGAAATACACATTCTAGTAAAAATGCATGCCAGTTGCGAGTTACTAGCATGTCAGTAGCTGGCATGCTGCAGACGCTGGGTACATTTGCCAGTGAAATAGTATGCCAGTATCATCCGAATGATCGGTCTTGTGCGAGCTACTAGCACAAGACAATACACATTCCAATCACAGTTCTAGTTTTGAAACAGGCAATCGTTTCTTGCCTTCTCTTAGCCAGAATAAATTATGAAATAATTGTATTTCATTTAATTAATTTTCATAGTTTTATTAATTTGTATTTCAATGTACATTATGAATGTATCTGTGCAGAATGAAATTAACCAGATTGTTCTGTTACTTGCAAAGAACTGTTTTTCAAAACATTTGAAAAATAATAAAAAGACATGAAGAATGTGGGTAAAAGATTGGAAAGCTAGAAGGGAATTAGATACATGGAGCGAGTCAGTGCCTATTAAATGAAATGCGGTTCGGGGAAGTTAATGGTTGTAGGAATCAATTGTGAATGCTTCCGGAGAAAGTTGCTGAGTTGTTGTCTGATACCCACGAAAGGAAGGAACACAACTGAAGGGCTGAGGGAGACTCGTGCTAGCTACTAGCAAACTTGCGCTGGCAGGCCTGTTTACACGTGCCTCATCAGTTCCCCCTCACCTCGACTTGTGCCACAGGCAAGACAAAAATCAAACCTCGTGTGATTTACTCGCATGCTGTTTGATGTATACACATGCCAGTAGCTCTCCTCTGCGAGCTACTCGTATGTTTTTGTGCGAGTAACTAGCATGTGTATTTCCGCCTTTATATATTTTTGTTATCTGAGCTTAAATGCCATTCATTTAATACCCCACTCTAAATTTAATGACAGGAATTATCCACCATTTTGGATTCCTAGTTAATCAGATCAAATTGCTATTCTTATTTTTTCTATGGCCCAGCAGACCGCACATTTTGTATATTTTTGGTAACAGCAGAAATATAGTTTTAGGGGGGGGGGGGGGGGGGTTTGAGTGCAGTATATTATATACCCTGTGCGCGTGTCAAACCAATCTTTAATACTGGAAAGTTTCATGTTTTTATCCCATTTGATTCAAAAGTAATTGGAACAGTACAGAATGACAGACAGACAGACACAGGAACAAAACTATGAGGGTTTCTTATTTTGGTATTTCCAACGAAACCCTAAAAAGCTAATGAGAATTCCTACGGAAAACAATTTTGTCCATCATGAAATCGATTTAGAACCTTGAAAGAAGCATTTAATATCAAAGAAAACATCAAATACTGTATCAGTAGTGAACAAACAACTGCTAAATTGCAAAGGGAGTTTGGAAATAATATGAATAAATAAGTATAACTTACCTTATAATATGAATTCTACCCCTATGATTCCCCAAAGTTCATCTTTCAGCTTCGTTCACACGTTTAATTCTCACACTTGATCTCGGAGTCTGAACCTGATTGGGAACCGGCGTGTACAGTGGGCGTACCCTAGGGGATGCGCTCAATATGCGCCGGGCCATAGTCTCTCTTACTCACCGTTTCTTGATACTTTTATTTTTACTCGGTTCCCTAAAACAAACCCTGTGTAGAGCCAAAAATAGTTCCTTTGCCGCAGTTAAAAAAACATACAGAGCTTGTGTCGAGTCAACACTTACCTACGGAGCCCAAATTTGGGCCCTACGATACCTGGAAGATCTTGAAGCAGCGCAAAACTATTTTTTTTTTTAAAGTTATTTTTCACTACAGAGGAATGTGCCTCACTATATTGTTAGAGAAGAGTTTAATATCACACATATATCAGTGCATGTACTGAAGCAAGTCATCAACTGGTTAAACCATATTCATGAACAGGATGATGGTAGCATAATTAAAACCTGTCTTACTAGACTAATTGAGCTGGACACTTCGCCCACTAACTCAGTTAAATTGAACTGGGTTACTCAGGTAAAATTATTGTTAAGCCAAATGGAGGGTGTAAACTGTAACCAAATAGTAACGTCCTATACCAACCGCAGTTTGAGCAATACCTTAACTTCCAAATATAAAAGTATGCTTAAAGAAAAAGACTTGAGCCGGATCGAAAAATCTACTTACAGCACAATTTTTAAGATGTTAAATGCAAGCCGTAGTTCAGAGGAAAGCCTTCTTAAGCTGCCCTATGGCCCACAAAAGTTGCTGGCACAAGTTCGAACAGCAGGCTACGGGTTCTTGAAGATTTCATCTAGGGGCATTCTGCACCGAATCAGGACAGATGCACAGTGCACTTTGTGTAACTTAAATAAAATTGAAGACCTTAATCACATCTTATTCGAATGCCCAATGTACAACACGTTAAGGAAACAGTATCTACCTTTGTGGCTAACAAAAAAAGAAAACAAGGCTGACACAAATATATGCCTAATAATTAATCCCACTTCAAATAAAGTAGCGAAATGTTTATATTATTTTTTTATCAACTTTTTAAAAACAAGATCATTTCTTTTGTTTGAGTAATTTTTAATTCTATTTATTTCTCTATGGCTGTAGACTATGAGTTTTTCTAATACATTTTTATTTATTTATTTATTTTTTTTTTTTTTCCTGTATAACAAGTTTTCTAATAATAATAATATTAGCTGTCTAATAATAATAATAAATAACCTCACATAGTTCATTAATCTAATTTGTAAGAATATATGCGAAACTACAATAAAAGAAGTCCCTTCAATATAAGTTGTTTCATCTCGAATTTTTCCTTATTATGCAAGAACTGTTTATTTACTTTATTTTAATTTTTGTATACTTTCATGTATTTTGAGAATTGTGCACTATTTTAATATCCTTTGCTACGAAAGTATGTTAATCTTATGTTGAATATTATTTGTAAATTTATATTGTATGCAACTCTTTTGTATGAGCCACTAGGCTCAAAACAAATATATAAGTTTGAAGTTTGAAGTACTCAAATATTGTTTGTGAGTCGGCCAAACAGATTGATATGCCGATTTTATATAAGTTCATTCCATATTGTGATTTGAATTATTTTTATTAAAACAAAGTTTAGTAAATTTAAGAAAGTTAAAATAAATGTCAGTAATTAAAACAATTCTAAGAATCTGATGTGCATGCCACTAGATAACAAATTCATGTGCTAACCATTGGGATAATATAATAAATTTATCAATTAATGCATAGGTAGGACGATCAGACACAAACAGGCCTTTTTCAATCATTTATTAGGGTCCGTAGGCAAAACCAAGGACCCTTATATTTTCCTGCGTGCGTCTGTCTGTCTGTTCAGTCTGTCAATACGTTTTTTTTATAATTATGGTCTTTTCGATGTATTTATATGGTTGTAGTCCGGTTCAGTGGCAAAAAAATACTTTATCGGAGTGTGTTTTGAGAATATCAGACCCTTAGAATGGTTCAAAGTAAGCTTTTTAGCATTTTTAAAAAACTCTGTTTATACACTTTACAGTTAAACACTATATACTGTGGCCTACGGACCCTCGCTGTGTGCTGACTAGCACACACTTGACCTGTTTATTTTATAAAAGTACAAGAGTGATGACATTTTTTAATGTTTTCTCCATATTCCACCTCCCCCCTTTCAGAATGCATTTTGTCATTTTTTCTGTCCTGTTATCGTAGGATAAACTGGGGCAGGTCTGAAGCGAGTTGAGCAAGTATTCAGTAGTGCTTAGTGTCGGGTCAAGTTTTCAAACGTGAAAAATGTCAAACCGCCTGGAATTCGTCGCCAACTAGAGTGCCAGTTCATGGAAGATACTCGCTCATTGATGAAAGTTTGGTGCAACGAGTTTCAACTAGGCTGTAAACACTCTGAAAACACACCAGACTTACTGAATTCTTGCACATCTGGTTTCTTTCCCACTATCATTTATGGTAAAATAATGGGATGAGACACACTCTCATTCATTGTACAAAATGATTGATAAAGGTTTGTTTATATTAGATCAACCCACAAATATAAATTATAATCAAGGAGTTGGCATGCATAAAAAGTGTGTGACTAACATCAAGCTAGAATTTTATATACAAGCAAATCTTTTGGTGCCTTTTAAGAATATGTGGTCGGCTAAGTTCGTCTGTGGGACATAGCTTGGCAATAGGCATTTGAAAAAAACAAACCTGTGGAGAGCTGCTATGCCCCACCCTTTATGGTGGATGTGACAAAAATCAAGTTGATGATAGTTTATCACTTAATAGTTTAGTAAGTCAATCAAATATTACTCTAATTCACCTATTAAGTGACAAACTATCATCAACTTGATTTTTGATCTACTAACTAAGTTAGTACTATAAATCAAATTATAATTATTTTTAACTACGGGAAACAGAAAGAGAAAAATAGACTCCAGCGCGGAGATTTGAACCACCGGGCCTCTATATAGTAGTATAGGTTAGAGCGCTATACAGGAAATATAGAGGCCGGTGGTTCAAATCCCCACGCTGGAGTCTATTTTTCTCTGTCTGTTTCCCGTAGTTAAAAATAATTATAATTTGATTTAAATTAAAATTTAATCGTTCCGTAGTATGAATACTACCAAAATCGTAAAATATAAGTTAGTACTCATAATCATTAAAATCACCATTGTCCACCATAAAGGGCAGGACATGGCCGCTCTCCACTGGTTAGTTTTTTTCAAATGACTAATGCCAAGCTATGTCCCGCAGATGAACTTAGCCGACCACATATTCTTAAAAGGCACCAAAAGATTACCTTGTACACAAAATTCTAGCTTGATGTTAGTCTGACACTTTTTTGCGTGTTATCTCCTGGACTATTAATACATTTATCAATTTTACACAATTTGTGTGAGTGAGAGACACCAAGGGATGTGCCACGCGAAAATGGCACATAGGAACTGTTCCAACATCAGGCTTACGTCATCAAGATGTTGGCTCGGCATTACGCTGTCCGCATGTCCTGCATCGTTTTGTCACGTCTGACTCATCAGGGGCCCGACTATGCCCACCCTGGTGAATTGGACGCGACAAAACGATGCAGGACATAGCATAATGCCGAGCCAACATCTTGATCACGTAAGTCTGATGTTGGAACAGTTCCTTTGTGCCATTTTTGCGTGGCACATCCCTGGGTGTCTCTCACTCACACAAATTGAGTAGCTAATTGCAGTGTGCAAACACAGTATTTTTATTGAGAATTATCAATTTTATTTTTTTTTCACTTTTTCACAACTTATTTTCAGAGAAAGTTAAGACTTACAATTTGAGTTGGCTGCCTGAGGAGGTACAGGAGGCACGAGTCCCAGGTTCATCTGTCCGGGCATCTGACCTGGCATTTGACCCGGCATCTGACCCTGTATCTGGGTGGGCATTTGATTCCCCATCTGAGTAGGCATCTGGTTGCCCATTTGACCGGGCATTTGATTACCCATTTGGTTGCCAATCTGTTGACCTGTACCTGAGAGAGAAAAACACACTCAGTAAATAAATGATGTACGTCCACCGTTCTGTTTAAAGAAAAATCTATCATTATGGTTTATTTTTGTAAAAAATAATTTAATTATTCAAAAGGTGGAGCTCCAAACATATTGCATATGCAAAGAAAGCAAAAGCTGTAACAAAAATAAATATAAATAATATACAGTGTGTCCAACGATATAGATTACTGAAGGGGAAAAATTTGAAGCTAAACAAATCTTAATTAATCTTTTGATTTTCAGGAAAAAGTTATTCTTTAATAAAAAAAAATCTCCTGCTAGCTCATAAACCACTTAAAAGTATAATATTTTCTTCTTTTAGCGAATTTTCAAAGAAAATTAACCCATTCAATGCGGGTGGATCCACTGTGGATCCATGCCGTGCTAACGCGCCTGGCGGGTGGATCCTAGCCCTCCCTTTCAGCCCTCTGTAGCTCTATTCTCCGTGCCTCGAGTAGAACCAACTTGCAAGGCTCCGTCAGGCCCGCTCACATTTGTATCCACAGGTGATCCGAACATTCTTTTTTATTTTTTAATTATTTTTAAATTAACTTTTAAAATCGTTTAGATATATACAGTCACTAAGGTAGGTTCATGAATTGGATTATGCATTGAATGGGTTAAGCTATTGCAATGGCTTCAAAATTTTTGAAAAATTTCTCCATGGAAATCCGTTTTAAACCACCATTCTTAATCGATTCCTGAAATTTAACACTTTTTTTATGTACGTATGTATGTATAATATCTGGGGGCCTGGGTGGCTCGGAGGCTAGAGGCAAGATAAGGCAAGTTAAGCAGCCTCGAGCAGAGTAAGAAGATGGATGGGTGACCGCTTCTAACAACAGCTCTGGGTTCGATTCCCGGACCAGGCCCCCACTCAATGTCCAACCAGCATTGTTTAAACAAATAGGAAGCTCCTCGAAAGAGTGGCGCCACCAGGTTTCGGTCTGGAAACCATGATAATGACACTCTTGGTTGTAATACAACCAGGAGGGGAGTCATGGTTAACGACCATATCGTCACACGAGTGTGAAAATTTCGGTCCCTAACCCGTGTTTGGAAAATTTTTGGAGTCCATTTAGGGGTCAAATTTTGACAATTTAGGGTAAAAAATAGAATAAAAACGTGTCTTTTCCATTTTACTTCCCTCTTATATGAAAATATGACAAAAGTGTACATAACAAAAATTACTGTACTCTTAAAGCTATCCTGCATCTTGAAGGGTAAATACTATTTTAAATTGTATATCCCGTACTCCTGTGAACCAAATTTTTTTTTTTCACCCATGCAAATTCTAAACCAAAATTTTCCTATATTATCATAAGCCAATAATACACAGATATCTTTGAAAATTTGCTCATTAAGTCATGGTGCGTGACTGGTCTTCTTTTTTCAAAGAGTGATTGATTAATTAAAACATTTAATACATTACTAAGAGTAGCAACCACTATTTTTGAAGGCATTGAAAAATTTCCAAATGTGGTTCCACAATTCCAAAAACAAACCATAAATATTAAATTATTATATTTCCCAACAATAAAAAGAGAAGAATATAACAAAAGTTTTTGTTTAGCATCAAAACAAGAAATAAATAATTCTAATATTTACACCTCATAAGAAAACAACTATCACTAAATCATCAATAGTGATGAAAAAAGTAAGAGATCATTCAAACATAATTGCCCCCTACTTCTATGCAAAAATTGGTATGCGTGAAGTCTCACGTAAAAAGGGTTTCGTTGGTGTTGTAAACATGAAATTAGTAGTTGGGGGGGGGGGGGAGGGGGAATTTGGATGTTTTTGACAAAATGGCGTAGAAAATTAAACGCTTTCCACAAGTGTTATATATTTTTGTAATCTACTCTTCAATACCTTTCACTTGATACCCCACTCAAAATTTTGAAAAAATATTTTTTTCCCCGTGACAGCAATTAGCCGCCATCTTGGATTCCCAGTTAATCCGACCAAGTTACTATTCTTATTTTTTCTTTGGCCTATCAGACTGCACATTTTGCATATTTTTCTATATTTTTAGTAAGAGCGGAAATATAGTTTTAGGGGGGGGGGGGGGGGGACAAGCTAAATTTTGATGTTTTTTTGACAAAATGGCAGGAAAAATTAAACGCTTTCTACAAGTGTTATATATTTTTGTAATCTACTCTTCAATACCTTTCATTTGATACCTCACTCAAAATTTTGAAAAAATATTTTTTTCCCCGTGACATCAATCAGCCGCCATCTTGGATTCCCAGTAAATCAGATCAAATTGTTAATCTTATTTTTTCTATGGCCCACCAGACCACACATTTTGCATATTTTTCTATATTTTTAGTATGAGCGGAAATACGATTTTAGGGGGGGGGGGGGGGGGGGACACGCAAAATTTCGATGTTTTTTGACAAAATGGCGCCGAAAATTGAACACTTTCTCTAAGTGATATATATATTTGTAATCTACTCTTTAATACCTTTCATTTGATACCCCACTTAAGATTTAAAAAAAATATTTTTTCGTATGACGTGAGTTATCCGCCATTTTGGATTTGAACAGCTGATAATTTTAAGTTCGCTATATTTTTCCTGTGTGCGCGTCAAAACGATCTTTAATAATGGAAAGTTTCACGTTTCTATCTCTTTTTATTCAAAAGTTATTGGAACCGTACAGAGTGACAGACAGACAGACACATGAACGAAACTATAAGGGTTTCTTTTTTTGGTTTTACCAACGAAACCCTAAAAATGTATTGTAAGTATATATGATATCATCAATAGGTAAAAAATCATTTTTTCTATGAGATATCATCAATACACACAACTCTATAGTATATCTGACATCATAAACTGGACATTCGATCACCTTTGCCTCAAGGCCATCATCTTTATGCAAAGGAAGGGTTGCAGACTGTGATAGAAAAATTAAATAATTCAACCTCCATATTATACCTGCCAGCAGAGAGAATTTCTACGCTATCATGATGGTAGAGTTACAATATAGAACGGGAAAAAGGAAATAAAGAAATTAAGCAAGACCTGAGGAGAATGGGCTTAAATAAAGTCAGGTAAAAGTTCTACAGGCCAACAACATACTAACAGGAACTAAGTCAAATAAGTCATGGTTACAGAGCTAGGGAATACTGGGTAGGTTGAGAATGTACAGGTACAGGTACAGGACGTCACGTACAGGTACAGTACATCATGTACAGGAACAGGTACAGTACGACATGTACAGGTACAGGCACATCTACAGGTACAGTACGTCGTGTACAGGGACAGGTACATCTACAGGTACAGTACGTCATGTACAGGTACAGGCACATCTGAACCTGTACATTCATATGCAAGGTAAGTAAAGTTATTATTCATGCAACAACAACAGCAACACTACATGGTTAATAGCTACAACTACAATCTAATTACATTATAACTACACTGACATATGCCCACATAGGCTTCCTCATACATTTATTTTATAGGTTCAATCAATTTATCAGGTGTTTATATTTACCAGGTGTTTATATTTATAAGGTGTTTATTTAACACTTTGGCCCCATAATGGAAGACAAATATTTGCCATATATTACTTAATTTTTGTCTTGAGAGTGTTTTGAACATTCTTAAAACATTCTATTAGTCAAATTGTAGAGAGGTATAGTAAACTTGTTTAGAATTTCAAACTCGGAAGAGGCTATTTATTTGGAATGAAAGTCCTTTTTAAAAAGATTTTTTATTACATCAAAGCTTTCACCCAGGGAACCTGAGCTTCTTCAGTGATAATCTACAAATACATAAAATAAATAAAAATTAAAGATAGACAGTAAATTAAGAAACAACAAAAATGAACAAAAATATTGTGAACATAGGTTCTTACCAAGTGGTGAAGATCTAAGAATTAAGAAATTAAATTAAAATCAAAAAGTATAATAGGTTGAGGTTTAAATATAAAAATATAATATGACAAAAACTAAAAAACTTGGACATAATGTCCGAACGGTTTGGATGGGAGTGGACAAGTGAGTGGAGACAAACACACGAGACAACAAACGCAAGAAGGTTGGACTAGTCTATATGGGGCATCATGTATAGAAATGCAAAAACTAACAAATATAATCCATACATAATTAAAGTGTTTCCTGTATATTGATATAAATTGCATTATTTATGTATTCTTTTTCATTTCATACTCTCTCGAAAAACCAGATACGCTACATCGAAGCCCAGGTAATCTACAACAGATAAATAAGCCCAATTTTCACAAAATCGACCTGTATACAGCTGTGTCTCAAAATAGAGGACTGAAGATGGAAATTGTATTAAGAGAAAACTTATGAAATGAAGAAGAATCCATAATTGGTGCATTTTTTATCAATATACAGAAAAGACTTTAATTATATATGCCAGCTTTCATTTCTATACATGATGCCCCGTATAGGCTAGTTCAACCGGCAAGACATATGGTGGGGATTTTTTAGATCTACATGAAGAAAAAATGCCACTTCCATCCAAACCGTTCGGACATTATGTCCAAGTTTTTGTCATATTATATTTATATTTAAACCTCAACCTAAATACTTTTTGATTTTAATTTAATTTCTTAATTCTTAGATCTTCACCACTTGGTAAGAACCTATGTTCACACTCTTTTTGTTATTTTCTGTTTGCATTTTGTTTTGTTTCTTAATTTACTGTCTATCTTTATATTAATAATCTATTTTATATATTTGTAGATTATCACTGAAGAAGCTCAGGTTACATGGGTGGAAGCTTTGATGTAATAAAAAATCTTTTTATAAAGGACTTTCATTCCAAATAAATAGCCTCTTCTGAGTTAGACATTCTACTAGTGTTCTTGTATTTAAGGTATGAATAAAATCTTCTAGTAGAGTTCTAATTCACCGCAGCACCACAAGGGTCTCGCCTGGATCCCATCGTTTCTCTTCAACAAAACTCATTTTGAAAAGTCTCAAAAAAGAAATTTAAAAGAGTTTTTGGCGAGTAGCACCAATAAATTTATATCTAAAAATCATTTTTCTTAATTACACCTTGGGGTATGATTTTTTTTTATTTTGAGGGTATGAATGAGAGAATAAAAATAAAAATTGATTAAAAAAAGAGTTATCTTGGACACTGTGGGAAAATAAACAAAAATTGTTGAGGGAAGCCAATGAGAGCTCTAGAATGAACCATTTAAAGGGCAGAGGGGGGAAAATCCCTTCCTCAGCATAAAAATAAATTTTGGGGGAAAAACACCAATTTAAAGTTTATCAATGAATGGAAAGTAAGAAAATTATTTTTAAAAAACTGTAATTATTTGTTCAAAAAATTAAAAGATAAAAAAATAATAATTACCACAAAATATAACTGGAAAGGAGCCCTTTAAACTACAAGGGTTCTTCCTGTAGTTTAAGGCGTTTAAACTACAAGGGTTCTTCCTGTAGTTTAAGGCGTTTAAACTACAAGGGTTCTTCCTGTAGTTTAAGGCGTTTAAACTACAAGGGTTCTTCCTGTAGTTTAAGGCGTTTAAACTACAAGGGTTCTTCCTGTAGTTTAAGGCGTTTAAACTACAAGGGTTCTTCCTGTAGTTTAAGGCGTTTAAACTACAAGGGTTCTTCCTGTAGTTTAAGGCGTTTAAACTACAAGGGTTCTTCCTGTAGTTTAAGGCGTTTAAACTACAAGGGTTCTTCCTGTAGTTTAAAGGGGGTCTTCCACACATGAGCATAAAAATTGTTGTTTCTTTCAGGGAAAGCAAAAATTCAACATGTTTTGAGCACAACGACAGATTTGTTGAAAACGATGGCATAATCAGAAATTAAACCTTTAAAATCCAACAGGTGTCACCTGCAGTTTATTTTCGACCAAAAAAGCCATGAAGGGGATTTTCCTACACTCTTCTTCTTCTTCAATAGAATCTAAAGAAGAATAAACGTCTAGAAATAGGGCGTTATGTCAGAAAAATGCAGCGCCAGGAACAAAATCCCTTGTGGGAAATAGTGCAGCAAGTGCAACACGGAGCAGAGCATTGAATTTGAGGATCAGTTTGACACCCCTCAACTAACTATATCTCAAACTCAATAATCTTATCAATACATTTTTAAATTTTACGGAAAAAAAAAAAAAGTTTGTAAAAAGAAAAAAAAAAAACCAAGCGAAAAAATAGAGCAAGTGTGTGTGTTTGATAATGATTTTTGTTGTTGTTTGGAGGGCTGTACCTTGTCTGGCTAAATTTTGGAGAGCATTAATAGGGTCCTGCATGCCCTGGTTAGAGTTACCACCCATTCCTCCACCTTTTTTATTATCTACACACAAAACAATGGATTAATAATTAAAAAATAAAAAATATTAATGAATTAATAAAAAAAAATACAACATAACATATTAATTAGGTCAGATTAAATACAACAAATAAAAACAAGGACACGACGAAACATTAATCAACTGAGAGAAATATTAAATTAAGATTAATACTAATGCTACAAATATTACAACATAGTCCAAATTAAAATTATAATAATAATAATAATAAATCAAAAATGTCTCTTCAATGGTAAGGTTTTGTTTCTGAGGTAAAAAAAAAAAAAAAAACATTGACATGTTCTTTTTTTCACCCAATTTAAAAATGTACATAACTAAATGGATATTGACTGTAAATTTAAATAGAAATCAAGATTGCAAAGGTAAGTCAAAAGGAAAAATCAAAGTTTTGGATTTTCCGACGTCTAGGAAATAGTTATTTACGCACCAAGGGATTAAAGTAAGTGATTGCACCCTGAGCGATGAAGTTGGTTCCTGAGGCGAAGCCGAGGGAAAATATGGTCCCGTGTGCGGATGCCCTGTTTTTAGATCGCCGATATTGGCAATATCGTAACTATCGCCCTGTGTACGGACGACCTTATGATTTGAGACAGAGGATATAATGATTAATGATAGGATAGATTCTTTGAAGAAGGATTTTTTCAAGAATTTTCATTAAGGGAAGAAAACTGACAGGACATTAAGATATAGGTAGGAGGAAAGGTTTCAGTATCATCATTTTAGCAAATTTCCATAAAATGAGTTGTACAAGGGACTTCATTGTAAATATACGTAATTTAAATCAAATTATAATTATTATTAACAACGGGAGACAGAGAGAGAAAAATAGACTCCAGCGCCGGGATTCGAACCACGGACCTCCTATATTTTCAGTATAGATGCTCTAACCAACTAAGCTACACTGAAGAATAATTTCCTCTGTTGTAATAATTATAAATTGATTTAATACTACCAAAAATTTTAAAATTGAATATAAGTAAGGTTCCTTCAAGATATAATTTAAGAATAGTGTTACACCTTGAAGAAGGGATAATTTGTTTGCCGAAATATAAGCAAATCCAAAAATTCAATATTTATTTTGACTGATCCTGCTGTCCTTGTATTAATATTAATTAATTATCTTGTTGTAAAAATTTTAAAGAATTAACCAGCATAAAAAATTAAATTTACACTTGGATTATGCCCACCGGGACGCAAGATTTGAGCAATGTTAAATTTTCATGAAAATATCTATGTACTTTTTCTACTTTTCTTTCAATAGAGTAAATATAGTTTATGTCATTCCATCAGTGAATTTCATAAATACATGTCAAATAAAATCTATACAAATGAACAAACATTAGAGTTAGTTAGACAGAGTTACGTAATTACTAAATAATAGGCTCTGAAAACAAAAACCCATCTACCTGTAAATGTGAAACATGTAAATGGTTTTTTAAGTCTTTCCTGAAAAGTTTTAATAAAAAAAAACTTTATTAGAAGGACAGTATGGTTAAAATTAATCATCTTCTAATCTTGGAGATTATAAACAAGAAACAAAACAATGAAATTGAGTCGAGACTGAAGGAGACCTGGTTCTCATAGGCAGAGTTTCGAGTTTCAACAGATTGTCGCTCCCACTATAGTCCAGGCAAATTAGTAAAAAAAAACAGCAAAGGGAGGAAATTATTTATTAAGTTTTGAAACTTTGTGAAAACACTTTTAAAGGGTGTAGTAGTAAGAAACAGTAAAGTTCCCCCCTTTTTAGGGGGCGCGTCCCCCCCCCCCCCCCCCCTCCTTAAAGTCCAAAATTTACTTATTTTTCACTTTTTACCCAAAACGATTTATTTTTTGAAGAGAAGTGTTATTACCAAAATTATTCCTCACATAATTCTGCACAAAAAGGTCCTATGCATGTTTGAAGTGAGACTTACCGTTTTCGAGATATTGTAGTTGGAAAGAGATAAAACGTATTTTTGCGAACCAAGATATCTAAAAAAACAACACATCCTATTTTAATTAAATTAGGATGGTAGGTTATACTTAGCCCATTGTTGATTCCATATAAATTTCAACCTTCTGCACCCATTATTTTATCCTCCACATGCGCACAAACATACATTTATTTAGACCTATATCTTCAAATGTACTCAACAGATTATTATGAAATATGGATGGTTTGTCGAAAGTAGTCCGCAGATATCCCCAAATTAATTTCAACCGTCTGCGCTCTTTACATTTTGATAAATTGATCATTTAATTCATAACAAACAGACAAAAAAATTATTAACAGACAGAGAGAAAGGGAACCAATTTAGAAAATTTAAAGAGTGCAGACGAGACGGTTGAAACGAGGCTATCTGCGGGCTACTTTCGACAAACCATCCAAATTTCATAACAATCAGTTGAGTACTTTTGAAGATATAGGTCTAAATAAATGTATGTTTGTGCGCATGTGGAGGATAAAATAATGGGCGCAGAAGGTTGAAATTTATATGGAATTAACAATGGGCTAAGTATAACCTACCATCCTAATTTAATTAAAATCGCATGTGATGTTTTTTAGATATCTTGATTCGCAAAAATACGTTTTATCTCTATTAAACTATTTAACTACAATATCTCGAAAACGGTACGTCCCACTTCAAACATGCAAAGGACCTTTTTTGTGCAGAATTATGTGACGAATAATTTTGGTAATAACACTTCTCTTCAAAAAATAAATCGTTTTGGGTAAAAAGAGAAAAATAAGTAAATATTGGACTTTAAGGAAGGGGGA
The DNA here is from genome assembly GCA_951217055.1 of Gerris lacustris. NCBI lineage: Eukaryota > Metazoa > Arthropoda > Insecta > Hemiptera > Gerridae > Gerris > Gerris lacustris. The sequence goes on along the minus strand of OX578278.1, from coordinate 2,753,154 downwards.
GGGGGGGGGGTCCCTCTAGAGAGAGGAACTTTACTGTTTCTTACTACTACACCCCTAAAAAAGGTTTTCACAAAGTTTCTAAACTTTATAAATTATTTCCTCCATTATTCCTTATTTTCCTGGACTACTAATACAGGTAACAAAACTACACAGTTATAACTTCAACAAGGGGGTTCATAGTGCACGTGATGCTAAAGGTACTGGTCACTTCTGCTCGTCCATCTATCAATCAAGGTGAAGGTCACGAGTTCGATCCCATGCCGAGGTACTTTGATTTACATGGCTTACTATTGAGCACACCATATTTCCTTCAGAGGTAAATTAGCGACTGAATGTCTCAACTCCATAAAGAGTTAGTAAACAGGGCTGAAATAGGTTGTCTAACTGCTGGCTTCATAAAAGTGGTGTAAACATCTCTGCCGTCCCAAACGTAAAATATCCTAAATGACAATTTTTGAGATTTTCAGTTATTTAGACGAGTTTGTAAATTAAAATTCTGCTGACATTGGGTCAATCGGGAACATAAAACCAAAGCAACAACGACAGATTTATTCCTGTAATATTCAAAATAAAATATTCTACGGGGAGACCAGAAATTGGTTACCAGGTGTCCATCAGTCCTTCAGTGTTAGTCCACTACAAGGAATTTTTATTAGTAAAATTTTAGTTGTTTTTGTGTATTATTTATTAAAAACAGAAAAAATAATAATAGCCAATACAACAAATTTGAGTAAAAAAAAAAAATATAATAATAAAAATAAACTGAATTAAAAATGAAAGAGTAAAGGGGCCACCTTGACTCCTTTAATTCATAATCAAAATAAAAAATTGACTTAACTTTAGCCTTACAATATAATAAGAATATAAATAGATTTCAATTCTCTTTTGGATGCTTTTACGTTGTACAGGTTCCAGGTAATATTAACTAGCCCTCATTTGATAAGATAATTCACAACAATAAATAATACTGTTTTTTGGAATAAATTGTCAAGTTTATACTAAAACAAAACTAATTTACTTTAGTATATTATTACCCTCTATATACGTATATTTGTAAACTGAGGATTTCTCCTTATCCTGGTCTTTTGGGTACTATATTTTCATTTAAATATGTATTAAAGTCTAGACATGTTAAACATTTTGCTATATTTCAACCCCTTAGGGTCATTTTCAAGCTAAAACACAATTACAATACAATTAATTATTACATCTTACACACGCCCTTACTAGAAATTATCAAATTATTTCTTTATTTAATCTGAATACCTGTTGCTTCTCTAAGATAGTGTGTTCTCTTAGTTGTTTCCAGTGTATTCCATTCTCCATCCTGTTTGGGTTCATTCGGGAGGGACTTTGGGGAGTTCGAATGAACCCAAACAGGATGAAGAATGGAGTACACTGGAAACAACTACAAGAACACACCATCTTAAGCCTAGTCCACACCAGTAGACACGTTACGAGACATTTCTGTAGACGGTCTCATAGACCGTCTACAGAAATGTCTCGCAACGTGTCTATAGACATCTTCTGAGACCGTCTATGGTCTAGGTCTAGCGTCCACACTTGTAGACACGTTGCGCAACATGCCTAACGTTGCACCATGTCAACCATTTAGAATGGAAAACCATAGACATGCGATTTTGGCCTAGCAACGAGACCGTAGACGCCGTTTGTCTAGCCCATGTCTATAGACAAATCGCTAGACATGTCTCTGAGACCAAAATCACGCAACATGTCTACTAGTGTGGACAAGGCTTCAGAGAAGCAACAGGTATTCAGATTATATAAAGAAATAATTTGATAATTACTAGTAAGGCATTAATAAGATGTAATAATGTAATTGTGTTTTGGCTTGAAAATGACCCAAAGGGATTGAAATTTAGCAAAATGTTCAACATGTTTAGACTTTAATATTTACACGAAAATATAGTACCCAAAAGACCAGGATAAGGAGAAATCCTCAGTTTACAAGAACCAATTTACCTAGTTTAGTTCTTTCTTTATCAGCCGAAGAAAAACTAAAATGTTATAAACTGGTGTGTACCTAGTATCCGTTTATTGCATTGTCTTCTTGAGGACAATCGTCAGATTTCATTTTGTTGGGATCAAGAAAAAATTTATATCTTTTAAAGGTCTCAAAGAAACAATCATTTGCCGAAAAAAATAATACCAGCTTATTTAGGTGACAGGAAAGAAGTACACAGGAAAAAATTACACAGAAAAAAATTACACGTGTGAAAATTACACGAAGAAGAAATTACACATAGAATGAAATAAATGTTAAAGCAAGCGGAAAAATGTTAAACTATGAGGTTCTAGTATTCTAGTGTCTTCTAGCTTAGAGGATGGGAAGAGATTCAGTCAGCCCAGACCCTTGCTGAAGCCCACATACAGGGTGGTCCTAAAGCACCCCCCCCCCCCCCCCCCCTCTTAACTTTTGAACGGTTTGAGTTAAATTAATGAAACTTAAAGGATCTGCACCATGCAAAGTGAAGTTTGTTTCCATGCTATCGTGCACAAGGGGCAACCAACCCGTTATGCCCCCAGGCCACCCAACTTAAAAATTTCAAATTGGAGTGTATATTTTTGATAGCAGATTTGGATCCTACGGAGAAAAATAATAAAATTTTACTTGAAATGTTTAATCTATCTCCAATATTTTGCCCCCTATAGGGGAGCAAAGGTGGAAGAATTACCCTCCTGAAAACAGTAGAAAAATAAAACTTGAATCGTTGTAAAATCTAAAGAGTTTGAGATAAATTTATAAAACTTGAGGGATCTTTACCATGAAAAGGCAAGTTAATTTTCATCCACTCCTCTAGTAGGGGCAACCACCCATTTTGCCCCTAGGCCAGCCTACTTAAAACTTTTAAATTTGACAGCGTATTTTTGATGGCAGATTTGGAATCTATGGCATAAAATAAGAATATTTTTACATCAAACATTTTTATATACCTCTGATATTTTGCCCCCTTCATACTTTTGACCTCATACAGGGTGCAAAATATTGGAGGTATAAACAAAAGTTTGATATCAAATATTCTTATTTTTTGCCATAGATTCAAAATTTGCTATCAAAAATACGTAATGAAATTTGCAATTTTTTTGTCGAGTTTAAAAACCATTTTAATTCATTTTAAAAATGATAAATTACTTCAATATTGATATGACAACCAAACTATTTAATTCATTTTCCCTAAAATTTTAAATGTGTAATTTTTTTAGTGTAATTTTCGCATGTGTAATTTCTTCCTTGAGAGTATACTCTTAAGAGTTATACTCTTGAGAGTTATACTCTTGAGAGTTATACTCTTGATAGTTATACTCTTGAGAGTTATACTCTTGAGAGTTATACTCTTGAGAGTTATACTCTTGGCCGAGCAGACGTGGTTTAACTCACACGGCTACGCTAGCTCCCTCCTTGAGAGTTATACTCTTGAGAGTTATACTAGTTAGAGTAACTAGAGAAATTGTACAGTGTAAGTTACTCACTCCCCATGACACAAACCTTCTTTGTATTTTAAACTCTGAAGATTAGACATGTTACACTGATTAAGGCCTGAAGATGCCCAAGTATGGGCGAAAATTTGCCACAAATAAAAAATGTTATAAAAAACAAACTTTTTAACTTCATCCCAGAAGACTTGAAATTTTGAGAAAATTAAGGAATCAACAGAAGAATAAATCGCAATTATAATTGCTGGACGAGCATCTTCTCATCTATCCAATAATTTTATAAATAACCTCATATCTATACTGGTGAGAAGGCTTTAACCATTAAACACTTAAGGTGTTTCCCGGTGAAGTTTTCATTTACTTATTTATTTGATATGAAGCTTGCAGATTGGCTTTTACTGAGAAATACACATTTTTACCGAGAAGTACACAAACACATTATATATATATAAAAAAAAAGTTTAAACAGTAGGTAGTTGCTACTGCTTGAGAGTAGTTAGAGGTAGTTTAATAGTGAACTACAGTATTCTCAAAACTAGAATTAGTGCGTTGACAGCGTGGGAAATTGAGTGAGACACAGATTGGCCAACCTCTCTGGGGGAAAAAATTAAGCCACTACGAAGCCTTCTTATACGGTTATCCAGAGGGCCTCTCCCCTCCACTAGAGACATTTATCTTTGCCTAGTTGGCCCGACCTTTTGTCCGGGAAAATCTCGAGCTCTCATTGGCTCGTCACCCTATTTGCTAGTTTTTCCTGCGCTGTCAACGCACTAATTCTAGTTGTGAGAATACTGTAGGTACGTAGTTGCATCCCGGTTCAGTTCAAATAATTGAAGCATTACTTCGTGGAAAGAAAGAAAAAGAGTTAAATTTGATTAAACAAGGAGGCTATCGATAAGGGATTTAAAAGAATATGACGCACGACACAAGATATAGAAGTACAACACGAGAGTATTTAGTACACAGTACAAAGTAATAATATAAAACTAAGTCTAAGTAAGGTAAAGTAAGGTTGAGTTCAGGTACCGTTATTCTTACTCATCTCTCTCACGTGAAGAATCAGTCTCGCTACAAAACTCAGGTACTCGTCCTGAAACATGTACAAACACAATATTCTTATGTATCAAACTCAGGTATTCATCCTGTAACACATCAACACACAATATAATTAGAGGTATGGGTTACCCCCCCTTTCCAAAACACCTAGGGAAAAAGTAAGAAAAATGTGGTTCAACGATATAAGATTAAAATATTATAAACATGCCTTCTAACTATAAAATAAAATAAATTCTATTACACAAATATCAACAATTTCATTGCCTTAATCCTTAAATACTAATGGTAATTGTATGGCTGGTCATTAATGCACCAGGCCCATTTTCCCAGGCTATAGGCTCATTCGACGACCAATTAATTCTCTACGTTTATTACTAAACGTTAGTCGAATCGACGAAGTAGCTTTGACAGGAATTCACCATAAAAACGAGTGTATGCTCAAAAGGACTACTACCGCTACATTACCAGGTGTGTTACTAACCAGTACAAGCACTGCAGAAGGATGGAGTACTCATCACCATCGCATACCAGCGTAAAACGGTAAGGTTCAAACTGTGCTTGTCGATTCGACTACCATTAGCATTTCAGGGTTAAATAAATGGGAAAGTTTGAGCTCGGAGCAAAGCCATCTTTTATCACTGACATGAATTTAAAAACTAATATTGCTAGAGTCTCTCGGCTAAGAAAACACTAACATGCAAACTCAGCGACTATTGCTGGAGTCGCATCTGGAAAAACGTACGTTTAAAACACGTTAATCCATCAAAATTGAATTTATGCACCATGACAATATGTACTTTTCTCTGCATATATACTATCTATGGGAAAGTAAAATATAAAAATGATGTTGGGACTGACCTTAGACTTAGCCCTCTGGAAGACCTGGTTCTCCATCTCTATTCCTTTCTTGTTGGTCGGCATTCCAGACCTCTGTATCGCTTCATCTCTGAAATCACATGCAAACCAACATTACAACCAAATTTCACATGATGTTAATACCTCTCTACAAGCGGTCATACTCGAAGAGCAACTCCGTGAGGTTTAGACTCAACCATCGAGACCAGGAGCAATTCTTGAACATATATAGAGGTGGAATTAAAGCCACCTGTGGTCTGCAGTCCCCGAAATCCAGAACAAAATAAAAAACTAATCAGTCAGACGCTCAAGGGTTTTGGAAGGTAGTGTTGGGAAAGGTGACAGTTTGGCAGTGAAAATCCCCAAGGAAATCCAGGAGGCTTCTTCCTTGAGAATTTCCTCTTCGTGAATGGCCACCTTAAAGCACTACTATATTTTTACTGTTTTTATTAAGCTGAGTTTACACAATCCAAGTTGACTTGGACCAAATCAGTTTCGATTCTATTTTGACGCTACTTGGATCGTGTAAACAGGTTATCAAACTCAACTTGGACATCCAAGTTGAGTTGGACGTTATTTGATCTAAGTAGACTTGGACGGCGTCAACCATATGATTATGACAAGAAAACTGTCAAAAATGAGAAAAGACGTAAAAGTTGTGATGGATTTGTTTATAAAAAGGATATTGACAGCTTTTATTTCTTTTAAATTTTTGTTTTTATTCCTTTGCTTCTAAATGGTTTTTTTGACAAGTTCCCCTACTTGGACCAAGTATACTTGGATCGTGTAAACCTGCATCAAAATTTCATTTTTACTTTGACCAAGTGGATTTGATTAAAATTACTTGGTCTAAGTCTACTTGGATCGTGTAGACGCGCCTTAAGAGATAAACATTGAATGACAGCGAAAAAGGAAAAGTAAACAAAGAAATAAATTAATTGACTTGTGACAGCCATGTTTGTTTACACTTGTGTCCTATATAGGTATTGGTTTAATATTTCTGCATCTGTACTTCTTTACTTGAACACATTTTTCTTTTTCTTCTCTTACTCCCTACACAGGGGCATATCAATGGCACGGTTTAGATTCGGTGTTGGCGAGATCCGTTGTACAAAGATTTGTCCTTTCATAGGATTAATATCAGCTCTCTAGGTAGTTGTCATTTATCTGAAGTAAATCAATTCGGAACTATTTTTTTTTCACTAACATTATACTATAACAATGACAATTTTATTATCAACATTACATACGATTCAACAGAAAATTTAAAAACATGGTATATAAAAAGTTCTTTTTATCTTGTAATTATTTTTTTAAAAACTAATTCTCAAAATTCCGCAGGTTCCTGTAAAAATAAGACTGAATTTTATAAACAGGATTCAACATACTGTGTAGTGCTCTTGTAAAGGGAGTTCAGTGACCTTGACAACATAAAGTATAGATTATATGTTCGGAATCACTCCCTTTGAGATACGGGTGTATTCCTCCCTTCCTTTTTAATAATAATAATATTAATTTGATTATCTAGGCGTAAATTACCATTAATTTAAATTTACTTTAATTTACGATAAAGATATAGATTTTAAACGTGTTGCTATTTTATACGAATATCTGTGCTTGACAGGAGTCCTCCGTTTGCCAAGAAGAAGAAGATAGAGGAGTCTCCCGATGACATCCCTGAGGTTCTCCAGGGAGAGATAGCCCGGCTTGACCAGAGATTCAAGGTAAACACTCATCTACATGTATACAAATTATCCTTAACCCTTCGAGACACGGGCTGGTGCATGGAGTGTGCCACGAGTAAAAAAGTTTCTGCAAATCACAGATTCACGATGCGAGAATAATAATACCTTAATTTACCCTACCATTAGAGACCCCTAAAACAGATGAAACAGTCTGCTTTGATTATTGCTTCGTTCTGCATTGTTTTGCCGTGTTTATTTGTCTTGGTGTGCGGTATTCGCCACCTGTGCCACCATGTCCGGTATAGAAAAATTACGCCATCCGATCAATATTTTTCGGTTTTGCATGAGTTGTCGGGATTAGGATGATGGTTGTGAGGAGTTATCTTAGGACTTTGACAACTAATAATAATAAATAGGGTTGATAATTAAGGTTGAAAGCCCGATACTAAGTCAGAACGCTGAAGGAGTAATTACTGATTTTTTATAGTAATTTTTATTTTTATAATTAAAGATATCATTGAAAAATAAATTAAATATGTAATGCATCAATTGACTTTTTAGTTCAACATTTCCAAAACACAATTTAGATAATCTGGATTTAACCAATTTATGGTTTGAAAAATGTATTGGCGCATAAAGTACGCCGCCCGTGCCTCTTTGTTTGTCCACTATAGCCGTGCCACGAAGGGTTAAGATACTCAAGCTCCAATCGCAGTGGCAACAAATTTTATAAATTTATTTCTTAAGAACCAGGGGAAAATAGATAAAAATGTTTTTGACCAGTGGGAATTGAATCTTGTTTCTTTTAATTATAAGACAAATACTCTAAACAACAATACAGTATGTACACCAAAAATTATTTTTATCTGCCTCAATCATAATGATCAATACTTTAATTTACTTCTAAAACTAACGATAAAAACTTTTACTTTAATTTACCTACAAAATTAAGAATGAAGACTTTGATCGCCCAAAATTTCTACAGACTAATTTAATTTATTAATTTGAAAATTATTTAGTAAACATTAAATTCACAGTGGTTAAAATCAATACAATGAAGAACCTTATGCGTCCACTCTGAAACAAATCAGAGCATTACTAAAGGAGGAGTTGGTATACAAATGACATAATGGATAATGCTAGACATTTTTAAAATTTGATTTCCTCTTACTTAACCTTGGGTTTTCCCGACAGTGTCAGCATGTAAATTTTAATCTGCATGCGTATACTTTTCTCTTTTTTTAACAATTTCATTTAGTATAAAAAAAAGATGTGTAGATTGGAAAAATCCACACCAGGATAGGAAAAACTAGAATTAAGCTTTATGAATGCACTTCAAGGTTAAACTGCACATATTTTCTGATAAAGGTAAATCTTTATAGAGTAAAACTTCAGTTTATTGTTGAGGTCGTTGGGTTAAATGAGAGAAAATTTTGGGAAATTATAAAAAGCTGAAGAAAACTGTACTTTGAAGGGAACCCTATTATTTTGATTCAAAAACATTAGGTTTGTTCCAACAGAGCCTCGGACGGTTCTAGAACTGCCGGGAGCATGCGCAGTATCGAAAGACCGTTCCTACACGCTTCTCGGACGGTTCTGGAACTTTTAGTCCCGTGTTCCAACAGAAAGTCGAACGGTTCTGGGACAGTCCTAGAACCGTGAAAACAGTTCCCGGACTGAAGCAGGAACTCGACCAGAACTACTAATACTAATATACGGAGGCGTGTAGGTTACACTACTACTACTGTTCAACTATAACCTAACATTTGTTTTCGTTTCTTTTCATGATATCTTCTGTTTCCTAGCGTGTTTTGTTTCTCTCTCCTCAGTTAATATTTATACTACTTCTTTCTTTCTTCTTAACGTATTATTTTTTATCATGATAGTATATTGGAATAATAAAATATAATTTATATTTTATTTATTCCTCATGATAATTAAAATTTCTCATAGCGACTTTGAGTCCTTTATAAGAATTACCTACGATCTTTTTGTCTGTACATCCGCCGATGATTTACAGACAAGAAAAAAAAAAAAAAACAGATAAATTGTTCTTATAATTTTCTTTTTTGTAGTTTTGAACCCTATATTTGTAAATATTTCTTAATGTGTGGTTGACCTTTTCTTATATAAGGGTTTATTTTTAATAAGCCAAGATAAAATTCACATTTTATCATCCGAAACTTGATTCCGAGATCTCTGTGAAGGAGGGGTCTTACGAACCCGGGGATATCATTAAAATCTGTTTCATATACGTCTGTATGTACGTATTCGTATGTAACTAAACCTTTAATAACATATCGCTTCAAGATATCGTATTGAGATGCGGTTTGCGACATTATTTACAACTTTTGTCGGAAAAACTGATGGCGACAAACCCGAACATCGTAGCTCACGACGTTTCGGAGCTGAAGTCACTTAAGCACGAAATCGGTCTGTCGACGATAACTTCAGTAGACATTATTTGATTTCTATTCTATTTGGGGTATATATTATTATGTGTCCTATTTGGTAGATTGTACCTATACTTTTTGGGCACAAGTGGTTTTGGAGATATTGGCATTTTAATGTTTTTACTTCCATGAAAATGGGTGTAAATACTGAGCTCTCTCTTGATCGCGTATTGACTCCACAACATTTCATGGAAGTCATGTGTAGGATTTCCACACCGGTACTTTTTATATGATTTAACAGTTAATGTTTAAAAAAATTACAATTTATACAAACAAATTTTTAATAGGCAACTGAAACTAAAAGACAGGATTGTTACGAGCCTGACGAATCCCAAATGTGAGAGCGAAATATAATCATTCAGAAATGACAGTGTGATAAATTTGTAATTTTAAAAACTATTTGCTCTAATGTGCATTCTTATAAACTTTGTTGAGTTTAACAATAGAATATGTTCACGTAAGTAATCCATTTCTGAGTGAACATAAACAAAACAAGTGGAGAGATACGAAGAGGAAAATAAAAACAAGATAAAGAGAGGTAACATGAAGGTTGCAGTTCTGAAAGAGTTCTTAAATCGTTCCAACAGGCTCCTCTTTTTGAATCAGTTCTGAACCAGTCCTCATAGACGCATGCGCATTAAAAAATCCTGAACTGGTTCTAGAACCGTCCTCGAATTGGCTGTTGGAACAAACCTATTGCTTTCTGTATGGCAAGGGCGTTAATTTGCTTCTTTTATATGCTAATTTGTTTCTTTTATTTGTTTAAAAAATATATTTTTTTCTTCCTTCTTATATTAAGACCTATGTTTCCAAGCAAACCAGAATTAGGTTCTTTACTCTTCCTGAGTTGTACCATTGATGTTTCTTCTAAAGTAGTCGGTGTTTATTATTTGAGTGTTTCCCTATATTCATATCGATTTCCATTAACCTCACATTTAAAAAAAATTGTACTACAACAAGCAAGTGGACAAATAAAAGGTCTTAAATTAAATTTATTGGAAAGAAGCTCCAATGGCACGTTCTGGAGCCCGAGAGTGAATCCAAAAAAACAACCAAAATCACCGTCAAGCATCATGAAATCTACTGATGACAATAACTTGAGTAAAAAATGACTGAGTGAGTTGAAATTTGGTACACATGTTCATTTTACCAATGCCTAGGCTGAGTTTGTTGGACGTTATCTTGCAGGTTTGTATATATGAACAATACATTTACTTACTTTTTGAACTTTTATGATTAATTTCTTCAGTCCCACGCTCTTTAACTATAACTTCTTCTTTAATTACAACTTCTTCTTTAACTATAACTTCTTCTTTAACAATAACTTCTTCTTTAACTATAACTTCTTCTTTAACTATAACTATCTATCAACAATAAACTTTAGGCCTACCATTACAAGTTTTAATATCAACTATTAACTCATTACGAAAACAGTACAGTCTATAATTTCTTAAACTATTACTAAATAAAACATTTTTAAATTGGTGTCATGTGCAAAATAAAATACTATAGATGTGGGTAAATTTGACCCCTAGAATGCATTAAAATACGTTTTTAGGAGTTATTTAAAAAAAAAAAAATTGGGGGAGGGCCCCCCTTTTTTGTGTGGGGGAGGGGATCCCCCAGACCCCTCCCGATCTTGCCCCAGGGCCCCCAAGATTGTAGTTGCGCCCCTGCAAGTACATCCTCCTCCTAATGCATCACATCTGAGTTTGCCAGTTGTAGAGTAGAAAAATGAAATTTCTATGTTGCCATCTGGCTTTGCCATTTGGCCTTGCCAACTGGCATATTGCGGCATAGTGTGGACGAGGCATTACCTTTAAGACTTTTATTATCACTTTTATACACTGGAAAAAATAATAATCTGTTATCTATAAATCTATATAATATTTGGGCAAAGGAACATCACTCAAGGTGATACGTTATCAGAAGGGGTACTGTATTATACTATAGTTAAGCATTTGTTCTCAAAAAAAAAAAAACATTTAGTTCCAGTGATGACGAATAAAGTTTTTATTTAAACATTCCTAAATTGTAGAGAAAACAACATGCGTAATTACTTTACATAGCTAATAATGTAATCTATCATATATAATGCAATGACTGTAATTGCTATGTGCTCCGAGAGATGAAGCCGTGTTTATATTTTCAATGTGTACACTTAATTTTGATTAATCAAAAAAGGAAAGTTGATTTTCCCCAAATAAACTACAAGGCACATTCATTTTTATCCCGTTTGTTCTCTTAAAATAGAAGTATCCACGGTTGAACTACCCTATACGGGGCATCATGTATAGAAATGAAAAAACACTGGCACATATAATTAAAGTCTTTTCAATATATTGATAAAAAATTCACCAGTTATGGATTCTTCTTCATTTCATAAGTTTTCTCTTAATAAAATTTCCATCTTCAGTTCTCTATTTTGAGACACAGCTGTATACAGGTCGATTTTGGGAATCTTGGGCGTATGTATCTGTTGTAGATTACCTGGGCTTCGATGTAGCGTATCTGGTTTTTCAAGAGAGTATAAAATTAAAAAGAATACATAAATAATGCAATTTTTATCAATATACAGGAAACACTTTAATTATGTATGCATTATGTTTGTTAGTTTTTGCATTTCTATAAATGATGCCCCATATAGGCTAGTCCAACCGGTCTACATATTAAGTAAACAGATTTGCCACAACAAAAATAAACACAAATAACGTCAATTGTTTAACGAAAGGGTTTATTTTTAAACCCTTCGTCATTTTAAAATTTCGTCGGAAGAGCAAGTACATTAAAGACACAGGTAAGTACATAGTAAATTAAATAATAACTACACGGTTTAGTCGATGTAACATTAAATTTTAAGTATAGAAAGTTGAACTTACATCTTAGCAACGACACTCTGGCGGAAGTTGGGTGTTCGCCAGTTCTCTTCTCCCGACATCCTGCAAATCAGTCAGTTTATTCTTATCACAACACAGTAACAGTAACAAGTAACAACGAAAACTCAACTAAAACTAAAGCAAGCAGAACTTCCAAACTAAACTTAATAGATTTAGATTTGATATACGTAAATAGATCGAGAGACGACGGGGCCTTGACTTGAATCTTGAATGAATGTCGAATGTCGAAGATCAAGAAGAAGAAGAAGAATTGAATATATTATGTCAGTTCTACCAACTCTTCTATAAAATAAATAAAAAAAAAATATGTGTGCGGCTCTCACGCATTAGAAGTGAAACTTAAGTTCTAGAATACATTGCTCTCTTTCATTTTTTGACGAATTTATTATTTCAGGATTAATAAATGGTTATGGGAAATTTAATTGGGAAAAAAAAGCTATGCTAAGGCAACCACATTTATTCCAATAAAAATAAATGTTTGTTTTGATTTGCTGGTCTTTAAATAAATATAATACAATTAATCTGTAAAAATGTTACACTTGGACAAGTCTCGAATCGCAAACTTCGTTACACGATTTCACTTTATGAAAAAATTCACTCTACCGCCGCCAAAGAAGTTTCACTTAAAAATGTATTCAAGCAAACACTTAGTATAAAGTGTCGCCGTAAATCGTGGCTTCATTTCTTTTTTATTATTATATAACGATAAATAATTAGAAAAAGATCAATTTCGGTTGTGTTAGCATAATTATTCGGAACATAATCTATGTCCACTATTGTTTACTTCAGAACACTTACTAAATAAAATGTTTACAATCACTAAGATAAAAGCCATTAATTTTATTTTTAATAATAATTATTTATTTTATTTTATCAGTATAATAATAAGAACTCAATTACAAAAGCTAATTTTATTTAAAAACGATCGTTATGCTGAGATTAATTAATAATCGAATAAAAATAATTGATAACTGACATCATCGATTACTTGTAGGGAAACCTACATTACTATAATTTTGCAGTGCGGTTCTAGTTAACATTGTTTTAACAACATTCCATTGCGAGTTAATTTTATCTACGATTGATACGAAATATTAACATTGAATTTCTGTTTAGATGCGTAGAAAGTGATTCTTTACGTACTTGTGTTCATTGCGCATGCGCGTTTCATAATTCCTCTTTTTTTCTGCCCTAGTGTGGTAAAAAAGAAAAATTCTTCACCTTAACGCACGATTAGCAAGTTTGTTTACATTTAACAAAACTAATTTGCTGTTTGTTCAATTAAAGTAACTGTAGGTAAATATCGAGTTTTTAGTGAAAAACAATGAGTGATTTAAGTGATAATGAAGAAAATGAGGAGAATAATACGCCTCCCGAAATAATTAATTCCGCACAAAATACAACTAATGAATTAATGCCATCTTTATCAAAAGAGAAATACGAACCTACATGCAGGAAGTTTATTTTTTTATTTTTTTTTTCTGTATTTATTATTAAACAAACTTACATAAAGGAATTTTATTACATTTTTTTCTGTATTTATTTATTAAAATCCACAATCGTAGATACAGTACGGTACGCAACTCGTGCGATTTGCTCGTGTGGTTTTACTACCCTCGCTGTCGCTCGGGAGCAAACTCCACACTCTCATGCAAAATGCTACTTTCCGCACTAGACGCATAATGTACTATTCCTTCTTTCCTCTTTCTTTTACGATAATAAAAATATCACGTACAGTATAGTATGCGCGTACGAGTTGTGACTTTTGACACTCAGATTAGCCAACCTAAATGACGAAAAAAATAAAGCCGCGAGGCCTGTGGGAGACTAGAAGCTAAATACCACGAAAAAGTTTTGCGCCGGGAGGTTACAATCCTAGATAATAGGTTACAATTGAACCTAAACAACAAGAGAAGGTTATAATTATAACTTATAAGTCGTGAACGTTGTATTGGTTTACTGAATAGTATGTTATGCGTTACTTTTACAGTATTTATCTGTATAATAGTAATTAATAAATAAATTGTAAAATGTAGTAAATCATTTTTTTCCGTATAAAGGTAACATTTAAGTATTTGTAGGATTGTAGGAAGCAAGAAAAGGGAACTACTTGTTCATTTTCCAAGACTTGGATTGGAAATGAAGAGTGGAGTCAATATTAATTCTTTTAATTTGTACAATCTAAACTTGTGATATCAAAAATATTTACAGGTACCTAAAAATAACAGGAATCAGTCTGGAAAATATTACATTTTTCATAGAACAATTAATTTGAACTCTGCTAGGCTAAGACTAAAACTTATAATAAAGAATACTAAAGAGGCTGGTCTTAGTTTGAAAAAAGTATTGTGATAGTTTAATTTAGCTGAATTGAATAAGCTTCAATATTCAATAGGAATAGGACTTATAATTTATTACATTTCTTTAAGAAAAATATTACTCATTATACCCCGTAGCCGGAGTATAAAATTAACGTTGATATATCACATTAATCTTTGAAATCAACAAAACAGCTCACTTAAATTTCATAAAAGCTGCATTATTCCCTTTATTGTTATAAAAAATAAAAATAAATAAAGGAGAAATAGACTGCCAATTTCGTATGGTTGTAAATTTATTTAATTTTCCACCGTTTCTTACATCAGTCAAAATTGTTTTGATTTTTTAACATAAATTACAGTACTCTTTTACATTAATGAAATTCTTTAGAAATATATATTCACGATTTATTACTGAATTCTGGCTAAAGAAAGTTTTTCTTTTCTTTTTTCCGAGGAGTCTGTGTTCACTCTAACGTTTTTAGTGTTTTTGCTTAAAAATTGGTGAAGTACGAGCTCTCTTTCTCACTATTTTCTTGAAAGGGAGTGAAACAATTTTGATCAAAACAATATTTCTTTTTATTAATGAAAGAAAAAATGAATTATGGCACTACAATAGGCACATTAGTAAATTACTCCAATGAAAATTTGCTAAAGAAGAAGAAACATAACTTAAAACTGATACGATAAAATAAAAACTATAATTATAACCTTTTGTTGAGTTCAACTATAACATGACTATAACCTTCCGGCGCAAAATGTTTTCGTGGTTTTTAGCTTCTAGTTGTGGGAGGGGTGGAGCCAGTGACATATTTGCTTGCTTAGTTGGCCCGACCTTCTAGAATTCATCTCATTGGCTCCCCACCCTAATTTTTCGGATTTTCCCGCGCTGTCAAAAGTCTCAACTCATATCGCGCAAACTTATTTTTGTAATGAGATGTTTATTACATAATATTTACTATCTTATTAGCTACTGCGAATTTTGACAACAAACGAGAACAGAGTTGTTTTTTCCTAATTTTTCACTCTTGCATAAATCATAGTAAGTAATTTGAATTTACCCGAAAAGAGTTTTGAAGTCAGGTGCCGGCATTGCGGCGTGTAATAACTGACTGCTGCGTCCCACTCAATTTAAATTTCTCTACATTACTGCAGTAATCGAAGATATTTCCAGATTCCTGCAAAGATGAACACTGCAGTGTTGCTCCTTCACTTTTCGCTAATGCACGTCTGAACTGATTGACTCTACAATGTTGCCCCTTCACTTGTCACTACTACACTTCTGAACAGATTGACACTACAATGTTGCCCCTTTACTTGTCACTACTACACTTCTGAACAGATTGACACTACAATGTTGCTCCTTCACTTGTCACTACTACACTTCTGAACAGATTGACACTACAATGTTGCTCCTTCACTTATCGCTACAACACTTCTGAACAGATTGACACTACAATGTTGCCCCTTCACTTGTCACTACTACACTTCTGAACAGATTGACACTACAATGTTGCCCCTTCACTTGTCACTATGGCACGCCTGATCTTACTGTCACGGTACTCCTGCACTTTAAACTCATCTATAAAACTGCATATTCCTCGATTGATGCGCAAGAATGTAAACTGAATGGATTAGCGTAAGTACTGCTTGTCTGACTAAAATAATTATTAAAATTATAACACTAGCACTTCTGTATCACAAACTTTTAACCAGAGAAAAAAAATATCAAAAGTGTGTAGCCTTCTGCAAATTTGCAAAGTGATTCTGTTTTTATTTTGCTTCCGAACTGCAAAATTCTACGCCTTTGCACTGCTTACTTCTTATGAAGAATTCGCGTTAAAGAGATTGAATATACACGCTCAAACACAACACATCAACGTTTTAAACTAAAAAAGAACAACTAAATGCTGACTCGGCCGTTTTAAAGTTAAGACATCAGCCCGTGTCAAGATCTCCTTGGAATAACACAGTGATAACGGCTCGACCGCCTGGCCGTGACACGACCCTCTTCAATGTTTTTATCAATTACAAGCTGATAAGGAGTGGTTCGCTTGCTGATAAGAATGAGTGTTGCCATATTAATAATCATATTGATTGAACGGGACAGTTTGACGATTAGCTGTGATCGGGGACTCGCGTCATCCAGGCCTGTTTTAGACGTTTACTGCGCCCTGGGCACCCCTTAACGTTTTGCTGGCTTTAGCCCCAAGGGCTTAGTGTTTGATTTTTACGAAGCACAGGATGGATTAGAAATTTGTAAATGTAGAAAAATTATGTAGGCACAGAAAAGTGAGGAAAAGGTTAAGTTATTACTCACACAAAGAAAAAAATACGTTTGGTGTCGTGGGACACCCGGTAGGAACGAAGTTCCTTACGCTTTTCATTAAATATAAATTATAAAATCGCTGTAATAACTACGTATACATTGTGGAGTTAGAAAAGAGACACAATTAAAAGTAACTAACTATTTGTACTAGCGGAGTTAAGGCAAAATTAAATGAAAATCTTTTTATTATCTTTGAAGCGATCGTCTTTCAATAAATAATGTATTGTATATTATGAAAAAAAGGTAATGATGAATTTATAGTTAAAGCAGATGGTTGTAGAACGAAAAAGAACTGTCCTCCCAGGCCCCGTCGGCATATTACTCCAATTAAATATTAAAATGAAAAATATAAATCATTAACAGCAAATTAGTTTTGTTAAATGTTAACAAACTCGCTAATCGTGCGTTAAGGTGAAGAATTCTTCTCTTTTACCACAATATGGAGGAAAAAAAGAGGAATTATGAAACGCGCATGCGCAATGAATACAAGTACGTAAAGAATAACTTTCTACGCATCTAAACAGAGATACAATGTTTATATTTCGTATCAGTCGTAGATAATAGTACATTACGCGTCGAGTGCGGAAAGTAGCATTTTGCATGCGAGTGTGGAGTTTGCACCCAAGCGACAGCGAGGGTAGTAAAACCACACGAGCAATGCAAAATGCCGTTTTCGCACGAGTTGCGTACCGTACTTTATCTACGATTGTTAGATTTAAATAATAAATACAGAAAAAAATAAACTTGCTGTATGTAAGTTCGTATCTCTTCTCTTGACAAAGATGACATTAATCTTTGAGTTGTATTATTTGCCGAATTAATTATTTCTGGAGGAGTATTATTCTCTACATTTTCAAAGCCACTTGATTCATTAATTGTTTTTCACTAAAAACTCGATATAAACGCAGTTACTTTAATAAAAGAATAGCAAATTAGTTTTGTTAAATGTAAATAAACTCGCTAATCGTGCGTAAAGCTGAAGAATTCCTCCTCTTTACCGCGCTAGCGTGGTAAAGAAGAGGAATTCTTCAGAACTATGAGACGCGCATGCGCAATGAATACAAGTACGTAAATAATCACTTTCTACGCATCTAAACAAAGATATAATGTTTATATTTCGTATCAATCGTAGATAAAATATATAACATAACATAAACTAAAAATTATTTATAAGATGGTAGGTATTAATTATAAGACAATAATTTATAGTTATAATATGTTCCTTTCATTTTTCATTGAGCATGTATTTAAACGACCATGGAACGTAAACTATTTGAGTTTTGAAATCATCTTTATAACTATATTATTCATGTAAAAACCCCAACAGATATTTTTAAGGTCATGAAATTGAAATCAAATCAAAACAATATATCAATAATCTCGTATACACTTTTTACATAAAATATACGTTTATATTTAACAAGGTGTATTAATTTGTTGGATATCGGTCGAGGACTTGTACATCCACAATCCACCGATGATTATTACTTATGAAATGAAGAGTAATGGGGCAAGGCCTTTCTTGCAGTTGCTGAGTTGCTTGGAGAGCAGATCGTGCTTCTGTTAACCTTCAAGTACCCGATGCTTCAGCTATCTCTTCACCGAACTTAGCATCCGACGCTTCCCTTGCAGCCCACTCTAAACTGAATTAATACTCTCCACACACCTGTTAATCAGTGGCGATCCTGGCTCAAAAGTTCAGGGGGGGGCTAAAGCCCCCCATGTTTTGCGGGTGTAGTATACATTTTAATATACCAGGAAGAACTCATTTGTATGTTATATGTTGTTTGCAGTCCTTCCCAGAGGCAATTCTATGTAATTTTTTCGTGAGGCTAAACAATTAAATTTATTCAAGAATGTTATACTTGCCATTGAACTGGGACTGGGAAGTTCTATTGTAAGTATAGTTGGGGGCTTATCTAAAGTCTCCTATGATACTTACCATATCATTACAGAAGAAAGTATTGGTCTTTAAATAATAATCATTTTAACATGAGGATAACAAAAGGATTGGTTTAAAAACTGTAAAGGTTAATTAAAAACGTATAAATTGTCAGAAACCATAAAATATTAATAGGTAACAAAAATGTTAAAATTAACATGGACGTCGACAGCAGTGCATTATTGGAAGGAAAATTTATAAAATATGACCTCTCAAAACAGCGTTTTTATGCTTCTTTGAGGTGAAATTTGATTTTAATTCTTTTTCATAAAATAAATTAAACTACTTTAGTTGGCACAAAAGTATGCACAAGTATTTTAATTTTTAAATTAAATCAAATTATAATTATTATTAACAATGGGAAATAGACTGAGAAAAATAGACCCCTGCACCGGGACTCGAACCATATATATTATATATATAATATATAATATATTTCCGTTACAGTGCTCTGACCAACGAAGACATTTTAATACAAACTTAAAAATAGTAATTGTTAAATAATAAAAGGTGTGCACCTAATCATGGCAGATTAAATAGATCAGGTAATAGCAATTATGCAATATTACTTCACATCTATAATAAACTGTGTCATTTTTTCAATAGTTGTGAAAAACATGTTTTCTTAGGGTGGTCATAATATAAAGTTTAGTCCAAAATGGGACATTGAATTTTGGGAAGGTGGTCGAGCTATTGTACCCCCCGACGAAAGTGCGGCCCTAGCAAAAATTTGATAAAGAAAAACTTTAGATTAGGTTTTAGGACATTATTGGTAAAACTTCAACTGCACTACTTGGCTCACCTATTTTGTACTGTCCAATTTACTTAATTTTTTTTTAACTGTTCCTTTTTACAGAATTTGTCTTTTTTACAGTATCTCTGAGCAAAAACGATTCCGGTTGTAGCATCTCGATAAAATCAGAATTATATTTTATTTATTTTTTTATATTTTTTTTTATACGCAAAGTGTCACGTTTAATATGGCAATGATAGAAGGTCAAAAAAATGTAAACTTAACCTAATTTTCGTGCACAAAATTGTCAATTTTTGAAAATTGGGGATGCACTCCCGCAATTTTCATTGCCCCACAATAAGGTATAAAAATGAATTATTTCAAAATTTTAGGACCAGCCGTTATATAGTGGTTGGGGGGGGGTTGTTTGGGTATATTATGATTTATTTAACAAATAAGGAATGCAAAATTTAAAAACGCAAATATATATTTGTAACTTACGATTCAGCATCTTTCATTTGATACCTACTCAAAACTTTAAAAAAATATAAATTTTTGAGTTTACCACATTTTTGCGACTTGAACAATGCTCATATTTAATTTTTAACTTCTTCCCGTGAAAATATAAACTTAAAACTACAAAATCATCATTAAATTATTTTATCTACTTGCGGCAGCAAAATGAGGCAGTATTGAACTGATTTCGGGCAGAGAAATGTGATTTTACTGCCTAGGCGGTAAAATGAGGAAACATTAAAGATGGCTAGGCAGCAAAATTTTTACTTTTATAATGTTGGCAATGACAGTTTATACTATTATCTCTATCTTATAAAATTATATATATTATAGTTTAATAAGTAATATTTAATAAATAACTGTTTTTATAATAAAATAATTTGTTTATATTTGTTAATTCTGTTAAATAAGTTCAATGAATAGCAGATCTTTAATTTAAAAAAATGCGGTCACTGGCCACACTGTAGCTTCATGAAAACATCCAACATCCATTATATTGTTGAAGTCATTCTAGATTAGTCTAGCTACTTTTCTTGATTTATCCTAGTTACTTCTTTTCAGCAGAAGCAGAAGAATATACCTATCTTTAATACTTTTGTTAATTTGTTAGTAAAAATATAAATAAATATTTTATGTTGCGTGCATTATTCATTCAGAAATTATGTATGTTATGAACGTGTGTTTTGTATTTTGTTGTTATAGCATCACTTTGTTATTCACAATTTTTATTATTCCCAAGCTTCATATTTGATTTCTTTATCAACATTAATTATAGTTAATACTTATGTTATCTTATTAATATGACACATAGTAATTAACTATGTTATATTAATAAAGATAGTATTTTAGCAGTTTAATTTTTCTGCCGCCCGTAGATAAAATATTGTATGCAACAGCAACAAGGCAGCAAAGGAAACATTTCTGCCTCGTTTATTCATAGCCTGTCCTCGCCTTCGGCTCGGAGGCTAATCGGTACTTCGGATACTACTTCGGAGGCTAAAAGTAATAATAATAAAAAATAAATAAATTTAAAGGTGGGCTAATTTTCTTTCGGGGCCTCGGGGGGTCTAATTTTCTTCCAGGGGGGCTAATTTTCTCCCAGGGGGGGCTATAGCCCCCCCTGCCCCCCCCCTAGGATCGCCACTGCTGTTAATGGCCGTCACGCTCCTAACAGATACGATAATTGAATGATTTATTATATATATTTAACATAATATTAAAACCCATTCAGAGAGAAGAAGTTATGATTTTGGATTAGATTAGGATTAGAGGGATCTCAGAGCAAGGAAGGGATAGAGGGAACAATACTATAGAATTTGGGTCTCAAAAAGGGGTTCATTATGCTTCCCCCATATACTAACACTTTCAAGCGGGAGTTTGGTGAAACAGTATCGATATCTCGATAAAAACTCGAAATATATCTGATATCTGCTGATAAGAATAAGAATAAGTGATATTTTCTTACGACGTTTAATATTTTTATTTTTAATACAGTTTTCTTCATAAATATGAACTTTAATGTTTGTTGTTAACTTTATTAATTGTCTAAAGGCAGTAACGTCGTTAATAAACGTGTAACAGTTCCTAGATAACTAATAGCAATCTTCTTTGAGTGGGGTATCAAATAACTGCTACTGATAAGGATTTGTTGACAACCATCTGTGGGGATAGAAAAACAAGGAATAGACCAATAAGACAAGGACCAGTGACCACGTGATCACTTTAGTTCAGATTGAGCTCGCTAGAAAGTGTTAGTATATGGGGGGAGCATAATGAACCAGTTTTTAAATCTCATTGCTCCCTCCCTTCCTTGCTCTGAGAGAGGGACTAAAGTAAGTCTTTTCTTCCCTGAACTCAAAAATTAGGGAGAAAAAGTAAAACCAGGGAAAAGAAGGATTGCAAACTTAATTATTTTATAAATAGTAGAGAATGAATGGCTAATGTAGTGAAGTTGTTCAAATCAGGTTGGTGACACTGCTTTTTCCACCTTACTTGCAATTTGCGCTTATCATTTTTCAAACCTGCATCTAAATAACCTTCTATTTTAGTTTAATTTCAATTCTTATTTGTTTTTAATGTTGAATCTCTTATATCTGCTATTAAAAGTTTAAACTCACAAACGTGTTTCTACAATAAATATTATCTTCAGTGTGCGGGTTAACTTAGTAAGAGTGAATTCTGTACTTAGCTAATATTTGACAAACTAACAACACAAAATACAAGGTGGGGGTAGACTAGGGCTGTGTGGGTAGAAGAATTACGGAAGAAACAAGGTTAGGGATATGGAGTTGAGATCAAAGGCGGAAACCCAGTGTAAAGGTAAGGTTCAGGGAAACATATTTTGATTAAACATTTGAAGTAAATCGAACATCGCGTTTGGTTACAACCAAACGTTGTTCGATTTTGTTTAAATTTGGTCGAAACCAACTTACTCGGTCTAGTGTTTCCCATATACGTGTATATACTTATACTCGGTTCCCATATACGAATATATACTTACTCGGTCCAGTGTTTCCTATATACGAGTATATACTTACTCGGACCAGTGTTTCCCATTTATTAGTTGTTTCCAGTTTTCATGTTTAGATTTAATTATTAATGAATATTTTATTAAAATAAACCCTAAAAATAACTCCTCTCTGAAGAGGAATCGAACCCGATATCTCACTCAAAACTGTTTCACATAATTGGTATTTAATTAGTCTGTACATTTTAAAATGTTTAGATTATAACAACTGTCGGAATTGTTCTTAAGATAGTTTTTCAAAATTATTTTTCAGGTAACACTGTAAGGAAAAGAAGAATAATTAATAAAAAATATATCCCAATTATTAGGAAAATTATTTTTATCTACTCACGGCAGCAAAATTAAGCATTGTTGTACTGTTTTTAATCTGCAAAATGTAATTTTTCTTGATTCTTTTGTAACAAGTCAAAAAAACACGCAGCAAAGTATCAAAGTGTCAACAAAAGTTCAAAGTGTCAGCAAAATAACAAACAGGCTGCCAAATTTTAGGAAAAAGTTACTACATCTCAGCTTATGAACTCTCCCATATTGTTCATTTTTGTATATTTAAGCGTAATATTCTGCTAAATATTTATATGTTTATTGAAAATACCTTTAAAAATTATAATAATAAAACTAATATTATTATTTTACAGTTACAGTGATTATTTTTAAAAATTGAGATAAAAAACAGCTGTTAATAAAAAAAGTGGCAACACTGATTGTTTTGTCTTTGTTTTGTCTTAACTTTCGAGTTATTACACTGACTCAAACTTTCGAGTCATCAATTCGATTTTTACAACTTTCATTGCTTTAAATCTTTTATCTACCAAAAAGAGATAATTTAATAGTTTTCTGTTATTATTTTGATAAATTTGTTAATTAGGTTTTTGAAGTTTAAATAAAAATATGGATGATAATGTTGTGCAAGACGTTGACGTTGAAGACTTGTTTGATAACACGCCACCCGAAATTGCAAATATTGCAACATCATCAGGTACTAAAATCTTTAGTGTAATTTTTCTGCCGTTAGTAGATAAAATATTGTATGTAACTATGCAGCAAAGGAAACATTCCTGACTCGTTTAAAGATATTGTATGTAACTATGCAGCAAGGGAAACATTCCTGACTCGTTTAAAGATTACCTGCTTCGGTTACACCTCAGCAGGTAATTAAAAAGATGTGTGAGGCTCTCACGCATTTGAAGTGAAACTTAAGTTCTAGAATGCATTGCTCTCTTTCATTTTTTGACGAATTTATTATTTCAGTATTAGGAAATGGTTATGGGAAATTTAATTGAAAAAAAAATATATTGCTACGCTAAGGCAACCACATTTATTCCAATAAAAATAAATGTTTGTTTTGATTTGCTGGTCTTTATATAGATATAATACAATTAATCTGTAAAAATGTTACGCTTGGACAAAACTAGAACTTCGTTACACGATGTCACTATATGAAAAAATTCACTCTACCGCCGCCAAAAGAAGTGTCACTTCAAAAAATTAAACGTTTTCCTGCCTCGGCTTCGCCTCGTCAGTCAAAATGTAATTTTCCTGACTTGGCTTCGCCTCGTCTGTAAAATAGTAAATTTCCTGCCTCGGCTTCGCCTCAGCAGTAAATTTGTTTAGACTATCCTCGCCTTCGGTTCGGAACTAAAACTTAAAAAACTTGTCAGCAAAATTCCATTTTGCTGCCTAGTGACATAAATAACTAATGTATGTCTTGTGTTCTACTCCCGGCTGTGTGGTACATTTTTATCTGTCTTTTCTTTAACTATACTATTAATGATTTCAATGACTTCAGTTCCCATTGAAATGGCATTATTTTTATCATAGACAAATGTTTAATTAATATATTAATTAAATAATATATAATATAAAAACACAAAACAATTAACTCGATTTGAGTACTTTGTCTCAGCTCTGTAAAGAATTTACTTGTGTCTAATAACTCCTGTTTAGGAACAGTACCCGGTACCCGGTACCCGGACCCCGGTACCCAGGACCCCGGTCCCAGGTTATGTGAAAATTTCTTAGATTTTCTCAAAGACGCGTCTCTTTCACAACATCTCTTTATTCTTGTGATATTAAAAAATTAAGGATCTGATGGACGAATGATAAGAAGATGAATGATAAGCTGGAGGAGATGGCGTGAGAAAAGCTTCCAGGAGCGGGAGCCAAAGAAACAAAGCAACGTCATGTAGCAAACTGACGCCCACTCGCATCCCTGGGAATATCCAATGGGGTTTACAGGAGCTGGAGATAAGGTCATACTCCCCCACACACGGATTAATGCTTTCCCATATACCTATCTACTTTAGACATAAAACTCTCAGTACATTTCTATATCCCATATTCATTATTTTATTTATAACAATTATTGTCTAATTTATTTAATTGTTTTCCTCGATTTTTAAATCCTTTATATTAACTTCACTTTTGTGGCTGGGAGCCTGGGTGGGTGGCGCCGGTCGTCTAATCTTTGGAAGGCTAGTTAACCCTCTTCCAGTCATCCAATCGAGCTGAAACTTGGTACACAGACTCTCTACCAATACAAAAACATTCTAACAAATTAATTAATTAAATTAAATTTTACTAATTATTTAATTTTTAAATAATTATTTTAAATTAAAATGAATTATTACCAATACTTCCCCTCACAACCAAATACAAAAAAAAACGGTCCGAGACAACTCAGACAAACTTTCTCACATACGAGTTTATAATTACTTAACCCAGTATTTTCCATTTATTAGTTTTCAAATGTACATTTAAATATGATTGAACATTTCATTAAAATTTATCATAAAAATAACTTCTCCTGGGCGGGGAATTGAACCCGGGCTCTCTCCGTCCGCGTTTTAAGCTGATTTCTCAGGAACTAGATTTTTCCCGGGAAAACGGCTTATATCGTTGGATTCGTATTCAAATTGACTACATTTTATAATTTTTTAATCAAAATCGTCGGAACCGTTTTCGAGAAATAATTTTTTTCATGTTTTTTTTTAGAGTTTTTGGGGGGTAGCGCCCCCAAATTTAGAGCTAAAATTCATTTCTCGATTTCGCCTCGGGGTATGATTTTGCTTAACATGCATGCCAAATTTCGTCAAAATCGGCCCAGTAGTTTAGGCTCCAGGCACAGACGACAGACGACAGACAGACAGACATTTTTTAAAAACCACTTTTTTGGACTCAGGGGACCTTAAAACGTGTAAATCCATCAAAATCTCAAAATCGAATTTTTGCGCCATCACAATACTTTCTCTTTATATGAGAAAGTAATATAAAGGATTTATAATAAAAACTTGGTTTTTATGGGCTGGTATTAAAATATCAAAACACTTTTTGGTTTTGCTTCTGATCTCTGCATTGACGGAAGCATTGCAATCGTTGTGAAGAACGAAATATTTTATACCTTGCATCAAATAAGGTAATTTTGATTTTTTTGATATGTTATATACGACGGGTGGCTAATGATAAATCTAAGTTATCGACCTCGGCAGATCTTCGATAATTGTGAAATTCTTTAAAAACAACTAAATTTTCCAAGATTTTCAGGTTTTTGTTAATTTTTACCTTGAAGGATCCATTTTACCGTAAAATTAATATATTTTCAATCAAAGTAGATAACATTTGAAATTAAATGAGACTAAAATGGTTTCTACAAATGCAATACTCTCCAAGTTACAGCTGTTTCGAAAAACTCTCTTAAATAAGCCAATTTAAGAGAGTTTTCTTTCAGTTTTTAGCGCGTTTAAAACTGAAGAACCTATTTTTCGTCAAAAATGATCATATATATTTTTAAAGTTAACTAAATTTGCAACATAGTAAGACCAAATTGGCAACTGTATACCTAATACTTGCCGAGATTCAGCATTTCAAATTTGACTAGGTAGGTAAGTATGTATGCAAATTTGCCCCCTTGAGCCCCCCCAAGGGGGCAAATGCCCAGGTGCCCGGCTCAGGCCAAAAAAAATTTGTGTAAATAAACATTCGCTGTAAAAAACTGTAATTTGTTTTATTTTATTTTTCCTACGTAAAAAAGCATTGTTTATTATGAAAAGCGTTTGAACAACAACCATTAAAACTATGTATATTTACAGTAGTCCATATATAATATGTTTAACGACAGCAGTCTACTTGTATTTATATAAATAGATTTAAAGTAAGAAAAAACACTGTGATATGGTTAAGGCAAACATTCATATTTGGGATTGACTTGGGGGGGGGGGGGGGTATTGTTAAGACCGAAAGGGGCCCTCACAAGATATTTGCCTAGGGGCCCGGAATTCGTTTGGGCAGGCCTGCATATAGTTTAAAAACAGCTAGTTCTACAAGGACAGGGATGTTATCATATTGAAGAATGGTTATCAGTAATTCAGTAATCACTCTGTTAATGGTTGGGTGGGATGTTTATCTGTCTGTATGGAGTGCATCTTAGTAGAAAGTTTTAGAAAACAACATTATGTCTAAGATAAGACAGGGTTCTATTCTTATCAGGCGAAGAATTTCTTTAATACTTGTTATCATATTATGTACAAAAGCGCAGTCTAAGTCAGACGTTTATTAACAGTTACGTTTCAAATCAAACTTTCCTCTTTTATATAAATAAAAATCTATGATAGTATGGATCAAGAATCAAGACCAATGGAAAAATGTTTGGAAATTGAATATTAAATCCACGTATAGACATTTCAATGTCATTCCATGAAGTGGAGGAAACCAGTATACTGTATACATTTGTTTAATTGATATAGTAGATGGATCTTAAACTGTGAAATTATAAAACATTAATCCATTTTAATTACAATTCTGTCCACTAGGAGCTCTGATATCACTTTATATAAAATTTAGAACTTCGATCGACGAAATATGGTACTGTACAAGGAATAAAAATAAAAGTGAAAAACTAAACTACCTTCTATATTATGTTCTAACCTATGGAATAAATGTGGTTGCCTTATCTTGGCATTAACAAATAATTTCTAGGTGAGTCGTCGGGACACTACTCGCGATTATAATAAAGCATGGTTGAAAGTTATAGCTGAAAAAAACTGTTAAATGCCCGCCATCTTACTACGGCAGGGTTGATTATCGTGGTTAACGAATTTGTCCTATTTCTTCAATTGCCTACGGACCCTTTCTGTTTGCTGAAAGCACATGGCCATGCTCAAGTGCATGGCCAATTTATTTATGATTTATGGCAACACTGCTTAATTGAACTTTTTTTTTAATATTTTTAAATACCTTTATTGAATAAACATAATAATACATAAATAATATTTATTACATAATTTATCTAATTCTATATGAGTTGTATTTTTTCGAATTTTACATTTTAGGACTATAGAAGGTTATCTCTCCACTAGAGAACATGGAGCCCTGTGCTGTGGAGAGAGAGTTTACACAGTTTACTTTTATCTAGTTAACAATAGATTTTTAATAAGAATAATTTATTTATTTTTTAAAATTATACTATTTTAGTTTTTATTGATTTATTTATTTATAGTAATAATAATGAATATATACAATTAGTATTTTTTTAATAGTTAAGTTATATTTATAAATTTAATGTATGTCAGCAATATAATTTTTTAATTTAGTTTTAAATAGTTCCAAAGATTTTATTTTTCTAAGTTCATCAGGTAATTGATTGAATAGTATCACTGCTCGATGGGTCCATTGTCTTTGGGCTATAGAAGATCTGAGAGCTGGCACTATGTAGTTACCTCTGATTAGACCTCTAGTAACTATTTCATGGTCTATTCTTTTTATATTATGTTTCCCTTCCTGGACGTGGGTTATACATTTATATTGATACAATTGTTTAAGAGTCAATGTCGAGAGCTGCTTAAATAGTGGCTTTGAGTGTTCTATTCGTCTTATATTAATAATTATTCTTAAAACTGCTTTTTGCTTTAGAAATATTGTTTCCTTGACAGTGTCACAAGCTGATCCCCATGAGAGTAGTCCATACTGTATTATGGAGTCAACAATGCCATAATATAAGACTCTCAGCTGTGCGATACTTAGATACATTTTTTTATTTACATTACATTTTATTAGTTTTAAAAAAAAATGTTAGCGCGCGTAGTTTTGTATTAACTTACATTTATTGTAAGTTGTATTAATATGAGCCTTCCAGTTTAAACAGTTATCGATAGTGACTCCCAAATATTTAACTGTGGGGACTCACTCAATTCGTGAGCTCTGGCAGTGCGGTAATTGGCAATTTTTATTACTATATTCGCAATTTTATACTAAATTTGTTATTAACTATATTCTATATTAACTTGTTTGTTGAATGCCATAAAATCTTAATCAATGATAACAACTATATCAAAACATTAGTAATTAACTATATTTAATCTTATCTAACATAACTTTGTAAATCAATATAACCATTATAATAATTATCAATCGGGTCAATTAATCAATAAATTATGTTGAATCAGCTGCGGGTCTAATTTCCATCGACTGTCGCATCCAGATCATTATTTTGGTCTGCGTTTAGAATTACATATCTTTTTTTTTGTTTACCTGCTCATAAAGTAGAGATATTTTTATTACCTTTAATTTTATTTTATTTTGGTGTCAACCTAATGATTTGTTGACCCTGGCGCCCTGTTTTAATTGAACGATAGTTCATCGTTCTTTTCTTGACCCTCGGGTCAGTTTGACAACGATTTTTATTCTGCTTCTTTAGGCAAGGAAAAATATTAATTTCGTCACTCTCTGTCGTCCGAAGTGTATATTGACGCGACGCGTGAAGTCTAAACTACTGGGCCGATTTTGACGACGTTTGGCATACATGTTCCAAAATAATCATACTCCGAGGCGAAATCGAGAAATACATTTTAGCTTAAAATTTGGAGGCGCTATCCCCCAAAAAACTTTTTTATTCCTCGGAAATGGTTACGAAAATGTTGATTTAATTTTTTTAAAATATATAGTCTATTTAAATACGAATTTAACAATATAACTCGTTATCCTGGGAAAAATCTACTTTCTGATAGAGAAAATATTTTCTTCTGCCAGGTTCGATTCCCCGCCGAAGAGAAGTTATTTTTATGATAAATTTTTGTCTAATGTTCAATAATAATTAAATGTACCTACGAAAACACGAAAACTACTAAATGGAAAACACTGGGCTGTGTAATTATGATGTATATGAGAAAGTTTGTCTGAGTTGTCTCGGACCGATTTCTTTTATTAGCGAATTTTCGAAGAAAATTAAGCTATTGCAATGGCTTCAAAATATTTGAATTTGTTTTCCATGGAAATCCGTTTTAGACCATTCGGAATCAATTCCTAAAATTTAACACTTTTTTTATGTATGTATTAATGTTTATAATAAACATCTAAATAAAAAAGAAAAAAAGAAAGAAATTCATTCCTTTACTTGTGTTTACAAAAAGCTTAGATATGGATATGACAAATTTATATAATCTTCTTTCTCAACTAAAAGAAGACTTAACCCAAGAAATTAGAAGTTCTAGAGATGAAATAAAAAAGGAAATTAAAGAGATTAAAAATAAATTAAACGAAAATGAAGCTATGATTAAACAGCAGGAAGTCAGAATAAAACAACTTGAAAGATTAAACTGTAGGCGTAATCTGATAATACACGGTATTGAAGAAGATACGGCTGAGTCGTACAACGATCTTCAACTTACTGTGCTGAAATTTATCAATGAAGTACTGAATGTGAATATTACTGACAGAGATATAGAGCAGGTGAGAAGACTTGGAAAACCGGAAAATAGAAACAGATCAATAATAGTTAGCCTGACAACTTTAAAAACCAAGCTGGATATATTAGAAAGAAAATATATAATTAAAAATAGCAACATCTTCATTGATGAAGATTATCCATTCGATGTGAGGGAAAGAAGAAGAGAGCTAAGAAAAGATATGATCGATGCTAGAAAAAACGGAAAAATAGCGATACTAAAGTACGACAAATTAATAATAAAAGACAAAAGTCCTCCCATGTCCGAAGGTCATAGAAGCAGTAATAAAAGGCCACTAGAGCCGAAACCGAACAAAAACTCTGTTAATGAAGATGGAAACAAACCTAAGAGGATAAACAGCGTAGGAAAATTAGAGCAGCAATATTTACCAGAGTATTTCGGAAGGGATAAGGTTGAAAATTCAAATAAAATAAAATCCCGGGAGGAAATAACAAAAAGTCAGACAAGAAGAGAGTCTAAATCAAATAACACCGGAATAATAGCACCAGTATAGCAATTAGTGAACTTGCCAACTAACGTCAATGCAAACAAGGATCGTAAAAGTAATAAAGAAAAAAGGAAAAATATTTTATTTTATACGTACAACTGTCGAACTCTAAGAGAAGATATTAAATTAAAGGAACTGATAACACAACTAGAAAATGTAGAATGGGACTTAATAGGATTAAGTGAAATCAGGAGAAAAGATGAACGCTTAATTGATCTAGATGATGATATGGAATTGTATCTTAATGGTGCGGGATCTTACGGAGGAACGGGATTTTTAATAAATAAAAGACGAGGAAAAGATATTCGCTGCTATAAGTCTTATTCTCATAGGATCTGCAAACTTATCTGGAAGTTTAAAAAGTGCGATGGCGGAGGAAGGATGCAAGTTATTCAGGTGTACGCGCCGACATCTGACGCCGATGATTCTGAAGTGGAGGATTTCTACAGCCTTCTGCAAACTGCTCTAGACGAAGATAATTGCAGGTATACTGTGATAATGGGTGATTTTAACTCAAAAATAGGGAAAGAATCCGGGTTTGAAGCTATGGGAAACCACGGCGTAGGGTTCAGAAATGGTAGGGGCACTAAGTTATTGGAATTTGCAGAAGGTAATAGACTATTTATTATGAATTCATTTTTTAACAAACCTGTGCATAAAAAGTGGACATGGAGAAGTCCTGACAGCGTAACAAAAAATGAAATTGATTTTATAATTACAAATAAAAAAGATATAGTCAAAGATGTAGAAGCTGAAGATAAGATCGATGTCGGTAGTGATCATAGACCACTAAAAGCTAAATTAAAAATAAAAACCATTGTGAGATTGTGGAATAATAGGAAGAAGGTGAATATTACAGACGGAGTAGACCTTGCATATGAACAAGTGTTAATAGAGTCTGGGATTAAAGATTTAGAAAAGGAGGATCATATTGAAAGACTAGAAGAGAAAATTAGACTATCCCTAAAATCTGCGACTGAAAAAATTGCCGAAACACATAAATCAGAAAACAAAAAGAATTTACCTCTGGAAATAAGAAAACTATTAAGAAAGAGAAGGAAGTTAATAAAAAAAAAATATGACGGGGAAAAGTTAAAAGAACTGGCTAATATTATAAGAGGAAAATTAAAAGATTTCAGTGTGCAGAAGAAAATTAAAGATTTAAAAAGCGCTTTAGAAAACGGAACTAGTTTAAAAAATTACTGGAAAAGTCAGTCCTTAGGAAAAAGGAAACTGCATGCACTAAAAGATGACAAGGGTAATTTATTGAATAAGAATGATGAAATTTTAGATGAAATAGTTAAATTTTATACTAATTTATATGATGATAAAGAATTTATATCAATAGAGAGCGAGAAAAATAGAAATACGAACATTGATGAAGTACCTGGTGTGACCCTAGATGAAGTGAGATGGGCTGTCAACAAAATAAAGAGGGGTAAGGCTCCAGGGCTAGACCGGATAACAGGAGAAGAAATCAAAGCAGGGGGAGAAACTCTTATACATGCTCTTGCTCACTGATACAACCTATGTATTAAACATGGAAAAATCCCTCATAACTGGTCCATAGCTAAACTCATACTTTTATATAAGAAAGGAGATAGTTTAAGCCTGGAAAATTATCGACCTTTAAGCCTGCTTTCGTGTCTATACAAGTGTCTGATGCATCTGATTTCAAGGAGAGTAGGTGGCAGAATCGATGAAAATATTGGTATTACCCAGACAGGATTTAAATCAAATATGTCAACCCTAGATAACATATTAGTGGTGAAACAATTAATAAGGAAGAGCACTGAATATAAGTTTCCGATGATTCTATTATTTATAGATTTTAAAAAAGCTTTCGATATGGTGAACAGGGAAGATGTGATTAAAGGACTAAGAAATAGTGGGCTAGAGGAGGTATATGTGAGACTATTTGAGAATATATATAAAGAAACTCTATTAGAAATAAGTTTAGATAACGAGAAGAGAGAAGTTGCTGTTAAAAGAGGGGTAAGGCAAGGTGATATACTATCTGGGAAACTATTCAACAAAATTTTAGATGACGCGTGCAACCGATTGAATTGGAATGGCTGTGGAATAAAGGTAAATGGTGAGTGGTTGAATATACTCAAGTTTGCTGATGACCTAGTTTTAATTGGTAAATCCCACGAAGAAGCTACGAAAATGTTATTAGAACTAGTAGAGCAATCAAAGAACGTAGGACTAGTGATAAATATAAAAAAGACTAAGTTCATGGCTTTTAACATTACAGATAGAGGAAATATCAAGTGCCGAGATAATGAAATAGAATCGGTAGAAGATTTTATTTACTTGGGCTCTTTAATCAGTTCGAAAGATTATGACGATGGTGACAAAGAAGTTAGTCGTAGAGTATGTCTTGGGTGGAGAGCTTATAATAAATATCGTCACTTGTTCAGGTCTGGAGTAGACTTAGCAGCAAAGAGGAGACTTTGGGCAATGTGTGTAAGGCCAGTCCTTCTATATGGCAGCGAGACGTGGACACTGACTAGCAAAGTAATAAAGAAGATGAGAGTGTGTCAAAGAGCTATGGAAAGAAGCATGCTAGGCTATACAAGAAGGGATCGAAAAACAAATACGTGGATAAGAGAATTGACGGAAATGGAAGATATAGGAAAAACTCTGATAGACAAAAAATGGAACTGGGCAGGACACATAGTGAGAACGGCTGATGACAGATGGACGAAAAAGATATTAGGTTGGTATCCGATGGACAGGAAAAGAAATAGAGGCAGACCGAGAGTAAGTTGGGATGAAGAGATGAGTAAATGTTGTGGGGGAGCATGTTGGCCGAGGATTGCACTCGACAGACATGAGTGGAAGAGAATGCGAGATATTTATTCGGTTGTATGGCTAGTTAAGAATTAGTTACTGATATAAATAGCGAGTAAGATGCATGTGATATTTCTTTTTTATGTAGTATATAAGATAGTATATATAGGTTTATTGTAATTATTTTTGTATTTATATATAAAATCAATTCGTTTATACGGTTAACCAAAAGGAAAAAAAATAAAATAAAATAAAATAAAGAAAAAGTATGCGAATATAACGCAGCAAATTATTTAAGTGAAATGTATACTTATCATTAGAAGATTTTTATGTTTTATTTTTTGTTATTTTAAATTAAATTATAACTATGATGTTTATTTATTACTATATGAAACTATTTATTATGTTTATATGAGTCTCTAATATTAGCTAAGTAGAGTTATAGAATATCATTTGCTTATCATTGTTTTGTAAATAAGAATATGTAAAAAAAAAAAAAAAAAAAAAAAAAATGAATAAATAAATAAGGTAACTCCAAAACCCAATTTAGGGTGCCACGGCGAAAGGCCGATTTGAAAATGTGTAGAATAAATTGTTATGCATATATGTTAGTATAAAATTGTATATTTTCAATAAATGGCAATTATTATTATTATTATATTAATGTTTCACTCCAGACGATATCTCCCCTTAGGATGCACTTAAAAATTTTAAAATGTCAATTATATCAAAAGAAAGGATGACTTCGTTGGCCAAAATTTTTGGAGTCCATTAAGGACTCAAATTTTGACCATTTTGGGTCAAAAATAGCATAAAAACATGTTTTTTCCATTTTACCCCCCTTTTATATGAAAATATGATAAAAGTGTACATAACAACAATTACTGTACTCTTAAAGAGCTTTCCAACGACATGCATCTTGAAGGGTTTATACTATTTTGACTTTTGTACCCCGTACCCGTGTATACCATGGTGGTATCGATGTATATTTTTTTTATCTACGATTGATACAAAATATAAACATTGTATCTCTGTTTAGATACGTAGAAAGTGAAAGTGATTCTTTACGTACTTGTATTTATTGTGCATGCGCGTCTCATAATTCCTCTTTTTTCCGCCCTAGTGTGGTAAAAAAGAAGAATTCTTTACTACAGAGTATTAAACACATTATGACGGGTAAAAGATGACTTTTTATAAAAAACAATGTAGACGAGAGAACAATAAGTTCTTACCTTTGTTTTTAAATATGACTTAACCCTAGGAGTTATCTCCAGTATTGTAAAGGTATATTTTTCCAAAATGTCAAATTATATAGTGTATTTTTCTCTAGTGCAATATTAATATGTATTATTCCATAATGCTTAATTAAAATATCGTTTTCAGGCTTGATAATGACCGGACAGGTCGAAACGTCGCCACCTTAAGTAACTGTTTTTATTTGAATGTTACCCTTAAGAGGATCCACCTATACAAATACATAAGAAATAAAAAAGGGTACCACCACTAACCATAAGAATTCTTTACCTTAAAGCACGATTAGCGAGTTTGTTTACATTTAACAAAACTAATTTTGCTGATTGTTTAATTAAAGTAACTGTTTATATCGAGTTTTTAGTGAAAAACAATGATTAATTTATGTCATTATGACGAAAATGAGGAGAAATTACATCTCCTGAAATTATTAATTCGGCACAAAATACAACTAATGAATTAATGCCATCTTTATCAAAAGAGAAATACGAACTTACATACAGGAAGTTTATTAATTTTTTTTCTGTATTAATTATTAAAATCCCAAAATTGTAGATAAAGTACGGTACGCAACTCGTGCGAAAACAGCATTTTGCTTTGCTCGTGTGGTTTTACTACCCTCGCTATTACTCGGGTGCAAACTTCACACTCGCATGCAAAATGCTACTTTCCGCACTAGACGGTGTAATGTACTATTACAATATCATGTAAACATATACAGGCGTGCTTACTGGAATTTGGCCTCAGACTATATCTCTACCTCAGACATTATTAAGAACAAATTCGAGAAAAAGTTTACTCTCATATTGTCAGCAAATAGGTTTTATTTGATCTAACTTAGGATTAATATAATAAGATAATAACTGGTAACTTTACAATAAATGTATTCCATAGTTTTTTTTGGGAATTCAGTGAATTTGTTGTAACTTAGTGAACGGTTAGGAAAATGTACTCAAGGTGACAGCATTGTTCTTTGTTTAGAAACAAGGTTAACCCAGGTTTGTTCGTAAGATGGTAAGATTGTGCTGGCTCTCTGGTCGTTTCCTCCTCATCGTTCTCTAGTTCATTATGTTCTTTGTTTTTAACGCTACTTTGAAAAGAAAAAAAAAGTAAAATTAAGACAGGTAAAAGGGGGTCGAGGTTTGGGCTCTATTTGGGTCAAGTTCATCTTGTGTCAACAACCCTTAAATATCTAGAGGATTTCGTGGTTAATATCCTCTTCTCTATAATTACACTATTCTCCGAAAAACAATCGCTACCTTAAAAATTAGCGGATACTAAATCCAAATTTTCAACTAGATTTTCTATAAATGAATAATGAATAGGAACTTCGGAAAGATCACATAGCTTCCGTTACCTTCGGTAATTATTAAGCTTGGAACCAATAGTTATTTACGTAACTAGGCAGCAAAATGGAATTTTTCTGACGAATGATTAAGTTAGCCTCCGAGCTGGAGGCGAGGATAGGCTATGGAAATTAACTGCTGAGGCGAAGCCGAGGCAGGTAATCTATTCGATTGATTCCGAGGCGAAGCCGAGGCAGGCAATATATCAATGAGGCAGAAATGTTTCCTTTGCTGCCTTGTTGCATACAATATTTTTCCTACTGGCGGCAGAAAAATGTTTCCTGTAAATAATATTTATTTCATAATACTTACTTACTTATCAAATACTATTATTGAACTATTTAAATATAAAATAAAAACAAGCTAAAATATCAAATGTTACAATTAAATAATAATGAAATTACAGAAATATAGTAAAAACAAAACAAAATGATGATAATAGACGAGCTGCAGTGTTGCCACTTATTTAATTTTTTATGATTATTTTAAGACCTACTATTTTCTGTAATATTTTTATTTCTTTTTTATCTTTTTACACCATTCTATTTTATAAATATAATCTGCACCCCGCATAACCCTTTTTTTTTATAAATTCATAATATTTTTAAGGTAAATTGTTCAAATAATTTAGGTTGCTGTTTCTTGAAACCTCAGAGAAATTAAATTTTCATGCCTAAAAAGAGTTCAATAATGCTTAATTTTGCTGCCCCTAGTAGGAAAAATAATAAATTGTATAAAAAATAAACGGCCTTTAAAGTTTAAATAAAGTTTTTTTTTAACGTGCTTTAATATGTGCAAAATTATCAATTATATTGTTAAAATCCAATGTTGGTGCCGGTTGAAGCTCGTTACTTAGGATTGCAAGTCTAGTCAAAGGTTCTTGCGTCATTGAGCTTCGTAGCCAAGTTTTTAATAATTTAATCTTTGAAAAAGATCGTTCAGCTGATGCTGCAGTAACGGGTAA
Source organism: Gerris lacustris (assembly GCA_951217055.1). Lineage (NCBI taxonomy): Eukaryota > Metazoa > Arthropoda > Insecta > Hemiptera > Gerridae > Gerris > Gerris lacustris. The sequence goes on along the minus strand of OX578278.1, from coordinate 2,715,807 downwards.
AGTAAGGAATAAAATTAATACTGAGCATACTTCAGGAAAATTAGATGACTGGATGAGTTGAATTGTCACAAATCACTATTTTAGCCAAATCTCTAATATTTTGAGCGTGTTCAATGTGATTTTTCATTATTGATCTAAAACTTATTATTTACAATTTAACTTTATTAAAAACTTATTTTCTTGAGGGAATGTGTCCGTCAAATCATTCTTGTATTCATCACTTAACTCTTCTGATTTACAAAACAAGTCGTCGTCCGAAAGGTTAGGTAGATTTTTGGGCTCAATATGTTAAATTTAGAAATCACATCACTGAAGCCTTTAAACATTTCCCTCAGCCTCACAGTTAAAAAATACGTGTGGTGTCGTGGGACACCCGGTAGGAACGAAGTTCCTTACGCTTTTCATTAAATATAAATGATAAAATCGCTGTAATAACTACGTATACATGGTGGAGTTAGAAAAGAGACAAAATTAAAAGTAACTTACTATTTGTACTAGCGGAGTTAAGGCAAAATTAAATGAAAATCTTTTTATTATCTTTGAAGCGAGCGTCTTTCAATAAATAATGTATTGCATATGTATTGAGAAAAAAGGTAATGATCTCTCATCTGATTTATAGTTAAAGCAGATGGTTGTAGAACGAAAAAGAACTGTCCTCCCAGGCCCCGTCGGCACATTACTCCAATTAAATATTAAAATAAAAAATATAAATCATTAACTCACAAAAACTTCTGCTTGTATCAGGTTGAAATGTTACATGCTTGTTTCAATTGTACTGCAGGTGATGTATACAAAGTTTCATTTAAATCTTTACGTTAGAACGTAAGATATCGGTAAAAACGTTGTTTTCTTTATTTTAATCGGTTTGGTCCGCTTTAATAAATTTAGCGATCTTTATCACTTCATAGTAGTGTGTTCGTCTTACTAAAAAAAAATTATTTAAAAAAGTTGTTTGTCTCATTAAATAGATGAAGTTAGAATTTTTTCACGTCCAAAAATTCCAATTTTAAATTCGAAGCTTACGTTTACGCGAGCGTTGCGCGTGAACGCTTGGGCGGATAACGTTGTCCAACGAACTTGTCCCTGACATTGGTAAAATGAACATGTGTACCAAATTGCAACTAAGTCGGTCAACTTTTACACAAGTTATCGCCATCGGTAGATTTCGTGACGGATTTTGCGTGACGGTGATTTTGTGACGGTGATTTTGTGACGGTGAATTCGTGACGGTGATTTTGTGACTGTTATTTTGTGATGGTGATTTTGGTCGTTTTTTTGGATTCACTCCCGGGCTCCAGAAAGTGCCATAAGGAACTTCGTTCCAAAAATCAATTATTCTATAGTATATTTCTACTTTAAATTTCTTTTCTGGATCTTTAACGCTTTCATCTATATTAAGCTCATCAAAATGACGTTTATTTGCAGGTATTCGTTTAACAGAAAATTTTGCACTAACATTCCAAGCTCTTGATAGTTTTTCAGAAATTCCTTCATTTCTTGAAAGCCTCACGCAAATTCTTAATAGCTTCATAATATTATGTTTTAATATGTTTTTTATTTTTTTGGGCATCTTTCATATCAATAGATTTCGTTTGAAGATATTTACGTAAAATTACAATGAAAAAAATGAAATTTTTGATTTCAACCCTAAAGCTTCTGCCCTTTCTTCGAAATTTTTACTTCTTTCCCTAAGAACTTTTAAGTTATCTTTTATATTTATACCGAAAAGCTGTTATTGCCTCGTACGATTTTTTTTTTATTTTACAAAAAAAATTTGGAAGTTTTTTGACAAAATGGCGTAGAAATTTAAACGCTTTCCACAAGTGTTATATATTTTTGTAATCTACTCTTCAATACCTTTCATTTGATACCCCACTCAAAATTTAGAAAAAAAAAATTTTCCCCCGTGACATGAATCAGCCACCATCATGGATTCCCAATTAATCCGACCAAGTTGCTATTCTTATTTTTCTTTGGCCCATCAGACCGCACATTTTGAATATTTTTTCTATATTTTTAGTAACAGCGGAAATACGATTTTAGGGGGGGGGGGGGGGGGGGGGGAGGGGGGACACGCAAAATTTCGATGTTTTTTGACAAAATGGCGCCGAAAATTGAACACTTTCCCTAAGTGATATATATATTTGTAATCTACTCTTTAATACCTTTCATTTGATACCCCACTTAAAATTTAAAAAATATATTTTTTTACATGACGTGAGCTATCCGCCATTTTGGATTTGAACAGCTGATAATTTTGAGTTCGCTATATTTTTCCTGTGTGCGCGTCAAAACGATCTTTAATATTGGAAAGTTTCACGTTTCTATCTCTTTTTATTCAAAAGTTATTGGAACCGTACAGAGTGACAGACAGACAGACAGACACATGAACGAAACTATAAGGGTTTCTTTTTTTGGTTTTACCAACGAAACCCTGAAAAACGGGGGAAACAATTAAACAAATTAGACACTAATGGCTTTTAAATAATTAAAATTAATAAAATACGTGATAGAATATGAGGAAGCTATATATGCCACACCAATTGGCTGTTTATTTTAATACCCTTTAATGTAATTATTTATTTATGTTAATAATATTATTATTACTATTTTTTTTTTTTTTTTTTTTTTTTTCACTTCCTCTCTTTTTCAAATTCTACTTATTTTTTTCTTCTCCAATTTTGTGCCCCCCCTCAAGCCTGCGACCGCGAGCGTTGCGGCCCGATAGCTACGCCCCTGAAATGAGGCAAGAGGGTTGAAACTTATATGAAACCAACAATGGGCTTAATTATGACCTACCATATAAATTTAAGTAACATCGGACGTTACCTTAGATAAGTTCGGAAGCAATACAAAAGTAATTGAAAATATCCCAATGTTTTTTTTTTTTAAATTCATTTTGTTGAAAACAGAATTTTGCACACTTGATCTTCAAAATTAGAGGAAGCTCAATATCTACGTTAAATTTTGAAAAATCACCGAAGTAAATAAATATATATAAACAATTATCAACGTTTTCAGTCCGATAAGTTTGACCCATCGATTTTTAGGGTTGATAAGGAGTTTGATGATAACATTGATTGTTTTAGGTCGATGAATCTTCTCTAATTTTTGATAGGGTTGGAAAATAGACAACTTTGTTTTCGATAGGGACGTAAAAGATATAGCAAAAAAAAAAAAAAAAAAAAAAAATCCGAGGAACTTATCGACGAGGATATGGCCCTGGAAGTGGTATCTCCCGAGGACGGGACTTGCAGTATTCCTCCCCCGCTTTAGAGAAAGTACGTGGGGTCGACGGAGAGGGCGGCCCCCACCTTGAGCAGTTCTTCAGCACCGAAGAACTCTGAGGCGGCTGTTGATGTCTTCAGTTGCACCTGCCGCCTCACTACAGAAGCATCTCCTCTTGGACTTCACCCCTAGATACTTAGCAACCCTCTCTCACATCACTAAGTAAGTCAATCTTAATCAAGTCAATAAACAATCCTCATATAGGTAGCGAATAAAGTGTCGATTTTGGGGCGACTAAGTTGAAGTCCTATTTTTTAACAACTTCAGAAAGCTTATTATGAACTTTATTTTCAATTTTCTTTCCAATATTTTTCCATTAATTGATCTCAAGAAAGTAGTCACAGGTAGCGAATAAAGTGTCGATTTTGGGGCGACTAAGTTGAAGTCCTATTTTTTAACAACTTCAGAAAGCTTATTATGAACTTTATTTTCAATTTTCTTTCCAATATTTTTCCATTAATTGATCTCAAGAAAGTAGTCACAGGTAGCGAATAAAGTGTCGATTTTGAGGCGACTAAGTAGAAGTCCTCTTTGTTGACAACTTAAGAAAGCTCTTTATTTTCAATTTTCTTTCCAATATTCTTCCATTAATTGATCTAAAGAAATATTTTTGCTCTTATGTTGACTATTTACCTTAATTTAACCACATTAATTTAATTTATGCGGCCAACTCAGTTGGTAGTTATAGGGGTGGGCTGTACTTCAAAATAAACTGTCAATTGATGTGGCACATAGCTTCCTCACATCCTATCACATATGTACTTTAATGATTTTATGCTTTTACAAGCCATTATTGTCTAATTTATTTGTTTACCTCGTTTTTTACTTTTCCTTACTACCTTTAGTAGGCAAAGTATTGGTTTTTTTTTATTTTGAACTATGTCAAAATAGTTTTTTTTTTACAAGAATTATAATATATCATGTAGCAAAAGTTAAACAGCGCAGACGATTAAAATTAATCTGGGCTACTTTCAACAAACCATCCGAACTTTATAAATATCAGATAAGTACTTGATGAATATAAAGTGTAAATAAATGAATGTATGTGTGCATGTGGAAGAGAAACAAATGGGCACAGATCGTTGAAACTTATATGGGACCAACAATGAGCTAATTATGACCTACCATCCAAATTTCATTCAAAATCGGGCGTGTGGTTTTTAAGAAATTTGCTTTGCTAAAATTGAGTGACAGACAGACATGTAACCAAAAATGTTCCCTGATGTTTGAAACGGATTTCTGTCTTTAAATTTGTGAAATAGGAGACATAAAATATTTTCGTTCTTTAAAACGGTCACAATAGCTTCCATTACCTTCGGTAAGCTTGGAAGCAATAGTACATTACGCGTCGAGTGCGGAAAGTATTATTTTGCATGCGAGTGTGGAGTTTGCACCCGAGCGACAGCCTGGGTAGTAAAACCCCACGAGCAAAGCAAAATGTAGTTTTCGCACGAGTTGCGTACCGTACTTTATCTACGATTGTTGGATTTTAATAATAAATACAGAAAACAAAAATTTAATAAACTTCCTGTATGTAAGTTCGTATTAAGATGACATTAATTCATTAGTTGTATTTTGTGCCGAATTAATTATTTCGGGAGGCGTATTATTCTCCTCATTTTCGTCATAATGACATAAATCACTCATTGTTTTTCACTAAATACTCGATATAAACAGTTACTTTAATTAAATAAACAGCAAATTAGTTTTATTAAATGTAAACAAACTCGCTAATCGTGCGTTAAGCTGAAGAATTCCTCTTTTTTACCGCACGAGGGCGGAAAAATGAGGAATTATGAAACGCGCATGCGCAATGAATAAAGTACGTAAAGAATCTTTTTCTACGCCTCTAAACAGAGATACAATGTTTATATTTCGTATCAGTCGTAGATAAAATTATAAATAAAGAAGTTTTAGCAAATTTTAACCTCCTCAATATTGATAATAACTGCTTTTGCACTGTCGATGTATAAGAACAGTAATACTAACCAAACATTTTTGTATTTTTAAAGGTTTTTGGCACCATGGAACTCAGAAACCTCAGATATTAAACTCAAAAATCCGTTTACCTCGAATATTTTATTAATACGTTCGAACCATAAATAAGCACCGTTTTCAATATGCCATAATGTAGAAGCGAGTATTAAATAATCTAATCTCTATATTCTTTTTCTTGAGCTGCAGGGATGATCATAATATAAAACTAACTATTGCTTCTGAATTTACCAAAGTAACGGTCTGTCGGTCTGCCACTTAAGTTTTGCGAACCAACAAATCTTAAAAACTACTCGTCCAATTATATTGAAATTTTGATGGTAGATCATAATTAGCCCTTTGTTGGTCCCCCCTTTTTATGTTGTCCCTTTGGTGGTATTATAGTCTAGATAGCGTGCAAAGAAAGTGTCTGACTAACATCAAGCTAGAATTTTGTGTACAAGTTAATATTTTAGTGACTATTATGAATATGTGGTCGGCTAAGTTCGTCTGCGGGACATTGCTTGGCAATAGGCATTTGAAATAAAACAAACCGGTGGAGAGCGGTCATGTCCTGCTCTTTATGGTGGACAATGTGATTTTCATGATCCTGAGCACAATATTAGTTAGTAGACCAAAAATCAAGTGTGTCACTTGATAGGTTATAGTTAGTCAAATATTATTCCAAATCAAGGTCACCTATCAAGTGACAAACTAACATCAACTTGATTTTCGGTCTACTAACTAATTCTGTGTTAATTACAATGTTCACCATAATTGGTGGGATATGACCTCTCACCACCGTTTTTTTTTTTTTGTTTTTTTTGCTTTTTTCATTACCTATTATTGCCAAGTTATGTTCCGCAGACGAACTTAGCCGACCACATATTCTTAAACGACACTTAAAGATTATCTAGTACACAACATTCTAGCTTGATGTTAGGCAAACACTTTTTTGCGCGCTATCTCCTGGACAAATAGTTTGTCGAGTCTGGAGGAATATAAACTCGGTCTAAATCGGCCTTAAGGAACATTTTAAACACAAATATAGTTTGTTCTATTAGTCCCTTGTATTCGATGTGGGTCGTTTTAGGGTAACTTATTCAGTGAGAGAAAAAATCCGCGTGGTGTCGCGGGTGGTAGGAACGAAGTTCCTTACATTTTTCATTAAATATAAATTATAAAATCACACTGCTAAGTACGTATACATTCAGGGCCGTAACTACCACCGGGGCAACCGGGGCAGTGCCCCGGGGCCCCCGGTCCTGGGGGCCCCCGATCCTACGGCCCTATTTGTATTTCAATGGGCAAAACGAAATAATGTGAATTTTAAAAGCCATTTATCAAAAAAAATTCGTTTCAGGAAAGAATAATTATGGACTATTATTAAACGGTTCTTTTGAAACTAGGGGGCCCCTAGACATTTACAAAAAAATATTTAATATTTTCACTCACCAGGGGCCCCATGACAAACGTAGTTCACCAGTAAGTTTTTTGAGGACTATTACACAGTGAACTGACAAAAAACTGACGCTTACTCAATATATTGTTCACCTTCATCAGTTTTTTCCTTAAACTGTTACGAAGGGATCGTATAAGTTATATATGTATTTATGTAGTAGCCTAACTAAAGTAACCAGGAGGTATGTGAGGATTTAGCTATAGAATAGGGGCTAAATTAGACATTTTCGATTTTGGGTCATTGGGTGCAAAATAAAATATTATATGTAGATGTGGGTAAATTTGACCTCTAGAATGCATTAAAACACGTTTTGGGGCGTTATTTTTCAAAACATTTCCCGAACCCCCCTTTTTCTGGGGGGGAGGGTCTACCCTCGACACCACGAAGGGCCCCCAGAATAATCTTGCCCCAGGGCCCCCAAAATTGTAGTTACGGCCCTGTATACATTGCTAACTACTTATACATGGCGGAGTTAGAAAAGAGACAAAATTAAAAGTATAACGAACTGTTTGTACCTAGCAAGAGTTAAGGAAAAATTAAAAGAAAATCATTATTTGTATAATTAAAGCAAGCGTCTTACTATAAATATATATTAAATATAAGAAAAAAGTTGATCATGATGAGTTTATAGTGAAAGAGTATGTTTGGTAAAGGAGTTTGGATTGAAATATGACTGTTTTCTACCTACCCGGCCAATTAATTTAAAATATTATAAAATATATCTCTTCCCTACTCTACAGCTTCTGCTTGTATCAGGGTGAAATTTTACATGATTATATTTTATTTATTTACAAAACAAAAATAACAAAAATAATCAAAACAAGTCAAGTAACAGGCTTCCTTAATAACACTTTTTCCCGTCTTTTAAAGCTTACGTTTACGCGAGCGTTGCGCGTGAACGCTTGGGCGGATAACGTTTTCCGACGAACTCAGCCTGGGCATTGGTAAAATGAACATGTGTACCAAATTTCATCTAACTTGGTGAGCTACTCAAGTTATCGTCATCTGTACATTTCATGACGGATTTTGCGTGACGGTGATTTTGGTCGTTTTTTTCGGATTCCCTCCCCGGCTCCAGAACGTGCCATAAGGAACTTCGTTCCAAAAAGTATGTAAATTGACAAATCCAACTAAGTTGTGTAACATTACGAATTATTTAAAAATACTTCTCTATAGTAAACACATTATACTTTTTAACTCTGACAGCTTAGGAAAATCGAGAAAATAAATGGGAGGAGAGTGTATGAGAGCTTGAGATTTTGGCGGGTAATAGGTCGGGCAATGACCTATTACCCGCCAAAATCTCAAGCTCTCATTCACTCTCCTCCCATTTTTTTTTCCTTGATTTTCCCAAGCTGTCAGAGTTAAAAAGTATAATGTGTTTACTATTAGTCCAGGCAAATTAGTAAACAAAAAAGCAAATGGAGGAAATAATTTATAAAGTTTTGAAACTTTGTGAAAACACTTTTAAGGGGTGTAGTAGTAAGGAACAGTAAAGTTCCCCCTCTTGAGGGGGCGCGTCCCCCCTCCCCCCTCCTTAAAGTCCAAAATTTACTTATTTTTCACTTTTTACGCAAAACTGTTTATTTTTTGAAAAGAAGTGTTATTACTAAAATTATTCCTCACATAATTCTGCACAAAAAAGGTCCTATGCGTGTTTGAAGTGGGACATACCGTTTTCGAGATATTGTAGTTGGATAGAGATAAAACGTATTTTTGCGAACCAAGATATCTAAAAAACAACACATCCAATTTTAATGAAATTGGGATGGTAGGTTATACTTAGCCCATTGTTGATCCCATATAAATTTCAACCTTCTGCACCCAATATTTTATCCTCCACATGCGCACAAACATACATTTATTTAGACCTATATCTTCAAAAGTACTCAACTGATTATTATGAAATTTGGATGGTTTGTCAAAAGTAAAGTCCGCAGATATCCCCAAATTAATTTCAACCGTCTGCGCTCTTTACATTTTCTAAATTGGTTCCCTTTCAGTCTGTCTGTTGATCAATTTTTTGTCTGTCTGTTATGAATTAAAGTATCAATTTATCAAAATGTAAAGAGCGGAGACGGTTGAAATTAGTGTGGGGATATCTGCAAACTACTTTCGACGAACCATCAAAATTTTATAATAATCAGTTGAGTACTTTTGAAGATATAGGTCTAAATAAATGTATGTTTGTGCGCATGTGGAGGATAAAATAATTGACGCAGAACGTTGAAACTTATATGGGATCAACAGTGGGCTAAGTATAACCTACCATCCAAGTTTAATTAAAATCGGATGTGTTGTTTTTTAGATATCTTGGTTCGCAAAAATACGTGTTATCTCTATCCAACTACAATATCTCGAAAAAGGTATGTCCCACTTCCAACATGCATAGGACCTTTTTTATGTAGAATTATGTGAGGAATAATTTTGGTAAAAACACTTCCCTTCAAAAAAATAAACAGTTTGGCGTAAAAAGTAAAAAATATGTAAATTTTGGACTTTAAGGAGGGGGAGGGGGGACGCGCCCCCTCAAGAGGGGGGAACTTTACTGTTTCTTACTACTACACCCCTTAAAAGTGTTTTCACGAAGTTTCAAAACTTTATAAATTATTTCCCCTCGAGCTCCAGCAAATACTATACGGAAAAAATCTACAACTACGAGCTGCGGCAAGCAACTACTGTATGGAAATAATCTACAACTAAGAGCTGCAGCAACTACGGTAAGGAAAAACCACACCTAAAGTTCAACTACGTGTTGCAGCAAGCAACTACTGTATAGAAATAATCTACAACTACGAGCTGCAGCAAGCAACTACTGTATGGAAATAATCTACAACTACGAGCTGCAGCAACTACGGTAAGGAAAAACCCCAGCTACAGTTCAACTACGTGTTGCAGCAAGCAACTACTGTATAGAAATAATCTACAACTACGAGCTGCAGCAAGCAACTACTGTATGGAAATAATCTACAACTACGAGCTGCAGCAACTACGGTAAGGAAAAACCCCAGCTACAGTTCAACTACGTGTTGCAGCAAGCAACTACTGTATGGAAAAAAATCTACACCTACGAGTTGCAGCAACTGCGGTAAGGAAAAACCACAGCTAAACTTCAACTACTCGCTGCAGCAACTACTTAAACACACAGCTAACTGCAATACTTTACGGGGAAAACCACAGCTAAACTTCAACTACTCGCTGCAGCAACTACTTAAACACACAGCTAACTGCAATACTTTACAGGGAAAACTACAGAAAAACTACAACTAAGAGCTGCAGCAAGTACTCTCAGAAAAAATCTACAACATAAAGCTGCAGCAACTACTGTAAGGAAAAAAACCACAGCTGAACTGCAATACTACATGGGAAAACTACAACTACGAGCTACAGACTGCAGCAATTTCTGTACAGATGAAACATTAGCATAACTACAACTACGAGTTGCATTAACTACTGTATAGAAAATACTATAGTACGAGCAGAGTCGTAAAATTTCTTCTTCCTTATGTTATACGGATAAGGTCTAATGGAAATATTATTTTTGTGAATTTATATTTAATTATATTTAAATATTAAACAGTAAAGAAAGAGGAAGCCGCGGTTACGTCTATATTATTACACGGTTGTGAAAACCACGCGAGTCAGCGCACTCTATTTCACTCACATTTCTAAACAACTAAAAGAAACAGTTGTTTGTAATCGTGGAGTCGACATTTACAGGTTGACTTGTGCGGGTGTGTCCGTGTGAGAGCGGACAGATCACGATCTTGCCCCCTCACGATCACCAAACAAACAGCCTCCAGCTCCCACATCTTGAGGATCGTCCCGCTCTGCCTCCGACTAAATCCTCGTTATCACTTCAACCAGTCGCACGCAACTCAACATCCTCTCGCACCCACACAAATTTACAAATATAAATCAACACAGTATTTTTTATAGTAAAAAGATATTGGAGATATTAATTAATCAATCAAACATCAATCGTATCAAATTTACTGACGTTTTGCAAAATATTATTCATTTCTTTAATTTAAATAAAATTGATTTTATCTACGATTGATACGAAATATAAACATTATATCTTTGTTTAGATGCGTATAAATTGATTCTTCATGCGCGTTTCATAATCGTGACATAAGGTGAAGAATTCTTCATCTTAACGCACGATTAGGGAGTTTGTTTACATTTAACAAAACTAATTTGTTGTTCGTTTAATTAAAGTAACTGTTTATATCGAGTTTTTAGTGAAAAACAATGAGTGATTTAAGTGATTATGACGAAAATGAGGAGAATAATACGCCTCCTGAAATAATTAATTCGGCACAAAATACAACTAATGAATTAATGTCATCTTTATCAAAAAGAAATACGAACTTACATACAGGAAGGTTATTACATATTTTTTTCTCTATTTATTATTAAAATCCGTAATCGTAGATAAAGTACGGTACGCAACTCGTGCGAAAACGGCATTTTGCTTTGCTCGTGTGGTTTTACTACCCTCGCTGTCGCTCGGGTGCAAACTCCTCACTCGCATGCAAAATGTTACTTTCCGCGCACTAGACGCGTAATGAACGTAATTAATGATTGACTAATATTATTTTTATGACAGTATTTAAATCTTAGTTTAGGTATACAAGAGGAATAAAATAAGACGGTAGCGCTATCTACATTTCTAGAAAACAGAAAGTATTTTAATTATAGTGAAGAAGATTCAAAAGAAGACGGTGACGCTGTCTCTATTAATTGAAGACGACAAATATTAGAATTATAGTGATATAAGAAGATTCAAATAAGACGGTGGCTATATTAATAGAAGACGGCAAGTATCAGAATTATAGTGATTAGAGGAGTTTAAATAAGAAGGTGGTGCTATCTATATTAATAGAAGAAGACAAGTATTCGAATTATAGTGAAGAAGAGATAATACGCCGGGGAAGTGTGACGTCACTTACGTAAAAAAAGTGTGTTTGGTTACGTTGGCTAAGCTGCCCTGGCTCATAACAAACAATGTACTTCTGGGGTTTATCAGTGCTATTTTATTTTATTATTATTTTTTAATCAATTATTTGTTTTATCATCTATAATGTATACATTTATTGGCTTATTAATGATGTTACTGATACATGATAAGGTTAAAAACAGTTAAAAAAGCTTTTAATAGAGTAAAAAGAGCACATCTGTAAGTAAGTTATTTTACATCTTATTTGAGTTATTTGTGAGAATTATTTGTTTTATCATCTATAATGTATACATTTGTTGGCTTATTAATGATGTTACTAATATATGATAAGGTTAAAAACGGTTAAAAAAGCTTTTAATAGAATGAAAAGAGGAAAAAACTATAAAATGCTCACAGAACTCTAGTAAACAATGGTTTGTTATGAGCCAGAAAAGATAACCTGACTAAAAATCGTGGGGGGCGCATGACGTCACAGCAACCTTTGTCACTTATACGTAACCTCTCTGACGCGGCGTATAGAAGAATAAAACAAGACGGTGGCGCTATCTATATTAATAGAAAATGTCTAGTATTAAAATAATTGTGCAGAAATCCAAGAAGATTATACTAAGATGGCAACGCTATGTATATTACATGAAAACGGCAAGAACTTGAACTATACTGTGATACAAGAACGGTACTCCATGATAAGAAGAGCTGAGTGCAGGTTTGGAGTCTCTTGAAGTGCATTCTTATTGGTGCCTTGAAATGCATCATTTACATGGTCTTTAGTCTGTTCGTGTGAGACTTAATATTAAGTTTATATTGAGGCTTAGATGAGCTTGATCTGCAAGGCGAAGCTGTGTTTGCAATGAGTTACGCAAGCATCCTCCGCGACCTTATTCCCTCCGCTTCAAACTGCTTAATAAAGCACCGTTTATCCACAATATAGAAAAGATGTTTAAATCACTGTTATTTCTACAAGAAAAACATAGGTTAGTGAGACTCGGCAACTTGTACCCTTCTACTTGCGAAACTTTAAGCACGCCGAGTGTAAAAACTAAGCAAGGACGAACTTTGCTGAAATACCTCTAAGTCATGCTTCACAGTCAATCCTCCTTGAACTCCGTGTGAGAGATCCTCTAATGCATGTAAAACACCCTGGTAATCCCAGTCAAGTGAAGCGGCCGCCGTTCTATCGGGAGCCCTCAGGACTTCTCGAAGTACGATATGCAGCCATTACAGATCCGGAATAAATCGTGCGAAACTATTGTCCTTTCACTTCTCAATTTATCCTCTTTCTAGTCGTAGATACGTTTTTATATTCGTAAGGATGATACCAGGTTGGACAACCTAACAACAAGATATTACCCAGAATAATACAATACCGTCTTCATTCAGATATATTTTTATATTACAGTTTTTACATTAATGCGAGATGATTAGTATCATAACACTTACTCATCACATTTGATTCTTTTTTTTTAGATTGTCTATCTTTACTTTTTTATATTTTTATATTTGATAATTTGATATATATAGTGTTTAAATCTAGTAGTAGTAGTAGTAGTAGTCTAGTACTTCCTACTAGAACGGGTAGGACGAACCACTTGTTCGAACCTTGCAATTAGGCCATCACTTAGGCTCTTTTTACGCCCCGTGGTGGAGAGTTGCAGCTACTTCACACATCATACCTCTGTACATAGTACCGCCGAAGCGAGTATGATGTGATCAATAGTGAGCCATATAAATCAGAGCGTCACGGTGAGGAATCGAACCCCATCTCGTTCCACTCATGATTCAGTGATGGCCGAGCAGACGTGGTTTAACCCACACGGCCACGCTGGCTCTCTGTTTAAATCTAAATCATGTAGTTAGTTAAAAAAATAATCATTAGTTCTCAATGTTATTATAATTTGAATTATTTAATCTTTGTTTTGACTTAAGTTCTTTATGTTCACAAGTTGGAACACTGGAGTGCGGTAAAGTAAAATGAGTGCGGTAAAGTAGTAAGGGCAGGAATCTGTTGTTTTGAGTGAGATAACAACCACTTTATCGGTCAACTGTAGAAAAAAGTTTATTATGATTTGTTGTGACGTAAAACTAGCATCATACATAAATAATGATAATAAAATCTAGAGAAAGGCAAAGTTTCTCATCTTAGAGTTCTAAACAAAGAGGAATGTGAGAGTGCTCGGCCATCACAGTTCTGATTGACTATAAACTGCAGCAGTTACTCTCTTGGAAACGTTCATTAAATCTTCACAATCCAGGGTAATTAGACGGGTAATTGAGCAACAAAAACTGCATTCTTTTCTTAAAGCAATATCTTACATCTCCTCTCAAATTTATAAATATAAACTTCAAAGCCTCGACCAGACTGCCGAACCTAACACCGAACAGAGGAAACGAGTCGAGCATTGGTCTCTGCGCATGCCCAGCCCAAAATGCGCCTGCGCATCTCAGACTGGCCATGGACTGGGCATGCGCATCTCAGACTGGGCATGCGCAGAGACCAATGCTCGTCTTGTTTCCTCTGTTCGGTTGGGCTGTCTGTACGAGGCTTAAATAACCTTCCTGTATATTTTTCTAGTCAATGCATTTTTTCTTTATCTCCATGTTACTCAAATATTATAAGGTTTGTTCCAACAAAGCAGTGAACAGTTCGCAGGAACAAATTCCAACCAATGCATGGATTGTTTGCTAATCGAATTGTACGGTTCAAACGACCCCCTCAAGTGGCCCATACATGGTGAGATTTTTAATATAACTTAATGGGTCGTAGTTTTTCTTTCTAAACAACTTTTTTAAGTAACATTTTGTCGTATCTCCTAGAGAAAAAGCATTTTACTAGTGAGAGAAATAACTTCTTTTTTTTTTGTAAATTTCCAAGACGTTAATTTTATTAATTTATAATAATTAATTTTATCTACGATTGATACGAAATATGAACATTATATCTTTGTTTAGATGCGTAGAAAGTGATTATTTACGTACTTGTATTCATTGCGCATGCGCGTCTTATAGTTCTGAATAATTCCTCTTCTTTACCACGCTAGTGCGGTAAAGAAGAGGAATTCTTCAGCTTTACGCACGATTAGTGAGTTTGTTTACATTTGACAAAACTAATTTGGTGTTCTTTTATTAAAGTAACTGTTTATATCGAGTTTTTAGTGAAAAACAATGAGTGAATCAAGTGACTTTGACGAAAATGTGGAGAATAATAATCCTCCAGAAATAATTGATTCGGCAAAAAATACAACTAATGAATTATTGCCATTTTTATCAAGAGAGAGATACGAACTTACATACAGCAAGTTTATTTGTTTCTGTATTTATTATTTAAATCTAACAATCGTAGATAAAGTACGGTACGCAACTCGTGCGAAAACGGCATTTTGCATTAAGTAGCAAAATGCTACTTTCCACACTAGACGGTGTAATGTACAATTTCATAACTAAAATTATGACATGAATTAGTTTCAATTCAAGCAGGGCTGAACCCCAGATAATGAAATTTCAAGTCAAAAATGTTTAGTCATTTACACCTATTCAGGCGTCGATCCGGGGACACTGATGAATATATATTTATAAGTAATTTACTTTATTTTTAATAAATTAAAATAATATTTTATATATACACGTATTTTGCCGATCAGGCGATCAATGAATTGACAGAAATACGATATTAAGTTTGTTCTAACCAAGCAATGTACCGTTCGCGGGCATGCGCAATGGATAAAAGCCGTTCCAACCCGACTTGTGACAGTGTTTCGTACCATCCTCCAAACTGTTCCAACCCACGCAGGGATAGTTTGCGAACAGTTTACTGTACTGTCATAAGATCCTCTGACAATACCAAGTACTGGTTTGTATGACATGCGCAGTTATGTCAATAGTCACACATGTCAACCAAGGATGTTAAATAAAGGGGATGGAGAGTTGTGGAAAAAAAGTGACCCCATGAAGATATGTAAAATAGAAAATCCAATGGAACAAATTACCTTCCTCTTGGTTATAGATTACCAAGAATTTGTTTATAGTTTCAGGTTATAACCTCATAAAGAAGATAATTTGTCCCAGTTCAAAGGTTGTAGAGCATGTGCAGTATACTTTTTCCCTCCAATTTCTGGGTCACTTTTTTGCCTTAAACCCCATCTTAACATTCCATCCCCTTTATATGAGATCCTTGATGTCTACAGGAAGGTTCTCTAATTGTTAGGTTTCCTTGAATGTTTTTAATACGATACGGATACGAATTACAATGTTATACAGAGAGTGTGACATTAAGACGATACAGTACAATGTACAATGTTAGCGCATGCGTATAAAACCTGTCCTAAACGATTCCCAAACGATCCCAGTGACGAGGGGGGGGGGGGGGGGGGGGGTGGAACAAACCTATTGAAGCAATTATAATGAGCGTGTGATGGTCTCTTTAGATGAGATAATATTGGTAACAACCTTGCTTATCTAAGCAAGTTTATTTATATTTTAATTTATAAAATCACAGGGAAGTACTTGCGTCCAAGTACTTTTTAGGGTTTTGTAGAAGATTAAGCATGCCCGTTATGTAATTATGATTTTATTCTTCGATCTCAAGGGTCCGGGTTCGATCCCCCGGGTGGTCACAATGTTTTTCATTGGTAATAACGACTAGAAAAATTCATTTTTTCAAACCATTTCCATCGCTTCACCATAAAGTATAACCATGAATTATTTCGAAATTTTAGGACTACCCGTTATATAGTGGTTGGGGAGGGGGAAATTTTTGGGGGTATATTTTGACTTATAAAATTAATAAAGAATGAAAAATTTAAAAAAGCAAATATATATTTGAATCCTACTCTTCACCAGCTTTCATATGATACCCAACTCAAAATTTTAAAAAAATAAAATTTTTGGCGCACTTCAAATTTTCGCGCCCAAAATTGGCAATTTTTTAAAATTTGGGATGAACTCCCGGAATTTTCATCGCCCCACAATAAGGCATTAGCATGAATTATTTCGAAATTTTAGCACCAGCCGAAGTATAGTGGTTGGGGGGGGGAAATTTTTTTTTGGGTATATTTTGATTTTTTTACCCAATAAGGAATGCAAAATTTGAAAATGTATATATATCTTTGCATCCTACTCTTCAGCAGCTTTCATTTGATACCCAACTCAAAATTTTAAAAAAATAAAATTTTTGGCGCACTTCAAATTTTCGCGCCCAAAATTGGCAATTTTTTAAAATTTGGGATGAACTCCCGGAATTTTCATCGCTCCACAATAAGGCATTAGCATGAATTATTTCGAAATTTTAGGACCAGCCGAAGTATAGTGGTTGGGGGGGGAAAAATTTTTTTTGGGTATATTTTGATTTTTTTACCCAATAAGGAATGCAAAATTTACAAAAGCTTATATATATTTGCGTCCTACTCTTCAGCAGCTTTCATTTGATACCCCACTCGAAAATTAAAAAAATATAAATTTTTGAGTTTACAACATTTTTGCGAATTGCGCATGCGCATATTTAATTTTGAACTTCTGTATATTTTTCCTGTGGTTGGGTCAAAAAGTTAAACCAGTATTTCAAATTTCAGCTCTTTAGCTTAAACGGTTCGGGCCCTATGAACCAAAGAGCGACGGACAGACGGACACATCACCCTCGGCATAAGGGTTTTGAGAAGAATCTACAAAACCCTAAAAAGCGCCACATTTAAATAACACTCATTTATTATACAGTATTATAGTATTATCAGTATGTAATAGTCAATTTAAAAGGAGTTCACGGTCGATTTTATTCTTTAGAAGAGATGAATTGAATTGGCTGAGGAGCGGTCTCTCCTTGAATGATATGGAACTGTCTAATTTAGAATGTTTTACTAGCTGTATATCACTTAGCTTTTTGTTTCTGATATTAGAGGAAAAGATTGTGTCAAGAGCAGATAAAGAAAGAACGACAAATAATCCATTAAACTTTTAGTTTCAACTCGTTCCTGAAGATAGAAGACAGGAGACAGATACGTGAGGTAAGAGGTCTTCTTCTGATAAAAGCCGGTTTCAAGGTTGTCCTTTAAGCTGAACCAAAACCTGCAACATTTATTATGTAAATTTATCAATTGTGAAATTAGAGCGGTAATTCAAATGACGGAATCCACCCGGATATTCTTCTCTTAAATCTTTGTTTAGAATTATGTTAATAATTATTATAAAGACATAAATCGAAGGGCAACACTGACTTCATCTAATATACTCATCATTAGATCAGCTGACCTCAGACAGCATGTAGGGTCAGGGTCAAGTGTACTGAGCGTCACGTTTTACTGTATTATTAAATGATTTGTCTATCCGGTAAAACCCAGCCCTTCTCATAATAATCATATCGTAACTAAACTTGTAATTTTAATCAATCTCCGACACCTCAATCATCCCCTCAATCATGCCAACCCTGCAAAGACAAAACAATAGCACGATAATCAACCTACCCCTGACCTTCATCTAATAATAATTCTTATTTCATTGTCATACTTTTTTCTTTTTTACTGGTCTTATATTACTTTGCTTTGTAAGTTTCATCGCACATTTCCGTTTCCCCAATTTTGAACCACTTACCGTGATTCAATCTTCCCCAAATTTTGCACATAGAAACAACTATGGTTAAGAATACAGAAAAAAAAAAAAAAAAAAAAAAAAAAAAAATGGAGTCAAATTTATATGCTTTTTAAGTTTCATCGCACATCTATTACCTCAATTTTGAACCACTTATCGTCATTCAATCTTCCCCAAATTTTGCACATAGATACATCTAAGGTGAAGAATACAGAAACCAAAAAAAAAAAAAAAAAAAAATGGCGTCAAATTTATTTGCTTTTTAAGTTTCATCGCACACCTATTACCCCAATTTTGAACCACTTACCTTCACTCAATCTTCCCCAAATTTTGCACATAGACACAACTAAGGTGAAGAATACAGAAAAAAAAATAAGGTTGAAAATAAGACCAGTTTTGAAAAATGGCATTTTTCTATTAATTATTTTCCCATATAAGTACTGTGATTAAGCCTGAGTTTTCAGAAACAATATTTGATAAAATATGATTTGCCAAATATTGCAATTTTATTTTATGTCTAAATTACAAAGTGGTCTACCAATTAGTGTGGCACATAGCTTCCTCGCATCTTATTACATTCAATATTATGTTATATGTTATGTTTTGCTTTTATAACCCGACCCTGTATTGTCTAATCAATCAAAAAAAAAAAAGTTCAGTCATGCACCATGACTTAATAAGCGAATTTTAAAAGAAAGCTGCGTATTATTGGCTTATAATAATATAGGAATATTTTCGTTTAAAATTTGGATGGGTGAAAAAAAAAATATTGTACACAGGGGTACGGGGTACAAAAGTCAAAATGGTATTTACCCTTCAAGATGCATGTTGTTGGAAAGCTCTTTAAGAGTACAGTAATTGTTGTTATGTACACTTTTGTCATATTTTCATAAAAAAATAGAGGGGGGGGGGGAATGGAAAAACACGTTTTTGACCTTAAATTGTCAAAATGTGACCCCTAAATGAACTACAAAAATGCTGGCCTACGAACTCATCCTTTCTTTTGATATTATTGACATTTTAAAATTTGTTTGAAATTTTTAAGTGCAACCTAAGGGGATATATCGTCTGGAGTGACACACATATATATGTATACATACATACATAGAAAAAAATGTTAAACTTTAGGAATTGATTCAGAATGGTCTATAACGGATTTCCATGGAGAAATTTTTTAAAAATTCGCATTACAAAAATTTTGAAGTAGCTTAATTTTCTTCGAAAATTCGCTAAAAGGGTTTCGTTTGTTGTTTCCAAGCTTACCGAAGGTAACGGAAGCTATGTAATCTTTCTGAAGAACGAAAATATTATAATATAATATGTCTGCTTTCAGAAATTCCAAGCAAAAATTCGTTTTAGACATCAGGGAACATTTTTGGTTCCGTGTCTGTGTGTCGGTCTGTCTGTTGGTCTGTCGGTCTATCGATCAGTCTGTCAGTCTGCCGCTCAATTTTTGCGAATCAACAAATCTAAAAAACTAATCACCTAATTTTATTGAAATTTGTATGGTAGTTCATAATTTGGCCATTATTAGTCCCATATAAGTTTCAACCTTCATCTGATATGTTTATCTTCCACATGAACACAAACATACATTTATTTACACCTATAGCTTTAAAAGTACTTATCTGATTTTTATTAAATTTTGATGATTTGTCGAAAGTTGCCTGCAGATAGCCCCAGATTAATTTCAACTATCTGCGCTCCTTTCATTTTTTCGAAATTGATACTTTAATTAATGTAAAAAAATAATCAAAACAATTTTGACAGTTTTAAAAAAGGGGGGAAAATTAAATAAATTGGACAATTATAGGTTTTATTAGTATAATATCATTAAAGTATAGAAAATAGGACGCGAGGAAGCTATGTGCCACACTAATTGGCGGACTATTTTTTTTTTTTTAAATACACGTTTGATTTTTAAAAAAATTGATGGTTTTGTCAAAAGTAATTCACAGATTAGTCTCATATTTATTTCAACCGTTCAATCACATTTAATAATTCAAATTTTTAAGTTTTAGGTAGTATTCATACTACGGAAAGATTAAATTGTACTTTAAATCAAATTATAATTATCTTTAACTAAGGGAGACATACAGAGAAAAATAGACCCCAGCACCGGGACTTGAACCACGAAAAAATTTAAAATTTAATCTTTCCGTAGTATGAATACTACCTAAAGGCGCATCCACACTATGCCAATCGGCAAGGCCAAGCGGCAAAGCCGTCTGGCCGACTTACGACTTCTTGCCATCTGGCTTTCTTTGATCCGGACCGACAACCGTCGGGTTCGGCTTGGCATGTCAAGTGGCACGTTTTGTGCCAAGCTTGGCAAATAGCAAATGCCAAGGGAGACGTCCACATTACACTTGGCAATGCCATTTGGCCTTGCCGCCTGGCATAGTGTGGAAGCGCCTTTAAACTTCAAAATAATTTGAATTTCTAATTCATTGTACTAGGTACAGGTACTAATTGAGTACTTTATAATTATAAGCGTTAATTCTTGGTCTAGTTCTATTGCCGTGAATATTTGGCTTGCTAGACTTGTAAAAAAGATTGAAAGCTTGGATTCGGGACTTTGTATCAGTAACGACAGAGAAAAATCATTCTCCAGTATAGCTCAGTTAGTAAGAGCGCCTGTAACGGATATATAGGAGGCCCGTGGTTCAATTCACATTTATTATTGAATAAAAATAAGTTTGAGCAGACTGGGAATCGAAACAGGTTTTTACCACACTTATATACACCATGTGATCATTTCTTTAATAATAGAACACGATTATTCTATGTGACACAATAAATGGCAGATTACTTCTTTAATATTAATTTCCTCGTAGTCGTTGTATTTATCAGTCTTACATATTTATGTTCTTATTAGAGGTCGACCAAGAAGTCATGGAAATGTGAGGAGTGCGCTAGTGTCGTCATGTACAGTCAGTTTTTGATATAATAGACCACGGTCAAAGAACACAGTGTTGTTCTTCTGTTATTAATAATTTTATTTTTGATAACTTCTATATTTTTTGCAACAGGCAGCACTGTTCCTGATAAGAAATCACTAATAATATACGATAATATCTTTATATTATTATTTATTGATTATTCATAATAATATTCTTTAAATCTAAATCGATATTCTTTTTCCTTAATCTATTTTTTTTTCTTCCTTTTTATTTCTGAGTTTGATTTGGATTTAGAACAGTTGTGACTATAGTTCATGCTGTATAAAAACAAACAAAACAGGAAACCTAACAGATTGGAAACCTTCCTGTTGTTATTCGTAAGATTTGACATAACTGGGCATGTCATAAAAACTAGGAATGGATATTGTCTTAGCACCCGACTGTACTGACTTCGGCAATACTCGGAAGTTCCGATTTTAAACGAAGTTAAGCTTTCCGTTTCTCCCGTGTTCATGACTTCTTGGTCGACCTCTAACAATAAGAAAGAAAGGGCAGTTAAACAGACGCTATGTGATGGAAAGCGGCCACTATAATATAAAGCCGGAACTATTGCCCAAATTAACATTAAGTTATGTTAACAAAAGAAAATAATTCGATTTGATGGAGAGTTGGTAAGAGTAAAGGCGCTACGCGACGTGCTTTGGCCTATCTATGGCCGACAAAGCTTCACCTATGAACGCTATGGGAGAGTAGCGTTACTATAGACATGACGTCACCTTGTCATGCCGTGTTCAGCCCCTTTAATTATCTTCTCCATCTATCACTCCGTCTGAAGAAAGGTCGGATAACATCTTCCTACTTCCTTGACAGGAAAATTGAATTCTGTTAGATGCCAGTGTTTCCTGGAAAGATCACACTGCAGATTTCTAGTCAAGTGCTACTTAATTAAATAATGAATAAGTCAAAAGTTGAATTTATAATTTACAGGCGCTCTTACCAACTGAGCTATACTGGAGAATGATTTTTCTTTGTCGTTACCGATACAAATTCCCGAATACAGGTTGGTAAGAGCACCTGTAACGGATATATAGGAGGCCCGTGGTTCAAGTCCCGGTGCTGGGGTCAATTTTTTTAAATGTTTCTTGATGGTAGTTTATAAACTTATCAAATTAAAATAACAATCCTCAGCGAAGCACGGGTATCCAGCTAGTTTAAGATAAAGAAAGAGTTGTCACGAACTGACGTCACTTCATCTAGTGGAAATAAGAACTAGAGGTCGCGACCTAAGGAGTCATGAACACGGGAGAAACGGAAAGCTTAACTTCGTTTAAAATCGGAACTTCCGAGTAGTGCCGAAGTCAGTACAGTCGGGTGCTAAGTGCTAAGACAATACCCATTTCTAGTTTGTATGACATGCGCAGTTACGTCAAATCTCACGAATAACAACAAGAAGAAGGTTTCCAATCTGTTAGGTTTCCTGTTTTGTTTATTTTTATACAATACGAATTATAGTCACACCTGTCCTAAATCCAAATAACTCAGAAATAAAGAGGAAGAAATAATAGATTATGAAAGAAGAAAATCGATTTAAATTGAAAGAATAGTATTATGAATAATAATATAAAGATATTATCGTACATTATTAGTGATTTCTTATCAGGTACAGTGTTGCCTTTTGCATAAAATATTAAAAAAATATAGAAGTTATCAAAAATAAAATTATTAATAACAAAAGAACAACACTGTGTATTTTGACAGTGGTCTATTATATCAAAAACTGACTGTACATGACAACACTAGCGCACTCCTCACATTTCCATGACTTCTTGGTCGACCTCTAATAAGAGAGTTGTGTTGACGCGTAGGTCGGTAGCAACTAAGCAGTTAGTTGTGCAAGATACTTGGGAAGATCCGAAGTGTTTCATCACGACTCTTAAAGACAAACTCCCCCTATCTCCAGTCTCCACACGATCCATCTCACACTGGAGACAGGAGACTTACCAACACTTTAAGACCTTTAGCTCCGAATCTTCTTCGAGTTTCGTCATCACATCGTTCATTATCGATGACAGTCGGGAATTTCTTTTTGTTATGAGTAAATGGCAGAATGATTAGAGCGACACTGAATCCTTCAGTTTACTAGCTCGCTCCCGAGCGGCTTCTTTACACCCTCATTGTTTCGTTCGCTAGATAATATGCTGAGTTAATATTTCGTGGTCGCGGTGGATAAAGGTGAAGACGATTTGTTTTCGTTGCTATATCCGTTGGTTTCCACAGCCCCAGGCAAACTTCGACCTTTTGCCTACATTTCACACAGCTTTTTACCTATTTCAAAATGACTATTATTATAATGACGATTATTGTATGATTTCAAACTCTTTTATAAAGCTAGCTAAGACGTTAGCTAATACAATAATGCCAAGACAATAAAACCATAACTTTAATATGTATTAATACAAGTTAACATATTAATATTTGAAAAAATAAATATTACTTTTATGTTTGTGCAAATATAGGTCAACTTGAGAGCTTAGCTTCATAATAATACCATTTATTGAATGGAATACCTAATTAGATATCGGTGTGGTGGCCTTGCAAGGCTTAAGAATTTCTATATTTCATTGCTTTAAGGTGCATTTTCCTAGATGCGAGTCCAGCGATAGTCGCCGAGCGACATTCGTTGGTACAACATGATTAAGGTGTTTTCCTGCACGTGACTCAAGCGTTAGAGGTGGTTAGATGTGGTTAGAGGTGGTTAGATGTGGTTAGAGGTGGTTAGATGTGGTTAGAAGTGGTTAGAGGTGGTTAGATGTGGTTAGAGGTGGTTAGATGTGGTTAGAGGTGGTTAGAGGTGGTTAGATGTGGTTAGAGGTGGTTAGATGTGGTTAGATGTGGTTAGATGTGGTTAGAGGTGGTTAGAGGTGGTTAGATGTGGTTAGAGGTGGTTAGATGTGGTTAGAGGTGGTTAGATGTGGTTAGAGGTGGTTAGATGTGGTTAGAGGTGGTTAGAGTCTAACTACCAGCTTCTCCAATGTGTAAAAGAGGTCTATTGCAACACATCAGTATGTAGCTAGAGGTACATGTGAACTTCTCGGTAGTTTCGTGAAGTAAATAATCAGTTTTAAGATGAATCTCCACATCTCGAAAGCGGTAATTTCTCACATTTGAAGAAACCAGTGGGAAATAAAGACTGTAAAAGGTTGACCTAGAAGTGAGGGGGGGGGGGCTCTCGGGAAAAACGGTAAACTTAGTTTCGTTTATAATTGGAATTGCCGAGTACACCCCAAGGCAGTTAAAAAAAATATGGAAAGATTTAAATTTTAAATTACGTTATTCAACAAAAAAATACATAGGTTTATATTTATTTTTTTTTTAAAAAATATGGTTAGACATAATATTAACAATTCTCTAAATAAGTTTAATCACGTAAAAATTGAATTATAGATAATAATTATTCGAATTTCAATGCTAAAATTAAATGGGAGAATCAGCTGGAAGCTGAGTCGTGTATTGAATGGTGTTGACAACTGATGTATTTAAATATGGATTAGTTAAGCTACATTTAGAAATTATGTTTCCATTTTTAACTTGTTTGTTTGTTTTACTGATGAATCACTATGGCAACCGTTTTGGAGGTTACATGACATGTGTGAAGATGACATTAAACAAAAGTTAGTAAATGAAATGTGTATTAGCACCAACCTTATTTACTTGTGCTTTATCTAGGGCAACACTGGAGGGAATCATGATATGAGAGTTCATGATTCATATAGATAATATAGTTTTTAATTAACCACTGAATGATTCAGCATGGCAGACATGCTGAAACCGGTATGGTATATAGTGTAAAATATTTGTGATGTAGACAATAATGAAAATAAAATCACCCTCGCGATAATTAACACCCTCGGCTTCGCCTCGGGAGTGTATTATATCTAACTATTATTTTGTTTTAAATAAATATAAAAATATGTATTTTTTGTTGAATAAAATCATTTAAAATTAAAATCTTTTCAATATTTTTTCACCCATCTGGAAGTAAAATCTAGTACGAACCTCGGGAGTAAAAATCACTTGAACCCTTGCGATAATTAACTCCCTCGGCTCCACCTCGGGAGTGAACGTTATGGTTGCCTCGGCTTCGCCTCAGGAACCAACTTCATCGCTCAGGGTGCAATCACTTACTTTCCTCCCTTGGTGCGTAAATAACTATACGATTTAATTAAATTGAAACTTAAATTTCTAATTTAATTTCTAAACATGGATAATTTAGTTTGTACTTAACCACTGACGATGGCAGACAAGCTGAAACCGGTATGGTGTATAGTGTAAAATATTTGTAATGTAGACAATAAAGAAGTACCTATAATAAATAGTGTTTTATTTTTTAAATATGAGTAAATATCACAATATCTCGGCCAACATATTATTACACAAGGTTCGTTAAACGGCTCTAAACAAATATCTCTTCTCATGGCTTTCTTAGATTTGATAATTCTCCTGGATTTGTATTCATATCGAATAAAGGTAAAAAGATCTTTTCAAACGCTTCAAGAAATGTCTAGTGTTTTTTTTTTGTCGTATTTAGGTAATGTCTAAAACGGATTTCTGTCTAGGAAATGTCGATTTCGATGACAAATATTCGTTCACCAGAATAATTACAGAGCTCCTGTCAAATTCGATAAGCTTGGAAGCTATTACTACGTTCCCATGATGTTTCAATACGGATTGAAAACAGTTTGTGTTTCCAACTTGTCCATGGAAACCTAGATTCAACAGGGATTGAATATGATTTAGATCCAGATACGATACACGTACACGTTACACGTTTACGTGATACCACACACACACTACTACACACACTACGTACTAACACTTACTACGTTTCCATGATGTTTAAATACAGATTGAATACGGGTAGAATACAGTTTTTGGATCCAAAGTGTCCATGGAAAACTAGATTCAAAACGGATTAAGTACGATTCCGATCCCGATACAATTCACTAAATTCTGGGATCGTATCTGGATCTTAGTTGCATGGAAACACCTGACTCGATCCTGACATGCGCAGAGCGTGGGTGTGAGCGCACCTAGCGTATTTCTGTAGAAACTGCAGTCAAATCTGTCAAAATACGTAATAGAAATCATGTTTATAAAAGGTGAAGGTTACAAAATTATTTATAACCTTTAACAAAAGTAACCAAGAAAAAGTTTCTTTTTTTTATTTCGTATTGAATACGGATTTAATACCACTCTTGGAAACTCCTAACTTGTTAAATCCCAAATCAGGATTCAATCCTTTTCTTAACTCATGGAAACGTAGTAACTGAATTCTGGGATCGTATCTGGATCGAGTTTCATCGAAACACCTGAACTCGATCCTGACAAGCACAGAGTGTGAGTGCGAGCGCCCTTAGTGGGTTTTCTGATGAAACTAGTCAAATCTGTCAAAACACCTCACTTCACTCAACCAGAAAACAACAAACCTGGATATAAAAGGTGAAGGTTACAAAATTATTGATTATTATTGGTTAAGTCTATTGAAAACGTATTGAATACGAATTCAATACCATTCATGGAAAAACCTAACATGTTAAATCCCAAATCAGGATTCAATCCGTATCGAATCTTTTCATGGACAATTTGGACCCAAAAACTGTATTCAACCAGTATTCATTCCGTTTTGAAACATTTGAATTGTAATCGGTTTCAAATATCAGGGAATATTTTGGTCTCGTATTTTCCATTGACATTTTTGTGAACCACCATGATAAAATTTAGATGGTACATGTTATAAATATTGAATAAAAATTAATGTGGCCCCACTGAGCATTGAATCAGGTCCGAACAATCACATTTTAAATTTCAAGTGGGATCTCATTGTTTTACACTCATACGCCCATTTGTCCAGTAGAAGGTCGCAAGGAAGCTATGTGACACACCATTTTTACTTTTCCTCCCTACCTATAGTAGGAAAAGTATTGTTTCCACCAAAAAATGTGTTTTCGTGATTTCAACGGAATTATCCGTTTTGGGTGTTTTTAAGAGACCTCCTGAGTGGTTTTCAGCATGACGTCTGTACTTATGTATGTATGTATGTGTGTTATCATCGTAGCGCCCAAGGTATTGAACCTAGAGAGTTAAAACTTGGCAGAAAAATCAGTCCTTACCTGTAGTGGTGCCGCCCGGAAAATCAAATTTTTTCACAATCTTGAACCCAATTTGTTGAGTCAGCAAACATTTTAAAAAATCGTAGTAAATCGACAATGGTCCTGATCGAGTTAAAATTTGGCACGAATATACCTTTCTGTATGACAAACAAGACCACCAAATTTCATTTTTATAGTTGCCGCCATTTTGAAGTTATCAATTTTTGATTTTTTTAAACTTTGACCGTTAATAATACCGAAAGTATAAATAGGTTTTTGACGTACAGCATATCGTTGGTACCGGAAAAAAATTAAAGGAACAAATATAAAATACCCCCGATGAAATTTCATTAATTAGTTTAAAAGTTATAAGCGAATATAATTATTTATTAGTGCGATAATATTGATGACGTCAAAGTTTGTTTACATCTGTCAAAATACCGCCATAGTTCAAATAATTAAATAAAATATAGGTATTAAGAATAAGGTTTTTTTGAAGAATGATAATAAATCAGTTTGTTCAGAACGGTCACCCATCCAAGTACTGACCACGTCCAATGCTGCTTCCTCCTGCTGCGAAGCAGCCCTTCAGAGGCCACTTTAGTGGCCTCTGAAATGAGGAAAAGTTCCGAGGTACCCTGTACCAAGGATCTTATATAAAGGGGGAGGAGGGTTGTGGAAAAAAAGTGACCCCATGAAGATATATAAAATAGAAGCTCCAATGGGACAAATTACCTTCCTCTTGGTTATAGCTTACCAAGAATTTGTTAATAGTTGTCAGGTTATAACCTGTTAAAAAAGGTAATTTGTCCCAGTTCAAAGGTCGTGGAGCATGCGCAGTATGATTTTCTCTCCAATTTCTCTTACCTTCATGGGGTCACTTTTTTGCCTTAAACCCCTTCTTAACATTACATCCGCTTTATATAAGATCCTTGCCCTGTACCCGATTTTTTTTTCTAAACTTTTAATTAGCATTGTATGCAACATACTCTTATGTATGATACATTTTAATACACTAAATACCATTTTCTATCTACGTCTGTTACTTTTTGTATAAATGACGGTTTTTTACGTTGTTTCAGGAAGCTTATAGAAGATGAGGGCTGGTAGCATTGTGCTGCTGGTAGCGGGAGTTTTCCTGTGCTGTGTACAGGCCCAGCAGAGGCAGCAGAAACCTGGAAGATTTCTTTCTCTTCCCAATGCACAGAAGTGTTCTCAGAGTAAGTACTCAGTACTCCTAAATTAATTCTCGTCCAAAAGCTTTCAGAGTCAAATAAGTGACACGTGAAGCAGACTGACAGACAACGGATGCAATATTTGATGCACTAGGATAATAATATAAATAATACCATAATATATTGAAGTGAATATAGTACATGCATTCTTTTTAGGGTTTCGTTGATAAAACCAAATCAGAAACCCTTATAGTTTCGTTTATGTGTCTGACTGTCACTCTGTACGGTTCTAATAACTTTTGAATCAAAAGAGATAAAAACATGGAACTTTCTAATATTAATTATCGTTTTGACGCGCACACAGGAAAAATATAGCGATTTCAAAATTATCAGCTGTTCAAATCCAAAATGGCTGATAACTCACGTCACGTGGAAACTTTTTTTTTTATAATTTTGAGTGGGGTATCAGATGAAAGGTATTGAAGAGGTGTTTACAAAAATATGTAACATTTGTGGAAAGTGTTTAATTTTCCACGCCATTTTGTCAATTGTTTAAATAACTCTTACCCAATTAAATAAAATAATTCTAAGTAAAGAGACATGTGACCATTATAAATAAATAATTACTCAATAACATACATTTTACAAGCTTTTATTTAACTTGCAATGTATGTATGTATGTTTGTATGATGTATGTATGTATGTTCGGGTCAAATCTTGCTACTGAATTTTAAAGCACTTATCCTCAACCGATTGAATTGAAATTTTGCTTACACGTTTATTTTTCATTAAAATGCATGGTTAGCTAAGTGACGTCATTCTAAATCAAAGATGGCGGGCTAGTTTTTTTTTTAAGCAAGCCCATGATATTGGTATCAAATGAAAGGGTTTGCTGAGAAGAATATGAAAACGAATAAAAGCTTGTTTTTAAATAAAATGATTATATAAATTCTTATAACTAAATAACTATAATATTATAAACAAATAAAACAATAACAAAACATAACGGACATCAGTAACAGTATTAAAACAACTTATTTAATTTTACTCTGACTAATTTGGATGCAACCATGCATCTTTGTACATTTGCTCCATTCTTCTCCTCTCATGTCGTTCTAGGGCTATTCTTGTCCATGTTGGTCCACCACAGCATCTTCTCATTTCCACGTCCCAGTAAACATTAGGCCTTCCTCTTTTCCTTTTGTGTTCCAACATCAGTGTCCATTCTATAACTTCCTTCACCCACCTTCCGTCGGGTGTTTTGACTCCCATGCACCTATCTCCATTTTCAACCTATAATTTATATCCCTACATTATCATATCTAATTATTTCCGTTCCCTTATCCACTCTTTATTTTTCTTTTCTCTTCTTCGAATTCTTAACATGGTTCCCTCCATCTTCCTGACAGCTTCTTGGCCTGTCGCCTGTCACTATTACCCTTTGTCAAGCACCAAGTC
This sequence comes from Gerris lacustris, assembly GCA_951217055.1. Classification (NCBI taxonomy): domain Eukaryota; kingdom Metazoa; phylum Arthropoda; class Insecta; order Hemiptera; family Gerridae; genus Gerris; species Gerris lacustris. Next base: position 2,685,862 of record OX578278.1, on the reverse strand, counting down.
TCACATCCATACATTATAACTGGTTTTACCACGCAATTCCATATGATGCACTAGGATGAAAATCCTTATTTTTGTAAAACTATTATATTTCGGTTTTGATCAGTTTTACTAACAACTCGATTAATCTAGCATAATTTAAGCTTTTAAGGTGTAAATACTTGGTTATAATAGTTATTTATGCACCTAGGGAATAATGAAAGACATTATTTCCCGCGTGACTGAGTTGATTCCTGAGGCAAAGCCGAAGGAATCAAGGCAACTAAATCCCGAGGCGAAGCCGAGGGTATTAGGTATCTTAATTCCCGAGGCGAAGCAGAGGGATTAATGTCAATTAGCTCCCGAGGCGTAGCCGAGGGAGATAATTATAACGAGGGAATAATAATGCATTATTCTCGAGTCTCGAGGTACATACAAAATTTTATCTCCAGAAAAAGCGCTGTATAAGATTTAATCAATAAAGAAAACATTTGTATTTCTTTATTAAACGAATTAAATACAAAAATAAAACAATATAAATTATTTAAAACAAATAATAATCACTTTTAAAGTAATATAAAAAACAAGTTCAACGGAAGCTAAACAAAAGTAAACAAAGCATCGTAGAATGACTCCCAATACAGCTGGGAGTTTTGAAGCAGTGTTGCCAAGCTGATTTCAACCAATTCACCATATTTGCCATTCATTCTCTACTATTTACAAAATAATTAGGTTGGCGAACTTGGATTATAATCCCGTTTTTACATTATTTCCCTGTTTACACATTATTTTCCTGTTTTTAAGAACGGGGATGAAAAGACCAACATTATTACCTATAAACTAGCCCTGAAAAATTACTTTTCGTCCCTATTGGAGATAAAGATATATAATCTTTTATATTTTATCTGCGATTGATATAAAATATAAACATTGTATCTCTGTTTAGATGTGTAGAAAATGATTCTTTACGTACTGGTATCCTATGCGCATGCGCGTTTTCATAATTCCTCTTTTATTCCGCCGTAGTGCGGTAAAAAAGAAGAATTCTTCACCTTAACGCACGATTAGCGAGTTTGTTTACATTTAACAAAACGTATTAACTGATGAGTGCTAATAGTTATTTCAATGAGTGATTTAAGTGATACTACAAATAAAAGAAATTGCCTGTTTTTATTTTTTCTACTTTTTTAATATTATAATATTATATTATTTTCTACTTTTTAATCTTCATCACGTGAAATCGTGTAATCTAGTCTAACCTCACATACATCTCCACCAACTCCTTATAATCTGGAAATAAAATTTAGCTATCAAGATTTGTCTCAGACAAGCATGTGAAATAATTAAAAATATACTTACATTAAAATATAAATATAGACCTACAAATCTTATAGATCATTAATATAAATAACCGCAGGCGCACATTGAGACCAAATTCAAACCAGCTAAGATTGACAACAGTCGAACCATCTAAGATTCTCAATAGTCAAACCATCTAAGATTGACAACAGTCGAACCATCTAAGATTCTCAATAGTCAAACCATCTAAGATTGACAACAGTCGAACCATCTAAGATTCTCAATAGTCAAACCATCTAAGATTGACAACAGTCGAACCATCTAAGATTCTCAATATATAGTCAAACCATCTAAGATTGACAACAGTCGAACTATCTAAGATTCTCAATAGTCAAACCATCTAAGATTGACAACAGTCGAACCATCTAAGATTCTCAATAGTCAAACCATCTAAGATTGACAACTGCCAAACCAGCTAAGATTGACAACAGTCGAACCATGTAACATTGTCAATAGTCTAACCATCTAAGATTGTCAATAGTCTAACCATCTAAGATTGTCAATAGTCTAATCATCTAAGATTGTCAATATTCTAACCATCTGAGATTGACAACAGTCTAACCATCTAAGATTGTCAATAGTCTAACCATCTAAGATTGTCAAAAGTCTAACAAGCTAAGATTGACAACAGTCGAACCATCTAAGATTGTCAATAGTCTAACCATCTAAGATTGTCAATAGTCGAACCATCTAAGATTGTCAATAGTCTAATCATCTAAGATTGTCAATAGTCTAACCATCTGAGATTGACAACAGTCTAACCATCTAAGATTGTCAATAGTCTAACCATCTAAGATTGTCAAAAGTCTAACAAGCTAAGATTGACAACAGTCGAACCATCTAAGATTGTCAATAGTCTAACCATCTAAGATTGTCAATAGTCTAATCATCTAAGATTGTCAATAGTCTAACCATCTAAGATTGTCAATAGTCGAACCATCTAAGATTGTCAATAGTCTAATCATCTAAGATTGTCAATAGTCGAACCATCTAAGATTGTCAATAGTCTAACCATCTAAGATTGACAACAGTCGAACCATCTAAGATTGTCAATAGTCTAACCATCTAAGATTGTCAATAGTCGAACCATCTAAGATTGTCAATAGTCTAACCATCTTAGATTGACAACAGTCATAAACAAGCTAAGATTGACAATGGTCAAACAAGCTAATATAGACAACTGTCAAACCAGCTAAGCTAAGATTCAACTGTCATAAACAAGCTAAGATTGACAACTGTCAAACCAGCTAAGATTGAGCAGTAAGACAAGGAAGGCATTTGGCCTGAGTATGAAGTAACTGTCGTGGGAATGTGAGAATCTCTTATCTCTAATGAGTATTATTGTTATCACTTCAGTAAAATAGTGAGTTGTATGAGTTATCGAAACTTGCATACCGAAGGAATTCTGACATCACAATATTGCGTGGTTAATTCAGCAACTCGTGAGAATCTAATTATTACTTCGCGAAGGCAAAATAATCACATTGTTTGTATTTTGGGAATTATTTTTATCTCTTTAGCCTAATGAAAGGAGGTAATGTTGATTATTAGGTTTCCTTTACCAATTATTTGTATTTCTGATAATTTATTTAAATTTAAGTAACCTCAAATGAGGTGCCTCAGCAAGTAGCTGATGCCGATTATAAAAATGAAATTGAATTCATGTAAACCATTTAATCATGTAAAGAAAGACAATAAAGAGGCTTTATTATTATTACATATTATAATTATTATTATAGACTTAACTTTCACCTCACTCCGCGCGGGGCTCATGCTAGGTATTAGTGGTTATGTTTCCTGTAATCATGTAGGCCCAACAATTAAATTAAATTCTTAAATAATTTTGTTTCCAAAGCCTTCAAGGAATGAAATCAGGACTATATTACACATCATTAATTCCATTACTAAGAATATAATACTCTCCAAATCGTAGTTTGGAGTCTATCTATATATTTAAAAAACAGCCAATAGAAACTATGTAGTATAGTAATAACTAACAATGCAAAAAAAAAGGTGAAATAAATAAGAAAATAAACGTAGACAAATCCAATTAGATTTTACTTTAAATTATAATTATCAATAACTACTGGAGACATACGGAGAAAAATAGACCCCCGCACCGGGACTCGAACCACGGGTCCTCCTATTATTCCGTTACAGGTGCTCTTATCAACTGAGCTATATGGGAGAATGATCTTTCTCTGCCGTTACCGATACAAATTCCCCGAATCCATTCCATTTCAGTGCGGGGGTCTATTTTTCTCTGATGTCTACCGTAGTTATTGATAATTATAATTTGATTTAAAGTAAAATTTAATCTTTTCGTAGTATGAGAAACTACCATAAACTTAAAAATTTGAACCAATTTGACTGGGAAGTCATTCAACAATCATCAACCATGATGGTGCTTTAATTTAATTACCAGTCTCTTCTCTCAATACGGCTGTTGCACCAGTAAATATTTAATAACTCTAGTTCTAGGACAAATTAATAATATAATAAATACTCTATTTAAAGAGCATTAGTGTGAGGTTTAAGAACCCCAATTAGAAATTAAATCGGTCAACAATTGCGGACGCCATAAGAGTTCAAAGTAAAAAAGTAAAAAAACAAACAAATTTAGCTCTATTTAAGGTAGAACCGATAGAGTTACGACAAAAAGTCATAGTACTATTAGCTTAAGTTATTAAGTTACTAAGTTACAATAGTTATAATAATAAGTAAAATGAATTAAGTATTAAGAAAAAGTAAAGTCCGTTATTGATTTTATTAACATCAATGACACTTGACAGTTGACAAACAAATATATAAACAAAACATACAGGTTAAGTAACATAAAAAATACACTAATCAAGAAAACATTAAATTGAACTATACAACACATAAGACCAAGGTTCATCAGTATCAGTATAAAATATGTTACCACTGGTTCAATTTGCTTTTCGATACAACTTACCGTTTAAGTTAGCCGCAATAAGCCTCCAAAAAAAATAATTAAAGATGTGTCCGCTATCTTAAATTTTTAAGTGAGGTAAAATAATTTTAAACTTTTCGGATTTTACAAGTCGGTTTGGACCAAACGCAGTAAACCGCGAGTCTCTATAGGTGGTCTAGAAGTACCCAAACATTTTGACTAACGAGTTGGACCTTCTTTAGGTTATTATTTTTATATAAAATTTTTAATAACTTTGATTTTACTCAATATTTTTTAAATTGAAATTGAATTAGAAAAATGTAGTTTTCAGACCCTGCAAACCCCATATTTCTATCTACTTCAGAAGCTGAGCTATAAGTGTTCAAAAAAGTGCGGGTTTTTTTGGCCCACCCTGTATATAGATAAAGAAACATTTGCTTAGGAGAGCTAATCAGCTGAGATATATTAAAGTTTATAGTTTATTTAGTTAAAGTAAGGTTTCAGTGAGGTTATCTTAGGTGATAAGAATAGTTTTCAGTTTTCACTATTAGCACAGACAAACTGACAAACTAATTATAAACAGATGAACGCTTTGTGACAATATGATAAAGCGGGACTCACCGGATGTGAATTCAAAATACATTAATAAGAATAAAAATTAACTTTCACTTCCTGCGTGAGGCTGGGAGCAGTGTTGCTATTGTTTCCTTCCATCGACAACAACAACAAAAATTCCCTAACTAACAATGTTGACTGATTTACAGCAGATTATACTGCCATCTCTTCAAGTCTTGTATAATTGCCAACTGTTAAAAGAAATCATTTATTTGTTAAGGAAAATATTAAAAAATAAGAAGTTAAACAAAGACTTGTTTGAGAGGTGCGAACCTGCTGCACTTCCTAGTATAACCTCTCATGACAAATTACCTCGTTCATAAAAACCATTTATTTACTTTCGTGTGAGAATCTTCCTAAAACTTCATTTTAATGGCAGCTACAGTTTCATAATTATTATTATTATTATGAAAAATAAAATAATAAATTAAATTAAATGTTTCAAAGTAATGTAGTTAATAAATGTAGCAAAGTGCACATAACAAGTACGAATTCGTTAACCAGCATAATTGGCACAGCCGTTTCAATATGGTGGCATATTGACATATTTATGAAAATAGTCTGCCAATTAGATTACTTACTTTTTGATTTTATGCTTTTACCAGCTATTATTGTCTACTTTATTTCTTACCCACGTTTTTTCAATATTTCAAAAATTGTTTTTGATTATTTATATGAATTAAAGTATTAATTAAGCAAAAGTTAAAAAGCGCAGATGATTAAAATTAATCTGGTGCTATCTGCGGTCTACTTTCGGCTAACCATCCAAATTCATAATGTATGAATATGTAAATAAATGTATGTTTGAGCGCATGTAGAAGAGAAAAAAAATCGGTCCGAGACAACTCAGACAAACTTTCTCATATATGAGTTTATAATTACTTAGCCCAGTGTTTCCATTTATTAGTTTTCAAATGTACATTTAAAATTATTGAACATTTCATCAAAATTTATCATAATAATAACTTCTCCTGGTCGGGGAATCGAACCCGGGCTCTCTCCGTCCGCGTTTTAAGCTAATATCTCAGGAACTAGATTTTTCTCGGGAAAACGGCTTATATCATTGGATTCGTATTCAAATGGACTACATTTAAGAATTTTTTAATCAAAATCGTCGGAACCGTTTTCGAGAAATAATTTTTTTCCATGTTTTTTCAGAGTTTTTGGGGGGTAGCGCCCCCAAATTTAGAACTAAAATTCATTTCTCGATTTCGCCTCGGGGTATGATTTTTCTGAACATGCATGCCAAATTTCGTCAAAATCGGCCCAGTAGTTTGGGCTCTAGGTGTCTGCACAGACGACAGACAGACGACAGACAGACATTTTTTAAAAACCACTTTTTTGGACTCAGGGGACCTCAAAACGTGTAAATCCATCAAAATCTCAAAATCGAATTTTCGCGCCATCACAATACTTTCTCTTTATATGAGAAAGTAAAATGGGTGCAGATGGTTAAAATACATAGGACTAACAATTATGACCTGACATCCAAATTTAATTTAATTAGTTTTTAAGATACGATGCTTCGCAAAAAATTGAACATCAGACTGACACGGGACCAAAAATGTTCCCTGATGTCTCCGACGGATTTCTTTCTTGGAATTTATGAAATCGAAGATATAATAATTACAAGATAAAAAGAACTTACTTATATATGTACTACGTTTTTAAATTTTCTTTTGAATCATAGGTAGTGTTGATAATATAATTGTCATTGTTATATATAATGTTAGTGAAAAAAAATACATAGTTCCGAATTTATTTACATACTTCACATAATAATTACAACCATCTAGAGAGCTGATCTTAAACCTACAGAAGGACAAATCTTTGTATAACGGATCTCACCAACACCGAATCTAAACCGTGCCATTGATATGCCCCTATGTAAGGACAGTAAGAGAAGAAAAATGTGTACAAGTAAAGAAGGATAGATGCAGAAAAATTAAACCTATACCCAGGACACAAGTGTAAACAAACGTGGGTGTCACACGTCAATTAATTTATTTCTTTGTTTACTTTTCGCTGTCATTCAATGTTTACCTCTTTAAAAAAAATCACAAATTTGAAACCCGTCAAAATGAAGATTGTTAATACTATGGGATATGTCAAAACAAATAAAATAACTTGTGGATTTTTTTCCGAACTAACTTTCCATACAGCAAAATTTGCTGAAAACTAAATAAATTCTGCTGAAAGATGGCTAAAAGTATTAAAATAATGCATTTTCATCATGTTCTGAGCTATTCTAAAAGTTTCAAATGTCTACCTACTCGGGAAGTTAGATAAAAATCGATTGCAAGATTTGTACTGGACAAACAAACAAACAAACAAGAAAGCAAGCTAATAAAAACGTAGTAAAAAATGTTCGTTCTTAGGAACGATCACATAGCTTCTGTAACCGGTACGGTAAGGGATCGGAAGTGAGAAAAATAGGTTGTACATAAAGTACGTGATATGAGAGGAAGCTATGTGCTACACTAATTGTATTTGCATTCAATAACTAAATTTTGGGTCTACACAGTACATATATGGTTTAAGCCGGACGAAGTATTGCTCAAACAAAGTAAGAATAAAGACGGTCTACTAGAAAGAAACAGGTCTAAGTTACGAAGCATTGCAAAGCTTGACACCTGATAACAGGGAGTTAAACAGACGCGAGATTACTAAGTTGCTTCATCTGAGGCAACTAATCAATTTTCTTGGCTGTTCAGATGAAAAGGTTGATGAGCGTCTGAAAGAGAGTTGCATCATTTCATCAAAAGCTACGCAGAGATTACTTTGGGAGTACTTCATCATATATCTGACTATAGAAAGCTTTGTGACTCACTTGAACTCTCAAGTCTTTCACACAATCTTCAACTTAATAATATTCCGTTTAGTAATCCGTTTTGAAAAAAAAAGGATGACAGACAGACAGACAGACGGCGCCAGACAGACAGACTCCTTGTCGATATTTGAACATGTCTGGTGTAAGATTCCGATTACTTCATCTTCTCTAATGCTTTCTAAGGTAAAGGTTGAGTACCTGGTAAAACTCAGTTTTATTTGATAAGACTTATATAAGAATATGATAAGAGAATATTAACAAGTCTAGATTACTTCATAACCTCGAGAACTCATCATAACTTCCACGTGTCCTGTCGAAATCCAATCAGAATCAAGAATTCCCTTGTTAATCCTTTCAATGACTGACATCCGACCAATGAAATACCAACTACAGCAATGTCTTGCATCCTTTAAGATGAGTTCATACGCGTTTTCCTCACGCGTTTGGGATATTATATTAAAAGCGTTTAGGCTAGATAAATAAATTGGTCCGAAACAACTCAGACAAACTTTCTTATATACGTGTTCAAAATTATTTGGCCCAGTGTTTTCCACTTATTAGTTTTCGTAGGGAACATTTAATTATTATTGAACATTTCATCAAAATGTATCATAAAAATAATTTCTCCTCGGCGGGAAATCGAACCCGGCCTCACTCTGTCCGCGTTTAAAGCAATTTTTTTAGGGACTAGATTTTTTTTCCGGGAAAACGGCTTATATTATTAGATTCGTATTTAAATAGTCTTCATTTTAGACATTTTTAATCAAAATCGTAGGAACAGTTTTCAAGAAATATATATTTTTTTCCACGTGTTTTCAGAGCTTTTTCGGGGGTAACGCCCCGAAATTTGAAGCTTAAATTCATTTCTCGATTTCGCCTCAGGGTATATGAATATAAATATTTAATATTTCTATCCACCTCTAAATACTTCTATACATTTCAATAGTACATTACGCGTCGAGTGCGGAAAGTAGCATTTTGCATGCGAGTGTGGAGTTTGCACCCGAGCGATAGCGAGGGTGGTAAAACCACACGAGCAATGCAAAATGCCGTTTTCGCACGAGTTGCGTACCGTACTTTATCTACGATTGTTAGATTTAAATAATAAATACAGAAACAAATAAACTTGCTGTATGTAAGTTCGTATCTCTCTCTTGATAAAGATGGCATTAATTCATTTGTTGTATTTTTTGCCGAATTAATTATTTCTGGAGGATTATTATTCTCCACATTTTCGTCAAAGTCACTTGATTCACTCATTGTTTTTCACTAAAAGCTCGATATAAACAGTTACTTTAATAAAAGAACACCAAATTAGTTTTGTTAAATGTAAACAAACTCACTAGTCGTGCGTAAAGCTGAAGAATTCCTCTTCTTTACCACACTAGTGCGGTAAAGAAGAGGAATTATTCAGAACTATGAGACGCGCATGCGCAATGAATACAAGTACGTAAATAATCACTTTCTTCATCTAAACAAAGATATAATGTTTATATTTCGTATCAATCGTAGATAATATTATTTATTCACCTCTAACCTCCTCTGAATACTTCAATATACCACTAAGTACAAGTAATTTCCACTAAATACTTTTAGCCATCTCTAAGAACCTCTAAATACTATTACACACAGGGCTCGATTTGAGGCGGAACGCGGCGGAACGGCGTTCCGGGACCTCTCTCTCTCTCTGATTAATTATAAGAAAATTATCGGCACTAAGATTTGCACTAAGAGTGTGGGTTTATGTCTAAAACTGCTTAAAATACTGGTTTTAAACGTTAATTTTTAGGTATCCTAGGTATCGGTTTAATTTTTCAGCATCTGTACTTCTTTACTTGTACACAATTTTTCTTTTTCTTTTCTTACTGTCCCTACACAGGGGCATATCAATGGCACGGTTTAGATTCGATGTTGGGGAGATCCGTTGTACAAAGATTTGTCCTTTTATAGGTTTAAGATCAGCTCTCTAGAATACTCTAGATGGTTGTCATTTATGTGGAGTAAATAAATTCGGGCCTATTTGTTTTCTCTAATACTATATTATAACAATGATAATTAAATTATCAACATTACATATGATTCAACAAAATTTAAAAACGTAGTATATAAAAAGTTCTTTTTATCTTGTAATTATTAAGAATTTTTCCCATTCATCTTGATCTTCTATAGTTATAACCATACGGGAAGGTAATCTATCCTACTAGAAGTTCTTGGGGACACTTTTTTCAATCCTTACTTGGTTGAAATCAAGGATCTTATAAAATAGGGATTGAGCACTAGGCGATAAAAGTGTCGCCACGAACTTGGAAAATCTAATAGGATAGATTACCTTCCCGATGGTTATAACTATAGAAGATGAAGAAGAATGTGAAAAATTCGATCAGGTTATGTTATTTTCTTTCCTTCCACTCACATTTTGTATTTCACCTTGTTTGGTTGTGAATCAATAACTTTAACCAATGTTTTACACAAAAAACTCTATATAAAACTTTGGATTTTAATATTAATACCTCAAAATTTACATTTCAGAATCAAAATCAGCAGAAGGCTTTACTTAAATAACGTAGTTCCTATCTACTTCAAATTCATATTATTTGCTTAACTATAAGATAAAATAATACATATTTAAATATGTATAACATTTACGTTAAACTTTTTAAAATTGTATGTATAAAATTATTTGAGAAGGTAAACTGTGATAATTTTGTAGAAAAATCTTTTTCTGCAATAGAAACAACCCGTTTCCAAATTAATTAATATTAATTATTCGGTTATAAAATACTATTCTTATAACTAAATTTTATTAATATATTAAATTAAAACTGTAAATTGAAATAATAAAAAAAACCCTTAAAACAAGAAAATATTTCATTAAAAACTTGATTAACAAATGTTAGATTGTAACCTTTTATTCAAAATAAACAGTGGGGATAACAGTCGGGAAGAAATTCGTCCTACCTATGCGCGCGCACAGTGGTAGTTTGATGTTGATTTTTTCCAAGTTCTTGGCGACACTTCTTAACCAAGGAGGTGTGCTTAGTGCTCAATCCCTAATTTATAAGATCCTTGGTTGAAACACATGAGTGACTACTAATGTTTACGAGAAGGTAAGGTTACTCTTCTAGTGCCATGATAGCGGGTTTATTAGAATGTTCAACAAGATTGCAACGTCTGTGTGTCAGCCAAGAGATACAGATCTCTCAGCTATCCGTGAGAGATCTGGTGTCTCTGATGTGACCTTACCTCCCCCGCGATCATCTAACAATGAAATCCTTTCACAGTCGGTCCATTACCTAGCCAACGTTTAAATCTATTTCTTAACATTTATATTCAATTCTCAACTACATGTTATTAAAATAATTATAACTTTATCTAGATTATTATAAAATCAAATTCTCAAAGGTTAGCCAAAAGTGTATTGACCCATACTACATGTTGTACTACACGTTCAAGGTTGGTAAAGTCTTTACCAAGCAAGGGACGTTAAATATTATAAAACTTTAATCTATTGCTTCCGAGCTTACCGAAGGTAACGGAAGCTATGTGATCGTTCTGAAGAACAAAATATTTTTAGGTCTCCGATTTCAAAAATTCTAAGACAGAAATCCGTTTCAGACATCAGGGAACATTTTTGGTCCCGTGTCTGTCTGTCGGCCTGTCTGTCGGCCTGTCGTTCAATTTTTGCGATCATCATATCTTAAAAACTACAAGTTCAATTTTAATGAAATTTAGGTGGTTGGTCATAATTAGCGCATTGTTGGTCCCATATAAGTTTCAACCTTCTGCGCCTATATGTTTCTCTTCCACATGCGCACAAATATACATTTATTTACTCCTATAACTTCAAAAGTACTTATGTGATTTGAATGAAACTTTTATAGTTTATCGGAAGAAACCCGCAGATAGCCCCAGATTAATTTGAACCGTCTGCGATCTTTAACTTTTGCTAAATTGATACTTTGATGCATGTAAAATAGACTGCCAATTATTGGCACATAGCTTCTTCGCATCCTATCACGTACGTTATTGATTTTATGCTTTCACAAGCTAATTTTGTCTAAATTGTTTTCCCCGTTTTTTTAATCTGTCAAAATTGTTTTGATTTCTTTTATGAATTAAAGTATCAATTTAGCAAAAGTTAAAGAGCGCAGACGGTTCAAATTAATCTAGGGGTGTCTTCGGGTTACTTTGGATAAACAATAAAAGTTTCATACAAATCAGATGAGTCCTTTCAAAGCTATAGATAAAAATAAATGTATTTTTGTGCGCAAATGAGCTTAGAAGGTTGAAACTTATGTGGGGCCAACAATGAGCTAATTATGACATTATCATACAAAATTATTTAAAATCAGACGTGTAGTTTTTAAGATATGTTGGTTCACACAAATAGAACGACAGACCGACAAACCTTTGGTAAGCTCTGAAGCAAAAATAAATAAAAAAATGATACTTTATAAAAACGGGGAAACAATAAATAAAATTGATAACAATGGCTTGTAGAAGCATAGCATCAATAAAGTACGTGATAAGAGGCAAGGAAGCCATGTGCCACACCAACTAGCACTTTATTCAGGCCCGCGGTAAGCATGTGATGCGCTGTGGGCCCAAGAGATATCCGCGCCCTTGACCCCCCCCCCCCCCCCCCGATTTTGACGATATTTGGCATACATGTTCAGAAAAATCATACCCCAAGGCTAAATGCATTTTAGCCCTGAAAAACGGTTCCGACGATTTTTATTAAGAACTTCTAAATTTTATTAGTACGTTTAAATTCGAAACTAACGACATAAGCAGTTTTCCCGGGAAAAATCTAGTTTACTCAGAAAATAGCTTAAAACGCGGACGGATTCCCCGCCGAGGAGATGTTATTTTTATGATAAATTTTCATGAAATGTTCAATAATAATTAAATGTAACTACCAAAACTAGCAATTGGAAAATACTGGGCTAAGTGTTATGAACTCGTATATCAGAAAGTTTGTCTGAGTTGTCTCAGACCGATTTTTTCATAGCAAATTCAATAATTATATCTTCAAAATCTGCCCAATGAAAAGAACCATAAAATTGTTTAGTTTATTATTGTCTCATATAAAGAGAAAATTTTAGTTTGATGGATTTACACGTTTTGAGGTCCCCTTAGTCCAAAGAAGTGGTTTTTAAAAAATATTTGGTTGTCGTCTATCCATGCAGATGCCTGGAGCCTAAACTACTAGGCCGACTTTTAATTTTAGCTTCAAATTTGGATTTGGGGGCGTTACCCTCAAAAACTCTGAAAAAAAATGAAAAAAAATTATTTCTCAAAAACGGTTCCGACGATTTTGATTAGAAAATGCTAAAATGTCAAAACAAATCTGACGATATAAGCGGTTTTCCCGGGAATAATTTAGTTCCTAAGAAAATAGATTTTGTTGGGCCTAACCTCGTGCGCCCCAAACCTCTGCGCCCCTGGGCCGGGGCCCGCCGGGCCCATTTGTTAAATAGGCCCTGACTTTATTTTTCTTGTTTTGGAAGGTCAGTGCCCCAAATGTAGTATTTAAATTTTGATTTAGCATCTGTACTCTAAATGGCATTAAATAACTAAAGTTTGTGATTTAATTTTTTTTAAAAAATAAAGAAGGCCCGTGATTCGAATCCCGGTGCTGAAGTCTATTTTTCTCTGTCTGTCTCCCGTTGTAAATAGTAATTATAATTTGATTTAAATCTAAATTTTGTGGTAAATTAAAAACTTTACACAATTATTGATACATGTTATCTAAATCTATTCATTACCTTTTACTTGTTAAAAAAACCTGTTAAAAAAAAACTAATAGATATAGAAAAGAGCGCTTTACAGATACCATCGGATATTATTTGGAACTATATTACTGTGGATATCTTTGAAATACCTAAATACATGTAATACATTATATTTTAGTCTAGTTTTATTAACTTTATTATAATATTTTAAAAATATTCTACTAAGAAATAATATTTATGAATAGTTAGGTTCTGGAGATAGGGATCTACCAAGACTTGTTTTTACTAAACTTTCTCTAAATATTCATTTTTGTTTAATTTATGAGCAGTTTAAAGTTTTTTTTGAAAAAAAAAGTAAATTTTAAGATCGAAATGCCGATTTCCATGGTCTTTGGAGGAACAACTCGCTCACGATGCATGTCTAATTTCTATATCGTTTATGGGAGATCTTATGAAAGTACCGCCGAGGATTATCTGGAGTGGTTCTGGCCGAAGACGGCAGGACAGGTAGCGGATTATGTCCTGGTGCCGACAGGACATAGGACATGCCGATGCAGAAGGACGAAGAGCGTCCTTGAAGGGAGAATCTTCTTGTTACGTGATGTAACCCCTTAAGTGGTTAGATCGCCCCGGGCGTCCCTGAACCTCCGTCACGTTGAGGCCGGATACCGGGGGTTACATGACGACCCCTGACTTCGACTCCCACTCGTCCGACGTCCTTCCCCGCTTGCCGCACCTCGGACCTTCACTCCACTGTTCTCGCAAGAGATAATCTTGAAGAAGAGAGGAACGGGGAAGATTAAGAATTCTCATGGAGTACCGTCCGAGAGGGGCTGATTAGCAGCCTCTATTACGCCGAGTACGTCTCCGGGGTTAGCGGGTCAATGCCTCTACTTCCACAACGTCCTATTATTCCCTTGTTGTTCAGATGCGCTGGGAAGACTTCCATCAGCTGAACACTCTCGCTCTCAAGCATTGTCTTCCCTCACCCCGGTGAACGCGAGACCTTTATCTCTCGCTTTACAATAAGTCTTCTTCTTTAGCGGACGTTTCGTTTTCACATCTTTGAATAATTCAAGAGGTAATAAATAGAAGCTGGAATGCAGTCGGGTCCGACCTTGTTTTCATAACTAGTAATTATCAATGCGAGATGCATCCAACTATTAGCAAAACAACAAATATATTTTACAACCATTCAAAGGACTGATAATTCCTAACTACATATATTTCTATTGTTCCAAACTCTAGTCTTTTAAATGTAAGCAGATTGTCAATTAGTCAATGTTATCTGTATTTTCACTGCTGCATCAGTAAACTCATAATGGATAATGTAACAGTAGTCAAATAAGATAAAAATCATTTAGATAATAACTAACTAAACTAAAGCACCTGACCTAAAAGATAACTCCAACAAAATGCCATAATATGATTATGTACTTTAGTTGGCTAGACTGATAAAGTTGGCAACCCTTTGTTTGTTTGTATCCTCAAAGTTCAGACATATTTACCTCACTGCGCTTTATTACACTGTAGTAATAAAAAATAATGGCACTTCTTTAGATTATTACTCCCCTTACAAGAAAAACAGAGGGGAGTAACAATCTGAAGAAGGTGTACGAAATGTTCTTCTTTAGATTGTTATTCCCCTTATAAAATCAGAAGTGTGATATTCCTTTGTCCCAAAGTACATTGGACTAAACATCCCTTTGTCTTAGTTAATAATCAAAGTTAAATATAATAATAGTTATTTAGTCAAAGTCATTTATATTCAAAAAAAAAAAAACATAGGGAAGTAACAATCTAGGGAAGTAACAATCTAAAGAAGTGCCAAAATAATTTTATTTAAATCTATTATATTGAGATTATAAGCTTACGACTCTATCCAATATTTTGATATTCTTTTCTATCCCTTATATACTTCGCTCATGACTTTCTGAGAAAAAAACCTACCCAAGTCCCTACCTACCTGAGTTTATAAACCTACCTAAATATGTATTTATTTGTATATTTATATAGTTTAGGTATACTCTAGGCTTCGGCTGTGCCTGTCATGGCTACTTTTCCCCAAAAACCTGAACCTTTCAACAGACAGGTTCTCGGGCTTTGCTGGTCGACATCTTAGATGGCGGAGCGTAGTGGCTTATTTGTAACATTAAATTTCTTATTGCTTCTGAACGAAAATTTTTTATGTCTCCGATTTCAAAAATTCCAAGTCAGAAATCCGTTTCAAACATCAAGAAACATTTGCTCCCAATCTTACCGAAGGTAACGGAAGGTATGTAATAGTTCTGAAAAACGAAAAAAATGTAGTCTCCGATTTCAAAAGTTTCAAGACAGATATCCGTTTCATACATCAGGGAACATTTCAGGTTCCGTTTCTGTCTGTCGGTCTGTCGTTCAATTTTTGCGAACCAACATATCTTAAAAACTACACGTCCGATTTTAATGAAATTTGGGTGGTAGGTCATAATTTAGTCCCATATAAGTTTCAACTTCTGCGCCTCTTTGTTTCTCTTCCAGATGCGCACAAACATACACCAATAGCTTCAAAAGTACTCATCTAATTTGTATGAAACTTTTATAGTTTATCGAAAGTAACCCACAGATAGCCCCAGATTAATTTGAACCGTCTGCGTTCTTTAACTTTTGCTAAATTGATACTTTGATTTATATAAAAAATCAAAACAATTTTGACAGATTAAAAAAACGGGGGAAACCATTAAACAAATTAGACAATAATGGCTTGTAAAAGCATAAAATCAATAAAGTACGTGATAGGATGCGAGGAAGCTATGTGCAACACCAATTAGCATCTATTTAGCTACGAATGATAGTTTCGGAAAGATGAGCGAAAAAATTTAAAAAAAGGCACATTTAAAGCGCTCTTCTTTCTACCTTACCACCTCCCACCAGGACTTTTAATTTTCTTCAAACTAAGGTATCAAGGAACAACTGTACCAATTTTAAACATTCTGAAAATTCTTTCTCTCGATTGGCCTTATTGTGTTTGATTTGACTATATATTTAGCCTGTATGTATCTCCTTCTCTAGCACTGTGACTTTTTGTTTCAACCTAATTTAAATCTACTTCGCTTTGAGGATTCGTTGGATCCGAACCAAGAATCTTCTTGGAACTCGGTCGCTATTTCAATTAATATTCAGTGAATCGTTTGAGGACTTTATAAAAAGTCGAATGTGAGCTACATCTGATTTAAACATTAGTTAGGAATGTAAAAACACTGCCAGGAGAGAACCTGGTGGAGAGTGTAGGAGGCTTGTTAGAAAGCTCTAGATGAATTCCTAATCAATGGTAATATAAAGCAGTTCACACCATGTCCTGTCCTTGAATTCCTTCCATGTCCTGTCCTTTAATTCCTTCCATGTCCTGTCCTTTAATTCCTTCCATGTCCTGCCCTTGAATTCCTTCCATGCCCTGTCCTTTAATTCCTTCCATGTCCTGTCCTTTAATTCCTTCCATGTCCTGGCTCTATATTTTAAAACACTTCTCCGAGGAGACGGCCCAATTCCTCCGTCTTATCATCCTAGTCTATAGGGATCATCTTGAACCTTCTGAAAGGTGCGGAGTGTGATAACAAGTACGGCAATTTCCGCAAAAAGACCAGTCATGCACCATGAGTTAATGATCGAATTTTCAAAGAAATCTGTGCATTATTGGCTTATGATAATATAGGCAAATTTTGGTTTTGAATTTGGATGGGTGAAAAAAAGAAATTTGGTACACAGGGGTACGGGGTACCAAAGTCAAAATAGTATAATATACCCTTCAAGATGCATATCATTGCAAAGCTCTTTAAGATTACAGTAATTGTGTTTATATACACTTCTGTCATATTTTCGTATAAGAGGGGGGTAAAATGGAAAAAACACGTTTTTATGCTATTTTTGATCCTAAGTTGTCAATATTTGACCCCTAAATGGAGTCCAAAAATTCTGGACAACGAATTCATCCTTTCTTTTAATATTATTGACATTTTAAAATTTGTTTGGATTTTTTTAAGTGCATCCTAGGGTGAGATATCGTCTGGAGTGACACACATATATATACATACATACATATATACATACATAAAAAATTGTTAAATTTTAGGAATCGATTCAGAATGGTCTAAAACGAATTTCCATGGAGAAAAGTTTCAAAAATTCGCATTAAAATAGCTTAATTTTCTTCGAAAATTCGCTAAAAAGTGTTAAATTTCAGGAATCGATTAAGAATGGTCTAAAACGAATTTCGAAGGAAACATTTTTGAAGCCATTGTAATAGCTTAATTTTCTTCGAAAATTCGCTAATATTAGGTAAAAAAAAGCATAGTTACAACACAGATTAGGAGATTACTGAGGTGGTACTCCAATAATTAGGATTACAATAGTATTAGTTTCTAAGATGGCCATGAGGTCACAGACTTTCTCAATCTCTGAAATGAAGAACTTACATTCGTTCAACTATATTATGATGTAATTTCACGAAATTGATGTGTTAAACCGAGGGCTTTAATTTGTACGAGTTCTATAAGTAAAATTACTCATTTGTAAGTTACGTAAAAATTCAAAATAACCCAATATAGCAACCAAAACAATTACAATTCGCTTCCAAAAAACACACAAATAACCTTCTCCCAAGGTTATCTTAACTGAAGTGATGTGGTAAAGTTAAATGACTAATTACTACACCTCCAACATATTTTTTATATTGTGGTAATGATCTGAACATGCTCAATGCTCTGCAGTTTGTAATATAACCTTCCCAAACATATAAACAATCATTTTAAAAGCTACTAAATGTTGAAATAATGTTAATCCCAACAAAAACAATTATGTAAAAAAATAAACCAAGTCTCGCGTAAAAAGTTGTGAGATCATAGGTGTAGCCCTCGTCCATGTAAATTCTACTAGGTCTGATTTATTTAGTACAAGTGAATAATGTTTGTCTGTCCCCCCCCCCCCCCTCTCAATTCTTTGGCTCTCACAAATTCAAATATTTTCATTCCAATATTACTCTATACGTTTGTATTAAAAAAAAAAAAAATGTGATAGGCTCTCACGCATTAGAAGTGAGTCTAGAATGCATTGCTGTCTTTCATTTTTTGACGAATTTATTATTTCAGGATTAAGAAATGGTTATGGGAAATTTAATTGAAAAAAAAATATTGCTACGCCAAGGCAACCACATTTATTCCAATAAAAATAAAACTTCGTTACACGATGTCACTATATGAAAAAATAATTAAAGCAATGTTTATATCTGTGTATATATTATTGTTTGTCATTTATACTAGTGGTTCTTAACCTTTTGGTAAGCACGGCCCCCTTAAAATCTCCAAATATAAATATATAGAGAGTACCCTAAATACCTTTCGAGGCCCCCCAGTTAAGAACTGACGGGCCGACGCACCTCGAAATGATTTGTTATTGCTACGGTAAGGCAACCACATTTATTCCAATAAAAATAAATATTTGTTTTGATTTGCGGTCTTTAAATAGATATAATAACTTATTTAAATTAATATAATTAATTTTTACTTTTTTCTTGTAAGTATACAATTAAGCCCGTTGCCATGAACCCATAAAATAATCTAATTATAATAAATAGTCTAATTACATATAATCCATCTAATATTAAATATTACGCTTATATACCAATTTTGTGTAAATACTAATTGGCAATGTAATTGGGGCAATAGATAGCATGTTTGTTTGATGATCCGGAAGTCAGTGGTTCGCATCTCGCCTATGTGAAAGATTTTTTACAGATAAATCTTTCACCAGGATTAGTCTCGAAACACAAATTCCGTTTCATGATTTCCGTCCCACAAATTTCATTACAATTAATCTGTAAAAATGTTGGAATCTTGGATGAGTCTCGAATCGCAAACTTCGTTACACGATGGTCCCTATTTGAAAAAATTCACTCTACCGCCGCCAAAGAAGTTTAGTCGAGGAGATAGCGTGCAACAAGTGTCTGACTAACATCAAGCTAGAGTTTTGTTTACAAGTAAATCTTTTGTTGCCTATTAAGAATATGTGTTTAGTTTTTATAAAATTGTCTGCCTTTTTTTAGATTAGTTGTTTCATTTATTTTTATTGGTGCCTTTAATTTTCTGTTTAATCATTACATTATATTATAATTATTTAAAGATCTACGAATCCGAATCATACCAAACATTTATTTTATTTGGAATAAATGTGGTTGCCTTGGCAATGTTTTATAAACAAACTATAAAGTAATAGTCATTCTTGAGAATTATATATAATTTTTTTTCAGAATCGAATTTTTCCTTTTGAAGCCAAAGAGTTAAGTTTTAAGTTTTTCATGTACCTAATTTAATCATCTACCAAAGCCAGATCTGGTATTTAAAGTTTTCTCTCATTATTATTATTATTATTTGTTTTCTCTCACCTTTCAATTAAGCTTTACTTACTTTATTTATCTTCTGACTTATACCTTTGGGGCCCCACCTTTCTTTCTAAAACTTTACATTTTTATTTTATAATTCTGAATCTTTTATATCCATCAAGTTGTTTATACTAAGAATGTTAATTATTTGTAATTATTTAATCCATCTCACTTGAACTTTGTAATCATACTCTTAATTTAATATTATTTATAATTTATTATTTGAAACTGACCGACAACTTTATGCACACAGATTATTCTTATTATTTAGCTTCCTTTTCTTTTTTTTATATTTAGAACCTCTATCTTTACTACCTTTATCTATCTTTTCCGGTTTTCATATCATTTACAAAATAGTCGTCGTGTGCAGGAGTTTTCGGTTAGGAGGCAATTTGCTGTCTCACATCGTTTGGTGTAAAATCTCAGTACATATTTTTATAACCAAATCTTTTTATAAAATTAAGTATATTTTATAAAAAGATTTGGTTATGAAGTTAATTTATCATTCGGATTTTTTAATTATTATTATTTTTAATTTCAATTTTTACTATTATTCTTTTTTCTTCGTATTTTCTGAACTGCTACCATCGGCAGGTAAGAGGAGTTGAACTCTATTATTCTTTTCACCTCCCCCCCCCCCCCCCCCCCCCGCCAAAACAATATGTGTTCGGCTAAGCTCGTCTGTGGGACATGGCTTGGTAATAGACGTTTGAAAAAAACAAACCGGTGGAGAGCGGCCATGTCCCGTCCTTTTTGGTGGACAATGTGATTTTTTTTTACGAAATTAGTTAGTAGACCAAAAATCAAGTTGATGGTAGGTTGTGTAGCGTGGGGGACAACCAGCGACGTCTTTATGCGACTTCATGAGTACATCTATATAGCCCCCCTCAAGTGGGGGTTATGCGACTTCATGAGTACATCTATATAGCCCCCTCAAGTGGGGGTTATGCGACTTCATGAGTACATCTATATAGCCCCCTTCAAGCGGAGATTCGCTAGCTGTGAACATGGCCAAGGGGATGTAGGAAAAGTGGATTTGATTAGTTCAATGTTAAAATATGGCCGAGGGGGGATATGTGGACTGTATAATATTAACACTTAAACATGGCCGAAGGGGATAAGTGGACTGTATAATATTAATACTAAAACATGGCCGAATGGAGGATAAGTGGTCTGTATTATTACCTTTAAGTCCGAATACTCGCAAGGCATATATTTGCGAAATATAACAGCACGCGTTAGTCTTTCAAAATAATGCTAATATTATACAATTATTTGTTTCAGGGCCGAAAGGGTTCCAGTTCGGAGGTCACAACTACTTCTACTCAGGTCACGTGAACCCTCACAGGAGTACTAGAGTGGACTGGCTGGACGCGAGGAACATCTGCCGTGAGTACTGTATGGACCTCGTCTCCATGGAGACCCAACAAGAGAACGATCTCATATACAACCTCATCCGACAGAGTCAGTACCTTCCAACAACTATTTACTTTTAAATTTCACCATAATTAAATCTCTACGACTATTTTAATTAAAATTCTGCTAAAATTATGTAATGTTAAACCACTTCCGTTTTGTCAAAAAAAATTAAAAAACTGTAACCTTCTCTGAATAAGACAAGTAACCCCAACGAGGAACGCTGATTCTAAGAGGAGGTGGGAGAGGAGGGTGGTGGACTTTATAATATTATTGTTAAAACATGGCCAAAGGGAGGATAAATGATAAATGGGCTGTATAATATTAATATTAAAACATTAAATAATGTTTATCTACGATTGATAAGAAATATAAACATTATATCTTTGTTTAGATGCGTAGAAAGTGATTATTTACGTACTTGCATTCATTGCGCATGTGCGTCTCATAGAACTGAACAATTCCTCTTCTTTACCACACAGTGTGCGGTAAAGAAGAGGAATTCTTCAGCTTTACGCACGATTAGCAAGTTTGTTTACATTTAACAAAACTAATTTGCAGTTATTTTATTAAAATAACTGTTTATATCGAGTTTTTAGTGAAAAACAATAAGTGAATCAAGTGACTGACGAAAATGTGGAGAATAATACTCCTCCAGAAATAATTAATTCGGCAAAAAATACAACTCAAGAATTAATGCCATCTTTATCAAGAGAGAGATACGAACTTACATACAGCAAATTTATTTTTTTCTGTATTTATAATTTAAATCTAACAATCGTAGATAAAGTACGGTACGCAACTCGTGCGAAAACGGCATTTTGCATTGCTTGTGTGGTTTTACAACCCTCGCTGTCGCTCGGGTGCAAACTCCACACTCGCATGCAAAATGCTACTTTCCGCACTCGACGCGTAATGTACTATTACATCACATAGCAACCGTAGATCAAATATTTAATCACATTGTACCTAATTTATTTTAATTCTATTAATATAAACACTATACATTAAAAAAATATAAATCTATGGTCATTTGTTTTTGTTTTTTTAAATCACCAAATGTTGATGTGGAATCTGTTGTTTCTTATTAATAACTTCTTCATTTACAGCAGCTGCTCGGGTCTGTTCTGCAATGCACATATGCAATGCTAGTTTTCAAATTTTATTTTTATATACATATTTTATGGAAAGTTGACTTTTCGCCAAAATGATAATATTAAATAAGAAATTATGATAAGAAATATGGAATTTATGATTAAATAAACTTCCTTAATTTTTGCAGAATAATAATAATAAAATATTTTTTAATCCTTCTTCACAAACTTTGTTTCTTCTTAAATACATACTTTAAATACCTTAAACATTTTATTTACTCTATATATTTTAAAATCACACCTTATTACTTTCCCTTTCCTAAAGGAAAAGTATAGTTTTATTATCGTAATATGTTTACTATTTAATTTCCCGCGGGGTTTTCTTTAAAAAATAATTAATTTTTAACAAATGTTTGTATTCCACAATCGTTTACCAGTGAGTGGATACTGATTACTCTGTATTTTATCTTATCAAGTCTCTCCTCTAATCATTTTGTTGGCTAATGTTTGCAGACGATGTGCCGTACATCTGGACTTCGGGACGTCTCTGTGACTTCAAGGGGTGCGAGGGCAGGAGAGACCTCGAACCTAAGAACCTTTATGGATGGTTCTGGTCTGCAACCAGAGGCAAGATGGCACCAACCAATCAGGTACGTCCCTTCTATTTGATTTGAGATGCTGGGTATTACAAAAAGGCTGGGGCATCAGTAGCTCATATTGAAGAGCACATAAATAATCAATTAAGTTAAAAAGCATCGGGTATGGTCACATCGTAAATGGGTGACTTCTGATCTGGTTTAAATCCCTAGACCTTGAGTGAGTCATATGATATCACTGACTTCGTTCGTTTCAAACCATTCTTTCACTAGATCGTTCAGGTGAGCTGGTGGTGGAGGTCAATTTATTTCATTGGAAGAGCAAACACTCTTAGAATGACAAGATGCCCAGTGTGTGCAGTGTTTCGTCTGCGTAGCAAGGCACATCGCCATATTTAGGCAAATTCAGTTGCTCCCCATACATTTTCAGGCCCCCAAAAGCCTATTGCTAAGCCTATTGCCTAAGAGCTATTGCCTTTAGCCATTTGCTAAGCCAACTCACTGCCTTAAGCTGGGTTCACAGTCCGGATTACCATGCGTTCCATGCTATGTATATCTAATAATGAACATGCTGTCATGGAGACATCGTCGCATGGTTTTACCCACCCTTGTTTTGATCTGCAGATCCTAAAAAGAGAGAAGGACTGGGAGGTTTCATTAAGGTATAGTAGCACCTAGACAAAGTTAGTTTAGAACTTAACTTCTTACGAGGAGGCTGTAGATTATTTTGAATTGTATATCGTGTAGAATTAAACAATGAGAACTTAAATTTACCATACATCTGTATGTTCACAGAGTCCCGCAGGTTGGGGCTTCAACCCATGGTCTCGTACCGGACACAAGAAAACACCTCAGCCTGACAACGCCGAATTCGACATCAACAGAACAGCCGAATCTTGCTTGAGCATCCTCAACAACGTTTACGGAGACGGCATCCAATGGCACGACGTCGCCTGCTACCATGAGAAGCCATTTGTCTGTGAAGACTCGCAAGAGCTTCTCGAGTACATTGCCAGAACCAATCCGGGCATTCAGCTCTGAAATGTCCAGGACGATAAGACCTGACATCCAACCCTTTACACACTGTTCAAATTCTACGAAACCGTATAAAAAAGCACAGATCAAAAATATATATATAAAGTAAAACATTAAAAAAGGTATTTAGAGAAAATCAAATTCCGAGTTTTATAGACGGAGATACTTCAATTATAAGAATAAAGATTACCAAGTCTATATCTAGAAAATTAGATTGGTTCTGAATTTGCAAACCTTACTTCCATTTGACTAGATTTTTCTGAGTGAAAGGATCTGGAGCTATAAATCTTTATATGTATAACTCGTACTTATTTCCAGTGTTACCTCCAGAGTGAAAACAAATAAATAAAGAATAAAAACACTAAAAGGTGTGTGGTTCTTCCACCTCATTAATAAACTTTTTATTACAACATTAGAAACAAACAACAAAAACAGACTTATGTTGCAAAATAAAGGGCATGCGTAATGGATAAAAGCCGATAAAGGCCGAATGGGTATTGTGTCTCGTACCGTCCTCCAAGCCATTACCAACCTACACATGGATCATTTGCAGATCTTTTACCGTAGGGTCCAAACGACCATCGTCATAAAACTAAGTACTGGGTTGGTACGTCATGCGTAGTTATGTCAACAGGAAGGTTTCTGGTTATAAACCCGCTCTAATCTGTCGACGATTAAAATAGTAAATGCACGCGTATAACACCTGCCCGGACGGTACAAATACAGGGGGGGGGGGGTGTTTGGACAAACCCTGATAGTTAACTGCGCAAAATGAATAAGAAACAGTTTTGTATCAATACAGGATAGATAGAGTGCATAGGCACATAGATTAGAGTGAATCATTTGATTAGCATTTAGCGCGTTGTAAAATATAATAGGAATCAAAATGTTATTTCCTTGTGACTTTACATTTCAACATATTTATATTTTTTAACTCATTAATTAGTACCTTTTTGGTATAATTGTTTAGAATTGAGGTTACATCAGCCATATCCAACTGGTGGTGGTGGGGAGCGTTCTATTTAGGACCATCAAAAAAAGTAGTACCACTTTAAAAGTATACAAATCAAACTAATTGTTTACTTAGTATACCCCCTCCAACGTTAGTCTGATGGCCGAGTGGTCAAAGGCATTGTTTTGAAGTTCAGAAGATCGTAGGTTCATGTCCCGTCTGGATCAAAGGAACACATGTCCATTTTGGCTATAATTATAGTTCCAATTTCCCCTGTCCCCCGTGGGGCGCTGCTGTCTAATTTTAATTGTAAGGAGGAGTTTGTTTCTCATTCTCTAACCTTTGCAACCTTTTTTTAAGAAGGAAGTTCACTATCTTCCATACTGTGGATTACATATTTTTATTTTTAAACTTGAAAGAAGGTTGGCGGTTATGTTGGGTTACATGCTGTTATATTTGCATTTTGTCAATATATTAACGTAACTGTTTTGAATTATAAAATTAGTCTATCTTGTTCCCTTATTGCAGATGGGAATGTAACACGGGTTGATTATTTTGTTGTTTCCAATAGCACTAATAATGATAATTATTATAAAATAGGTTTTTCAAATTTTTTAAATAAAATTCAAGTTTAACACAAACTATAATTGAAAAATTCAAAATGTATTAAAAAAAAATTCAAAATTGATTCATTTTTCGTTATGCTACTTATTATATCTGAACTCACCTTTTACTTTTCAAAATTATATCAAAAATAAAATGTGTACTTAAGTAAACTGCGCTGTACTATAATTAGACAATATGGATTTTTTTTTTTTTATTATGAAAATAACATAACACTTAAACACTTATTAACATTATAAAACACAATATTTTTAAATAAATAAAAAAAAAAGAACACATAAAAATACTTTTTCAACAAAATATATTAGGTTTTAACTTCAATTTTTCTGATAACCACACACCTGTTACGTAAATTTACAGATCTGTAAAAAAACACTCAATATTTGAAATTCCATAATAATGTTTCACATCACATCAGAAATATCTGATAAAAATCACATCACTAGTTTATTAGTATTTTTTTAAATCTTATTTTTTTATTTGAATTTTACATTCGAGATAAGAAAAATGTTATATTTGTACTTATTATTTAAAATGTTACTGTTTTAAACTGTAGTACGCGGGCTATTCAATCAAAGCTTGAAGGTTAATAAACTAGGTGTGCAATGCTTGCAATATTGAGCTGAGCGTGCCTAATTTACCAATAGTGACCCCTCATAAATGAAAATATGACAAAAGTGAACATAACAAGAATAACGGTACTCTTAAAGAGCTTTCCAACGACATGCATCTTGAAGGGTATATACTATTTTAACTGTTGTACCCCGTACCCCTGTGTACCAATTTGGACCATTTCAGATTTATGCCTTCCTGTGGTAGGTCACTAAGACCGTGCCGAATTTCATGCGAATCAGTTCAGCTGTTCAGGAAGAAACTTTTGTACCCCGTACCCCTGTGAACCAATCTGGACCATTTCAGATTTATACAGTGGCGATCCTAGGGGGGGCTAAGGGGGCTTGAGCCCCCCCAGAAACCAAATTAGCCCCCCCAGGATTAAAATGATCAAATTATCAATTTCACCTCAGAAATGCATAAAAGCGCTGTTTTGAGGGGTCATATTTCAAAAATTTCCTAGGAATGTTGTACACGAATACCCCCCCCCCCTCAGACTTTGCCGCCGGATACGTGACTGCATAGGATAGCCACCGGAAAAGACTGTAACAACATATAATATACAAATGTGTTGCTTCCTGGTACATTAAAATGTATACTAAACCCACAAGACATGGGGGGCTTTAGCCCCCCCCCCCCCCCAGAACTATTGACCTAGGATCGCTACTGTATCCCTTCCTGTGGTTGGCCACATTGACCGTGCCAAATTTGGTGCGGATCGGTTCAGCCGTTCAGGAGGAGTATGCGTCAGAAAAAATGCAAAGTGTAGTATAAGAGCTTCGCTTTGCTCAGCTCAATAATAACAAAATTACTGACAATAACTTTATAAAAAAAATTATTTAAATAAATACATAATTCCAAAAAGTGAGTAGCTTAGTTATCTTTTAGACTTTGTACTGTTTGTAAATTTTATCATCAAATTTTTAAATTTTAATTTCTATATTGTAAACCATAAAATAATACTTTTTCTTACTAATATCCACTTATAATAACTATAGCAATTGTTTATAATTGTAAAATTTAATTTATTTTTAAATTTAAATGTTCAATTACATACATATATATGTACTCCAGTAGCTTTAAACATTACTGACAAATACAAGTTACAAGTGATTGATATTTTTCAGTTTTTTCTTTTTGTTACAATTTATAATCAAAAATAAAATTTTAATAACCAATCAAAAAACCTTTACATTGTTTTTTTTTTTTGTTAATAATTTATTTTTGCGATTATTTAAGTTTTTATTTTTGTTATGTTTATAAATATAATGTAATCTTCTTATTATATGTATAGAAATAAATATTTTATAAAAAAAAAAAATTAAATTGTAATTTTTCTGTTTACTTTCTGTCCAAATCCAAGTATCCAAGTTCGGTCCAATCGTAGCAGACAGTGGCGTATAAAATCATTCAAAATTATTTTGACAGAGGGGGCTCAGCACATCGGCAACATGTCATCAAACCGGGGGGGAGGGGGGAATAAAAACAAAACAAATTGTGACCAATCTTAGAATAATACTATATATAGAAGGAGCATTGAATCGGGATCCTAAGCAATTACTGATAAGAGACTGAAGCCAACTTTTGCCGAGAGGTTGTGTCCTTAAGACCAGGCTGCCAACATAACAACACTAATTTTTTCATTTAAACAGGAGAAGGTTGGCCATGCTCTTGTAACTATTCAAAGCCCGCTCACAAACATCAAGAAGACAAAACCCTGCCATTGGTTATTGTTTACGTTTCACTCTGACGTAATTTTTTTCACCTCGCACAGCATGATATAATAAACATTATTTTCAGCATAATATTTCAAGCTAAAATAAGATAAAACACAAAAAAAAATATTACAATAAACTAACCTGACTATCAATAATTATAATTTAATAAAAAATTAAATTAAAAAACCGAAGGCAAAAAATTTTAGAGTTATGACGTCACAAATTACAAAAATGAATTTTTGGAACGCAGATTAAGGGACACAACCAAAGTTGGCTTCAATGTTATCAGCGATCCTCCTTCTATATATTGTATTATTCTAAGGTGATAGGTCATGGGTAGCCCCATTGTTGGTCCCATATAAGTTTCAACCTTCTGCGCTCATTTGTTTCTCATCCACATGCGCTCAAACATACATTAATTTACACCTATAGCTTCAAAAGTACTTATCTGATTTGTATATATGAAACCAAGATTACTTTTAACTGTCTGCACTCTTTAACTTTTGCTTAATTTATACTTTAATTCAAGTAAAAAATCTAAACAATTTTGACACATTAAAAATACGGGGGAAACAATTAAACAAATTAGACCATGGTTTCCAAGGGGGTCGAGGTGGACCCCTTGGGGGTCTATGGAAATTTAAAAGGGGTCTATAGTATTCCAGGGGTCTATTGGGGGTCGTTGATAAATTTTAAAGGTTTGAATATTGATTATTTTAAGAAGTCTAAAAGAAAAATTTGCGTATCGTTCTAAATCATTTCTTAAGCTATTAACTTCTGTAAATAATGCTGGTGAATTAGAAGCCTCTTACAATATCAATATTTCTTTGTTAATTACAAAAGCCAGATATCCACATACCACTGGTGAAAAAATAATATCGCCCACCAGCCATGAAAGAGGTAATAAAAACTGTACCAGTTTTAAAAAGTACTTTATCTACGATTGATACGAAATATAAACATTGTATCTCTGTTTAGATGCGTAGAAAGTGATTCTTTACGTACTTGTATTCATTGCGCATGTGCGTCTCATAGTTCTGAAGAATTCCTCTTCTTTACCACCCTAGTGCGGTAAAGAAGAGGAATTCTTCAGCTTTACGCACGATTAGCGAGTTTGTTTACATTTAACAAAACTAATTTGCTGTTCTTTTATTAAAGTAACTGTTTATATCGAGTTTTTAGTGAAACACAATAAGTGAATCAAGTGACTTTGACGAAAATGTGGAGAATAATACTCCTCCAGAAATAATTAATTCGGAAAAAAATACAAATCAAGAATTAATGCCATCTTTATCAAAAGAGAGATACGAACTTACACACAGCAAGTTTATTTTTTTCTGTATTTATTATTTAAATCTAACAATCGTAGATAAAGTACGGTACGCAACTCGTGCGATAACGGCATTTTGCATTGCTCGTGTGGTTTTACTACCCTCGCTTTCACTCGGGTGCAAAATGATACTTTCCGCACTCGACGCGTAATGTACTATTGCATAGTAATTACTCCATACAACGTCGTATGGATATGAAATGTCAGAAGATACTAAAAAATTCTTAATTTGTGAATTTCAAAATAAGTTGGATGAATCCATTTTTTGTAGAAACAGTATTTGGATGTTATATGTTCGATATTATATAGCTCCAGATTAAGAGAAATTACAGAAGAATTTCTTTCAGCGAACTGTTACTAATGTACACTACAGGTGAACATATATTTGTTTTGAAAATGTATACTGAACACTTAAAGCAATTAAAAG
Source organism: Gerris lacustris (assembly GCA_951217055.1). Classification (NCBI taxonomy): domain Eukaryota; kingdom Metazoa; phylum Arthropoda; class Insecta; order Hemiptera; family Gerridae; genus Gerris; species Gerris lacustris. The sequence continues at coordinate 2,656,217 of OX578278.1, read as the reverse complement.
AAGATAAATATGTTATGTTGGCTATAGTGGCTATACGCTGATAGATAATTTCAGACCAAATATTAAAAAAGAAGAAAAAAAAATCAACATATTACACAATGACTACATTAATAAACAGGTCAAGTGTGTGCTAGTCAGCACACAGCGAGGGTTCGTAGGCCACACTATATAGTGTTTAACTGCAAAGTGTATAAACAGTGTTTTTTTAAAATGCTAAAAAGCTTACTTTGAACCATTCTAAGGGTCTGATATTCTCAAAACACACTCTGATAAAGTATTTTTTTGTCACTGAACCGGACTACAACCATATAAATACATCGAAAAGACCATAATTATAAAAATAACGTATTTTGTCAATAAAAAATAAAATAATATTTTTTTCGAAATTTCCAAAAAGTGGTATCTTTACTTTTGGTCGAAGAATGTTCAGGAATTTTTTCAGATTTTTTGTACTTCACATAAGTGAGATAGAGGGGGGGGGACACGTTTCAAACCCGCTTCAAACTCGCCTACAGTCGCCCTATCAAAGTTATAACCAAAGAATTATATATTTTTGTAATCAGCTCGACGTACCCTTTCATATGATACCCCTCACGGTGACGAAAAAAAAAAAAAAAAAATGTAACTCTTAAGTTTTTTACCCTAATTTTTTTGAAAAATATTTTTTTTTTTAAGTCGCTATATTTTTAAAATATGTGGGCAGGTACAAGACACATACATGCCAAATTTCAAAGTGATCGGACGAAAGGTGTAGCCGTGAGAGCACGTGAGAGGACGAACGGACAGACACACGCAGGAAAATATAAGGGTCCTTGGTTTTGCCTACGGACCCTAATAAAAATTAAACTATTGTCCACATAGAATATCGATATCGATATATCTGAAATCAAGTTAATATTTGTTATCTGAAATCTTATATAAACCACTGTTTTCTAATTTTTTTTTCCAAGTTCTTAGCACAAGTTGTTATCTTTAATATTTTTAAGTACAATTATTAGTATTCTGCTGCTGATCTATGCTGTATATTAATGGAAAAATGCAAGGGGGTCGATGAAGAAAAACATTTTTTTTAAAGTGGTTGATAAAGGAAAAAGGTTGGGAACCCCTGAATTAAACAATAATGGCTTGTAAAAGCATAAAATCAATAAAGTACGTGATAGAATGCGAGGAAGCTATGAGCCACACCAATTGGCAGTCTATTTTTTAAAACACTCTTGAAGACAATAATAAGAAAACATCAATAAAATATATATATATTTTTTAATTTGAACAGTGTTTCTACTTGACTTCTATTCCAGTAATATTGTTGATCCAGTCTAAAAACACGGCTATTTTACCGTACACATCCGGATCTGGAGCGTAACAACGTGTTCCGAAAGAAACTACTCCTATGACCTTGGGCTTCCCGTCTGTACCGTTCGTTGCTAAAGGGCTGCCGCTGTCGCCCTGAAAAAAAAAAATATAAACAAGTAAGTACGTGGGGGCGATAAACGCCGGTTTCTGTACAATAAAGTTAACATTATTAAGTGTAATATAATGACACTAATTTTAATAGTAGTATTCTTTTTCTACTTATTAAAGTAACTGTTTATATCGAGTTATTAGTGAAAAACAATGAGTGAATCAAGTGACTGACGAAAATGTGGAGAATAATACTCCTCCAGAAATAATTAATTTGGCAAAAAATACAACTCAAGAATTAATGCCATATTTATCAAGAGAGAGATACGAACTTACATACAGCAAGTTTATTTTTTTCTGCATTTATTATTATAATCTAAAAATCGTAGATAAAGTACGGTACGCAACTTGTGCGAAAACTGCATTTTGCATTGCTCGTGTGGTTTTACTACCTGTTTAGACAGACAGACAGACACAGGAAATTATTAAGCCACACAGCTCATTTACCTACTCTATAACCTTGTTTACGCACAATTTAGTATATTTAAATATATTTTAAATACAGAAACCTAATAATTATCAGCTTGGGTATGTCAAACATAAAATACGGTGACGCGGAAGAAACGATTTTTATAAAAACAGAGGCGATACTTACGTGACAGGTTCCGCCATCTGTTGAACAGATCATCGACTCATCCAAATGCCATGCAGTTTTTTCATATTTTCATATTTTTGAAAAGCAAGTCGTCAGTTACGTTGCTAGCTGTGCAAGGTCATTAAAAAAAAAAAAAATAATAAGTTACTTACAATGTGGTCTAAGATAGAGTACAGAAGATATTTTTTTTTATAGAGGTTGGGAAAAATAAATCTATCATATATATATAATCGTATAGTGTCCTGAAGATTGCGACGACGACTCACCTCAAAAAGATTTGTTTTTAAAATTCAATGCATTGGGGCTTCCCTATCATTTTTTACTACGTTTTTATTAGCTTGCTTTCTTGTTTGTTTGTTTGTTTGATTGTTTGTTTTTCCGGTACAAATCTGGCAATCGATTTCTAACTAACTTCCCGAATAGCTAGACATTTTAAACTTTTAGCATAGCTCAGAACACGATGACAATGCATTATTTTAATACTTTAGCCATCTTTCAGCAGAATTTAATTGGTTTTCAGCAAATTTTTCTGTACGGAAAGTTAGTTCGGAAAAAATCCGCAAGTTATTTTATTTGTTTTGCCATGTCCCAGATTTACGCAATCTTCATTTTGACGGGTCTCAAATTTGTGATAGATAAACATTGAATGACAGCAAAACAGGAAAAATCGATTATATTATTTATCGATTATATTTATTTATATTATTTCAAATACATCGATGGCACGCTTTAGATTTGGTGTTGGGGAGATCCGTTGTACAAAGATTTGTCCTTTTACAGGTTTGATCATCTCTCTAGATGGTTGTCATTTATGTGAAGTAAATAAATTCGGAACTATTTTTTTTTCACTAAAATTATATATTATATAACAATAACTATGATATTTTCAACATTACATACGATTCAACAGAAAATTAAAAAACGTAGTATATAAAAAGTTCTTTTTATCTTGAAATTATACTACGTTTTTATTAGCTTGCTTTCTTATTTGTTTGTTTGTCCAGCACAAATCTTGAAATCGATTTTTAACTAATTTCCCGAGTAGCTAGATATTTGAAACTTTTAGAATAGCTCAGAACACGATGACAATGCATTATTTTAATACTTTTAGCCATATTTTAGCAGAATTTAATTTGTTTTTAGCAAATTTTGCTGTATGGAAAGTTAGTTCGGAAAAAACCGCAAGTTATTTTATTTGTTTTGACATATCCATATTTACGATCTTCATTTTGACGGGTTTCAAATTTATGATTTATGACAGAAAATTTAAAACGTAGTATATCAAAAGTTCTTTTTATCTTGTAATTAATTTTATCTACGATTAATACGAAATATAAACATTGTATCTCTGTTTATGTTTAGATGCGTAGAAAGTGATTCTTTACGTACTTGTATTCATTGCGCATGCGCGTCTCATAGTTCTGAAGAATTCTTCAGCTTTTCGCACGATTAAGCGAGTTTGTTTACATTTAACAAAACTAATTTGCCGTTCTTTTATTAAAGTAACTGTTTATATCGAGTTATTAGTGAAAAACAATGAGTGAATCAAGTGCCTGACGAAAATTTGGAGAATAATACTCCTCCAGAAATAATTAATTTGGCAAAAAATACAACTCAAGAATTAATGCCATCTTTATCAAGAGAGAGATACGAACTTACATACAGCAAGTTTATTTTTTTCTGCATTTATTATTATAATCTAAAAATCGTAGATAAAGTACGGTACGCAACAGGTGCGAAAACTGCATTTTGAATTGTTCGTGTGGTTTTACTACCCTCGCTGTCACTCGGGTGCAAACTCCACACTCGCATGCAAAATGCTACTTTCCGCACTCGACGCGTAATGTACTATTATAGATATTTACTCTGGATGAAGTTAAATAACTACATATTACGAACAAATTGTTGTGGCCATTTGGATTTTGGATACTTTTTAAAAATTAATCAATTTGGTTTCTTTAAATAATTTTAAATTAAATGAAAAAAAAAAAAAAAAAAGAAATACATGATATGAGAGAATGGTTGAAGTATACAATAACAAAGTTTTAAAGCTCTAGGACGATTATAAGTTCACTACAAAAAAAACTGGAAACCTTAGCATGGCCACTTCGCCCCGCCATCCCCTACACCAGTGTTTCCCAAACTTTTAACATCTGTGTACCCTTTCTATAATTTTCGTAACACTAAGTACCCCTCGCTAAAAAAAAAAATTCAATTGTGTCAATCGGGGTATTGTTCTTTAAAACAAATGAAATAATATTAATATTAACTATGTACTTTCTTTCTAGAAAACGGTTATAATTCGTTCCTGCTTATATTGGAACATTTTCAACCCTTTAGGTTTAATCCTTTTTAAATATGGAAATTAAAAACTTTCAACTTGTCATATATTTACAAATTATTACTCTTAAACTAAAACAACTAAAACCAAGGAGTTAAGTCTAATAATGTGAGTCACTTCATTCATTGGTCCCAAGACTCTAGTCGTCATGGAACAAATCTAACAAGAAATAGGACGAATAAAAAAATAGTTCATAAACGAAAACAAATATCCTATTTAAGAGCAAAATTAACAGGGAACTAAATTATGATGAACAGTTGCCTCAACATAAACAATTTTATCCTTCTCAGGATAAAATTGGCTGCGCAGTCAAAGCCCGGTGCAGCTCGTACCCCCAGCAAACTCTTCCCGTACCCCCAGGGGTACGCGTACCACACTTTGGGAAACACTGCCCTACACAATACATGGTCTGCTACGTACCAATACTATCATACATTGTACCCGCAATACTATAAAAATTCTAAATTTAAAATTCATTAAAAAAAAAAAAACAAAGAAACAATTTAAATTAATTATTTTTAAAAACTTTCAAATCCAATAATAAGGAAATAATGATTACTCACTGTCACTTGTATCTCCCCAGCCGCTTACAACAGCCACGGTGTCTAAGTAGCTATCTGGACCAGCATCAGACTTGGGAGGAAGATTTATCGGTTGTACGTATTCTAAAAAATATTAAAACATAACTTTTGAAGAGAAATTATTAAAATTAGGAGATTTTTTGATGGTTCTTTGCCACCGGGAATAAAAATAAGTACCCCTACATTCTATAAGGCACTTATATACATTAGTACCCCCTTTGGTTCAAAACAATAGTCTGCCCTACAATAGTCTCAAAGGTTTGTAGTGTGTTTGTCTCCCCAAGACATTGAGACTCCTGGGGCAGTTTTATATTTAATATTCCTTTATCTTAATAGTTGATTAGACTAAGGTATATGATCACAATTATATACACAAGTGTGATATTCCTTTGTCCCAAGGTACATTGGAATTAATATCCCTTCGTCTTAATAGTAATTTAGACTAAGAAATATATACTACTCTGTGTATGTTCCTTTGTCTAAATAACTATTAACACAAAGGGATATAGGGGGGTGCTAAAGTAAAAAAGTACCTTCTATGATATATATTAAACAAATTGAAATGAAAATCTAAGCCTTTTCCAAAAAGCTTAGAAGAAACTGAAGGAGCATAGCCGCTGCAAAAAGTGACTCAAACTTTGGTAACTGATTTGATTAGTTCAATTTTCATTTACAATCCGCTTCTAGCAGCACCTGTGGTCTCCAAAGTTTGATCCACATAAATATTGAGTATTCACTCACTCTACTCCTTCGATCTTTGGCTTTAGCGCAAATCTCTATTTATGATCATAGCCCTTGCTTGTTAAAGAAACACCGTGACCAACGTCGCGTCGCCCAGTGTGAAACTGCCTTAACTCAACGATTTACCTTACGTCTAAGGTAAATAGGGAAACCTACGAAACTCCTCTGTATAACGGGTTTAGTTCAGGGCAGCTGAATTTTCTCCTCCGTTTTTCTTTTAGTTTAGTAAAGAATGTATATTATTAATAAATTAACAATGATTTATTAATTATATAATGCAGCCTTATGGTTTAATTCATGAGACAGTTAAAGGATGATTCACGCTACACCGAGCCGGGGCCGTGCCGTGCCGGGCACGAGCTCTCCCACCGTGCCTCGTCCGAGCCTTCACATACATGCTACACCGAGTTGTAAACGAGGCGGGCACGGACCGGGGACGAGCCGGGCTGGGACGTGCTGTCCTCTACTAGGCGACCCGTGTTCATTTCATATCTTGTGCCTGTGTCTTATGTTTATATTTCAACTGTCTGTGTTTAATAGCGAATTTTTTAATGTTTCGTTTTTCCGAGTTTGAGTTAGCAGTATTGCTATCGCGCTTGAAGAGGATGATTCGGGTGAAATGTTAAGTATGCAGAAAAGCAGAAGGTGCGGCGTTCATCCAGCTTGAAAATTTCAAGGAGAATTTTTTACTCTTTATAGAGAATTAGTGGACGATGAAAGTAAATTTTTTGGCTACTTTAGAATGTCCAAGGAATGTTATAATGTTTTGCTGAAGAAATTAAAACCTTGCCTTACAAAGAAGATTTCTAGATTTCAGAAACTTATTTCACCTATTGAACGTTTGAACGAGAGTGGGAGTGGGAGGGCTCGGTCCCGGCACGGCCCGGGCTCGTTGTAGCGTGAATCATCTCAACGAGGCGGGGCCGAGGCGGGGACGGGCCGGGCGCGTGAAAACAATGTATCCCAACGTTTTGCCACCGAGCATCGGACGAGGCTCTGTCCTGACTCGTGCCGTGCCCGTTGTACTGTGCATTGCTTTATTTAAAATCTATCCAACATTTTTTCAGCGAGCCTCGTGCCCGGCACGGCACGGCCCCGGCTCGGTGTAGCTTGAATCATCCTTAAATAGAGACTTATCAGCCATCTGACCTTTCATGTAGTAAAGTATATTATTTGATTCCGAGCTTACTGAAGATAACGGAAGCTATGAGATCGTTCTCCGATTTCAAAAATTCCAAGGCAGTAATCCGATTCAGACATTAAAGAACATTTTTGGTTCCGTATCTGTCTGTCGGATTTTAAACTACCCGTCCTGTTTTATCCGTAGGCTTCCGCGGGTAGATTGGTCATAAACAGCTTGGGTTTCCGGTGAAATTCGTGTCACGGGGGGTCGTCAGTACATCCTGTGATTGCTTCGAGTCAACACCACGATGCACCAGAAGATTCTTCCAGTAGTGGAAGCGAAACGTCGGATTTCAACCCCTTCGTGACGCGCATTTCACCGGAAACTCATCCTGATTATGTCGTCCTTTTTTAATAAAATTTAGTTGATAGGTCATAAAATTACATGATAAAATTATTCAGGAAAAAATTACACAGAAAAATTTACACACAGAAAAAATTGCACGGGGAAAAAAATTACACTTTTAAAGTTTTAGGAAAAATTAATTAAATAGTTTGGTTGTCTTGGTCTTTTACGGAAATTCTCACTAAATCATCGCAGTAGCTCTGGTGTGATGGCATGATAATAAGCAAAATGTCCGCTATTGGGCTGCTGCAAACCCTCCTGAACTTAATAAACGGCCATAAGGGCAACCACCCTTTTTGCCCCTAGGCCCCCTGATATAAAAATTTCAAATTTGATTACGTTTTTTGATAGCAGATTTGAAATCTATGGCAAATATCAGAATATTTCACATCAAATATATTTTTATACCTCTAATATTTATATATTGGATATATGTATATTTATAGCATATATCCCTATATGAGGGCAAAAGTATAAAATTGGTAGATTTCTCATAGATCCTAGATGAAAATTAACTTGTCTACATGATATGGATCCCCCAAGTTTCATTAATTTATCTTAAATCGTTCAAAAGTTAAGAGGGGGGTACTTTAGGACCACCGTGTATGTGTGGGCTTCAGCAATGGGCCTGGACTGACTGAATCTCTTCCCATCCTCTAAGCTAGAAGACGATAGAATACTAGAACCTCATAGTTTAACATTTATCCGCTTGCTTTTACAATTTATTTCATTAAATGTGTAATTTCTTCGTGTAATTTTCACACGTGTAATTTTTTCCCCGTGTAATTTTTTCAACGTGTAAATTTTTCCATGTGTAATTTTTTCCATGTAATTTTTTCCTGACACCAAGTCATAATTGGTCCCACAAGTTTCAACCTTCTGCACTGATTGGTTTCATTTTTACTCATGCGCACAACCATACATTAATTTATACCAACATTTTTAAAATTTCCCATCCGTTTTTTAAAAATATTTGGATGGTATGTCCATCATAGCTGACAGATGGTCTCCATATTAATTTTAACCATCAAAATTGGCCGAGTAGTTTTTGAGATATGTTAAAATTGACAGACACGGAACTAAAAATGTTCCCTGATGTCTGAACGGAGACATAAAACATTTTCGTTCTTCAGAACGATCACATAGGATCCGTTACCTTGGGTTTGTTCTTCAGAACGATCACATAGGATCCGTTACCTTGGGTTTGTTCTTCAGAACGATCACATAGGATCCGTTACCTTGGGTTTGTTCTTCAGAACGATCACATAGGATCCGTTACCTTGGGTTTGTTCTTCAGAACGATCACATAGGATCCGTTACCTTGGGTTTGTTCTTCAGAACGATCACATAGGATCCGTTACCTTGGGTTTGTTCTTCAGAACGATCACATAGGATCCGTTACCTTGGGTTTGTTCTTCAGAACGATCACATAGGATCCGTTACCTTGGGTTTGTTCTTCAGAACGATCACATAGGATCCGTTACCTTGGGTTTGTTCTTCAGAACGATCACATAGGATCCGTTACCTTGGGTTTGTTCTTCAGAACGATCACATAGGATCCGTTACCTTGGGTTTGTTCTTCAGAACGATCACATAGGATCCGTTACCTTGGGTTTGTTCTTCAGAACGATCACATAGGATCCGTTACCTTGGGTTTGTTCTTCAGAACGATCACATAGGATCCGTTACCTTGGGTAAGTTTGGAAGCAGTATTATATAGAGTAGACCAGGGGTGACCAACCTTTTTTGATCAAGGGCCACATTGTCAACATTCAAAGGGAAGGGGGTCCTCATAAAAACAAAATTTTACCCTCATAAAACACGTTGTTATGCTTCCTAGAAGGTTAATTTTCCATTTTGGTTTTAGCTGAAACACCATGTTAATAAATTTTTTTTCTGTTACTAGCCTAGTTTTACTTTGCAGAAAATTAAACACTCAAATATATATTAAAATGATTGTAATTAACCACACAAGTATAAAAATACAAAAATAACAGCATGAATTACAAAAAATTTAGTCTTTCATTTTACAAAGTTATTAATCAAAATATCAAGTTTGTATGTAACTTAGCTTGAGTGAGCTGGTTGAAACTGCTTTGCACTTGTACTTAAAATGCCTTTCCACTTAGGCTCAAACTTGGTTGCACCAATCATTAATAACGATTTTAAGTGTTCATCTGTGAGGGAAGACCGGAATTTTTTAATTTAATTCATTTTTGAAAGTGTTTGTTCGTTAATATAGGTCGAGCTAAACACTGAGAACATGGTACGAGCAAACATTTTTAAGTTTTTGAAATCTTCATTGGGCAAGGCGCTGTAGAATGGCAACAGATCTCCTTTTCCCCATTTTCCAATGTTGCTGGGAAAAATCAGCTGGGCTGTTCGGCATTAGGAAATTAATATATTGTTTCTCTGAATGCTTGTAAATTCTTCGTTTTTATGGCAACACGAGTCCGGCCCGCGGGCCGTAGGTTGGGCACCCCTGGAGTAGACAATAATGGATTGTAAAAGCTTAACATCATTTAAGATCGTTAGAACAACGCAAGCAATGTGCCACACTAGTTGACAGACTATTTTTCATTGCATTCAAATGTGGGAAGGTCGTTCCACAGCAACCAAGAGGAAGGACGTCATAAGACCAATGAAGTTGTGCAACTTTCAGGATGGAGATTGGAAACTTTGTGGAAAACTTCCAGGGTCTAGGGTGGAATTTAACAATCAATACAAGCTATAAAATCAAGTGTAATATTTACCATCATAAAATGTAAAAGGTATTTCGAGTTTAATGAGGCCCACGTCGCTCCGCACGGAATCAGAAACGTAGTTAGGATTTATATAGAAGTCTCTGTGGAAGGCGTAAGAATACTGTCCTGTAGTGACGTTTTCCAGTTCATCACGCTTCAAAATCCCAGCATAGATATATGTATAGTTAGCACTAGAAATAGTAAAACAAATCATTAGGTGGAGTCCAAGAAGCACATCATTTCCAACAAACCATAACTATTTCAATTCAAAATACTTTTATTTTAATAAATTACATAAGTAAATGAAAGTTATAAAAGTAATTACGGCAAGGCAAAGCCGTCTGCCGGAGAGCTTGCATTACAAGAAAAGAAATGTTACAAAAATATAAAATTAAAAAAATTAATTAAATTATTCATGATTCAAATTAAGATAAGATAATATATTATGTACTAATATTTACTATGTAATACAAAAATTGCTTCTACAACTAAATGTTATAATGTTCGGCTAGAAAGAGACAGGGCTTTTTTGTGAATTTTATAACTGGTTGAAAGTTGCTACTTATTATTAAATCGGTAATGTCATAACCTTGGACTGTAGAAGAGCCAAAGTATTTTTAAGACGGAGTGAAGCATAGGCTGGACACTCTGAAAGAAAATGTAAAAGATTTTCCTCAACACCTCTATAACACATTGAACCCTCCATTTCATCAGGATCCTTATCAAGCCAAGGTACAGACTTTAGATGCAGTAATTCACCTCTTAACTTAAACAAAAGTTTCAAGTCAGCAAAAGATATATTAAAGCTTGAGGTCGGACAAAAAAACCTACCATAGTCAGACTTTTCGACTAAAGTTCGAAATAATAAAAACCTGTTAGATTCCTTTGCTTGGTTTACATACGCTTCTATCATACTTGATTTCATTCGGGCAATTAACGTGCTAAACTGGGCTCTCCACAAGGCTTTATTTTCTAAGGTTAGTTGAAAAGCTGTACTGTACTCCTATAACTAATAGTCCAGTCAAATGGTAGTTTGAAGTGAAAAGTTCTGGTGTAATTGATTTTAGTGGTTTATTGGGTTTATTTTATGTTTTGGGGGGTGCTCAACACGAATCTGAAGTTGTCCAACAAAATTTTCCCCTCGCAAATATGAGAAATCGTCAAAAACAATTTTTTTTGTGGTTTTCCGCTTATAATTTGCAAAGTAATCTATTCACGCAAAAAGTGGTCCAGTAGTAAAATATAAATGAGAAAATAACCTTCAATTTATGTCTATAACCTTTTTTTGTATGTCATATGGTTTTCTCGTAAATGGGAGTTGAAATATCGGGAAAATTGGCTTATGATAATATACGGAAAATTTGGTTTAGAATTTGGATGGGTGTTTAAAATAATTTGGTTCACAGGGGTACGGGGTACAAAAGTCAAAATAGTATATATCCTTCAAGATGCATGTCACTGGAAAGCTCTTTAAGAGTACATTAATTGTTGTTATGTACACTTTTGTCATATTTTTATATAAGAGGGGGTAAAATGCAGAGGCGGAACTAGACCTGCTGAGGCCCGTGTGCTAGATTTTTTTTTAGTTCCCCCTTAGTTTAGTCGCCGTGGAAAAAAAACTTATATCTTATAAAAAACTTATTTTTATGCTATTATTGCGTTTTTTTCCATTTTTATCCCTCTCTCCCCTATTTGTATAAAATTTCTATATGTTTTGGAGTTGTATTTTTGTAGAAATAATAATCTAAAATCCTAATACATAAATAAATAAAAAATTCCTCATTAATGTTTTTTTTATATATTACATTTTATAATTGTATGTATGATAAAATTGAATTGTATAAATTAAATTAATTAACATCAAGGATGATCGAGGAGAACATTTTTTTGACATCCAGACTCTTCGTCTTCTTTAACTATTGCCATTTTTTACGAACTCACCAATGATAATAAATAAGCCGGTGCTTATACCGCGTTTTGATAGAACCATATGACAAAGTTAACAGGGCCGATTTAACTATAAGGGCACGATGGGCACCTGCCCAGGGGCGCAACTCAAAAGGTTAGAGGGGGGTGGGACACTAATAAACTTTGAACAATGGATATATAAGGACCGCAGATATGGAGGGGGGGGGGGTCTCTAGGGGGCGGCCCTGGTTTTTTTACAACCAAAAAGTAAGAAGGATATTGTGATCAGTGGCGTAACTATGGGCAAGAATTGCGGGCGGGCCCGCGGTGCTAGGGGGCCCTAAATCCAAAAAACATGGAAATACTATTGTACCAATGTCGATAGGGTCCCCTTTAGAGCATAATAAAATCTAACTTGGAATTCTACTTCTATACCATTGTCAGGGGGCCCCATTTAGTTTTGAACGCATTTTTCTTCTTTTTTTTTGCTCATCAATTTATTTTGGCGAGGGGCCTCCAATGCCCTAGCTACGCCACTGATTGTGATAAACTTAAAATTATTCTTAATGTGACATGGGTAATGTGCTCCTGTAAGGACAAACTTGCCCTCAAAAATCCTTAAAACTCATCTTTTTGCTCTTAAATTTAAAACAATTCTTCGGGGGAGGACCCCTGTTATTTGTTTAAAGGGGCCCGGATGCTAACTTGCCCAGGGGCCCAGAAATCTTCTCAGGGGCCCTGGATATGTAGAAATATCAAGAATAATTGTTTGGAAAGTACTTGCCCGAACCAATACCTAACTCTCCCAGTAACAAACTCCTCGGCGAAGAGGAGCTTTTCAGCTCTTAACAGACTAAAATCAGTGAATACGTCTACAATGCGTAGTGACAAGCAGAACAGTTTACTGTTAACTGTTATTATGCACGCAAAGCATATTAATACATTGCTGTTATTATGTGACGTAACGCTAGAAAGTAACTACACCGATTTAATAGACAATTTTGCCTGAGCAAATGCAAAAAAAAAAGGCAATCGTATAATGGTGGATTCACACACACGGTGTTCGCCGAATACCTAACATTTGCTCCATCTGATTATTTTTGATTTCATTGATATTTATTATGCAGTATCATTATTAATATTTATTTATGTTATTTAGTAATTTAATTAGATTGGATATTATAGTGTATTAAATTGAGTTCCGCAATAACCCAATATTTGTTACCAAGAAAAGTACTACAAATTATAATAATTAATTTAATTTATAAATAATTATTATACATTAATTATTTAAAGTCAATTTATTAGTAATTTATTGTATAAATATATTGTAAATAAATAATATTTTTAGGGAGAGGGGGGGGGGGAGGGGGGGCATCGTGACAGGGTGCCCAGGGCGCAACGAACGTCTAAAACGGCCCTGAAAGTTAATGCAAGTGGAATATCATGTTTTTTAGTTGTTGGTGATGTAGTCTATAAGAAAATAATGAAAAATAACTGGGAACAAGGATAAACGTTTGTAAACTCCTGTTTGTCTAGAATGCGCGTCCTATGTGAACGTCGTGTTTGCAGTTGTTTGCTAACGTTTGCAAACCCTGTTTGCGAATGCAGGCATGGTGTCAGCCATAAGTCGTCCAAAGGTTAACATTATACTGTCTATGGAATGTGCCAAAGGACCAAATGACTGGTCTTTTAGAAATCCTATGGACAAAGTGACTGGTCTTATGGATGCCCTATGGACAAAGTCACTGATTCATGGATTATGGACAAAGTGACTGGTCTTATGGATGCCCTATGGACAAAGTCACTGATTCATGGATTATGGACAAAGTGACTGGTCTTATGGATGCCCTATGGACAAAGTCACTGATTCATGGATTATGGACAAAGTTACTGGTCTTATGGATGCCCTATGGACAAAGTCACTGATTCATGGATTATGGACAAAGTTACTGGTCTTATGGATGCCCTATGCCTATGGAAGAAGTTACTGGTTTGTGGATACCCTATGGTCAAAGTCACTGGTTCATGGATTATAGACAAAGTTACTGGTCTTATGGACGAAGTTACTGGTTTGCGGATACCCTATGGACAAAGTCACTGGTTCATGGATATCCTTTGGACAAAGTGACAGGTCTTATGGATACCCTATGGACAAAGTGACGGGTTCATGGATATCCTATGGACAAAGTCGTTCTACTTCGCAAAATGCTGCTAAGATTTCATTGTAATATTAGGAAATGCGATGCACGTAATCTTCTACGTTATAAAAAGCACATTTTTAATAGTTTTTTCATTCTTATAATCCCAATAGATAAAGTATAAGAAAAAGGTCAAGTAAAAAGACTATATAATATGATCATAGAACTAGGATAATAAACAAGCATGGACTCTAAATAAAGAAGGCACAAATTACTACAACAACAAAAATTGATACGTTAACAGGGATAAGCTCCTAGATAAAAAAAAAACATAAATTATTATTGATAAACAAACATTTAGTATGTTTTGCCACTTAAAAGCAGCACCTGCTGTTTGTAAAAGTTTGTGAAACAATAAAATTTGTGATTTCCACTTGCTATTCTTATCTATACTAAACTCTTTGATGAACAATTGGATATTTGTGCAGCTAGTGCTCTAAGTGGAACTTTGCTGCACTCGAGAGAAATGCTGACGCACGAACCGCAGGCACGGACGGAATGTTTCTTTTGAGTGCAGCAAAGATACTTTAACTCGAGTTGCACATTAATCTGTAAATAAAATGTAAAAGTAAAATCAACAACCTCTGACACTCGTCATCAATAATAATAGTGTTTATAGCCAGTGTTACCAACTATTACTTGGATTTTTATGTTCGAAAGATAAAACACTGGAATGCGGGAACGTAAAATCAGAACAGGAAGTAAAATTCAGGAATCTGCTGTTTTGCGCACTATTTTTAGTGCAAGAAGAACCACTTTGTCGAGCAAATATAGTTAATAGTACATTACTCGTCTATTGCAGAAAGTAGCATTTTGCATGCGAGGGTAGAAAAACCACACGAGCAAAGCAAAATGCAGTTTTCGCACGAGTTGCGTAGTTGCGTACCGTACTTTATCTACGATTGTGGATTTTAATAATAAATACAGAAAAAAATAGACTGCCAATTAGTGTGGCACATAGCTTCCTCGCATCCTATCATGTACTTTATTGTTATATTAACATTAAAATTATAGTTATATTACATTATTGTTATATTACATTAAAAAAAAAAATCGATAATTTTTCATAATTCTTGAGTGATTTTTGAAAATTCGTGGTGTAATTAACAGTTAATTTTGACTTACTTTTCAAGACAGTGAGCTGCAGTTAAGACCCAGGTATCCGAGATAATAGCTCCACCACATAAGTGCGATTCCCCCTCCATGTTGGTAAATATCAAGTAAGTCACATAAGGGAACTGCCCTAGCACAGCAAGCTCGCCTTGGTAGAGTTCCTCTACGATGTCTAACATCAAAATAACATAGAATATAATAGATTATTGCTTAAGAAATTATTACATTACTCATACAATGTGAGTTCGTTGCATATTATATACATACAGGTATATAGTATATACATAAGGGTTTGATTTAAAAGAATAAAATAAAAATATAAAATATAAAATAAACAGATAAGTGTAGACCTCTTTGAAAGAATAGTTATTTATGTCACTAGGCAGCAAAGTAGAATTTTGCTGACAAGTTTTTTAAGTTTTAGTTCCGAGCCGAAGGCGAGGATAGGCTAAATTTACTGCTAAGGCGAAGCCGAGGCAGGAAATTTACTATTTTACTGACGAGGCGAAGCCCAGGCAGGAAAACGTTAATTACCGTTAATTAAAACGTTAAGATTACCTGCTTCGGTTACACCTCAGCAGGTAATCTTTAAACGAGTCAGGAATGTTTCCTTTGCTGCATAGTTACATACAATATTTATCTACTAACGGCAGAAAAATTGCACTAAAGATTTTAGTACCTGATTTAGAGGGCAATAAACTTTCCTTGTATGATGATGCAATATTTGCTATTTCGTTTTTTTTATAACTATGGCCTCAGTTATAAAAAACGTATTTTGACAATAAAAAATAAAATATTTTTTTTTTTAGAAATTTCCAAAAAGTGTTATCTTTACTTTTGGTCGAAGAATGTTCAGGAATTTTTTCAGATTTTTTGCACTTCACATAAGCGAGATAGAGGGGAGGGGGCACGTTTCACACCCACTTCAAACTTGCCTACGCTCGCCCTATCAAAGTTATAACTAAAGAATTATATATTTTTGTAATCAGCTCGACGTACCCTTTCATATGATACCCCTCATGGTGTCGAAAACAAATTTAAAAAATTTAACCCTTAAGTTTTTTTACCCTAATTTTTTTAAAAAATATTTGTTTGAAGTCGCTATATTTTTAAAATATGTGGGTAGGTACAAGACACATACATGCCAAATTTCAAAGTGATCAGACGAAAGGTGTAGCCGTGAGAGCAGGCGACCGGACGAAATACAGACACACGCAGGAAAATATAAGGGTCCTTGGTTTTGCCTACGGACCCTAAAAATCGAATTGATGACTCGGAAGTTTGAGTAGTGTAATAACTCGAAAGTAAAAACAAAACAAAGACAAAACAATCATTGTTGCCACTTTTTTTATTAACAGCTGTCTTTTATCTCAATTTTTAGCGATTTTATTAAAAATAATCACTGTAAAATAATAATAATATTAGTTTTATTATTATAAATTTTGAAGGTATTTTCAAAAAACATAAATATTAAGCAGAATATTACGCTTAAATATACAAAAATGAATAATGTGGGAGAGTTCGTAACCTGAGATGTAGTAACTTTTTCTTAAAATTTGGCAGCCTGTTTGTTATTTTGCTGACACATTGATATTTTGCTGCGTGTTTTTTTTTATGTGTTACAAAACAATCAAGAAAAATGACATTTTGCAGATTGAAAACAGTACACAACAATGCCAAATTTTGCTGCCGTGAGTATATTGATAATAGAGAGGTATTGATAACAGGCATGGCTCGCGTAATAAGCTGTCTTAATTTGTTAATGATATATAAATGATCTGATTCTCATTGCATTAATAATAAAATTATACAAATTATAAATATATTTTTCCGACATAATTCTAGGATGAGCTTATAGTTATGGCGGACGTTGTTATTGGTAGTAGATGTTGAAGGTAGTAGGCTCTGAAGTAGGAATTTGCGCCTTCTCTAGGTCGTTTGTATTCAGTGGCGTACCCGGGGGGGGGAGGGGGGGCACGTGCCCCCTGTACGTGCCCTGCGTAAAAAGGTGTTGACAGTATCACTGTTTGGAAAAGCTTTATGCGGGTTTCGATTATCTCAAATAAAAGAAAGCAAAACATTAAACTGTTTTTTACCAATTCAAAATTTTCTAATCTTTCCAAAGGTGGGTTCAAAATATGTATCTATAAAACATAAATACTGTACATGAAGTTACTCACTTGCAGCGGAACAGCTGTTATAGACACCAACCAGGCACGCCTGCAAATAAAATACAACAACATAAGTAAAAGAAATACTCAAATTGAGTTGATATTAATAGTTACCTCAGAGCAAGGAAGGGATAGAGGGAACAATACTATAGATTCTGGGTCTCAAAAAGTGGTTCATTATGCTCCCCCCATATGCTAACACTTTCAAGCGACAGTTTGGTGAAACAGTATCGATATCTCGATAAAAACTCGAAATTTATCTGATATCAGCTGATAAGAATAAGTTATATTATCTTACGACTTTTAATATTTTAATTTTTAATACAGTTTTCTTTATAAATATGTACTTTAATGTTTGTTATTAACCATATTTATTATCTAAAGGCAGTAACATCTTTAATAAACTGTAACAGTTCCTAGATAACCAATAGCAATCTTCTTTGAGTGGGGTATCAAATAAATGCTACTGATAAGGATTTGTTGACAAGAGTCTGTGGGGACGGAAGGACAAGGAATAGAACAATAAGACAAGGACCAGTGACCACGTGATCACTTTAGTTCGGATGGAGCTCGCTTGGGAGGTTTAGTATAGGGGGGGGGGGGGGGGAGCATAATGAACCACTTTTCAAATCGGATTGCTCCCTCTACGCCTCTACCACTTCCTTGCTCTGAGATAATTACGAACCCCCATGAACAAACCCCTCTCGCTCGAAAGAGGCGTTCGTTTTTGACTAACTATATATATTTGTATAACTATAATAATAAGAATACTTCGGGAGATTGATGGACCCAAGTTATCTTAAGCATTGTCATTAACAAGTAAAATATTACAAGTCTTGTTAATAACAAGTAAAATACTACAAGTAAAATGTTAAAAGTCTTATCATGGTTTTATCACTAAGTAAGTAAATAAACACACATCTAAGGATTAGTCAGTTTAATGTCTGACCATAAAAAGATATACAATAATGCAATATCGGTTTCGACTTTAGTAATAATTAGTAGTAGTATTAGTAATCTAGTACATTCTTACTAGAACGTGTAGGACGAACCACTTGTTGGAATTTAGCAATTAGGCCATCTTTTAGGCCCATTTTACTAGCCCCGTGGAGGAGAGTTCCAGCTACTATACACATCATACATTGTACATTGTACCGCCGAAGCGAGTATGGTGTGGTCATTTGTGAGCTATATAAGCTTGCGTCAAAGCGTTGGACCACATCAAAGAGTGCCCCATAGGGGGTCCCTCGCCCTGCACCGTCCTCGAACCATAGATACAAATTACATCATCATGACACGGATCGGACCCACATCAAAGAGTGGGGAAATAGTGCCCATAGGGGGTGTCCCTCACCCTGGACCGTCCTCGAACCATAGATACAAATTACATCATACTGACACGGATCGGACCCACATCAAAGAGTTGGGAAAGAGTGCCCATGGGGGTCCCTCACCCTGCACCGTCCTCGAACCATAGATACAAATTACATCATCATGACACGGATCGGACCCACATCAAAGAGTGGGGAAAGAGTGCCCCATAGGGGGTGTCCCTCACCCTGGACCGTCCTCGAACCATAGATATAAATTACATCATCATGACACGGATCGGACCCACATCAAAGAGTTGGGAAAGAGTGCCCCATAGGGGGTGTCCCTCACCCTGGACCGTCCTCGAACCATAGATACAAATTACATCATCATGACACGGATCGGACCCACATCAAAGAGTTGGGAAAGAGTGCCCCATAGGGGTGTCCCTCACCCTGCACCGTCCTCGAACCATAGATACAAATTACATCATCATGACACGGATCGGACCCACATCAAAGAGTTGGGAAAGAGTCCCCATAGGGGGTCCCTCACCCTGGACCGTCCTCGAACCATAGATACAAATTACATCATCATGACACGGATCGGACCCACATCAAAGAGTTAGAAAAGAGTGCCCCATAGGGGGTGTCCCTCACCCTGGACCGTCCTCGAACCATAGATACAAATTACATCATCATGACACGGATCGGACCCACATCAAAGAGTGGGGAAAGAGTCCCCATAGGGGGTCCCTCACCCTGCTCCGTCCTCGAACCATAGATACAAATTACATCATCATGACACGGATCGGACCCACATCAAAGAGTGGGGAAAGAGTCCCCATAGGGGGTCCCTCACCCACCTCCGTCCTCGAACCATAGATACAAATTACATCATCATGACACGGATCGGACCCACATCAAAGAGTTGGGAAAGAGTGCCCCATAGGGGGTGTCCCTCACCCTGCACCGTCCTCGAACCATAGATACAAATAACATCATCATGACACGGATCGGACCCACATCAAAGAGTTGGGAAAGAGTCCCCATAGGGGGTGTCCCTCACCCTGCACCGTCCTCGAACCATAGATACAAATTACATCATCATGACACGGATCGGACCCACATCAAAGAGTGGGGAAAGAGTGCCCCATAGGGGATCCCTCACCCTGCACCGTCCTCGAACCATAGATACAAATTACATCATCATGACACGGATCGGACCCACATCAAAAAGTTGGGAAAGAGTGCCCATAGGGGGTCCCTCACCCTGCACCGTCCTCGAACCATAGATACAAATTACATCATCATGACACGGATCGGACCCACATCAAAGAGTGGGGAAAGAGTGCCCCATAGGGGGTGTCTCTCATCCTGGACCGTCCTCGAACCATAGATACAAATTACATCATCATGACACGGATCGGACCCACATCAAAGAGTTGGGAAAGAGTGCCCATAGGGGGTGTCCCTCACCCTGCACCGTCCTCGAACCATAGATACAAATTACATCATCATGACACGGATCGGACCCACATCAAAGAGTGGGGAAAGAGTGCCCCATAGGGGGTGTCCCTCACCCTGCTCCGTCCTCGAACCATAGATACAAATTACATCATCATGACACGGATCGGACCCACATCAAAGAGTGGGGAAAGAGTGCCCATAGGGGGTGTCTCTCACCCTGCTCCGTCCTCGAACCATAGATACAAATTACATCATCATGACACGGATCGGACCCACATCAAAGAGTTGGGAAAGAGTGCCCATAGGGGGTGTCCCTCACCCTGCACCGTCCTCGAACCATAGATACAAATTACATCATCATGACACGGATCGGACCCACATCAAAGAGTGGGGAAAGAGTGCCCCATATGGGGTGTCCCTCACCCTGCACTGTCCTCGAACCATAGATACAAATTACATCATCATGACACGGATCGGACCCACATCAAAGAGTTGGGAAAGAGTGCCCATAGGGGGTCCCTCACCCTGCACCGTCCTCGAACCATAGATACAAATTACATCATCATGACACGGATCGGACCCACATCAAAGAGTGGGGAAAGAGTGCCCCATAGGGGGTCCCTCACCCTGCACCGTCCTCGAACCATAGATACAAATTACATCATCATGACACGGATCGGACCCACATCAAAGAGTTGGGAAAGAGTGCCCATAGGGAGTCCCTCACCCTGCACCGTCCTCGAACCATAGATACAAATTACATCATCATGACACGGATCGGACCCACATCAAAGAGTGGGGAAAGAGTGCCCCATAGGGGGTCCCTCACCCTGGACCGTCCTCGAACCATAGATACAAATTACATCATCATGACACGGATCGGACCCACATCAAAGAGTTGGGAAAGAGTGCCCATAGGGGGTCCCTCACCCTGCACCGTCCTCGAACCATAGATACAAATTACATCATCATGACACGGATCGGACCCACATCAAAGAGTGGGGAAAGAGTGCCCCATAGGGGGTGTCCCTCACCCTGGACCGTCCTCGAACCATAGATACAAATTACATCATCATGACACGGATCGGACCCACATCAAAGAGTTGGGAAAGAGTGCCCATAGGGGGTGTCCCTCACCCTGCACCGTCCTCGAACCATAGATACAAATTACATCATCATGACACGGATCGGACCCACATCAAAGAGTTGGGAAAGAGTGCCCCATATGGGGTGTCCCTCACCCTGGACCGTCCTCGAACCATAGATACAAATTACATCATCATGACACGGATCGGACCCACATCAAAGAGTGGGGAAAGAGTACCCCATATGGGGTGTCCCTCACCCTGGACCGTCCTCGAACCATAGATACAAATTACATCATCATGACACGGATCGGACCCACATCAAAGAGTTGGGAAAGAGTCCCCGTAGGGAGTGTCCCTCACCCTGGACCGTCCTCGAACCATAGATACAAATTACATCATCATGACACGGATCGGACCCACATCAAAGAGTGGGGAAAGAGTGCCCCATAGGGGGTCCCTCACCCTGGACCGTCCTCGAACCATAGATACAAATTACATCATCATGACACGGATCGGACCCACATCAAAGAGTTGGGAAAGAGTGCCCATAGGGGGTCCCTCACCCTGCACCGTTCTCGAACCATAGATACAAATTACATCATCATGACACGGATCGGACCCACATCAAAGAGTGGGGAAAGAGTGCCCCATAGGGGGTCCCTCACCCTGCACCGTCCTCGAACCATAGATACAAATTACATCATCATGACACGGATCGGACCCACATCAAAGAGTTGGGAAAGAGTGCCCATAGGGAGTCCCTCACCCTGCACCGTCCTCGAACCATAGATACAAATTACATCATCATGACACGGATCGGACCCACATCAAAGAGTGGGGAAAGAGTGCCCCATAGGGGGTCCCTCACCCTGGACCGTCCTCGAACCATAGATACAAATTACATCATCATGACACGGATCGGACCCACATCAAAGAGTGGGGAAAGAGTGCCCCATAGGGGATCCCTCACCCTGCACCGTCCTCGAACCATAGATACAAATTACATCATCATGACACGGATCGGACCCACATCAAAAAATTGGGAAAGAGTGCCCATAGGGGGTCCCTCACCCTGCACCGTCCTCGAACCATAGATACAAATTACATCATCATGACACGGATCGGACCCACATCAAAGAGTGGGGAAAGAGTGCCCCATAGGGGGTGTCTCTCACCCTGGACCGTCCTCGAACCATAGATACAAATTACATCATCATGACACGGATCGGACCCACATCAAAGAGTTGGGAAAGAGTGCCCATAAGGGGTGTCCCTTACCCTGCACCGTCCTCGAACCATAGATACAAATTACATCATTATGACACGGATCGGACCCACATCAATGAGTTGGGAAAGAGTCCCCATAGGGGGTGTCCCTCACCCTGCACCGTCCTCGAACCATAGATACAAATTACATCATCATGACACGGATCGGACCCACATCAAAGAGTTGGGAAAGAGTGCCCCATATGGGGTGTCCCTCACACTGCTCCGTCCTCGAACCATAGATACAAATTACATCATCATGACATGGATCGGACCCACATCAAAGAGTTGGGAAAGAGTGCCCCATAGGGGGTGTCCCTCACCCTGGACCGTCCTCGAACCATAGATACAAATTACATCATCATGACACGGATCGGATCCACATCAAAGAGTTGGGAAAAAGTGCCCATAGGGGGTCCCTCACCCTGCACCGTCCTCGAACCATAGATACAAATTACATCATCATGACACGGATCGGACCCACATCAAAGAGTGGGGAAAGAGTGCCCCATAGGGGGTCCCTCACCCTGCACCGTCCTCGAACCATAGATACAAATTACATCATCATGACACGGATCGGACCCACATCAAAGAGTGGGGAAAGAGTGCCCCATATGGGGTGTCCCTCACCCTGCACTGTCCTCGAACCATAGATACAAATTACATCATCATGACACGGATCGGACCCACATCAAAGAGTGGGGAAAGAGTACCCCATATGGGGTGTCCCTCACCCTGGACCGTCCTCGAACCATAGATACAAATTACATCATCATGACACGGATCGGACCCACATCAAAGAGTTGGGAAAGAGTGCCCCATATGGGGTGTCCCTCACCCTGCTCCGTCCTCGAACCATAGATACAAATTACATCATCATGACATGGATCGGACTCACATCAAAGAGTTGGGAAAGAGTGCCCCATAGGGGGTGTCCCTCACCCTGGACCGTCCTCGAACCATAGATACAAATTACATCATCATGACACGGATCGGATCCACATCAAAGAGTTGGGAAAAAGTGCCCATAGGGGGTCCCTCACCCTGCACCGTCCTCGAACCATAGATACAAATTACATCATCATGACACGGATCGGACCCACATCAAAGAGTGGGGAAAGAGTGCCCCATAGGGGGTCCCTCACCCTGCACCGTCCTCGAACCATAGATACAAATTACATCATCATGACACGGATCGGACCCACATCAAAGAGTGGGGAAAGAGTGCCCCATATGGGGTGTCCCTCACCCTGCACTGTCCTCGAACCATAGATACAAATTACATCATCATGACACGGATCGGACCCACATCAAAGAGTTGGGAAAGAGTGCCCATAGGGGGTGTCTCTCACCCTGGACCGTCCTCGAACCATAGATACAAATTACATCATCATGACACGGATCGGACCCACATCAAAGAGTTGGGAAAGAGTGCCCATAAGGGGTGTCCCTCACCCTGCACCGTCCTCGAACCATAGATACAAATTACATCATTATGACACGGATCGGACCCACATCAATGAGTTGGGAAAGAGTCCCCATAGGGGGTGTCCCTCACCCTGCACCGTCCTCGAACCATAGATACAAATTACATCATCATGACACGGATCGGACCCACATCAAAGAGTTGGGAAAGAGTGCCCCATATGGGGTGTCCCTCACACTGCTCCGTCCTCGAACCATAGATACAAATTACATCATCATGACATGGATCGGACCCACATCAAAGAGTTGGGAAAGAGTGCCCCATAGGGGGTGTCCCTCACCCTGGACCGTCCTCGAACCATAGATACAAATTACATCATCATGACACGGATCGGATCCACATCAAAGAGTTGGGAAAAAGTGCCCATAGGGGGTCCCTCACCCTGCACCGTCCTCGAACCATAGATACAAATTACATCATCATGACACGGATCGGACCCACATCAAAGAGTGGGGAAAGAGTGCCCCATAGGGGGTCCCTCACCCTGCACCGTCCTCGAACCATAGATACAAATTACATCATCATGACACGGATCGGACCCACATCAAAGAGTGGGGAAAGAGTGCCCCATATGGGGTGTCCCTCACCCTGCACTGTCCTCGAACCATAGATACAAATTACATCATCATGACACGGATCGGACCCACATCAAAGAGTGGGGAAAGAGTACCCCATATGGGGTGTCCCTCACCCTGGACCGTCCTCGAACCATAGATACAAATTACATCATCATGACACGGATCGGACCCACATCAAAGAGTTGGGAAAGAGTGCCCCATATGGGGTGTCCCTCACCCTGCTCCGTCCTCGAACCATAGATACAAATTACATCATCATGACATGGATCGGACCCACATCAAAGAGTTGGGAAAGAGTGCCCCATAGGGGGTGTCCCTCACCCTGGACCGTCCTCGAACCATAGATACAAATTACATCATCATGACACGGATCGGATCCACATCAAAGAGTTGGGAAAAAGTGCCCATAGGGGGTCCCTCACCCTGCACCGTCCTCGAACCATAGATACAAATTACATCATCATGACACGGATCGGACCCACATCAAAGAGTGGGGAAAGAGTGCCCCATAGGGGGTCCCTCACCCTGCACCGTCCTCGAACCATAGATACAAATTACATCATCATGACACGGATCGGACCCACATCAAAGAGTGGGGAAAGAGTGCCCCATATGGGGTGTCCCTCACCCTGCACTGTCCTCGAACCATAGATACAAATTACATCATCATGACACGGATCGGACCCACATCAAAGAGTTGGGAAAGAGTGCCCATAGGGGGTCCCTCACCCTGCACCGTCCTCGAACCATAGATACAAATTACATCATCATGACACGGATCGGACCCACATCAAAGAGTTGGGAAAGAGTGCCCATAGGGGGTCCCTCACCCTGCACCGTCCTCGAACCATAGATACAAATTACATCATCATGACACGGATCGGACCCACATCAAAGAGTTGGGAAAGAGTGCCCCATAGGGGGTCCCTCACCCTGCACCGTCCTCGAACCATAGATACAAATTACATCATCATGACACGGATCGGACCCACATCAAAGAGTGGGGAAAGAGTGCCCCATATGGGGTGTCCCTCACCCTGCACTATCCTCGAACCATAGATACAAATTACATCATCATGACACGGATCGGACCCACATCAAAGAGTTGGGAAAGAGTGCCCATAGGGGGTCCCTCACCCTGCACCGTCCTCGAACCATAGATACAAATTACATCATCATGACACGGATCGGACCCACATCAAAGAGTTGGGAAAGAGTGCCCATAGGGGGTCCCTCACCCTGCACCGTCCTCGAACCATAGATACAAATTACATCATCATGACACGGATCGGACCCACATCAAAGAGTTGGGAAAGAGTGCCCATAGGGGGTCCCTCACCCTGCACCGTCCTCGAACCATAGATACAAATTACATCATCATGACACGGATCGGACCCACATCAAAGAGTTGGGAAAGAGTGCCCCATAGGGGGTCCCTCACCCTGCACCGTCCTCGAACCATAGATACAAATTACATCATCATGACACGGATCGGACCCACATCAAAGAGTGGGGAAAGAGTGCCCCATAGGGGGTGTCCCTCACCCTGCTCCGTCCTCGAACCATAGATACAAATTACATCATCATGACACGGATCGGACCCACATCAAAGAGTGGGGAAAGAGTGCCCATAGGGGGTGTCTCTCACCCTGCACCGTCCTCGAACCATAGATACAAATTACATCATCATGACACGGATCGGACCCACATCAAAGAGTGGGGAAAGAGTGCCCCATAGGGGGTCCCTCACCCTGCACCGTCCTCGAACCATAGATACAAATTACATCATCATGACACGGATCGGACCCACATCAAAGAGTTGGGAAAGAGTGCCCATAGGGAGTCCCTCACCCTGCACCGTCCTCGAACCATAGATACAAATTACATCATCATGACACGGATCGGACCCACATCAAAGAGTGGGGAAAGAGTGCCCCATAGGGGGTCCCTCACCCTGGACCGTCCTCGAACCATAGATACAAATTACATCATCATGACACGGATCGGACCCACATCAAAGAGTTGGGAAAGAGTGCCCATAGGGGGTCCCTCACCCTGCACCGTCCTCGAACCATAGATACAAATTACATCATCATGACACGGATCGGACCCACATCAAAGAGTGGGGAAAGAGTGCCCCATAGGGGGTGTCCCTCACCCTGGACCGTCCTCGAACCATAGATACAAATTACATCATCATGACACGGATCGGACCCACATCAAAGAGTTGGGAAAGAGTGCCCATAGGGGGTGTCCCTCACCCTGCACCGTCCTCGAACCATAGATACAAATTACATCATCATGACACGGATCGGACCCACATCAAAGAGTTGGGAAAGAGTGCCCCATATGGGGTGTCCCTCACCCTGGACCGTCCTCGAACCATAGATACAAATTACATCATCATGACACGGATCGGACCCACATCAAAGAGTGGGGAAAGAGTACCCCATATGGGGTGTCCCTCACCCTGGACCGTCCTCGAACCATAGATACAAATTACATCATCATGACACGGATCGGACCCACATCAAAGAGTTGGGAAAGAGTCCCCGTAGGGAGTGTCCCTCACCCTGGACCGTCCTCGAACCATAGATACAAATTACATCATCATGACACGGATCGGACCCACATCAAAGAGTGGGGAAAGAGTGCCCCATAGGGGGTCCCTCACCCTGGACCGTCCTCGAACCATAGATACAAATTACATCATCATGACACGGATCGGACCCACATCAAAGAGTTGGGAAAGAGTGCCCATAGGGGGTCCCTCACCCTGCACCGTTCTCGAACCATAGATACAAATTACATCATCATGACACGGATCGGACCCACATCAAAGAGTGGGGAAAGAGTGCCCCATAGGGGGTCCCTCACCCTGCACCGTCCTCGAACCATAGATACAAATTACATCATCATGACACGGATCGGACCCACATCAAAGAGTTGGGAAAGAGTGCCCATAGGGAGTCCCTCACCCTGCACCGTCCTCGAACCATAGATACAAATTACATCATCATGACACGGATCGGACCCACATCAAAGAGTGGGGAAAGAGTGCCCCATAGGGGGTCCCTCACCCTGGACCGTCCTCGAACCATAGATACAAATTACATCATCATGACACGGATCGGACCCACATCAAAGAGTGGGGAAAGAGTGCCCCATAGGGGATCCCTCACCCTGCACCGTCCTCGAACCATAGATACAAATTACATCATCATGACACGGATCGGACCCACATCAAAAAATTGGGAAAGAGTGCCCATAGGGGGTCCCTCACCCTGCACCGTCCTCGAACCATAGATACAAATTACATCATCATGACACGGATCGGACCCACATCAAAGAGTGGGGAAAGAGTGCCCCATAGGGGGTGTCTCTCACCCTGGACCGTCCTCGAACCATAGATACAAATTACATCATCATGACACGGATCGGACCCACATCAAAGAGTTGGGAAAGAGTGCCCATAAGGGGTGTCCCTTACCCTGCACCGTCCTCGAACCATAGATACAAATTACATCATTATGACACGGATCGGACCCACATCAATGAGTTGGGAAAGAGTCCCCATAGGGGGTGTCCCTCACCCTGCACCGTCCTCGAACCATAGATACAAATTACATCATCATGACACGGATCGGACCCACATCAAAGAGTTGGGAAAGAGTGCCCCATATGGGGTGTCCCTCACACTGCTCCGTCCTCGAACCATAGATACAAATTACATCATCATGACATGGATCGGACCCACATCAAAGAGTTGGGAAAGAGTGCCCCATAGGGGGTGTCCCTCACCCTGGACCGTCCTCGAACCATAGATACAAATTACATCATCATGACACGGATCGGATCCACATCAAAGAGTTGGGAAAAAGTGCCCATAGGGGGTCCCTCACCCTGCACCGTCCTCGAACCATAGATACAAATTACATCATCATGACACGGATCGGACCCACATCAAAGAGTGGGGAAAGAGTGCCCCATAGGGGGTCCCTCACCCTGCACCGTCCTCGAACCATAGATACAAATTACATCATCATGACACGGATCGGACCCACATCAAAGAGTGGGGAAAGAGTGCCCCATATGGGGTGTCCCTCACCCTGCACTGTCCTCGAACCATAGATACAAATTACATCATCATGACACGGATCGGACCCACATCAAAGAGTGGGGAAAGAGTACCCCATATGGGGTGTCCCTCACCCTGGACCGTCCTCGAACCATAGATACAAATTACATCATCATGACACGGATCGGACCCACATCAAAGAGTTGGGAAAGAGTGCCCCATATGGGGTGTCCCTCACCCTGCTCCGTCCTCGAACCATAGATACAAATTACATCATCATGACATGGATCGGACCCACATCAAAGAGTTGGGAAAGAGTGCCCCATAGGGGGTGTCCCTCACCCTGGACCGTCCTCGAACCATAGATACAAATTACATCATCATGACACGGATCGGATCCACATCAAAGAGTTGGGAAAAAGTGCCCATAGGGGGTCCCTCACCCTGCACCGTCCTCGAACCATAGATACAAATTACATCATCATGACACGGATCGGACCCACATCAAAGAGTGGGGAAAGAGTGCCCCATAGGGGGTCCCTCACCCTGCACCGTCCTCGAACCATAGATACAAATTACATCATCATGACACGGATCGGACCCACATCAAAGAGTGGGGAAAGAGTGCCCCATATGGGGTGTCCCTCACCCTGCACTGTCCTCGAACCATAGATACAAATTACATCATCATGACACGGATCGGACCCACATCAAAGAGTTGGGAAAGAGTGCCCATAGGGGGTGTCTCTCACCCTGGACCGTCCTCGAACCATAGATACAAATTACATCATCATGACACGGATCGGACCCACATCAAAGAGTTGGGATAGAGTGCCCATAAGGGGTGTCCCTCACCCTGCACCGTCCTCGAACCATAGATACAAATTACATCATTATGACACGGATCGGACCCACATCAATGAGTTGGGAAAGAGTCCCCATAGGGGGTGTCCCTCACCCTGCACCGTCCTCGAACCATAGATACAAATTACATCATCATGACACGGATCGGACCCACATCAAAGAGTTGGGAAAGAGTGCCCCATATGGGGTGTCCCTCACACTGCTCCGTCCTCGAACCATAGATACAAATTACATCATCATGACATGGATCGGACCCACATCAAAGAGTTGGGAAAGAGTGCCCCATAGGGGGTGTCCCTCACCCTGGACCGTCCTCGAACCATAGATACAAATTACATCATCATGACACGGATCGGATCCACATCAAAGAGTTGGGAAAAAGTGCCCATAGGGGGTCCCTCACCCTGCACCGTCCTCGAACCATAGATACAAATTACATCATCATGACACGGATCGGACCCACATCAAAGAGTGGGGAAAGAGTGCCCCATAGGGGGTCCCTCACCCTGCACCGTCCTCGAACCATAGATACAAATTACATCATCATGACACGGATCGGACCCACATCAAAGAGTGG
This sequence comes from Gerris lacustris, assembly GCA_951217055.1. NCBI lineage: Eukaryota > Metazoa > Arthropoda > Insecta > Hemiptera > Gerridae > Gerris > Gerris lacustris. The sequence continues at coordinate 2,626,116 of OX578278.1, read as the reverse complement.
GGAAAGAGTGCCCCATATGGGGTGTCCCTCACCCTGCACTGTCCTCGAACCATAGATACAAATTACATCATCATGACACGGATCGGACCCACATCAAAGAGTGGGGAAAGAGTACCCCATATGGGGTGTCCCTCACCCTGGACCGTCCTCGAACCATAGATACAAATTACATCATCATGACACGGATCGGACCCACATCAAAGAGTTGGGAAAGAGTGCCCCATATGGGGTGTCCCTCACCCTGCTCCGTCCTCGAACCATAGATACAAATTACATCATCATGACATGGATCGGACCCACATCAAAGAGTTGGGAAAGAGTGCCCCATAGGGGGTGTCCCTCACCCTGGACCGTCCTCGAACCATAGATACAAATTACATCATCATGACACGGATCGGATCCACATCAAAGAGTTGGGAAAAAGTGCCCATAGGGGGTCCCTCACCCTGCACCGTCCTCGAACCATAGATACAAATTACATCATCATGACACGGATCGGACCCACATCAAAGAGTGGGGAAAGAGTGCCCCATAGGGGGTCCCTCACCCTGCACCGTCCTCGAACCATAGATACAAATTACATCATCATGACACGGATCGGACCCACATCAAAGAGTGGAGAAAGAGTGCCCCATATGGGGTGTCCCTCACCCTGCACTGTCCTCGAACCATAGATACAAATTACATCATCATGACACGGATCGGACCCACATCAAAGAGTTGGGAAAGAGTGCCCATAGGGGGTCCCTCACCCTGCACCGTCCTCGAACCATAGATACAAATTACATCATCATGACACGGATCGGACCCACATCAAAGAGTTGGGAAAGAGTGCCCATAGGGGGTCCCTCACCCTGCACCGTCCTCGAACCATAGATACAAATTACATCATCATGACACGGATCGGACCCACATCAAAGAGTTGGGAAAGAGTGCCCATAGGGGGTCCCTCACCCTGCACCGTCCTCGAACCATAGATACAAATTACATCATCATGACACGGATCGGACCCACATCAAAGAGTTGGGAAAGAGTGCCCCATAGGGGGTCCCTCACCCTGCACCGTCCTCGAACCATAGATACAAATTACATCATCATGACACGGATCGGACCCACATCAAAGAGTTGGGAAAGAGTGCCCATAGGGGGTCCCTCACCCTGCACTGTCCTCGAACCATAGATACAAATTACATCATCATGACACGGATCGGACCCACATCAAAGAGTGGGGAAAGAGTGCCCCATAGGGGGTCCCTCACCCTGCACCGTCCTCGAACCATAGATACAAATTACATCATCATGACACGGATCGGACCCACATCAAAGAGTTGGGAAAGAGTGCCCATAGGGGGTGTCCCTCACCCTGCACCGTCCTCGAACCATAGATACAAATTACATCATTATGACACGGATCGGACCCACATCAATGAGTTGGGAAAGAGTCCCCATAGGGGGTGTCCCTCACCCTGCACCGTCCTCGAACCATAGATACAAATTACATCATCATGACACGGATCGGACCCACATCAAAGAGTTGGGAAAGAGTGCCCCATATGGGGTGTCCCTCACCCTGCTCCGGTTTCGAACCATAGATACAAATTACATCATCATGACACGGAACGGACCCACATCAAAGAGTTGGGAAAGAGTCCCCATATGGGGTGTCCCTCACCCTGCTCCGTCCTCGAACCATAGATACAAATTACATCATCATGACACGGATCGGACCCACATCAAAGAGTTGGGAAAGAGTCCCCATATGGGGTGTCCCTCACCCTGCACCGTCCTCGAACCATAGATACAAATTACATCATCATGACACGGATCGGACCCACATCAAAGAGTTGGGAAAGAGTGCCCCATATGGGGTGTCCCTCACCCTGCTCCGTCCTCGAACCATAGATACAAATTACATCATCATGACATGGATCGGACCCACATCAAAGAGTTGGGAAAGAGTGCCCCATAGGGGGTCCCTCACCCTGCACTGTCCTCGAACCATAGATACAAATTACATCATCATGACACGGATCGGACCCACATCATTTGGACCGTACCCTTAAAAAAGGGGCTGGCGCACTTCTCCCGAGACCCGACCTATCCCGGCGCACTTGGTGTACAGCCCTCTAGACATCCACTCTAGCAACAAAAGTGTCCCCGTGTATACCGGGCTTACTTGAATAGCCCGCCTATATCTATATTGAGAGATATATAAGTGTATAAACTTAGGATTAAGGTGGGTTCATAGCTAGCGGATACGTATTTTTACGGAGGCCCGGAGGGATTCATCTATAGCAACTCTTTTGCGGCACCGCAGAAAGTTGGTTCCAAACCATCTTTTTTGCGGTGCCGCTTTAAAACCTGTAGGAAACCTTCACTTCGTCCTCTTCTTATTTCCTTTTTGTTTTTATATTAAAATTGTTTATTATATTATATTTTTGTATCTGAATTTGTTCCTACATTATTTTTATTATAATCTGTATTGCATCTGTGTTTAATATACGTTTTTTATCAGTGTTTTATCTTCATCTGTGTATTATGTCCGTGTTTTTTTTATATCTGTGCTTATTATATCTGTTCCTTCATTATTTTGATTATATACCTATTTCTTATTTATATAAGAATAAAAGTCCTAATCTATAATCTTATTATATACGTTTTTTTAAGCAAGAGAACTAAATTCAAGTTGAAAAAACGATGTTATAATTATAATTGGCTTTGTTTATAACCTGACCGACCGAAACACGAGGGGAGGGAAACAACGACTCCGTCCTCTGTCTCGGCGGTTCTCCGAAGAATATATTTTTATCTATATAGCCCTCCGCAAATAAGTATCCGCTAGCTGTGAACCCACCTTAAAACAAACTAATAAAATTACTCACTGTTATCAACACAAGTGATGTCTTCATGGCCGATTTATGAAGCACTGAAAAAATAAACATTTAAATATTAAATACATTCATTATCTATGTAGAATATAGTGTACAGAAATACATTGGTTGGCAATATTAACCAACCGACCTAATTTATTTTTACTTTCTCATAAAGAGAAAGTATTGTGATGGCTCGATAATTCGATTTTGATTGATTTACACGTTTTCAGGTCCCCTGAGTCCAAAAAAGTGGGTTTTAAAAAAGGTCTGTCCGTCTGTCTGTCTGTGCAGACGCCTGGAGCCTAAAATACTGGGCCGAATTTGACGAAATTTGGCACACATGTTCAGAAAAATAATACCCCGCGGCGAAATCGAGAAACGGGTTTAGCTTCCAATTTGGGGCGCTACCCCCCAAAAACTCAAAAACGTGAGAAAAAAAATTATTTCTTGAAAACAGTTCCGACGATTTTGATTAAGAAATTTTAAAATGTAGTCCATTTAAATACGAATCTAACGATATAAGCCGTTTTCCCGGGGAAAATCTAGTTCCGGAGAAAATAGCTTAAAACCCGGACGGAGAGAGCCCGGGTTCGATTCCCCGCCCAGCAGAAGTTATTTTTATGATAAATTTTGATGAAATGTTCAATAATAATTAAATGTATACATACGAAAACTAATATATGGCGGGGGGGGGGGGGGGTTGGATGTAGCGTATCTGGGGCATCACATATAGAAATGGAAAAACTGACAAAATAATGCAATATGCGTTTAAAGTGTTATTAAATATTTTAAGTGATATTAATAAAAATTGCATTATTTATGGATACTTTTTCATTTCATACTCTCTCAAAAAACAAGATAACATCGAAGCCCAGACATTTTTTTAAACCAATTTTTTGGACTCAGATGTCCTCAAAACGTGTCACAATACTCTCTCTTTATATGAGAAAGTAAAATACAAAGGGGAGTAACAATCAAAAGCAGTCATACAGGATATTCTTATTTAGACTGTTACTTCCCTAATAAAAATTGAAGTGTGATATTCCTTTGTACGAAAATAAATTGTACTAAACATCCCCTTGTCTTAATAGTTTCTACAAAGCAATGTATAAAGACTCGTAATTATATCCAGGTATATTCTTTAAAAAAAAACAGGGGAGTAACAATTTAAAAAAGTACATTTTTAAGATGGTGACCAATATGGTGGATGACTAAAAAAAGGATTTAATCAGCATAACATGTTCTTAGTACAAGTCTTTGTATGAAATAGTGTGGGTAACTATTATTTTGAAAAAAAAAAAAAAAAAAAATTGCCGCCATTTTGAAAACAAATATGGCCCAAATGAGGGTGTTAGAGGTGGTTAGAGGTGGTTAGAGGTGGTTAGAGCTTAAAAAAGTTTAAGCTTATATAGCATGTTTTATATGATTTTAAAATTTTTGATGAATATAGAGAGTATATATATAAATTATGACATTATTTATCAAAATGGCTGACAAAAATTAAGGGTTTTTAAGTCATACTTAATGTGTTTGTAATGGTTATTACCCCCCCCCCCCCCCCCCCCCCGTACATCCTAAATACGCGGGTTTGAAATGTATCGCAGCTTTAGTTATTAAGCAAAGAAAGACAAAGTCAACTCACCAAGATTTCCTTAGACACTAAGGATATTGATAAGGGCATTTCATTGTTATATGTTAATACCTTATCTATCAACTATAGATAACACCTGTAAAACATAATTATAAAAAAATATTCGTGCATATTTTGACTGTAATTAACCTTTTTTTTATCAATTATATGTTGAAGAAATAAAAATAATGTAGACTACAAAACTGATCAAAAAATTGCCTGGTAAATCATGGGTATGAAGTTTTATTGTACGAAAGATGTAATTAAACTATTCAGTATTCATAAAAATAATTGCTTCACCGATAGTGATAATTGCCGCCTTTTTAATTATTTTGATAATAGCGTATAATTTGATTTTAATTTAAAAAAAAAAATTCAACTACTTTATAAAAATATTGTAGATATATGTTATAAAAATGTTGTTTTTTCGAATTGTATCGTTTAGGGGGTTAATTAAAAATATAAATATACTGAAAACTTTAGCCATATCAGGTTTCAAATGGGAAATGTAATAAATAATATTCAACTTTTGATAACCTATACAACCTTATACACAAGTATTATTTAAATATCTAGAAAGCCAAAACGAGGAAAATTATGTGTTTTTTCATTGATCTGACTGTTGTTTTCGATAGAATCTCTAGTAGCTCTCTCCGCAGTAGTGCCGGATTTAATTATTTTATATACGATTGACAACAAATATAAACATTGTATCTCTGTTTAGATGCGTAGAAAGTGATTCTTTACGTACTTGTATTCATTACTCTTGTATTCTTTACCGCCCTAGGGAATTAAAGAAGAGGAATTCTTCAGCTTTACGCACTATTTTACATTTAACAAAACTAATTTGCTGTTTGTTTAATAAAAGTAACTGTTTATATAGAGTTCTTTTGTTAAAATGTGATTTAAATGATTATGACGAATATGAGGAGAATAATACCCCTCCCGAAATAATTAATTCGGCACAAAATACAACTAAATAAATTAATGACATCTTTATCAAAAGAGAAATACGAGCTTGCATACAGGAAGTTTATTTTTTCTGTATTTATAATATTTATTATTTAAATCTAACAATCGTAGATAAAGTACGGTACGCAACTCGTGCGAAAACGGCATTTTGCATTTCTCGTGCGGTTTTACTACCCTCGCTGTCGCTCGGGTGCAAACTCCACACTCGCATGCAAAATGCTACTTTCCGCACTCGACGAGTAATGTACTATTCCGCCCCTGGGCACTATACTTACAGCGACCCCCCCTTAAAAAATTACCTACTTACTATGCACTTAAACCCCGGTGATAGCAACTATTACCGTGTAGACTACATGATAGATTCTGTCGCGATAGAACTATCAGCCATCACACTACCTCGTCTGACGATATAGTTGACTGTTCTGTCACAGCAGTCAGCGTAGCTTCCGTTACCTTCGGTAAGCTCGGAAGCAATAATTATTGTTTTGATTTGTCGGTCTTCAAATAGATAATATCAAATAGATAGTATAACTTATCTCAATAAATATCTAAATTAATTTACTTTATTTCTAAATATAAAATTAAGCCCGTTGCCACGAGCTTTGCGGCTCTTATATTATAGATGTGTAGAGATATGCGCCACTGCCGTCAGATTAAACACAAATTCAAGTGAATGTTTAATTTATATTTGTTTGCCCCCAGAGCACATGGCGAGACCATTATCTATGGTCACCTGTAGGATAGGGGGCCTGTTCTACCTTAGCCATGGTCGCCACTGCTCAGCGCTTAGTTTATCATTCTTTTTACTTCATTTAATTTTTACAGAATCTATTTTAAATTATTGTTTAATAGCGTGGGGAAGTTCTGCTCAATCTGATCTAGAACAAGTAAGAATAATTCAAAAACGAATTATAAAAATATGTTTAAAAAAACCAAGAGTATATCCATCAGTTTTGACCTTTGATGAATTCAATGTTTTACCTCTAGATTTATTATATAAAAATGCAGTTTTACTTAATTTCTTCCAAAACCAGACAAGACTGACTGTACAACATAATTATAAAACAAGATCACAAACTTCTGGATATGTACCCACACCTTGTTGTCGAACAGAGAGAAAACAAAGACATCCGTCTTATTTAGAGCCTGTTTTCTACAATCTCCTACCAAAATCACTTAAAAATATTGATAATTTCAAACATTTTAAAAAAGAGGTTAAAAAATATTTCTATACCTTAATTAATAAATAGTATAGTGTCATTCTTTTAATTTGTTTTATTTTTTTTTTTATTTGTTTTTTATTATTTTATTTATTTTTATTTTTTTTTTTATTTTTTATGATAACATGTTTCTTATGATTAAACACAGTTAATTTGCTAATAATATAAAACTCGAGACAGGGCCCTCGCTCTAAGTGCTTTGACACTTACTGAGGGTCCTCACCAATTACTTAATATTTTAACTAATGATTTATCACCAGTATGACAACTAATTTTACTGAACTTATCACAAATTGTTTATTTTGTTATTAATACTTTTATATTTTATTAATTTATTTATTTTTGTATCATTTTATGTTTTGGTGGAAATAAATAGATAAAAAAAAAAAAAAAAAAAAAATTCCCTTATCATTTTAGTTTTACATTGTAATAAGAGTCTTTATATTATTTAACTACTCCGGTTCAACACTTCGAGGCTCATTAGCAGTATTGTTTACTTCATATTAGTCTTTATAACTGACTGTAATATTAATATTATTAATATTTGTAAATTGTAAAATATCTTGTAGACTGGATATATTAAATAGATGTTTTACCTCCTTTTATATGGAGAGAGAAAGTATTGTGATAGCAAGAAAATTCGATTTTGAGGGATTTACAAGTTTTATATTTGTTTTAAGTGGTTATGAATAATAAATACACATTACTATACTAAGATATACATATGAATGTAATGTCAGCAATGTGATACCGTGATTTTGCACACTGCAATTAGACACCAAGGGATGTGCCACGCAAAAACTGGCACATAGGAACTGTTCCAACATCAGACTTACGTCATCAAGATGTTGGCTCGGCAATACGCTATGTCCTGCATCGTTTCGTCGCGTCCGACTCATCAAAATCACGGTATCACATTGCTGATGTGTTTTGCCAGCCAGGCAAATATGGCGGTGTGAGAGCGCGCTCGTCTCTGATAAGTCCTATATCTGATCTTCTTGGTCTGGTATAGGTCCAGAGTTGGGTGGGCATCGTCGGGCCCCTGATGAGTCGGACGCGACGAAACGATGCAGGAAATGCGGACAGCGTAATGCCAAGCCAACATCTTGATGACGTAAGTCTGATGTGCCATTTTTTGCGTGGCACATCCCTTGGTGTCTCTCACTCACACAAATTGGATACATGTAATGTGTTTTATATAATTATTTTTTAGTTATTGCAGGCCACACACGGTCAATGTCAATACATTGATCATTATAAAAGAAGCTCAATATTCTATGTCAATCCATCTTCAATATTTGTTGAACCACGCCCGGCAGTTTAAATGATCATTATTTATTTCTAGAGGCATTCCTCTAATTTCTTCTAGGCTACTGGAGAATATTGTAAAATCTTTTGCAGACGACATAATATTCAATATACATATATTATTTTAACGAAAAACAGTTCGCTAATGTGGACATAATAACAAAGGTTCGATTCATATTCAACCAAAATCCAAAAAACATATTAAAAAGAGGACGGCACAAAGAAGTATCCGAGGTGATACCATTTAGGTACTACAAGTATATATTTCCATAAAAATATTATAACAAAAGGTATTTAGTCATTGACGTCATGGGTCGAGGAAGGTTACACAATCTCGAGCAAGGTTTCATGTTTTGACTTATTATGTCTGTCCGTCACTGCCTCAATAACCTATAAAGGGTTGATCTTATAAAACACCCTTCATAGGTTATTGTGGTTCGGACATACAGACAAACAGAATGTACAGACTATGCGGACTCTTGTCTCAGACTACGCACACTAAAACAGAAAAAAACACAAACAAATGGACCAAAAATTGACTGCTGCATTGGTGGTGCACATAGCTTCCTCGCAACCTATCACGTGCTTTATTGCTATTATGCTTCTGCAAGCCATTATTGATTAATTTATTTCCCCTTATTTTTTCAATCTGTCCACTGTCAAATTTGTATTGATTTTTACATTAATTAAAAGTATCAATTTACCAAAAGGTAAAAGCGCAGACGGTTCCAATTAATCTGGGGCTAGCAGCGAGTTACTTTCGATAAAATATAAAAGTTTCATATAAATCAGATAAGTACTTTTGAAGCTTTAGGGATAAATAAATGTATGTTTGTGCGCATGTGGAAGAGAAACAAGTGAGCACAGAAGGTTGAAACTTGTATGGGCCAACAATGAGCTAATTATGACCTACTATTCAAATTGCTTTTAAGATAATATGTTGCTTCCCAAAAAAAGTCGAAAGAGTAGCTTTTAAGATATGTTGTGACAGACCGACAGACAGACATGGAGCCATATTGAAAATAAATATGGCCGATAAAAGAACTCAATCCTACGCGAGTTTTTATACGCAGCATTAATTGTTTGTTATAATTATTAGGGTACTCTTTTAGTTTGGTAACCCCCAATAGGGGGGTACCAAACTAAAAGAGACGCCATGTGGCAACACTTTAGTTTGGTACCCCCGTTTGTTTTTATTTAAATACATTTTTAAATGGTATTTTATATATATATATATATATATATATATATATATATATATATATATATATATATATATATATATATATATATATATATATATATATATTATATAAAGAAAAAAAAAAAAAAAAATATATATATATATATATATATATATATATATATATATATATATATATATATATATTATATAAAGAAAAAAAGTAACTATCTTAATATAGGGGAATGTTTAAAAGCAGAGGGGCTTTTGTGTGGGGTTGAGAAAGGGGAAAGAAAGAGAAGAAAAAAGGTAGGGGGTACCAAACTAAGAGAGGCGCCCCTATACACCTCTTTTAGTTAGGTACCCCCCTAAGAAAAATGAATAATCTATTCGTGAGGTACCAAACTAAAAGATTCAGAAGAACCAACAGTTCAATATTACTGATAACAAAACATAGATAGGTCAAAAGTAGGTGTTTTTTGTAAAATTAAAATAATTCTAGCCCGTACTCAATGTTTAATTATAAATCCATTATATTGATTCATTTTGGTTGTGTATGGGTAAATATAGGTGTTAATTCATTTTAATTATAAATAATAATTAAAAATAGACTGCCAATTAGTGTGGCACATAGATTCCTTGCATCATATTACGTACTTTATTTTTGCTTTTTGCTCGGGTGCAAACTCAACACTCGCATGCAAAATGCTACTTTCCGCACTAGACGCATAATGTACTATTGTTTAACGTTATTTTAATAAATGGTTGATTATGCTGGTAAACGAACTCGTCCAATTGGTTAAATAGCCTATGAGTCCATTGTGTCCACTGTGCCAATTGTGTGTGGTGAAACCACATATTTTGCTAATTTATTTCTTACCTTGAGCATGCTCGTCCCATGTCTCTTTACGTGACGTGAGCATCTTCTCATTCAGAGAGCATGTTTGGCATCCGTACGTATAATTCATGGCAGTACTGAAAATATGCTTTTAATAAATAAATATTACCTATAAGAAGATTATTTCTTCGGTTTGATATCTGTGCGTCTTTGAACCTCCTTAAAACTCTCCTTGAAGCCAAATTAACAGTATCTTTCACCCAAATGCAAGTTTATGTCCAAATAGAATAGACGACTTTCTCTGGACTGTTAGTGAGTAAGCATATTTTCCCATATTTTATTCGGATGCCGGCTTCTTTATCTGCAATATTTATTTCTAGCGGGATTCCTCTAGGTTCTTCTAGGCTACTGGAGAATATTGTAAAATCTTTTGCAGACGACATATTCAATATACATATATTATTTTAACGAAAAACAGTTCGCTAATGTGAACATAATAACAAAGGTTCGATGCAGATTCAACCAAAATCCAAAAAACATATTAAAAAAATTGCTTGCATACGAGTCTGCAAGACTGTGAGACATTTTCATGTAACGCTTTTTGGTGACGTTTTTTGGTAACACTTTTCGAATTTATGTTTATAAGTAAAGACGTGAAAATGTCAAAAAAAAATAAGCTTTCTGTTTTCTCTTTTGTATATTAGGAATTAAATCGAACATATTATGTTGTGTACGAAGAAAGAAAGTACTTTTCTTCTTTTCAAGTTTATTAAGAAGTAATATTTTAGCTTCTTCACCCATGTTTTTATAATAAATGCAAAAACTTATAGTATAACAAAAAAAAAAATAAATAAATAAATAAATAAAGTAAAAAATAAATTTTATGTATGTAAGTTTATAAGGAATAAAATTTTTAGGGTTATGGCGTTTGTCCTGTGCAAATCGGAGCAGTAGAACAGAAGTTGTAGTTAAGGGGGGGGGGGATGAAAAAGTATTTTTTGTCATTGACGTCATGGATCGAGGAAGATTACATAATCTCAAGCAAGGTTTCCTGTTTTGACTTATTATGTCTGTCCGTCACTGCCTCAATAACCTATAAAGGGTTGATCTTATAAAACACCCTTCATAGGTTATTGTGGTTCGGACATACAGACAAACAGAATGTACAGACTATGCGGGCTCTTGTCTCAGACTACGCACACTAAAACAGAAAAACACAAACAAATAGACCAAAAATTGACTGCTGCATTGGTGGTGCACATAGCTTCCTCGCAACCTATCACGTGCTTTATTGATTTTATGCTTTTGCAAGCCATTATTAATTAATTTATTTCCCCCCATTTTTTCAATCTGTCAACTGTCAAATTTGTTCTGATTTTTACATGAATTAAAAGTATGAATTTACTTTTGGTAAATTGAAGCGCAGACGGTTTCAATTAATCTGGTGCTAGCAGCGGGTTACTTTTGATAACAATAAATAATAAGTGTAAGCCATCGAGGCTCCAGGGGTAAGAGAAACTAATTCCCAGGGTGTATCAAAATAAAAATATTCCGATCATGATGGGTCTCGAACCTGCACCCTCCTGAACTTGAGACAAGTACCTCAAACCTTCGCGAAGGTAAAATTTGGCAACAAGTCAGTAAAATAGTGGTAAGGCTATTAGTTCCACTTTTTGAATGGAGGAGCGAGAGCAGCACCAGCGCAGCGGCGAGACGATGGACACTTACACCACATATAACATAGAGGAGGTACAATGAAATATTCTTGGTGGCCTGACTTGCCACCATATTGCCGCAAATAAATAAATAAAGAAACAGTACTACTTTAAAATATTTCAATAAAAATATTTAAAAAAAAAAAGGTTTTTGTCATTGACAACTCACTTGAAAAACATGGTTCGAGGTCGAGGCAGGATGAAATTATTTTGAATATGCACAGTCACGTTATTAAAGTTTCATGTTTTGTCTTATTATGTCTGTCTGTCACTGCCTCAATAACCTACAAAGGGTTGATCTTATAAAACACCCTTCATAGGTTATTGTGGTTCGGACATACAGACGGACAAACAGAATACAAAGATTGTGTGGGCCCTTGTATGACCTCGAATCCCAAAAAAAACTGCAAATACGCAAATAAACAAAACAGCGATAAAATATTTAAATAAAAATACAAACAAGGTATTTTATCATTGACAAATCACATGCCATGCGTTGAGGAAGGATGAATATGCACAGTCACGAGTAAAGTTTCATGTTTTGATAATTATGTCTGTCTGTCACTGCCTCAATAACCTACAAAGGGTTGATCTTACTAAAACACCCTTCATAGGTTATTGTGGTTCGGACAAACAGAATGTACAGGTTGTGTGGGCCCTTGTCACAGACTATGTCACAGACTATCACACCCTAAAACAGAAAAACACACACACATCAATATTAACACTGTATGTGAGGATTTTAGGATGTAGTACTAGATGGAAGGAAGGGCACTCTTGAGCTTCCAAAGTAAGCTAAGTTCCAAGTAAAGTATCAAGTTCCTGGGCTTCATTTGAAGACTGCTGATCATTTTCAAGGACTTTTCCTAAGGAGACTGATAGGACGATAGGAAGAAGGTTATTGAACTAGTTAATGGGGTTTAGGTAACATAATGACTGTTCAAAATATTTGAGCGCTGCGATATTGCTCAGTTTTGCCGCACTGTGAAATTTCGATGGAAATGTGATGATTACTGATGATGAAACAGTTCAATATTACTGGTAATAGAACAAAGATAAGTCAAAAGTAGGTGTTGTTTTTTTGTAAATTAATTATGTGCCACACCAACTGGCTGTCTATTTTTAGATTTAATTTTAAGATCTCGATGTAGTTTTTAAATGGAATTATTTAGGGTTGATAGAAATAGACATTGATTAGTTATTGTGAGAATAATTATTAAAATATTGATTGGAAAATTGTAAAAATGAATTATGGAATTCATACAGCATATGAAATAGAGTACTATTGGATTGGTGGGCCTTAGGTGGTTTTATGTACTTGAAATTAAAAAAAAAATCCGACAAGTACTTGCCAGTAAGCTACTAAAAGGGTTTCTTCGGTCATAAAAATTCAAATATGGTACATTTTCTTTTTTAAGTAAAATATGAATATAAAGATGCATTTTTGAGAAGCAAGGTGTACAAATTATATTATCCTTTAACTTCTTAGGAATGCACTTATTTGGCTCTTTTAGGGGTAATGGCCGCCATTTTGGAAACGCGATATTATATTTTAAGAGACACCAAAAAATATGTTTTTTTTTATCTACTCCCGGAATATAATAGGACCCTAGAGATTTATATTTATGTATTATTGCCTTATTTTTAGGACCTATTCTTATGGGGGGGGGGGGACTTTTTTCCGTTTTGTTATAATAATTTCGGGGGTAAAATGGCCGGAATTTTGGAAAACGCGATTTATATTTGTAACCTTCATTTCGCAATACCTTTGAAATAATATATACTTAAAAATTACAAAAAAATATAACATATTGCGACCAGTTCGCAATTGCTCGCTCTCGCTGATCGAAGAAATTTCGAGCGTTTAAGTTCGCAACATTTTTCCTTTTTTTTTGAGCAAAACATTTCAACTTGTGTACCAAATTTCAAATCTCTAGCTACAGTAGGTCGGGAGATACACTCCAAGATGCGACGGACGGACGAACTACCAGAAGTATAAGGGTTTCTAAAATGACCTTGAATCCCCCAAAAAAATGCAAATACGCAAATAAACAAAACAGTGATAAAATATTTTTAAAAAAAATACAAACAAGGTATTTTATCATTGATAACTCACATGCCATGGGTTGAAGAAGGATGAATATGCACAGTCACGAGTAAAGTTCCATGTTTTGATAATTATGTCTGTCTGTCACTGCCTCAATAACCTATAAAGGGTTGATCTTACTAAAACACCCTTCATAGGTTATTGTGGTTCGGACATACAGACGGACAAACAGAATACAAAGGTTGTGTGAGCCTTTGTATGACCTAGAATCCCCCCCCCCCCCAAAAAAAAATGCAAATACGCAATTAAACAAAACAGTGATAAAATATTTTAATAAAAATACAAATAAGGTATTTTATCATTGATAACTCACATGTCATGGGTTGAAGAAGGATGAATATGCACAGTCACGAGTAAAGTCCATGTTTTGATAATTATGTCTGTCTGTCACTGCCTCAATAACCTACAAAGGGTTGATCTTATAAAACACCCTTCATAGGTTATTGTGGTTCGGACAAACAGAATGTACAGGTTGTGTGGGCCCTTGTATGACCTCGAATCCCCTCAAAAAAATGCAAATACTCAAATAAACAAAACAGGTATAAAATATTTAAATAAAAATACAAGGAATTTTGTCATTGACAATTCACATGTCATGGGTTGAAGAAGGATGAATATGCACAGTCACGAGTAAAGTTCCATGTTTTGATAATTATGTCTGTCTGTCACTGCCTCAATAACCTACAAAGGGTTGATCTTACTAAAACACCCTTCATAGGTTATTGTGGTTCGGACAAACAGAATGTACAGGTTGTGTGGGCCCTTGTCACAGACTATCACACCCTAAAACAGAAACTCACACACAAAAAGAAACCATAACAGACATAACTACGACGTAAAACATAATTACTCCTAATATAATTTTTTAATCTACATTTTAAACACAAAATGGCGGCTATATACAGGGTAATTGGCCATATGTGTAAAAAAAAAAATAAATAGGGTGAATCTAATCTAAAGTTTATTCCCAACCGTTTTCTCACAAGGTCAAATTTAATGATTTCTTTAAGATCGCATATCTTTGCTCATAAAGACACTTATTGCTCCATAAGTATAAAAGCTAAAACAAATTTTTTGGTTTCGTTGTGAAGCTGACAAAATTTCTTACAAGAAAAGTGTAATATTAATTTTCATGCCTTCAAATTACATAACAAAAATGGATACCAATATATCTTAAAAACTACATGTCCGATTTTAAATAAATTTGGATGGTAGATCACGATTAGCTCATTGTTGGTCCCATATAAGTTTCAATGCCCATATAGGTTCCTCATGCGCACAAACATACATTTATTTACACCTATAGCTTCAAAAGAACTTATCTGATTTCAATGAAACTTTTATAGTTTATCGAAAGTAGCCCACAGATTGCCCCAGATTAATTTGAACCGACTGCGCTTTTAACTTTTGCTAAACTGATACTTTAATTCATGTAAAAAATCAAAACAATTTTGACAGATTAATAAGACGGGGGAAACAAACAAATTAGGTAATAATGGTTTGTAAAAGCATAAAATCAATAAAGTGCGTGATAGGATGCGATGAAGCAATGTGCCACACCCCATTCCAATTGGCTGTCTATTTTTTAATCTGTCAATATTGTTTTGATTTATTCACCTTCGGTAAGCTCGGAAGCAAAATTAAGCCACATAAACATAATTAAATCTGGGAAACTGGTTTTTCTTTGATGATTATTGGTATATAGTCCGTTAACCTGGAATTATTTTCTCAGCTTTTATAAATTCAAGATGGCGGACAATGTTGTGCGTCTTTGTGCTACATCTTTTTCAACCAGAACCTTGATATTTTAAAATTAGACACATATTATGACTTAAACATGTGCCATAAAGAGATTTTACAATTTAACTTTTTAAATTCAAGATGGCAGCTACGATTATTTTTAAAAGGCCACGCAATGCCTAGTTAAACTAGGCAAGGCGTGGCTCTATCATTGAACCGACCGTATAGCAATAAATATGTATTGAATATTGAAAAAATAGATGATCATAAATCATAATGAGTTGATAGTTAAAGAGTATGTTTGTAGCATAGAGGATCTAGTATTAAGAGAGCAACCCTGCAATCTTACTATTCCAAACTAAACATCTACTTTTCAACTATTATAAAATGTATCACTTCACAACTCAAAATCTTCTGCTTATATCAAGTTGCAATTTTACAAAGTTAAAGTTTTAATTTTACTTCAGACGATGTGTGTGAAGTGTTATTAAAATCGTTACGTTAGAACGTAAGATATCGGTAAAAACGTTGTTTCCTCTATTTTAAACGTTTAAGTCCGCTGTAATAGTTTTAACAACCTTTATTAATTCATAGCGGTGTCTCTATTGGTTTTACTAAAAAATGATCGTCTCATCGAATAGGTGATGATAGAATCTTTTCCCGTCCTGAGATTCCAATTTTACATTTCAAGCTATCGTTTACGCGAGCGTTGCGCGTGAACTCTTGGACGGATCACGCTGTCCAACAAACTCAGCCTGAGCTTTACTGAAAGGAACATGTATACCAAATTTCAACTAAATCGTTCAACTTTTACTCAAGTTATCGTCAGACACGTAAACGTTACACACAGACAGACAGACAAGATGCATATTTTGTTGAATATAAGAAGCTCGTTTCAATAATTTAAATTTTCAACGCTTAAATATCTGAACTTTAAAGTATGTTTCCTTGTATATGATTTAAACGTATGCTAAGCAAGTTTGTTTGATCTGGTATTGTGATTCAAGATGGCGCCTATTTTTATATATTGCTTCCGCGAGTTTACCAAAGATAATGTAATAAGCTATGTGATCGAAAAAAAAATTATAACTCCATTTCAGACATCAGGGAACAATTTTGATTCCGTTTGTATTTGTCGGTCTGTCGCTCAATTTTTGCGAACCAACATATGAATGGTTTAAAGGCAGAGTGGTATAAGTCAACATCCAAAACCTATACATTAATATATTCCTATATGTATGAACGGTTACACTTATGTATCGTATATATATATATATATATATATATATATATATATATATATATATATATATATATATATATATATATATATATATATATATATAATTACAATTATATATATACCTACATATATATATATTACACAATTCGTGAGAGACACCAAGGGATGGGCCACGCAAGCGTGGCACATCCCTTGGTGTCTATCACAAATTGTGTAGCCTATTGCAGTGTGCAAACACGGTATTAAATTGCTGTTATATATACATATTATATAAATATATATATATATATATATATATATATATATATATATATATATATATATATATATATATATATATATATTATATATATATGGATGTATATATACATCTATAATCAGATATATACAACGCACACGCATAATCACATATATGTACATACATATCTAAATATACAAGTTCTAAATATTGACTTATACCACTCTGCCTTTAATCCATTCATATCTTAAACTACACGATTTAATGAAATGTGAATAGTAGGCCATAATTAGCCCATTGTTATGGCTGCCGGAACCATTCTTATCTCTTAGACATAGCGCACGAATTCTTCACTTCAAATTACTTTAAAAAGCATCTCTACAAGAAGAAACCAGTCTTATTTGAAACTCGGAAGCAATACCATTATTTTTAGAAATAAATATCACATTTCATTCCATTAGAATCAAAATTAAATTTAAAAAGCGAAAAGTTTTTTTAATTACATATTTACGGAATGCTGCAAGAGTCAGAAGAATACTGTGGCTGTGCGCTGAGCTTTCCTCCCATCTCATATTAAATCATTTCTCTTCCAGTTTTTCTGCAGAACTGATAGGAATCATATAGAAGCTTTAAAATCTAAATATGTATTGACGAAAACATTTACGTGTGGGTGATTTAAATAAAAAACGAATTGACTTAAATAAAACTTGTATTTTGATCTCGAATAGAAAACATGTTAATAAGTTACCTTTTTAATGATGAAGAGCAACTGGAAATAGAGATGGAGCCGCCCCGCCCTCTCGTTCGATATATCGATTAAAGAGAATACTCAGCCTCAGTGGTGGGGGTCGCACCGATAGTGCTGCACTCCCACCTCCATTCAAAAAGTGCAACTAATAGCCCCACGGCCATTTTACCCACTTCTAAAGCCTGGTCCACACCAGTAGACACGTTGCGCAACATGTCTATAGACAGCCTCATAGACCGTCTATAGACATGTTGCGCAACGTGTCTATAGACGTCTTCTGAGACCATCTATGGTCTAGGTCTAGCGTCCACACTTGTAGACACGTTGCGCAACATAACTACCGTTGCACCAGTCTACCATTTAGAATGGAAAACCATAGACATGCCATTATTGGTCTAGCAACGAGACCGTAAACGCCGATTGTCTAGCCGATGTCTATAGACAAACGCTAGACATTGTCTCTCAGACCAAAATCGCGAAATATGTCTACTAGTGTGGACAAGGCTTAACCTTAATTTATCGCTGCCTAGAGATCCTGGTATAGTTGTGTGACGGCTGCATGGATTGAGGCACTTGCCTTCTCTCAGGAGGTTACAAGTTCGAGACTTATCTAGAATGGAATGTTTTTAACAGGTACAAAAGGGAATTAGTTCTTCTTTTTCCAGGAGACCTCGAGGACACCCCTGTCAATTTTAAACTGTTAGAATGATCTACCCCTCTCTAACCTTAGGAACGCTCATACAAGAGGAAAGTTGACTATCTTCCTATAATAGTTATTTATGTTACTAGGCAGAAAATTGGATTTTGCTCTATCTTCCTATAATAGTTATTTATGTTACTAGGCATCAAAATTGGATTTTGCTCTATCTTCCTATAAAAGTTATTTATGTTACTAGGCATCAAAATTGGATTTTGCTCTATCTTCCTATAATAGTTATTTATGTTACTAGGCATCAAAATTGGATTTGGCTCTATCTTCCTATAATAGTTATTTATGTTACTAGGCATCAAAATAGGATTTTGCTCTATCTTCCTATAATAGTTATTTATGTTACTAGGCATCAAAATTGGATTTTGCTCTATCTTCCTATAATAGTTATTTATGTTACTAGGCATCAAAATTAGATTTTGCTCTATCTTCCTATAATAGTTATTTATGTTACTAGGCATCAAAATTGGATTTTGCTCTATCTCCCTATATAATAGTCATTTATTTTTCAAGGCAAAAAAGGGAATTTTGCTCTATCATCTTATAATAATTATTTATGTTACAAGGCATCATAATTGGATTTTGCTCTATCTTCCTACAATAGTTATTTATGTTACTAGGCATCAAAATTGGATTTTGCTCTATCTTCCTATAATAGTTATTTATGTTACTAGGCATCATAATTGGTTTTTGCTCTATCTTCCTATAATAGTTATTTATGTTACTAGGCATCAAAATTGGATTTTGCTCTATCTTCCAATAATAGTTATTTATGTTACTAGGCCTCAAAATTATATATTGCTCTATCTTCCAATAATAGTTATTTATGTTACTGGGCATCAAAATAGGATTTTGCTCTATCTTCCTATAATAGTTATTTATGTTACTAGGCATCAAAATTGGATTTTGCTCTATCATCTTATAATAATTATTTATGTTACAAGGCATCATAATTGGATTTTGCTCTATCTTCCTATAATAGTTATTTATGTTACTAGGCATCATAATTGGTTTTTGCTCTATCTTCCTATAATAGTTATTTATGTTACTAGGCATCAAAATTGGATTTTGCTCTATCTTCCAATAATAGTTATTTATGTTACTGGGCATCAAAATAGGATTTTTCTCTATCTTCCTATAATAGTTATTTATGTTACTAGGCATCAAAATTGGATTTTGCTCCACCTTCCTATAATAGTTATTTATGTTACTAGGCATCAAAATTGGATTTTGCTCTATCTTCCTATAAGAGTTATTTATGTTACTAGGCATCAAAATTGGATTTTGCTCCACCTTCCTATAATAGTTATTTATGTTACTAGGCAGAAAATGGAATTTTGCTCTATCTTCCTATAATAGTTATTTATGTTACTAGGCATCAAAATTGGATTTTGCTCTATCTTCCTATAATAGTAATTTATGTTACTAGGCAGAAAATGGAATTTTGCTCTATCTTCTTATAATAGTAATTTATGTTACTAGGCAGAAAATGGAATTTTGCTCTATCTTCCTATAATATAATAGTTATCTTCCTATAATAGTTATTTATGTTACTAGGCATCAAAATTGGATTTTGCTCTATCTTCCTATAATAGTTATTTATGTTACTAGGCAGAAAATGGAATTTTGCTCTATCTTCCTATATTAGTTATTTATGTTACTAGGCATCATAATTGGATTTTGCTCTATCTTCCTATAATAGTTATTTATGTTACTAGGCATCATAATTGGTTTTTGCTCTATCTTCCTATAATAGTTATTTATGTTACTAGGCATCAAAATTGGATTTTGCTCTATCTTCCAATAATAGTTATTTATGTTACTGGGCATCAAAATAGGATTTTTCTCTATCTTCCTATAATAGTTATTTATGTTACTAGGCATCAAAATTGGATTTTGCTCCACCTTCCTATAATAGTTATTTATGTTACTAGGCATCAAAATTGGATTTTGCTCTATCTTCCTATAAGAGTTATTTATGTTACTAGGCATCAAAATTGGATTTTGCTCCACCTTCCTATAATAGTTATTTATGTTACTAGGCAGAAAATGGAATTTTGCTCTATCTTCCTATAATAGTTATTTATGTTACTAGGCATCAAAATTGGATTTTGCTCTATCTTCCTATAATAGTAATTTATGTTACTAGGCAGAAAATGGAATTTTGCTCTATCTTCTTATAATAGTAATTTATGTTACTAGGCAGAAAATGGAATTTTGCTCTATCTTCCTATAATATAATAGTTATCTTCCTATAATAGTTATTTATGTTACTAGGCATCAAAATTGGATTTTGCTCTATCTTCCTATAATAGTTATTTATGTTACTAGGCAGAAAATGGAATTTTGCTCTATCTTCCTATATTAGTTATTTATGTTACTAGGCAGAAAATGGAATTTTGCTTTATCTTCCTATAATAGTTATTTATGTTACTGGACAGAAAATTGAATTTTTCTCTATCTTCCTATATAATAGTCATTTATTTTTCAAGGCAGAAAAGGGAATTTTTCTCTATCTTCTTATAATAGTAATTTATGTTACAAGGCATCAAAATTGGATTTGGCTCTATCTTCCTATAATAGTTATTTATGTTACTAGGCATCAAAATTGGATTTTGCTCTATCTTCCTATAAGAGTTATTTATGTTACTAGGCAGAAAATGGAATTTTGCTCTATCTTCCTATAATAGTTATTTATGTTACTAGGCATCAAAATTGGATTTTGCTCTATCTTCCTATAAGAGTTATTTATGTTACTAGGCAGAAAATGGAATTTTGCTCTATCTTCTTATAATAATTATTTATGTTACAAGGCATCAAAATTGGATTTTGCTCTATCTTCCTATAATAGTTATTTATGTTACTAAGCAGAAAATGGAATTTTGCTCTATCTTCCTATAATATAATAGTTATCTTCCTATAATAGTTATTTATGTTACTAGGCATCAAAATTGGATTTTGCTCTATCTTCCTATAATAGTTATTTATGTTACTAGCCAGAAAAGGGAATTTTGCTCTGTCTTCCTATAATAGTTATTTATGTTACTAGGCAGAAAATGGTATTCTGTTCTATCTTCCTATAATAGTTATTTATGTCACTAGGCAGAAAATGGAATTTTGCTGTATCTTCCTATAATAGTTATTTATGTTACTAGGCATCAAAATTGGATTTTGCTCCACCTTCCTATAATAGTTATTTATGTTACTAGGCATCAAAATTGGATTTTGCTCTATCTTCCTATAAGAGTTATTTATGTTACTAGGCATCAAAATTGGATTTTGCTCCACCTTCCTATAATAGTTATTTATGTTACTAGGCATCAAAATTGGATTTTGCTCTATCTTCCTATAAGAGTTATTTATGTTACTAGGCAGAAAATGGAATTTTGCTCTATCTTCCTATAATAGTTATTTATGTTACTAGGCATCAAAATTGGATTTTGCTCTACCTTCCTATAATAGTTATTTATGTTACTAGGCAGAAAATGGAATTTTGCTCTATCTTCCTATAATAGTTATTTATGTTACTAGGCATCAAAATTGGATTTTGCTCTATCTTCCTATAATAGTAATTTATGTTACTAGGCAGAAAATGGAATTTTGCTCTATCTTCTTATAATAGTAATTTATGTTACTAGGCAGAAAATGGAATTTTGCTCTATCTTCCTATAATATAATAGTTATCTTCCTATAATAGTTATTTATGTTACTAGGCATCAAAATTGGATTTTGCTCTATCTTCCTATAATAGTTATTTATGTTACTAGGCAGAAAATGGAATTTTGCTCTATCTTCCTATATTAGTTATTTATGTTACTAGGCAGAAAATGGAATTTTGCTTTATCTTCCTATAATAGTTATTTATGTTACTGGACAGAAAATTGAATTTTTCTCTATCTTCCTATATAATAGTCATTTATTTTTCAAGGCAGAAAAGGGAATTTTTCTCTATCTTCTTATAATAATTATTTATGTTACAAGGCATCAAAATTGGATTTGGCTCTATCTTCCTATAATAGTTATTTATGTTACTAGGCATCAAAATTGGATTTTGCTCTATCTTCCTATAAGAGTTATTTATGTTACTAGGCAGAAAATGGAATTTTGCTCTATCTTCCTATAATAGTTATTTATGTTACTAGGCATCAAAATTGGATTTTGCTCTATCTTCCTATAAGAGTTATTTATGTTACTAGGCAGAAAATGGAATTTTGCTCTATCTTCTTATAATAATTATTTATGTTACAAGGCATCAAAATTGGATTTTGCTCTATCTTCCTATAATAGTTATTTATGTTACTAAGCAGAAAATGGAATTTTGCTCTATCTTCCTATAATATAATAGTTATCTTCCTATAATAGTTATTTATGTTACTAGGCATCAAAATTGGATTTTGCTCTATCTTCCTATAATAGTTATTTATGTTACTAGCCAGAAAAGGGAATTTTGCTCTGTCTTCCTATAATAGTTATTTATGTTACTAGGCAGAAAATGGTATTCTGTTCTATCTTCCTATAATAGTTATTTATGTCACTAGGCAGAAAATGGAATTTTGCTGTATCTTCCTATAATAGTTATATTTATGTCACTAGGCAGCAAAATTGAATTTTGCTCAATCTTCCTATAATATTAATTTATGTTATTAGGCAGCAAATGGTATTTTGCTGACAAGATTTTTAAGTTTTAGTTCCGATTTGAAGGCGAGGATGGGCTATACAAATTTACTGACGAGGCGAAGCCGAGGTAGGAAAATGTTAATTACCTGCTGAGGTGTAGCCGAAGCAGGTAATCTAAACGAGTCAGGAATGTGTTCTTTGCTGCATAGTTACATACAGTATTTTATCTACTAACAGCAGAAAAATTACACTAAAGATTTTTGTATAGCACCAGATTTTAAAGTAGGCATAAACTTTTAGATATTTAGTACCTGATTTAGAGGGCAATAAACTTTCTTTGGATGATGTAATATTTGCAATTTCGGGTGGCGTGTTATCAAACAAGTCTTCAACGTCTTGCACAACTTTATCATCCATATTTTTATTTTAACTTCATACAACAAATTAAAAAATGTATCAAAATACTAATAACAGAAAAATTAATATAGTTTTTTTTTTAATACATAAAAGCTTTAAAGAAATGAAAGTTGTAAAAATACAAAAGTTTGAGTTGAGACGAAGTTAACAAATGAAAGGCAAAACTTTCAGTGTTGCCACTTTTCTTTCATTAACAGCTGTTTTTATTTCAATTTTTAGTGATTTTTTTTTTTTTTTATTAATCACTGTAAAATAATAAAAATTTGTTTTATTATTATAATTTTTAAAGCTACCTATTTTCAAAAAATATACAAATATTCAGCAGAATATTACGTTTAAATATATAAATATGAACAATGTGGGAGAGTTCATAACCTGCGATGTAGTAACTTTTTAATTTCTCACATAAAGAGAAAGTATTGTGATGGCGAGAAAATTCGATTTTAATGGATTTACACATTTTGAGGTCCCCTGAGTCCAAAAAAGTGGTTTTAAAAAAAATGTCTGTCTAGCGTCTGTCTGTGCAGACGCCTGGAGCCTAAACTATACCGGATCGATTTTGACGAAATTTGGCATACATGTTCAGAAAAATCATACCCCGAGGCGAAATCTAGAAATGAATTTTAGCTCCAAAGTTGGGGGCGCTACCCCCCAAAAATTCTTGTAATGGAATTTTTGACAATTTTCTCCATGGAAATCCGTTTTAGACCATTCTGAATCGATTCCTAAAATTAAACACTTTTTTTTATGTATGTATATATATATATATATATATATATATATATATATATATATATATATATATATATATATATATATATATATATATATATATATATATGTGTGTGTCACTCCAGACGATATCTCCCCTTTTTTTTTCACCCATCCAAATTCTAAACTAAAATTTTCCTATATTATTTATAAGCCAATAATACGGAGCTTTCTTTGAAAATTCGCTCATTAAGTCATGGTGCATGACTGGATTTTCATATTATTTTAACGTCCTTTAACGTTCATATTAATATTAAAGTTAAATTTAATTTTTTTATCGCCCCAAAATAAGGTATTAGCATGAATCATTTAAAAATTTTAAGACCAAGAATTTTTTGGGGGGAATATTTCAACTCATAAAACCAATAAAGAATGCAAACTTTAAAAAAGCACACATATATTTGTAACCTACTCTTCAGCAGCATTCATTTGATACCCCATTCAAAATTTTGTTTAAAAAATTGGCCACACTGCACATAATATGTCATCCAAGTTTGTGGGCACACATATCATATGTGTGCCCACAAACTTGGAAATTATTAAAAATTGGGAATTCCCTCACGGAATTTTCATCCACAATAAGGTATTACCATGAATTATTTCAAAATTGTTGGGCCAACCGTTATATAGAGGTTGGGGGGAGAAATTTTCTTTGGGTATATTTTAACTTATTAAAACCAACAAAAAATGCATATTTACTAAAACATATAAATATATTATAGATATATATTTGTATCCTACTGCAGCTTTCATTTGATACCCCACTCAAAAATTTAAAAAAAAAAAAAAATTGAGTTTACCAAATTTTTTTGCAAATTGCACATAAGATTTAATTTCTAACTTCCAAAAGTTGCGCCAGTGTTTCAAATTTTCAGCTCTTTAGCTTTAAAAGTTCGGGCGCTATGAACTAAAGAGCGACAGACAGACAGACACCCCTTGGTATAAAGGTTTCGAGAAGTATCTACAAAACCCTAAAAACTTCCTATAATAGTTATTTATGTTACTAGGCATCAAAATTGGATTTTGCTCTATCTTCCTATAATAGTTATTTATGTTACTAGGCAGAAAATGGAATTTTGCTCTATCTTCCTATATTAGTTATTTATGTTACTAGGCAGAAAATGGAATTTTGCTTTATCTTCCTATAATAGTTATTTATGTTACTGGACAGAAAATTGAATTTTTCTCTATCTTCCTATATAATAGTCATTTATTTTTCAAGGCAGAAAAGGGAATTTTTCTCTATCTTCTTATAATAATTATTTATGTTACAAGGCATCAAAATTGGATTTGGCTCTATCTTCCTATAATAGTTATTTATGTTACTAGGCATCAAAATTGGATTTTGCTCTATCTTCCTATAAGAGTTATTTATGTTACTAGGCAGAAAATGGAATTTTGCTCTATCTTCCTATAATAGTTATTTATGTTACTAGGCATCAAAATTGGATTTTGCTCTATCTTCCTATAAGAGTTATTTATGTTACTAGGCAGAAAATGGAATTTTGCTCTATCTTCTTATAATAATTATTTATGTTACAAGGCATCAAAATTGGATTTTGCTCTATCTTCCTATAATAGTTATTTATGTTACTAAGCAGAAAATGGAATTTTGCTCTATCTTCCTATAATATAATAGTTATCTTCCTATAATAGTTATTTATGTTACTAGGCATCAAAATTGGATTTTGCTCTATCTTCCTATAATAGTTATTTATGTTACTAGCCAGAAAAGGGAATTTTGCTCTGTCTTCCTATAATAGTTATTTATGTTACTAGGCAGAAAATGGTATTCTGTTCTATCTTCCTATAATAGTTATTTATGTCACTAGGCAGAAAATGGAATTTTGCTGTATCTTCCTATAATAGTTATTTATGTTACTAGGCATCAAAATTGGATTTTGCTCCACCTTCCTATAATAGTTATTTATGTTACTAGGCATCAAAATTGGATTTTGCTCTATCTTCCTATAAGAGTTATTTATGTTACTAGGCATCAAAATTGGATTTTGCTCCACCTTCCTATAATAGTTATTTATGTTACTAGGCATCAAAATTGGATTTTGCTCTATCTTCCTATAAGAGTTATTTATGTTACTAGGCAGAAAATGGAATTTTGCTCTATCTTCCTATAATAGTTATTTATGTTACTAGGCATCAAAATTGGATTTTGCTCTACCTTCCTATAATAGTTATTTATGTTACTAGGCAGAAAATGGAATTTTGCTCTATCTTCCTATAATAGTTATTTATGTTACTAGGCATCAAAATTGGATTTTGCTCTATCTTCCTATAATAGTAATTTATGTTACTAGGCAGAAAATGGAATTTTGCTCTATCTTCTTATAATAGTAATTTATGTTACTAGGCAGAAAATGGAATTTTGCTCTATCTTCCTATAATATAATAGTTATCTTCCTATAATAGTTATTTATGTTACTAGGCATCAAAATTGGATTTTGCTCTATCTTCCTATAATCACTGTAAAATAATAAAAATTTGTTTTATTATTATAATTTTTAAAGCTACCTATTTTCAAAAAATATACAAATATTCAGCAGAATATTACGTTTAAATATATAAATATGAACAATGTGGGAGAGTTCATAACCTGCGATGTAGTAACTTTTTAATTTCTCACATAAAGAGAAAGTATTGTGATGGCGAGAAAATTCGATTTTAATGGATTTACACATTTTGAGGTCCCCTGAGTCCAAAAAAGTGGTTTTAAAAAAAATGTCTGTCTAGCGTCTGTCTGTGCAGACGCCTGGAGCCTAAACTATACCGGATCGATTTTGACGAAATTTGGCATACATGTTCAGAAAAATCATACCCCGAGGCGAAATCTAGAAATGAATTTTAGCTCCAAAGTTGGGGGCGCTACCCCCCAAAAATTCTTGTAATGGAATTTTTGACAATTTTCTCCATGGAAATCCGTTTTAGACCATTCTGAATCGATTCCTAAAATTAAACACTTTTTTTTATGTATGTATATATATATATATATATATATATATATATATATATATATATATATATATATATATATATATATATATATATATATATATATATATATGTGTGTGTCACTCCAGACGATATCTCCCCTTTTTTTTTCACCCATCCAAATTCTAAACTAAAATTTTCCTATATTATTTATAAGCCAATAATACGGAGCTTTCTTTGAAAATTCGCTCATTAAGTCATGGTGCATGACTGGATTTTCATATTATTTTAACGTCCTTTAACGTTCATATTAATATTAAAGTTAAATTTAATTTTTTTATCGCCCCAAAATAAGGTATTAGCATGAATCATTTAAAAATTTTAAGACCAAGAATTTTTTGGGGGGAATATTTCAACTCATAAAACCAATAAAGAATGCAAACTTTAAAAAAGCACACATATATTTGTAACCTACTCTTCAGCAGCATTCATTTGATACCCCATTCAAAATTTTGTTTAAAAAATTGGCCACACTGCACATAATATGTCATCCAAGTTTGTGGGCACACATATCATATGTGTGCCCACAAACTTGGAAATTATTAAAAATTGGGAATTCCCTCACGGAATTTTCATCCACAATAAGGTATTACCATGAATTATTTCAAAATTGTTGGGCCAACCGTTATATAGAGGTTGGGGGGAGAAATTTTCTTTGGGTATATTTTAACTTATTAAAACCAACAAAAAATGCATATTTACTAAAACATATAAATATATTATAGATATATATTTGTATCCTACTGCAGCTTTCATTTGATACCCCACTCAAAAATTTAAAAAAAAAAAAAATTGAGTTTACCAAATTTTTTTGCAAATTGCACATAAGATTTAATTTCTAACTTCCAAAAGTTGCGCCAGTGTTTCAAATTTTCAGCTCTTTAGCTTTAAAAGTTCGGGCGCTATGAACTAAAGAGCGACAGACAGACAGACACCCCTTGGTATAAAGGTTTCGAGAAGTATCTACAAAACCCTAAAAACGAGCCCTTAGGAAATGGGCTTAATTTTATAATAAGAACAAAAAAGAAGTAAAATGAAGTATATTAATTTAGATAATTTATTATATCTATTTATATAGCAATCAACAAAGTAAACAAAACCAACATTTATTGTTATTGGAATAAATGTGGTTGCCTTAGCTTAGCAATAACAAATCATTTCGAGTCTGCTCGAAATGATCATCGAGACTACTCGATAATATAAATAATAGAATTAACAAACAACCTTTTATTTTATTTTTATTAAAATGAAATATATACAAATTTGTTTACAATTTACAAATTGTTTATGATAAAATGTGATAGCAGAAAAGGAAATATAAATGTATACTGAACAGTGTCTGAGAACAGAACTGAATAAATCATATAAGATATATCTCTACAGATAATAATAAGTAATTATCATTATTTACTTTTAATTTATTAAATGAATTGAATTTACTTGTAATTTTTATTCTGTCATAAGGAATCAGTTCACTAAATTGGCAATACTTATAATTTTACCCTCTATTCCACCTTATTGTAATAATTTTTGCTACGATTGCCTTCAACTCATCCTAATCTATATCCTGGAGACATGCTGTTATTTTAATCAGGCCTCTTAGAACCTTCGCTGATGCACCATGGCTTTCCTTTTTCTTAAATCTCGCTATGAGGTGGAGGTACCAACCTAGAGTCACCGTTAAATCAGCCATAGATTCAGTGTTGCCACCTAGCCAAGACACCATGCAAACAATTTTCCCACACCACAGCTGCAATAAGCAAAGGACCAAATTCATTGCCCATTACCCATATCAACCAACCTTTTATCCCAAGGCATTTGCTTAAAGTGACCATAAGTCCCGTTACTTTAAGCTTTTAGAGGCCCCCCCCCCCCCATAGGTTTCCAAAAATGTCCCATTTTTTTGGGGAAAATGAGACATTTTCCAGAAGGTCTGGGTAAAATGAACAATTTGTTCCATATTTAATGAGTTGGAGACTTTAATCTCGGTCATTCACTTCGATACTAAGTAAAAGGCCCTACACACGACCACCCAACACGACCAAAATCCCCGACAATCCCGGTTGGGGCCATCTCTACACACGACCTGACCCGACACGACCAAACTCCCCGACAATCCCTGTTGGGGCCATCTCTACACACGACCTGACCCGACACGACCAAACTCCCCGACAATCCTTGTTGGGGCCATCTCTACACACAACCTGACCCGACACGACCAAACTCCCCGACAACCCTTGTTGGGGCCATCTCTACAAACGACCACCCGACATGACCAAACTCCCCGATAATCATTGTCAGGGCCACCTCTACAAACGACCACCCGACACGACCAAACTCCCCGATAATCATTGTCAGGGCCATCTCTACAAACGACCACCCGACATGACCAAACTCCCCGATAATCATTGTCAGGGCCATCTCTACAAACGACCACCCGACATGACCAAACTCCCCGATAATCAATGTCAGGGCCATCTCTACAAACGACCACCCGACACGACCAAACTCCCCGATAATCATTGTCAGGGCCATCTCTACAAACGACCACCCGACATGACCAAACTCCCCGATAATCATTGTCAGGGCCATCTCTACAAACGACCACCCGACACGACCAAACTCCCCTCTTTGGAGGGGAGTTTGGTTAATAATTTGGCTAATTAATAATCTGAAGATGGCTATTAAGTAGCCAAAGCCTTTTATTCAAAATTATGTTGAAAATTATATTTATTGTGAAGGGTAAATCTGCACCTATTTATAAAAGTCCGTTTTACTACAGGTTTTTTTAAACTGTTCCTTTTTACAATACAAAAGGAAATTTTGATTGTAGTATCTCAATAAATCCAATCTTATTTTATTTTTTTTTAATTTTAGGGAAATTGATGGAAGACTATGGTTAGTACTTTTTGTACAAGAGATTAGTACTTTTTGACCTAACCTACCTCTTAACCTTTCATCATTACCCTTAAACGTGGCAGTGTATTCAAAAGAACTCAAAAGAAACCGGAGTCATTTTTAAGATGTAAAAAGGAACATTTTAAAAAACTAAGAGTATCGGACAGTACAAAATGTAAAAAGAGAAAATTTTATAAAAATGCATACTTTTCCTTAACCCTCGGGTGCGCGCGGTCTAATACAGACACGAGGAGGGGCGGACCCCTGATAGCACTTAAACTGTTTTATATGCCCACACGACAGGGTAAAATAAATATAAACTTGAAATCATTTTAGCCATATATATTATTCGTCATTTAAACATATCTAAATTAGTTTTATTATTTTTGTTTTAATTTATGAAATACCCTTGTTTAGTCTCATAGTTTATAAACACAAAATTAGTCAGTCTCAATTACAATTTTCAAATTTTTTTTAATTTTTTCTGTATATTTTTATATTTTTATTATTTTATTTTTAAATTCAGGTCCCATAATAATTTATTTTGTATTATTTTGAATAAATTTCACTAAAATTTAAGTGAAAGTGGCGGGGGTCCCATGTCAGGACAATATGGGCACAGAATTGAAGTATATAATCACGTACGATGTCAAACAGTGACTGATCCTCTTGATCAAAGCAAGAAATGTAGCTAGAAAAATCCCTATCTTCCAATCGCACCCACATCTATCTCAATTTTAGGCCTCACAGGACCGCGCGTTCCCGAGGGTTAAAATTCGCAAAATTGTCCTATACTTTAAGATGATTTTATTGTCACAATAAGAGCACCGATGTGTTTTTACATTCTTATGTACCGATTCAAAGTGTATTTTTTGATATTCTTTATTTTAACTTAAAGTCGAAGCGTTGAACCACAAACTATGGAGCCTGAGTAGCATTCAATCAGTTCTGTAGAGATTCGATATGGATCAGCAGATCAGAGTGTAGACGTGCAGTACGTGGACAATGTGGGCACTGGAAACTACCTCTTCTCCTTGTCTGCTTTTCAGCCGGACCTAATAACAACACAAGTTTATCAGTATACTGTCAAACATTGATTTAAACAAGTCAAAAAGTAGCTAAGAAGCTAAAAATGACACAAAATAATTATCGTACAATTTGTAACAATTGATGAACTTCAGTGACCTGTATCATGTCAGAAATTTCAAAGTACTCAAGGAATGGGCCAAGATAAATGAGTAGTTCAATAACCAAACAACGTCTTCACACAAAACAATTGTATTTGTAACAAATGACCTAGATTACTACTAAGGCCTCTCCCTGACTTGTCGGTACGGTATCGGTATGCGGTATTTTCTGCTTCACCAATAGTTTACCGATACCACCTTCATCACCCCACTTGTCGGTATACATTCGGTGGAATCTTGCAGCAATGGTAGTGTCGTGGCGTGATTATGTCGTCGTCAGAAGAAGATAATACTTTACTGCTTCTGTTTTTACTGTTTGTTCGTACCGACTCTCTGTATAACAATCCCTTACCGCCTCGCTCCCCCACACATACCGCCCTAGTCAGGGAGCACTCATTAAGATATAGGCACTCGATAAAGAATCTGTACCGAATCGGTATCGAGCATACGAGCTTACTGATACCGTACCAACAAGTCAGGGAGCGCCCTAATTTAAAACAAGCTTAACTATAAAGATGTCTAACTTAAAGACTTATGTCAGTGTGTTACCTGATGGACTAATTGCACACTCCTCTACAGGTTCCCTGGCAGGTGAAGTATCTTCAGTTTTAATGCCCATCTTTAAAGCTTGGATCATATTATAATGGTAAACCTGCTGCAACAACACACAACACAATTAATAATAATGCATTGAGATTTTAATATAAAAGAAGAGGCGAAGATATTACTGGTTTAGAGTTACCTGGATCCTGGTCTACATCTGTTGCATTTCTGACAGGTGAAGCAGCTTCGGATTTGACAAACCCACATTTGCTCTCGACTTGATTCGGCTCTTTGAATAAACCCACAACATGATCAACGAAGGACATTTGTGTAATAAACCCCACGTCTAACCTCCATGACTATACCTCTCCAATAATCTCTGTCCTGCGCAGGTCTCTTCCAAGAGCACAAGCCAATCCTTCAAGGTGTTCTTGGACATCATCCAGCCATCCTGCTCTTGGATGTCCTCTTCTTCTATCTCCTCCTTGGACATCATCCAGCCATCTTGTTTTTGGATGTCCTCTTCTTCTATCTCCTCCTTGGACATCATCCAGCCATCCTGCTCTTCTTGGATGTCCTCTTCTTCTATCTCCTCCTTGGACACCATCCACCCATCCTGCTCTTGGATGTCCTCTTCTTCTATCTCCTCCTTGGACACCATCCAGCCATCCTGCTCTTGGATGTCCTCTTCTTCTATCTCCTCCAGGATATCCATCCACAAGTCATAAGGGCTCTACCACCATCCAGAAACACAACCCATCCTGCAGATTCTTCCCACTTTTATAATCCTGAATATGACGGGTTGATCGAATAGGTCCCTGTAATCTTGATCCCTGTGGGCTTGTGCACTAAGTCAATATGTCTGTCCAAACTATCCTTCCGACTGGTATTATATTGGCAGAGGGGGCACTGAAATGCCCTTAATTTTTCATGCATCGACTCAATATGTGTGTTTAGATTACCTCTGAAGTAGGTACTATATTCGCAGTGAGGGCATAGAAATATTATTTTCTTATGAACCGAGTCGATATGTAGTTTCAGATCACGCTTCTGGTTGGTTTTATATTCACAATGAGGGCAATCAAACCCTCTTAATTGGATATGTACAAAATCAATATGCTTTTTCACACTAACCTTCTGGGTGGCAGCGTACTCGCAATGAGGACACTTAAAGGCCTTTATTTTTTTATGAACCGAGTCTATATGTGTGTTCAGATTACTTTTATAGTTGGTACCGTATTCGCAATGAGGGCACAGAAATGACCTTATTTGTTTATGAACTGAGTCAATATGAAGTTTCAGACTATGATTCTGGTTGGTTTTATATTCACAATGAGGGCACTCAACCCGCCTTAATTTTTTATGCACATACTCAACATGCTTTTTCACATAACACTTCTGGGTTGAATTGTACTCGCAGTGAGGGCACTTAAAGACCCTTATTTTTTTATGAACCGAGTCGATATGTCTGCTCAGATTATTTTTATAGTTGGTGCCGTATTTGCAATGAGGGCACAGAAATGCCCTTACTTTCTTATGAACCGAGTCAATATGAGATTGTAAAATACTTTTCTTTCTGGCTTTGTATTGACAGTGAGCGCACTCAAACAAACTTAAATTCATATGTACTGCCTCCACATGACTTTTCACACTACCCTTCTCTGTGGTATTGTAATCGCAGTAAGGGCACTGAAATACCCTTATTTCCTTATGTATCGACTCAATATGGGCTTTCAGATTACCCCTCTGGCTGGCAGTGTATTCGCAGTGCGGACACTGAAACTCCTTTATCTTCTTATGAACCGAGTTGATATGCAACTGTAAAACGCTCTTCTTCCTCGCTTTGTATCCACAGTCAGAGCATGTAAAATCGGAGCATGTCGATTCCTTTTTCGGGCGATGCTCTGAGGAAATATGTTTTTGCAGAGCATATTTAAAGATGGTTTTATGGTCACAATAAGGGCACTGATGTGTCGTTATTTTCTTATGCACCGATTCGATATGTATTCTCAGATTTTTTCCACTTTTGTTTTCCAAGCTCAAGTCGGGACATTGAAACGCCTTTTTCAGATCAGATATTGTTGCACTAGTTTTGTACTCACAGAGCGGAGCCCGAGTAGCATTTAATTTCTTGTGGACAGAGTTGACATGGATCAGCAGATCAGACTGTAGTCGTGCATATTGTGGACAATGTGGGCACTGGAAGCCACCGTCTCTTCCTTCTGTCTGTATATCAGACGGTCCTAATAACAACACAAGGTTCTATCATTATAATGTTAAACTTGGATAGCAACAAGTCATAAATGTAGTTTGGAAATTAAATTAGCGGACATAATATTGTTATACAGGGTGGGGCAAAACATATGAATCTATTTGGATTTTTTTTTTTTTTTTTTTTTTTTTTTTTTTTTTTTTTTTTTTTTTTTAGAATCCATCCACCTAATTTTTAGAATCTAGTTTTTTTTGTTTTTTTAGATATTTTGTTGGTTGTGAATCCTTTTTTCCTTTTGTTTAATTTTATTAAAAAGAAAAAAATATATTTTTTCTTTTTTGTCTTTTTAGGGTTTTTTTAAATAATAAAATTCTCCTTTCTTCTCTTTAAGTAAGCTATATTTCGCCTTAACTTAAGGCTTCTTCAGGCTACAATAATAATAAAAACAATATTAATAAACAAATTTTTTTAAAAACAATTTTCTTTGAATAACTGATTAAATTAACAATTAAGAGAGTTTTATTATTTTAAAAAAAACCCTAAAAAGATGAAAAAGAAAAAATATAGTTTTTTTTTTTTTAAGCTAAACATTTTTTTATTGGGCTAGTAAAAACCAAAGGGAAATTCACCAGAGACCACTCCACTCCCCTAAAGTGACTGTGTGGTGTGCAGTATCCTAATTTGGGGTGTTTGGGCCTTACATTTTCAAGGATAATGGGCGCACCGTCACTGTTTCAGCTGAGAGTTATGTGTCAATGTTGGAAGAGTTTTTTTGAACTTGAACTGGAAGAATTGAGTGAGGCAAATAATCTGGGAGACATCTGGTTCCAACAGGAAGGGTTTACATCCCACACAGCTAGAATTTTAATGGCGAGATTGAGGCAAATGATCCCCCGGCTCCTGGTCTCTGTGAGGGGTGATGTGGAGTGGCCTGCACGCTCACCAGATTTGAATATTTTTGACTTTTTTTCTTTGGGGATAGAAGGGTGGCTGCTTGCTAGCGGTAAATAAAAGAAAAACAAACTTGATAAAAATTAAAAATGTCGAAAATGTGATGTTTCTAGAGTTGATGTATGAAAATGGTAAAAAAATGTATATACATCCAGTCTATATTAACTGTAACGCTTGGATGAATGATTTTCAAAATATTAAAAACTTTTATGACCAAAAGTTTATAAATAGTGGTAGTATAATTATCGGTGACTGTAATGCTAGGACTGGTGACTTTCAGCCGGACCCCGAATGTTTAAATAGTGAAAATATTTTAGGTAAACGTAGTTCAAGAGATGTTGTTTGTAATAATGAGGGCTTAAAATTGATAGAGTTTTGTGTGGACAATGATTTATGCATTATAAACGGAAGAACTAAAGGAGATCCTGAGGGTGAGATGACGTACCACAGCACCAGGGGCAGTTCAATTATCGATTTGTGTTGTGTTCCTTACAAATGGTTAAGCTATGTAAACGACTTTAAAGTTCTTGATGAAATCTACTCGGATCACTTGCCTGTGGAATTAATATTAAATTTGCCTGGATCTCCGCCTAGGGAAACAAATATTCTGGAGACTCTTCATCCTAAGCTTAAATACACGAAGCGTGATGTTGAAAGCTATAAAGATAGACTAGAAAGATCAGTAGAAGACGGCTGCGAGTTTCCCCAAGATTCACAGACATGTGTTGATTTTATCATAGATTTAATATACAACTCGGCTGATTTAGGAAATAAAAATAGTTTTTATAACAGGAAAAAATTGTTTAAAGAGCCTTGGTTCGATCATGATTGTTACAGGTTAAGGAGTAAGTCGTTCAAACTTTTGAAACTTTGTAGGGGGAAAAAATCCTCCTTTGTAAAGAATCTTTATAAAAAGACCAACAGAGATTATAAAATAACCTGTGCAACGAAATATAAATGTTATTATGAAAAATTAATTATTGAGTTAAGAACTACAAAAAGCACTGAGTATTTCTGGTCAGTTATAAACAAGTTCAGAAAGAAGAGACACTTCTCAAGTCCTAACTGTAGACCCGAGGAACTCTTATCTTATTTTTGTAACCTGTTGAATCCATCTGTTAACAGTCTTGATCTAAAGTTTCATGAACCCTTCCATGAAAACATGCAGTTAGACAGCGAATTCACTATGTCTGAACTTAATGAGGTTTTGCGTAAGTGCAAAGTGAACAAAGCCCCAGGTAAAGATCGAGTTCCATATGAATTTTTCAAGTTCGCCCCTCCGGTTCTCTTAAGTAAACTTTTGGCGTTATTTAACAAAATTTATGATGAAGGAGTTGTTCCCCCTAGTTTCAGTAAAGCAATATTATATCCTCTTTACAAAAAAGGCAATCCTGACCTTGTGGAAAATTATCGTGGTCTATCGTTTATCGATTGCATAGCTAAAATATTTACAGGAATTCTGCATGATAGACTACTTAAATGGACAGAAGTAAATAATATTTTAAATGAGTTTCAGGCTGGATTTAGAAGGAATTATTCCACGCTTGATCATATATTTACACTCACCAATATTGTTTACTTGAAATGGAATCAGGCGAAGTCAAACAAAAAACTTTACGCTTTTTTTGTCGACTTTAAAGCGGCGTTTGACCGTATCGACCGTAAAGCTCTTTTCTATAAAACTCTTATCTTAGGGCTATCCACAAAAATGCTTAACATTTTAAGATCTTTATTTAGAAACACAAAATCTTCAGTGTGGACACGAGAAGGACTTACTGATGAATTCGAATTTTCAACAGGGGTTAGACAGGGCTGTCTGATTAGTCCTCTGCTGTTCTGTCTTTTCCTTAACGACCTGTTCGACGAACTTGATGGAGGTATAAATATAGCCGGTTTAAAAATCAAACTTTTAGCTTACGCCGATGATGTCGTGTTACTTGCAGATAACGTGGTGACATTACGACGAATGATAAAAAACTTAGAAGATTACTGCAAAAAGTGGAACCTTGAAGTAAATCTTGAAAAGTCAAAAATCATTGTGTTTAAACCTCATGGTGGGAAACTTGCGAAAAATGAAAAGTGGTGTTACGAGGGCCGGCGGATAGATATTGTAAAAAAATATAATTATCTAGGTGTCACTCTAACATCTGCATTAAACTTTAAACATCACCTCGCTGAAAAACTTAATTCTGCTAAACTAGCTCTTAATAGTGCCGGAAATGTCCTGTGGTCAAACCTAGATTTTAATTTCAAAACTAGACTCCAAATTTTTCATTCCATATCGCGTTCGGTAATATGCTATGCAGCGCAAGTGTGGGGATGGAACCAGTACCACGAGGTTGAAAAACTCCAAACTTTCTTTTTGAAGAGACTATTTAGCTTACCTAAATATACTCCTAATTACTTCTTATTACTTGAAACTAATTTATATAGCATGTACTTGTATACTTTTCGCCTCCATGTAGTATATATAAATAAGGTATTGAACGCTATGGATAGCTCTAGGTTGCCTAACATATTAGCTAAGGCTGTAATAAAGAGTAAAATTGCTTGGTACAGAGAATGGTTAAAATTGTTAAATGTGCACGAGTTAGTTGACTTAGGTGTAGAAAATACTTTGAATCCCGAGAAGCAGTGGAACGTTCTCTCAACGCAACTATTAGCGAAACTTGAGTCGAGTGAAAAACAACAGCAGTTAATGGCAGCGAGAAGCAGTGAAACACATCCTCTTTACCAACATCTTTCTTTTCCTCCCGTTATTGACTACATCAACGCTAGTAAAATTAGTTCATGTAAGCGAATTATAAAAGCTAGAGCAGATGTTCTCAAACTGGGTGCTGACTTTTGGAGTAAAGAGACTTCATTCCAATGTGCGTCGTGCAGTTTGCCAGTCAGAGAAGATTTACATCATTTCATGACTGAGTGTGCTACGTACGCAGATCTGAGACTCCAATATTTTGGAAATATTACTACAACCTCTAAGAATGCTTTGCAATTTCTTAATGGATCTAACTGGGATGTACTTGACAATTATTTAGAGCATGCTTGTTACCGTCGAACATCTTCTATAGAAAGATATAATGTAGTTTAATTAATTTATTTTTTATTTACTTATTAATTAATTAATTTAGTTTGCATTAATTTATTTATTTACCGTGTGTTGTTGTCCTTGTTGTTTTTGTTTTTAACGTGCATGCAGTTCTTTGTTAAAAAAAATAAATTATTTTTTCTTTTTATTATTTTTATTTAAATTCGCGATCGCGGCAATTATTTTATTAATTTTAAATTATTTGTTATTGCATGTGTATGAAGTATTTGGATAATTTTTTTAATATTATTTATTTATTTATCAATTTAATTATTTATTTATTAGTGAATTTATTGATTTATTGGTTTATTAAATTATTAATTTATTAACTTATTAATTTATTAATTTTTCGAACATCTTCTATAGAAAGATGTAATACAGTTTAATTGCTTACTCGTATTCACAAAATGAAATTATATTCACGTTATTTATCGTGTTTTTTTGTCTTGTTGTTTTGGATTTTAACGTGCTTGCAGTTCTTAGTTAAAAATGTATTTTTATTTGTTATTTTCAATTAAATTCGCGATCACGGCAGTTATTTTTTCTATATTTGTTATGGCATGTATGAAGTATTTGGATCATTTTGTTAACTAATGGCATTATTTATTTTAAACCTTGGTAAGTTTATAGTTTAAAGTGTATTTTATTTATTTTTATTTATTTATTTTTTTAAAGATAAATGCGAAGTCACTGTAATTATGCTATTATTGGTAACTTATGTATTATCATAATTATTATTTTTTATTTATTTATTTGTGTAGTATGATTTTTAATGATTAATTGTACTTAGATTATATGCGGGTAGTTGTTAGTTAAAAATGCATTTTTACTTATTTTTTAAGGATAAATATGAATTCGCATCAGTAGGATATTATTGTTATATTATGTGGTATTTCATGTATTATTATTATTACGTTAATATATAAGGCGGAACTCACCCGACGGTCGTTGACCAGGGTTGTTAAACGTTTGTAAAAAAACTGTTGTAAACAACTTTATCTATGGAAATATACGTTTTTTTCTATTCTATTCTTTGGGGATAGCAAAAGGAAATAGTTATTTACGCACCAAGGGAGTAAAGTAAGTGATTGTACCTTGAGCGATGAAGTTGGTTCCTGAGGCGAAGCCTCAGGAACCATAACGTTCACTCCCGAGGCGGAGCCGAGGGAGTTAATTATCGCGAAGGTGCAAGTGATTTTTACTTCCGAGGTATGTACAAGATTTTACCTCCAGAAGGGAGAAAAAAATCTGGAAAGATTTTAATTAAATTATTTTATTCAACAAAGAATACATATTTTTATTTTTATTTAAAAACAAAAAAAAATAGTTTGATATAATATCAACAATCCTCTAAATAAGTTTAATCAATAGATAAGTTAAATTATAGATAGTGATTATTTAAATTTCAATGCTAAAATTAAATGGGAGAATCAGCTGGAAGCTGAGGTATTGGTAACTGATGTATTTACGTATTGATTAGCTCATCTACATTTAGAAATTATGATTCCACTTTTAACTTGTTTGTTTCTTTTACTGATGAATCACTATGGCAACCGTTGTGGAGGTTACATGACATGTGTGAAGATGACATTATAGATTTAGACATTAAACAAAAGTTAGTAAATGAAATGTGTATTAGCACCAACCCAATTTACTTGTGCTTTATCTAGGGCAACACTGGAGGGAATCATAAAAGTTCATGATTCCCTTATTTTTCATTACTCCCTGTTTAACCAGACCGGGTGCAATGAGTAACTTCCCTCCCTGAAAACTAGGGAGGAAAGTTAACTTTATCTCATTGCTGGAGGTAAAAGTTTTTAAAAATCGTCCACACACCCTGGAAGAACTTAAGGAAAGAATCAGGAAGTTACAGCTATACTCATCCTAATGTGCCAACAAGCGGATGAAAACTTCCAGAATCACCTTCAAGAATGCATCGTGGCTGCCAGCCGCCATATTAATGATCTCATCTTTAAAACTTAATGTAAAAAACTAGATCGTCTACTGTATCGAACAATATAAACCTAATTTGTGTAAGGTGAATTGTTTTTGTTCTACATCCCTTTAAAACTGATTCATATCTTTTGCCCCACCCTGTACAATCAAATCTTTTGCCCCACCCTGTACAATCAAATCTTTTGCCCCACCCTGTACAATCAAATCTTTTGCCCCACCCTGTACAATCAAATCTTTTGCCCCACCCTGTACAATCAAATCTTTTGCCCCACCTTGTACAATCAAATCTTTTGCCCCACCCTGTACAATCAAATCTTTTGCAACAACACAATTATTCTCCGCACTATTTGTAGTAACAACAAGGTTGTTATTAAAATAGCAGTAGGACAGAGATAATACTACTTTAGAATTACCTGGATCCTGGTCAAATTCTGTTTTATTCCTCACATGTTCCGTTTTTATAAGCCATTCCTTATTATCGACTTCACAAATCAGACCTACAACATAATCATTGAACAAAATTCAAACTAATAAATATGTACTTATGAAATCTAGAAAATTCAGCTGAATTAGTTGGTATTTCTATAAAGTACAGCAAGACCAAATTTATGGGAATGTCTACTTCACAAGAAAGAAGAGGACTGCAGGAGCTAGTGATATCTTATGCGAGGGATAATACTAGTTCACTTACCTCGGCAACAATGAAACGTCTATTAACGACGGAACAGTGGCTTATCCAGCGGCTAGGTCTGGGGGGGGGGGGGGGGGGGGCATTCTAAGTCAGTTTAGATTAGGAGGGGGGGAGGTTAACGTAGTGGTAACAAGAAAAGGGAACTACTTACTCAGCAAAGCAGCTGCCCCCCCCCCCCCCCCTCCCTCTCTCCCACACCGAAAAAAGTACACTAAATAAACAAAAAAATCTCGCGCCCAAGTAACAACATTTGTTTTAGAATGTATTCGTTATAAAATGATATGCTGATGCTTACTGCAGTACAATATCATACTGTAAGTCATGGCCATCGTCTGCAATTAATTATTGGGGGGGGGGCTATATGGCGGAGGGTCTGGGGGAGGGCCTTCGGACCCCCCGCCATAAAGCCCAATCAAAATTCAAAATCGTTCATTCATATTTTCAAAATTTTGAAAATATGACCTCTCAAAACAGCATTTTTATGCTTTTCTGAGGTGAATTTGAATATGAGGTGAATGTAAAAAAATGTATTAAAAAAAAAAAAAAAAAAAAATACGGAGGTATTTTTTTCACTTTATTGGGTCTATTTCCTGCCTGTACTCACTCCGTCGCAGTGGCGTATCCAGGGGGGCACAGGGGCAAGTGCCCCCCTGGATACGCCACTGCGACGGAGTGAGTACAGGCAGGAAATAGAGCATATTCCACTAACTTCCATCTATTTAAGAGACAAGAATTAATAATGGATTTTTTTTAATACTGATTATTGACAAATTTACCCTTAAATGGAAGGTTAATCACCCTTAAAGGTAAAACCAAGGATCTTATATAAAGGGGATAGAGGGTTGAGGCAAAAAAGTGACCCCATGAAGATATGTAAAATGTTAGCTCCAATGGGACAAATTACCTTCCTCTTGGTTATAGGTTACCAAGAATTTGTTTATAGTTGTCAGGTTATAACCTGTTAAAAAAGGTAATTTGTCCCAGTTCAAATGTCGTGGAGCATGCGCAGTATGATTTTTTCTCCAATTTCTCTTACCTTCATGGGGTCACTTTTTTGCCTTAAACCCCTTCTTAACATTACATCTTCTTTATATAAGATCCTTGGGTAAAACACACATAATACTGATTTAGAGTTACCTAGATTCTGGTTATACTGGACTAACTACTTGTGTTTCCTACCATATAGCAATATAACAACAATGCATACTACTTATACAAATTCAATTATAAAGATAAC
This sequence comes from Gerris lacustris, assembly GCA_951217055.1. Taxonomy (NCBI): domain Eukaryota; kingdom Metazoa; phylum Arthropoda; class Insecta; order Hemiptera; family Gerridae; genus Gerris; species Gerris lacustris. The sequence continues at coordinate 2,584,018 of OX578278.1, read as the reverse complement.
TTAAAGACTTATGTCAGCGTGTTACCTGGTGGATTTATTGAACGCTCCTCTACAGGTTCCCTGGCAGGTGAAGTTTCTTCAGTTTTAATGCCCATCTTCAGATTTGGCTCATATTGTAACGGTAAACCTCCTGTAACAAAAAGTAACATAATTATCCAATGCACTGTTCGTAGTCTATAAGGCAGTTAATTAATGCATAGAGATTTTAATAAATAAAAAAAAAAATCCAATTTTTAAATTTTAGGTAGTAATCATACTACGGAAAGATTAAATTTTACTTTAAATCAAATTATAATTATCATTAACTACGGGAGACATACAAAGAAAAATAGAACCCCGCACCGGGACTTGAGCCCCAGGCCTCCTATTAATCCGTTACAGGTGCTCTTACCAACTGAGCTATACGGGAGAATGATTTTTCTCTGTCGTTACCGATACACATTCCCCGAATCCAAGCTTTCAATCTTTTCTATAAGTCTAGCAAGCCAAATATTCACGGCAATAGAAGTCCCGGTGCTGGGGTCTATTTTTCTCTGTATGTCTCCCATAGTTAATGATAATTATAATTTAATTTAAAGTAAAAAAAAAGGAATAGTGATAGTACCTGATTTAGAGTTACCCGGCTCCTGGTCAGCATCAGTTGTATTGCTGACAGGTTCAGTTTTAACAAACCACTCTTTGCTCTCATCTTGCCATTGCTCTTCCAGTAAACCTGCAACATAATCATTGGAGGATATATTATATATTGATATATGTTTGGTAATGTATTTAAACCTAGAACGACCCGACATATTTTTTTTTACGTAAACTCCACACAGGGGTCAGTGAGACCCCAATTAATTAATAGGTTAAATTAATTAATTTAACAATTTCTTTTTCAATAATTTATATATTTTTGTAAATATAATTTGTCATACTAAAAATATGTACCATTTCATTTTGTCCAAAACAAATAAGGATTTTAAAATTAAATAGTATACATATATATTTTCATCAAAATTTTGTTAGTAGAAAAATTTGTACTTAAAAGTCTATTTAGCAAATACAAACAAGAGTGCAACATCAAAATACTCTCGTGCAATATAAAATGGTTAAAACGTTAATTATTAAAAAAAAAACCTGTCTTCTTTTGACAGGCATTTTTACTGGACTGGATACATACTGTCAACTAAATCGACATCTACACCAGCTGGGTTGAGCAGAAAGCTCAGTGTGCAGGTTGTATGAGGAAGAGGATGAAATCCCCCTTCTCACCTTATCAGCAGCTGTCCTGCATTCACTCAGTCTGAGCAACTCAGCCAGAGAACTCAGTTTCTGAGGTTCTGTCAACTTGCTCAGCACAGTTGCTCAGCACAGTTTGAGAGTTATGAATTGAGACTTTTGAAAGCACGAGAAAATCCGAAAAATTAGGGTGGGGAGCCAATGAGAGGTGAGGATTTTGAATTCTAGAAGGTCGGGCCAACTAGGCAAATAAAAATGTCAATGGCCCCACCCCTCCCACAGGCCTAGTGGCTTTATTTTTGAAGGGAAACTTCTTTAGCCGCGGTAGAGTAACTTTGCTGGGATGAAATTCACATCGGGAAACAAAGTTCGCGTTTCGAGACACGTCAAAGTTTTTTTATAATTTTTACGCCGATACGTTGGCAACTTCGGGCATACGTCTCCTGGCAGCCCAATATAATGCAGCTTTTTTAGACCAGCTGCTGTCGTCTATTTTAAAGTTAGATCGAATGTCCTCTAATACAGGACATGAGTCGAGATGCAACACCGTCATTTCTTCACAGGTGTCACAGATAACACATCCTGGGTCCATAACCACTCCTATAGCGACTCATCTAAGAGTAACATTTTTTATGTAAATTTGTAAGTTTTACCAAGTGAGAGATATTTTATCAACTGCCGGTCTAAGTTGGCAGTTGATTTACCTGTAAAAAATCTTTCACCTGCACGAGTTTCGAACCTGAACTTGATGTCAGACATTTATCCAATACACCACTTTTTGTTTACTTTCTCTTCTTCTTACTTTCTTACATCAGTTTTTCTTTCTGAAAAACTTTTTTAAATAAAATTTTTTCGTATCTCCTAGAGAAGAATCACTCTACTAATGAGAAAAATAACTTCTTTGTAAATTTCCAAGACCTACATGATTTTTTGAAACTAAAATTATGAAATAAATTAGTTTCCATCCAAGCAGGGCTGAACCCCAGAAGATGACATTTCAATTCAAATTTTTTTTTAGTATTTTTCATCTATTAATGCGCCGATCTGGGGACACACTGTATATAAAACAGAGATTAGACTGACTTAGAGTTACCTATGTGTCGGGATACACCTGATGTATCCCTTACAGGTGAAGCAGGCTCCTCCTTGACAAACCATGCCTTACTATCCACTTCACACGGTTCTTCAGGTAAACCTATAACATCATCAAACATTATAAAATACTTTTATGTCTATTTTGATATTGGGCCTAAGCTAATCACAGATGTAACCAGTCTGCATTATCTAGAAGTAGAACAAGGTGAGATCTAAACTGCAGCATATTGTGGTAGCATTATAATTATTACAGGGTGGAGCAAAAGATATGAATCGGTTTTGAACGACCAGTGCTGGGCTTGTGGTGGTGGGGGGAAGAGGGGAGGGGCCTCTTTATGGCAGTGGCAGAATCTAGTTTTTTTAGTTAGAATTTTAGGTACTCTTTTTACTTTAGAACCCCCCTATATCCCTTTGTGTTAATAGTTATTTAGAAAAAGGAACATTATACACATTAGTGTATAATGTGTACATGTTCTACAACGAGAGAACAAGATTTTGACATCTAGATCTAGAACCTCTGGCCAACTAGGTGACCAAAAATATCACTAACCGAGGGGCTTCACCCCCCCCCCCCCCCCCCCCCCTTAGAAATAGTCTTTGTGACTTTAATTTCTACCTCACATAGGTTGGCTGAATTTTAGCTGTCAAAAGTGAATTATAAGTGTAACACAACTGTAAATAAGGAAAAACATAACTGTTATGGATAGCTTTAAATTAACTTGGTCCGCAGGTTTCCGCGTAAGATTTTTCATAAACAGCTCGGGTTTCCAGTGAAATCCACATCACGAAGGGATTGAAATCCGACGTTTCGCTTCCACTACTGGAAGCATCTTCAGGGGTGTGGTGCATCGTGATGTTGACTCGAAGCAATCACAGAATATACTGACGACTGGAGAGAAGAACGGCGTATTTATACTGGTTTCCTAGACCGTAGATTGTACCTGGGTGTCCCAGTACTCAGGGTGATCCTTTGTTGGGATGATGCAATCAGACAAGTGCTGCCTTCGACGGTGTTCCTTTGTCGGACAGGTGATGTAATAAGACGGGAAGTGACCGCGATGCCGCTTCTTGCTTTCTGCTTGGCACAGGTGCTAACGTTGGATTTCAACCCCTTCGTGATGCGGATTCACAGGAAACCCAAGCTGTTTATGAGCTTTAAATTAGTTTTGTTTTACCACTAAACTCTCGACTCTCTAGTTGTTGATTCTCTACAATATGCTCTTTAGTTTGGAGTCAAAATCTACAGCTGCACACGGTAAACACCTAGTCCTACTAGATTTTATACCCTGGTGTACAACCCTTTGAAATTTGTCGAAAGTTGTAATAAATCTGGAGAATAAGAGCCAGTTTGGGGAGGGGGCTTACACAAGTGGAAGGGGCCTCACTTCAACCAACTGTTTTGACAAAGGGATGTCATCTCTCAAATATACAAATCATGCAAAGTGATTCTCGACTGGGCTGAATAATAGAACATGGAGCCCCAAAAAGTGACGTTCCTTTGAGCAAAGGATATTTAGAAAAAGGAATATTAACGTAACCGTTCTGTTCAGCCTGCTTATATGTAAATGGGGTAAAATCGAAGAAGCCAGAGCTGTTAGGAGAAAAGTGGGCAGGGCCTCAATTCAACTTATTTTTTTGAAAAAGGGATATTGACTTTCCTACGAACAAACATGCAAATGTACTGTTTGACAAAGAGATATGATATTTCAAGTAAATAAATCAAGCAAAATTGTGCCGCCAAGCGATTCTTGACCATACCGCCTCCTTCAGTGCTGCCATAATAAGAAATTATTCCCGTAAAGACAAAGGGGCACACTTTTACTTTGTTACCCACCCAAATGTATTTTTTTTTTTTTTTTTTTTTTATTAATAAATCCAAATGAATTATTTTTTTGTTCAAAATTTGAAGGTTACTTTGCCTTACTAGATAGTTAGACTAACGGATATAGTCATTTTTATTTACAGAAGTGTGATATTCCTTTGTCCCAAAGGAATATTTGAACACTCCCCAGTTAGATTGTCAATTAATTTGAAAAAAAAAAAAAAAAAAACACACAATAATGTAAACAAACGGTGGGTAACCAAGTAAAATCTTTCCACATCCGACCTAATTTACTTTGTTACCCACCTTAGGGTGGGTAACAAAGTAAAAAAGTACTGACAAAGGGACTTAATCACTCTTGTGAATATAAACTATAATTTGACCAATTGGCTGAACTGAAGCAGAGGGTGTGGTCAAAAGTCACTTGGCGACACAGTTATGCTTGGCATATGCACTTTGTCAAACAGTACATTAGTATGATTTATACATTTGAGAGATTATATCTGTGTGATGTTTGAACAAAGAACAGTTGATATCCCTTTGTCGAAAAAATATGTTAGAGCGAGACCCCGCCCACTTTTCTACAAACAGAACTGGCTTCTTCAGTTTTACCCACCAATTTTCTATCGCAACTAAGCAGAAACTTATCTATTGAACTCAACAAGATAAAGTAATTTTTAAATTCTGCAGCAGTTTATTTTTAATTTACTGTAATTTTTAAAGTTTCATTGCAGATTACAGTTCTAAAACTTACCAGGAGAGACAGATGAAGATACGGAGCTGAATATTAGAGCGTCTGTATCGGGCAAACATTTATATTCCTCGTCCGATGAGATCTCCATAACAAATAGTTATATCAACTATTTAATAGTTATATAGTAGTTGGTATCTACTCACTTACAACACAATAATTCACTCCAACTATGTTTAGTATTTAGCCTAATATAACATTCGCAAAGAACTAAAAACAAAAATACAACAGTAATAATAAATATACTTCGAGTTCTGAAATTTAGTCAAAAACGTTAGTAAAAATGAAAAAGATAAAATATGTTTAAAATAAATAGCAAACTTAACTTTTTATTCTTATAGATCAAAATAACGAGGTTATGGTCATGGTTATAGCTTGAAGTCTTGAAGTGGATGTTTGGAGAAAACACTTTGCAAAACTTCCCTTGAAAAAGTGGCACGAACTTTGAATAGCACAAGTAGTGCTTCCAAGTGGCAAATCATATTAACTAACTAGTCAAATAATGTCTGTTTTTCACCCATACACTTATACCATTATCCAGGGTATAATCCCTTATCTCTGGTATAATCAATATAAATAATTATTGTTTTTAGTACTTGTAACTTGCTTGCACAGAGATGACTTTCATTTCTGCGACTAGGATTATTACTAGTGGCCTTGGACCCTACAAAATTTCCTAAAACCATACATACTCGACCTTTTGCAAGGAAACATATTTTTTTTTGTATAATTCGACTGGTTTAGTAATAATATTCCTTTGTTTAATGAACTTTAAGGACGAATTAAGGAGCATAATCAACTCTTCTATCTATGGAAACTTTGAAGTTTAATCTGGTCAAAACAGTGTGTTGCGGGCTTGGTTACCGTATTCTAAAGCTTAGCCTACTTTCACTTTCTAATAATTTAATATTATTATTATAATACATTAGAAATGGAAATAGCTTGGAACAACCCTTTAAGGGGAATTAAGGAATAGCGAAATATGTCGATTTCGTTGTTGCAACCGATGTTATTTTCAGTTTCAGTGTAAGTGTACTATGAATCAAAGGTAAAAATATTTCTGACGTTAGCGGTAGCTTGATGTTGACATAACCGTAAACCGATGTGGTGTCAGTGGCGCACTAGCGGGAGGGGAGCTAAAGCCCCCCCCCCCCCCCCCCCCCCAGAGCCACCAAAGAAATATACAGACTTAAGAAAATAGTATTTATTGAGGAAAAATATTTACAAGTGTTTTTAATACCTACTGCTCATAAAACTCAGAAAGTAACATTTTTTATAAATGTTACTTATAAAATACTTTGACTAGGTAAGATTTTTTCTGGCTCATTTCCTGAAGAAAAACAACCCTCCTGTAATATAAACCAGGCAGAGGTGCAACTCGAAGTAATTTCGATGGCACGTAAAATACGAATTAGCCCTAAGAAATTATGTGAGATGTGAGTCGCATTCACCTACAATACATCTTCACATATTTGTGTAACCGTTGTTTGATTTTATGTCGATATTAATATTAATAATAAAAATAGTTGAATTTTCTCTCACAGTGCCACCTGGTTTCCAATGTGTTAGCCACTCTCATTCATCTCTAGTTCTCTTCACTTTGCTCTCTCCATTCCCATTTAAAATAATCGATTGAAGCGGAAAGTTTCCGAAGCGCTGACTTTACGAAAGAGCTGTTAGAAGACGGGCTCCCTCCCTTGTTGCTCGATTTGACAGTTTGTTGTTTCTTTGATCGCACGTGTGTCGGTATCGCGAGTTTTATTTCTTGTGATTTTCTTATCCGTCTTGTGGAATATTGGGATCGTGTTGGAAATCAAGTGCGGTTCAAGTTCGTATGTGATGGCGGTCCGAGTACAGTTCGAGAACAACAACGAGATCGGGGTGTTTAGCAAGCTGACCAACAGTTACTGCCTTGTCGCTATTGGAGGATCTGAAAACTTCTACAGGTATCGTCTTCCTTCAGTAAAGTCTAAGCGCAATTTGACGCTCTCTTATTTATAGTATTTTAAAAATTAAATTTACTTGTGTATTTATTTATGCTTTTTCGTTTAGTGTTTTCGAAGCCGAGTTAGCCGAGACGATACCGGTAATACACACTTCAGTGGCCGGCTGTAGGATTATCGGCAGACTGTGCGTCGGTAAGGATTATTTTCCATCCTAGACGTCTATATTATTCTATCACTGTCGGAGACGTAATTACAAGCGGTTATTTTTGTTGCGACAGGAAATAAGCATGGACTGCTGGTGCCCAGCTCTACCACAGACACGGAATTGCAACACTTGCGAAATTCCCTGCCCGATTCCGTGAAACTGCAGAGAATCGAAGAAAGACTCTCTGCTCTAGGTAACGTCGTCTCCTGTAACGACTACGTAGCTCTAGTCCACCCAGATTTAGACAGGGTAAGAATCTCCGACAACTTCATTTTATCTCGAAATATTTTTCAAGCGATATTTCACGTGCGTGCGATTTCTATATTTTGTCGTGCCTTGCTTACGATTTCGATACTTCAATTTTACCCTAAATTGTCCGACTGTGATTTGTTTTTCCGATTTACACTTGTAAAGGTAAAGAAAAACACGAGATTTCCTTGTAAGCCGATTTCAAGGACATGAAGTGATATGAGTGCAATAGACATGCATTTTTCGTAACTGATAACAAATTTTAGAATTAACTAAATTTTGACGAATCTGCTCAAGATTCCCTAAACCTTTTCACAGTTAGGCTTCAGATAATTAAGATATTTTAATATATTATTTGGATCATAATGTGCTATTGTGTGGACAAATCATTAGCGACGTTCTAAGAGTTAATTTCTTTTCAAACAATAATATTGTATTATAATTGTACGTATAACCTTTGATTGCAAGTAACCTCCCTATCGCTTAAACATGTTGATGTGAAATAAATGTTTGTAAATTGTATGTTTAATTGAGTGATAAGATTGTTGTAATTGCACAAAGTTATCATTTTTATCTTTACTGCAACTAAAGTTTGCTCTGACAGCTTGGGAAAATAGAAGCAAGAGCCAATGAGAGCTTGACATTTTCACATGCATCAAAATGTCATGCTGTCATTGGCTCACCACTTTGTTTCCAATGTTGTCACAGTTAACTCTAATTGTAATGCGACTATAGATGTCGAATAGTTAAACTATATGGCGATCTATGTCTAGACATTAAATTATCAATATTATTTACCGAAGACAAAAGACCGATAAACATCAAACCACAGTTCCCTTCAATTATGCCGCAATGCAATAACCACTGATTAATTTATTATCATTAATTTAGTATAATTAAATCAAACACACTTTTTGGCACAGACTAAATAATTGAACATTTAATGTAGGACTTGACGTTTCTGTTAAACCAAATTGTTACATTGCTAAATTGCAAATTATTTGGTTATGTTAATTACCGTACAATCTCGCGTATTATACACACCCATGCATAATTTTAATTTTTAAGTAAGGCTCAATTTTAACCTAAAATTTGTGGAAAATTAAATACTCGTGTATAATAAGCACTCAACTGTTCAAATTTTTAAAATAATTTGTTAAAAGAAAACTAGTTAAAATAAATTAAATAGTTGTGCGCATTGTACATGTAATTTCAAATATCTATAGCTTAGTTATAAGTTTTTAAAAACTTTGCCACACACTAACAAAACTAGATACTATTACTACGTTCACACATCGTTTTGAAAGAGTTTCGGATCCGATTCGTTTTTATAACAATAAATGTTCACACAACAAAAAATACAGGTGATCGAAATATTTGGTTTCGAAATATCGTAACGGTGACGTCACGAGTAAAACCTTCTTTCTTGTTACCTAATATGTCTGCAAATTTTTTACTTTTTATTTACAAGTTATTAAAAGTTTTTACAGGTTCTTTATAGTATTAACTTTTGTTTAAAAACGTTTTTGCAGTTTAAAAAAAAGAAACGGAAGCTCACGAAAACTTAAAAGCATCAAGAACTTCAAAAGTGGAAAAGAGTAAAATAACCTGATATCTCGATCCCCTCCACGACCTGTTCATACGAGCGTTTTGAATTTCGATCCCCCGATCCGATCACGTATTTTTGGTGGAGCGGATTTAACCCGATACAATCTGTCGATCTCCGTTCCTACAGCGTTTTGAACTAGCAAAGCGTTTTCAAAACCGTTTCCAAAACGATGTGTGAACGTAGTATATTTTTAAGATACCTGATTATCCATAAATAAAATTATGGATGGGTATTCTTCTGAATTTTTATCGATACTAGGAATAAAAAGTATAAAGACATTAACAATTTGTAGTTTATGTTTAAAAAAAAAGTATCTTTACATTAATGATTTTTAATACTCAACCTGTGCACTGGTGTGATTTCTTTTTTTTTTTTTTCACCCGCGCACTGCAGGGTTAAAACTGTATTTAAATTTTATATCTCATTTAATTGATTTTAGAAGTGTTCAACAGGTGGTTGTTTACTTTTTGTGTTTTATTTTAAACAGAAATCAGATTTATTTTCATCGATATTTCGGAAACTGTATTTTTCCTGGGAAAACAGCTTTTATTGTTAGATTTTTATTTAAACATACTACATTTTAGATTTTTTTAAATAAAAATCTTGGCACTTGGATAGATTCTTCCTTGAACCCAGGCTTGATTTAATTAATTTAGCAGCCTCAAAAGGTATTTTACTTAATACGTTCACTCATCGTTATGAAAGCGTTTCGGATCCGATTCGTTTTTATAACAATAGATGTTCACACAACAAAAAATAGAGGTGATCGAAATATTTGTTTTCGATATCTCTTAACGTGAAGTCAGGAGTAAACCTTCTTTCTTGTTAACTAATACAGTAGAACATCGCTTACATGACCCTCAATAACACGAAAACCTCAATTACAAGTGCAATTTTCAAATCCCCTTGAGATTGCCATAACACATAATGTTAAATTAATCTCTATAACACGACTATTACTATCCAAACAACCTCAATAACACAGATTTGTTCCAATTCACAACATAACTCAGAACCTCTTTAACAAGTTGTTTTGAGAAGTCAACCTCTATAACGCGTCTCTTTACAGGAATGGGTCGACCTTGAACAAGTCTAGACTTGAAAACCACGCCCATTAACCTCAATAACACGACTGATAGCCAAAATAACCTTGATAACACGACCCTCAACAAAAAGAGCACCTCGATAGCAAGACTCTCCCTAATCCCCTTGAGACACTTCTTATCGAGGTTCTACTGCATGTCCATAAATTTTTACATTTTATTTACAAGTTGTTAAAAGTTTTTACAGGTCCTTTATAGTATTATTTTTTGTTTAAAAATGTTTTTGCAGTTTAAAAAAAGAAATGGAAGCTCATAAAAACAAACAACTATAAAAGTTTAACATAACCTGATATCTCAATCCCCTCCACGACCTGTTTTGAATTCGATCCTCCGTTCCGATCACGTATTCTTGGTGGAGCGGATTTAAACCGATATGATCCTTCGATTCGTGAGTTCACACAGTGAACTCACGAATCGTTTTTAAAAGGATGTGTGAACGTAGTAACTACTATGCTGAATTCTGTTACATAGTTGTTAGTGCTTAATATCTCAGCTTACGAGATATTGTCTTTTTATTATCGATTTTCTTTCCTTGTTGTTTTGTGGTGTGACAGTTAAACACAAGTTTTACCCTTCATAATAGTGCCCACAGGTCTGATGTAAGGCAATGAGTGATAGGGTTACTTATAATAGCTTTGGTGTGGTTGCAGGAAACAGAGGAAGTGCTTGCCGACGTACTGAAGGTGGAGGTGTTCAGGCAGACTGTGGCGTCCAACGTGCTGGTCGGATCGTACTGCGCCTTGTCTAACCAGGGAGGTCTTGTACATCCTCAGACATCGACCACCGACCAAGATGAACTCTCCTCTCTCCTCCAAGTACCTCTAGTCGTAAGTATATCTCGTCCGCTGCAAACTCACCTTCAGGTTAAGGACCCTTTTCTTTACTTCAGTCTCCCATACAATATCAGGAAGTCTTATTTTTCTTCAGTATCTAGTCTTTTTCTTTCAGTATCTAGTCGTTATTACTGATGAAAAACATTGTGACCCCCGGGGATTGAACCCAGGACCCTTGAGATAGAAGAAAAAAAATTATTATTACATAACGGGTATGCTTAATCATCTACAAAACCCTAAAAAGTACTTGGACGCAAGTACTTCCCTGTGATTTTTATTTCTTCTATTATTGCTGGTGGTGGTGGGCAATATTATTTTTTCACCAGTGGTATGTAGATATCCGGCTTTTGCAATTAACAAAAAAATGTTGTAAGAGGCTTCTATTCCACCAGCATTATTTACAGAAGTTGACGGCTTAAGAAATATTTTAATTTCCTCTTTAAAAAGATACACAAATTTTTCTTTTAGATTATTGTAATAATCAATATTTAAACCTTTTAAATTTCTTAATGACCTCGTTGGGAACCCCTGCTCTAAATAAATCTTATTAAACCCACAAGTGACCATTTTATTTTTACATAGCTACCCACTAGAATAAGCTGGGTTGGTATGCGTGTGTTAAACTTAAGTTACAAATAAATTCTTGCAAATAGACAAAGTCTCGAAAGTTTATGATTGACTGTAATTAAAGTTGTTTAAAATCAATAAAAAATAAATAAATAGAATATATTCAACATAACAATACTTTATGTCTACACATTCTACGTTAATGAAAAGTAAAATTGTGTAACATATAAATGTAGAAGTTCTAAGTATACATTTTTGTTTGCAGGCCGGCACAGTGAACAGGGGTTCTGAAGTTATATCAGCCGGTCTAGTGGTCAACGACTGGGCAGCTTTCTGTGGCATGGACACAACATCGACTGAGATATCGGTGATCGAAAGTGTATTTAAACTTAATGACGCCCAGCCCTCGGCTATCGTCACATCCATGAGAGCTTCTCTCATCGACAGGTCAGTAGTAAATCGGTAGCTCTTAGGCTGCTTCGCTTTCTTTAACTCTGTGTATCTTCTTATTTGTTCCTTTGAATCCCCTTGACAGGAGGGGGAGTGCAACAAAGGATTCTACCTAACTCGATTTTGGACTCTGCTTCTTTTCAATTCTTCAAAGTACAGTTTCATAATACCAAGTACAGTAGAACCTCGCTTACACGACCCTCAATAACACGGCAACCTCAATTAAAAGTGCAATTTTCAAATCCCCTTGAGATTGCCATAACACATAATGTTAAATTAACCTCTATAACGTGACTTATTATCCAAACAACCTCAATAACACGGATTTTTTCCAATTCACAACGTAATGCAGAACCTCTAAAACAAGTCGTTTGACTCTTTACAGGAATGGGTCGACCTTGAACAAGTCTAGACTTAAAAACCCCGCCCATTAACCTCGATAACACGACTGATAGCCAAAATAACATTGATAACATAACCCTCAACAAAAAGAGCACCTCGATAACAAGACTGTTTCCCTAATCCCCTTGAGACACTTCTTATCGAGGTTCTACTGTATTCACTAGGAACCCCGGGGAAAGCTCAAATCCAGCCTTTATAAAAAATACTTTGAAATGGACAGTCGAGGATGAAGCGATGAAATTTGGCAAGACCTGAAGTGCAATTAAAAGAACGGCAACTAATCTTGCTGACTGGAGAATCTTTATAGCTGCCCTATGCTGTACAAGGAACTGCAGGAATTAAGTGAAGTCAAGTACACTTACTCTTCTTGCCCTATAGTATGCACATTACGAGTCGTGACTTTTGACACTCAGATTGGCCAACCTAAATGACGAAAAAATTAAAGCCACTAGGTCTGTGGAAGGGGTGGGCCCAGTGACATTTTTGTTTGCCCAGTTGGCACGACCTTTTAGAATTCCAAATCCTGACCTTTCATTGGCTCCCCACCCTAATTTTTCGGATTTTCCCACGTTGTCAAAAGTCTCAATTAATTATTTTATTAATTTTTATCACTTTTATTTTTATTAATTTTAAATTCTTATTATTAGACTCATTTTTTTATATTTGTATTAATTAATTTATTTTTTATTTTTAGTTTAATTCATTGACTGTTATGAACTAGGCCCATTTCTGGGCATAGGCCTTCTTCTGGGAATTCCATAAGTCCCTGTCATTTGCCACTCGCGTCCAAGTCTTTCCAAAAACCTCTTCCAGATCGTCCCTCCACCTTTTGACAGGCCTTCCTCTTTTCCTAGCATTGCATCTGGGATACCATACAGTCACTTTCTTAGTCCATCTTGTGTCTTGAATCCTAAACAGGTGTCCTGCCCACATCCACTTGGCTTCTCTTGCGACTTCTACAGCATCTCTGACTCCAGTTTGTTTCCTTATATCTTCATTTCTTTTTTCATCTACTTTTCTTATCCCTAACATACTCCTCTCCATAGCACTCTGTCTTACTCTAATTCTATCTGCGTGCTGACATTTTTGTTTGCCCAGTTGGCACGACCTTTTAGAATTCCAAATCCTGACCTTTCATTGGCTCCCCCACCCTAATTTTTCGGATTTTCCCACGTTGTCAAAAGTCTCAACTAATAATGTGTAAACTGTAGAAGCAAGTGGCTCCCTCATACAAACAAATAAATAACTATATATAACCTGAAATTATATGATGTCAACAGTAACATGAATGGGTATCCATGTCCTAGATATTAGAGTTGGGAGAACCGACTAGAAAAAACAACCGAATGAATAAGTCGTTTCGGGAAAAAACAATCGACTGAAAACAGTTTCATAGCGGGAATAAGGTATACGAATAAAGATATAAACCGAGACGGAATGTATAGAACATTCAACCCGCAAGTCGAATGTTTCAATCGGATGTTTTTGTTTTTAATTTAAGAGAGGTAGGGGAAGGGAACAGCGGTGAAGGGCTCAGAGCTGAGGAGGGGTGAGAAGACGCATGATACTCGTTATATCGTTATACACGTCCGAATTACAACTCCAAACTACAGACTGATATCAGTCTAATGAAAACTAGATATCCACAACCGAATGAATGAATATTTTAAAACAATCGATTAGTCAACTGTTTTCAGTCGATTGATTCCCAACGCTACTAGATATATACATATTTAAATTATTGATATTATTTTTTAATTCTCTGTCTTTCTTGACTATAATCTCTTCAAGGTATTTATTATTGATTTGTCTATCTGTAGTCATGGATTCCATTTTGTGTGAAATTTCTTAATAATTAAAAATAAAATTCCAAAACACAATAATATTTCTTTACGCCCACAATGTTTGTGTGAAACGAGAGCACATACTTCACCTATTTGATTATTTGTATATTTACCAGAATTATCTAAGGTGTGTTCCCAAATCACTAACCTGATCAACCGAAGGGTAATCAATGTGTTCAGGAAAACCAACCGATGGAATTCATAGCCCTTGGTTGCTTCAGAAATGGCGTGGTTGCAACCGCTTCAGCCAAGCCTATACCTGGGTTAGCTACCTTAACATTACCTTCTGTGGAGCTTAATTTTAAAAGTTGCAAACATTGTTTACTTCACTGTGCTCCCTAATTTTGTACCATTACTGTCCTCTTTCTACCTATATTTTGAGAATTTTGATTTGTTTCTTCTCAGAATAAAAAAGTTAGTGAACATGAGTACCTGCTATAGTTTTACACTAAAACTATACCAATTTAAGCTTTCTAATAACCTAGTCAACAACAAGAATCAGAAGCCTAAGTAAAATTGAACCAGTGTTTAACAGGGGGCTAAGAATGGCAACTGGACTATACAGAACCACACCTACCCAGGTTCTATATAGAGTTGCCGGGGTGCCCCCCCTCGCTCTGAGACGGCAACAAGCTATTCTCCGCTATGATGAGAAGATACGGGCAGTCCCAGAACACCCACTCCACTTAGAACGGAGAACAGGAGAGACCCATGAAATCTATAGATGGTTGCCGACGAGGACTAGACCCCTAGGAGTCCGAGCAGAGGAACTAGTCCATCAAACAAACATCGAGCGCCCCGAACTTGTGCCATACGTCGTCCCAGCAACACCACCTTGGATACTACACCCTCCAAGAGCAGATACGACACTAGCTAAGTTTAGCAAAGAAGAAACAGCTCCTGCGGTGTACCGAAGCCTCTTCCAGGAGGCTCTGCATAAATATGCAGGATGGCGTACCATTTATACCGATGGCTCAAAACTTGAGGACGGGGTAGGCTGTGGACTAGTTTCAGATAACATGAGAAAAAGGTGGAGACTCCACAAATCGGCAACAGTCTACACAGCAGAACTCTGGGGGATCATCTACGCGGTGAGGTACGCCCTAGAGGAGGAAAACAGGAAATGGCTGATCTGCTCAGATTCGCTAAGTGCCATTGAAGCTGCACAGGATGTGTTCAGTGCGGACCAGCTGGTCAGAATTCTTCTTGAAGAAATCCATCAGAGCAAAAGTAAAGGAAAAAGCATGGTTCTCCTCTGGGTCCCTGGACATGTGGATATAAAAGGGAACGAGGAAGCAGACAGGGAGGCCAGAGCAGCCGCGATGTCTCAAGGCCCAGTGACTACCCCACTCCGCCTAGAAGACCAGTTCCTAGCACTAAGGAAAAGTATCATAAAGCAATGGGAGTCACTTTGGCAGAGGCAAGATACTGGATTTGCCAAACTGTTCCCAGGTCTTAATAGTATTGTGTTGCCTGAAGAGTTTGGTCGACAAGAGGTGATAAAGCTTCTACGAGTAGCTTCGGGCCACACCAGGCTAACTCACAGTCATCTTCTGCTGGGAAGGATGAGACCTGGATGCCAGCGATGTGGGCAACCATTATCCATCCAGCATCTCACCGAGGAATGTGAGGGGCTGGCAGATCAAAGAAGAAGAGTGGGCCTTTCTGCAACTCTAGAAATAATGATGGCCTCTAAGGAAGGAATGATCAAGCTTATAGAATTTCTGAAGATCACAGGAATACTGGAGGAAATTTGACCAAGGGGACGTATTAATATTGATATTGGGAGAAAAAAAAAATAAAATAAATAAAAAATAAAATAAAATAAAATAAATAAATAAAATAAAATAAAAATAAATAAATAAATAAATAAAATAATAATAATAATAATAATAATAAATAAATAAAATAAAATAAATGGATAAAATAAATAAATAATAAGGATATATAAATAAATAAAATCGAAAATTAAAAAAATGGAATAAGTAAATGAAGAAATGATAGAAGCGGAATAAATACTTATTTACAATAATAATGGGGGGGCATTTGTTGCACAGTGTGGCATAAACGCGAATAAAGGGCTTAATAAAAGAGATATATTAAATAAAACACGTAAAGGAAAACAGCAGAAATCGGATAATAGAAATTTAAGAAAGAGTAGGCGCCAATGGCCCAAGCTGTCGAGGCGCTCCTATCTTTCAGCCACGGGTGGAAGGTGGGTATAAAAAAAAAAAAAAAAAAAACAAGAATCAGAATAATTAAAGATTCAATTTTAAGTTTTTGGTAGTTTCATACTATGGAAAGTTTAAATTTTAATTTAAATCAAATTATAATTATTATTTACTATGGGAAACAGACAGTGAAAAATACACTCCCGCGCCGGGATTTGACCAGTTGGCAAGAGCACCTGTACTAGAAATACAGGAGACCCGTGGTTCAAATCCCAGAGCGGGAGTATTTTTTTCACTGTCTGTTTCCCGTAGTAAATAATAATTATAATTTGATTTAAATTAAAATTTAAACTTTCTGTAGTATGAAACTACCAAAAACTTAAAATTAAATTTCGAATTGATTGTACAAGGTACAGGTACTAATTAAGCACTTTATAATTATAAGCGTTAATTTTTGGTTTAGTTCTAATGTCATAAATATTGACTGTCTAAATGTATATGAATATTGAAAGCTTGGATTCGGGACTAGTTATCGATTACGGCAGTTAAAAATCATTCTCCTGCGTAGCTTAGTTGGCAAGAGCATCTGTACTAGAAATACAGGAGACCCGTGGTTCAAATCCCGGCACGGGAGTGTATTTTTCACTGTCTGTTTCCCGTAGTAAATAATAATTATAATTTGATTTATAATAATTAAAAACTGCCGTGGCACTAATCACAACAAGCCGTCCTCGTAAATCATTCTGCATACAATTATTTTTTTTTTTACCCAAATGTTACTTGAGTGTGTGTGTGTGAAATTAATTTGTGCTTTGATGTTTGTTGTTGCAGCATGGTGTAATGATATTGATCTCGGTGCAGATTTGAGAAGAGGTCTTCAAGCAGTTTCATATATCTACCGGGGATAACGAGGGGGGGGGGGGTCTTTTAGTTGAGTCTTTGGTTCGTATCCCAGAACTTTTTGTATCTTGGATGATATGAATCTGGTACAGGTGTCCTCTACATATTGATATGTCAAATTGACCAACTCGTATTTACTTACTGATCAGTCATTTTGACCGACTCATATTTAATTACTGATAAGTTAACTTGACTGATTAACCTCTACTTATTAATTAGTCCAATTGACTTGGCCTCAGCTTCTTACTGATTTAATTGAAACTCCCCCTATCTTCTTGCAGATCAGTTTGGACCAATCAACCCCACTTACTGACCAGTCAACCCACCTACTGACCAGTCAACCCACTTACTGACCTGTCAACCCACTTACTGACCAGTCAACCCACTTATTGACCAGTCAATCCTAACATACATTATTACCTTTCCTTCACTTATTGACTATTACAAACTCTGCCTACTAATTAGACGTATTGACCAATACTTACTGTCTGGTCAACTGGTACCCCATCCTTTTTTATTTAACAAAATAGTGCTTTTTGAAAATTTGTTAATTTTTTAGTATTATATAATCTGTTTTACTTACCGTTTGTTATTTTTCCTAATTAAATAATTTACGAGTATAGTATTTGGGCATTCTGTTGAGACAATGTTTATTGTAAAACACACTTGGAGTTTCAGAATAAGGAAAAGGGTTGAGGGAACAATAAATATAACCTGGATTTTAAAAAGTGGTTCATTATGCTCTCCCCCGATACTAACACACTCAAGCGGCAGTTTGATGAAACAATATCGATATCCCCATGAAAACTTAATATTTTTCTATTATCAACTGATAATAATAAGTGATATCTCCTTAAATTATTTTTTTTTATTTTTTAGCCTTATTACTTTACTTTAATTATCTAGCGGCGATAACGTCGTTAATAAACATATTACAGTTCCTTGACAACAAAAAGAAATCTTGTACAAAAGTCGTCTTCCAAAGCAGTTACATTAGATTTGGCTCTTACATATTTGATATTTTGAATAATTTTTATTTACTTTTAATTTAAAATGATTTCAGATGAGTGAAGACTATAATAAATAGTAGATAAGTGCTGCGAATGAAGGATTTTATTTAACACTGTCATTTTAGTTCGGGTTAAGCACACTAGGGAGGTTTAGTATCAGGGTAGAGAATAATGAACCACTTTTCAAATCAGATTGTTCTATCTACCCCCTTCCTTACTCTGAGCTTGAGACATGGAATGTTATCACTCTTATCTCTGCTCTACAATGGATCACAAATTGCATTACTGCCAATTTTATAAGTGAAATTTCCCTCCCCAGTCTGCATTCATAGAACATATCCCTGTTATTTTTTTCTTTAATTCATTTTATGAAGAAACTTGACATCATTAGCGATGACTTAAGTTGGAGTTATTGGCAATCCACACCAAGGGAGTTAAATCATTAATATTATTATTAAGAAGAAATACAGATAACAAAGACAACCTACCTCTGGTAATTGAACCTGTGAATCCCTGTTTTTAAAAACTTTAGAACATTTAGGCTTAAGCCTACTTGATCTAATATCTGAGCTTACAACGGAGTAGTAATTCTATGTAGAGATAATATCCCTAGGACAAAGCGATATTATAACTTCTATGTACATAAGAGGGACATTCCTTTGTCCAATAGTTATGTTAAAAAGATAACTATACTGATATTACCATTAGTATTTACTCTGACAGCATCCAAGAGAACCAATCAGGGCTGAAATTTTGACATTTACAAGGTCATATGGTAAAATCTCAATCTCTCATTGGCTATCTCTTTGATTTTCCTATACTGTCTGAGTACAACACTAATTGCAATATTAGTGCACGGTGGCACAGCGCCGATGATCACATTTTAAATGGTCACCATGTGCTTAATACTAGAGCTAGGAGCTTAGAATAAAGTGAATTTTCTAGCAACAATGTGGAAGTTTATTGGACATAAGTCAAATTTTCAAGTTTAGAAGGTACTGTCCGATAAATAACGAAATCCTTGTCGATTTACACATTGTTCGAGGCGCTTGGAGAAGTGGCGCATCACATTCTCTTTCATGTCAGGAATCTGAGCTATTTCACGGCAGATAGGTTTCTTCAATTTGGCAAGGGTATGTGGTTTGTCGATATAAACTTTGGCCTTTAGATATCCCCCATGAGAAAAAATCACAAGAGCTGTGATCGAGCGAGCGTGGAGGCCATGGAATGAAACCATTCCGGGAAATCACACGACCTGGAAAAATTTTTCGCAAGCGATCCATGGACACTTGTCATGTGTGCAACGGCTCCATCTTCTTGGAAGCTTATATGGTCAGTATCCATTCTGTTATACTCTAAACATGAACAAATCAGATTCCTCATGAAATGTTAGAGAACGTGATGCGCCACTTTGCCGAGTACCTCGAAGAATGTGTAAATTAGGGATGGGCTAAACTATTAAATCTGAGTAATAGGTGACACCATTCCAGCTCCGACCTAGTAATAGGTACAAATACCTATTATTATATTAATAGGTGGCAAAGTTCTGTCTCTGAAAGGAAGTTCTGCTACCTGCTGGATCCGTGACCAGATCTGGTATCAGGTACCAATACCTATTATTTTATTAATAGGTGACAAAGTCACTGTCACTAAAAAAAATTCTTCTGCTACCTGCAAAGTTCCTCTAAGGATCCGTGACCAGATGAGTGACAGTGACAAGATTTAATAGTTTTAAACACTTGAATCTAAACCTCGAATGAATAGTGAATATTCCTGGAAGGCTCTCATCTGTCCACCATTTTTATTATTCAATATTTTCCCGTGCTGATTTAACTCTTCTCTCAACTTTGTAACTTATACCCATCTCTTTTATTTATTTTAAACGAAACTTCATATTTAATATTTTACGAAGCAGGTATTACTCTGGATATTAGGGCTTTCTTTACGTGACAAGTAACTTTTTAACCTATTAATAAAATAATAGGTATTGAAACCACCAGTTCCAGTATTCAAAGCGTCATATTTAATATTTATTATATCTTGTCCCTTGTCACTGTGTGGAACGGAACCAGGTAGAGAGAGGGCTTTCAGCTAAGTAGAAAAGGTTACAGGCCAAAGGCTTACATGTAGGAATAGGAACCTTCCCCCACTACTACCACATGATACCACCCTACTACTTACTACCTACTCCTACCTTAAAATTCTCTAGGGGCCGTTCCGTAACCAGTGACAAAATTTAATAGCTTTAACCAAGTCACTGTAACGTCAGTAATAGGTGACACAGTTGGAACCCTATTATTTTACCTATCACGTTAAATAACGCACAAAAGGACATAATTTACTTTTTTCCAAACTTGAAAAAATTTGACTTATGCCCAATAAACTTCCACATTGTTGCTAGAAAATTTACTTTATTCCAATCTCCTAGCTCTAGTATTAAGCACATGGTAACCATTTAAAATGTGGTCATACTCACTGCGCCACCCTGCATAAGACAGAATTTAAAGAAAAACAAAATCTAAAATTGGGCAACAAAAAAGAAAAAAATAAAATTAAGTCATTTAGTAGATCAGTTAGATTTACCTTACCCTTAAATTCTAATTAGTTTAAACTGTAGCTAGCATATGGGCAGAAGAAAGATCAGTTCACTAATAGCAAATTAAACTGATCTATATTAAATATTAACTAAAGTGGTTTTATGACAAATGTTTGATTTTTATCTTTGAATTTTTGTCACTTTCAAGTTCAAAGTGAGAATTTATCAGAATAAGGTAGCAATCGTACACAAAAATCAAGTAATTATTTTTAACTATAAATAATAATTTATGTGCAACAGCCCCGAGGGTGAGCAGAGGTCTTCCAAACTCTAAATGCAATACTGTAATTTATTTGTCTTTCTTTCTTAACATCTTTTTTTATTATTTAAAAAAAAAAATTGAACCAATTTTAAAATTTCAGTTATGAATTGTTGAAACAGTTATTAAAGTTGTAAATTATTCTTTTCGGAATATTAAATTATTATTTCGTAATATTTAGTTGTTGTTTTTTAGTTTTTTTAAAAAATCAAATGTATTTTTTTTTAGATTAAAATGTAATTTTGACGGTGTGATGGACGCCTGTTTTTACTGTGAAGTTAAGTTGGAATTTAAATATCTAACTTGATCATTATTTAAAAAAAAAATAATAATAATAATAATAATATCTTTATATTAATTTTAATTGAAATATATATGTATGTATATTTATTTTTAATGAGTTTTTTTTTATTTATTTCTTTAAGTTATGATTTTAACAAACAGTAAATAACTGTCGGCTATAGAGCCTGGGAAAGGTGTAAAAACATGAAATTAATTTCTCGTCCCAAATGGGAAGAGGTAAAAGAAAATATATACTAGTAAAGGGAGGAGCGCGGCAGATGTATGAATTTGAAGAGGGGATTGCTCCCACCCTATTGGTCCTATACGTTTGAGAGTATGGTCGTTTGAAAGAGGGGGACGGGAAGTTTATGTTCCACGTTTCAGCAGGACGGGGCCACAGCCCACACAGCAAGGGTGTGCGTAAACGTTTTGCAAGACAGATTTCCCGGGCGTCTCATCTCTTTAAGAGACGATTTAAACTGGCCAGCAAGGTCACCTGATTTGGCTCCTTGTGATTTTTTTCTGGGGGGATACCTTAAATCCTTGATGTACAGCGATCGTCCCTGAACCCTGGAAGCCCTCAAGAACAACATTCGTGCCGAAATTCCTGTGGAAATGCTTGAAAGTGTGCACAAAAACTTTGAAAAAAGGCTTAATCGGTGTTTGGAGTGTGAGGGGAACCACTTATCCGATACTTTGCTTAAATTTAGGTAAATTTAAATTTCCCATGTTATTAAATCAGGAAAAAAAATTATTTTGTAACATTCTGTGTTTTATTACATTTTCAAATTCATACGTCTGCCGTGCTCCACCCCTGTGTGTCCAAAAACAAAAAATCCTTTTTACACGTCACTTGTAATGACTTCAAGGATAATTCCTGCCAAATTCGGAAGTGAGTCAAATTTAGGCTATAAAATTTGACGACAAACAGAAAACAAACAAAGTGATTAATAATTATTTAATAGTTAACAATTTGATTAACTAATTAATTAGTAGTTAGCAAATGGATTAACTAATGACTGATTATTGTATTGTAGCCAGTATTAAATAATTTGTAAAAGTTTCGGCTTTCTAAATAGTCGAAGAGTTGGTTACATTTAGTTTACAAGATTAAGAGACAGATTAACCAACAATAGTTATTTATGCACCTAGGGAGTAAAGTAAGCCATTATTCCCTGAGTGAAAAAGTTGGTTCTTGAGGCGATGCCGAAGGAACCATGGTCCCTAAATCCCGAGGCGAAGCCGAGGGAATTAGACTCTTTAATTCCCGAGGCGCAGCCGAGGGAGATAATTATCGCGAGGGGAATAATGGCACTTTACTCTCGAGGTACATTCAATATTTTATCTCCAGTAGGAAGAAAATACACATTTTCGTCCATTGCAGTTTTTATTTATTATTTTAATAAATAACAGTAATTTTTTTTTTTTTTTTTTTTTTTTTTTAACCGCTTCGACTGCACGTGGGTCATTAGCAATTTATTATACCTTCATGCTATGTTACTCTCCCAATATTCCGCTTCCACATTTAGAGCGCAATTCCTCAACTCTCTCTCACATGCCTTCAAACCAAGAAATATATCCCAACATATTTGGCATATTCTAAGATCGATCTCAGACCTTCGGTTGACGAGAAGAGAACCGGAAGCGGCCCATTTATGCCAAACCTCCGTCTTGCCGACAGGAGCGCAGGACATTCTGTAATTATGTGTCGAATCGTGACATCCGCTTCACCGCATTTAAGACACCTAGGCCTCGGATCCCCCAGCAGAATATGCGTATGGGTGAGGCGCGTGTGCCCGGATGCAATACGCTGTAGTTTACTAGTATCCCTCCTGGTGAAATCTTCAGGCCAGGTGATCGGCTCAAAAATAACAGTAATTATTAGCAGATATAAGAGATTCAATATTAAAATCAAATAAGAATTGGAATCAAACTCAAATTGAAGGTTATTTAGATGCAGGTTACAAACAATGAATCAATGATAAACATGGTCAAAAAAGCGCAGTTCCGCCAACCTGATTTCGACAACTTCATTACATTTGCCATTCATTTTCTACTATTTATAAAATAATTAAGTTGCAATCTTTACTTTTTTGCCCTACTTTACTTTTTCGCCCTACTTTTACTTTTTCTCCCTACTTTTTGAGTTAGGGATGAAAAGACCTGTTTTAGTCCCTCTAAACTAATTCAAAATCATAACTTTTTTGCCCTACTGGAGATAAAATTATTAACTTATCAATAAATAGTTAATTAATTAACTATTAACTGACTATGGTATGGTCGTCAGAAATAAATAATTTGAGCAATTTGTTACGTTTCTGTTCACTCAAACTACTAGTCCCTGCCGCCGATCGCTGACATCTCTGGCTGGTTCCAAACCACTCCGTGATTCAATCAGAGCATGGTTGGAACAGCCGACTAACATCAGAGTTTGAGTTTGGGCTTCGTTGGAACGCCCTGTGCCTAATGCGCATGCATCTGACAGTTTCACACTAGTTTGAAGTGTTCTTGGAACAAACCTATTGTTTTCATCAAACTGCCACTTGAGTGTGTTAGTATAGGGAGAGAGTATAATGAACCACTTTTTGAGTATTGTTCCCTCTACCCCTTCATTACTCTCAGTAAGAAAGTATGTGCTGTGTTGAATCCATTGAGATTAATATTATATTATGTTACTAGGCTGTGAAGTGAGTTTTTTCTTTACCGCTGCAATTACATTTACTGTCGAGCGAAGCGAGACAGTAAATATTGCCAAGGTAAAGAAAAAACACTTCACAGTCGCGTAGCATGTGCTATTTTTTCCGAGGTAGCAGACAATGAAAAAACATTAAATATTAATCACTAATCAATATATAATAATAACAAATATTAAGTACATACTTAAGACTTAAAAAAAGAAACCTTAAAAAGAGGTTACACTATAAGAAAATATAAATAAAACGCATTGACATCTAGCAGATTTTAATCGTACTAGAAGCATTTCTACAAAGACTGCAGCGGTACTAACGGAAGTTTTGACAACTACCCGCCGGACATAAAAAATCTTTTAGTTCCTAGGACGTAAAAGATTTTTTCTTTACAGCTAGGAGTAATGAAAAGATTTTTTAAGTCCACGTAATGAAAAAATTGGATTTTAGCTATGTTTTTTAGGCTCTAAAGTTACTATTTCACAGCCTACCACGGAAAAAATAATTTGTCGTGATTGATCCAGCTTTGTGCTTGTAATAATTGCTATTATAAAGTAAAATTTTATTTTTATTGATTTAATTTCCTTTTTTTTTATTTATTTAAAAACATATAATAACAAAATTACAATTGCTTTTAACAATAGGTTAATTTAAATTAAAAGCTTTTTTTAAAAAAACATTTTTTTTTCATTTTAAATTAAACAACATGATATTTTATATGACATAGCGAGACTCTACTGTACTTATTTATATTTATTACAAAAAATTAAAAGTCGAAAAATAACTATTAAAAGCAGTTAAATTTCTTAAAAGTAATATACATTTTACAAATTAAATGTTAAAACAGTTAGAAATCTATTGGACAAAAGTTTAAAAACAAAAATAAATAAACCTAAAAAAAAAAAAAATAATAATAATAATAATAATGATGAGATTTTTTTTTTTTTTTTTTATATGTATTTGAATGGCTGAAGAGGTGTATAAAATTTGACCCCTAAATGAAGTCCAAAAATTCTGGTCAACGAACTCTTCCTTTCTTTTGATATCATTGACATTTTATAATTTTTTTGGATTTTTTAAGTGCATCCTAGGATGAGATATCGTCTGGAGTAACACATATATGTATACATACATAAAAAAATTGTTAAATTTCAGGAATCAATTAAGAATGGTCTAAAACGGATTTCCATGGAGAAAATTTTCAAAAATTTCCATTATAAAACTTTTGAAGCCATTGCAATACCTTAATTTTCTTTGAAAATTCGCTAACAACAATTTTAAAATAATATTTTTCTTTTTCTTCTTGGGCTGCAAGGGATGATCATTAAAAAACTTAGCTATTTTTAAAAAAAAAAAAATTATATTTGATGCAAATTTTTGCCCACACCAGGGCATCATCAGGCCTTTTATCTGAGTATTAATGGTGGTGAATTATGTAAAAATTTCAATCTCTATTTATCAATAAAAGATATGCAGAGAGGGAGTAACCTTCTAATACAAGTATTTACTAGTTACTCTCTATCAAATATATAAATGATTTAAAAAATAGCTAAGTTTTTTAATGATCATCTGTCGTAGCCCAAGAAGAAAAAGATAAATTAGACAATTAAGGGATTAACTGAAGAATATTGACATTCATCCTTAACATTTTTTAAACACTAATCTTCTTACCGTAAGACACTTTAAAGAAACCCTTGTAGGGGATCGTATTCTGAGTTAAAATGGTTCCATGCACAGGTCTGCACAACAAATTCCTGAAATTATTCAGAATTGAGAGCGTTGAGGTCATCCTATTGGAATAACTACATGAAGTAACAGAGATGTACAACTTTGACATTTTTTCTGAAAATTAGGAAGTTCGTTGTTTTGACTGAGATTTTGTGGAAATCAAACATAATGAATGGTTTGTATCACTTGTTAAAAGAAATATTAACGCTGTACTATTATAAAAATATAAGTTTATTTGTCTTGACCACAATATTTAAATTTAATTCTAAATCAGACCGGTTTCAGCCTCTAAAATACTAAGATATAACAGGTATATAGAGTATGACGGCTACCTTCAGTGCCTTATATTTATAGACTGACGAGAAGTTAAGGTAGCCAAGTGTTTAGGACATAAGGTCGGGAGGGGTGTGGGATTCATGGAAAAGTGGGTGTGAGGGGTTTCCAATTGTGTTAAGAGCTAGGGCCGAGCTCTAGGTCTAGGAGTGTAAAGGAAGTATAAATAATAATATGTACATAGAATTAGACAATATGAATAATAATGACTAAACTTAAGTTATACAATGTTTACTAGAATCTTAGAAAGGGGAAGTTCTAGACATATCTCAAAATAACAAATAATAAGAAATGAGTAAGTAACATTTAACATAATTAAACTTATTTAACCTAATTGTACGGATAGAAAGCCTTATAAGAGTAAGTGTAATAAATGCTATGAGATGATGAAGCTGATATCTGTTATTAATAATGATAAGGAACTGTGTTGTGTTAAAGGAGAGAGTGAGTGAACCGCCTGGCTGAAACCGGTCTGGTTTAGAATTAAATTTAAATATTGTGGTCAAGACAAATAAACTTATATTTTTATAATAGTACAGTGTTAATATTTCTTTTAACAAGTGATACAAACCATTCATTATGAAAATTAGGGTTTTGTTGAACAGAGCTTTGATCCTAAATGTGCTCTACAAGGTTATCAAAGTGTTTAATGGTAAGGAGCGTAGCTTTTGAGAATTTTAAGGATTAATGTTAAAAAAAAAAACCTATGATTTAAATGCGTAAATATAAAAAATGATGGTGTTCAAGAATCATGTTCATAAGAACTTTTTTTTGTTCAGCATCAAATTAACTGTAAGTTCCTAAAGTGGTGTGGTTTTGGGACACCATATTTAAACAATAATTGTTGTGATGGCAGCACTGATTCCATGTTGTGCTTCAAGCAAGGATGCTAAATAAAGGGGATGGAGGGTTGTGGAAAAAAAGTGACGCCATGAAGATATGTAAAATAGAAGCTCCAATGGGACAAATTACCTTCCTCTAGGTTATAGATTACCAATAATTTGTTTATAGTTTCAGGTTATAACCTCATAAAGAAGGTAATTTGTCCCAGTTCAAAGGTCGTGGAGCATGCGCAGTATGATTTTTCTCTCCAATTTCTCTTACCTCCATGGGGTCACTTTTTTGCCTTAAACCCCTTCTTAACATTCCATCCCCTTTATATAAGATCCTTGGCTTCAAGTAAGAAATATCAGGTGAATACAAAACATCTCTCTGTTGACTGTCAATGCGCGTTTTGAGGTCGTTACTGAATGGCTCACTCTTGTAAAACGACCCTGATGTTAGAGTTGGTCGTTCCGTTGCCGTCAGAACCTCCCTTGTTGTCTCCTACCATCATGTTGAGGAAGCCGTCCACATCGTCCAGTTCTTTCGATACGAACTTGGCCGCTATTGTTTTTCTACCGGGTGTTCTTGGAGTTAGTTTAAACTCAACTTTAGCTTCTTCATTAGGACCTATTGACCTGTTAAAATAATAAACAATTAAATTATAAACAATCAATATTCATTTGAATCATATTCATTATTGTAAAATAATGTATAAAGATTAAAAAAAAATCAACATCTACAATTATGAAAATATGTTTCATAATTTTAATTCAAATTTTTAAAAGTTTTTTTTTTAAACAATTTTTAGGGTTTCATTGGTAAAACCAAGAAAAGAAACCCTTATAGTTGCATTCCTGTGTCTGTCTCTGTCACTCTGTACGGTTCCAATAACTTTTGAATAAAACATGAAACTTTCCAGTATTAAAAATTGTTGTGACACACACACAGGAAAAATATAGCGAACTCAAAATTGTCCGCTGG
Organism: Gerris lacustris; assembly: GCA_951217055.1. Lineage (NCBI taxonomy): Eukaryota > Metazoa > Arthropoda > Insecta > Hemiptera > Gerridae > Gerris > Gerris lacustris. Next base: position 2,556,149 of record OX578278.1, on the reverse strand, counting down.
AAATTCAAATTTTTAAGTTTTAGGTAGTATTCATACTACGGAAAGATCAAATTTTACTTTAAACCAAATTATAATTATCAATCACTACGGGAGACATACAGAGAAAAATAAACCCCCGCACCAGGACTTAAACCGTGGGTCTCCTATACATCCGTTACAGGCGCTCTTACCAACCCGTCATCATTCTCCCGTATAGCTCAGTTGGTAAGAGCGCCTGTAACGGATATATAGGAGGCCCGTGGTTCAAGTCCCGGTGCAGGGGTCTATTTTTCTCTGTATGTCTCCCGTAGTTAATGATAATTATAATTTTATTTAAAGTAAAAATTGTCAGCTGTTAAAATCAAAAATGGCGGATAATTCATGGCACATTCATTTTTTTTTTTTTTTAATTTTGATAGGGGTCTCAAATTATAGGTGTTGAAGAGTAGATTACAAAAATATATAAAACTTGTGTAAAATGTTTAATTTTCCACGCCATTGAAAATGGCGTGGAAAAAAAATTGGGGGGGAGGGGGGGGAGGGAGGTCTTAATTGCAGGTTTTATATTTTATGGATTATTACTTTTTGGTTAACATTGCTAGTTTCTTTCAAAGTTATACAGATTCTGCATGAGAACGCCTTCAACAAGACTAGATAAGCTCTATTGTGCTGTAATTCTATTATTTCTCAATTTTAAATGGAATGCCAAACCTCATTTGAATTTGGAAGAAGTAAAAGAGATTTAAAAAATCTAATTAAGAGAGATGGACTCACTCTTTGATTTTCATCTTAAGCTGTGAATCGAGTCCGGGTCCTTCTACGAGGAATTCTCCTTTCTTCAGCCTGATGGGAAGTGGATTAATAAACCCAGCTGTGCAAGTTAACGGCTGTCCCACCTCTGCATCCCCTTCAACCTGCAATACAATCACATAGTACTTGTATAACAGAGCAAAAAGAAACAAATCTAAATTCTTATTGAGCTAAGAGAGGCGAAGCTCTTATACTACACTTTGCATTTTTACTCCATCTGAACGGCTGAACCGATCTGCACAAAATTTGGCACGGTTATAGTGAAAAGCCTGATACTAATTCAGAACACTGAAAGAGTAATTACTGATTTTTTACAGTAATTTTTGTTTTTATAATTAAAGTATCATATTGATAGTCCAGGAGATAGCGTGCAAAAAAGTGTCTGACTAACATCAAGCTAGAATTTTGTATACAAGTCAATCTTTTAGCGCCTTTTAAGAATATGTGGTCGGCTAAGTTTGTCTGCGGGACATAGCTTGGCAGTAGGCGTTTGAAAAAAATAAACCGGTGGAGAGCGGCCATGTCTCACCAATTATGGTGGACAATGTGATTTTCATGATCCTGAGTACAGAATTAGTTAGTAGACCGAAAATCAAGTTGATGTTAGTTTGTCCCTTGACAGGTGACCACGTTGATTTTTAGTAATATTTGAATAACTAACCTATCAAGTGTGAAAATAACATCAACTTGATTTTTGGTCTACTAACTAATTCTATACTCAGGATACTGAAAATCATACTCTCGACTCTAGACCATAATTGGTGAGACATGGCCGCTCTCCACCGGTTTGTTTTTTTCAAACGCCTATTGCTGAGCTATGTCCCGCAGACGAACTTAGCCGACCACATATTCTTAAAAGGTGCTAAATGATTGACTTGTATACAAAATTCTAGCTTGATGTTAGTCAGACACTTTTTGCACGCTATCTCCTGGACTATGAGAAATAAATATGTAATACATTAATTGACTTTTTAGTTCAACATTTCCAAAACACATCTAGATAATCTGGATTTGACCTATTTATGGTTTGAAAAATGCATTTGTGCATACAGTACGTCAACCAAAGCTATCAAACCATCTCTCCTGTAGCTTGGGACAATTCACAATTACATTTGTTCATACAGCGTTTCATACTTATAGAATACTTTTCTATGCATGAAGCGCAACTATAGGTGAAGCATATATTTTCGGATATCCTCAAGCTGTTTTACATGATGGAGAGATGCATGAGGGCTTCAAGGGAGGAGGAAATCACTTTTACTTACCAAGAATTTTGAGATATCAAGGTTCAAACTATCAAGAGTCCACTGTAATAAATTCTGCCGACACTTTAGGTACCAATGCGGTAAATATGTCGTATCTGACCAACTTTGTCTAAAAAAACTACTACGATAAAAGGGATATTTAATCTAATGTACTTTGGGACAAAGGAATATCACACTTTTATATACAGAAGTGTGATATTCCTTTGTCCCAATGTACATTAGACTAAATATCCCTTTATCGTAGTAGTTATTTAGACAAAGTGGGTCAGATGCGACATATTTACCAGCAATGCTCTAAATGTTAATACAAGGATTTCATGTAAAGAAGTAAGTTACCTTTATTTTAATGTCTGGTTTTCTGACTCTGAAGTCATCCTGGGCGAAGTATTCGAAGTTAGTATCTTTGACTGTTGCCATACAGGCGATGTTGAAAGCACACTGGTCTACCAGCTTTGTCACGTACTCACTGTAACTTACGTTCATCTCTACCTTCTGCACTGAAATACACAATTAACATGAAAATAAATAACAAATCTCGTGGTAAGAAGTACATTAGAGCAGTTGATGTCTTATTACTTATTACCGTTAGTCCAGTCATATAATACATAGTTCCTTGCAAAAGGTCAATTATCTATAATTTCATCTGATGGAGGACACACACTAATCCATCTCTATATACAGGGTGGGCAAAAAAAAGCCGCACTTTTTTGAACACATAGCTCAACTTCTATAGTAGATAGAGATATGGGGTTTGCGGGGTCTGAAAACTAAATTCTTCTACTTTAAATACCATATCAAGTCCACGGGCGTCGTCGCTGGGGGGACGCGTCCCCCCCAATGTTTGAGATGTAATAAAGAATTCAACCCAAATAAAGTTTAAAATATCTAACCCGTTTTTACTTTTCTACATATATTTTATCTTTAATAATATATTATCCATTATATGGCACTTCGATACCATGTTACTGGGAACAGTGAACAACTAATTTAGAATCTGGAGATGGCTATATTAAGTAGCCAAAACCTGTTATCAGTTATAACGAATACTTTGTGTGAAGACCTAGTGTTTCCTCCCCCTCGCCCTTTTCAAAATGATGACGAATATTTTATTTATTGTGTGGGGTAAATATGCATTATATGCCACCTATTTCTAAACGTCCTATTCAGTTTTTAGGGTTTCGTTCGTAAAAACCAAAAAAAGAAACCCTTATAGTCAGGCCCGCGGTAAGCATGTGATGCGCCCTGGGCCAGAGAGGCACCCGCGCCCCAGACTCCTCCAATTGTCAACAATCATCAACCGTTAGTGCATTCATTTAATTACCAGTCTATTCTATCAATACGATGATTGCACCCAGTAGCGTACACAGAAAATTTTTTCGGGGGGGGCCCAACCTAATTTAACTTATATGCGGGTTTAGCATACCCCATAATTTATTATAATTGTAATTTCTCCCCCTTTTCAACACTCTAATTTCAATTTTTAACATCATATTTAATTAAATTAAAATCCTATGAGGTAACACCTCCCTATGTGATGTGATCGTTCTAAAGAACGATTATGTCTCCGATTCCAATAATTCCAAGACAGAAATCTGTTCCAGTTATCAGACATTTTTGATCCCGTTTCTGGCTGTTAGTCTGTCTCTCGCTCAATTGTTGGTCCTATATAAGGTCCAATCTTCTGGTCCCATTTCCCTCCACCACATTTCTCCACCTGCCACCATTTCTCTTCCAAATGTGCACACACACACATTTATTTACACCTTATCTTCAAAAATATTCATCTGATTTTATAAAACTTATCTGATAGAAGCTCACAGATTAATTTTAACTGTCTGCGCTGTTTAAATTGATACTTTAAATCATGTAAAAATCAAACCAATTTTGACTAATTTAAAAAAGGAGGGAAAATTGAGTAAATTTGACATCAATAAAGTATCAATATAGCAATATTTTAAGAGCGCAGACGGTTGAAATTATTCTTGGGTTATCTGCGGGCTACTTTAAACAAACCATTAAAATTTCATATAAATCAAATGAGTACTTTTGAAGATATAGGTGTAAATAAAGTTATGTCTGTGCGAATGTGGAAGAGAAATAAATAGGTGCAGAAGATTGAAACTTATACGGGACCAGCAATGTTATAACCAGGCTAATTATGTCCTACCTTCAAAATTTCAATAAAATTGGACGAATAGCTTTTAAGATATGTTGGTTCGCAAAAATTGAAGGACAGGCGGACACGGGACCCAAACTGTACCCTGATGTTGAACAGATTTCTGTCTTGGAATTTTTGAAATCGGAGACATAAAAATTGTTCGTTCTTCAGAACTGTCACATATCTTCCGTTTCCTTTGGAAAGCTCGGAAGCAAAACGTGATCCATACTGCAAAAGCACACGTGGATTTGGAGCACATACGAATTTCAAATTTTTATCTGGAAGAGAATTCTTCTCTAAGAAAATTAAATACCTCTTGCAAAACAAAAGAATCATTCACTCATTCGCTGGGTAATGACATGGGACATTTAACATCAAATGTTTTCTGAACGCTTTAGATTTAAATTTAATATTACTATGTAATATGAATAATTTTTTTCACAAAATGATAAACCGATTTATTTATATTGCCTCTGTTTTCCCACTACATGTCGACGAACACTAGTCCGACCTGAGTCAGCAAGAGGGGAATGCCGCATAGACAAGAGGACCCACGTAGCGTTCTACACAATCCTGGTCCAAAATAAAAATTTGCTACTGAAATCCACAACCATCATTTTCCCGTTCAAGCCATTCTAGTGTGCATATTTTAATTCAATTAATTTAATTCCATCGGCAAAAGTTCGAGTTGACTCGGGCCTCATTTAATTTAATGTGCTTAACACCTAGGCCGAGCCGGCAATCGGGTCAATTATTGAACGCATCCCAATTTATTTTGATGCATAATTTCCATCGACAAAATCGGGCCTACTAGCAATCAGGCCGATTCATTGTACTCATCCTAATCAATTCAATGCTCTTAATTCTATAGCAAAAAATCCGGGTCAATCGGAGCAGTCTATTTTTACGAATCCAAATTCAATTCATTGCATTAGGATTCGTAATGAATTGAAGCTGTCCTATAATGCAACCTATGCTAATGAACTGGACTAAAACCACAAAAAATCATTTAATTCAATTGGCGAAAAAACAGGCCCAGCCGAAATCGGGTCGATCAAGTTTAATGTTTTTAGTTCCACTGGCAAAAATCAAGGCCTAGTCGGCAAATGAGCCGATTTATTTCATGCTTCCTAATTTAATTCCATCAGCAAAAATCTCGGTCTAGCCAAAACAAATAGTTTTAGTTTCATCGACAAAAATCCGGGCCCAGCCGACAGTCGGGCCGTTATAATGTTTTTAATAAATTTAATTCCATCGGCCAAAATCTGGGCCCAGCCGACAGTCGGGCCGGTATAATGTTTAATAAATTTAATTCCATCGGCAAAATCCGGGCCCAGCCGACAGTCGGGCCGGTATAGTGTTTAATAAATTCAATTCCATCGGCGAAATCCGGGCCCAGCCGACAGTCAGGCCGGTATAATGTTTTATAAATTTAATTCCATCGGCAAAATCCGGGCCCAGCTGACAGTCTGTCGGGCCGGTATAGTGTTTAATAAATTTAATTCCATCGGCAAAATCCGGGCCCAGCCGACAATCGGGCCGGTATAGTGTTGAATGAATTTAATTCTATCGGCAAATCGGGGCCGAGCTTATTTGGGGTGATTAATTGTATACACACCATAAGATAATACTTAATGAATTCTTTTTATTGGAAAATATTTACAGCCAATTCGAATGCATCTGGCATTACTGTGTTTTTTTGGTTTTAAGTGTATGTCGGGTCTTAGGTATGTAATCATTTCGGGGGGGGGCCAGGGCCCCTTGGGCCCCCCCCCCCTGTGTACGCCACTGATTGCACCAGTGAATATTTAATATAAGGACAAATTAATGAAATAATACATATTCGATTTAAAGAGCATTAGTGTGAGGTTTAAGCACCCCAATCAGAAAATTAATCGATCAACAATTGCGGCCGCTATAAGAGCTAAAAGCAAAAAATTAAAAAAATCAAATTTAGCTCTATTTAAGGTAGAACCGATGGAGATAGATGTCATAGGACTATAGTTGTAGATCTTTTAAAAACAATTGCCACTGGTGCAATCTGCTATTGCTTAGCCGCAAAATAAACTTTAAAGTTGTGTCCACCATCTTTAATTTTTTAAGGGGAATTTTGTTTTATTTTTTTTTTTTTTAACTCTTCGAATTTTTCCAGTCGGCTTAGGACAATTTCTGACCAAACGCAAAAAACGCGATTCTCTAGGAAGTACCAAAACATGTTGATTAGCGAGTCTGAGGGTTTTGGTTATATGCTGGGTCAACATAATTTATTTTAGGTTTTTTTTTTTTATACTTTTTACTTCCTCAAGTATCATCATAGAGAGAGTATTGTGATGGCAAGAAAAGTTTTGAGATTTTGATGGATTTTCACGTTTTGAGTCAAAAAAGTGGTTTTTAAAAAATGTCTCTCTGCGTCTGTCTGTGCAGACGCCTGGAGCCTAAACTACTGGGCTGATTTTGATGTGAAGAAAAACGAGGAATGAATTTTAGCTCTAAATTTGGGGGTTCTACCCCCAAAAACTCTGAGATAACATGGGAAAAAATTATTTCTCGCAAACGGTTCCGACGATTTTGATTCAAAAATTCATAAATGTAGTCCATTTAAATATAAATCTAACGATATAAGCCATTTTCCCGGGAAAAATCTAGTTCCTGAGAAAATGGCTTTAAAAGTGGACAGTGAGAGGCCGGGTTCGATTCCCTGCCGAGGAGAAGTTATTTTTATGATAAATTTCGATGAAATGTTTAATAATAATTAAATGTACCAACGAAACATAATAAATGGAAAAAACCGCGCTAAGCAATTATGAACTCGTATATGAGAAAGTTTATCAGAGTTGTAGTGGACCTTGTGGTTTTTTTGTTTTTTTTTAAATTGTTAATAACTTTGGTTCTATTCAATATTTTTTCGATGAAACCAAGCCTACAGCCTACAACATGCGCAACATGCTTGCACTCACCTCTGAAAAGATTTATCGAACAGCCAGTTCGTTTCGCCAGTTTTGCGCTAATAAAGTCGGAGAGGTGGCACAGACGTACACAAAAAAAGTTTTCGAATTGCATAAAATGAAATAGTATTCAACAATTTTTGAATTCTGACCAATATTCAGACAAAACTTTAATTTTATATATACATATAGGGATATATTCTTTCCTTAGACTTATTTGTTTAGTATAAAAACGTTGCACAGGCTTTTTATTAATATTAAGGTTGTGACGGCCGACGCGCCGCCCGCCTAAACTCTATTTAACATTGGCGCTGAGCCTAAACATTTTTTTGGGTCTAACATCGTGCGCCCCAAAACCTCTGCGCCCCTGGGCCATGGCCACTGGGCCCATTTATTATATAGGCCCTGCTTATAGTTTCGTTCCTGTGTCTTTCTGTCACTCTGTATGATTCCAATAAGTTTTGAATGAAAAGAGATAAAAACATGAAACTTTGCATATTAAAGATCATTTTGACGCGCACACAGGAAAAATGTAGCGAACTTAAAATTATCAGCTGTTAATTATAGCGGATAATTCATGTCACGCGATTTTTTTTTTTTTTTTTTTTTTTAAATTTTAAGTGGGGTATCAATGAAAGGTATTGATGAGTATATTACAAAAATATATAACACTTGTAGAAAGTGTTTAATTTAACGCCATTTTGTCAATAAAACATCAAAATGCGTGTCCCCTCCTCTATAACTAAATTTCTGCTATTACTAAAAATATTTTTAAAAATATGCAAAATGTGCGGTCTGCTGGGCCTTAGAAAAAATAAGATTAGCAATTTGAGTAAAATTTTGCTTGGGGTATCAAATGAAATGTATTTAAGAGTAGATGAAGAGTGCGTGAAAGAAAATACTGAATTTATCGAGATACTACAACCGGAATCGTTTCTATAATTGTAAAAAGAACAAATCCTGTAAAAAGAAACAGTTGAAAAAAAACTAACTAAATCGGGCAGTACGAAATAAGGAGGACAAATAGATAGTGTACTCGTAGTTTTACCAATTTTGACGTCAAAAGAGAAAACTTTATGTAAAGAAGGGAATTTTTTCCTTAAAATTCCCAAAATTTTCCTAGGGCCTCCAGACTCCCCCTACCTTCGTCTGGGGCTGTAATAGCTCGACCACCCCCCAAAATCCATGGCCAAATCTGTAAATTAGGCAGTCCAAAATTTGGACTAAACTTTATATTTTGGTCACCCTAAGAAACATGTTTTTATAATTCTTCATAACTATTGATTAAATGACATAGTTAACTATAGATTTTAAGTAATATTGCATAATGGCTATTGACTGATCTATTTAATCTATGATGATTAGGGGCACAACTCTTATTATGTTACAATTACTATTTTTGAGTTTCTATATTAAAATTCTTTTAAGAAACTTGTGGTCATACGTTTGTCTAACGAACTACATCTAATAATACTTTATTATATGACGTAGTATTAAAATCAAATTTCACCTAGGAGATGCATAAAAACGCTGTTTTAAGAGGTAATATTTTCAAAATTTTCGTAGTTTTCAGACCCTGCAAACCCCATATCTCTATCTATTACCGAAGCTGAGCTATAAGCGTTCAAAAAAGTGCTGTTCTGTTTTGCCCACCCACGATGTATAAAATTAAAGTTTTGTCTGTACATTGGTCAGAATTGAAAATTTGTTGAATACTTTTTCATTTCATACATTCCAAAAAGACTGAATCCGGCCTTAACTTTTTTCATGTATGTATGTGTGTCTGTCATCACCAGTCTTAACTTTATAGGCCCAAAACTGACTTACCAAAATGGATTTATTTTTCTTTTTTAGAGATAAGCGTAAACATGTTGTAGGCTTGGTTTCATCGAAAAATATAGAGTAGAACCAAAGTTATGTTTTATTTTTGGTTCATAAATCATATTACAGAATATCTAGTGTGATTAAGGCCTTGGCTCATGCAAAATTGGTTTTCTATTAGTGGCCATGGTCCCTAAAACATCCAAAAATTATAGATACTCGACCTTTGGCAAGGAAATCCATATGTTGACTAGTTCATTCAGCTACTACTAATATAAAAAAAGTTCAGTCATGAACCATGACTTAATGAGCGAATTTTCAAAGAAATCTACGTAGTATAAACGATACAAACAATAAATTAAAAAAAATTGCGCATGATTAGTGGCCATTATTGATCGAATCTTGATGAAACGTTCAAACAATCTTCATGGAGACAACGTTCAGACAATCGTCATGGAGACAACGTTCAGACAATCGTCATGGAGACAACGTTCAGACAATCATCATGGAGACAACGTTCAGACAATCGTCATGGAGACAACGTTCAGACAATCATCATGGAGACAATTTTTTTCATATAAGAGGAGGTAAAATGAAAAGAAGAAAAAACGCTTTTTTATGATATTTTTTACCCTAAATTTTCAAAATTAGTCCCCTAAATGGACCCCAAAAATTCTGGCCAACAAACTCATCCTTTCTTTTGATATTATTGACATTTGATTGGATTTTTTAAGTGCATCCTAGGGTGAGATATCATCCGGAGTGACACATACATATATACTTGTAGATACATACATAAAAAAGTGTTAAATTTCAGAAATCGATTAAGAATGGTCCAAAACAGATTGCCATGGAGAAAATTTTTGAAAATTTCTATTGCAAACATTTTTAAGCCAATGCAATAGCTTCATTTTCTTCGAAAATTGGCTAAAACAATGTAAATCTGTTTTTCTTGGTGAAACCTAATAGTTACTTATTAGATCGACCTCATCCTAGGTAAAGCTTTATAAGAGTTATACCTGTGTTTCTCCTGACAACTGTTTCAGATTTGTTCTTCTTGACGGGGTCCTGTAGTTTACCGGTGTAGAGTACAGCGTCTACTCGCAGGTTGATCACCACAGTGTAGTCCTTCTCTTCACTCCTGTTGTCTATGAGCACTACAACACTGTCAAAACAACATTTCAACCTCTTACAAATATTTATCTTAAGTCCTTCCTTAAAATTAAGGCAGTCTTATAGAGACTGTTTGGGAACCAACATAACATTATGTTTTTTGCCACCAATAGCCTAATAACTAGGGCACGGATTTGGCATAATGTTTTGCATATTTTACTTTAAATGTATATTTTTGGTTTTGACATTTTCATGTCTTGCTATGGCACATAACCTCAAAAAGCGTTGCCAAAAACTAGTGTTACACGTGTAGGGAAGATATAGGACAGGGAGTTAGGAAGATATAGGAGGTGTTCAATCGAGTCTGCCCGCTCTAGGTAGATATAGTGTCTCCCACTACCACACTTGGTAGGGCCTTACCCTGGCCTCCTGATGGGCTACCTACCACGTCTCACTCTCTTCGATTCTTGCTACCACTCCAGCAGTCGCTCACCAGCACAGCAGCGCCCCCCCCCCCCCCCCCCCCCCCCCCCAACTACAACTTCTGTTCTATTTGCTCCGATTTGCATCAGACGAACGCCATAACCCGTAGAATTTTATTCCTAATAATCTTACATACATAAAATTTATTTTTTTACATTATTATTTTTTATTTTTGTTTAACTATAATTTTTTGCATTTATTATAAAAATATCGGTGAAGAAGCTGAAAGATTACTTCTTAATAAACTGGAAAAGAAGAAAAGTACTTTCTTTCTTCGTGCACTACATTACATATGTTCGATTTAATTCCTAATTTACAAACGCAAGAATCTGCACGCTCAAATTTTTTTACATTTATGTCTTAACTTTGACAAATAAATTCGAAAAGCGTTACCAAAAAACGACACCAAAAAGCGTTACATGAAAATGTCTCACTGTCTTGCAGACTCGTATGCAAACATTTTTTAAATAAATTGGATGAAGTGAAGAAAAGGGAGGGGAGAATTCTGTAAACCACAGCTATATTAAGAGGGAGTTTGGTAAACTAAACAGCGGGTATGAGATGTTGAGTGTAAGACCTACAAATACGATGTAAAGTGGCGACACGAGTTACATTAGATAATACCTATATAATGGCTACTTTTTGTTTTGACAATATCTGTTGATCTGAGCCCCAAAATGATTTGTTTGTTTAAAAATGCTTCGGTCACATCAATCCATGTTGAAATGTCATTTAGTCAATATAAGTCAATTTCGCGTGACAATCGACGTAGCTTTAAATTTGAAAATCTATAACAATATGTTGCAGCAAATAACTGTAAATATTAGTTTATTTTTTAATTGCAATATCAGCGTATTGTTTTATTTATTATTTAGAAGATTATGTGGCGTCTTTAAATGCATAAAAATCCGTGCCCTACAATAAATAATTGTTTTTGAACCATTATGCTTAATAGTCTACAATTCTTGTAATTGTCTAACAGACTGATGTGAAACAATTAAAATATAGCTCAATAAATTTTATTATTGCAGTCTGAGAGACTGATGGGCCTGCAACGAAATAAAAAAATAATTTATTAAGTCTACTGAAAACAAATTAATTCTTGATGATAACTGATAATGAGCATTGGACTATCACTAGCAAATAACTCGAAACAAAACCAGGGGAGTACGGTTTACCGTATTAGCAACTGAACCTTGCCTTAAACCAAGGATCATATATAAAGGGGATGGAATGTTAAGAAGGGGTTTAGGGGGGAAAAGTGACCCCATGGAGGTAAGAGAAATTGGAGAGAAAAATCATTCTGCGCATGCTCCACGACCTTTGAGCTGGGACAAATTACCTTCTTTAACGGGTTATAAACTGAAATTATAAACAAATGGTTAGTAACCTATAACCAAGAGGAAGGTAATTTGTCCCATTGGAGCTCATATTTTACATATCTTCATGGGGTCACTTTTTTGCCACAACCCTCTATCCCCATTATATAAGATCCTTGCCTTAAACCGAAGTTGCTGGCATAACTGGCTTTTTGATGGTTTAGATCCCTTTTAAGTGTGATGTTTTTCATTGATCATGATCTAGAAGATTTTTAAAGTCCTCTTTCCTATCATCCTGAAGTGATCTGATGATATGATGATCTGGATGAACAAGAAATAGTTTTTTAAAAAGTGCTAGTTAGTTTTGCGCTTCCTCATTTTACTTTTCCTCATCTATGTTGGGAAAAGTTGTTTTCACCCAACATTTTCTTTTTTCAAGATTTAAACTGAATTATCCGTTTTAGGTGTTTACAAGACCTCCTGAGTGGTTTTCAGCATGTGTGTTATCATCGTAGTGCCCAGTGTATATAACCTAGAGAATTGAAACTTGGCAGAAAAATCAGTCCTTACTTCTAGTTGTGCCACCCGGAAAATGTTTTAGAAAATCGAAAAGTGGTCCGATCAAGTTGAAATTTGGCACAAATGTATCTCTCTGCATTACAAACAAATCCACTAAATTTAATTTTGATATTGGCCGCCATTTTCAAGTTATTGATTTTGGGATTTTGAAACATTGACAGTATCAATGTTTCAAAATTAAGGTAGAAATAAAAAAAAAAAATCGGGTACAGGGTACCTCGGAACTTTTCCTCACTATTCAGAGGCCGCTAAAGTGGCCTCTCCTGCTGCGAAGCAGCAGGAGGAAGCAGCATTGGACGTGGTCAGTACTTGGATGGGCGACCGTTCTGAAAAAACTGATTTATTATCATTCTTCAAAATAACCTTATTTTTAATACCTATATTTTATTTTATTATTTGAAGTTTGGCGGTATTTTGACAGATGTAAACAAACTTTGACGTCATCAAAATTATCGCACTAATAAATAATTATATTAGTTTATAACTTTTAAACTAAGTAATGGCATTTCATCGGGGTTTTTTATATTTGTTCCTTAATTTTTTCCGGTTCCAACGATATGCTATAGGTCAAAAACCTATTTATACTTTCGGTATTATTAACCGTCAAACTTTAATAAATCAAAAATTGATAAATTCAAAATGGCGGCCAATATCAAAATGAAATTTTGGTGGACTTGTTTGTCATACAGAGAGGTATATTCGTGCCAAATTTTAACTCAATCAGGACCATTGTCGATTTATTACGATTTTTTAACATTTTTGCTGACTCAACAAACTGGGTTCAAGATGGCGGAAAAATTTGATTTTCCGGACAGCACCACTACAGGTAAGGACTGTTTTTTCTGCCAAGTTTTTTCAACTCTCTAGGTTAAATACTTTGGGCGCTACCATGATAACACACATACATACAGACGTCATGCTGAAAACCAGTCAGGAGGACTTATAAACACCCAAAACGGATAATTCCGTTGAAATCTCGAAAAAAAAATTTTTTGGTGAAAACAGTACTTTTTCTACTATAGGTAGTGAGGAAAAGTAAAAACTAATGAAATTCCATTAAATAGTTTAAAAAGTTATAAGCGAACATAATTATTAATTAGTGCGATACTTTTGTTAAACGTCAAAGTTTGTTTACATCTGACAAAATTCCGCCAAAATTCAAATAATTAATTAAATAAAATAAAAGTATAAATTTTTTTTTTAAATAAAATGATGACAAAAATATCAGTTAGTTAAAACGGTCACCCATCCAAGTACTGACTACGCCCAATGCTGCTTACTTTAGTGACCTCCGAAGCGAGGAAAAGTTCTGATGTACCCCGTACCCGATTTTCTATTCATGCTCTCACTCTCACGGCATTTAGAGAACTCAATATGTTAATCCAACCCAGAGTGTAGCTGTGGTGGCAAATCTTTGGTTTAGCCATTCTGCCTTCTCAAGAACAAGAACTAAGGTTAATAAGATAAGTCTCTTGGACATGAATATCTTAATCTAAAAACAGTGTTATGATTGACTAAAGGGTTATATTTACCTGAAAGGCGACCCGATTACGATGTCATCTCTAAGCTTGAAGTCAAATTTGATGTCGTTGAATTCTTCATTAAGGTAATACCTGCTGAACAGACTCTCACTCATCTTCAATGCTTTCAGCATCGAGACCCTCTCCTCGGAGCTTTCTGTAAACAAAATACAACAACCACCTGTAACAATCTCTAACCTTCTAAATCACATCAAACCACCGTCTCTAACCATCAATAAACATCTCTAATAGTATCTCTATGACTATCAATTAAATATTTAATAGAAATTGAGAATCACCGATGTGTTCAGCAAAAATTGATTCTTTCTTCTAAAATTCTAAATATAATTCAAGATTTCAAAAAACAATTCTGTCATGTTTGGCAGGCATTCTCACTAGACACTGTAGACTACAACTACAACACTGTACTACTACCACTGTAGACTACATGTAAATCGACATCTACACCTCAGTCTATCTACTGCCCCGTGTAAAGGATGATTATGATAATGTAGTGCCTGCAGGGGGAGGGGGGGGGGGGGTGCTAAGGTGGCCGCTGGGAACGCAAATGAAATGTGGCAGCTCGGCAGTCTCCCTTGTTCCAGGCCCACCCAGAGGGGGGGGGGGGGCAAATGCCCAGGGCCTGGGCCCGAAAAAAATTGAAATTGTGGTTATAGGGTGTTGGATGTTTCTCAAGCAGTAAGAAATTTTTTTTCAAACTGCTTTTCTTAGCTTTTAGTTTGTTTAGTTTTTACACGATGTATATTATTTTAATTTAATTCATGCTCACGTTTTGTTGATATTTTGACTTGACATGGTGAACTTAAATATTCGCTGTAAAAAACTATAATTTGTTTTATTTTATTTTTTCCTACGAAAAAAAGCATTGTTTATTATGAAAAGCATTTGAACAACAACCTTTAAAACTATGTATATTTACAGTAGTCCATATATATATTTAAGGACATAGCCCAGTTAATAAAGGTTTTTACCCGCAACTAATTAGGGGAAATCTGGATTTTTTCCTGATGATAGACCATGATAAGAGGTACATTCTTTCAAAAGTCCCCACTTCTCCCCCTTGTGCTTCCCCCCCTACCCCATCTTAAAGTTAAAAATTTACTTATTTTTCACTTTTTACGCAAAACTGTTTATTTTTTGAAGAGAAGTGTTGTTAACAAAAATATTTCTCACATAATTCTGCACAAAAAAGGTCCTATGCATGTTTGAAGTGAGACATACCGTTTTCGAGATATTATTGATTAAAAATCCAATTTTTTATCAAGATATGTTAAAAACAACTCTTCTGATTTTAATGAAATTTGGATGGTAGGCCATACTTAGCCTATTGTTGATCCTATATAAATGTCAACCTTCTGTGCCTATTATTTTATCTCGCTCATGCGCACAAATATACTAATAATTTATAAATTGGGGAAATAATGATAAATTGATACTTTAATTCATAACAGACAGACAAAAAATTGATCAATTTAGAAAATGTAAAGAGCGCAGACGGTTGAAATTAAGTTGGGGCTATCAGCAGGCTACTTGGGACAAACCATCCAAATTTCATATTAATCAGTTGAGTACTTTTGAAGATAAAGGTCTAAATAAATGTATGTTTGTGCGCATGTGCAAGATAAAATAATAGGCACAGATGGTTGTCATTTATATAGGATCAACAATAGGCTAAGTATGGCCTACCATCCAAATTTCATTAAAATCAGAAGTGTTGTTTTTAACACATCTTGGTTCGAAAAAATGAAAAATTGGAATTTTTATCAACAATACCTCGAAAACGGTATGTCTCACTTCAAACATGCATAGGACCTTTTTTGTGCAGAATAATGTGAGAAATATTTTTGTTAATAACACTTCTCTTAAAAAAATAAACAGTTTTGTTTTGTAAAAAGTGAAAAATAAGTAAATCTTGAACTTTATGAGGGGGTATGAGGGGGGAGCATAAGGGGGAGAAGTGGGGACTTTTGAGAGAATGTACCTCTTATCATGGTCTATCATCAGCAAAAAATCCAGATTTCCCCTAATTAGTTGCGGGTACAGCCTGTTTTTGGCCTTTATTGACTGAGCTAACAGCAGTCTACTTGTATTTATGTAAATAGATTTAAAGTAGGAAAAAACACTCTAAAGAAGGTGATATGGTTAAGGCAAACACTCATATTTGGGATTGACTTGGGGGGGAGGGGTATGGTTGAGACCGAAAGGGGCCCTCACAAGATTTTTGCCTAGGGGCCCGGAATTCGTTTGGGCGGGCCTGCCTTGTTCTCAAACTCTTGCTGAAGAATGCTAAGTCAATCCTTCTCTACTTATTTTATATTCTCGTATTTTACTAACCTACCCTTCTTGTTTTATATATGTAACTTCCCCATTATAAAGGGTGTCAGAAAAAAGCTTAATATGCTATTCAGAATAGGGTTCTACTCATGTGAAAATAAGTAGAAAACACTCAGTAACTTTTTCGATTTTGGCTTCGTTTAGCCGTAATCCACCATTTTAAAATCAGTTCATAAATAAAGAAATTACGATTATTGCTCCCCCTGGCCCCCGGTGCCAGGGGGAGCACCCCTATAAAGCAAACTACCTGGGATTCATACTTCTATCAGGGGGGCCCCATTCAGTTCTGACCGCCGTGAGCTTTTTTTTTTGTTGTTTGCTCATCATTTTTCTTTTGGCGAGGGGCCCCCAAAAAGTTCTTGGGGGGAAGCCTCTACTACCCTAGCTACGCCACTGCCTGTATTCACTTTGTCTGAGGTGGCAAATCTTTGTCTTAGCCATTCTTCCTACTCGAGAACTAAGGTTACTTCACCTGAGCAAAGAACTTTTTATCCTAAAAGGTAGCCTTAAATATAGGTTTAACCAACAATTTTTGACGAATGCTAACAAAACAGAATTGGATGCAGGGTCAGACGGTAAATTGTAGAATTTCAGCAAAACTCGTCTTTTTTGTTGTCCTCTATAGAAGGGTCTGTTATAGTGAGGTTCTGTTGTATTATTAAAGTTGTTCAGGTAGAGTGGACGACATTGTTATAAAGTTGTTTCTTTTTTTTTTAAATATTTAGAGAAGTTTTTGATATTTAGCAATCTTTATCACATCAGATCCACTCTTCTCCTGCTGCCTAATACCAATATTCATTGCAGACAACGGCACTTGATGACACCACGCTGTTGACTAGGGATCTTGTGCTCGAAGTCAGGAGTGTCACTCTGACTGTTCATTCAGTCAGTCATTCCTGACTGATCATGTAAAAATAAGTCAAGTGCTTGGAATAGTACATTACGCGTCGAGTGCGGAAAGTAGCATTTTGCATGCGAGTGCGGAGTTTGCACCCGAGCGACAGCGAGGGTAGTAAAACCACACGAGCAATGCAAAATGCTGTTTTCGCACGAGTAGCGTACCGTACTTTATCTACGATTGTTAGATTTAAATAATAAATACAAAAACAAATAAACTTGCTATAAGTTCGTATCTCTTCTCTTGATAAAGATGGCATTAATCTTGAGTTGTATTTTTTGCCGAATTAATTATTTCTGGAGGAGTATTATTCTCTACATTTTTGTCAAAGCCACTTGATTCATTCATTGTTTTTCACTAAAAACTCGATATATACAGTTACTTTAATAAAAGAATAGCAAATTAGTTTTGTTAAATGTAAACAAACTTGCTAATCGTGCGTAAAGCTGAAGAATTCCTCTTCTTTAAAGGTAAAGAAGAAGAATTATTCAGAACTTTGAGACGCGCATGCGCAATGAATACAAGTACGAAAATAATCACTTTCTAAGCATCTAAACAGAGACAGACGACAGACAGACAAACATTTTTTAAAAACCACTTTTTTGGACTCAGGGGACCTCAAAACGTGTAAATCCATCAAAATCTCAAAATCGAATTTTCGCGCCATCACAATACTTTCTCTTTATATGAGAAAGTAAAAAATTGATTACAATATATACAATGGTTAAATTACTGGAACCATTGCAATCTTTGACATGCAATTATCTCAAAAACTGCTTTTGGAAGCTACGACATTTGTATTCTCGTTGTGTGAATATGTGAGTGTGGAAATAATGAAACTTGACAAATTAGTTTAAGTGATTGTACCTGCACACTACATTAATGAGAGCTAGGAATAAAGTACTTACTTTCAGGGTACTTGTAGTTTAAAGTTATATCATCTCTGGACCACGAACCAACAGCTTTCGTACTGATCATATGACCCACTCTGAAACAAACCATTAAGTCTATAAATATTACAATTTTAAGTGCGCGCAAGTAGAATACCGTTGAAAATGAAAAATGCCAAATTGCGACATATTCCAGTGAAAGTTTAATGCCCAAAGAGGTTAAATATACACTGATAATGACTGATGATATTTATGTGTATGTAAAGAAGGCAATTTTTAAATTTACCCGTGAATATCTTTGTTTAGAAGTTTGAGAGGCTGAGTTGGTCCAGTGTATCTCCAGAATATCTTATCAGCGTTAACCTCTGCGTAAACAAAAGCTGCATCGTACGGCCTCAGAACTTCTCCTTCCTTTACAGCTGCCACCGGGGCTGGACCGCATCTACATGACACAGTCAAACACATTAGTCAATATCAACAGAATAATAATTCCAATTGAAAGTCATTATAAATTTAGCCCCTGAATTTACCAGAGTTAGAGGGGGAGGGAAAGGTCAAATATATGTTTAGTTTGTGAATGGGCGCATGCAATATTTAGATTAAAAAAAGAATAAAATACAGTAGAGATGCAAGCATTGATAATCCAAACGTCAGTTAATCTAAACGTTCAATTATCCGAACTGGCTTCATGGGGGGAAAAAAAATCTAAAGCTATCGCTTCATTAATCCCTTAGAGTTTAGAGTAATGATAGCTGAATAATTATATTGTTTCACTATGTAGAGTTAATAAAAAAATAAAGTTGCATTTGGAACAAACGTGATTGATTTATTTTATAATTATTATCTCTCCTATTTTTTTTTTTTTCTTCTTTTTTTATTAACTTTAATAATTATCCGAACAACTCTACACAACTTTAGTTTCGAAAACCGACGCTCTGCTGTAATTAGTCAGGGGTGCCACAGAGGGGGGTTATGACGCAGACTGCGTCGTTAAAATTCTTGGGGGGGGGGTAGTAAATAGCACTTTTTTCCACTTTGGGGGGGGGGGTGGATGTGATAATAAATATTTTTCTTAGTTCTCTTGTTCTCATCTTGCCCTCAGAAATCCTTAAAACTCATCTTTTTGCACTTCAATTTTCAAAAATTCTCCGGGGGAGGACCCGGACCCCCCGCTGACATTTGTCCAAAAGGGGCCCAGATGCTAACTTGCCCAGGGGCCCAGAAATCCTCTCAAAGGCCCTCCTAGCAGTTCGGCTGATTAAGCAATGAGCAGAGTTAAAATAATCAAAGACAGACTAAGGTCAACAATAGGAGACACATGGCTTTCTAACTTAATGGTACTTTCTGCAGGAAAATATGTATTAGATTCAATTTCCACAAACGAAATCATATTGATGCATTTGCTTTATCAACATCACTAAGAAAAATTACTTGTCCGAGCTTAGAAATTACTTGTCCTCTCATTTGTCTTATTTCTGTTACACTGAGACTTTCCTTTCTTTTTTGTCAATTATTTAAATCAAGAGTTTTATAATGATTTTTCTTCACTTTAAGTTTACTATAAGATTTTTGAAACGTTCAGTATCATTTTCATGCACTAAGAAGAGGATGTAGTCTGCCAATATTAGTTTCCTAAAAATTTGTTTAGATACACTTTTGTAGGCCGGTATAGTTTTAGTTAAATTTGTACGTGATATGATATAAGTTTTTGTATTCCTCGATGTGTCGAAGAACAATACATTGATGTATTGGACAAAAATACATGGATGTGTCGAAGAACAATACATTGATGTATTGGACAAAAATACATCGATGTGTCGAAGAACTAACATTGATGTATTGGACAAAAATACATGGATGTGTCGAAGAACTAACATTGATGTATTGGACAAAAATACATGGATGTGTCGAAGAACTAACATTGATGTATTGGACAAAAATACATGGATGTGTCGAAGAACTAACATTGATGTATTGGACAAAAATACATCGATGTGTCGAAGAACTAACATTGATGTATTGGACAAAAATACATGGATGTGTCGAAGAACAATACATTGATGTAATGGACAAAAATCCTGGAATTAAATGTTTACAGATATTTTGGTCTTTTCAAAATTTTAATTCTAATCTAAAATTAGGGGAAAGGGAATAAAACAGTCGTTAAAAATGCCATGAAGGTGGGAGAACATGGTCTTTAATAAATTATGGTTGCGATGTCACCTTTATCATATCTCTATATGAGTACCTATTGGTATAGATATCCAATATCAGAATTCACTATTTACTTAAAACTATAGTAATTGCAGAAAGTAAACCATTTATAAAGAGCGCCCCTTTTCAAAAATTCGATTTTACTTTTTTTACCTCCGTAGCTTTTATTTGGTTATCAAATCTAACGATGTTACCTGAACATGTCGTCGCTTAGTTCTTGGGGCGTAGCGTCTATTACCTGCCAACCGTCAAAAGCACTTCCAAGGTCAGGTCGTTTCATCCAAACTTCGTTCCAAACATGGTAATTCCTGTTTACAACAAAAATAAATCAAATCAAATTTTAGATTTTATTAACATGCGCATGGTTTTGTTTTTGGACTGGGCTATAGAAGAAATTTAGGCCACGCTAAAGATGACACGAAAAATTGGACACCTTTAAATATAGTAGGTATCAGGAAGATAGGATATAACAGGAGGTAGCTTGGTTTCCACCTTAGTACTATATTTCACCACTAGGAGTTAACACGCAAAAACACATCCATGCGATTCAATGTTTTTCCCCTTGTCAATGTTTGGCCCTTGTCGGACCTGTAGACTGTGTTATACTAATACTGACCACACAGAGTCGGAGTTGAGTTCTTCCATGACTTCCCCGGAATCGTCTACGAAGTAGTCGACAGTCAGACTGTTCTGAGTGTCATGTGCCGACGAGTAGGTCGTGACTGGTCGACATGGAATACCAAGAGCTCGGCAAACTGAAACACACATCATGTTTAACTTTAAAATAACTAGGCATAAGGATTCCCTTCAAACATGTATCGATCGAGGGTATCGAAGGCCTTGATGTCAATATTTATATCAACAATTCAAAGATATATAATATGTAAGTACATTGATACCTGTTCAAAGGGTATCGTTTTGGATTGACTAAAAAAAAGTGTTTTATCTACAGTAGGGAGAAAAAGTTATGATTTTGAATTAGTTTAGAGGGACTACAGTAAGTCCTTTTATCCCTGAACTCAAAAAGTAGGGAGAAAAAGTAAAAGTAGGGTGAAAAAGTAAAGTAGGGCGAAAAAGTAAAGATTACAACTTAATTATTTTATAAATAGTAGAAAATTAATGGCTAATGTAACAGGTTGGCAACACTGCTTTTTCGACCATGTTTATCTTTGTTTATAACCTGCATCAAAATAACTTTCTAGTTGAGTTTAATTCTAATTCTTGTTTGTATTTAATATTGAATCTCTTATATTTGCTATTAAAAGTGCTAATAATTATTGTTATTTATTAAAATAATAAATAAAAACTGTGCAATGGACGAAAATGTGTATTTTCTCCCTACTGGAGATAAAATATTGTATGTTCCTCGTGAGTAAAGTGCCATTATTCCCATCGCGATTACTATCTTTCTTGGCTGCGCGGCTGTACACCAAGTGCGCCGGGATAGGTTGGGTCACGGGGGAAGTGCTCCAGCCCCTTTTTGAAGGGTACGGTCGAAGTGCGCCGGGTAAATCCTATCTCTCGATCCAGGTAGTCCACCCACCTCGGACACGGATCCTCTAATCTAAAGGACTAATCGTTGTCAATATTCGCATATACTCAATATAAAGCGATTTCAAGTTACTTTCAACAAACTGTTCAGAGTGATATGGCGATCATTAGCAAATCTCAGTGCATAGGAGAATCTGTAGAATGTTCTCGTAAGAATAAAATCCAAATTTAGTCAGAAGATACACTTTAATTTGTGAATATTCAAAATGAAAAAAAAAACTAACTTACAAAATCAAAATTAGTTATCATTAAACATAGGACATTTAAGAAAATAATCAAAAATACGAGAGAAAAAACAATTTATTTTGTTAATATTAAAAATTAAAGAAATGTTTCTTACATAAATTACACTCACTTATAAGTGAGTGCTAATATTTATTAGAAGGGCTTAGATTAACATAACATTAAACGTTCTCATGAAAACTGAAATCTCCTGCATATAATGTAATTTATATTATAATATAATTGAGTCTATATTCAATAAATATAATACAAAATACACATTAAAAGGTGTAATTTATTTATATACATACTCCTAAATAAATTGAAAATGACTTTCACATTTCAAATCTAGATATTTTATTATTATAAACAACCAACGCTAGGCGGCTTGAATACCACATTGGTATTGGGAATTTAGCCGTGGAAAGATCAATATAGTTCTCGGTGATATAGTCCCAAAATCGATCATTGCGATGGCTTATTTAATCTTCAATATAACATTCTTCAATTTCTTCAGGGTCTATATAGGGTAGTTCGAAGATAAACTTAATTAGTTGGCCATCGTTGGTAGAACATCGGTAGTCCTCAGTAAATCCTAAATCCTGAATTATTCCAAAGTGCTTGGGAAGACATTTCGAACGGTTTGTTCGATTCCAATTTCAAAGTCCACTAGAAAGTTCTTTGGGTTTAGACAGGGTACAAGAGGTATAACCCGGGATTACCTGACCCTCACCCTTTAGACACTTTAGACTAAGGGGCTGGCGCACTTCGACCGTAACCTTTTTTTCTTATCCGAAGGGGGGCTGGCGCACTTCGGTACCAGCCGGCTGCGCCTCGGGAGCTAATTAGCGTTATTCCCTCGGTTATTCCCTCAATCAATCCTAATTAGCGCCTCGGGAGCTAATTAGCGGCTTCCCTCGGTTATTCCCTTGGCCTAAATCCCTCGGCTTCGCCTCAGGATTTAGGGACCATGGTTCCTTCGTGTTCGCCTCAAGAAGCAACTTTTTCGCTCAGGGAATAATGGCTTACTTTACTCTCTTGGTGCATAAATAACTATTAATGCTTAGATTAACGTATATTTCCCGTCCTAAAATTCCAGCTTTTAATTTACAGCTTTACGTTAGCAACTATATTACTAACGAACTTATGTTGAGTATAACGTAGGTATAGTAATAGCGTATAAACGAACATGCATGATGTCTAACGAACTTATCTTGAGTATAGCGTAGGTCGTAGGTGTAGGTATAGTAAGTAATAGTGTATAGAGAAATATACAGTGTATATTTTGTTAAATGTAAAGAATGTCGCTATACGGGCCCATCAATGGTCTAAAATAAAATAAAAACGGCATGCATGCTGTGATAATTTCTTTCCAATAGTGTTTACAATCGCTTGATTTGGTCGATATCCATCATTCTGAGCAATCATATATGTAACCCCACTTTGCATCCATTTTGAAAAGGATAAGTTGAAGTGGGAATGCTTACTAGTGGTAAGTACTCCGGCGAAGACCCAACACTGTCCGTACTTTACAGGTTTCTTATTGGAGAAGTACTTCTGAAGTATCTTCATACTGCCGACCCACTTAGTTGGTGGAGTACCTCCGTCGAACTCTGTCGACCAGTTTCCCTTCAAACACCCGTTATCATCTGGAGAGTTCACCTGTAACAGACCCAACAAAACCATCATTCAAAACATTCACAACTTGACTTCAGGAAAAACTTCCTTCTTTACTAACGTTTCATTTCATTGGGCGAAATGTTTAGTAAATTTCGCTGAAAGTAAAAAAGAAACGTGTTTATTGTTGCCATTGTTGACTTGCAGGTAAGTAAATAATTAAAATCATATTAAAAGAAGCAATATTGGTTTAATATACTCACCTACATGTCAATAATAACAGCAATAAACACGTTTCTTTTTTACTTTTAGCGAAGTTTACTGAAAGTTCCGCCTAATGAATGGGTAATAATATTAATATTGATCGAAACGTTAGTTAATAAGGAAGTTTTTCCTGAAGTCCGCCGAATTTAAGCTCTGATCTCTACCAAGTTATGGAACCACAGAAATAAATGTTTTTAATTTTTTAAAAAAAAAGTAAACTTTGTATTAATTATTTATTATGTAATCTGAGGGCATTAAAATGAATATTACACTTTTCTTGTGAGAAATTATGTCAGCTTTACAATGACCCCAAAAGTTTTATTATCTACAATTGATACGAAATATAAACATTATATCTCTGTTTAGATGCGTAGAAAGTGATTATTTACGTACTTGTATTCATTGCGCATGTGCGGTGCGTCTCATGGTTCTGAAGAATTCCTCTTCTTTACCACGCTAGCGCGGTAAAGAAGAGGAATTCTTCAGCTTTACGCACGATTAGCGAGTTTGTTTAACATTTAACAAAACTAATTTGCTATTCTTGTATTAAAGTAACTGTTTATATCGAGTTTTTAGTGAAAAACAATGAATGAATCAAGTGGCTTTAACGAAAATGTAGAGAATAATTTTCCTCCAGAAATAATTAATTCGGCAAAAAATACAACTCAAGATTAATGCCATCATTATCAAGAGAAGAGATACGAACTTACATACAACAAGTTTATTTTTTTCTGTATTTATTATTTAAATCTAACAATCGTAGATAAAGTACGGTACGCAACTCGTGGGAAAACGGCATTTTGCATTGCTCGTGTAGTTTTACTACCCTCGCTGTCGCTCGGGTGCAAACTCCACTCTCGCATGCAAAATGCTACTTTCCACACTCGACGCGTAATGTAGGGGAGAGTGGGGCATGTTGTCACAAATTTAACAATTTATTTTTTTTAATTTTTCCTATTCGGTACATTTTCAATTTCTAAGTACTATTGTTTATTTTAAACTTTCAGCTACATGTGGCACAAGTTTCATTTATCTAGCATTAGTAGAAGTATTTTTATTTTATTTTTTTAAAGTTAAAGTTTTTTGTGACAACATGCCCCATCAAGGGGCAGGTTGTCACTTGGTATGGGGTAAGTTGTCACAAGATATAAATTAATTATCACCACTTTGATTGAACAAAATTTAAATACCTTAAGCTACAAGATTTGGCTAGTTAATATAATAATAATTATTATTTATGGGGCTATCAGTCTTGTACAGGCAAAATTTTTTCTTATAGGAATCATTTATGTTAATTTTACTGCAGTACCAATGCTAGGTTCTGTAATTTATTCAAAATGCTTCCGCTGCGTAACGAGTGGAGCAGCCTCTAAATTTTAGAACCCTAACCGCCTTCATGAGCATGAAGCATGAGCACTCCTGGAGCATACCGTCCTCTAGTGGTTTTTGCCTTGTAATTGCTCACCATTTTGCCTAGAACAGAACAGCTTTGCTAAAATCGTTATTTCGTGCCTGTACCTAGCACATAGCTAAGAGTACGGTAAGGGAATCAATCAGCTACCTCGGTAAGGGAAGAATCAATACTGCGTTTTTAACTATAAGGGTGGAGAGGGTCTGTTAAAAAATAAATTTTATTTATTGTATTAAAAATAAAAGGGGAAAAGTGTATCATTTGTTTGATTTTTTTATCAATAGTTAGCATATTTGTTTAACTTATTTTAACTGGCCATCCTTTTTTTTTCTTTATCCGCTTTCCTTATTAATTCCTCTTCACTTTCCATTTCTATTTAAATATAGAAGAATACTCTTATGTAAATATAGCATTGGGGCAAGTAGTCACAAAAGGTATTGGATTTGACTACTTGCCCCTTTTACTTTGTGACAACTAGCCCCAACGCGCCATTTTTAATTATAGTGAAATATTTTTTTCCTGCCGCAATAATATTGATTTAACGGTTTAGAAAAACAATGCCAAAACTACTACGTAATAATAATCATCGAATATAGCACCCTAGATAAAAAATACAAAACAGAAAACATAATTTAAAAACAAAAAAAAGCAGTGAGTGACTTGCCTAAAACGTTTCATGTTCCATAGATGACAGACGGTTTGCTACAGTGACACCATTTTTCGTAAAGTTTGTCTACATAATGAAGGTTATCTTAAGTAGCCGCGCGAGCTTTCCCTTATCACTCTAACCCCTTAAAATTGACCCTGTGACAACCTGCCCCTGTGACTTCTTGCCCCACTCTCCCCTACTATTTCATCTTTTATACTTTTTGAGAAATAAGTGTTTTTTTGAGCAAAGGTGGTGCGATCTTAAAAAAATCATAAAAATTGACCTTGTGGGAAAACGGTTGAGAATAGAACTATGGTTTATATGACGTATTTTGTAGCCAACGATGTTTAGAATCACCTTATTTACTTTTGTACATATATCGCCAATCACCTTGTATAAATATGATTGAATAAAATTATGACAGAAAAAAAAAACTGGAAGGCTAATCTCCTAGCGTTGCCACATGCCATCTTTCAAATTGACGCTCAATTTAGGGCAGAAAGAAGAAGGAGTTCTTTCTTCCCCTCGATACAGGATTGGGCGGAAAACTGTACAAACATTTCTATTACGGGAAAAGACGTGTGGTACACGGACGGATCACGAATAGAGGAGTTGTCAGGAGCGGGGATCTACTGTAAAGACCCCAGCTATGAGGAGAGTATAAGTCTAGTAAAACATGCTACAGTGTTTCAGGCAGAGATATATGCTATCCTTGCATGTGCTCAGACTATTATGAGTAACATGCATGAACAAGACAAACAGATATTTATCTGTTCTGACAGTCAGGCAGAGATAAAGGCACTGACGGCACCCAAATGCACTTCCAAGTTGGTCTTAGACTGCAAAAAAGCCCTAGAAGCTATCTCTAGCAAAAACAAGGTACAAGTGCTTTGGGTTCCGGGTCATAAAGGAATCGAGGGAAATGAAAAGGCAGATCATCTAGCAAGACAAGGTTCCGGCTCAAATCCCTTGACACCCGAACCCATTGTTGGCATCTCTCGGTGCAACATAAAGACAGCACTGAAAGTCTCCTTGGTCAGAGAGTTTCAGGAAACCTGGGATGAGTCACCCAGGATGAGACAATCCAAGTTATTCATAAGTGGACCCTCTTCAAGACTCGCCAAAAGTATATTGAGTCTAAATAAGAGATCTTGCCATACTGTTACAGGGTTTCTAACAGGTCATTGTCGATTAAACAGGCACCTACAGCTACTTGGATTGGCTGACGAACCAATCTGCAGGCTGTGCGGGGGAGGATGAAGAAACTCCCTTACATCTAATTAGCCGCTGCCCCGGGCTGCTAAATCATAGATGGCTGATGATCTTCGGTGAGGCAACCGTTCCTGTCAGGGAGCTAAGAAAAGTAACCATCAACAAGATGATAGGATTTTGCCAAGGCATCAGAATGTTGAAGGAGTAGAGGGTCTATGGATTAGTAGAGGGAAGAACTTCTGCAACCCGGGTTTGTTCAAAGGACCCATCTAGTGGTCTATGTCTCTGGGATTAATTCCCCCCGGTGAAGAAAAAAAAAAAAAAAAAAAAAAAAAAAAAGGCAGAAAGATTACATTTTGTGAAACTGCAATAATTTTATATTTATAATCATTCTTTATTCTAATATTTTCATTACTAATAATAAAATTATTTAATTACGTAATTTAAAAAATTAAAATTATTTCCATGTCACAAATTTGGAATAACCCATTTTTTAAACCTGTCTTGTCTCTTACGTGTTGCACAAAACAAATAAATATAATGTAAATCAAATTATAATTACTATTTACTAAGGGAGACAGACAGAGAAAAATAGACTTCAGCGCCGGTACTCGAACCACGGACCTCCCCCTCATTTCCAGTGTGCGGGAGCTCTAACCCCTTTGTAAATAGTAATTATAATTTGATTTATAAAAAAACTTATAAAAAATTGAATAGAAAATAAATATAATGATAAACAATTCATTTAGCCCTTCTTTTGACATAATGTTAACATTTAAAAAGTTCAATATTAACTTGGACCTCTTCAGACAATAATAAAGGGAGGGGGTTTTGCTGTTGCCATATGGCAACGCTAGGTTATTAAGGGGTAATCAAATATGTCGCAGTAGGCGAGGAGTAGAATGAGACGGAGTTGTGGCAGGTGACGCAGGGTGACTCAGGGTGACTCACTAAAGAGTTATGTGAATATGTTTAAACAAATGTTAACTGCGCAAGTCTCAAGTGTGGCGTGGGGTGACTGCGCCTCGTGGCTCTGCGGTCCGCAGCCTTCGATCCTCAGTTTCCTGCGAGCGGGTAACCTCGACGCCACGCTATTTATTTTCTTTTTTTGAAGTGAAACTTCTTTGGCGGCGGTAGAGTGAATTTTTTCATATAGTGAAATCATTTAACGAAGTTTGCGATTCGAGACTCGTCCAAGTGTAAAATTTTTACAGATTAATTGTGTTATACCTATTTAAAGACCAGCAAATCAAAACAAACATTTATTTTTATTGGAATAAATGTGGTTGCCTTAGCATAACAATATTTTTTTTCAATTAAATTTCCCATGACCATTTCTTAATCCTGAAATTCGTCAAAAAATGGAAGAGAGCAATGCATTCTAGAACTTAAGTTTCACTTCTAATGCGTGAGAGCCTCACACATATTTTTTATTTATTTTATTTTATTAAAAATGTTAGAAAAACTTATCGAGGCCGTGAGAACGAGGAAAGTTCTATATGATACAAATCATAAAGATTATATGCGATCAAAATTAAAAGCCGAGATATGGGAAGAAATAGCCAGGGAGATTCAAATGAGCAATGGTACGTTTTTTTCTTTATTTATTTTATATTAATAATTTTATTGAAAATTATAGTACTCATATAAAAAAATACTCTGCCAATTAATGTGGCACATAGCTTCCTCGCAAAGAAAATACCAAATTAAGAAAAATACCTCGATTAAAATAATCAAAAAGTTGGAACGGCGCGGCACTGTTCCAGTAAATATTTAATAAAGTTGAAGAAATTTAAACATTTGTTGGAGAAAACAACAAACCAACAACAAAAAAAAGAACAAAACAACTTTTGGTGCCTCCAACAAGCACCAAAAGTTAGCGCACATAAAATTAATTTAATAAACCAATATAAAACTGCAACCAAATCGTATAAACAGTTTCTTTTTTATTTTACCCCCCCCTCAAAACTAAAAATAACACAAAATAGAATATAACAAAAATTAATCTACTATGCAAGAGCTTTTTAACGATATACATATTATTATGAAAGATTAACTTTAACATTTGTATCCCAGTACTCTGAGGTACCAAAATTATATTTTTAAAATACAAACAATTCAAAAGGGCATTCATTTAACTAATAAATACATATAAATAAAAAACCTAATATCAAAAAAGTATTTAAACCCTTTAACCTACAACAAAATTATAAATCGGTACAAAAGTACATATACAAAATTTTCAAAAAATCGACAATTAAAATAGCTTTAATGTACATATCAAGGCCTTTAAAATGATATACGACACAATATTAAAAAACAAAAAAGTGGTCACGTGACACAGCGCACGGGAAAAAGTTTACTCGCATATTCTCAGCAAGTAGGATGAACTAATGAAATAAAATATACTTAATTTAAAGAGCATTAGTGTGAGATTCAATCGCCGCAATCAGAAATAAAATCGGCCAACTATTATAGAAACTATGGCCATTCAAAGACAAAAATGGAAAAAAATAAAACCAAAAAATACCAAAACTATCACCATCTAAGGTACAACCGATGATGATACGACAAAAACTCATAGGACTAAAGTTGTAGATCTTTTAAAATTAGTTAGCACTTGTACTATCCATTTTCTAATACGACTTACCGTTTAGCCGCAATAAGCCCCCAAACCAGCTTAAAAATCAAGTCACCCATTATTATTTTTTTAAGGGGGGAAGAAGGGGGAAAAGTGAACTTTTTATATTTATTTTTGTTCACAATATGGACGTTGCGCGTCGAATGACGCAAACCACAAGTCTCTAGCTCTTCTGGAAGTGGGTAAACATTAATGTCAGTCAGTGAGTCAGTTAGCCATGCGGCTTTATAGCATAAGACATATTAATTTAGCACGTTTTAAAGTGCGCAGAAGGTTGAAATTAAGCATGTGTTATCTGCAGGTTACTTTTTACAAACCATAAAAATTTCATAAAAATCAGATGATTACTTTTAAAGATATGGCTGTAAATAAATGTATGTTTGTGAGCATGTGGATGACAAACAAATATGAGCAGAAGGTTGAAACCTATATGGGACCAACAATGGGCTACTTATGACCTACCACCCAAATTTCATTAAAATTGGACGTGTAGTTTTTAAGATATGGTGGTTCGCAAATATTGAACGACAGACCGACAGACCGACAGACAGACCGACAGATAGACACGGAACCAAAAATGATGCCTGATGTCTGAAACGGATTTCTGTCTTGGAATTTTTGAAATCGGAGACCTAAAATTTTTTCGTTCTACAGAACGATCACATAGCTTCCGTTACCTTCGGTAAGCTCGGAAGCAAAATATTATATGTATATTCAAAGTTCCATAATCGTAGATTTGGTTCTCGCGGAAAATATATATTTGTACCGGCTTCATTATTCATGGCAAATATACTTATTCTTTATTTTCGGATTGGGCGAACTATAATAGTGTTTAGAATAAACCTACTTGTTTTAAAATTGAAAAATTACAAGATAAAAAAAACTTTTTATATACTACTTTTTTAAATTTTCTATTGACTAAATAAAAAATCAATATGAATCTTGTCAAAATGAAGATTGTAAATATGGGACATGTCAAATCAAATAAAATAACTTGCGGATTTTTTCCGAACTAACTTTCCATACAGCAAAATTTGCTGAAAACTAATTAAATTCTGCTAAAAGATGACTAAAAGTATTAAAATAATGCATTGTCATTGTGTTCTGAGCTA
Source organism: Gerris lacustris (assembly GCA_951217055.1). NCBI lineage: Eukaryota > Metazoa > Arthropoda > Insecta > Hemiptera > Gerridae > Gerris > Gerris lacustris. The sequence continues at coordinate 2,525,121 of OX578278.1, read as the reverse complement.
TTCTGAAAGTTTCAAATGTCTAGCTACTCGGGATGTTGGTTAAAATTCGATTGCAAGATTTGTACTGGACAAACAAACAAGAAAGCAAGCAAGGAATATATTCGCTGTTGGAAGTTTTCTGTGTTTAATTTATATTCTAGTTCATGAGTATTCCTTTATAAAATTTGCTAAAGGCGGCGAAACAAAGAAACAGTAACTATGTATTATCTTTCACATCAGGTTTGGAGACGGTTAGGATCACCCATTCTATAGCTGCAGGCAATACTTTTGCAGCTGTTTCCTGATGTGGTCAAATATCGTCAATAAGAAAATTATTCAAATTTACATTTTAAACCAGTTTTTTTTTTTTTTAAATAAAATTTACAATAACACGGCAATATTATATAGTTACACAATTATTAAGATGTTTTTCCCGACCATTTGTTTCAGGGGTTGAAGCAAAAGCTCAGTGGGAGAAACTCAGGCATTCATTGAGAGATGCTCATAGAAGGCAACAAAAAATTATAAAAAGTGGAATCGCTGGGGAGACTATAAAGCTGTGGAAGTATCAGAAACAAATGGCATTTCTACAGCCATATATGACTAATAGACAGCGAGAAAGCAACCTTCAAGACAACGAAGAGTTAAAACAAAGTTCAGAACACACTGTCACTGAATATTTACTTGATGATTGTGAAAAGGAATTGAACGTGGCAGATCATCATCAAAGGGTGACTGATGACGTTGAGCATGAGGTGCTCTCGGAAAGTCCTACTTCTTCCAGAACAAATGAAATGATGAAGATGAAGGAAATGATGAACATACCAAAGAAGATCAAACATGATCCAACATACCGAAGAGAGGAGAGATCCAAAATAAGGAAATATGGAAAATCAAAGCTAATGGATCAAAGGAAGTCAAAAAAAGCTGTTGGAAACGACCCACTATATCATTTCTTCATGTCCATGTATGGGATGACAAAGAAAATGCCACTATCAGCGCAGCACAGCGTAAGAAACAGCATATACAGTTCAGTCACACAAATGGAAGCATCTCTGCTGAACATTCCTCAAACGTATTTCAGCACAGATCATCCCCAACCACAGCCGCTGTATCACTTCCTGACTCCGTCACAAAACGATCAATATCCTCTGACTAACTCCAGCTGCTCATCAACCTCAGTCCACTCTTCGATATCCGACGATCTTCGCTCCAGCACTGGAGAACATGATTCTGGAGATACACGGAAACAAGATCATCGATGAGTTCTCAGACCAATTATAATGCTTTTTTATTCATATATTCAAAATTATATATTTATTTTTACTGGTTTTATATTACTTTGCTTTGTAAGTTTCAACGCACGCTTCATCGCACCTTTACCCTAATTTTGAACCACTTCCCGTCTTTCAATTTTCCCCAAATTTTGCACATGAAAACAATTTAGGTGATGAACATAGAAACCCCCCACCCCTCCAAAAAAATGGTCATATATTACTATGCTTCAGTGGCGTATCCAGCGGCTAGGTCTGGGGGGAGCACATCCTAAGTCAGTTTAGATTGGGGGGGGGGGGGGGGGGGGTAACAAGAACAGGGAACTACTTCTTTAACAAAGCAGCTGCCCCCCCCCCCCCCCCCCAAAAAAAATCGGGCCCCTGAAGAGTCGGACGCGACGAAACGATGCAGGACATGGCATAATGCCGAGCCAACATCTTAATGACGCAATGTCTGATGTTGGAGCAGTTCCTATGGGTCACGCTTGCGTGGCACATCCCTTGGTGTCTCTCACAAATTGTGTAATTATATAATTAAATGTACCCATACGAAAACTAATAAATGGAAAACACTGTGCTAAGTAAGTATGAACTAGTATAGAAAGTTAGTCTGAGTTGTCTCGGACCGATTTTTGAAATCTATTATCGATCAGTTTTAGCAAATTCAATGTGTTGAGTGTGATTTTTATAAATTGCCAAAAAATCAAAGTTAATCTTGTCAGGCTTAAAGAAACTAATCTAAAAAATCGGTCCGAGACAACTCAGACAAACATTCTCATATACGAGTTCATAATTACTTAGCCAAGTGCTTTCTTTTATTAATTTTTATCTGTACATTTAATTATTACTGAACTTTTCATCAAAATTTATTATAAAAATAACTTCTCCTGGGTGGGGAATCGAACCCGGGCACTCTCCGTCCGCGTTTTAAGCTAATTTCTCATGAACTAGATTTTTCCCGGGAAAACGGCTTATATCGTTGGATTCGTATTCAAAACATTTTAGAATTTTTTAATCAAAATCGTCGGAACTGTTTTCGAGAAATAATTTTTTTTCAGGTTTTTTCAGAGTTCTTGGGGGGTAGCGCCCCCAAATTTAGAGCTAAAATTCATTTCTCGATTTCGCCTCGGGGTATGATTTTTCTGGACATGTATGCCAAATTTCGTCAAAATCGGCCCAGTAGTTTAGGCTCCAGGCGTCTGCACAGACAGACGACAGACGACGGACAGACATTTTTTAAAAACCACTTTATTGGACTCAGGGGACCTCAAAACGTGTAAATCCATCAAAATCACAATACTTTCTCTTTACATGAGAAAGTAAAAATATGGTTTCATTATTTGTTCATAAAGCTTCCGTACAACCGTAATAATAAATTAATTACTGTTTTGAAAGTAAAGACAAATTACCACAAGTAAACTTCGCATTTTGTTTCTTTCTTTGTTGAAACTAAATGCAATTTATATTATTATTGAATAACAATCCTCGTATATGCAATCAGTTTCTGGTTGTAAAAACTAAGCGCCCCCGGGTGGACTCGAACCACCAACCTTTCGGTTAACAGCCGAACGCGCTAACCGATTGCGCCACGGAGGCCTGCTTACGTAGTTCTTAGTACATTATATAAAATCGTTAATGAGTATTTATTTATGCTACGAGATTATAATTTGTTCATTTCGATTCGTCTACTAGATTATGGTATTCCTCACAAGGCATTCTAATACATTTTATTTATTTATTTTCTTTCTTGATGAAGCAAGGCTGATATTATTATCTCTTAATAAAATCTATCTGATTGAATCGTTTAGTTATGAAATAAAATTAAAGCTACTGTCGGCGTCGTTATATATATATAAGCTACTGGCGTATTTTTCTAATATCTATATCAATGATCAATTAAGGAAAGAAAAAAATAAGTTTACTTAGTAAAATTTACTTATTATTGAACATTTTATCAAAATTTAGCGTAAAAATAACTCCTCAGTAGGGAATCGAACCCAACCTCTCACTATTTGCGTTTAAAGCTATTTTCCGAGGAACAAGATTTTTTCCCGGGAAAACGCCTTAAATGAATAGATTCGTATTTCAATCGACTACATTGTAGAACCGTCTTCGAGTAGTTATATTTTAGGTTTTTTGTACGAAGTACGAAAAGAAACCTTATATAACTTCTCTGTCTGTCTGTCCGTTGGCTTGTTTCAATTCATAAACTACTATAGCTAGGAACACGAAATTGGGCACACAGGTGCATCTCGTCTTTTGTGACAACTGTACACTTTTTGGAGTTTTAACACTTAATATTTTCAAGATGGCGGCCAATATGGCGGGCGACTAAAACATGGTTTTTAGTCATGACATGTTATACATCAATTTAAAGGTCTTGACGTTTAGAAAAAGAATATGCAATTATTAAAATATTACACAGTTAATAATTTAATCTAAATCGTACAGAAACCGGGGATTAAGGCATCACGTACATTACTAACGTGAGGCGCGCCTTACTTGTTTACGTTTATTTACAGTTTTCAATGGACAGCGCCCTAAAGTTGGAGCTAAAATTCATCTCTGGATTTCGCCTCGGGGTATGATATTTTAACTAACTTTTTTCTTTTCTTTCTTTTTTTATTGTTCGAACATTTTTTATGGATTAATTTTTTCCAACATTTATGTGAGGCCGTTATTCCATCAGCCGCCACAATTATGAGTTTTTAATAAAAAAACAAATGCACATAACACTTTGAACAGAACAACCTATACATAAATAAAATTGTACTTTAGTCAGTCCGTATCTCGTTCGCACAAATGATCCTTAGGTAATTTAACTAAACATGCATAAGTTGACCAGCATTTTCGACCCAGCTTTTACCAGATGGCGACCATTTAAATGTTTTTCTTATAGTCCAGGAGATAGCGTGCAAAAAATTGTCTGACGAACATCAAGCTAGAATTTTGTGTATAAGTAAATGTTTTTGTGCCTTTTAAGAATACATACATGGTAGGCTAAGTACGTCTGCAGGACATAGCTTGGCAATAGGCATTTGAAAAAAACAAACCGGTAGAGAGCGGCCATGTCTCGCCCTTTTTGGTGGACAATGTGATTTTCATGATCATGAGTACGAACTTAGTTAGTAGACCAATAATCAAGTTGATGGTAGTTTGTCCCTTGATAGGGGATCTCTATGATTTGGTCTAATATTTAACTAACTAACCTATTAAGTGACTAACTATCATCAACTTGATTATTGGTCTACTAACTAAGTTCGTACTCAGGATCATGAAAATCACATTGTCCATCAAAGCGCGCGGGACATGGCGCTCTAAACCGGTTTTTTTGTCAAATGTCTATTGCCAAGGTATGTCCCGCAGATGAACTTAGCCGACCACATATTCTTAATAGGCACTAAAAGATAAACTTGTACACAAAATTCTAGCTTGATGTTAGGCTAGGCGCACACTGGGGGCAAAACAGTCCGCAGGATGTCTGCGGAGGCTGTCTCCCGGTGCAAAAGATTGTTGTGTCGCTCTTCAACAATCTTTTGCACCGGGGCAGACAGTCCGCAAAAGTCTGCAGACTGTTTTGCCCCTAGTGTGCGCCTAGCCTTAGTCTAGCACTTTTTTGCACGCTATCTTCTTGACTAAGAGTAATGTTTTGCTCAAGGATCTTATATAAAGGGGATGGAGGGTTATGGCAAAAAAGTGACCCCATGAAGATATGTAAAATATTAGCTCCAATGGCACAAATTACCTTCCTCTTGGTTATAGGTTTCCAAGAAATGTGTGGCAGGTTATCAACAATGAACAGATTGCGTTGTACTCTCCCTTGCGTTATAATCTCCCGTGCGTTGTATTTCTTATTTTGTTCTGTTTGTGATTGATATTTGGATATATTTAGCCGTTTATAGTGACTTGTTTAGCATTATTTAAAATTATAAGTTAAGGCCCGTTTACACGATGATAGTTGGTGCGATAGTTACGGTCACGACAGCAACTATCGCATCGACTATCACCGTGTAGATTACGTGATAGATTTTGTCGCGATAGAACTATCTGCCATCACACTATCTCGTCTGACGAGATAGTTGAGTGTTCTATCACAGCAGTCAGAGTGCTCACGCGGATGATATGAGAACTACTACGCTAGATACTAGACGCTGATTGGCTTATACTTTTTTATCAACTGATAACAGATTTAAAGGCACCAAATATGATAGATTGCTTCACAAAGATATCAGATTTTGTTTTTTTCGACAATATGAATATATTCTTTTGGCTGTGTGTGTATTATAATTTAACATTATAATATATTTAATGCTTTATTTCCGTATTCTAGTCAAAAATGTATTATATAGATGTAACATTGAGTGCACGTCAACAAGTTTTGACGTATTTTAACTCTCACCGTGTAGACTGCACACTTCGGCGATAGTTTTATGACGTAGACTGACATGATAGTTCTATCGTGGCAGAACTATCACCGTGTAAACGGGCCTTTAATAATCAAGTTTATAACCTGATTCAAAATAAACCTTGAAATTATCAAGGATCTTATATAAAGGGGATAGAATGTTAAGAGGGGGTTTAGGGCAAAAAAGTGACCCCATGGAGTATGGAGGTAAGAGAAATTGGAGAGAAAAATCATACTGCGCATGCTCTACGACCTTTGAACTGGGACAAATTACCTTCTTTAACAGGTTATAAACTGAAATTATAAACAAATTCTTGGTAACCTATAACCAAGAGGAAGGTAATTTGTCCCATTGGAGCTCATATTTTACATATCTTTATGGGGTCACTTTTTTGCCACAACCCTCCATCCCCTTTATATAAGATCCTTGGAAATTATCAAAGAAGATAATTTGTCCCAGTTTAAAGGTCGTGGAGTATGCGCAGTATGATTTTTTTCTCCAATATCTCTTACCTCTATGGGGTCACTTGTTTGCCTTAAACCCCTTATTGACATTCCATCCCCTTTATATAAGATCCTTGGTTTTGCTACAAGATAAATACAATGATATATTACCGCTGCGGAGAGAGCCCTGGATATCTTGACGGGATCATTGCAGGAAGTGAACGGTACTTTGCCGATCTTGTGAACGAGGTAGAAAGCACACTCGAGTATGTCCTTATCGTACTGAGCGTAGTTCCACACACACGGTCTCATTACGTTGTAACTTCCTCGCCAGATCAGACCCGTGTCTGCCACCACGTACTCCCGTCTCTCGTCCTCACGTTCCAACCATGTACTGTCATCTGCAACAAATATATACAGTTAGTTAGTCAATACAAGTCTTAGGACAGTGGTTCAGAATGATCTGCAGACGGTCAACTGTAAGTGAACAGTGGGAGGACAATCAGAGTCCACTTAACTCCATTTTGAGAAACACGAATTTTAAAATTTCAAGTCCCCTAGCATCCAAGATATCTCATGTAATAATTCTTTCAACATATATTTCTTTTTTAATAAGACCTTTTAAGTAATAAATTAATAGCTTATAATAGTACATTACGCGTCGAGTGCGGAAAGTAGCATTTTGCATGCGAGTGTGGAATTTGCACCCGAGCGACAGCGAGGGTAGTAAAAATGCTGTTTTCGCATGAGTTGCGTACCGTACTTTATCAACGATTGTTGGATTTTAATAATAAATAAACAGAGAAAATATTTAATTAACTTCCTGTATGTAAGTTCGTATCTCTCTTTTGATAAAGATGACATTAATTCATTAGTTATACTTTGTGCCGAATTAGTTATTTCGGGAGGCGTATTATTCTCCTCATTTTCGTCATAATGATAATAAATCAATAATTGTATTGCACCGCAAACTCGATATAAACAGTTAGGTACTTTAATTAAACAAACAGCAAATTAGTTTTGTTAAATGTCAACAAACTCGCTAATCGTGCGTAATGCTGAAGAATTCTTCTTTTTTACCGCACTAGGGCAGAAAAAAGGAGGAATTATGAAATCGCATTCGCAATGAATACAAGTACGTAAAGAATCACTTTCTACGCATCTAAACAGAGACAACAGTGATACAATGTTTATATTTCGAATCAATCGTAGATTGACAAGTAATTAAACCGACAAACTTTTAAAAAGTCTCTGAAATGAAGAATTATTGTCATTCGTGTCCATCCTGTAGAAGCGACTTTAGTAAATATCACGGTACTGGATCAACACCAACCTTATCAGATACTACGGATCCTAAAAAATAGTTTCTTTATAAATAATTGGTTAAATAATATCAAATTATTGGAATTTACAGCTGAGAAATATATATTTTTTTAATTCGGTTTTCATATTATTAGTTTCTTAACTTAGATCAGACAAGGCCACCAATCAAACAATCATAAATAACCTCTGGCTCGACTATGTAAACAAACGGCTAAAAATAGAACTAGAGTCTGAAGCAGTGTTTACACTTGAGTCTGCCTTTAGATCCCTAGTCAATCAGCAATGGGAAATCATTTGTTTACGTAAACTGTGTTGTTTTTTTTTTTTTTTTTTATTATTTTACAAAACTTAGCTCAGTCTCTCTTAATAAGGCAGCGAGATGAGGGAAGGCTTAAGATGCCGCGACCCCTTGCGTCTCTCCTTTCCTGCATTGAAATCCGTCCAACAAAACAAAACAAAAAATCCCTAAAAAATGCAGTGTTGTTTGCAGTTTATTTTTCTTTTTCTCCTCAATGCACTCGATGCAGTTACAATTTGAAACTAATATAACAAAATTCTCTAAATAATAGAAAGCAGACAACCTTGTGTATTGTATCAAATTTCATTGCGACCATGGAGAAAAAAAAAAAAAAATCATAAACATTTTCTTATAATAGGTTATACGAGCGCTGTGGGGGTCTTTTAGTGTAAAAAAGAGTGTCCTGTAGTATTATACGTGCCAAATGAGTTTTAGTGCGTTGATAGCGCGGGAAAATAAACAAATGGGGAGCCAATAAGATTTCAGGATTTTAAAACCCTGAGCTCTCATTGGCTCGCAGCTCATTTTTGTTTATTTTCCCTCGCTGTCAACGCATTAAGACTCGTTTAGAACAGAATATAGATTAGAATGTGATAAGGCTCATATTTCCTTCCTTTATTTATTATATTGCTGAAGCAAAAATATAAATACAGAATATTATCCTATCTATTTTTTTTTGAATTTGAAGATAAGAAAAAAAATTGGTCTGTGACAACTCAGACAAACTTTCTCATATACGAGTTCATAAATTATTTTAGCCCAGTGTTTTCCATTAATTAGTTTTCGTAGGTACCTTTAATTATTATTGAACATTTCATCAAAATTTATCTTAAAAATAACTTCGCTTCGGCGAGGAATCGAACCCGGACTCTCTCAGCCCGCGTTTAAAACAATTTTCTCAGGAACTAGATATTTTTTCCGTGGAAACGGCTTATATCTTTAGATTCGTATTTAAATAGACTACATTTTGGATTTTTTAAATAAAAATAATCGGAGTTTTAAGGGGATAGCGCCGTCAAATTTGGAGCTAAAATTCATTCATAAAATTCGCGATTTCGCCTTGGGTTATGATTTTTCTGAACCATTGTCAAATTTCGTCAAAATAGGCCCAGTAGTTTAGGTTCCAGGCGTCTGCACAGACGACAGACAGATGACAGACAGGCAGACATCTTTTAAAAAAACACATTTTTGGACTCAGAGGACCTCAAACGTGTAAATCCATCGAAATCGAATTTCGATACTTTCTCTTTATATGATAAAGTAATAAAAAATCATCATCAGGATGGACCAGGGACCCTCACTTGAACCTTATTAAAAATATTTAAGGACATCTAACAAATATGAAACCTTCTTATTGACTTGTGTGACGATTGATATAACTGCGCATGCCGATGCCTTACAAACCGGCTCTTTGTATTGGCTGAGGATCGTTTGGACTGTACGATAAACGATTCGTAAACGATCCCTGCTTAGGTTGGAACAGCTTAGGAGGGCGGTACGAAACCAAGGATCTTATAAAATAGGGATTGAGCACTAAGCATACCACCTGGGTTAAGAAGTGTCGCCAAGAACTTAGAAAAAATCTACATCAAACTACCACTGTGCGTGCGCATTAGTTGGACGAATTTCTTCCCGACTGTTATCTATTATTTATTTTGAATGAAAGGTTACAATCTAACATTTTTTTTAATCAAGTTTTTAATGATATATTTTTTTTATATATATTAATATTAATTAATTAGGAAACGGGTTATTTCTATTGCAGAATAAGATTTTTACAAATTTTAACAACTTACCTTTGTAACTGCAAACACAGTAAACAAGATTGGCTAAATATAGTCCAAAATCACTAAAACACAAATTAATTGTGCACAAAAGAAAACAAAACATAAAGCAAGGGAGAAATCACAAACTACCAAACAAGGAGAAATATGAAACTCGAATGGTTAGGGAAGGAAAAAACATAACCTGATCGAATTTTTAAGAATTTTTCCCATTCTTCTTGATCTTCTACAGTTATAACTATACGGAAAGGTAACCTATTTTACTAGATTTTCCAAGTTCTTGGCGACACTTTTTTCGCCTAGTGCTCAATCCCTATTTTATAAGATCCTTGTACGAAACACTGTCACAAGTCGGGTTGGAATGGGTTTTATTCATTGCGCATGCCCGTGACAATCCCACGAACGGTTCACTTCTTAGTTGGAAAAAATGTAACAAGTTTCGTAGATTGAGATAAGGCACTGACTTCTAGACCAAGGATTGAAGAGAAGATAGAAGCTGTACTTGTGTGTGTAGCTGACAGCCTGTCCGTTCTTCAGCTTTGTGTCCACCTCCATCTTCCACTGTCCGATGATGCTGTTCGAACCCGCAGTTATCTGAAAACACAAACATCAAATTTACAACATGTCCATAAACAATATTATCATCAGAAAAAATTCAAATCTAATATGGAAACATCTCATGCGTCGTTTGCGACTTAACGAACCGCCGATTTCGCTAAAAATTTGTTTTGATGAACGCTTAAAGGTGACCATACACGCTGCGTTATACCTGTGAGTTGAACCTGGACAGGTTTACCTCTCAGGTATATGTGCACAGTGCACAGGTGCAGTGCATACATACACATAGTAGGGTAAACCTTCAAGGATTTCAGTTCAGTTCTCAGTTGGGACTCACTTCCTCACAGGAAGAAATCAGGGTGGTCGGTTTACTACATGCTAGAGGCAAGCAAAAGCAAAAAACAAAACTGCTAAGTTGTGTTAACAGAGTTCTTTTATCTCCTCATTTGCATTAGCATTAGGCTCAAGTTTTTTACTGCCTGCATCAATCTACATATAAAATATACCACACACTCATAATACATGACAGCATCTCCAGAACGTCAATTTCCAGAGAGATGAAATTTTGCTTGGAGGTATCTCTTATCGGGTCTTTTTTGTTATTGTATCAAATTTCTTTTTGACCCTGGAGAAAAAAAATCATAAATACTTCTTATAATATAGGTTATACGAGCACTGTGGGGTCTTTTCGTGTAAAAATCCCCCCCCCCCAACATTCCTACCGGGTGTTAGTTTGCTGCAACCTATTAGAAAATATGTCCTTGTTTGAGCTGCGAGACCTGTTTGAACAAATTGTATCATACTGTAGACATTTTATTTTACTGGCCTCCAGGTTAATGAACTTTGAGTGTTAAGCCTAGTTTACATTGGTCGAGTAAACGGTCGAGTAGCTAGGTCGAGTAGCACTCTACCAAGCTACTAGCCTAATGTGAACGATACGGATAGTAAACGGTCGAGGAGAGTGGATAAAAGTTGGTCGAGTAAACAAACGAGTGCGGTGGTAGAGTAGCTCGCCCGCCGAAGGGCGAGTAGACCCCCCACCCTACATCCGTCCTAACATTGAATACCTCTTCTATATATTAATTGCGGGATTATTCGGAACTAAAAACGTAATAACCTCACTTTACTAAGGCCACTATCTCAAGCACGTGTGAACGACTTTAGAGTCACTCTACCAAAAAACAGCACACCATTTTATTCGACCGTCCCTTGTGCTAAAAAGTAAGCTAGTGCACTCGTCCATTTACTCGACCAATGTAAACTAGGCTTTTTTGTTTCTTATTAAAAATAGACTGCCAATTGGTGTGGCACTTAGCTTCCTCGCATCCTATATCCACGTACTTCATTAATTTTATGCTTTTACAAGTCATTATTGTCAAATTGGTTTAATTGTTTCCCCCGTTTTTTTAATCTGTCAAAATTGTTTAGTTTTTTTACACGAATTAAAGTATCAATTTAGCAAAAGTTAAAGAGCGTAGACGGTTCAAATTAATCTGGGGCTATCTGCGGGTTACTTTCGATAAACTATAAAAGTTTCATTCAAATCAGATACGTACTTTTGAAGCTATAGGTGTAAATAAATGTATGTTTGTGCGCATGTGGAAGAGAAACAAATAGGCACAGAAGGTTGAAACTTAAATGGGACCAACAATGGGCTAGTTATGACCAACCACCCAAATTTCATTAAAATTGAACGTGTAGTTTTTAAGATATGTTGGTTCGCAAAAATCGAACGACAGACCGACAGACCGACAGACCGACAGACCGACAGACAGACACGGAACCAAAAATGTTCCCTGATGTCTGAAACGGATTTCTGTCTTGGAATTTTTGAAATCGGAGACCTAAAATATTTTCGTTCTTCGAAACGATCACATAGCTTCCGTTACCTTCGGTAAGCTCGGAAGCAAAAATATGAGTTTATTATAATACAACTGTGAGTTTTTTTTAACTCTTTATTATTCTACACACTTGTTCGCTAGGGCAGACAACCATAAAAGTTGAAGGGTGCAACCTAGTATACGCGAAAAATTGCCCGGTAAGAGTAGGGGGGGGGGGGGATTAATAAAAAAGACCCCTCTTATCCTCCACGGGCTTCATAAAAAATCCTTTTACGATCCGCCATCTTGAATCAAAGTATGCGGCCATTTATAATATTTAGAATGCGGTCATGGAAACTACGATATCTCCAGATCCTGAATCAATTAAACTTGCACCTTAAAATTTGAAAGTTAGCTTTCTTTAGTGAAATAAACAACTTTTGTAAAGGAATTTTCCAATTTCGATTTAAGATGGCAACCATATACATATTTGAAACAAATTCCCTTTCACTAAATTTATCACCACGCTAAAATAAAATTAAGATCATTTTTTTCAGGTTAAAGTTGATAAAGGTTGGAGATAAGAATTTGGAAGTCTTTTTCTAGGGTTAGGTTATTTCTCGTTTTAGCACAAATGTTTTCTACATCTTATTAACGCACGTGTATGTAGTCCCGAAAAATTCGTAGAAAACCTATCTCGGCAATACTGAATATCTAAAATCGTAATCAAGTAAAGCCAATTAAACTGACCTCGACAGATATGATGTTCTCAACGTTCCGAACAACAACTGCTGACCACGACTCAGGATCCTGTTTTGCCAAAGTGAACTCTTTCTTCGTGAGCAACGGAACTCCAACCAAGGTCCCCTGGCCGTAGTTAGGCTTATCCACTCCTGAAATTATAATCAAATATTGATTACTATCTATCATCATCACAAAGCAATACAAACTAATTAATTTCATGATCCAGGTCTAGGAGAGAGCATACAAAAAAGTTTCTTTAAAGAATATGTGGTTGCCAAAGTTCATCTAAGGGACGTAGCTTGGCAATAGGCATTTGAAAAAAAAACCAATTGATGGAGAGCAGTTATGGTGGACAAGGTGATTTTCATGATCCTGAGTACAAAATTTGATAGAGGACCGAAAATCTAGATGATGTAAGTTTGCCACTTGATAAGTGACCACTTTGATTAGGAGTATTATTTCAATAACTAACATTAACTTGATTTTCGGTCAACTAACTGATTTTGTACTCAGGATCATGAAAATCACATTGTCCATCATAAGACATGGCTGCTCTCCACCGGTTTTTTTTTTTTTTTCAAATACCTATTGCCAAAATTTAGTAAAAGCTCGAAGATTTTAATCAAATTGATTCACAATTATGTTTGAGAAGATTTGAACTGATCTTTGAGAACTGACTCGCCAGTGTGATTGATTCTCATTGATGTTAGATTAAATTTGAACTGATCTGCCAGTGTGATTGATTCACACTAAAGTTTAACAGTTGACCAGCCAGTGTGACTGATTGACACTGATCTTTGAGAACTGACCTGCCAGTGTAGTTAATTCAAACTGATGTTAGAGCAGATTTGAACTGATCTGCAGTGTGATTAATTCAAACTGATGTTTGAGAACTGACCTGCCAGTGTGGTTGATTGACACTGGTGTTTGAGAACTGACCTGCCAGTGTGGTTAATTCAAACTGATGTTAGAGCAGATTTGAACTGATCTGCAGTGTGATTAATTCAAACTGATGTTTGAGAACTGACCTGCCAGTGTGGTTAATTCAAACTGATGTTAGAGCAGATTTGAACTGATCTGCAGTGTGATTAATTCAAACTGATGTTTGAGAACTGACCTGCCAGTGTGGTTGATTGACACTGGTGTTAGAGCAGATTTGAACTGATCTGCAGTGTGATTAATTCAAACTGATGTTTGAGAACTGACCTGCCAGTGTAGTTAATTCAAACTGATGTTAGAGCAGATTTGAACTGATCTGCAGTGTGATTAATTCAAACTGATGTTTGAGAACTGACCTGCCAGTGTGGTTGATTGACACTGATGTTTGAGTACTGACCTGCCAGTGTGAAGATGAAGGAAAGAGCGTCGGTGTCCGGTGAGAAGGCTCTGGATAACTTGACATCGAGTGTGAAGGGTTGTCCTCTCCTGACGACCAGCTGGGGCCTGCTGCTCCTGTACATGAGTTCATACTGATCTGTCTTGTGACTGGATCCGTTCTGACTGAGACATGGCTCAATGTCACGAACCTTCACTACGTCTCTTGAACCTCCGTCAACCTCTGTAACACAATCATCTGGATCAATATAATCATCTTATAATATTCTCTATAAGCATTATTGCATTTAACAATCAAATAGGTATTAAGTATTAAATAATAGTGCATTACGTCTAGTGCGGAAAGTAGTGTGGAGTTTGCACCCGAGCGACAGCGAGGGTAGTAAAACTACACGAGAAAAGCAAAATGCCGTTTTCGCACGAGTTGCATTCCGTACTTTATCTACGATTGTTGGATTTTAATAATAAATACAAAAAAAAATTAATAAACTTGCTGTATGTAAGTTCGTATTTCTCTTTTGATAAAGATGACGTTAATTCATTAGTTGTATGTTGTGCCGAATTAATTATTTCGGGAGGCGTATTATTCTCCTCATTTTCGTCATAATAGCCCAGTCAAATGGTGCATGAAAAGAGCTCAAAGTGGAAAGTTCTGGTGTAATTGTTGTTAGTGGCTTACTTTATGTTTTTTGGGGTGCTGAACACGAATCTGAAGTTGTCCAACAAAATTTCCCTCGGCAAATATGAGAAATCATTGAAAAACTACAAAAAAATTGTTTTTCTTATTGGTTTTCAGCTTATAACTTGCAAAGCAAAATAATCTACAATTTATGTCTGCAACATTTATTTGTACGTCGTATGGTTTTCACGCAAATTGGAGTTGAAATATTGGGAAGAGGTGGCGGGTGGAGGGTAATGGCTGAAGGGTAAACGGTTGGTGGCCAGACTGCGCTGGCAGTTAATTTTATGATTTTGGGTGTGCTGAACACGAATCTAAAGTTGTCCAACAAAAATTTTACACGCAAATAAGAGAAATCGTCATAAAACCACTTTTTACTTTTATTTTTTTAGTGGATTTCGCCTTATAACTTACAAAGCAAGCTATTTACGCAAAAAGTGGAAGAGTAGTAAAATAAAGAGGAGAAAATAACCTACAAATTATTACTTTACCATTTTTTTGTAAGTCGAATGGTTTCTATGCAAAAAAAGGGGTTGAAATAACCGGGAAATCAGTAATTTTTGAAAAACAACAAGTAACACCATTAATATTTATTCTTTATTTCATGTAGGTAAACATTGTAATTGGATAATAAAAAAACAATTTTTTTTGTAGTTTTTCAATTATTTCTCATATTTGCCGAGGGAAATTTTGTTGGACAACTTCAGATTCATGTTCAGCACCCCAAAAACATAAAGTAAGCCACTAACAACAATTACACCAGAACTTTCCACTTCAAACTACCATTTGACTGGACTATAATGTCAAATTAATAATTGTTTTTCACTAAAACTCGATATAAACAGTTACTTTAATTAAACAAATAGCAAATTAGTTTTGTTAAATGTAAACAAACTCGTTAATCGTGCGTTAAGGTGAAGAATTCTTCTTTTTTACCACACTAGAGCGGAAAAAAGGAGGAATTATGAAACGCGCATTTGCAATGACTACAAGTTAGTAAAGAATCACATTCTATACGCATCTAAAACAGAGATATAATGTTTATATTTCGTATCAATCGTAAATAAAATATTTTTCAATAACGGTTTTGATAACTCATGGAAACTTAGTGTATTTAAATAGAAGACAAAAAATATAAACAAGAAGGAAGAGGACGAAAAGGTTTCGAACGCGAGAAAAATGATTCCAAACCAACTTCTTTTATGTCATATTATGGCAGCCATAGATTATTCTGAAGTGCGTAAAAAACGCAAGCTATGAACTCACCTTAAGTGTGATTAATATTCATAATTATAGCAGACTGATACAAACACCTACACCTCAGGGCCGGATATAGCTACCGCCAGCCCCCGCGGTGCGGGGGGGCCCACGGTCCTGGGGGGCCCAGTCAGAGATGTTGAAAAAGGGTTTTTTTACAACAAAAAAGGCAAGAAGGTTATTGTGATCAGTGGCGTAGCTATGGGCCCGAATTGCGGGCACGTCCCCGGTGCCAGGGGGGCCACAAATAAAAAAAAACATGAAACTACTATCTTTGTACCGCAATGTCGATGGGGGCCCCTTTAGAGTATAATTAAATCTAAACTGGAATTATACTCATATACCTTTGTCAGGGGGCCCCATTCAGTGCTGAACGCAAATGTTTCAATTATATTGTTTTAAGGTACGCCACTGATAGTGACAAACTTAAAATTTTTCCTCACGTGTAATGAGTATGAATGGAAGTTTAAATTTTTTTGTTTCATTTAGTTACTTAGATTTTTGTTTTCACCTTATTCAATATGGTCAATGCTAATTTTAAGGAGAGAAACTGACTGACAAATCATATTAACTGATATTAATAAATTTTACATTTTTTACTTGTAATGCAATTTTTAAGCTTTCCAGCTACAAAACAACTTAATTATTTGTGCTTTTTAGCCCACCTTAGTTAAACTCAAAATTCGTCCCCGCACCAAACCTCTTTTCCTGTAAGGACAAACTTGACCTCAGAAATTCTTAAAACTCATCTTTTTGCACTTAAATTTTAAAAAAATTCTCCGGGGGAGGACCCCCAGCCGTTGTTTGTTCAAAGGGGTCCAGATGCTAACTTGCCCTGGGGCCAGGAAATCCTCTCAGCGGCCCTGATATATAATACATATATCTGGTCATTATACATAATAACTAAATGAGCTCAGTTTTTTTTAACTAAAAGATAAAATAGGTATCTTCGAAAAGGACTAACGATAAAAAATTTAAGACCCCATTTTCGGATAAGCTTGAAAAAATGTTTATTTGAAATATTACAAAAGTTAATATGAAAGGGGAGTAGTTATAGGACACCCGGTATAATATTGTTGTTGTTGTGAGGAGCTAAATTGCATTATTATTTATTTGAAAGATATTCGCAGTATATTACCCTTCATTTCCATACTATGCTTATTATTCTTCTTTAGGTCTTTAGGGCATTAATAACTCCAAAGTCAATCCGTTTTTGGCTATATTTCACCTCCTTTGAGGCATCTTCAGGCCTAAAAGATTTTAAAAATTTTATTTCTTATATCTACATTAACTTTTAACTTACATCTTTATATAACATGTTGACACAAATTTTAAACATAACGTATCACTTTTTTTAAAAAAATACGTGTGGCGTCGCAGGACCCCCGTTAGGAACGAAGTTCCTTACGCTTTTCATTAAATATACAAATTATAAATTCACACTACTAAGCATACGATGCTAACTACTTATACATGGCGCAGTTAGAAAAGAGACAAAATTAAAAGTAATTAACTGTTTGTACCTAGCGGAGTTAAGACAAAATTAAGAGAAAAACATTGTTTGTATCATTGAAGCGAGTGCCTTGCAATAAATACTTATGTATTGAATATTGAGAAAAAAATTAATCATGAGTTGATATCATGGGTTGATAGAGGGAAACAGGGCTGGTTTCCCCTACCCGGCCTACTAATTTAAAATATTATAAAATATATCTCTTCCCTATTCAAAAACGTCTGCTTGTATCAGGTTGAAATTTTACATGCCTGTTCAATTTTACGTTACTTTACTTTGTGTATGACGTGTTATAAAAATCGTTACGTTAGAATGTAAGATATAGGTTAAAACGTAGTTTTCTCTATTTTAAACGGTTTTGGTCCGCTTTATAAATTTAGCGATCATTAACACTTCATAGCAGTATCGGTGTTGATTTAACTAAAAAAAAATAATTTAAAAAAGTTGTATGTCTCATTGAATAGAATAAGTTACTTTTTCCCGTCCAAAAATTTCAATTTTACATTTGAACGTTTACGCGAGCGTTGCTAAAATAAACATGTCTTCCACATCGGTCAACTTTGGCGAGGTAGTTCAAAAGCGAATTTGAGTTGAAGAATGAATGCGGTGCGTGTAAAATTAGGTTGTAGTGTGTAGTTTTCTTACTTTCTTTAATCATCATGAGGCTCACTGATAGTGTACTCAAGTCTTCGAAAAGGATTCACTATAATAAAACTATTAAGGACTCCCATTCTACACTAACCAGTAAACTCCCTCCTCCCCCCCCCCTCCCCTTCCGAATAGGACCTGGCCAGGGGGCCCATTGGAGATTTTCGCGGGGGGGCCCGAAATTTGAAAATCCGGCCCTGCTACACCTACAATGACCTACATCCTATACTTACAAAAACTTCCGCGGGCTGTGCTTATTTAGATCATAGTTTTAAATAATCAATTTATTTAGACAAAGTGAGTGACAAATTTAGGCAGTTATAGATAATAGGAGTGAGTAGATATTTACAGATATTCCTACATTTCTATGTCGAGGTCAGAGTGAAGTCCTTGAGAACCAGACATCACTGTAACCATCTCATTAAACTATTCTGTGGGTTACTTTCTGCCTAAATTAGTTTCATGTGGGTGAGAACCTCGACTAGACCTATAAACAGCAAAGAAACCTTTGTCTTCTATTGTAGCGAACCCTCGAACCTTACTTAACTTTAACTCGTAACTTTTTTAAGTCCATTTGGGATGAAAAAACCTTGAAGTGAAGCAACCTTCCTAATAACTATGTGCTATCAAACAGTCCATTGTGAAATACAACTCCATGATTTTATAAATCACTTTTTCAAAGGATTAAAAAACTGTTTTTAAGAAAAAAACATCTGTCTAACGCTACTTGAACTGTTAAATAGGGACATAATAACTTCATCCGTTTTTACTTTCTCATATAAAGAGAAAGTATTGTGATAGAGCGAAAATTCGATTTTGAGATTTTGATGGATTTACACGTTTTGAGGTCCCCTGAGTCCAAAAAAGTCTATTTTACAAAATGTCTGTTTGTCATCGGTCGTCTGTTGTCAGTACAGAGGCGTGGAGACTAAACTACTGGGCGGATTTTGATGAAATTTGGCATACATGTTCAGAAAAATCATACCCCGAGGTGAAATCGAGAAATTAATTTAGCTCCAAATTTGAGGGCGCTACGTCAAGCTGAACACCACTCAGGACGTCTTAAATCACCCAAAACGGACAATTCAGTTGGAATCTTGAAACAATTTTTTTTTCCTACTAGCGGCAGCAAAATTACGCATTATTGAACTGTTTTTAGGCATGAAAGTTTAATTTCTCTGAGGTTTCAAGAAAACTTTACAATACGCAGCAAAATGCGATTTTGCTGCCTAGGCGGCAAAATCGTATTTTGCTGAGGATTTTTCCAGGCTAAGCCACGCCCACATTCCCCGCTACAAATAAAAAAACAAACAACCTATTCTTTTATATTATCTTTAACCTAAATTATTTTAACAATTTACCTTAAAAATATTACGAATTTATAAAAAAAGGTTTATAAATACTTATTATAGATTATATTTATAAAATAGAATGGAGTAAAAAGATAAAAAAGAAATAAAAATATTACAAAAAATAGTAGGTCTTAAAATAATCATAAATAATTAAATTAGTGGCAACACTGCAGCTCGTCTATTATCATCATTTTGTTTTGTTTTTACTGTATTTCTGTCAATTCATTTTTTATAATTGTAACATTTGATATTGTTGCTTGTATTTTTTTTTAATTTGAATAGTTCAATAATAGTATTTGATAAGTAAGTAAGTATTATAAATGAACATTATTTATAGGATACATTTTTCTGCCGCCAGTAGGAAAAATATTGTATGTAACAAGGCAGCAAAGGAAACATTTCTGCCTCATATTGATATATTGCCTGCCTCGGCTTCGCCTCGGCAGTCAATCGAATAAATTACCTGCCTCGGCTTCGCCTCGGCAGTTAATTTCCATAGCCTGACCTCGCCTCCGGCTCGGAAGCTAATTTAATAATTCGTCAGAAAAATTCCATTTTGCTGCCTAGTTACATAAATAACTATTTTTGGGTGAAAACATAACTTTTCCCATCATAGGTGAGGGGGGAAAAAACTAACAGTCGTCGCTAATGTTTTTTTAATTAAAAAAAAATTTTTTTTTGAAAATTTTAATTGAAATATCTTTTGAGCACGATTAGGAAGAAAAACTCGGTTAGATTCATCATTTAGGTCAAATATTCCTGCTTTTAAAAACATACTGTATGTCAGGAAAAAACAAAAAAGCATTATAACGTAAACATGCAATTTTTATTTACTCACGGCAGCAAAAAAGGATTGTTGAACTGTTTTTTCAATCTGCAAAATGTCATATTTCTTGATTCTTTTGTAACATGTCAAAAAAGAACGCAGCAAAATAATAAAGTGTCAGCAAAAGTTCAAAGGGTCAGCAAAATAACGGGCAGTAAAATTTTAAGAAAAGGTTACTACATCGCAGGTTATGAACTCTCCCACATTGTTCCTTTTTATATATTTATAAGTGTAATATTCTGCTAAATATTTTTTTTTTTTTTTTTTAAAAAAAACAACCTTAAAAAATTATAATAATAAAACAAATTTTATTAATTACAGAGATTTTTAAAAAAAAAAATCGCTAAAAATTGAGATAAAAAACAACTGTTAATAAAAAAAAATGGCAACACTGAATTCGTTTTGCCTTTGTTTTGTTTTAACTTGATGATTCAAACTTTTGTACTTTTACATCTTTCATTTCTTTAAATATTTGATCTATTAAAGAAGGAATATAATAATAATTAGTTCTGCCGTTAGTAGATAAAATATTGTATGTAACTATGCAGCAAAGGAAACATTCCTGATTCCTGACTCGTTTAAAGATTACCTGCTTCGGTTACACCTCAGCTGGTAATTAACGTTTTCCTGCCTCGTCTGTAAATTTGTTTAGCCTATCCTCGCCTTCGGCTCGGAACTAAAACTTAAAAACTTGTCAGCAAAATTATATTTTGCTAACATAAATAACTATTAAAAAACGCTTGGTAGTGTAATAATAGCTCGTGAGGAAACTATGTATACAACATTAATTGGAAAACTAATAACGTAAACAGGTTAAAAAAAAATGATTGTACAGTAGTTTTCTATAATGAGAATATAATAATATAAGGTATGTGAAAATAAGGTAATATTGAAAATGCATGACAAGGCGGAAGTGTGGTCGCATGTACTCCAAACCCATTAAACCCGCCTACACAGCCGCTCCCCTTTCATCGCGTATTTATCTTAATTGTTTCAGAATGGTTTGATTCAACAGCATAATTATTATAGCAAACCTGTCGCTAACTCTGTTAGTCTAATTAAGTGATAATGACACACTGCGCTTTGATAACACTCCCTCCTAATAAAGACGCGTTTATACGTTTCAATATCATTGCTCCACGAGATTGAAACATGACCGAATTAATGTAGTTGCAACATGTGTTTACATGTTCAACACAACACGTTATCAGTGTTTACCGATTCACTGAAATTGATCATTGCATTGCCAATAGGGGGCAATGCAATAACGTAACAGGGCGCGTACAAACGTAAGCTCATTCATTCGCCATTGGAATACCACATACGAATTGCGGGAGTGTTAGACTGAGAAACACAGGACGGGAGTGGACGTTTCAAACCCGAGTCGCAATGGCATCCCGGGGGGGGCTCGTCCTAAATTATATCCTGAGTAAAAAAATCTTTAACAGAAAAAGAAAGAAATAGAACAAATAGACAAGAAAATAGACATAAGAATCTACTCTGACAG
Organism: Gerris lacustris; assembly: GCA_951217055.1. NCBI lineage: Eukaryota > Metazoa > Arthropoda > Insecta > Hemiptera > Gerridae > Gerris > Gerris lacustris. The sequence goes on along the minus strand of OX578278.1, from coordinate 2,503,375 downwards.
CCAGGCAGCGATCGAAGCACTGGTTGCACCAAGGTATACATCTAAGCTGGTTGCTGAGTGCAAAAGCCATCTTAACACTCTTGGTCAACTTAACAAGGTACAACTTATATGGGTTCCAGGACATTGTGGCATTAAGGGAAATTAGATTGCTGACCAGTTAGCTAAAACGGGTTCCAATTGGACCCAAATTACACCAGAACCAGTTGTTGGCGTGCCACGTTGTGGAGTGAAACATTCCAAAAGGACATTCATGAGGTTAGATATGAACAGAATATGGAACAGTGCTTCAGGTATGCGACAATCTAAAATGATGATCCGGGAACCATCTCAGCATCTTATATACCAAATTGCTGTTCTTGCTAAAAAAAACAAAAAACAACCCTGTCATCTTTTGATAGGCATTCTTACTGGACACTCTGTACACTATCTACATCTGCTTGGCCTAGCAGAAAGCCCAGTGTGCAGGCTGTGAGAGGAAGAGGATGAAACCCCTTCTCATCTGATTAGCAGCTGTCCTGCATCTGCATTAACATGCCTGGAGGTGGTGGTGCCTGAGAATCTTTGGCTTTGCCGTCCTGCCTATTGTACTACTAACAACTAGGCATCGCGTGACTCTATCATAGAAGCGAGCGTATTGCAATAAAATACTGAATATTGAAATTTGTTAATCATGATGAATGTCATAGTTGAAGATAAGTGGAAGAGGGTAGTAAGGGGTAGAGTGGGGGTACTCGGTAAAAAGCTTTACTTCATAACAAACCTACACACAAAACGACTATAAGAATCTTAACCACCCGTAATAGCTTTTAAACTAATATTATAAAAAATGTATCACTTCATTACTCAAATACTACTGCTTGTATCAAGTTGAAATTTTACATACTTGTTTCAATTGTACTTTAGACGATGTACATGAAGTTTTATTAAGATCGTTACGTTAAAACGTAAGATATCGGTAAAAAGGTTGTTTTCTCTATTTTAAACGTTTAGGTCCGCTTTAATAGTTTTAGCGATCTTTATTAATTCATAGCAGTGTCGTTGTTGGTTTTACTGAAAAATGTTATTTTAAAAAAATGTTCGTCTCATCGTAATTTTAAATTTGAAGCTCACGTTTACGCGAGCATTGCGCGCGAACTCTTGGACGGATCACGCTGTCCAACGAACTTAGCCTGAGTATTAGTAAGAAGATCATATTTACTAAATTTCAACTAAATCGGTCAACTTTTACTCAAGTTATCGTCTCACGCGTAAACGTTACTGACAGACAGACAGACAGACAGACAGACAGACAGATAGACAAACAGATAGACAAACAGATAAGATGCATATTTCGTTGAATGTAGGAAGCTCGCTTACGCTCGCTTCAACTAAGGTTGCTTCCCCTAAACAAGGTACTCACTTTCTGTGGGTCTCTCAGCTTGCTTAGAGGATGGAGTACTGTAGGATGGATTACAAAACCACATGATGTCTTATTGCTTCGGACTTTTTTTTATAAAATCAAGTCCCCCGGAGGGGGGGGGGGGGAATAGAATTTGATTGGTCTTCTACAATTTGTAATCAAATACAAATCAGACCGGTTTCAGCCTCTAAAATATACTAAGATATAACATTTATAAAATACAAAAGTATGACGGCTATCATCAGTGACATATATTTTTAGAATGAGTACTAAGTACTCATTCTAAAAAGAATAGGACCACATAGAGCAGAGCTGTTCTGTGACTGGGTGGTTCGCATAGCATCCTAAGGTGTGAATTCACAAAATAATGGCCGCGTTCGAGCAGAGTCCCTTAGTTATTAAAAAAATTCCAACAGATCCAGTGTGATCCGAAATAAATATTAGGTATAAATAAGCGGATAAATATACATAGAATGTATGAGTCAGTGAGTTATTCTGTCGGCTATTAGAGTTTTAGAAGCCATGTGGCATATAAAACTCATATAAAGATAACCTCGTAAAACTCAAACCTCCCATATAACTCCACACCAAGACTTTTTTTATTTTATTAGATAAACTTGCTAAAAATATTCTAAACTAAGACAATCAGGTCAAACTTGCGATATAATAACTCTACAATTAGTTGTTTTGACTGAAATATTGTGGTAGCACTTCATAATTATGACTAGAGAGCTTGGTAGAAAGTAACGCAACAATTTTGTCACCACAATTGTTTTTATTAAAACTCACAAACGCGTTTCGACATAAATAGTTATTTATGCACCTAGGGAGTAAAGTAAGCCATTATTCCCTGAGCGAAAAAGTTGGTTCTTGAGGCGAAGCCATGGATTAGGGAACCATGGTCCCTAAATAACTCTAATTAGCTAGATAATTATCGCGAGGGGAATAATGGCACTTTACTCACGAGGTACATACAATATTTTATCTCCAGTAGGAAGAAAATACACATTTTCCTCCATTGCACAGTTTTTATTTATTATTTTAATAAATACAAATTATTATTAGCACTTTTAATAGCAGATTTAAGAGATTCAATATTAAAATCAAATAAGAATTGGAATTAAACTCAAATAGAAGGTTAATTAAATGCAGGTTATAAACAAAGATAAACATGGTCGAAAAAGCGCAGTGCCGCCAACCTGATTTCAACAACTTCATTACGTTAGCCATTCATTTTCTACTATTTATAAAATAATTAAGTTGCAATCTTTACTTTTTTGCCCTACTTTACTTTTTCGCCCTACTTTTACTTTTTCTCCCTACTTTTTGAGTTCAGGGATGAAAAGACTTACTTTAGTCCCTCTAAACAAATTCAAAGTCATAACTTTTTCTCCCTACTGGAGATAAATATAATTTTCAGTGTGCTTGTTAACTTGTAAGAGTGAATTCTGTCTTCGTATAACAGAAGTAGTAGTTTACTCGATTAAAAATAAACACACAATGCCTTATTATAGACATACACAATTAGATTGTAAAACTTTGTCCAAATTGACAAACACGAACCAATCAACGAGCAGAAAGCATTGGTATCTGCGCATGCCCAGTTAAATGTGCGTAGAAATACATCAAACTGGGCATGCGCAGGGACTAATGATCTGCTGATTGCTCATTCTATGTTCGCCAATCTGGACGAGGCTTAAGAGGTCGTGTAAAGTATTATAATGTAATTAATAAAGGGTTGTTTTAAAATATGTTACTACTTTGTATATACATTCATTGACAAGTAGAAATTTGTTTTAGGTTTCTGTACGAAGTACGAAAAAAGCCCTTATATAACGGCTCTGTCTGTCTGTCTGTCTGTCCGTTGGCATGTTTCAATTCATAAACTACTGTAGCTAGGAACATGAAATTCGGCACACAGGTGCATCTCGGCGTTTGTGACAATTGTATCCTTTTTGGAGTTTTCACACTTAATATTTCCAAGATGGCGGGCTACTAAAAAAAGTTTTTAGTCACCATGACATGTTATATATCAATTTAATGGCCTTGAAGTGTAGAAAAAAAATATGCAACTATTAAAATTTTACACTAAATATTTTCAAGATGGCGGCCAATATGGCGTGAGACTACATTGAAATCTCCTACGATGCCAACAACACGATATGGCTCAAAACTAGATGCTATTTTTTTTCAAATTGGACCTACGTTAAAGTGGTAATTTAAACTTCCATGACAAGTGTTCATGAACCATTGTGGGCTCTTGCTTTACGACACGAAACAGTCTTTAATCAAGTTCCGTGAAATTACGAAAAGTAATACCCAAGATACGAGACACATTTGTCACCGATAAGTAACATTAATATGATAAAATTTATTTAAAATTTTTAGTATAAAATGTAGCAGTTTTACATAAAGAAAACGATCGTACAGAAACCGGCGATTTAAAAAAGGTGATAAGTAAATCATGGCTTTGCCTCATGCCCCCCATTTTACTTTCGTACCCCCTTTTAGGGATGTATCAAACTAAAAGGGTACCCATGTTTCGAACTTTTCAATACAAAAATTGTACAAAAGTACAATGTTGTTGTACCCAGACCATATAAAATACTTTACAATAGCGACACATATTGGCTATTTTCAATAAAGAAGACTCCCATTTAGGATTTCTAGCGCGCCAGCTATTTTCCAATGTTACAATAATGAAACACTTTTCTCGAAAACCTAAAAATAAAGAAACGTCAGTAGTCTATCGTGATTATCACTGTATACAATAGTTACAACAAAATGTGTTCATAAAATAAGAATAGATTTTAATTCTAAGAAAATAAATTAATCGTAAATATATATATCAATGATGATAATAATAGTGAGAAGGTTGGGTGACTAAGAGTAAGTTAATTTTAAGAATTATAAGTCACTATGTCACTGTCAGTATGTCACGCTTCTGGAATAACAATTAGTCAAAGCGACTCATTTGCCTGTTGGAACAATTCAGTTTGTAAACAATATGTGGGGTAGTGTAATGTCAGCTGTTTGGAAAGATTCCAGTGCAGGCTTGTTGCTTTACAGTGTTACCCGACTAAGTAATATTTTAATGTACTCTCAAGGTCTTCGTTTAACCGTCCCACGTACATAATTAACTATAGACTTAAGAGACAATGCTTTCAGTAAGAATAAAACCTCTGCTCATATTATTGTCTGTAAAACAGAAACGTAACTAAACAAAGATTGATGACAAATGATAGATATGACATATAAGTATAAACAGAAAGCCTGCAAGTTGCGAGTATATATATTTTTATTTTCCAAGATGACAATGATAGACAAGTTTGGATCGTCCTTCCTCATTGTCTTCAGCGTCCACTACTTGTTCACTTTAGACACGGAAGTAAACAGTTTGAATCGTTGGTTATTTATAGTTAACTTACTAATACCTTGACTTTAAATACTCTAAAGACATACTTAATAATCTTCCTGTAATAACATAATAAAATAAGTACGGCGCACTTCACGTAAGTACGTGAGGCGATAATCGCCGGTTTCTGTACGATTAAGTTAAAATTATTAAGTGTAAAATTTTAATAGTTGCATATTCTTTTTCTAAACTTCAAGGCCTTTAAATTAATGTACAACATGTCATGGTGACTAAAAACCTTTTTTTAGTCGCCCGCCATATTGGCCGCCATCTTGAAAATATTAAGTGTGAAAACTCCAAAAAGTGTATAGTTTAAGTTGTCTCAAATACCGAGATGCGCCTGTGTGCCGAATTTCATGTTCCTAGCTACAGTAGTTTATGAATTTAAACAAGCAACGGACAGACACAAACAGACAGACACAAACAGACAGACAGACGGAGCCGTTATATAAGGTTTCTTTTTATACTTCGTACAGAAATCTAAAACTATAACAAAAATAAAAGTAATGGAAATTTACTACTATATTTAAAATAGAGGACTTGTCAAGTTTTTCTTTTAAAATTTGACTAAACCCAATTCAGACCTAATAAAGTTTATTAACCCGGTCTAGGAAATTCGTTTTTGCTTCCGAACAATTTTTGCAAACCATCATATCTTGAAAAACTAGAAGTCCAATTGCAATGAGATTTGGATGGTAGGTCGCAAACACCTCATTAGCTGGCCACACACGAGCGGATTTTTCCAACGGACCACGGACTTTTCCAACGGATTTGGGGAAATCCGCGGACCCGGTATGTGCGTATACACCCAGTATACGGTATACAGTATGCGGTATACACCCCAGGCCCCAGACCCCCCCCCCCCCCCCGGATTGGGTACTGAACGTGTGGTGTCGACGATTTGGTCAGGGTGACCAAATCGTCGAGTAGGATACACTAGGTGTTAGTTTACTTTAGGTAAATTTTTACCTATATGTGTAACTAGCTTTCACCCCGCGCTCCGCGCGGGGCTCATGCTAGGTATTAGTGGCTATATTTCCTATAACCATGTAGGCCTAGCAATTAAATTAAATTCCTAAATAGTTTTGTTTCCAAAGCCTTCTAGGAATAAAATCAGGACTATATTACACATCATTAATTCCATTATTAAGATAATAATACTCTCCAAATCATAGTTTGGATTCTATCTATTATTTTAAAAATAGCCAGTAGAAACTAAGTAATATAGTAATAACTAACAATGCTAAAAACAAAAAAAGGTATAATAAATAAGAAAAAAAACGTAGACAAAACCCATTAGACTGGGAAGTCATTGAACAATCATCAACAATGATAGTGCATTATTTAATTACCAGCCTCTTCATTCAATACGGCAGTTGCACCAGCAAATATTTAATAACTCTAGTTCTAGAAACAATTAATAAAATAATAAATACTCGAAAGAGCATTAGTGTGAGGTTTAAGCAGTCCAATCAGAAATTAAATCGGTCAACAATTGCGGACGCCACAAGCGTTCAAAGTATTTTTTTTTTTTTTAAATAAAATTTAGCTCTATTTAAGGTAGAACCGATGAAATATGAAATTACGACAAAAAGTAATAGGACTAAATTAGTAGATCTTTTAAAATTAGTTACCGCTGGCGCAATCAGCTTGTCGATACAACTTACCGTTTAGCCACAATAAGCCTCTAAAAAAACTTTAAAGTGCCATCTTTAATGTCCGCCATCTTTAATTTTTGAGGGGGGGGGGATATATTTTTTTAACTTTTCGGTTTTTTTCAATGGGCTTAGGCCAATTTCCGATCAAACGCAAAAAACCGCAAGTCTCTAGGTGGTCTAGAAGTATATAATAATAGTAGTAAAATAATAATATAATAGCGAGTCTGTGGGGTTTGTTTACGGCGAGTCAACCTATTTTTTTAAGTTATGTTTTATATACTTTTTTTTATAAAATTGTTAATAACTTTGGTCCTACTCAATATTTTTAGATGAAACCAAGCCTACAAATTGCGCAACATGTTTGCCATCATCTCTGAAAAAAAAATTAATCGATTTCATTTAGCCAGTTTTGCGCCTATAAAGTCTGACTGGGGCGACAGACACACATACATACACGAAAAAAGTTAAGGCCGGATTCGGTTTTTGGAATGTCTAAAATGAAAAAGTATCCAAAAAAATTTCAATTCTGATCAATGTACAGACAAAACTTTAATTTTATATATATATATATACACATATTCAAAAAAATATTACCACCAAGCAGGAGTTTTTTTTAATGAACGACCTTTCATTATTTTTGGAAAACTCTTGGGTATTCTATCTAAGGAAACACTGTACTCGTATATACTCAGTACATGTGAAAGTTAAAAAAAAAAACACTGTTTTAAGTAAATATTTTATTTTTGTTTTCTTTAGAAACTGCGGTAATTACCAATTCCGAATAAGCAGGTGGAGTTATTCAGAGCGGAGTGTGAGCCAGTGTAATACCAAACTGGTCTTGAAGAGAAGTATTCTTATCCTTATCAGAGCTGCGTCCTTATCAATGCGTGTTCTAGTTGCAGACCTACCCAGCTAGGCACAAGGTAATCTCCTCCATATTTAGTAAGTAACCGCTTTTAGTTTGATACCGTCTTTAGACAGTCAATTGATTTGGTTATGTATTACGTCATCGGCAATACTAATTACAACGCTGCAATATCTAATAAGTTATCTGGTTTTACTTTCTTGTTGATTTTATCCAGTAAGTACCTATATATACCTAATACACGATGAATTGCATCGTCATGTAAATAGTTCAAGACATGATTCTACATAATAATAAATCTAAACCTCAAAAGCCACCAAAAAATGTAATTGGAAGATGACTTTTTTCGATCTGTTCTTGAGATATATCATATCCTTAAATTAAGTTATTTTTAAAAAGTCTACTGTATCTATAAAAACATGTTATTACTCTACAGCTATTATAGCGGGGGCACTGTGGTCTGCATCATTTTTTAAAAGTCATCTGTTTACTTTCACATACAAAGAGAAAGTATTGTGATGGCGCGAAAATTCGTTTTTGAGATTTTGATAGATTTACACGTTTTGAATTCAAAAAAGTGGTTATTTAAAAATGTCCATCTTGAGTATCTCAAAATAAAAAAATCGGTCCGAGACAACTCAGACAAACTTTCTCATATACGAGTTTATAATTACTTAGCCCAGTGTTTCCATTTATTAGTTTTCAAATCTACATTTAAATATTATTAAACATTTCATCAAAATTTATCATAAAAATAACTTTTCCTGGGCGGAAAAGTTCTCTCCGTGATTTTCCCCGGGAAAACGGCTTATATCGTTGGATTCGTATTCAAATGGATTACATTGTAGAATTTTTTAATCAAAATCTTCGGAACCGTTTTCGAGAAATATTTTTTTTTTTCACGTTTTTTCAGAGTTTTGGGGGGTAGCGCCCCCAAATTTGGAGCTAAAATGAATTTCTCAATTTCGCCTCGGGGTATGATTTTTGTGAACATGTATGCCAAATTTCGTCAAAATCGGCTCAGTAGTTTAGGATCCAGGCGTCTGCACAGACGACAGACAGACAGACATTTTTTGAAAACCACTTTTTTGGACTCAGGGGACCTCAAAACGTGTAAATCCATCAAAATCTCAAAATCGAATTTTCGCGCCATCACAATACTTTCTCTTTATACGAGAAAGTAAAAACCATGCTTTAACGCAATATTTTTATTACTTCGCAAGAAGTGGACGTTTCACTAATATCTTTTATCGTTATCCGGAGCCTGGCCTCCTGGCCACAGTTTTTTGCCTTGCGACAGAGCTTTTAGGGGCTAATTGAAAAAAAAAAATGAGGAAAACTGAGAGTTTTCCTGCCTAGTGAATAAGCTCAAGTCACTCAAAACAAATAGCAGAAAATTTTGCTGCCACTCAAATAAACCACATACAATGATTTTACAACTTTTTTTTTTTTTTTTTTACGCCGGTACGTTGGCAACTTCGACCATACGTCTCCTGGCAGCCCAATATAGTGCAGCTTTCTTAGACCAGCTGCTGTCGTCTATCTTAAAGTGAGATCGGATGTCCTCTAACGCAGGACATGAGTCGAGATGCGACGCCGTCATTTCTTCACCGGTGTCACAGATAACACATCCTGGTTCCATAACCACTCCTATTCGATATAGATGTTTTTGTAGATAATCATGGCCTGTTAAGAGACGAAAGCATGCTACTGTTTGAGTTCTTGGGAGAGCAGGTGGGATCAGGCCGCTAGGTTCTTTTAATGCTTCCCACTGCTTACCTATTGCCTGAGTGGAGTGCTTATCTTTTATCTCTTGGCGTAATGTCATTTTTATCAGCCTTTTAGCTTCACTTAGCGCTAGTGGTGGTTCTGGTTGGTCTTTTTGTGATCCCTCCCGAGCTAACTGATCTGCTTGCTCATTTCCATAAATTCCGCAGTGACTTGGGATCCACTGTAGAACTACTGTCGTTCCTCTATTAAGAAGTCGGTCAATCAAGCGTCTGCAGTGAATTACACTCTGTAAATCACTGTAGGTGTTACTTGCTATGGCAGTAATTGCAGCTTGGGAGTCTATCAGTAACACTACTTTACTATCTGTCAGGGTTTGTAACTGCAGTAGTGCCAGTTCTATAGCTTTGACTTCCCCTGTATAATTTGTTGACCTCTTGCCTACTGGTTCCGATATCTGAAAATCACGGCAATACACACCAGCACCGGCATTTTCTCTGGCCCCTTCTGCAGAGCCATCAGAGAAAACTCGGAGCCACTCCTCCTCTGGATACCATTGAGCCATTGTCTCCAGCGTTATAGCCTTTAGCTCATGGGTTGGGGTGGTTTCCTTGGACACTGGTTGAATAAGCGTTAGTTGGCTAGCTGCGATGGTCATTATGTCCTGAACTGTTGGCGCTATGAGCTCTTGACGGTGTTGTAGGTCCAACTTTCTTTTGCTAGCAAGCTTTTCAACCTCAGTAATAAAGGAGGACTGGGTCTTTAACCTTCCGGTAGCTGGCTTGTAATTTTCCCAGTATGAGGTTCCATTTCTCTTAACCCTTTCTAACATATTCAGAGCAAGGCATTCTCTACGCATTTGAAGTGGCTCTACCTCGGCTTGCAATTCCATAGCTGCTATTGGGCATGACTTTGGGCCACCTGTGATAAGACGAAGGGCATTATTTTGAATCATATCAAGCTTTTTTAGTGAGTTTTTCGAAGCTGTAATGGTCACCTCCGAGGCGTATTCCATCGTTGGTCAAACATATGCCTTATATGCGAGAGAGAGGACGTCTTGAGTAGTTCCCCATTTTGTGCCAGCTAGTCTCTTGAGCAGTCCCATTCTATTTTACAACTTCGCCGATGCTTTAAAAAAAAATATTTGTGTGGTCCCCTTACTTAATTACACCTAATAAAAGAAAGTGTTAATTTATGATTCCAAGCATGTACTGTAAGGCAAATATTATGCAGTCAGAGTGTGAAACTGCTAGTTCCAATAGCTGTATTGATGATTGACTTTAAAAAGATTGATACAACTCACATGTACAGATCTTTTATCTACGATTGATACGAAATATAAACATTATATCTCTGTTTAGATGCGTAGAAAGTGATTATTTACGTACTTGTATTCATTGCGCATGCGCGTCTCATAGTTCTGAAGAATTCCTCTTCTTTACCACGCTAGCGCGGTAAAGAAGAGGAATTCTTCAGCTTTACGCACGATTAGCGAGTTTGTTTACATTTAACAAAACTAATTTGCTATTATTTTATTAAAGTAACTGTTTATATCGAGTTTTTAGTGAAAAACAATGAATGAATCAAGTGGCTTTGACGAAAATGTAGAGAATAATACTCCTCCAGAAATAATTAATTAAGCAAAATATACAACTCAAGATTAATGCCATCTTTATCAAGAGAAGAGATACGAACATACAGCAAGTTTATATTTTTCTGTATTTATTATTTAAATCTAACAATCGTAGATAAAGTACGGTACGCAACTCGTGCGAAAACGGCATTTTGCATTGCTCGTGTGGTTTTACTACCCTCGCTGTTGCTCGGGTGCAAACTCCACAGTCGCATGCAAAATGCTACTTGCTTGTTTGGTGCAAAAATGAGGTAGCTCCAAAATTTTAAATTTTATTCTGCTTTATAGAAATAATATTTTTAATCACAAGTATACTTAAATTAAGTGTTTACAGGTAGACAATACATGGAAAAGTTAATTTTAACTCAAACAAGAAAGGGAAATTTTAAAACAGTTTTTTGCATTTTACTCAAAATGATAAAAAGTGAAGCTGCATCGTTATTGCAGCAAGCCCCTCAATAATTGGTAAAAACATGAACTGTTGGTTGAGCTAGCGTATCTGGGGCATCATAATGTACAGAAATAAAAAAAACTGGCACATATTATAATTAAAGTCTTTTCTGTATATTAATAAATAAACAGGTCAAGTGTGTGCTAGTCAGCACACAGCGAGGGTCCGTAGGCCACACTATATAGTGTTTAACTGTAAAGTGTATAAACACTGTTTTTTTAAAATGCTAAAAAGCTTACTTTGAACCATTCTAAGGGTCTCATATTCTCACAACACACTCTGATAAAGTATTGTTTTGCCACTGATCCGGACTACAACCATATAAATACATCGAAAAGACCATAATTATAAAAAAACGTATTTTGTCAATAAAACATAAAATAATATTATTTTTGAAATTTCCAAAAAGTGGTATCTTTACTTTTGGTCGAAGAATGTTCAGGAATTGTTTCAGATTTTTGCACTTCACATAAGCGAGATAGAGGGGGGGGGGGGGGGGGGGGACACGTTTCAAACCCGCTTCAAACTCGCCTACGCCCGCCCTATCAAAGTTATAACTAATATTTTTGTAATCAGCTCGAAGTACCCTTTCATATGATACCCCTCACGGTGTCGAAAAAAATAAAACAATTTTAACCCTTAAGTTTTTTTACCCTAATTTTTTTGAAAAATATTTTTTTTTTTAAGTCGCTATATTTTTAAAATATGTGGGCAGGTACAAGACACATACATGCCAAATTTCAAAGTGATCGGACGAAACGTGTAGCCGTGAGAGCACGCGAGAGGACGGACGGACAGACACACGCAGGAAAATATAAGGGTCCTTGGTTTTGCCTACGGACCCTAAAAATGAACCAATTATGGATTCTTCTTCATTTTATAAGTTTTCTCTTAATACATTTTCCATATTCAGTCCTCTATTGTAAGACATACCTATATACAGGTCGATTTTGCGAATCTTGGGCGTATGTATCTGTCGTAGATTAACTGGGATTCGATGTAGTGTATCTGGTTTTTCGAGAGAGTATGAAATGAAAAAGAATACATAAATAATACAATTTATATCAATATACAGCACTCACTTTTTCACCAGTCAAAAACTTGTGCGGCATGTAGCTACTTCCTCGCGTCCCTTTTCATCTTTATATTTAATTTTTTATATCCATTTTATTATTTATTATAATTTATTTAATTTTTTTATGGCAAAAATTTAAGTTTCTTATGGCACGTTACAGCGTCTTGGAGCCCGGGAGTGAATCCGAAGAAAAAGATAGGTAACGATATCGATCGTCACAAAACCCATCGTTACGAAATCGACCGATGACGATAATTTGAGTAAACATTGACCGATTTAGTTGAAATTTGATACACATGTTCATTTTACCAATGCCCAGGACGAATTTGTTGGACAACATTATCCACCTCGGGTTAACGTAAATTTTGAAATGTAAAATTGGAATTTTAGAATGGGAAAAAAATTATAATTTCATCTACTCAATGAGACAAACAACTTTTTTAAAAATGTCTGTCTAGGAATTTTTAATTTCAATTACCTTTGGTAAGACCGGAAGTAATACATTCAAAATACCACACTGCGTAGCGAAGTACGGGAGCTTAGCTTTTATACCAATTTTCATCAGAAATATAGAGATCTGTTTTGTTTATAACCATAAACCACAGTTGAAATTAAATCAGTTTTTGCTTTAAGTGTAATACAACTCAATCTAAACATAGAGCTGTGATGCTGAGACGATAAACAAGTAAATAAACTATTTTTTTAAGCGTGTTTGCTGAGTTAATATTAATAATTGTTTGCATTTTTGAAATCAGAAAAATAAAAATGAGTAGTAATTAACATGATGCATTATAATGAATGAAAATGAGATACACATAACTGATTTTAGTCCAGACACTGGAATATTATTGTGACGCAGAATTATTTTTATATTACTCATAATCATTCTATTGCTAGACCGACGTGGGACATTGCACACAGGAATCCCAAAGCTTATCTCACTTTAGAAATAGAAATGATAATATTAAAATGGAGTAGAGAAAATATTATATTGTATAGTACGGATGATTTGTGACAAGGCTTGGCGAGTCGAGATAACGAGAAGCAGAATCAGATGAGTCGACATGCCTCGTCTACAGCAGTCATATCTGCCAGGATGATTAGTCACTATCTGTAGACTACAGTCCATCTGTAGGCTACAGTCCATCTGTAGACTACAGTCCATCTGTAGACTACAGTCCATCTGTAGGCTACAGTCCATCTGTAGACTACAGTCCATCTGTAGACTACAGTCAGACATGTACTCATTAACAATGTTATACAGTTCCACGCTATTGACCCAACCAAATAGCTTAGAAAGAGAACAGGCAACAAAGTCAATAAAAATGTAGCTTAAACTTTGGAGACACAGGTGCTGCTAAAATCATGTTGTGAGAGAAAAGTTAAACACTTTATTTTATCACTTATCGATAACATCGAATTATTAGCAACATACTTAAACGAAGATATTATTGTAATGTTATTAATAATTAATAAAGTACTCAAGTCATCATTGCGTAAGTTGCTGTGCATCGGTATGGGGGCCCCGAGATTTACATAGTTTCTATACTAAGAACCAGCCATACTTCTTTCAATTTCGCTTCCAGGAAACATTTTTGGGGGAAAAACCAAAATATTCTTAATCATCCAACAAAAGAGCTGAAAATGATATGGAGCGGCCATATTATAATTAACGGCAGGATAAGTTAGCCGACAAAAGTCTTAGGAATTTGTAATTTTAAAGCTCGGAAAAATCATTAAACATGGTATAACTGCAGTGTCAATTTATTGTGTCGAGTACTTTCGAAGATTCAGGGGCGCGAATGGCACACAGACATACCAACAAATATGAATCGAATGTAAAAATATATCGTCTTAAGGAATTCATAAGAACAAACAATTAATTAAATAAATAACCCTAAATAGGCCCAAAAATATCGAAGAAAAAAAGTAACTCACACAATAGTTATTTATGCACCTAGGGAGTAAAGTAAGCCATTCTTCCCTGAGCGAAAAAAGTTGGTTCTTCAGGCGAAGCCGAAGGAACCATGGTCCCTAAATCCCGAGGCGAAGCCCAGGGAATTAGACTCTTTAATTCCCGAGGCGCAGCCGAGGGAATAACTCTAATTAGCTCCCGAGGCGCAGCCGAGGGAGATAATTATCGCGAGGGGAATAATGGCACTTTACTCACGAGGTACATACAATATTTTATCTCCAGTAGGAAGAAAATACACATTTTCGTCCATAGCACAGTTTTCATTTATTATTTTAATAAATAACAATAATTATTAGAACTTTTAATAGCAGATATAAGAGATTCAATATTAAAAACAAATAAGAATTGTAATTAAACTCAAATAGAAGGTTATTTAGATGCAGGTTATAATGTTGTAAACAAAGATAAACATGGTCAAAAAAGCTCAGTGCCGCCAACCTGATTTCAACAACTTCGTTATATATTTATAAAATAATTAAGTTGCAATCTTTACTTTTTTGCCCTACTTTACTTTTTCGCCCTACTTTTACTTTTTCTCCCTACTTTTTGAGTTCAGGGATGAAAAGACCTGTTTTAGTCCCTCTAAACTAATTCAAAATCATAACTTTTTTCCCTACTGGAGATAAAAAGTTTTTAGGGTCTGAAATGATTAGTTTTTAGAGGATCATTATAGTTTAATTTCTTTGTCTGTAGTCTGTTATTAGATTAATATAAGAAGTCATAAAAAAATGGAATAGAATGGAAACTGTATAACTATTATGACGGATTCTTCCTATTTAGCTTTTGAAAATCCCTGTAAACCTAAAATGACCTGTTTATCCCTTTTTAATTATCATCTTTGTGTGGGTCATTTTAGAAGGTATCGTGTGTGGGTCAAATTTAAATAATGTTTCTTTGTTTCTATCTTTATAAACCTACAAATTGATAGGATAAAGTGATAAAAATTCACTCGTTAATATGATAGGCTTATATACCTAATGTAATAATAATTTTGGGTCCAGATTAACCGGATGTCCGAACTAACGGAGTAATGATGAGCAAGAAAACGTATTTTATCTCCTGTAGAGAGAAAAAGTTAAAAAGTTAGTTTAGAGGGTCTTCTTCCCTGAATTCAAAAAGTAAGGAAAAAAGTAAAAGTATAGGGAGAAAAAGGATTGCCAACTTAATTATTTTATAAATAGTAGAGAATGAATGGCTAATGTAGTGAGGTTGTTAATCATTGTTTTCAAACCTGCATCTAAATAACCTTCAATTTGAGTTCTAATTGCAATTCTTTTTTTATTTTAATATTGAATCTCTTATATCTGCTATTAAAAAGTGCTAATAATTACTGTTATTTATTAAAATAATAAATAAAACCTGTGCAATGGATAAATATGGTGTTTTCTCCCTACTGGAGATAATATATTGTATGCACCTCGGGAGTTAAGTGATATTCCCCTCGCGATGATTATCTCCCTCGGCTGCGCCCCGGGAATTAAAAAGTCTAAGTCCCTCGGCTTCGCCTCGGGATTTAGGGACCATGGTTCCTTGGCTTCACCTCAAGAACCAAATTATTCGCTCAGGGAATAATGGCTTACTTCACTCCCTAGGTGCATAAATAACTGTACTTCCACTAATTTGTTGCTGACAGCAGAAAAATTCTTTCTTTTTAGGGTTTTGTAGATACTTCTCAAAACCCTTATACCAAGGGTGATGTGTCCGTCTCTCTTTGGTTCATAGGGCCCGAACCGTTTAAGCGAAAGTACTGAAATTTTTGACCCAACCACAGGGAAAATATACAGAAGTTCATAATTAGATTTGCGCATGCGCAATTCGAAAAAATGTGGTAAACTCAAAAATTTATATTTTTTTTAATTTTTGAGTAGGGTTTCAAATGAAAGCTGCTGAAGAGTAGGACACAAATATATATATGATTTTTTAAATGTTGCATTCCTTATTGGTTAAATAAATCAAAATATACCCCCAAAAAATCCCCCCCCCCCCAACCACTATAGATCGGCTGGCGCTAAAATTTTGAAATAATTCATGCTAATATCTTATTGTGGGGCGATGAAAATTCCGGGAGTTCATCCCAAATTTTCAAAAATTGTTAATTTTGGGCGCGAAAAAGTGAAGTGCGCCCAAAATTTTATTTTTTTTAAATTTTGAGTTGGGTATTAAATGAAAGCTGCTGAAGAGTAGGACACAAATATATATATATATGCTTTTTTCAAATTGTTAAGTCAAAATATACCCCCAAAAAAATCCCCCCCCCCAAATTTTATATAATGGCTGGTCTTAAAATTTTGAAATGATTCATGGTTACACCGTATGGTTGGGCGATGAAAATTTCCTAAAAAATGTAATTTATCTTGTCGTTATTACCTATAAAAAATATTGTGACCTCCCGGGGGATCGAACCCGGACCCTTAGGATCGAAGAAAAAAAATCATAATTACATAACGGGTATGCTTAATTGCTTAATCATCTACAAAACCCTAAAAAGTACTTGGACGCAAGTACTTCCCTGTGATTTTTTTTTAGTTAATTTGGGAAAACGAAAATTCGTATTGTTTATAATTTATTAAGGAGAAATAAAGGTCTTATTATTACAATTTTTTGCTATCGTAACTTGTATTATTATGATCCACGCAATAACAAGCTAATATTATATTATGACTGTAAGACGGGGTCGAAATAATTTTAATTCAGAAAGAAACATGGACAGGTGAGGACTGGAAGTTTTGTCGTATTAGGTCAAACTGCAGTATCACCTTTCAGGTCAGTTTGGCCTGACAGACCTTAAAAATGAGTTGACTCAATTCTCAATTGTAAGTAATTTAAACATGGAGACCTGGCGCCCTACACGTACTAAAGACTCGTTAAAATAACAACCAATCATATCTAACGCATAGAAAATAACAACTATAAATCTGCAGCAAATTAAAAACTCCTCTATAAACATCTTCTTTTACCGCCAACGAAAGTTTGATCAGCAAAATATAAGTTTTCTAGTTTAATATCTATTAAACATAGATATGTCTATTTAATTAAAACTGTTTTAACGAATACGTTTAAATAGTTCGTCGAAGTAACATAAAAACAAAAAAAAATATAGGCAAGTCTTCAATTAGATTAAATAATATGTAACATTAAAAATAAAAATTAAATAAGTCTTTAATTAGATTAAATAGTGTGACGAAATACTTTAAAGATATAAATATAACAAGTCTACTATTATATTAAATAATGAACATCGAAAGAACTTTTAAATTTAAAAAAAAAAAATATGTGTGAGGCTCTCACGCATTAGAAGTGAAACTTTAGTTCTAGAATGCATTGCTCTCTTTCATTTTTTGACGAATTTATTATTTCAGGATTAAGAAATGGTTATGGGAAATTTAATTGAAAAAAAAAATTGCTACGCTAAGGCAACCACATTTATTTCAATAAAAATAAATGTTTGTTTTGAGTTGCAGGTCTTTAAATAGATATAATACAATTATATCTAACTAACTTAAATAACTTACTAACACTAATTAAATAACTTACTACAGAGGCATGCCAGTGTTGTCGCACCAAATTTATATAATCTTTTGCCAGAATACACTAGGAACATAGTAGATATAAAATACTATAATAAGTTTAAAAAAGAAGTAAAAAATTGGCTACAAACGGTAGAATCACAAAAAATATAGCATTTATATGATTTAGGTGCGTGTATTATGTATGTTCTTTTGGGTTTTTCCATATACTATTTATAGTTAAGTATTTTTTATAGTTTAGTATTTTTATATACTTATTTGATTTACTAACCTTTGTTTTACTTTTGATTACTAACCTAAAAATCATGTTCAAAATTATATTATTTTTATTTATAACCTCAACTCTAGGTGATTGTAATTAAAATAAAATAATTAATTAATTAATTAATTGATTAATAAACTGAAACAATTAAGATAAATAGATTAAATAAAATGAAACTGTATTTTACAACAAAAATTATTATATTAGATATTTAATATGTGAACTCGGGCCTCCTGTTTTAAGGTTTTCCTTCTTGGAGGCTCTTGGATCTTTATATTAATTTGTTATATTCTAATTATTTATGTAAGCAAGTGTAATTATTTCAGGATTAAGAAATGGTTATGGGAAATTTAATTGAAAAAAAAATATTGGGACGCTAAGGCAACCACATTTATTCCAATAAAAATAAATGTTTGTTTTGATTTGCTGGTCTTTAAATAGATATAATACAATTAATCTGTAAAAATGTTACACTTGGACGAGTCTCGAATCACAAACTTCAGTTACACGATGTCACTATATGAAAAAATTCATTCTACCGCCGCCAAAGAAGTTTCACTTAAAAAAAATATAATAATTCTTCAATTAGATTACAGTAAGTCGAAGAAGCTCTGACAATAAAATTATTAATATAAAAATGCCATTTTTCAAAACTGGTCTCATTTTCAATTTTTTTTTTGTTTCTGTATTGTTAACCTTAGTTGTATCTATGTGCAAAATTTGGGGAAGATTGAATCACGGGAAGTGGTTCAAAATTGGGGTAATAGGGGTGCGATGAAACTTATAAAAGCAAATAAATTTGACGCCATTTTTTTTTTTTATTATTTTTTTTTTTTCTGTATTTTTCACCTTAGTTGTATCTATGTGCAAAATTTGGGTAAGATTAAATGACGATAAGTGGTTCAAAATTGGGGTAATAGGTGTGCGATGAAACTTAAAAAGCAAATAAATTTGACGCCATTTTTTTTTTTTTTTTTTTTTTTTTTTTTTGGTTTCTGTATTCTTTACCTTAGTTGTATCTATGTGCAAAATTTGGGGAAGATTGAATCACGGGAAGTGGTTCAAAATTGGGGAAACGGAAATGTGCGATGAAACTTACAAAGCAAAGTAATATAAGACCAGTAATAAGCCTGCAATTATTAGATATAAGTCCAAATAACTATAATAATGAAATTAAATAAGTCTGAACTAATGAAAAATTGTTTTTATGGTTTTTCAACACTGTATCTATCGATCTTTAAGCGTTTCTTTACAGCTCAAGAAATGTTTACGAGTAAAGAATATTTAATGATAATTTTCTCATTTTAATCAGCTGATTATTATTGTTATTACTTGAATGCACAAGCTCTTGGATAAGTTGGAAGTATTTTCCGGAGGTTGTAAAGTACACTTGCTGTGGGCGCTCAGATAACTCAACATTATTATAAAGTCGATTCATTCCATTTAGTAAGTTAGTGTAAAAAAGCTTTCAATGTAGGAGGTTCATACAGGTTTGTGGGCGAAGACATTTTATAAATAAATAAATAACTAATGACAGATAATGAGTAAGATTGCAAAATAATCTATCATAATATTATAAAATTTGTTTAAATTTATAACCTTTTTCTTTTTTTCTGTTTTTACTTTCTCATATAAAGAGAAAGTATTGTGACGGCGCGAAAATTCGATTTTGATATTTTGATGGATTTACACGTTTTGAGGTCCCATGAGTCCAAAAAAGTGGTTTTTAAAAAATGTCTGTCGTATGTCGTCTGTCGTCTGTCTGTGCAGAGGCCTGGAGCCTAAACTACTGGGCCGATGTTGACGAAATTTGACATACATGTTCAGAAAAATCATACCCCGAGGCGAAATCGAGAAATGAATTTTAGCTCTAAATTTGGGGCCGCTACCCCCCAAAAACTCTGAAAAAACGTGAAAAATAATTATTTCTCCTAAACGGTTCCGACGATTTTGATTAAAAAATTCTAAAATGTAGTCCATTTAAATACGAATCTAACGATATAAGCTGTTTTCCCGGGAAAAATCTAGTTCTTGAGAAAATAGCTTAAAACCCGGACGGAGAGAGCCCGGGTTCGATTCCCCACCCGGGAGAAGTTTTTTTTTATGATAAATTTTGATGAAATGTTCAATAATATATAAATGTACATACGAAAACTAATAAATGGAAAACACTGGGCTAAATAATTATGAACTCGTATATGAGAAAGTTTGTCTGAGTTGTCTCGGACCGATTTCTTTTTTTTAATTTATTTTTCTTGAATGTTGTTTAAGTCTATAAAATGTAGGTATATTTAGTTTGCTTAGGTTTGCAACACTGTGAATTAATACTATTATAACTAGCAGAATGACCACTTTGATTTGAAGAAATGTTTGAATAACTAACCTATCAAGTGACAAACTAACATCGACTTGATTATTGGTTCACCAACTAATTTTGTATTTATTGATTATGAAAATCACTTTGCTCGCAAAAACGGACATGGCTTTTTTTTAACAAGTTTATAGCCAAACTATGTCCCGCAGACGAACTTAGCCGACCCCTTATTCTTAAAAGGCACCAAAAGATTAACTTCTACACAAAATTCTAGCTTGATGTTAGTCGGCTATTTGACCAGGGCCGCCCCCGGAGGCCCGGGCCCCCTAGAGACCCGGGCCTCCGGGGGCGGCCCTGGTTTTTTATAACCAAGAAAGGCAATATGGATATTGTAATTAGTGGATAACTATGGGCCCGAATTGCGGGCGTACCCAGGTGCCCCGAATAAAAAAAACCATGAAACTACTATCTTTGTACTAAAGTCGGTAGAGGCGCCCCTTTAGAACATAATGAAATAACTTATACTTCTATACAATTGAAAGGGGGCCCTATTCAGTTAGAAGGCAATTTTTTTTTCTCATCAATTTTTTTTTTGGCGAAGGGCCCCTGTGCCCTGGCTAAGTTTGGGAGGCACAGACCCGGGCCCCCTGGAGCCTAGGGCCTCTGGGGGGCGGCGCTGGATTTTTACAACCAAGAAGGCAATATAGATATTATGATTAGTGGCATAACTATAGGCCCAAATTGCGAGCGGACCCCGGAGCCAAGGGGCCCCCAAATTAAAAAAAAAAAAACATGAAAGTACTATCTTTGTACCAATGTCGGTAGAGGCCCCATTAGAGCTTAATAAAATCTAACTTGGAATTATACTTCTATACTATTATAAGGGGACACCATTCAATTCTGAACACAATTTTTTTTTGTTTTTTCTTATGAATTTTTTTTTGCGAGGGCTCCCAATGCCCTAGCTAATTTTGGAAGGCAAAGTTGATTCACGTAACGGAAATTAAACAGACACAAATACCAAATTTAACCAACAGTACATTATGTATTTGAAATTCGTCCCCACCTTACATCTTTTCCTGTTAGGACAAACCTCCCCTCAGAAATTCTTAAAACTCATCTTTTTGCACATACATTTTTAAAAAATTTCCCGGACCCCCCGCCGTTATTTGTTCACAAGGGCCCTGATGCTAAGTTCATCACTGATTGTGAAGAACATAAAATTATTCCTAATGTGTCATGAGTATCATTTTTGAGAAAGTTTGTATTTTAGGGTTTCATTTAGTTACTTAGATTTTTACTTTCTCATATAAAGAGAAAGTATTGTGATGGCGCGAAAATTCGATTTTGAGATTTTGATGGATTTACACGTTTTGAGGTCCCCTGAGTCCAAAAAAGTAGTTTTTAAAAAATGTCTGTCCGTCGTCTGTCGTCTGTCGTCTGTCGTCTGTCGTCTGTCGTCTGTCGTCTGTCGTCTGTCGTCTGTCGTCTGTCTGTGCAGACGCCTGGAGCCTAAACTACTGGGCCGATTTTGACGAAATTTGGCATACATGTTCAGAAAAATCATACCCCGAGGCGAAATCGAGAAATGAATTTTAGCTCTAAATTTGGGGGCGCTACCCCCCAAAAACCCTGAAAAAACGTGAAAAAAAAATATTTCTCGAAAACGGTTCCGACGATTTTGATTAAAAAATTCTAAAATGTAGTCCATTTAAATACGGATCCAACGATATAAGCCGTTTTCCCGGGAAAAATCTAGTTCCTGAGAAATTAGCTTAAAACGCGGACGGAGAGAGCCCGGGTTCGATTCCCCGCCCAGGAGAAGTTATTTTTATGATAAATTTTGATGAAATGTTCAATAATAATTAAATTTACATACGAAAACATAATAAATGGAAAACACTGGGCCAAATAATTATGACCTTGTTTATGAGAAAGTTTGTCTGAGTTGTCTCGGACCGATTTTTTATCTTATTCAATATGGTCAATGTTAATTTATAGAAGAGAAACTGACTGACAAATCATATTGCCATACTGATATTATTTTGTTTTACTAGTAATGCAACTTTAAAAAAAAAAAAAATAGATTTGTTTTCTCTTAATCTCGCTATTTTAGCTCACAATTTATATTATGTATTTTACAAAGTGTAAAAGAAGGTTTTTTAATGATACTTACCAGCTATAAAACTACTGAATTAGTTGTTCTTTTAGCCCATCTTAGTTAAACATCAAAATTCGTCCCCACCAAACATCTTTTCCTCTAAGGACAAAATTTCCCTCAGAAATCCTTATTGATTAATATTTAATGTTTTTTCATTGTCCGCTATACCACGGAAAAAAATAGCATATGCTACACGAGTGTGAAGTGTTTTTTATTTACCTTGGCAATATTTGCTCGACAGTAAATGTAATTGCCGCAGTAAAGAAAAAACTCACTTCACAGCCTAGTAACATAATATACTATTGGTCACAATAGCAAGAAGAGAATGGGATAAATATAAAATATATCAGAAATCAAATGCACTATCACCGCAATTTCAGTTAATTTATGCCAAGGTTTTACTGTATAATTTATTAAATAAAAAATCTGACATCACACTACTTACGCATTAAGATCTAGATTTCTAGATAACCAGAATTGCGAATATACATCTTGAGGAATATGTTTATACCTCGTTTTATTTTAGAAAGCGTTCATTTATATATCCTGGCAGATTAAAGAGCAGACAGCCTCCAGGGTACTCACCTAATTTCTTTCTTTCATCTCCTTTATATTTCAAGATTCAGACAAAAATGTGAGATATATACGAGTTACTCATGTTCTTAAAATAGCTATTTTATTCTTTCAAGGCTAGGTTTCATGCACTATAGTATAGGACTAGTTTGTATGGGTAAATACAACAGTTTGTTTACATAATCATTACTATACAACAATTAGTATTATTAAAATCATATTTGTTTTGTTAATTAATCATCTAATTGATCTAAACACAGCCGGAATTGTTTTTTAATCCACCGTGATGGTTATCCGGTCGAAACGAATGTCTTCACACACATTTGCAAAGATTAAAATTAAATATTTATTAAAAAAAAAATACTTGAACGTAAATATTTGTTTTTGGAGAAGAACGTGCCTGGTTATGATGATTCTAAAGCTCAAGCCTTTATTTAATCTTGCCCAACAGCTCTGCCAATATTTATACGTGAAATTCCATTGATTTGTTAGAAGAATGGATCTCTCCCGACACAATGATACCAACCAACTTTTTGTCTCAAATTGATTACTTGTAAAAAATTTTAATCAAACTATGGTTTCGTTAAAGATTTACTAAGGTTGTGAAAACCCCCCGGAATTAATATTCCGGTGTGAAAACTCGAAAATGAACCTAATTCCCAAGATGGCGGCCATAGCTATACCCTGAGAACTTTTAATAAGTTCAATTCCTAGCACATACAAATATGACAAACATTGATATGAATTTTTGCTTATTTACTTAGTGTATATGTTTGAAAGTTGCTGTAGAGATTGGTAAATCTTTATTAAGATAAATATATATGTAACAGTGTTGACGGTATGCTCCGGACAACACAAGAAGAAGGTTTCACCATGATTATGCACTTAGAGGTTGACCAAGAAGTCATGGATATGTGAGGAGTGCGCTAGTGTCGTCATGTACAGTCAGTTTTTATTAAAATAGACCACTGTAAAAAAATACAGTGTTTTTTTTTTTGTTATTAATAATTTAATTTTTGATAACTTCTATATTTTTTGCAACAGGCAACACTGTACCTGATAAGAAATCACAATAATATACGATAATATCTTTATATTATTATTTATTGATTATTCATAATAATATTCTTTAAATCTAAATAAATTTTCTTCTATCTTAATCGATTTTTTTCTTCCTCTTTATTTCTGAGTTTGATTTGTTACTTTTTTATTTCTGTTTTATTTGTTACTTTCCTTATTTCTTGAATTAGTTCTTACTTTTTTGTGAATTATTAATTGTACTATTACCTCTCTCGGACTGTTTTTGGCAATTTTCTCTTTGGTAAATTAAATTTCCTGGTAGGTATTATTAAAAACATGGATAATAACACGAATTCAAAATTAGGAAGAAATGATAAAAATAATGAGATTCTAAGATAAGTTTTCCTTAAAATATAATGGGGAAAAGCAAACTAGAAATTCGCTAATATTATTTTGATTAATTGTCATGGAGAGCAATCATTTTTATAATAAAAAAAAAAAATTGCTACGCTAAGGCGACTACATTTATTCCAATAAAAAATATGTGTGAGGCTCTCACGCGTTAGAAGTGAAACTTAAGTTCTAGAATGCATTGCTTTCTTTCATTTTTTGACGAATTTATTATTTCAGTATTAAGAAATGATTATGGGAAATTTAATCGAAAAAATAATATTGCTACGCTAAGGCAACCACATTTATTCCAATAAAAATAAATGTTTGTTTTGATTTGCTGCTCTTTAAATAGATATAATACAATTAATCGGTAAAAATGTTACACTTGGACGAGTCTCGAATCGCAAACTTCGTTACACGATGTCACTATATGAAAAAACTCACTCTACCGCCACCAAAGAAGTTTCACTTCAAAAAATAAATATTAGGTTTGTTCCAACCCCATTATTTGTAGCGTTCTTTGCATTTGAATCATCGCATGGTGAATGGTACAAAATCAAAATTGTTGTGTGACAGTTGTGACTATAATTCGTATTGTATAAAAACAAACAAAACAGGAAACCTAACAGATTGGAAACCTTCTTGTTGTTGTTATTCGTGAGATTTGACGTAACTGCGCATGTCATACGAACTAGAAATGGGTATTGTCTTAGCACCCGACCGTACTGACTTCGGCACTACTCGGAAGTTCCGATTTTAAACGAAGTTAAGCTTTCCGTTTCTCCCGTGTTCATGACTTCTTGGTCGACCTCTAGCTATGTTTTATTTTTTATAAATAAAATGAAGATTTTGTTCTTGTGCTAATTTATTACGTTTTAAGTAAATATTATAACAAATATCAAAACTTTCCGAAACACTTTTGCAATTCCAAAATCAGAGCTTTGTTTAGTGGACTAAAAAATGAATTGTTACCCTTGAACTAGAAAGAGAAAGAGACGTTGGTATGTTTGAATGTGTGCATTATTTAAACGATAACCAGATGGATTATATTATGTATGTAAAGTAGCTGCTTCCTCCGTTCTATAAATGTAACCATCTAATTGGGACGTAGAGAAAGAAAGAGAAAACTGTCTCTGATACAATTTGTACCTATTAAACCTTCTCTTATACATACCTATCAAATATCGTCATCCAATGTTTTCATTTAGAGTTATACACGGTTAAACTTATTTATTATTCAACATTTTAAAAACATTTACTATACAAAAAATTCCTACCTGGCGGAGAATTGAACCCGATCTCGAAAATAGAGGTGGGGGAACACGAAAACCCAAATTTTAAAGGTCACATGGCGCAAAAACGAATTGGAATACAACGAAGCCAAATACATATTTTTGTACTTATTTGAACGTCCGCGTCCGTTGGAAAAAATGGCAAGCCTCTACTTGAACCCTTTGTTTTTGAGGCATGATTATTTTTTAAGCTTCCTTAAAGGAAATTACTTATGACAAATCTGCCAAGCTTCAAATTTTCGTGATTCGCCTTCGAAGAAACAGGTGCATTAATGACTATACTAGACAGACTAAGGGTACGGCGACAGTGCACGCCGGTTCCAAATCAAGTTCAGACTCAGTAAACAAGTGCGAGAGTGAAACAGTGCAGTTAGCAGGGTGGCCATAGTGGAAGCAGGTAACTGGTTGCACTGTGCAGTGTTCGGAGAAAGGATGTTAAATAAAGGGGATGGAGGGTTGTGGAAAAAAAGTGACCCCATGAAGATATGTAAAATAGAAGCTCCAATGGGACAAATTACCTTCCTCTTGGTTACAGGTTACCAAGAATTTGTTTATAGTTTCAGGTGATAACCTCATAAAGAAGGTAATTTGTCCCAGTTCAAAGGTTGTGGAGCATGCGCAGTATTTTTTCTCTCCAATTTCTCCTACCTCCATGGGGTCACTTTTTTGCCTTAAACCCCTTCTTAACATTTCATCCCCTTTATATAACATCCTTGGTTCGGAGTCAGGTACTTTACCGGAATGTTTTGTTCATTCTTGTTTCAGATTCTGGCTGCTATCAGCGCGCACGGACTGCACAGTAACTACAAACTACTGTTTGTAGTTGTTTATGAAATTTTTTTCTTGGTTATATACAAATACCTACTTATTGTCTGATTTTCTTCATTTTGATTTATTCTTTTAATATTAATAAAATAAAGAAAGAAACTTATCACGAAAGTATTAAAAAAAAGTAGCATGCCTCCACATCCATTCTAAATATTGGAAAAAATGCTTCCTGTTCCCTATAATTTGTTAACAGCTCAAACAAATGTTGATATTCCCCAAATGCACTCCTTAACTTAGTAAGTTCATAAACAGCTATTCTTTTACGTTTTAATTTTAAATGAACACTCTGTGGCCATAAACAAGCACGCTATCTCTAATATAAGCGGCAAAGTCCTGATTGACTGACTGACATAGAACCAACGTACAGCAAAATCTGCTAAAACCGAGAGACTTGAAATTTTGAGGATATACTCTGCTCATATCATAGACATCCACTAAGAAAGGATTTTGCGAAATTGATTTGGTGCACAGGGGTGCGGGGTACAAATGTCAAAGTAATGGAAACCCTTCATGATGCATATCGTTGAAAAGCTCTTTAAGAGTACAGTAATTGTTGTTATATACAGTTTTGTCATATTTTCATTTAGGAGGGGAGGTAAAATGGAAAACAAAAGCTATATCTTATATAAAAAGAAGAGTGTCTATATGAGGGTCTTTTATACAAATCTACAGTATATTCCCAATTTCTATGAATTGAAGTCTATTATCCCAATTTGATGAATATTTACACACTTTTTCTTCAAAACCATGTAAAGTCACTGCTTACATGAGATTACGAAATTAAAATTTTGGTACACAGGGGTACGGGGTACAAATGTCAAAGTAATGATAACCCTTCATGATGCACACCGTTTAAAAGCTCTTTAAGAGTACAGTAATTGTTATTATGTACATTTTGGGGAGATAAAATGGACAAATATATCTAAAAATCAACGTATGTGTGTACGTTCTTTTATAAATCTACAGTTTTAGTCCGATCTTGATGAATATTTGCGTATTTCGGTACTTTTTACTTTAGCACACCCTTCTTGGTTCTAAACAATAGTCTGCGCTACAAAAGACTCAAAGGTTTGTGTGTTTGTATCCCCAAGACATTGAGACTCCTGGGGAAGTTTTATATTTAATATTCCTTTATCTTAATAGTTGATTAGACTAAGGTATATGATCACAATTATATACACAAGTGTGATATTCCTTTGTCCCAAGGTACATTGGAATAAATATCCCTTTGTCTAAATACTAATTTAGACTAAGGAAAATATGTTACTCTGTATATGTTCCTTTGTCTAAATAACTATTATCACAAAGGGATATAGGGGGGGGGGGGGGCTAAAGTAAAAAAGTACCATTACTGACAACTTTTTGGATCATTTTCGTAACTTTTTTGCCCTTTTTACTTTCCATATAAAGAGAAAGTATTGTAATGGAGCAAAAATTCGATTTTGATGGATTTACACGTTTTGAGGTCTGAGTCCTGAGTCCAAAAAAGTAGTTTTTAAAAAATGTCTGTCGTCTGTCTGTGCAGACACCTGGAGCCGATATTGACAAAATTCAGCATACATTTTCAGAAAAATCATACCCCGAGGAAAAATTGATTTTACCTTCAAATTTGGGGGCGCTACTTCTTAAAAACTATGAAAAAAAGTGAAAAAAGTATTTCTCGAAAACGGTTCCGACGATTTTGATTAAAATATTCTAAAATGTGTCTTAAAACTCTGGATGTACCCTAATGCAGAAAATTATAAGGGTCCTATAATTTTCCAAAGGACACTAATAAAGAAGAAGATCTTAGTGGATCAAAAAATAAGATAGAGAAAGCGTTAGTTTAAAAAACAAAAAAAAAAATGATTTACCGTTGACGGTGTAGGACTCTCTTCCAGGAGGCGGTTTGGGAAGTGCATCGGCCCCCCTTCTGAGACTGGAGTATCTTCTTGAAAAGGATCCTGTGTTGTGGGGGCGGAAGACGGATCTGAGCCGCCTCCTCAGGCCCTCCATACCGTTAGAACAGCACCCCGCCAACCTGACTTAAACTCTCTCCAACTCTTCACTGCTAATAACTCCTCCACAACTGAAAACAAATAAAATCGTTTCAAAATTCTTCATTGAAAACTCTGATAAGGACTTAGACTATGATAAGCATGAAGATATAAGAATGAATCCACTCCAAAATGTCTTATTCATACATTTGAGCAGTCTATCCTTCACACTAAAACATTTTTATATGATCCCCCCCCCCCTTATTTATAAAAGGAAATATGAAAATTGTGGTAAAATACTCATTAATCATCTGCAAGAATAATTGCATCATCTGCAAATGCGTTCCCTAACCCTTTAAGGATCAGGCAAAAAAAAAAAAATATATATGTGAGGCTCTCACGCATTAGAAGAGAAACTTAAGTTCTAGAATGCATTGCTCTCTTTCTCTTTCATTTTTTGACAAATTTATTATTTCAGGATTAAGAAATGGTTATGTGAAATTTAATTAAAAAAAAAAAAAAATGACTAAGGTAACCCCATTTATTCCAATAAAAATAAATGTTTGTTTTGATTTGCTGGTCTTTAAATAGATATAATACAATTAATCTGTAAAAATTTTACACTTGTACGAGTCTCGAATCGCAAACTTCGGTTACTCGATGTCACTATATGAAATAATTCACTCAACCGCCGCCAAAGAAGTTTCACTTAAAAAAAAAAAATGTACAGTGGATTGGTGGTGTCCGCGGCATACCACCTGACCATCTCTACACGTGTGTTTGGATGACATGTCTCCAGTTTTTTACTTTCTCATATAAAGAGAAAGTATTGTGATGGTGCGATAATTCGATTTTGAACTTTTGATGGATTTACACGTTTTGAGGTCCCCTGAGTCCAAAAAAGTGGTTTCTAAAAAATGTCTGTCTGTGCAAACGCCTGGAGCCTAAACTACTGAATTGTAGCCTTCTTGAAATTAATTTTAGCCCCAAATTTGGAGGCGCTGACCTACGAACTCTGAAAAAAAAAAATTCTTGAAAACGGTTTCGACGAGTTTGATTAAAAAATTCTAAAATGTAGGCCATTTAATTACTAATCCAACGATATAAGCGGGAAAAATCTAGTTCCGGAGAAAATAGCTTAAAACGCGGACGAAGAGAGCCCGGGTTCGATTCCCAGCCCCGGAGAAGTTATTTTTATGATAAATTTTGATGAAATGTTCAATAATAATTGAATTTACATACGAAAACTAATAAATGGAAAACACTGGGCTAAGTAATTATAAATTCGTATATGAGAAAGTTTGTCTGAGTTGTCTCGGACCGATTTTTGGACTTAGGGGTCCTCAAAACGTGTAAATCCATCAAAATCGAATTGTTCGTGCCATCACAATACTTTCTCTTTATATGAGAAAGTAAAAAGGGCCTTGAGAAGTCTTCTTAGAGCTGCAATCCTTACTCAACCACAGCAGAGTAGAAGCTACGTTGTTTTGGCTGAGACATAAATATTTCATAAAACCACGAGTTAACACAGCGCAATGTATGGGTAATAATCGTTCCCCGACTGTCTCTTTGTCTCTTCCAGTACCAAACACCAAACCCCAGCGATTATCGCTAGCGACTCAAGCAATCATTGCTCCGTGGAAAATGGAAACATATATAACAATACTAAGCACTGATCCACGATCATCGAACAACCCTTATCACTACAGTAGTTCCAATGACAACTGGTTAGTTTAACTGATAAACAATGAAGAAACTGTAATCATTTGTTTCCAGAAAACAAAGTGAGATATGAAAACATGCAGTTTTATGAATTATTTATTATTTCTCACTAATAAAACGATCAACGAAAACAAATAATAACACAATAAACCTGAATACAAACTTCTAAATTAACTAAATAAATAACAAACCAGCTCATATGTCCTTCACATAGCTTTCAAACTTATAAACGTTATTTCTCTCTTAATATAGAATGTTATCAATAACTCATGGAGAAAGTCTCATTTTATTGTGTAAAATACCGCATTACCAAATGTGTATTACACACTTCTATCCACACCCGCAGTGGCTCCTTTGTAACATTAAAAATCCATTGCTTCTAAGCTTAAACAAAGGTCACGGGAGCAATGAGATCGTTCTGAAGAACGAAAAATGTTTATTTCTCCGATTTCAAAAATTGCAAGACAGGAATTCGTTTCAATACTCTGGGAGCATTTTTGGTTCCATGTATGTGTTCGACAGTCGCTCAATTTTTGCAAACCGACATATCTTATAAACTACTCAACCGATAACCGATTTTAACTTTAGGTAACCAAACAACGTCTTCATTGCATTTTATATGAATACCTTGTTTCGCTATTACTCTTTTATAACTAAATATAGTGTGCTAATTAGTGTGGCACATAGCTTCCTCGCATCCTATCACGTACTTAATTGGTTTTATGCTTTTACATATTGTCAAATTTGTTTAATTGTTTCCCCGTTTTTTGTAATCTGTCAAAATGGTTTTGATTTTAGAAAGGCGAAACTTATATGGGACCAACAATGGGCTACGTGTAGTTTTATTGGACATGTAGTTTTTAAGATATGTTGCATGCAGACCGACAGACAGACACGGAACCAAAAATGATCCCTGATTGTGATGTCTGAAACTGATTTCTGTCTTGGAATTTTTGAAATCGGAGATCTAAAAACGTTTTGTTCTTCAGAACGATCACATAGCTTCCGTTACCTTCGGTAAGTTCGGAAGCAATATTTTTTAATTGAAATTAAAGAAAATGCATGTAACGAAGTTTGTGTTTCAAGACTCGTCTAAGTGATAAATGTTTTATCAAATACAGCTTAAGTCGGCAGTTAATCCCAATGTCCCAGTTTGTCGGCAGTTGTTTAAGTCGATCATGAGATCCCTGATTCAGGAGGCAAGCGCGCTAACCATTGCAGCACGAAAGTAATATATTTCAATACACAGAATTGATATATACGCGTTTTTATATAATATAATATATTATATAAAATTATGAAATATTATATTATTAATAAAAATGTTGAATTAAATAAATATTATATAAAATATAATATTTATATTATTGTTGTTTTCAATTTTGCTTCCAAGCTTACCAAAGGTAACGAAAGCTATGTGATCGTTCTGAAGAACGAAAAAATTTTAGGTCTCCGATTTCAAAAAATCCAAGACAGAAATCCGTTTCAGACATCAGGGAACATTTTTGGTTCCGTGTCCGTCTGTCGGTCTGTCTGTCGTTCAATTTTTGTGAACCAACATATTATCTTGAAAACTACTCGTCCAATTTAAATGAAATTTGGGTGGTAGGTCATATTAATTTAGCCCATTGTTCAGGGCCGGATATAGCTACCGCCAGCCCCCGCGGTGCGGGGGGGCCCAGTCAGAGATGTAAAAAAAGGTTTTTTGCAACAAAAAAGGCAAGAAGGATATTGTGATCAGTGGCGTATCTATGGGCCCGAATTGCGGGCACGTCCCCGGTGCCAGGGGGCCCACAAATAAAAAAAAAACATGAAACTATTATCTTTGTACCGCAATGTCAATGGGGCCCCTTTAGAGTATAATTAAATCTAAACTGGAATTATACTCATATACCTTTGTCAGGGGGCCCCATTCAGTGCTGAACACAAATGTTTCAATTATAATTTTTTTTGGCGAGGGGCCCACTGATTGTGATAAACTTAAAATGTTTCCTAACGTGTCATGAGTACAAACGGAAGTTTGAATTTTTTTTCGTTTCATTTAGATACTTAGATTTTTGTGATGTTTTCGCCTTATTCAATATGGTCAATGCTAATTTAAAGGAGAGAAACTGACTGACAAATCATATTAACTGATATTAATAAATTTTACATTTTTTACTTGTAATGCAATTTTTAAGCTTGCCAGCTACAAAACAACTTAATTATTTGTGTTTTTTAACCCACCTTAGTTAAACTTCAAAATTCGTCCCCGCGCCAAACCTCTTTTCCTGTAAGGACAAACTTGCCCTCAGAAATCCTTAAAACTCATCTTTTTGCACTTAAATTTAAAAAAATTCTTCGGGGGAGTACCCCCGGACCCCCAGCCGTTGTTTGTTTAAAGGGGTCCAGATGCTAACTTGCCCTGGGGCCCGGAAATCCTCTCAGCGGCCCTGATATATAATACATATATCTGGTCATTATACATAATAACCAAATCAGCTCAGTTTTTTTTTACCTAAACGATAAAATAGGTATCTTCGAAAAGGACTAACGAAAAAAATTTAAGACCCCATTTTCGGATAAGCTTGAAAAAAAATTTATTTGAAATATTACAAAAGTTAATATGAAAGGGGAGTAGTTATAGGACACCCAGTATAATATTGTAGTTGTTGTGAGGAGGTAAATTGCATTGTTATTTATTTGAGAGATATTCGCAGTATATTACCCTTCATTTCCGTACTATGCTTATGATTCTTATTTAGGTCTTTAGGGCATTAATAACTCCAAAGTCAATCCGTTTTTGGCTATATTTCACCTCCTTTGAGGCATCTTCAGGCCTAAAAGATTTTTAAAATTTTATTTCTTATATCTACATTAACTTTTAACTTACATCTTTATATAACATGATGACACAACTTTTAAACAAAACGTAACACTTTTTTTAAAAAAAATACGTGTGGCGTCGCAGGACACCCGTTAGGAACGAAATTCCTTAAGCTTTTCATTAAATATACAAATTATAAATTCACACTACTAAGTATACGATGCTAACTACTTATACATGGCGCAGTAAAAAGAGACAAAAATAAAAAAGTAATTAACTGTTTGTACCTAGCGGAGTTAAGACAAAATTAAGAAAAAAACATTGTATCATTGAAGCGAGTGCCTAGCAATAAATACTTATGTATTGAATATTGAGACAAAATTAATCATGATGAGTTGATATAGTTAAAAAGAAAGGTGGTAGTAGGTGGGAAACAGGGCTGTTTTCCTCTACCCGGCCTACTAATTTAAAATATTATAAAATATATCTCTTCCCAATTCAAAAACGTCTGCTTGTATCAGGTTGAAATTTGACATGCCTTTTCAATTTTACTTTACATTACTTTGTGTATGACGTGTTATAAAAATCGTTACGTTAGAACGTAAGATATCGGTTAAAACGTAGTTTTCTCTATTTTAAACGGTTTAGGTCCGCTTTATAAATTTAGCGACCATGAACACTTCATAGCAGTATTGGTGTTGATTTAACTAAAAAAAAATTAATTTAAAAAAGTTTTATGTCTCATTGAATAGAATAAGTTAATTTTTCCCGTCCAAAAATTTCAATTTTACATTTGAACGTATACGCGAGCGTTGCTAAAATAAACATGTCTTCCTCATCGGTCAACTTTGGCGAGGTAGTTCAAAAGCGAATTTGAGATGAAGAATGAATGCGGTGCTTGTAAAATTAGGTTGTAGTGTGTAGTTTTCTTACTTTCTTTGATCATCACCAGGCTCACCGATAGTGTAGGGCTCCCATTCTACACTAACCAGTAAACTTCATCCCCCCCCCCCTCCCCTTCCGAATAGGACCTGGCCTTGGTAGGTTGGGGGCCCCATTGGAGTTTTTCGCGGGGGGGCCCGAAAATTGAAAATCCGGCCCTGCCATTGTTAGTCCCATATAAGTATCAACCTTCTGCACCTATTTGTTTCTCTTCCACATGAACACAAACATACATTTATTTACAGCTATAGCTTCAAAAGTACTTATCTGATTAGAATGATACTTTTATAGTTTATCGAAAGTAAACCGCAGATTGCCCCAGATTAATTTGAACCGTCTGCGCTCTTCAACTTTTGCTGAATTGATACTTTAATTCATGTAAAAAATCAAAACAATTTTTACAGATAAAAAAAAAACGGGGAAAACATTTAAACCAATTAGACAATAATGGCTTGTAAAAGCATGAAATAAATAAAGTACGTGATTGGATGCGAGGAAGCTATGTGCCACACTAATTGGCAGTCTATTTTTCTTCATTATTCGCTAAAATGTTATGATCAAATTTTAGTAATTGAAATTACGTTTCTTTGTTATCTGACTGTGGCGGCATTGTAAACTCTTGTTTATAAATATGTACGTTGTGTATTTAATAAATGATTTATATAATATGCATTACTTAAATAAGCTTTATTGTGCTATTTCATTATTAATTAAATTTAAGTAGTATCAATTCTAATGATTTCTTTATCTTTTCTGTATATAAAAGTGGAGCAATTTGATTTGATATACGGGTAAAATTGAGTTACGTGCTTCTTCTAGCAACGATTTAAACTCTTAATTATATATGTGACATATTTTTACTTTTCCTCACTACCTATAGTAGGAAAAGTACCTTTTTTTGAGATTTCAACGGCATTATCCGTTTTGGGTGTTTTTAAGACCTCCTGAGTGGTTTTCAGCATGACGTCTGTATGTGTGTATGTTATCATCGTAGCGTCCAAGGTATTTAACCTAGAGAGTTGAAACTTGGCAGAAAAATCAGTCCTTACCTGTAGTGGTGCCGCCCGGAAAATCAACTTTTTCCACCATCTTAAACCTAGTTTGCTGAGTCAGCAAACATTTTAAAAAATCGTAATAAATCAAAAATGGTCCTGATCGAGTTGAAATTTGGCGCGAATGTACCTCTCTGTATGACAAACAAGCCCACCAAATTTCATTTTAATATTGGCCACCATTTTGAAGTTATCAATTTTTGAATTTTTAAACTTTGACGGTTAATAATACCGAAAGTATAAATAGGGGTTTTTGACACATAGCACATCGTTGGAACCGGAAAAAATTAAGGAACAAATAAAAAAAAAAACCGATGAAATTCCACTAATTAGTTTAAAAGTTATAAGCGAATATAATTATTTATTAGTGCGATAATTTTGATGACGTTTAGTTAAGTTCCGAGGTACCCCGGATTTTTATGATTATATGAATATGTAGGAGGGAACATAAAATCTACTGTTTCTAGAACTTTAGTTTCACTTCTAATGCCTGAGAGTCTCACACATATTTTATTATCACATGTATAGTTGATGATTTGAGAGGAATAGAAGAGAATAAATAAGAAACTAAACTTTCAGGAACGAACTTTAAATCAACTCTGTAAGAAACAAGGTGAGCTCCAACCTACTCCGATGGTTCGGCCGTGAGAGGAATGAGCGGCACCCAAAGCTGGCTTATCAAGACCCCGAGGCAGAGGAAAGCTGAGATGGGAGGATAACGTAACAAGTTCTCTTCAGAAGCTAAGAGTAGACTCGGGCTCAGCCACTAGGGCCAGCTAAAGATGCAACGAAATGGAAATATATTTGCGAAACCTCTACACCTCACGGTAGAACAGCACGGGAGTAAGTAAGTAATTAAGTATTAGGCAGGGATGCCAACGGGGGCAAAATTATTTGTGTTTTTTTGGGTACAAACAGATGAATAGATAAACAATTATGAGTAAAAGGGGCTCCATCTATGAGGGGATTCTATGGGGGATCGACGAGGGGATTCCTCATCTATGTTAAACTAAATTTTGTGTTCGTCGCCATGTAATAAACGATAAACGGATAATAAAAGAATCGGTAGGTACAATAGATAAAAGATATGCCCCCAAATAATATCAATAAAAATTACTTTCGTCTCTAGAAATCGAACTGCAATGCTATGCGGATCAGTTTTTCCATGTCGTTTCCGAATTCAAAAGTTCTTGGGCAGAAATCCGATTCAGGCAACAGGGAATATTTGTTTATCTCTTATCTGTCTGCCTGTCCGTCGTTTAAAAATTTTGCAAACTACCGAATCTTGAAAACAATATCTCGTCGAATTTATAAAAAAATTTGGATGATTGGTTATCATTAGACTTTTACAAGAGCCACGTTAATTTCCACCATCTGCGCACATTTAATATTGCATTCAAAATAAATGTGACATCCCTTGGAATCGAAACAGATTCAAATCTCATTTAAATAATTTAAATTCAATCTTTTTTTTTATTTTCATCAAATTGTATTAGTTTTAATGTTAATTAACCTTGAACTACAAAATATATGATACAAATTACATTTAGAATATTTCTTATTGTTTCGTTTATCTTAAACACCTATTATTCTGTGTATGACCAATTATTCAATTATTTAGCTTCATGTTCTGTGATTTTGACTCGATAAATAAGTATTTCTAACATAATTCTCTTTATTCTGTTAGTGTTACAACTAACCCCAATAACTGTTACAACCGCCCCTGGTTTTTATAATGCCTATAAATATTTTTGTAATGCAGATAATCTTACTATAACCTCATCCATTTCTAGTTTGATAACAAAAGTTCAATTAAGGCCCACTGTCAAATACATTGAGGTTAAAATGATTTTGCAGGAAGCGATTTTGTAAAAAATGTTTCAACCGTTCCCGGTCTCCCTTATATTTCAATAAAATATACAATATATAATCAAATTTAACCACGAAAGTCTGTAACATCTAATAGAATGGAAAAAAAATATATTATTATGAATTTAAAAGAATACAAATTCATAAAAGTATGATCTTGAGCCCATATTTATCGCTTTCTGTATTCCATCTCTTTACGTTGATTTATTTTTTGTCGAGCTATGTGCCACACTAATTGACAGTCTAACTTTTAAATTGTAAGTTCTTTTAAATTTAAAACTTATCTTAATTTGGGTGTTCTGCAAAATGCTTCATCAAAATTATTCCGTGACTTAGAACTGATTAAGAAGATTTAGAGAAAAAGTACTGAGTAAAAACGCAAATCTTTAGATGAACGGTTCAATACCTGACGCCGGAGTGTTTTTTATGCATTTTTTTAAATTATAATAAATTGATTTAAACTTCAAATTAATCTAAAAATAAATCTGCGATTAACAAGGGTTTAATTTAAGACTTGTCATATTAAACAATATGTCCTAACTGCATTAATAATTTATAAAATTCATAATTTACGATTATATTTACCAAGGTTAGCGTTACCTTTAACGTAGGTTGCTCAAAGGACGGAGACTCGCGTAGGAAGACGTACAGACGATTCTCTTCCACTCGATCCAATATAATTACAATATCACTTTAAATATCTTTAAAATTTTATAATTAATAAATGTTGAAATATAGACTATCTTTAAACGATAACAGATTCTAAGATTGAATCGAACAAAAATTAAAAATAAAATATTAATAGAGTTAGTAATAAATAAATTTAGAAATGTATAATTAAAGAGATTTTAAAATATTTTTATCATTAATAGTTATGATATTAGCACTAATTGTCAATTATATGAGATTAATTTATTTATAAATTATTTTTATGTGATGTAAAAAATAGAAAGAAATTAAATTTGAAATTTAGCGCGTTTTATATTGGAAATGTAAGCAGATGTGCGGCGCGGAAGATGTTGACGCGAGGAAGGCGCTACGAGTGACTGTTTTGTTGAAGTTGCCGCGGCTCCAGTATCCAAATGAAGAGATCGCGCCCCACCACAGAGTTCCGCCGTTCTGTAGTGCCCACGCATTCCTTCTGTATTTTCTAGGCCCCTACACGTCTTCTTTTTTCCAACGAACGTTAAAATGTTTAAAAATTAAGTTCCCCTAACATAAATCTGTTTTAGTAAAACCCCTGTTCTAATTTTAAAAAGGTCGTAATTTATTTATTGTTTACGTTATTCTTTTTCCGAGAAAAGTCAAGACAATATGAAACATATTGATTTTTAGTTTCTAAAAAATCGGTCCGAGGCAAACTTTTATTAATTATGATTTACTTAATTAATTATGATTACTTTTAATTAATTATTAATGAACATTTTATCAAAATGTATCATAAAAATAACTTCTCTTCGGCGGGGAATCGAACCCGGCCTCTCCCCTTCCACTTTTAAAACTATTTTCTCAAGTACTAAATTTTCCCGGGAACACGGCTTATATCGTTAGATTTATATTTAAATGGAATACATGTTAGAATTTTTTAATCAAAATCGTCGGGACCGTTTTCGAGAAATAATGTTTTTCGCGTTTTTCAGAGTTTTTGAGAAGTAGCCCCCAAATTTGGAGCCAAAATTGATTTCTCTATTTCGTCTCGGGCTATGTTATTTCTGAATATTTATGCCAAAATTCGTCAAAATAAGCTCAGTAGTTTAGGCTCCAGGCGTCTGCACAGACGACAGACAGACATTTTTTAAAAACCACTTTTTTAGACTCAGAGTACCTAGAAATATGTAAATTATCAAAATCTCAAAAAAAAGGCGACATCACAATACTTTCTCTTAATATGAGAAAGTAAAAATGTGTGGTGTACAACTCGTGCTAAAAGTTCTCATAGACGAGTACGTAACTACTCGCTCCAGTGTTTCCCATTTATTAGTTGTTACGACTTTTCATTTCATAGTTATATTTTATTATCATTACATTTTGTCAAAATCTACTATAAAAATAACTTCTCCTCGGCGAGAAATCGAACCCGACCTCTCAGCGTTTGCATTTAAAGATAATTTCTCAGGAACTAGATTTTTCCTGAGGAAACAACTTATAGGCCGGACGTACAAGCCCGCCCTTTGAGGTTAGAACAAACAGTAAAATTAAAATTTTATTGGTTCTAAACAAGATATCAAAAATTTAAGTAAAGGCTTCATTCCCAATTTTATCTCTGCACAATTTGAGCCCTATTTCAACTTCCTGTGATAAATAGTAGCGCCACTTCAATACAACGATAAAACTCGTCGTATTGAGTTGAGATCCTGACCCAAAACATTCACGTCTGGTAACATTCAATCCACCATAATTCAAAAATTAGTCCGTTGATCTAAAATTTTAATTATACCATTTGAAAGCTACCATTGATAAGCAGAAGTTCTCCTGAAATCGCCACACTTCTAGCATCCCTAAATTAAGAGTAGAAAGCTCAGGAATTTCATGGTCGAATGTTAAAAATTCCAAATTTTCAAATGTAACAGGACTTAAAAGATGCTTAGCAGCTGATAATTTGGAAATAAATGAGTGATTCTGAAAGGGTTTTTTTATGCTCTTTAAAATTGTTCCTTAGCTCAATTTCTCTATCTCATTTAGTTTTTAAGATATTAGGCATATTTGTTTTGAAAATTTTCGTGAAACACTTAAAAAAAATAAATACGTGTGGTGTCGTGGGACACCCGGTAGGAACGAAGTTCCTTACGCTTTATATTAAATATAAATTATATAATTACACTGCTAAGTATATAATACTAACTACTTATACATGGCGGAGTTAGAATAAGAGACAAAATTAAAAGTAACTATTTGTACTAGCGGAGTTAAGACAAAATTAAAAGAAAAACTTTTTATTAACTTTGAAGAGAACGTCTTACAAAAAATGATGTATTGTAAATTGAGAAAAAAAGTTAATTTTGATTAGTTTATAGTTAAAGCAGATGGTTGTTAAGAAGAAAAGAACTGTCCCATCAGACCTCCGTCGGCGAATCTCGAATTAAAATATTATAATATAAAATATAAATTACCAACATTAAGAAACTTCTGCTTGTATCAGGTTGAAATTTTACATGCCTGTTTCAATTGTACTTTAGACTATGTGTAAGAAGTTTTATTGAAATCGTTACGTTAGAACGTAAGATATCGGTAAAAACGTTGTTTTCTTTATTTGAAACGTTTAGGTCCACTTTAATAAATTTAGCGATCTTAATCACTTCATAGCAGTGTCGGTGTTAATTTTACTAAAAAAATTTATTAAAAAAATTGTTTGTCTCATTAAATAGATGAAGTTGGAATTTTTTCCCGTCCAAAAAATCCAATTTTAAATTTGAAGCTTACGTTTACGCGAGCGTTGCGAGTGAACGCTTAGGCGGATAACGTTGTCCAACGAACTTAGCCTGGGCATTGGTAAAATGAACATGTGTACCAAATTTCAACTAACTCGGTGATCTTTTACTCAGTTATTGTCATAAGTTATTATTATTATTATTATTATAAAGAGAAAGTATTGTGATGGCGCGAAAATTCGATTTTGATGTATTTACACGTTCTGAGGTCCCCTGAGTCCAAAAAAGTGGTTTTTAAAAAATATCTGTCTGTCTGTCGTCTGTCTGTGCAGACGCCTGGAGCCTAAAGTACTGGGCCGATTTTGACGAAATGTGGCATGCATGTTCAGAAAAATCATTTCCCGAGGCGAAATCGAGAAATTAATTTTAGCTCCAAATTTAGGGACGCTCCAAATTTAGGGGCTAAATTTAAAAAAAAATATTTCTCGAAAACGGTTCCAACGATTTTGATTTAAAAATTATAAAATGTAGTCCATTTAAATACGAATCCAACGATATAAGCCGTTTTCCCGGGAAAAATCTACTTCCTGAGAAAAAAATTTAAAACGCGGACCGAGAGAGCCCGGGTTCGATTCCCCGCCCGGGAGAAGTTATTTATTATGATACATTTTGATGAAATGCTCAATAATAATTAAATGTACGTACGTAAACTAATAAATGGACGAAAGCACTGGGCTAAATAATTATGAACTCGTATATGAGAAAGTTTGTCTGAGTTGTCTCGGACCGATTTTTTTAAAATCCTTTATATTAACTTCATTTTTGTGCCTGGGTCCACTTGGGTGCCTGTCGTCAAATCTTTGGAAGGCTAGTTAACCCTCTTTCAGTCATCCAATCGAGCTGAAACTTGCCACATAGACTCTCTACCAATACAAAAACATTTTAACAAATTAATTAAATTTAATTAATTTTCCAATTTAATTAATTATTTTCTTATGGATGAATTAAATATTTAAAAAATTAAGTAATAAAAATATAATAAGCATTTAATTAATTAATTATTTATTTAATTGAAATAGTTATCTTTTTAAAAATGAATGGATTAATTAAATTAAAAAAAAAAAAGTAATAAGAATGAAATAAAATTTTAATTAAATAATTAATTTGTAGGTACCTATATAAAATCTTTGGAGGACGAGTTAACCCTCTTCCAGTCATCTAATCGAGATGAAACTTGGCACATAGACTCTCTACCAATACAAAAACATTTTAACAAATTAATTAATTTTTAAATTTAATTAATTTCCTTGAAAATGAATGGAATAATGAAATTTAAAAAAATTTAATTAATTAATTTGTGGGTATACAAAATCTTTGGAGGACGAGTTAACCCTCTTCCAGTCATCCAATCGAGCAGAAACTTGGCATATCGACTCTACCAATATAAAAACATTCTAACAAATTAATTAATTAATTTTTAAATAATTATTTAAAATTAAAATATATAATCACTAATACTTCCCCTCACAACCCAAATGCAAAAATATAAAGGATTTATAATAAAAACTTGGTTTTTATGGGCTGGTATTATTTTAAATGTAGTTATTCTGTCAAAAACAAAACAAAAAATGCATTTTACATTGAATTGAATTAGGATAAGTGTAATAGACCGGCCAGGGTCGGCCTGGAAATTGGAAATAAAATTAAATAAGTACATTGAATTTAAATTTGAGTGCTTAAAACTAAATCAGCCCAATTGCCGCCTGTGCTGTTTGGCGATCGAATTACAAACACTAATCAATAACCTAGCCCGATTGCTGGCTGGGGATTTGCCGATAGAATTAAATGCAATGAATTGATTATGGATGCCTAAACAAAATATCGGCCTAGTGCACACACTAGCGGCCCGGCTTTTTTGCCTGTGGAATTAAATGTGTTGAATTGAATTAGGATGGGTATACTAGACCGCCTTGTTTGCCGGCTAGGTTCAGTTTTTTAACGATGGAATTAAATACATTGAATTGAATTAGGATGGGTATACTAGACCGCCTAGTTTGCTGGCTAGGTTCAGTTTTTTAACGATGGAATTAAATACATTGAATTGAATTAGGATGGGTATACTAGACCTCCTTGTTTGCCGGCTAGGTTCAGTTTTTTAACGATGGAATTAAATACATTGAATTGAATTAGGATGGGTATACTAGACCGCCTTGTTTGCCGGCTAGGTTCAGTTTTTTAACGATGGAATTAAATACATTGAATTGAATTAGGATGGGTATACTAGACCGCCTAGTTTGCCGGCTTTTTTGCCTGTATTATATCCTTTTAATAGAAATTTCTGATATTCTTAAGTTTCCAAATCCATTTTTTTGTTTTTTATTGATCACAACAAGCAATCAAGAACCCAGTATATGGGGGTTTGATAGCTTAAGTTTTTTGTCAAGGTAATTTTTATAAGTGTGGCATTTTGTTAGGTTTTATTTGATTTTATTTCTGATTACAAGGTAGTATTTGAAATTAGAGTGTGTAAAGGGAGGAGAAATTACAATTTTATGCCATAAGACCAGCGATGTGATTATTAACTGATAATAATTAGAATGCCATTTCTTGCAGCGCTTTGTTTACTTTAACCCATTCAATGCGAGTGGATCCATGCCGTGCTAACACACCTGGCGGGTGGATCCAAGCCCTCCCCTGAATTAGATGGCAGTTTACAAACCAATCCCATTTATAATAAGAAATCACAACACACCCACATCCCATAGTAAAGTAAGGGCCTATAGTAGTGTAGATGATGCATTAAGAAATTTTGGGTTTGCTAAACCCGCATATAGTCATTCAATGTCAAGTAAGGCCTCTTTCACACGAGGCAACTTAGTTGATTAACTAGTTGACTGGCGGTTGAAAAGGAGTGTAGCAGGGTAGCAAGTGTTAAGGAATCGCCCGAACCCCTTCACACGAGTCAACTTGTCCGCCCAGGCACATGTGCCGCTCACGTTCTCATCCTAACTAGTTGATTCAACTAAAAACACACTACAAGGCATTAGGCCTTTCACATGAGTCAACTTAGTTGATTCAACTGGACTTGTTTGATATGGATTCTACTTTCTCTTCCAATTAAATTGAAGAATTTATCCTCGTGGCTTAGTAGTTTCGGATATAATTGTGGGAAAGCGCCCGTTTCCCGATTCTTTCAAGGGATGAACCCACATTCTTCGACTAGATTTTCTCCTTTTTAGGGTTTCAGTGATAAAACCAAAAAAAGAAACCCTTATAGTTTCGTCTGTCACTCTGAACGGTTGCAATTACTTTTGTATAAAAAGAGATAAATATTTGAAACTTTCCAGTCTTAAAGATCGATTTGAGGCGCACACAGGAAACATATAGCAAACTCAAAATTATCAGCTATTCAAATTTACGATTTTTTTGTTTACATTTTGGGTGGGGTATAAAATAAAAAGTATTGAAGAGTTGATTGAAGCGAGCTTCTTACATTCAACAAACTATGCATCTTGTCTGTCTGTCTGTGTGTAACCTTTACGCGTGTGACGATAACTTGAGTAAAAGTTGACCGATTTAGTTGAAATTTGGTATACATGATCCTCTTACTAATACTCAGGCTCAGTTCGTTGGACAGCGTGATCTGTCTAAGTGTTCGCGCGCAACGCTCACGTAAACGAGAGGTTCAAACATTAAATTGGAATTTCAGGACGGGAAAAGATTCTATCATCATCTATTCGATTAGAC
This sequence comes from Gerris lacustris, assembly GCA_951217055.1. Taxonomy (NCBI): domain Eukaryota; kingdom Metazoa; phylum Arthropoda; class Insecta; order Hemiptera; family Gerridae; genus Gerris; species Gerris lacustris. Next base: position 2,459,324 of record OX578278.1, on the reverse strand, counting down.
GAACATTTTTTTCAAATAACATTTTTTAGTAAATCCAACAGCGACACCGCTATGAAAATAAAGATCGCTAAAACTATTAAAGCGGACCTAAACATTTAGAATAGAGAAAACAACTTTTTACCGATATCTTACGTTCTAACGTAAGGATTTTAATAAAACTTCATATACACCATCTAATGCACAATTGAAACAGGCATGCAAAATTTCATTTGATACATGCAGTAGTTTGTTTATAGTAAAGAGATACATTTTATAATAATTGAAAAGGAGATGAGTGGTTAGACTCTAACGTTAGAGGAACAGTAAGAATGCGGGGTGTTTCCCTTACTACTAGCCGCTGTACTACTACTATACCAATTATCTATCAACTCATCATGATTCTATTCTAAAAAAATCTATTTTTTCAATATTCAATATATATTTATTACTATACGCTCGCTTCAATGATAGAGCCACGCGATGCCTAGTATTATCTATTTTTCTATTTATAAAACCAACGAAACCCTTTTTACGTGAGACTTCACGCACAAACAATTCTTTTACTCTTCTTCTTGCAGAAAAGTAAGCACAAGACACAAGAAGTACACGTACTCCTGCTTTCTCGGGTCCAAAAATCGTACTGAATCTCTGTTGGGAAGAGAAGTTGAATCAACAAAGTTGCCTCGTGTGAAAGAGGCGTGAAAAAGTCTTCACACGGGCAGTCAACTAGTTGAGAGTCAACCAGTCAACTAGTTGAATCAACTAAGTTGCCTCGTGTGAAAGAGGCCTAAAACACATACTTAGCCAATTTATTTATAACTTTCACTTCTCTATAGAAGATATTGCAGATAAACAAGAGAATTTTTCAAACCTGACATGTTTATTAATGCTCGTGTTGTTTAAGAGTGTTTGTTTCTGCAGAGATTTAAATTATTCATTGTCCACCTGAAAATTTAAGAAGAATATCTTAAAAATGTTAGATTTTTATTTTTTAATTTTTCAGACCATATTCACACTGTGAAACTCAAATCTCCTCTAAACTGCGACCAAGAGACTCAGCACTCAGCACGTGTAATTAGGCGGCGGTACTCAGGCGAGGATACTCCAGTACCGGCAACTGGGAGACTGTACAACTATGAAACCATGCGACTCTGCACGCTGGTCTCCTAGTCTCTCACTTTCCTACAAAACATTCCTTTTTAACTACCTATGTGAAAATTATAGATAATTATTAATTTAAAGTATTATATTTATAATAAAATTTATATTATATTTTCATATTGTATATTATATTTTATTATAAAATATTTATAATAAAATTATATATAATTATTAATTATTAATTAATTATTATTACCGGTGGTAATAATAAAACTGGATAATGATGTGCTCATCGCTACTAGAATCACTAGACATAGACATTGTTCAGGGACATAGATATGAAAAATACTGGATGTTGGAAGTGCACGGGGCCTATTGTCGGTGAAAACTAACTTTACTTTCTAAACGTGGTTTGATCATGCAACTCAAGGCGTGGTTGTGTGAAGATGAAGGAAGACTTGGGTCACGCAGTCTCCCAGTCTCCTGGTCATGAGACAACTTGAAACCAGATTTGCGTTTCATCGTGTCAATAGGGCCTAACTTTTCAATGTGACTAAGTTCTCACTGAAAGCATTCACAGAGAGTAAGTTTTTACTGTGAGTGAGCTTTCATTCCCGTAGGGGGACTTTGTCCCAAGGGCATCCACAAGACCCGATACACGCTCTTCTAATGTCCATGGGACTTCCAGGACATATCCAGTAAGGACAGTTTTTGGAAATATTCTGGATGCTTAAAAAGTAAATTTTTAAAAATAGTAGAGTTTTCAATATTCATACATATTATCATCAGCTACGGAAGTTACAATATAAATCCTTAATCTTTGGCCCTGGCCCCATTGAGAATTTTAACATTGAATTTACTAGTACTAGAAATATTATGTTACCCACACAGGTTTTGAACCCGGTACCTTCAGCGCATCAGTTTGATACTCTATCCACTCAGCTGTCATTTCCGATTTTGTGCAACCCAAAATGAATACTTAAACCTCACACATTAAATATATAACATTTATAAATAATTTAAATATATTTTAGATTGTTTTATTATACTTTCACTGAAACATCATCCTTTGTGTAACGTAGACGTAGTGTAAAACAAGGGGAACATAACCAACAAGATACCCATAGGAACCTTCAACCGGATGTCTATAGAATAACTTTAACTGGATATCCTACAATGGATATCCATAGGATACCCTCTTAACTGGAGATCCCGTTAAGGGTATCCACATGACGTCCTTAGAATGACCTAATGAGGCATCCACCATCCACAACAGGATTACTATAGAGGAACCCATGACCAATGATTATGGACAGGATAAAATCTGGACAAAAAGATATCCCAGGGATGTCTTTTGGATCAGTTGCGCTACTCGGGCTATGAATAAGTTTTAATAGAGAGTAAGATTTCACAGTGAGTAAGTTTACACCGTGAGTAAAACCTACAAAATCTCAGTGGAAACAACTAATTTTGCAAGAGACAAAATGTTTTATTAAATTTTACTCAATAAGATTATAACTATCTTGGTAATAAAGCAAACGAATGAATACACAAATAAGAATTTAATTAATTAATTACAAAAATATTTAATATCAATTTCAAGTTCAGCATTTAAAACAATATACTGAATTAAATTTATTTCTAATATAATAATGAAATTTAACATTCAGAGATCAACAAAATCTAAGTCAATAATAATTTACGGTCAGAGAATTTCAATAAAAATAAATAAAATCAAACATTACACCTACTGATTTTTATTCACTTATATAAGAGAAATATATAAAAGACAGTTATTGATTTGTTTTTATCATATCGGTAATTCTGATTAAACTTAATAACTCCTTAAATATAAAATCCAGAATTTGTATTACAATGCTTCTGAGATTACCGGAGATTTCAGAAGCATTGTTATTCTTGAGATGGACTTTTTTTTTTACTTTTGACTTAATTTTTGGAATCCTGGATTTTTTATTTTTTAAATATGAATAAAATAATTATTAAAAAAAAAAAACGACAACAAAATCTTCTCTGGCTATAAATTTCAATTTTTAAAAAATAATACATATCTATAAAACACAAGTATTTAGGATAATACTATACATTATAATTTTAATAATCTAAAAAAAAAAAAAAAAAAAAACAATTTATGCTGAAAATTAACACTTGAATCTAAAATAAATATTTGTCTAACTGCAATTTACAGATATAACAATCATAATTTAGATTTTACAAGAAATAATAACAAAGAGAACTTAGAGATGCACAGAGCGTTAAACACCCCTGGTTTAGAATGTTTCAATGAAAGAACCAATCTAAACAACTCAATTCTGTGAAGCCTCCTCTACAATAGTTGTACACACCTTCTACAATCCAACACCACTTACCATGTCCGACGTCTTGCAAGATATTATTATGTAGACTTTTTTTAGGTTTCTGTACGAAGAAAAAAAAAGAAACCTTATATAACAACCCTGTCTGTCTGTCTGTTGGCTTGTTTCAATTCATAAACTGCTATAGCTAGGAACATGAAATTTTGCACACAGGTGCATCTCGGCATTTGACAAAATTGAACGCTTTTTGGAGCTTTCACACTTAATATTTTCAAGATGACGGCCAATATGGCGGGTGACTAAAAAGAAGTTTTTAGTCACCATGACATGTTATACATCAATTTAAAGGTCCTGAAGTGTAGAAAAAGAATATGCAACTATTAAAATTTTAAACCTAATATTTTCAAGATGCCGGCCAATATGGCGGGCGACTAAAAAAAAGTTATTAGTCACCATGACATGTTATACATCAATTTAAAGGTCTTGAAGTGTAGAAAAAGTATATGCAACTATTAAAATTTTACACTTAATAATTTTAACTTAATTATACAGAAACCGGCGATTATCGCCTCTCATACTTACGTGAAGTGTGCCTTACTTGTTTATTTATCAAGTATAGATGTAGACAATTTTGTAATTGTTGTGACAATTTAGTCTATATATAAATGGCACTGAAGATAGTGGAAAGACTGAAACGATCGTCTGATTGTTATATATGTAAATTGTGGTTAGACAAATATATATTTTAGATTGAACAACTTGTGTTTTATTCAAGTATTAATTTTCATCATTGTTTGATTGCCACAAAATATCGGTCAATACAACCAATTTTTTAAAAAATTTAAAACAATTTATAATAATTATAAAAATTAAAGCTTTTTATTTAAGGACGGATTAGTTCCATGTAAGGCACCAAAAATATATAAAAATAAAAATTGAATACAGTTTAACCTCATTATAACGATCATGACAGCAAAATTAAAATATCAATATACTTTATACAAACAAAGAACGCTCTTTATTATAAAGTCTTAGCCAAGCAAAGTCCAAAATAGTTTTAAGAAAAATGTATTATTTCCGAATATGATTCCTGTTATTTAGGTTCATTGCTGTAAATATTTATGTTTCACAATTTTTTGGCTGTAAAACTTAAAAGAAAATTACTATTATAATTTATTCATTAATTATAAAGAATAAAAATACTAAACAGTAACGTATAACATACTATACAACGCATTTGTTCACAAGTTATTACATAACCTTCTCTTGTTTACGAGACGAGGTTCAATTGTAACCATAGAAAATAGATTGTAACCTTTCGGCACAAACATTTTTTGTGGTTTTTATCTTCTAGTTGACAAACCAACCGCATATCATCCATACATACATAGTTGTATGTATGTTGTATAAGCCATTTAGCAGGTCAGACCCTCCATGCACTATTGCAGCACCAAGTTCGTCAGTAAGGTAATGATAATAGACTTAATAAGGTTCTAAAGTCCGTAGTTTATTTTGACATTCTGTCATACGTACTTGTATTAGGCTGATTAGATAATTGTGGTCAAGTATTGCAACTCCATATAAATAAAGAATATTTTCAAGAGTTGAAGGCACAATTTTCCGCTATTAATGTGTGGAAAAAATCTCTTATGTAAAATTACTGTGACACAATAATTTACTCCTGAATTACAGAAAGTGGATCATTACAGAACAGATAGGTCAGTCACTATCTACTCTATTTTAGTTTCTTTCGTCTTTCATTTAATGTACCCATAAAGACAATAGGTTATTTCACAACCACTTTATGTGATTGATGTATTACAACCACTTTAAATGTCTACTCGATAAGTTTGATGCGATTAAACATCTTTTTGATGAGTTTAAACATCTACTCGATGTGTTTGATGAGTTTAAACATCTGTTCGAAGTGTTTGATGAAACACTAGAAGCTAAAAACCACGAAAAAATTGTGCGCCGGAAGGTTATAGTTGAACTCAACAACAGGTTATAATAATAGTTTTTATTTACCATATCAGTTTTAAGTTATGTTTCTTCTTCTTTAGCAAATTTTCATTGGAGTAATTTACTAATGTGCCTATTATATTGCCATATTTCATTTTTTCTTTCATTAATAAAAATAAATATTGTTTTGATCAAAATTGTTTCACTCCCTTTCAAGAAAATAGTGAGAAAGAGAGCTCGTACTTCACCAATTTTTAAATTCTGCAAAAACACTAAAAACGTTAGTGTAAACACAGACTCCTCAAAAAAAAAAGAAAAACTTTCTTTTGCCAGAAATTTCATTAATGTAAAAGAGTACTGTAATTTATATGAGAAAACCAAACAATTTTGACTGATGTAAGAAACGGTGGAAAATTAAATAAATTTACAACCATACTACTTTTATGAAATTTAAGTGAGCTGTTTTGTTGATTTCAAAGATTAATGTGATTATATCAACGTTAATTTTATACTCCGGGTACGGGGTATAATGAGGAGTATTTTTCTTAAAGTAGTTCCCTTTTCTTGCTTCCTACAAATACTTATATGTTACCTAATACTTAAAAATGATTTACTACATTTTACAATTTATTTATTAATTACTATTATACATTTACAGATAAATACTAAAAAAGTAACGCATAACAACTATTCAGTAAACCCATACTCCATACAACGTTCACGAGTTATAAGTTATAACCTTCTCTTGTTGTTGAGGTTCAATTGTAACCTATTATCTAGAATTGTAACCTCCCGGCGCAAAACTTTTTCGTGGTATTTAGCTTCTAGTGTTTAAACATCTACTCGATGTGTTTGATGAGTTTGTGATGCAGAGCTTATTCTCTCTTATTCCTCGTGGCCCCCGGAGGAACTTCTTTCCCTCCTTTCCCCTAACTCTGGTGGGAGGCCTCTAGCCTTCGTTTAGCTCTCTCTAACTTAGTTTAGTTTTGACTTGTGTCTCGTCTCATTATTTAGAATTGCACACCTTATATAATTTTCATTTCCACATCATAGACATACCGCACCTTAAACATTATCCAAATTTATTGATTATTTTCCCCCCAACCGCAATACAGTCCACTGCATTCAAGACCAGTGCACAGAAGTCTTTAAAAGAAAATAGTGTCAAAGGTAAAATTCTAAGGTGAGTAGACAATTTAGATAACAAGGTGGATCAAGTCTAGTGGTTCAAGGAGGGGGTTCGAGGAGGTGATCTTGTGGTTCGAGGAAGGGTCAAGGAGGGGTCGAGGAGGGGGCGTGGCTTAGGTAGTCGTAGACATGGACGAGGGGGGTAGACGAGGTGTGTGACCTTGGACTCAAGTGGGACCAGGTAAAAAGGAGAAGGAGGGGGGGGGGGGGGGTCGACAGTACTGGGGGAAGGACAGGGGGTCGCCATAACTACTCTAGTAGCTCGAGGAGGTGATCTTGTGGGTCGAGGAGGGGGTCTAGTGCCTCAAGGAGGTGATCTTGTGGTTTGAGGAGGGGATCAAGTGGTTCGAGGTGTGGGTCTAGAAGTTCGAGGTGAGTGTCTAGTGGTTTGAGGTGGTTAAATGGAGAGACGAGGGGAGTGACATAGAGGACAGTTTTGCTTGATGTTGATATCGGAGTGGTTAGCTGGGTGACTACACGAAGGACAGGACCAGGCCTGAGAGAGATTAATAACAGGACGTCCCGTTACTATACAAGCTGGGTACCTTGTTTCACATCCACTACAAGTACCTGACCTGAAAAACACAAACACCATACATTAGTTGGGAGGGGGGAGGGGTTGTGAAGCAAAGGGGGTACAAGTTACACATTTTTGTTGAAATGGAGAAAAGTGCAAGAATGGATAATTAATACATTGAATTGTTGGTGGAATTAGATTTCTGAACTTAAAAGGTATTCCTCAAAAATTGTGTCCAAGTCATTTGTACCCCTTTACTTGTCACCCCCTCAATCATCTGAGTGGTTCCCAGAACGCAATATTGTGTTCTGTTTGAAGGAATTTATATGGGCTGACATTATGTCAGAACAATTGTAGTAAGGAGTGATCAGGAAGATCCTGGATCCTCATGGACTGCTCCGCTATGGAATAGGAAAGTTTGAGAGATAGCATGTTCTCTTGGTTTCCATAAGAAATATGAATAGTTATATAAATCCTAAATTAATAATTAAAATCTGATATATACTGCATTTTAAATATTAAATTGGACTGGCAATGTACTAATTACCTTTAACCGGTTTGGAGCAGCAATTACGTACAGCAGTGGTTCCCAACCTGTTGAAGACTGCAGACCACTTAGCCTGAAATTGTATCATGTATGGAACCACTAACCTACAGTAATAAGGTAGACTACCAGCAAAATTCCAAGATTGCAGGTCAATAGGTTCCTGAGAAATCAATCAGAGGTATTTAGATTTTCTACTCCGGTAAAGGAGAATACCTCCTACAGACTGAGGAACTTTGGATTCTTCATTTTCTCAGCTACAACAGGTGTGACAGTTAGTACTGCTACACCACGTGATTCAGTTAGTACTGCTACACCATGTAATTCAGTTAGTACTGCTACATCACGCGATTCAGTTGGTACTGCTACACCATGTAATTCAGTTAGTACTGCTACACCACATGATTCGGTTAGTACTGCTACACCACGTGATTCAGTTAGTTAAATGGCAAAATAAATAAATAAGTTATAATGGTGGGTTTGAATGAGTCAAAGTACAGAGAGGAAAGAGTTGCATGTAGAGAGTTATACCAAGGATTGATGTTGATGGAGCAGGTTGGACAGGAGATGAAGTTAGCTCTGATATCCTTTGGAATATTCCTCGTAAATATGTCCATAGCAAGATCCGAGTACTCCTCCTTCTCCTTCTCTGATAACTAAAAATAATAGGTAAATAAACATAAACAATAGGTATGTTTAGTTTTAATAAAAATTGTCTGCCTTTATTTTAGATTAGTTGTTTCATTTATTTTTATTGGTGTCTTCAATTTTCTGTTTAATCATTACATTATTTTATAATTATTTAAAGATCTACAAATCATAACAAACATTTATTTTATTTGGAATAAATGTGGTTGCCTTGGCAATGTTTTATAAACAAACTATAAAATAATAGTCATCTTAGAGAATTTTTCATATTATAGAATCTAATTTTCCTTTTGAATTTAAAGAGTTAAGTTTTTAGTTTTTCATGTATCTAATTTAATCATCTACCAAAGCCAGATCTGGTATTTAAAGTTTTCTCTCTCATTATTATTATTATTTGTTTTTTCTCACACCTTTCAATTAAGCTTTACTTACTTTATTTATCTTCTGACTTATACCTTTGGGGCTCCACCTTTCTTTCTAAAACTCTACATTTTTATTTTATAATTCAGAACCTTTTATATCCATCAAATCAAATTGTTTATACTAAGAAAGTTAATTATTTGTAATTATTTATTATTATCTCACTCGATCTTTTGTAATTATACACCTAATTTAATATAAGTAATCATTAATAATTTATTATTTGAAACTGACCGACAACTTATATGCACTCAGATTATTCTTATTATTTAGCTTCCTTTTCTTTTTTTTCTGTATATTTTATTAGAACCTCTACCTTTATCTATCTTTTCCGGTTTTCATATAATTTACAAAATAGTCGTCGTGTGCAGGAGTTTTCAGTTAGGAGGCAATTTGCTGTGTCACATCGTTTGGTGTAAAATCTCAATACATATAACCAAATCTTTTTATAAATTATGCATTGTTTATGAAGTTAATTCATCATTCGGATTTTTTTATTATTTTAATTTTAACTTTAATTTTTACTATTATTCTTTTTTCTTTTTATTTTCTGAACTGCTACCATCGGCAGGTAAGAGGAGTTGAACTCTATTATTCTTTTCACCTCCCCCCGCCAAAACAGGTAACTACATAAGAGAAGAATCACACATCCGCAGTGCCACATTATACTCCTCATAGAACAGTAATTGAGTCATCAGTGAGTGAATGAGTGATCCACGAGTTATCTATCACAACATATGGTTGTTTAACAAGTTAGGCATGCAACCTGCCTACCGTCTGTTATCCCACGGATCATTTTTATAACAGGCATCTTAAATTGAATTTAAACATTTTTTAACTACCATTAAAATCACCATAGAACCAGATGTGGTTACCTAACACCATGAGGGTAGAGACGATTGGTTTACTGATGGGGATCAGATTGAGGCATTATAATACTGATGCCATTGTAAGCTCTGTCACAATAACAAAGTAAAAACGGCATGAGTACAGTGGGTAAGGTTTTCTATGACAAACTCCAATATAAGCCAAGTGCTTGACGGATATGCCATTGTATTCCAGGCAGAAGTATAATTGTTGTGTTAGATGCAACACTTGCTAACTCAAAATTTTTACAAATAAAATATTCAGTGCCCTTAAATTTATTTATACTGAATGACTCTATCATCTTAGTTTTAAGCTAATGACACTAGGTAGCTCACCACTCACATAAAAGACCTCATAAATGTGACAGTTAACGTATCAAATTTTGGATTTTGAGTTTTAAGTAGTAAATTTTGAGTTAGGTAGTGTTGTATTTAACTCGACAATATGCAATTCTAGCCGATTAGAAAAATTATGGGAAATTTAAAAAAAAGTGTGATGCTATATTATTCGATAGTGTATCAACATACATAATGCATGACGGCTATGAATAAAGTAGCTTAAACTCATTCAAGATTAAGATTATTATAAATCTTTTATGTAAAAAGAAAGATGCCAACTTAATAAAAAAAATACTCACGTTGTTAAGTGATTCGAGTTTCATGAATGCCTTGGAAGCAGTTCCGAAAGAGTTGGAGCCACAGGATGCCAGCGCTAGCAAACAGTAAATCTCCTCTGTTGGGAGGATGTCTTCATAAGACTTCAGGTAGAGCGCTGTCACCATGGCTCCCTCGTGATAACCTAAACACAAATACACTCTTTCATTTAGCATATTAGTAAGGAAGAGACATTTTTATAAATTGCTCCAGGTCTTTTAAACAACTTTACTTCCTGCTGCCTAATCTGAGATGTAAGTAATTGTCAACAAACTAAACCGCTTAGAAGAGGTATAGAGAGATAAGAGTAAATAAAAAAAAATTTTAAAAAAAGTAAAATAAATAAATAAAAAGGACCTATTTTCCGAGACGGACTTTTAATACTCCATTTTCAAACAACTATGTCAATTATCGAAACAATCCGATTTATTCCTGATATTTTCCTTTCATTAACTGGGCTAAGATTAATATTTTTTCTTTAAAACAAAAGAGCATTTAGGATTATATCAATAAAAATACGTGTGTGCCATGACACTGCCAAAACTAGCTCACCACAGTAAGCCCGAAAATTGTGAATTGCGTAAATCGAAATGTAATTGTGAATTCATGTATCAAATAAACAGTTCTAATAATGTGTGCATGTGTTTTTTGTCATATCCCCTAATCCTCTATGAGTATGTAGGTTTTACTTCCAACTTTCGAGCTTACTGAAGTTAATTAGCTTTATAAAATGAAATCTTCGTGGTGTGGCCCCATGTTGTTTGAGCCCCTAGGCGGCCACCTAGGCCTAAATCCAGCCCTGATTTAAGCAACTGGTAATGTTTAATAAGTTCAGTTATTTTTGATAGCACAAGAACGCAAAATCACAGGGATCACAGCTAAAGGTACATGTAGAGTAGAAATAAACGATCAACTCATCAAGTTGTTCTGATAACAGGGATAAACCTACCACATCAAACAGTTTGGTTCGAGTTCAGGAGCGTTCCATTAAAACAAAAATTGGCAACTGATACAAAGATCGCACATGCACATTATGTCGATCTCGGACTAATTCGAAACTGGTGGTTGGAACAAATCTTATGTTTCCCCCTCTGTAAGTTATCTTATCTTTCACATGGCAAGAGGGGCCTCAGCCTCACAGAGACTCACAGAAAATGTTTATTATAGATAATTAATATGTATAAAATTATAAAAAAAAAAAATAATGATCATAAAATGTTGTTCTATCTTCCTTTATTGATTAACACAACTACAATTGTAATCTCAAAATTCTCAGTATGTTGAAGTAATTTCTGTTTTCCTTGACGTCCCTATGACTATAATTCCAAGTTGATGGGATCACAGCCACTGTAACTCGAAGCTCTATTTACCCCTACCACTAAAATATAAGGAGGAGATTCTCCCCCCCCCCCCCTTAAAAGTTGACGATCTTTCTGCTAAGATTAATTATCTTTATTTAAAATTGTTCAAACTGATACGCTTCAAGAAAGTGATAAAGAGCTACCAGGAAAAATAAAACCAAGCAGATATAAAAAAAAAGGTAAAAAGCACTTGAACGAGTGAGACCTTTTTTGGAAACTTGTGGCAACACTTTCAGTGCCCTGACAGTTTTATGGACAATCGAAGAGGAGAGAGACTCAAGCAAAAATCCCATGCACTTGATGATACATCTTGATCCAAGATGGCGGTCATTTATACGTCACAACGATACTCCGGAACCAATAGCACACGATCCATGAAATGTGTTAGCTAGTTTCCTTTTAAATCTTAAATAACTTTTGTAAAATTATTTTTCTAATCAACCAATTTTATTCAAGATAAGTGATCAGTTATATGCAAAATATGTCAAAGCAATATCTCCAGCATCGACTGCACTAAATCATTGACATTTTGTAGGTAGATCCCTCTTAACTTCTAGGTGTTGGTTAAAAATAATACATTACGCGTCGAGTGCGGAAAGTAGCATTTTGCATGCAACTGTGGAGTTTGCACCCGAGCGATAGCGAGGGTAGTAAAACCACACGAGCAATGCAAAATGCCGTTTTCGCATGAGTTGCGTACCGTACTTTATCTACAATTGTTAGATTTAAATAATAAATACAGAAAAAAATAAACTTGCTATATGTAAGTTCGTATCTCTCTCTTGATAAAAAATGGCATTAATTCTTGAATTGTATTTTTTGCCGAATTAATTATTTCTGGAGGAGTATTATTCTCCACATTTTCGTCAAAGTCACTTGATTTACTCATTGTTTTTCACTAAATACTCGATATAAACAGTTACTTCAATAAAAGAACAGCAAATTCGTTTTGTTAAATGTAAACAAACTTGCTAATCTTTTGTAAAGCTGAAGAATTCCTCTTCTTTACTGTGCTAGCGTGGTAAAGAAGAGGAATTCTTCAGAACTATGAGATGGGCATGCGCAATGAATACAAGTACATAAATAATCACTTTCTACGCATCTAAACAGAGATATAATGTTTATATTTCGTATCAATCGTAGATAAACTTGTTTATATCCGTCTTCGGACTCTGCATGTCCCCACATCAGAACTCCATAGGTCATGTGGCTCTCAAAGAGACCATGATATGCCGGCTTCATAGTCTTTTCTGGCAGATTCCTCAGCGTGCTGAGTAGGAATAACTGGGATGACAGCTTCGTTTGTACTTCTCCTATTTGATACTTCCAAGTTAATTTGTGATGGTAGCAACCAATGGCACTAAATCTTGAAGTTTTTCAATTTAGCTTTCTTTTGTGACAAAAAAAATAATTTAAAAAGGATTTCCTATCGGGCCATTTTTTGATTGAAGAAGGCGGCTGTATTAAACCACGTTCCCTCACTAGCATAATTATCACCACTTATTTGAAATGTTAAAATAAAATCTTACATAGTGTGATCATTTCAATGTAATAGAAATAAGGGGAGGAAACAATTCTGCAGTTATCAAGATATTCTAATTTAGTTAAATTATTTTAATGCATCTTACGGTAATTTATAAACCCGTCAAATTAAAAACAACACACTCTGCAGCAAATGCAACTAGTTAAGTGTAAAGAGGAGTAGTTACCCTCGTAAAGTTGTCTCTGCGCCAACATGAGGAAATGGTACGCCTCGGCACCTCTCCAAGCATTGTCCAGAGTCTTTATATCCATGCCTGTCTCGTAGTTATCTAGTAGAGCCCAACTCCTCTCTACAACACAAAGTAACAGTTATTTATGTAACTTGGCAGCAAAATGGCATTTTACTGACGAGTGATTAGATTAGCCTCTGAGCCGAAGGTGAGGACAGGCTATGATAATTAACTGCCGAGGCGAAGCCGAGGCAGGTAATTTGTCAATTTGACTGCCGAGGCGAAGCCGAGGCAGGCAATGAATAAATGAGGCAGAAATGTTTCCTCTGCTGCCTTTTTGCATACAATATTTTATCTACGGGCGGCAGAAAAATGAAACTGCTAAAATACCATCTTTATTAATATAACATAGTTAATTACTATGTGTCATATTAATAAGATAATAACATAAGGATTAACTAAAATTAATGTTGATAAAGAAATAAAATATGAAGCTTGGGAATAATAACAATTGTGAATAACAAACATAACTTCATTAACTTCTGAATGAATAATGCACATAATATAAAATATTTATTTATATTTTTACTAACAAATTACTAAAAGTATTAAAGATATCTTCTACTGCTTAAAAGAAAAGGATTAACTAGGATAAATCAAGAAAAGTAGCTAGTCTAATCTAGAATGACTTCAACAATAATAATATGGATGTTTACATGAAGCTGCAGTATGGCCAGTGACTCCGCTATCACTTAGCATTTTTTATTTAAAGATCTACTATTCATTGAACTTATTTAACAGAATTAACAAATATAAACAAATTATTTAAATATTAAAACGTTTATTTATTAAATTTTACTTATTAAACTATAATATATAATGTTATAAGATAGAGATAATAGTATTAACTTTTTTTTACCGCCTAGGCAGTAAAATCACATTTCTCTGCCCGAAATCAGTTCAATAATGCCTCATTTTGCTGCCGCAAGTAGATAAAATCCATTAAACTCCTCATACATGACCTCGGGATATCCTACCATGACCTCTTGGTTAAAAAAAGAAGTTCAATCTGACACGGCTGAACTTCATCCTTATTAGAACATTGAATATAAAACAATAAAATCAGCCAGTCCGTGTTTTGCTATTGTACTGATACTGAGCGCTAGACTTGGTTTCTTATTATGGTGCGTGTCATCCTACATTTACAATCCAGTATTGTGCTAGATTTTTAGTGAATATGGCGGCTCAACTGAAACAAAGAAGGGTTGTGTGTACATTACTGTAGAAGTTAGATGTTCTTAAACAGGTTGACAAAGGCGAGTCCATTCTAAAACAAGCATCAGAGGTGGGAGTTGGTGTAACAACAATTAAAGATTGTTGTAAAAGGGTCTGATAGAAATTTAAGCATATTCCGGATTAGTACTAATCTACATACTTAGATTAGATTACGTACATTTATTTTTAACAATAAATATTTAAATTTTTAAGTTTTAGGTAGTATTCATACTACGGAAAGATTAAATTTTACTTTAAATCAAATTATAATTATCATTAACTACGGGAGACATAAAGAAAAAAATATACCCCCGCACCGGGACATGAACCACGGGCCTCCTATAAATCCGTAACAGGCGCTCTTACCAACTGAGAATGATTTATCTCTGTCGTTACCGATACAAATTCCCTGAATCCAAGCTTTCAATCTTTTCTACAAGTCTAGCAAGCCAAATATTCACGGCAATAGAATTAGACCGAGAATTAACGCTTATAATTATAAAGTACTCAATTAGTACCTGTATCTAGTACAATCAATTAGAAATTAAAATTTTTAAGTTTTAGGTCGTATTCATACTATGGAAAGATTAAATTTTACTTTAAATCAAATTATAATTATCATTAACTACGGGAGACATACGGAGAAAAATAGACCCCAGCACCGGGACTTGAACCAGTTGGTGAGAGCGCCTGTAACGAATATATAGGAGGCCCGTAGTTCAAGTCCCAGTGCAAGGGTCTATTTTTCTCTGTATGTCTCCCGTAGTTAATGATAATTAAAATTTGATTTAAAGTAAAATAAATATTTAATTTTTACTCTGAAATATTCGCTTTTCTTTGTCCCTCGGATTATACAATCTTTTTTGAGTTGCAACCATGCTCCGGTCCCGTAGGTGACGGATATGAGGGGTTCTACTGTATTACCAACTACAACCCCAGTGTACCATTCACACTAAAGATGCACTTTCTGCATCCAAATGACAATATTAGGTCACTACATGAATGCTCCTGTTCAAAAATGAGTTACTTTATTGTTGGATTATTACAGTATGAGTAGATTAAGTAACAGATAAATATAACATATATTTCTAGAAATACGCACCCTTGTTAAGTTTACGGTAATTGTTGTGTTCTTCAACTAGTAGAGCTGCAAGGACGTAGAGTTTCTTTAGTCTCAGTGGCTTCACTTTCTTACTACCTTCCTCCTTAGCTAACTGGAACATACAGACATACACAACTATACTCACCTCTACCAAATATCACAAGTATTATTTAGAAAATTGAGTTAAGACCATCAAAGAGGTTATTAAGGGGGTTGTTTTGACTTTTTTCTCAAGGTTTTTATACAGTTCAAAAGGGGACCCTAGATGATCAATCATACTGACAATTGATAAAAAGGCAGCCAATCTTCAACAATACTACCAGTATGATTGAATGTTTAGTGTGATGATTGAGCTATTGAAGAAAAAAATTGGTTCAAAGCTTTGATGAAGAGAGGTGGGAGTAATACTGTCAATTCTTTTGAGAATGTACAGGGTTGCTTCAATCATTCCATCAGTCTTCTTGTACTTGCAGATATGGATGATTGCAGTCTGCCGTCTGTCAATGCTGGTGATAATAATAAGAAAGTGCGTCGGAGTCGGAGGTTCATTAAATAGTAAGGAACATTACCACAGCTGTAAAGGTTATAAAAATAATTGCTTGCATACAAGTCTACAAGACAGTGAGACATTTTCATGCAACGCTTTATGGTGCCATTTTAGGGTTTTGTAGATACTTCTCAAAACCCTTATGCCGAGGGTGACGCTCTTTGGTTCATAGAGCCCGAACAATTTAAGCTAAAGATCTGAAATTTGAAACACTGGTGCAACTTTTGGACCCAACCACAGGAAAAATATAAAGAAGTTAAAAATCAAATATGCGCATGCACAATTCGCACAAATGTGGTAAACTCAAAAAAAAATTATAGTGGGGTATCAAATGAAAGTTGCTGAATAGTAGGTTACAAATATATATATGCTTTTTTTTTAATTTTACATTCTTTATTGGTTTTAAAAATTAAAATACAGTAGAACCTCGCTTAGACGACCCTCAATAACACGACAACCTCAATTACAAGTGCAATTTTCATCCCCTTGAGATTGCCATAACACATAATGTTAAATTAACCTCTATAACGCGACTATTATTATCCAAACAACCTCAATAACACAGATTTTTTTCCAAATCACATTAACTCAGAACCTCTATAACAAGTCGTTTTGAGAAGTCAGCCTCTATAAAGCGACTCTACACAGGAATTGGTCGACCTTGAACAAGTCTAGACTTGAAAACCCCTCCCTTAACCTCGATAACACGACTGATAGCCAAAATACCCTTGATAACACGACCCTCAACAAAGAGAGCAGCAGTGGCGGGGGGAGGTGAAAAGAATAGAGTTCAACTCCTCTTACCTGCTGATGGTAGCAGTTCAGAAAATACCAAAAAAAATTATTGTAAAAATTAAAATTAAAACAATAAGTATATTTTATAAAAGATTTGGTTATAAAAATATGTACTGAGATTTTACACCAAACGATGTAAGACAGCAAATTGCCTCCTAACCGAAAACTCCTGCACACGACGACTATTTTGTAAATGATATGAAAGCCGGAAAAGATAGATAAAGGTTGAGGTTCTAATAAAATATACAAAAAAAAGAAAAGAAAGTTAAATAATAAGAATAATCTGTGTGCATATATAGGTCAGTTTCAAAATAATAAATGATTAATGATTACTTATATTAAATTAGGTGTATAATTACAAAAGATCAAGTGAGATAATAATAAATAATTACAAATAATTAACTTTCTATAGTTTAGTTCAATTAGTATAAACAATTTGATGGATATAAAAGATTCTGAATTATAAAATAAAGTTTTAGAAAGAAAGGTGGGGCTCCAAAGGTATAAGTCAGAAGATAAATAAAGTAAGTAAAGCTTAATTGAAAGGTGTGAGAAAAAACAAATAATAATAATAATAATGAGAGAAAACTTTAAATACCAGATCTGGCTTTGGTAGATGATTAAATTAGACACATGAAAAACTAAAAACTTAACTCTTTGGCTTCAAAAGGAAAAATTAGATTCTGAAAAAAATTATATATAATTCTCAAGAATGACTATTACTTTATAGATTGTTTATAAAACATTGCCAAGGCAACCACATTTATTCCAAATAAAATAAATGTTTGTTATGATTCGTGGATCATTAAATAATTATAAAATAATGTAATGATTAAACAGAAAATTAAAGACACCAATAAAAATAAATGAAACAACTAATCTAAAATAAAGGCAGACATTTTTATAAAAACTAAACAGTCAGTATGATTAACTCAGATTGTCAATATGATTGAATATATAGGATCGGTCACCTTAGAGGGCTCTGATCATGACCTATTGATTATACCTGCAACAATAATGAATTTGTTCATTTTGAGAGCGAATGGATAAATGGGACGACCCAGCCAAGTGAAATGTTAAAGCAAGTTAAAGCTATTAGCCAGCTAATCCAGCCAAAATTACTTGGCCTAATTACTCTACTACACTTACTATCTTGCCCTAATTACTTAATGAAGGGTTTGTATCACTTGTTAAAAGAAATATTAACACTGTACTATTATAAAATATAAGTTTATTTGTCTTGACCACAATATTTAAATTTAATTCTAAATCAGACCGGTTTCAGCCTCTAAAATACTAAAATATAACAGGTATATAGAGTATGACGGCTCTCTTCAGTGCCTTATATTTATAGACTGACGAGAAGGTAAGGTGGCAAGTGTTTAGGACATAAGGTCGGGAGGGGTGTGGGGTTCATGGAAAAGTGGGTGTGATGGGTTTCCAATCGGATTAAGAGCTAGGGCCAAGCTCTAGGTCTAGGAGTGTAAAGGAAGTATAAATAATATGTACAGAGAATTAGACAACTTGAAAATTACAGGTTTGAATAATAATGACTAAACTTAAGTTATAACTATGTTAACTAGAATCTAAGAAAGGGGAAGTTCTAAACATATCTCAAAATAACAAATAATAAGAAAAGAGTAAGTAACATTTAACATAATTAAACTTATTTAACCTAATTGTACGGATAGCAAGCCTTATAAGAGTAAGTGTAATAAATGCTATGAGATGATGAAGTTGACAACTGTTATTAATAGTGATAAGGAACTGTGTTGTGTTAAAGGAGAGAGTGAGTCAAGTGTTTATTATTATAAGGGTTTGACTAGTATTTAAATATTGTGGTCAAGACAAATAAACTTATATTTTATAATAGTACAGTGTTAATATTTCTTTTAACAAGTGATACAAACCCTTCATTATGTTTGATTTCCACAAAATCTCAGTCAAAACAACAAACTTCCTAATTACTTAGCCAGCTGGTCTAAATAGCAGAGACATAAGAACCCTATAAAGATTGGCATATGGACATAAACACCCTTACCCATAGATACCTGCTTGAAAGTGGTCTAAGATCTAGATGTCCTCAATGCTTAGGGTAAGGATACCCTTGAGCATCTGCTCCAAATGAGCATGCGTTCGCTCTATTTTGCTCAGATGTGGACAGGGTGAGCCAAATTGATGCGCATGCCTCAACCCAATCCGAGCTATATTGGCACATCAAGTAAGTACAAGCCGGGTATGTATTCAGTAAGGACTATTACCCGGGATTATTACCCTCCTGACTGTTTTGATATGCTAACACAGTGGCTTATTGCTCATGCGCCCTCTTCTCCTCATACTTAACAAGAGTGCATGCTCATTCGGGGTGAATGCTCAAGTATATCCCGTCTTCAAATACCTCTCTCACTGAGAATCACATAATCTCAGTGTGTAACTGCGAAGGGATACACAGAAGGAAAAAAAACTATCCATTTTTACTTTTGCTGTCCCCTATATATTTATAATGATGTATTTTGACTTGGGTCTTCAGGGGTTATAAAAAACACTTTTTATGTATAAAAAGGTGATATTTCATCCCTTAATTGGGATATCTTCAAACCTGCAACAATTTAATTTATTAGCTATAGTCATTTTTTATAAAAATATTAATTACTAATAATAACAATTAATTAAATTTAATTAATTTAAAAAAAAAATTAATTAAAAAATTAAAAATATTTTAGGATGAAATTAACAATTAATTAAATTTAAAATTATTTTATGTGTGGTCTTATCTTTAAAAGTCATTCTTTATACATAAACTTTTTAATAGTTTTAAATTAAAAGAAATAATTAAATTAAATAAAATAAAAATAGAAATTAATACCTTGTTTTGAAGTCAATTTTACATTTTAAAATTCTTCACCAGTAATTTGGTAAAAAGTCTGCATTTTATCAGGGTATAAAACCTGATGTGAGTCAATAGGGCTCAATCAACTGACTGACAAAACCAAGGTAATAGTTTCTTTTTTACAAATGTCTAAACCCAGATTAAATCACTGACTTGTTTTACATTCTTGCACTGTGTCTACTATATGGCTTATTCAAAAAACTAATATATAATTTACTTTGGAATACAATTGACAAAATAAATTTTTTACAACTGCCAATCAAAAAGTAACAATTAACAAATTACCTTATAAATTAAACATAAATTATAAATTATTATTTACATTCAATATAATAAATCAATAAAATAATTATAAAAATGATTTTATCCTATTTCCGCTTTCACATAAATGCATTAATTAATGGTAACCTAGAAAATAATCTTTAATAATTGTAAGTAATGACATAATCCATAACATAGTTATGTCAGTGAATCTTTAATTAATACTTTAGTTACTTAAATATGAATTTATAAATAAAATAAAATAAATAAATAATTGATGAAAGTAACAATTTAATATTTAATTTTGGTAACAACAGTATTAACAATAATCAGTCAAAATTAAAAATAAAGTCAACAAAATAAACACTAAAAACATTTATATGGTAACCAAATTTATATACATTTGTATATTTATAAAAAAAAAAACTATAATTGTGAATGGTCATACATCAGTTATGATCAAGAGAATTAAACAGAATATGAGTTATACTAGTGAATGGTAATAGTTACATCAAACATGAGGTTGGCTGCGTCAAGGAAGCGATTAGCCTTACGGTAGAGTTGTATGGCGTCAAAATGTTTGCCCTTCTCTAGTAGAAGAGCAGCGGCTTGGTCCAGTCTGTCAGCTATGTGCGGCAGTATGGAGTGGGTTTCCGCAAGGGACACTGCCTGGTCCCATTCGCTCAGGCTTATACACCCTTCCACTCCTCTCTCCACTAGGCCACACTGTCAACAAAAGTATACCAATAATAACAACATTACCACAGTATGCCCGTTATGAGTTGTCACTTTTGTCACAACGGGGGAAAATCAAAAAAAAAATTAGGGTAGGGAGCCAATGAGAAGATTTTGAATTAAAGAAGGTCAGGTTAACTATGCAAACATCTTAGAATAACCTGCTAAAAGTCGACCAAGAAGTCATGGAAATCTGAGGAGTGCGCTAGTGTCATTTTTTGGTGTCATGTATAGTCAGGTTTTATTAAAATAGACCACTGTCAAAAAAAACACAGTGTTGTTCTTTTGTTATTAATAATTTTATTTTTGATAACTTCAATATTTTAAAAATATTTTTTGCAACAGGCAACACTGTACCTGATAAGAAATCACATTATTTATTGATTTTTCATAGTAATAATATTAATATTCTTTAAATCTATATAGATTTTCTTCTTTCTTAACCTTATTTTTTCTTCCTCTTTATATCTGAGTTTGATTTTTAATGTGTTACTTTTGTATTTCTGTTTGTACACTATATCTAGTCCTATAATATTAAAAGTTGCTTTGTATTACAATAAAATTAACCCGTAACTGGTGAGGTGCTTTTTATGTTACTTAACTGGTGAGGTTGGGTTACAGATACCCAGAACTTTTCCCACCTCTCAGCAAATTTACTAGTTGGGATAAATTACAAAAAGTTGCATATATAGTATTAAAAGTAACTTTTATTTATAATCTATAACAATTCTTTGCACATAAAAACTAAATGGGGCCAACAAATAAGAAAAGTAAAAAAAAAAAATAATGCAAGTACGATACAAATTTTGGGTATTGTTTAATTTAAATAATTTGAATATTTTAATTAAAATTTTGAGGAAATATTATTATATTTATGAAATTTAATGTTAATACTAGTAAAAAAATTAAAAATTAAATTGTTATTTTATAAAAACAGTTTTTACTATTCAAATTACATAGTAAAAAAAAAATAAGTTAACTGGTGAGGTTGGGTTAGGAATACCCTGAATTTCTGGAAATAGCCCAAAAAACAAAATAACTCACGTTTAGCGCAACCTAAGATCTTCAAACCAACAGACAATAAACTGATTTGAAGATACATGAGAGGACACAGGTCCCAGCCTAACCCTCTAGTGATAATTTATAAACAAAGTATTCCATGGGTATCTCACACCCAACCTCACCAGTTACGGGTTAATCTTATTTTTTCTTCCTCTTTATATCTGAGTTTGATTTTTAATGTGTTACTTTTTTATTTCTGTTTGTTAACTGTATCTAGTCCTATAATATTAAAAGTTGCTTTGTATTACAGTAAAATTAATATCTATTTTGTTATAAAAATAATGAGATTCTAAGAGTTCTATAAGTTTCACTGGTTATTTTATTTATAAAAAATATAATGGGGGAAAAACAAACTAGAAATTCGCTAATATTATTTCGATTAATTGTCATGGAGAGCAATCATTTTTATAAAAACAAATACACATATTAGGTTTGTTCCAACCCTGTTATTTGTAGCGTTCTTTGCATTTGCATCGTTTAGGATAGTTGTGACTATAATCCGTACTGTATAAAAACAAACAAAACATGAAACCTTACAGATTGGAAACCTTCTTGTTGTTATTCGTGAGATTTGACATAACTACGCATATCATACAAACTAGAAATGGGTATTGTCTTAGCACCCGACTGTACAGACTTCGGCAATACTCGGAAGTTCCGACTTTAAACGAAGCTAAGCTTTCAGTTTCTCCCGTGTTCATGACTTCTTGGTCGACCTTTAGTGGTTTTACTTTTCCCTAACATAGGTTGGCCAATCTGAGTGTCTAAAGTCACAACTCATAACACGCATACTGTAATAACAATAACATTAATGGGTTATTTATCCGAAAAGTGGGTCTATTTAAGTTAGCTATTTGGGAGGGGGGAGAGGGGGGGGGGTAAAAAATTGTTGAACAACTTTTTTTTTTAGTTCATTGGATTAAAATAACTCTAAATATAAATTTAGGGGCTGAAGAAAAGTAAAAGTAAATTAAAAAAATAAAAGGAGAAAAACAGGACACCAAATAAATTGGGGTAAAAAAGGAGATCTAACAGGTAGGTAAATAATTGGTGGGAGGACTGAAAGGAATTGGATTTTATTGGTAGTGAGTTATTTCCAGTGAGTTAGTACTTTAGCTCCAGGTTCAAACAGCAAATTTTTTATTGGATTAAATCAATTGACTAATTATTACAGAGCTACAGGAAATAGAAGTTTCAATTTCAAAGTTGTTTTGCGTTTGGGAGATTGCAAATTTCAACTCGATCGGACCACTTTTTGATTTTTCACGATTTTTTAAAATGTTTGTTGACTCGGCAAACTGGGTTCAAGATGATGGAAAATGTTAATTTTCTAGGCGGCACAACCAGAAGTAAGGATTGATTTTTCTACTATGATTCAACTCTCTAGGTTAAATATCATGGGTGCTACAATGATAACACACATACATACACCATAGGTGAGGGAAAGTAAAAAAAAACTATCAAAATGATCAGAAATAATAAAAGCAATAATAGCAGCACACTAGACTGGAAAAATGGACAGTAACAAAAATCCTGGGAAAAAAATAGTTGCTCAACATATAATGGAGAAGAAAAAAATGTCAAGATAAAAAGATCTTTTTATATTCTACGTTTTTAAATTTTCTGTTGAATCGTATGTAATGTTGATAATATAATTGTTATTGTTATATAATATATAATGTTAGTGAAAAAAAAAAAATAGTTCCGCATTTATTTACTTCACATAAATGACAACCATCTAGAGAGCTGATCTTAAACCTATAAAAGGACAAATCTTTGTACAACGGATCTCCCCAACACCAAATCTAAAGCGTGCCATCGATATATTTGAAATAATATAATCGATATTTCCTATTTTGCTGTCATTCAATGTTTATCTATCACAAATTTGAGACCCGTCAAAATGAAGATTGCGTAAATATGGGAAATGACAAAACAAATAAAATAACTTGTGGATTTTTTCCGAACTAACTTTCCGTACAGCAAAATTTGCTGAAAACCAATTAAATTCTGCAGAAAGATGGCTAAAAGTATTAAAATAATGCATTGTCATCGTGTTCTGAGCTATGCTAAAAGTTTCAAATGTCTAGCTATTCGGGAAGTTAGTTAGAAATCGATTGCCAGATTTGTACCGGACAAACAAACAAACAAGAAAGCAAGCTAATAAAAACGTAGTAAAAAGATTAATGAGAATTTACCTCTTTTGATTTTAAGTAAAACTTGTTTGATTACATTAGTATATTATGCTGGAAAACCAATGGATAGTTAAACTTGCCTTGTTTCTCCTCTGTACATAGAAATCTGAATGTTCTCTCTGTACTGAAATACTGACTATACCAGGCGGAGTGAATTACCTTGATGAAAGTGTTAACAGCTTGGGAGCACATGCCGACAGAGAGGAATATCTCGGCAATATCTTTAAGCAAGGGATATTTGTCTGGTAAGCCGGCAGCACACTGCTCCAGCGAGTCGTAATCCTCCAGCATCTGGTAACACTTTATCAGTTTCTCTGTGTTCTTGGCTTTCTCGTAGTATTCCTTAGCACACTCCCTGCAACAGAATTATAATAATAATTGCTCGTCTGACACTTCCAAGCCATAGCCTCACTTTATAACCAGTCATTAATCAGAGGCTATAGGTTGATAAGTTGGTTAGGATTAGGGGAAGAGTATCTCAGCAAGAGAATACCAATGAAAAAAGGAATGTCAGCCAACTAAGGATATGTAAGAAAGATTATTGTAACGCTATTCTATTCTATTCTATTCATTGTTCAGAGGCATGCATTTACATGTAAAGCGACAGCTTATTTCCAGCTGTTCTCTTATAGCATCCACATTCTTTCCACAACCTCATCAGACCATCTTAACAGTAAAAATACTATTCAATATTTTTTTTTTTTTTTTTTAATAATATTTTTTTTTAGAAAAAATGTTTTGTCGTGATTCCTCTAATCCTTTCAATGTTTAGATATTGAGATACTACATATGATACTAACATACTCAGAGAAGAATTATTTATAAGGTAAAAGCAAAAGTTCCTTCAATTGGCTGAACCAATCATTGGCTCTTTATAAAGTTTGTACTATTGGATGTTAGTTCTTCAGATATTTACTAAAATCAAACCACAAAAAAAACATATTGGCTTGACCTATGTTAGCGAACGAACATTTTCAAAAATGAATTACATTAAATCAAAATTCCGGTCTTCTCTCACAGATGAACACTTAAAACCGTTATTAATGATTGGTACAACCAAGTTTGAGCCTAAGTGGAAAGACATTTTAAGTACAAGTGCAAAGCAGTTTCAATCAGCTCACTGAAGCTACATACATACTTACATACAATTTTGATATTTTGATTATTAACTTTGTAAAATGAAGGACTAAATTTTTTGTAATTCATAATGTTATTGTTGTAATTTTATATTTGTGTGGTTAATTACAATCATTTTAATTTATATTTGAGTGTTTTATTTTCTGCAGTAAAACTAGGCTAGTAACAGAATAAAACTTTATTAACATGGTGTTTCAGCTAAAACCAAAACGGAAAATTAACCTTCTATAAAGCATAAGCAGGGTAAAATTCAAATTTGCTGCCCCCCCCCCCCCCCCCCCCCCCCGGTACACCACCGGCCTCCGGCCCGCTTCCCTTTGAATATTGACGATGTGGCCCTTGATTAAAAAAGGTTGGGCACCCCTGCTCTAGACTCTAGACTTCATATCTAGTTTCGTCTGTTTTGATACAAAAGAGAAAATTCCTCTAGACTAGTTTTAGTGCTATAAATTAGCCCTCAAGACAAAATGAAAATAATTTCACAATCAATTAACATGGACTAGTCTTATTCCTTCGGAGAGAAGAACAAAAATCATTCTCTTATTTATGTTAATCGTCACACATGTCAACAAGAAGGTTCCCCATCGATTAGGTTTTGAATGTTTTTAAATCGATGCGATAATTAGTCTCAAACCAATTCCAACTTGATGAGGATTTGAAAACAATACAAGGTAAGCACACGTGCATAAAACCTATCCTAAAAGATTTCCACACGATCCGAGCTACAGTGTAAAGAACAGTACGAATAATGAGGTTGGAAAAAAAACTTAAAACTCACAAATTCTGAGTATTGGTAGCAGTTAAGAGGAACACCATAAAACAGTTTCAGACCCTGGCGAGGGACAGCAGTATCATCAGTACAGAAGCAAGGCCGAAGACACTATTAGTCTGCACGACCCATTGTCAGAAATCATCAGGCGTAGCAGATATTCAGCAAAACAGCTGGTGAACTGCGAAAATCACCTGAAGTCGAAGGAGTTAGGCGTAAAGGTGGAAATAAATCAGGAGCTGTGTCTCTAAGAAAACTCCGCTCCTTGCATTTCTCCACTGTCCAGGCCATGTCAGGTTGACAAAGAAGGACGCTAATCTTCTCTACTACGTGTTTAGCTAATGTCAAGATAAACAAAAAAAAAAAAATGTCGGATGGAAAGAAAGTAAAAAGCTGTCGGTAGGTACAGACCAGTTGTTGATTTCAGCGAAGTGATGAGCTATAGAGTTGTAAGCCATGTGGTACTGGGAGTCTGTCCCACCTCCGCCAGACTTCATCAGCTGAAGAACTCTGAACCAGTCTCCCAGCTTCTCTCTCAGTGATATAGCCAGGTCCCTAACAACAAATAATAAATAACATAAGTTAGTTGATACAAAGATACAAATCAGTGCCAGACTAGATCACTAGGCCGACTAGGCTGTGGGGTTAGGGGGGGGGGGGGGGCACAGATATGGGCAATACATTGGTATGACTTGTCACTCAGCGCCTTCGACACAGTATATTATACTAAGGAGTATTTCTAGAATTTGAGTACGATCCTGAGTACTAAGTTAGTTAGTAGACCAAATATCAAGTTGATTTTAGCTTGTCACTTGATAGGTTAGTTATTCAATAATTACTCCAAATAAGAGTGGTCACCTATCAAGTTACAAGCTAACATCAACTTGATTTTTGGTCTACTAACTAATTTTGTACTCAGGATCATGAAAATCACATTGTTCACCAAAAGGGCCGGGACATAGCCGCTCTCCCATAGTTTTTTTTTTTTTTTTTTTTTTTTCAAATGCCTATTGCCAAGCTGACGAGCTTATGTCCCGCAGAACTCAGCCGACCACATATTTTTTACAGGCACCAAAAGATTAACTCGATGTTAGTCACACTCTTTTTCACTTTATCTCCTGAACTATACATTTTATATTTATAAGTTTTTAAAAAAGGTTCTAATAATAAATAAAATTCAATGAAAAGTGTGAGTTTTATCGGCCTATTTGTTCCTAACCACATAT
This sequence comes from Gerris lacustris, assembly GCA_951217055.1. NCBI lineage: Eukaryota > Metazoa > Arthropoda > Insecta > Hemiptera > Gerridae > Gerris > Gerris lacustris. Next base: position 2,432,045 of record OX578278.1, on the reverse strand, counting down.
TATGTAGTACGTAAAACCAAGTTAAAAAGTATTTCAAGATTTAAAAAATCTTATAATTTATTATAGTTTATTATACTTTTTTAATAATAATAATAATAATAATCTTTATCTACGATTGATAAGAAATATAAACATTATATCTTTGTTTAGATGCATAGAAAGTGATTATTTACGTACTTGCATTCATTGCGCATGCGCGTCTCATAGAACTGAACAATTCCTCTTCTTTACCACACAGTGTGCGGTAAAGAAGAGGAATTCTTCAGCTTTACGCACGATTAGCAAGTTTGTTTACATTTAACAAAACTAATTTGCAGTTCTTTTATTAAAATAACTGTTTATATCGAGTTTTTAGTGAAAAACAATAAGTGAATCAAGTGACTTTGACGAAAATGTGGAGAATAATACTCCTCCAGAAATAATTAATTCGGCAAAAAATACAACTCAAGAATTAATCCCATCTTTATCAAGAGAGAGATACGAACTTACATACAGCAAGTTTATTTTTTCCTGTATTTATAATTTAAATCTAACAATCGTAGATAAAGTACGGTACGCAACTCGTGCGGAAACGGCATTTTGCATTGCTCGTGTGGTTTTACAACCCTCGCTGTCGCTCGGGTGCAAACTCCACACTCGCATGCAAAATGCTACTTTCCGCACTCGACGCGTAATGTACTATTATTTGTCGTTAAAATATTTTAACATTTCATGACAAATATTAAGAAAATAAAACTACATTATAATTCAATATAGACATTCTCATGCAAAAATTCATTGATTGAATAGTAAGCTTTAGAAATTAGCTACAGTTTAATGCATTTTTTAAATTTCTTGATAGGCAGCTTCCGTATTTCCCTGGAAAGTTTATTATAACATCTGATCCCTACCAAAGTTGGAGACCTGTTAGTTTTGCTCAATCTGCTGAGGAATAATCAGGTTGTCGCTCAATCTGGTGTTATATATGCAATCAGTTGATTGCCACATTGCACTCTCCTCATCCACCGACACCAACAAATTATAAATAACTATACCATAAAAGGTCATAATTCGCAGGCTTTAATCATTAGTTAAGTTAAGTTAGGCCTACGAATATTAACTTACCAAAACGGTTTTGTTAAAAAAATTTAAAAAAAAAACTAGAATGAAAAAACAATGTGAGGGGGGAGGGGGGGGGCTAGTAAAATTTGGCCTAGGGCCTCAAAAGTCCTAAATCCGGCACTGATACAAATACATATCAACTGATAGTGGGCATCCGTTATCATTTGATTAGGTGTCTTTACGTTATATCACAAACATAAGGAAAAAAATTGTCTCTTGATGAAGCAATTAATTGAGCAATAATTGAGGACAGGGAAGTCATTGAACAATTATCAACCATTGGTGCATTAATTTAATTACCAGTCTTTTCTCTCAATACGGTTGTTGCACTAGTAAATATTTAATAACTCTAGTTCTAGGACAAATTCATGTGAGGTTTAAGCACCCCAAGCAGAAATTAAATCGGCGAACAATTGCAGACTCCAAAAGAGCTCAAAGTCAAAAATTTAATAACTAATATCAAATTTTATCTCTATTTAAGGTAGAACTGATGGAGGGACTTACCGTTTAGCTGCAATAAGCCTCCAAATAAACTTTAAAGTTACGTCTGCCATCTTTATTTTTTTAAGGGGGGTTAAACTAAAAAATGTTAAACTTTTTGGAATTTCTAACCAAATGTAAAAAACTGTGAGTCTATAAATGGTGTAGAATAGAAGTACCAAAACATTTTGATGAGAAGTCAGTGGGTTTTGCCAATATACACTCCCCGTCAAAATTAACGCACCACCTTTATATATCTCTGTTTCGACTATCTCTAATTTATACTGATGTTTAATGATTCATTAATCACCATCATTTGTCATCATCTCATATATAATAATCATTGTTAATCATATTTAATCATCATCATTAATTATATTTAATCATGATAAATTAATTATATTTAATCAACCTCATTAATGATTCACTGTTATTTGCAGTTGATTAAATGAGAGCTCTCACATAGTTATTCATTAATACAGTTGTTTGTTTGTGTCAACATGAATGGACCTCCGAATTTAACTATAGAGGAAGCGATTAAACCCGTAGCGATGGGTTAAGAAAGGCTTTTCTCATAAGGTTGGTTGTCGACTAGGAGTGCATCTCACTACAATCAGCCGAGCTTTTCGGCGGTTCCAGGAATGTGGATATGATCGACAGAGGCGAAATAGGTCCGCCTGCGATGAAAACAGTATAAAAAGATCCTAATTAAAACGACTTTTGTGTAAGCATAAAAATATAAAAGTGGTGTGTTAATTTTGACGGGGAGTTTATATATACTTGGTCAACCTAAATTCATTAGGTTGTTAATTTAATTTTTTTTGTTTTATAAAATTATTAATAACTTTGGTTCTTCTCAATATTTTTCGATGAAACTAAGCCTACAACATAAGCAACACCTATGAAAAAAAAAAATTTCATTTAGCCAGTTTTGTGCCTATAAAGTCGGACTGGTGGTGACACACATACATACATACACAAAAAAAGTTAAGGCCGGATTCGGTTTTCAGAAAATATGAAATAAAAAATCGGGTACAGGGTAACTCGGAACTTTTCCTCACTTCAGAGGCCACTAAAGTGGCCTCTCCTACTGCTTAGCAGCAGGAGGAAGCAGCATTGGATGTGGTCAGTACTTGGATGGGTGACCGTTCTGAACAAACTGATTTATTATCATTCTTCAAAAAAACCTTATTTTTAATACCTATATTTTATTTAATTATTTGAAGTTTGGCGGTATTTTGATAGATGTAAACAAACACTAATAAATAATTATAATCGCTTATAACTTTTAAACTAATTAATGGAATTTCATCGGGGTTTTTTATATTTGTTCCTTAATTTTTTCCAGTTCCAAATCAGTCAAAAACCTATTTATACTTTCGGTATTATTAACAATTAAAGTTTAAAAAATCAAAAATTTATAACTTCAAAATGGTGACCAATATCAAAATGGAATTTGGTGGGCTTGTTTGTCATACAGAGAGGTATATTCGTGCCAAATTTCAACTCGATCAGAACCATTGTCGATTTATTACGATTTTTTAAAATTTTTGCTGACTCAACAAACTGGCTTCAAGATGGGGGAAAAATTTGATTTTCAGGGCGGCACCACTACAGGTAAGGACTGATTTTTCTGCCAAGTTTCAACTCTCTAGGTTAAATACCTTGGGCGCAACAATAATAACACACACACATACATACATACAGACGTCATGCTGAAAACCACTCAGGAGGTCTTAAAAACACCCAAAACGGATAATTCCGTTGAAATCTCGAAAAAAACTTTTTGGTGAAAACAGTTCTTTTCCTACTATAGGTAGTGAGGAAAAGTAAAATGTATCCAAAAAATTTCCAATTCTGACTAATGTACAGACAAAACTTTAATTTGATGTATTATAGATTACTATAATAATTGTGGAAAAGAAAGCCAAGAAAAGAGAAATGTAGGCTTAGAGAGGTGGTATTACCGTCTGTCCGCTTCAAGGTAGAGTCGCTCTGCTTCGTTGAAGTCACCAAAGTATGCAGCGACTTGAGCTTTCTGCAGGGGTTCACTTGCAATGCTGCCAAGACGCTTCACCAGCTGTATACCAGCGTAGTCAGTACACCGAACAAACGCAGATTCAGCCGTTTCAAAATCCAACTTCTTCACAGCTGCTTCTGCCAGCAATCTCCTGTATCAACAGTTCACTAAATTCAATCATCTACAAGAGAAGTATTACCTTGCTTAGCAATATTTGCGTAAATAGTTATGTTTTACAAAATTGAGTTGTCGTCCAGTCAATAAGTACAAAAGAAATGGATTTCCTTGCAAAAGGTCGGGTATCTAAATTTTTGGATAATAATATGTTGTTGGGACGAATGCCACAAGTAAAATTCCAAGTTTTCAGAAAAAAAACCTTGTGCAAGCAGAGTTATATCAAAAAAAAAGTAGACAGTTTTTTTTTTTACATTTTCATGTCTTGACTTTGGCACATAAACTCGAAAAGCGTTACACTGCAACCAGAAAGGTAGGAACATGTAGTACGTATTGTCTAGAGGGTTGTAGAGGGAGCCTTCCCCCGCAGGCTCGCCATTGTAGGGGCTACACCTTCACCTTGCGGGTTAACTGGCTCTGAGCTCTGACTTCCGCTCTTCACTTGTCGCTGCCGTTCCAGCAGTCGCTTGCTCATTTCTTTTTGGTTTTTACTCAATAACTCTGTTTCTATGCAAGCGGGAGCAAAAATAGTAGAGGATAAAATTGTCTACAACTTTTGTATTTTTTCTACATTATTTTCTCTTTTTAAAATGTTTTGCAATTAAATAAATTTTGTGATCTTTAACATTTCATAGCTGTTCGTTCTGCTGTTAGATTTACTAAAAAATGTGTAATTTTAACTTTTTTTTCTCTCGAAGATTAGATAAATAGAGAATTTTTCCCGACCTAAAATTCTAATTTTAAATTTTAAAATTACGGTTGCGAGAGGGTTGTACGTGAAGGCTTTGATGGAAAAGCTCTCCAATGAACTAATGTAACGGGGAAGCCAAGTCTAGAATATTCTAGGAAAGCAGTGTAGACCTTAGGCTAGCAAAGGTTCGAATTTCTGTCTAGTGGTGCTTTCCCCCACCAAGAATCTATCAGACTAAGCCCTAGCATAGAGTCACACGGGGAGTCCGATCTTAGCTCTGGAGGTGTACACATCTTACAAACAATCACTCACACACATTCATATACAAATAAATATATATATCAAACATTTATTATCTACATTATTCCACTCACCAAATCCCCGTTACACTAAGTCTGAGCACTAATAAAAGGAACATGTATACCAAATTTCAACTAAATCGGTCAACTTCTACCCAAGTCATCGTTATGCTTTTTTATATAATACATTCATTCTGCTCTATAGTTCGATAATAATTTAAGCCCGTAGAAAAAAATTATAAATAAAAGAGTAGTAGAAAATATTGCCCCTTACATTATTGATAATAACTACTTTTACTTTTCAATGCATAGAAACAGAGATATTAATAACTCTGCTGGCACAGGGTTTTTTCTGTAAACTTGTTATTTTACTAGTGGCATCGGTCCCAACTGTTGAAGTTTAAGGCTTCTATTAATGAATATATGTTTTTTTTTATAATTGACGATTGATTTTTTGTGTTGTTAATTAATTTAACTTTGTCGTTTGACCTGATGTTGTAATGTTTAATTCAATATTCAATATTATCTTGAAAGCGTGTGTTCATATATTTTTAAAACACCAACCACATATTTGAAAATTGTCGATATCCGACCTTTAGCAAGAATTTTTTTTACTTATTGACTGGACTATTGAGAACATTTATAATTTGAATACAGGTAGATACCAGAGTCTAGGATGAGGATTGTGCTCTATAAAGGCAGTGGCCTCGGGAAGTCCTATCTTGTCTAGAAGCTGTCTTGTATCTCTAAGTGATTTCACTTCCAGATCCAGAACATGGTTCTCGACACTAGGTGATTCCGGATCACTCAATATCTCGTCCAGTAGAACAGCACGGATCTCCAGTTCCTAAACAGACAACTCTTTTCATCGGAACGTACAAATCACACCAATATCTTACATCAGGAACAAGCTATATGTGGAGATCATTGCATCAGTTTCAATTATATACCATCATCGGCAGAATAGCAAACAACTCAAACCTGTGTACATCAACAATCAGTCTCAACTCTTTCCCAAACTCGTATTTTTAAAGTGAAAGTCTCTTTCCTTCCAATTTTTCATCGAGCCCAAGACACTATTAATTTCTCTTTGCATCAAGCATTAGACTTCCTAACATGCTAAATTCAATCAATTTATGAAGTTATCATCAATTTTTTAATCACTGAAGTTATAATATAATAAATGTTATATATTCATTTTCATATGATACATGTAAATGAAGATTTAGATATAATAAATGTTTATTTCTAAAACTGAGACTTTTATTTTGACCTAACATCCATTATATTATATTTTCCAGTCCACTAAACTCCAGATCAAATTTATTTTTTTGTTCTATTCAGCATGATTGTTTAAAAAGATGTTACTATACTCATCGCGGGGAAATAAAAAAAAATGGGAGGAGAGCCAATGAGAGCTTGAGATTTTGGCGGGTAATAGGTTGGGCCAACTAGGCAAACAAAAATATCACTGGTAGAGGGGCGAGGCACTCAGGATAATTGTTCGAGAAGACTTTGTAACCTCCACCCCTTGAATCTACATTATGGCGTAAATTTTCGAGATATATATTATATTGGGATAAATTAAATCAGATACAGAACAATAAAAAATAAGCAATACATACAATAACAAATTATGAATTAAAAAAGATCATTCATCTATGTGCAAACAAAAAAAGAGGGTCACTACTGATATATTTCTGAAATGTATTATTATAGTTATATCACTCCTAATCTAAGAAGTTTTAAGCATTCACTTTTTATGTTTTATAACCATTGCAATTATATTTATTGAACATCAAAGGAAAATAAATTTATTAAAATTAAAATTACACTTTTCTTGTAAATTTTGTCAGCTTTATAACGATACCGAAAATGTTGTTCTAGCTTTTATACTTTTGGAGAAATAAGTGTTTATATGATCAAATGTAGGTCTTAAAAAAAACAAACATAAAATTTGACCTTGTGGTAGAACGGTTAATATTTGACCCATGGTTTATACAAGCGTTTTTGTAGCCCTTGAGGCGTAGAACAATCTACTTCATTTTTTCACATATAGTCACCTTTTACATTGTACATTGAAAGGCGTAAAACCTGCATAGGCTGTTTCACCACTGAGTTAGTTAGATAAGCAGACAAATAGACTAATGAGAGTTACATTGAATGAGGCTATGTAGGCAGAAGACATGATGGGTTCCTCAGGTTCGGTACCCTTGAGCACGTACATCCTCGTCTTCTCCATGATAGCCATGAGAGAGGGGTTGTCTCTAGCCCAGCAGAGCGACCACACATCCTTCCTATCTGTGACCACAGTCTCACCTCCAGTCAAGTCCACCAGAGTCAGTCCGCCTCCCGTTTCTACCACTGCCACCTTACTAAATAAACAATGCAACCAGTGTAAGACAAACAGCCGATATACAATAGTGTGTAAGTCCTAACCTGTGTACACTGTACACTTTGCAGGAGATCATGACGTTAAAAACTTTCTGAATCAGGAGGCCGATTCTGTAACTTTGAAACCTCCTTTTTCATGTTGTTATATATCAAATTCTTGTTATGAAGATGCACCGTGCAACCTGTCAACGTGAATCTATAACTTTGTCTGTTGTTATATAAGGAGAAATTGATATATAAGGTTTGATATATATCCACTCAAAATTGTTGTTGATATAATTCGTCAGGTTATGTTGTTATATATCAAATGCTAAAAACTAGCGTTGGGACAACCGACTAGAAAAAACAACCGAATGAATAAGTCGATTCGGGAAAAAACAGTCGATTGAATTCAATCGACTGAAAACAGTCTCATAGCGGGTATAGGATATATAGACCGAGACTGAACCCGCAAGTTGAATGTTTCAATCGAATGGTTTTTTTTTATATAGGAGTAGTACGGTGGAGGCCGTAAAGGCCTCAGAGCTGAGGGAGGGTGAGAGTGAGAAGGCGCTTGACACTCGTTATCTCGTCCCAAACTACAGCCTGCTACAACATCGTTTTCATTCGAATGAAAAAATATAGACTGAGACTGAATCCAGTCGACTTTTTCATTCGAATGTTTCATTCAGATGTTTTTTGGTTTTAGGTAGGGGAAAGGAACGACGGTGAAGGGCTCAGAGCGGAGGAGGGGTGAGAAGGCGCATGACACTCGTTATCTCGTTATACACACGTCCAATATACACGTCCGAATTACAACTAATACAACTCCAAACTATAGACTGATATCATTCGAATGAAAACTAGATATCCACAACCGAATGAATGAATATTTTAAAACAACCGTTTAGTCAACTTTTTTCAATCGATTGGTTCCCAACGCTACTAAAAACCAAAACAAAGTGACGCCATTATTGATGTTTTCATTCACTTTTCTTGTTTTCTAACTGAAATAACTATAAAATGGCCAATAAAAAGGACGCTGTCAATCCGTAGTTCAGTATACGGCCACATACAGCGCTGGCATCACTTTACAGATTCACTACATTATATAACAACACTTTGATATATAGAGATGTTTGATATATAATGTCACAGCGGATAAATATCAAAAAAGTTACAGAATCGGCCTCCTGGATAAAAACCCTCAGTGCTACAATTGTAAAAAATCGGTCAGAGACAACTCAGACAAACTTTCTCATATATGAGTTCATAATTACTTAGCCCAATGTTTTCCATTTATTAGTTTTCGTTGGTAAATTAAATTATTATTGAACATTTTATCAAAATATATCATAAAAATAACTTCTTCTCGGCAGGGAATCGAACCCGGCCTCTTTCCCTCAGCGTTTAAAGCTTTTTTTCTCAGGAACTAGACTTTTCACGGAAAAACGGGTTATATCGTTAGATTCGTATTAAAATGGACAACATTTTAGAATTTTTTTTTTAAATCAAAATCGTCAAAAAACCATTTAAGAGAAATAATTTGTTTCACGTGCCCCCAAATTTGGAGCTAAAATTCATCTCTCGATTTCACCACGGGATATGTTTCTGAACATGTAAGCCAAATTTCGTCAAAATCGGCCCAGTAGTTTAGGCTCCAGGCGTCTGCACAGACAGACATTTTTTAAAAACACACTTTTTTGGACTCAGGGGACCTCAAAACGTGTAAATCCATCAAAATCGAATTTTCGGGCAATCACAATACTTTCTCTTTATACAAGAAAGTAAAAATTGGAGAGTCCTCATAGCATAAAGTGATCAAAATTGCCCCTGTCTTATAAATGCATACTACAACATGAAATGAATAAAACTGACTGTGGAAATGCTTAAGAAATTAAATTCATTTAGACCAGCTTTCTCTCGCCTAGTAAGGTGAAGAACGCTGTGTTTGTTCAGCATCTTTTACCTGATAAGAATCATCCTGAAGAATCCTTACAACATCCTGCGTGCAATCATGTGGAGATTGCTACGTCCGATAAAATAGACAAATTTAATACCAACACTCCTATAAATAATCTTCTAAGTAATATTAATCATTTCATTGCAAACAAAGAAACTGTAAAATGTAGAACACTGTAATTTAAAACATCTGATATCAATATCAATACCGATAGTCCAGGAAATAGCGTGCAAAAAAGTGTCTGACTAACATCAAGCTAGAATTTTGTATACAAGTCAATCTTTTAGCGCCTTTTAAGAATATGTGGTCGGCTAAGTTCGTCTGCGGGACATAGTTTGGCAATAGGCATTTGAAAAAAACAAACTGGTGGAGAGCGGCCATGTCTCGCCAATTATGGTGGACAATGTGATTTTCATGATCCTGAGTACAGAATTAGTTAGTAGACCGAAAATCAAGTTGATGTTAGTTTGTCCGTTGACAGGAGACCACGTTGATTTTTAGTAATATTTGAATAACTAACCTATCAAGTGTGAAAATAACATCAACTTGATTTTCGGTCTACAAACTAATTCTGTACTTAGGATTGTGAAAATCACATTGTCCACCATAATTGGTGAGACATGGCCGCTCTCCACCAGTTTGTTTTTTTTTAAATGCCTATTGCCAAGCTATGTCCCGCAGACGAACTTAGCTGACCACATATTCTTAAAAGGCGCGAAAAGATTGACTTGTATACAAAATTCTAGCTTGATGTTAGTCAGACACTTTTTTGCACGCTATCTCCTGGACTATGATATTAATATTGAATTTGCAATAACAAATAAAAACTCTTTATAACTATCAAAGGGACTATAACACAATTATTGAAATATGTATATTTTTTTTGTAATATGTTTATGTTTAAATTAATAAATTACTTACTAAATTAAGTCACTGAATACTAAAAATCATGTTCACTAAATACTGATTAATCACTTTTAACACAATAGCTTGTTATCACTTCACTTGGAAGAGCTGAGTATTATCCAATCACTATCCACTAAATACACCTCGTAAGTGCCTCAAGGGGACTACACCAGTTGAAGTTAGAAAATTTAATTTTGAAATATGCATGATGAGTTCAATTGTTTTAATGATTTTCCACTCCGTAGTCTAATCGTTTTTAAAATGTTTCCCTCTAGTTAAAAAAAAATACTTTTTAATTAAAAGAAAAAAGAAATGATTTAATTCTACAGTTTTACTCCAAACTCCCCAACTTCATCCCCAGGCAATGCTGGGCAATTCAGCTGGTTAGATGTAACAATATAATACTGACGTTGAATCAGAGTTGATTCGTAGCGTCTGAGGTCTGGAGGAAAGACTGTAGCGCTGAACTAGAGCAACCTGGGGCAGACTGTAGCGCTGCAATGAGCCCGACTCTCTCCCTATGAGCAGCACCTTATCAGAGCAGCAGATACAGCACACTGGGTCACCACTCTCCTCCTACAAACAATCACAAACAATCGATTCAATAATCGCTGTAAAACTAAAAGATAAAATTAGTTATTTTTGTGGAAAATACTTTTAAATATTATATATTTTGGTTTCCTAATAAATCCTAATATTTAATCGGAAAACAATGGCAGCCTCTTAGTCAATGAAAACCTCTTAGAAAAGGTTGAAAATTTACCTATTAGGGAAGCATTGATTCAACAACAGGTGGGACTGAAGAAAAAGGGAAAATCAGAATCTAAAAAAACAACCTGCGCTTTCATTTATCTGTACCCACTCTGTAGAAGCAATATCATGTGGCAGAAGGGTTAAGCACAAGACTTGAATTAATTAAGCAATTTAATATTAATTTATTTACCTGTTTTGCCAATGGAGGCTGCAACAGAAAAGAAAAAAAATATTATTAAAAAAATACATACATATATACAAAATAATATTAATTATAAATAATCACTATTTATACTCATATTCCCGCAGTATAATAATTACTTTCTTAATTGTTTTCTGGATTCGTAGATGTTTTCTGAAGCTGTCAGGCTTTAGAAGCTAGGTAAGCAATCCTAGCATGCTCTGTAACATCCAAAATATGTTGTTGTTACTGACATTACGGCTATTTGAAAGATGCTTCAATCTAATTTTGACAACCCGGTAAAGCCTGGTTGAATTTTCCCCTTGTCATAATACAGGATCGAGTCCAGTTCGGTGCAAGACGCGGTCGGCCAAAACAAATAGATAAAACATTCAGATAATAATGACACCCTTTGAAAATATTTTGGTGCACCTGCGTGATCTAATATTTTTGAAGGTGTACACCAGAGCACACACTGGGCTAGAAAATGAAAGTGGTGCTCCCTTACTCCCTCATTGCACAAACTACATTCAGTTTGTCTACCTTCCCTACCTCTTCTATAATTTAACTTTAAAAGTTTCCCTCTAATTCTAAAGACCCAACTGGCTGTATATCTATTATTTATTTGGTAAAGGTAAGTATTTGGATAGGAGTCCCAACACATGTGGTATGAGGAAATGGAATTTAGGATGGTACACTGATTCATTAGCTTTCTTGATATGGCCTCTTCTGCACATACCCTTAGCTTATTTATTATTTTAAACATTTTATTTTTCACCCAGTTAAAATGTATCCCCTCATCCAACTCCAAAGTGATATCATGTGAAGATCCCATATCCTTGCATGCCTTCCACCATGAGATATTTTTTTCTATTACCTTCAGAGCCAGAATTTTTGGGAATCTAGTATCCTCTGGGGAGAGAACTCTTGCCAAATAATTTGCCTGCAATTTCAAGTTGCCTAGAAATACAGCTGATTTGCCGATCTCCAGCATTACTTCATAATTTGGGGTATTGTTTGGTAGCCACAACACTTTTTTTATGAAGTAACATTGCAACAATTCACATGCCTCTCTACTCTGATGCCCCCACACTTGCGCAGCACATGTTATTGTCGGTAGGGCTGTGGCCTTAAACATTTTAAGCTTTATTTGGAAACTTAACTCATTTTGTGAGTAGAAATTACCCCATAGGTTATTTATTGCAAACTTAGACGCAGCCAACTGCTGGTTAAAGTGGTCAGACAGAGATAGTGCTGAGTCAAGGTTGATACCTAATAATTTCTAATACTAATAAATTACAAATAATAAGAGAGAAGTTTGACGTAGAACCTGATAGTTTTCATCCAGGTCAAGGATGACTTCAGCGACACCTGAAGGAGTGTCGTCAATGTGATAAATCCTCTCCTTCCTGTACTTGGATCCTGTACACACGTTCCAACAGAAAAACTATTGTCATCAAATTTCTATGAATTTACTGTAAAATCTCGTGTATAAAACGCACAATTTTTTTCTTATAAAATATTGGTGCGTATTATACACGAATGAAAACAATTACCTACTGATTTTTAGTATTTTATTTTGTCAACTAGAGGTCGACCAAGAAGTCATGAACACGGGAGGAACTGAAAGCTTAGCTTCGTTTAAAGTCGGAACTTCCGAGTATTGCCGAAGTCAGTACAGTCGGGTTCTAAAGACAATGCCCATTTCTACTTTGTATGACATGGGCAATTATGTCAAATCTCACGAATAACAACAGTAAGGTTTCCAATCTGTTAGGTTTCCTGTTTTGTTTGTTTTTATACAGTACGAATCATAGTCACAACTGTCCTAAACGATTTTTGTACGATCCACAAATCCACGGGATGATGCAAATGCAAAGGACGCTACAAATAACGGGGTTGGAACAAACCTAATATGTATTTGTTATTATAAAAATGATAGCTCTCCATGACATTTAATCAAAATAATATTAGCAAATTTCTAGTCCCCCCCCCCATTATATTTTTTATAGAAAAAATAACCAGTGAAACTTATCTTAGAATCTTATTATTTTTAATGGAATTTTAAAGTTATAAAATAGATTATTAACTTTATTGTAATACAAAGCAACTTTTAATATTATAGGACTAGATATAGTTTACAAGCTATTTACAAACAGAAATAAAAGAGTAACAAATCAAACTCAGAAATAAAGAGGAAGAAAAAAATAGTTTAAGAAAGAAGAAAATCGATTTAGATTTAAAGAATATTATTATGAATAATCAATAAATAATAATATTAAGATATTCTCGTATATTATTAGTGATTTCATTCAGGTACAGTGTTGCTTATTGCAAAAAAAATAATATAAAACATAGAAGTTATCAAAAATAAAAGTATTAATAACAAAAGAACAACACTGTGTTTTTGACATTGGTCTATTTTTATTAAAACCTGACTATACATGACACCAAAACAACGACACTCGCGCACTCCTCAGATTTCCATGACTTCTTGGCCGACCTTTACCAACAAATCCAACATGTAAACTAAATACAAACATTATGAAAGTGAAATCAAAATGACAGGATGAACTGTAACGTAAAGTACTTACCAACAGTGCCGAGAGTAGAGTGCGACTTGGGAGTCATGAACGGCCAAACTACAAAGTGATCCTTAGAAGCGGCAAACACATGACTCGAGTTCATAGCCACAAACAATGGCTCCACCTCCATGAACTTGGCTGAAACAAACAAATCTCATGTCAAACCATAGTTATTTATGCACCTAGGGAGTAAAGTAAGCCATTATTCCCTGAGCGAAAAAGTTGGTTCTTGAGGCGAAGCCGAAGGAACCATGGTCCCTAAATCCCGAGGCGAAGCCGAGGGAATTAGAATTTTTAATTCCCGAGGCGCAGCCGAGGGAGATAATTATCACGATGGAAATAATGGCACTTTACTCACGAGGTACATACAATATTTTATCTCCAGTAGAAAAAAGATACACATTTTCGTCTATTGCACAGTTTTTATTTAATATTTTAATAAATATCAATAATTATTAGCACTTTTAATAGCAGATATAAGAGATTCAATATTAAAAACAAATAAGAATTGGAATTAAACTCAAATAGAAGGTTATTTAGATGCAGGTTATAATGTTGTAAACAATGATAAACATGGTCAAAAAAGCGCAGTGCCGCCAACCTGATTTCGACAACTTCATTACATTAGCCATACATTTTCTACTATTTATAAAATAATTAAGTTGCAATCTTTACTTTTTTGCCCTACTTTACTTTTTCGCCCTACTTTTACTTTTTCTCCCTACTTTTTGAGTTCAGACCTGTTTTAGTCCCTCTAAACTAATTCAAAATCATAACTTTTTTCCCCTACTGGAGATAAAATAATTAATGTCACCAGAAAAAAACCTATTCTAAACGAAGATCTATAAATGGAACCAGATGAAAGCGTCTTTAGGATTTTTACCACTTCAAAGACTATTCAAGTGTATGAAGTGGTAAATGCTATTATTTTACCACCTTGTTCTTTAAACACCTTTGTGCTTATAAAGTAATACACAAACATCAACTAGAGTCCACTCAAATATTTTAACAATATAAGCAGAAAGCTGATTACCAAATCTATTTACATAGAAGAAGATGTATTTTTATTTGTCCATTATAAAAATCTATAGTCTTGAACCAAGTTTAATGAAATCAAAACATGAGGAAGGTAACTGTCTACAGAAGATTTCAACAGACCGACCCCATCCCCAGATTTAGAGATATCTACAAGTTTGGTCCTATCTATGACTTCTTGAAATAACTATTTTTTTATATTTTATTTTTTAGATCAATTACAGATCAGATAAAAACATGAAATTTTACAGGCATAATATCGGCACATCTAACTAAGCCGTAAGTGATCTAGCAACCCTATAAGTATAGAGTAACTAAAGAATGTGTGAAAAATGAACATTTCCACTAAATCTAAGGTATAAAACCGATATAGATAGGACCAAAATTGTAGATGTCTTCAACTTGGATAGGCCTGCCAACAGGGCCGATTCAACTATAGGGGCACGATGGGCACGTGCCCAGGGGCGCAAGAGGTTAGGGGCGCAACTCAAAAGGTTAGAAGTTGGGGAGTGGGGGGGGGGGGGGGGGTCGGCTAAACTTTGCAAGGGCAGAAAATATAAATGGGAATATGCTTAAAGTAAACCAAACATCCCTTATACATAACCTTAGCATATACATACCTACTACTCTGCCAGTTACTCGGCGGAGAGGAGCTCTTCAGCTCTTAACAATGTAAAATCAGTGAATATGTCTACGCTGCGTGATGAAAAGCAGCACAGTTTATTATTATTATGCACGCAAAGTGACATAACGCTAGAAATTAACTATACCGATTTAATCGATGATTTTGCCAGAGCAAAAGCAAGAAAAAAGGCAATTGTATAATGGTGGATTATTTTTGTACTATCATTAGTATTAGGCCAATAATCGTTACCAAGAAAAGTACTCCAAAATATAATAATTAATTTATAAATTTATTTTATTTATAAATAAGTATGATATATTAGGTTTGTTCCAACACTGCTATTTGTACCGTCCTTTGTATCGTCCCGCGGATCGTTCGGGAATCGTTTAGGTTTTATACGCATGCGCTAACATTGTACTGTAATAAAATCATGTCAGGTTGGAACGGGTTTAGGACTATTATTCGCACTGTATTAAAAACATTAAGGAAATCTAACAGTTAGGAAACCTTCCTGTTGATATTTGTAATTATTGACATAACTGCGCATGTCATACAAACCAGTACATGGTATTGTCAGAGGATCGTTGGGACCGTACAGTGAACGGTTCGCAAACGATCCCTGCCGGGGTTGGAACAGTTTCGTGTACGGTACGAAACACTGTCCCAAGTCAGCTTGGAACAGCTTTTATCTACTGCGCATGCCGGTGATGATCCCGCGGACGGTACAATGCTCGGTTGGAACAAACCTATTAATTATTGATAGTCAATTTATTAGTATTTCAAAAATCATCTTTTTACTCCAATGTATACTCCTCCAATACGCTTAATTTTCTTTTGTATAAGTGCAATATTTACCATAAAAGATTTAATAGCTATATTATATTATTATGTTAAACATATAATTCGTATAAGTAATATTTTTAGTAAATCTGTTTATAAAATATTTATTAAAGATATATTTATGTAAAATTTTATTTTATACACAAATTTAGTTTAGTCAATTTATTTGTATTTCAATAATTATCTTTTTAATATGTTAATAATTACGCTTGATGGGGGGGGGGGGAGATTCGTGACAGGGTGCCCAGGGCGCAGTGAACGTCTAAAACGTACCTGCCTGCCAAAAAAAGAGCATATCTGTGGATTCTTCACCACCCCCACACTCTGCCCAACATTGGAACAGCTAGTGTAGTTATACATCCCAGCTTGAAACCTCTAATCTAAGCTTAAAAAAAAGTTGCTTACAGTCGACAGTAGTTGCTAAGGAGTTGCAGAGTAGAAGGCAGAACTTGCCGTTAGCATCGTCGGCCTTTACTGCAAGAACACAGTGCTCTCTGCAAGCAGCGACTCCGTACAGCGACTTTACACTCTTCACATTGCACTGTAACAAACAATCCAAGCTCACATTTTACTTACTGCAGAGAGGAAAATGTGGTAAGCAGAATATGCCCCCCTTTCAATACTAAATCATTGCTGCCTTAGTTTTCGTATGTACATTTAATTATTACTAAACATATCATCAAAATTTACCATACAAATAACTTCTCCCTGGCGGAGATTTGAACCCGGGCTCTCTCTGTCCGCGATTTAAGCTATTTTCTCAGGAACTAGATTTTTCCTAGGAAAACAGGTTATACCATTAGATTCGTATTTAAATGGACTATATTAAAGAATTTTTTAATCAAAATCGTCGGAACCGTTTTCGAGAAATAAATTTTTTTCACGTTTATACAGAGTTTTTGGGGGGTAGCACCCCCAAATTTGGAGCTAAAATTCATTTCTTGATTTCACCTCGGGGTATGATTTTTCTGAACATGTATGCCAAATTTCGTCAAAATTGGCTCAGTACTTTAGGCTCCAGGCGTCTGCACAGACGACAGACAGACATTTTTTGAAAAACCACTTTTTTGGACTCAGGGGACCTCAAAACGTGTAAATCCATCAAAAAATCTCAAAATCGAATTTTTGCGCTATCACAATGCTTTCTCTTTATATGAGAAAGTAAAAATTATAGAAAACTTTGCTCAACAAAGGCAGGTTCGACAATCTCAAGAGAGAAGGTAATTTAAAAGCAGGTTCTACTTTCAAATGCAAAAAAATTGACTCTGACTCTAGTTCCTAGCTTGACCAAATTTATATTTGAACTAAGTATTGAATAACACCGCACATGATCAATAGTACTGTCAATATCCCCACCACTTTCTAGTATTGATGTTTCATAATCAAAAAATTTAAATTTTCATCAATACTGTTTTATCATATCAATACCAGCTTCCAATACCACCGCACACGGTCAATAGTATTGACAATACTTTTGTATATTGACAATACTATTGACCGTGGGCAGCTTTAGACAGTTTTAACTTAATTTTAAGAGAATTCTTAATCTGTTGTATAAAATAGTAACATAAGGTACCTCTGTAGGGTTGTTGATGTCCCAGAAGGAGACGACAGTGCCAGGTTGGTTAGGCTTGTTATAAGAATAGACAATGGTGTCGGAGAAATAGCACCACTTGTAGTCCGGTCTGATTATAGCAAAGTATATGAACGAGTCGACAGCCAGAGCCATCCTCAGCGACCCACCTTCCCATACTGCGCAAGATATCGACCTACCGGGCACTTTCAACGACCTCAGGTGCTGTAAACAACAAACAGACCGTCATTCAAATAAATAATCACATGACGAGTTGTATCTCTAAGAAGAAAGGAGACGGTAATGATAACTGACCTCACCGTACGGTGTGTAGAACTGTACGATGTTTGTTTCCTTTGTTTCATCTGCGAGAATGGTGGTTCCAGCTATAGCTAGGATGGTACCATTGTGGTTCCAACAGCAGTATGCCACGTTGAACCCGGTCTCTATGACGACTGCATCTGAACAATATACATATTCATATTTTACGATTTTGGTAGTATTCATACTATGGAACGATTAAATTTTAATTTAAATCAAATTATAATTATTATTAACTACGGGAAACAGACAGAGAAAAATAGACTCCAGCGCGGGGATTTGAACCACCGGCCTCTATATTTCCAGTATATAGAGGCCGGTGGTTCAAATCCCCGCGCTGGAGTCTATTTTTCTCTGTCTGTTTCCCGTAGTTAATAATAATTATAATTTGATTTAAATTAAAATATACATATTATGTAAGATATTTAAGCAAAGTACAACTAACAAAATTTTTAAGAAACCTATATAAATAAAAATAGACTGCCAATTAGTGTGGCACATAGCTTCCTCGCATCCTATCATGTACTTTATTGTTAAATTAACATTAACGTTATATTACTTTATTGTTATATTGTTTATTGTGTAAAATCTATTAATAGTTTTTAGCGATCACTTCATAGCGGTGTTGCTGTTGGTGTTACTAAAAAATTGAACTTGAAAAAAAATGTTTGTCTCATGGAATAGATGAAGTTTGATTTTTTCCCCGACCGGAAATTCCAATTTTAAATTTGAAGTTCACCAACGAAAGTTTTGAAGTTGTCCAACGAACTCGTCCTTGGCATTGGTAAAATGAACATGTCTACCCAATTTAATCAAAATCGGTCGACATTTACTCAAGTTATCGTCGCACGTTTTAGGATTCGTGGACACACAGACCGACAGATAGTCAGACAGACAGACACGGAACCAAAAATGTTCCCTGATGTCTGAAACGGATTTCTGTCTTGGAATTTTTAAAATTGGAGTCAAAAAACTTTTTTGTTCTCAAAAGTGAACACAATGCTTCCATTACCTTTGGTAAGCTTGGAAGCAATTAATGTTTGTCTGTCTGTCTCTCATGCCTGCCTAAACTGTTCATCTAATTGGGATGAAACTTTTGGGAATAGTAGGTAGCATGCCCGGGAAGGTTTTTGAGTAAGTAAAAATGCTTCAACTTTGATACACAGGGGAACGGGGTGCAAATGTCAAAGTAATGAATGGAAAATACAGGAAAAATATGTAAAATATTTAATATCTATCATCAGATTGAGATGAAGCTTTGGGGAATGGTTGGACACAAGCCCGGCAAGGTTTTTTAGTTAGTAAAACTATGTTCCAACTTTGGTACACAGGGGTACAGGGTAATGCATCATACTCTTCATAATGCATATCTTTAAAAGCTCTTTAAAAGTGCAGTAATTGTTGTTATGTACATTTAGGGGAAGGGTCAAATGGAAAATACAGGAAAAATATTTCTATAATATATATCTATATAAATAAAAATGAATGTTTGTCTGTATGTCTCTTATGCCAATATTGTATACTATACAAGTATATATTGCAAATTGTAATATAAATTTTTCATCTAAGGCAACATTATATAACTAAATAAACTAGTTATGAGGTTTTTCAAAGGTAGCAGCTAGACATTTCTTGTGTTATTAATATTTATTAT
This sequence comes from Gerris lacustris, assembly GCA_951217055.1. Classification (NCBI taxonomy): domain Eukaryota; kingdom Metazoa; phylum Arthropoda; class Insecta; order Hemiptera; family Gerridae; genus Gerris; species Gerris lacustris. Next base: position 2,412,471 of record OX578278.1, on the reverse strand, counting down.
GCGGTAATGAAGTTCACCAGGTCAGCTAGTAGAATATAAATTTTACTTTATTTTTAGTTTTATAAATACAATCTCTTTTTGAATCCTAAACATAATCACACTTAAAAATAATCCTTAAGGTTGAACATGTTCTATGTTTTCTGGTACATCTCAAACCTTCAAGTTCAACCCCCCGGGAGTAGAACCATTAACATTCAACAGAGTAATACATACTCTCGTCATTGTATCTGCGCATGATCTGAGCATGGCCGGTCTGGAAGCAGATAGCGAGGCAAGGGCAGTTAGACTCCTGGTAGCCACAGCGGCCGTCATACCACGCTAAACCGACAACGCTCACTCCCACCATCATCACACTGGGTAGGCACATCACCACTACCTTCGTCTGAAACAAAAACACATAATCCGTACTGAAAACAGTCCAATCCAAGCTTTGTTGGTCATTGGTTTTCATTTAACTTTACAGACAGGTGTCTTTAATCCTGGTTAATTCCTAATTATCTTCTCAGTTCAACCTTTAATTCTAATTTATTTAAAACTTTTTTAAAAAAGTGTTTCGTCGCGGGACACACGGTAGGAACAAATTTCCTTTCGTTTCACACACTTTCGTTCAAATCACACTACTAAGTATACGTTGCTAAATACTTATACATGACAGAGTTAGAAAAGAGACAAGATTAAAAGTAACTAGAGGTCGACCAAGAAGTCATGAACACGGGAGAAACGGAAAGCTTAACTTCGTTTAAAATTGGAACTTCCGAGTAGTGCCGAAGTCAGTACAGTAGGGTTCTAAAGACAATACCCATTTCTAGTTTGTATGACATGCGCAGTTATGTCAAATCTCACGAATAACAACAACAAGAAGGTTTCCAATCTGTTAGGTTTCCTGTTTTGTTTGTTTTTATACAATACGAATTATAGTCACAACTGTCACACAACAATTTTGATTTTGTACCATTCACCATGATGATGTAAATGCAAAGAACACTACAAATAACGGGGTTGGAACAAACCTAATATTTATTTGTTATTATAAAAATGATTGCTCTCCATGACAATTAATCAAAATAATATTAGCGAATTTCTAGTTTGCTTTTCCCCATTATATTTTTTATAAATAAAATAACCAGGAAAACTTATCTTAGAATCTCATTATTTTTATAATTTCTTCCTAATTTTGAATTCGTGTTATTATCCATGTTTTTAATAATACCAGGAAATTTAATTTACCAAAGAGAAAATTGCCAAAAAAAATCCGAGAGAGGTAATAGTACAAATAATAATTCACAAAAAATTAAGAACTGAAATCCAGAAATAAGGAAAGTAACAAATAAAACAGAAATAAATAAGTAACAAATCAAACTCAGATATAAAGAGGAAGAAAAAAATTGATTAAGAAAGAAGAAACTTTATTTAGATTTAAAGAATGTTATTGTGAATAATCAATAAATAATAATATAAAGATATTATCGTATATTATTGTGATTTCTTATCAGGTACAGGGGTAGCCATCTTGGCCGTGATACGTTTAGATCGTGCTCCATTTTATTACAGTTTTTTTCCTTGTTAAACATTACCATTTCGCTTGAAACTGTGCAATTTAGTGTGTTACCAAGTGCTACAGCTAGTGGTGTTCATGGATTTGTTAATCAAGCTAAGGTAAACTATAAATTTATCTATTTTCCCTGCCTGTTTTTATGAGTTCTATAAGGTGATTTATTAGATATAATCGATTTATTTATCGATAGTACAGCTTCGTCGCCAAGTCTAGGGGGATATCGCCACTGTTGACCTTGGCAAGGATTCCAGATAGATCCGCTAGGCAGCAGTAGTTTCAACCACCAGAGTCCGCTGTCGGCCGATAGATTGAGACAGGAGGTCGGTTATACGAATGAATCAAAGGCGATCAGAGGTGACAGAAAACCAAAAACGTCAAAGATCCGAAGGCACTCCAGAAAAAAATATTTCACCGAATTCGCCAGCTCGTAAAAAAGTAACAATGGAGGTTACAATGGTCGCGTTAGAAAAACTTCTGGATAATAAACTACAACCTTTAGCAACTAAAGAAGATCTAGCTCAGTTAAATAGTAAAATGGAGGCTGTTTTGGAAGAGAACAGGATTATTAAACAGGAGATAGGCCAGCTTAAAAAAGAAAACCTAGAATTGTTTAGGCGAATTGATGATTTAGAAAATCGAGGGCGAAGAAACAATCTCAATTTTTGGGGTCTTGAAAATAAAAATGGCTTATCCTGGATAGAGGTAGTTAAAAAATTCTGCTCAGAGCAACTTAAAATTGCGGAAGACATATGGATTAATAGGGCCCATCCATCGGGACCTCTCGGAAGCAGCAGTACACCCATAAAAGCCCACTTCCCGCGTGATAGCGATGTACATATAATTTTATCCCACTGTCGTAATCTAGCGGGATCTCATTTCAGTGTGCAAAGGGATTTCTCAAAAAAGGTTAGAGAGAAAAGGCGGAGACTCTTTGCTGTTCAAAGAGAAATTAAACAGAACTCTAATTTTCATTCCAAAGTTAAAGTAATTATGGATCAAATTATAATTGATAATTACAGATTTGACATGGCAGATGATTTTAAACTGAGATTTAAAAGGGAATGCGGCGTCAAAAAAATATATGATTTATTCGGTATAAATTTAGAAAGCATTCTTACGAATTTTGAAAGTAAAGGTGCTAAACGGAAGTGACTGGGGGAAAAGATCATTAAGAAGAATCAACTGGATCGGGAAAATATTACACTTGGATTCTGGAACTGTAACGGATATGCTAACTTTATGGTACACAACGCAGACTTTGTCGACTTTAGTGTGATTTGCCTCTGCGAGACGTGGAAACCTACTGAACTAAAGCTACCTAGTGGAGATCCTTGGAACAATTATCAAGTTATTTCTTCACCAGCGATAAAGGAAAAGTCCCGGGGACGAGCCAGTGGTGGTTTAGCTGTTATCTTCAAGTCAAATTATAAGTTCAACGTTCTCGACAAATCTGAATTGTGGATATTTATTTATTTAGAAATTTATGATTTACGTATTGTGGTAGGTTATGTTTATTTTAAACCAAATCTAGAGATAAATAGTTTGTATGATATTTTTGAGACTACTTTAGATAATATAAGTAAGGAACAATTATTTGATATTTTTTTGATAGGAGGGGATTGGAATGCTAGGTTTGCTAAATTAAATGTCGAATTGCCAGATGTTGAGGATCAAGGAAATCTTTATAAATTTAGAAAAACTATGGATGAGAAACAAGACAAAAGAGGTAGGGAGTTATGCGAAATCCTAGAAGGTTTGGGATTTGTAATTATAAATGGACGAACTACTTCTGACAGAGAGGGCTGCTTCACTTGTTTAAAGGATAAAGGTGCTAGCACGGTGGACGTGGTGTGGTGCAAGGTGCCCGGTCTGTCACAAGTTCTAGATATGAACGTCCTGGATTTTAGTTATGGATCAGACCATCTTCCTCTTAAAATTATACTAGAGTCTAATCTCCCTAGAAGAGAAGTCTTGAGGAAAACACATGCCAATATACACAAATTTCATTGGAACAAAGAGCGCTGTTCCGAATTTCACGATAAACTCATTCTTTCCCTAAATGAACTCAAGTTAAATGTACTTAACACTTCAGTTGATCAGATTAATTCTTTTATAGTTCGTACTATTAAAGAAACAGCAAATAGTTTAGGAATGGAAAAAACTTGCAAAAACACCTCTAATAAATCTAAGCCTAAAAATAAACCTTGGTTTGATACTGACTGCTGGATAAAAAAGAAAGAAGCTAAAAAAGCTGCAAGAAAATGTAAGAGGGAGAGGTTTCAGGAACCTTTTAAATCAGATTCACTTAATTCCTTAAAAGAGTACCGAAAATTAACTAAAATAAAGAAAAATGAGTATTATTCAAATATCATTAATAAAATGTCGGATATTAAGAACCCTAAACAATTTTGGTCGACAATTAACAGCTTCAAATACCATTCTAAAAACATCTCTAGTTTAATAACAATATCGGAATGCGAGATTTTCTATAATCAACTATATGCAAAACCAAAACAAATAACACAAGATAAGGAAACAAGTTTAAACGTATGGGAGGCCGGGGTCTACGACCTCGACCTTGACAAAGAGATAACGAAGGCGGAAGTAACTTGGGCTCTGAATAAAGCTAAAAACAATACAGCCCCTGGATCGGATCAAATAAACAATGATTTTCTTAAAAACCTACCGGAGAGTTGGATTGAATATATTACACTCTTTTTTAACAAGATCTTGTCAGAGGGCAATCCTCCTATAGAATGGTCACAGGTCATCACAAAATTAATTTATAAAAAAGGGGACAAACTAAATTTAAATAATTATAGGGCAATTTCTCTGACAAATTGTCTGGGAAAATTGTTTACATTAATAATTAACGAGAGACTTAGGGAATGGTCCGAAAAACTTAATCTGATTCCGGATATGCAAAATGGTTTCAGGAAAAACCGCAGTGGTGTGGACAACATATTTATTTTAAATGCACTCATTCAAAATCATATTAGGTTGCCAAGAAGGAAAGTGATAGCTGCTTTCGTCGATCTTAGAAAGGCTTTTGACAGTCTAGTTCATGCAAGGCTTTTTGATAAATTAAGTAAACTGAATTTAAGTCCAAAAATCTTAACATTAATAAAGAATTTATATTTAAAGGCAAAAACAAAAATTCATTTTGATAACGAATTTTCCCAAGAAATTCAAATTCTAAGAGGCTTATTACAGGGCGAAATTTTATCGCCTCTTTTATTTAATTTATTCTTAGCGGACATAGAAGAATTTTTTAAAGAGAGAGGTTTTCAAGGGCTCAGCTTGGATTCAAACACCTCGGTGCTTTTATTAGCCTATGCAGATGACCTTACAATAGTAGCGGACTCAGTCGTAAAATTAAACCAAGGCCTAAAGATCTTACACGAATACTGTCTTATTAATCACCTCGAAGTCAATTCGGACAAAAGTAATATACTTACGTTCTCTAAAGGATGTCTGGCCCAAAATAGGGGCAAATGCTACTACGATGGAAAACCTCTAGAGGAGGTAAATGGATTTAATTATTTGGGAGTTTGGTTTAGCAGACGTGGCGTGTTTGAGGAAGCGACTAAACAGTCGGTTAGCAGGGCTAGATCCGTGACTGGAGTAGTAAAGGAAACCCTGGCTAGAGCGTCGAACAACTCGTTTGAGGCGGCTACAACAATATTTCATTCTTGTATATTAGGTACTTTGTTATATGCAGCGCCTGTGTGGTCATTAAGGTATCTGGACCAAATGGAATCGGCACAAAGTTACTTCTTCAAATCCTACTTTTCCCTTAAGAAAAACACCCCACATTACTTACTTAGGCAAGAATTTCAGTTCCCTCATATAGCAGTTTCAGTTCTTAAGCAAACTTTAAATTATTTAAATAATATACATTCTCTCGAGGAAAACAATCTAGTTAAAGTAGCTTTCAAGAGGCTACTTTACTTGGACAGAGTTGAGGGAAATACTATAAAATATAACTGGGTCTCACAGGTTAAACAAATTATCGAAAATATAGAGGTAGACACCGCCGGAATTTTCGAGACCAAATTTAAACCGGCAGTTATCAGAAATATGATCAACGCTTACAATGCTAAATTAACGACGGAAGATTTTACCCGCATTCAAAATTCGAGCTATTCTTGTTTATATAAAATTATACATGCCTGTAACAATAGAGAGAATAACTACTTAAACAATAACTTCAAATTAAATTTTGCACAAAAGAGACTGATAGCACAATTACGTTTGAGTGGAGGAAACTCTATCAAAATCGTTCTCAGAGGGAATTTATACATAATTCATACAGATCAACAATGTACAATTTGTAACATGCAAGAAGCGGAAACTCTGGATCACATCATGTTAAGATGTCCGATGTATAAGCCGCTTAGGGAAGCTCACTTACCTCTTAACTTTATCTGTGAGGAATGGTCAATAAACACAAACCTAGCATCCATATTAACCCCAATTACTAGTAAGCAGGCAGTTAGCGTTTATTATTTTATAGTTAATATACTGAAAATAAGATCATTTATAATTAATGAATAATAATAATATTAAATAAACAAATAATTAGAAAATAGATAAATATAATTTTAGAAGAAAACATTAAAAAAAGAAAAATTTGTGATTTTTGGACTGATTTATAATGTATATTTAGATATAAGATGGAGAATTATTTATATATATTTTTTGTTACTTATATGTACACCCCTTTGTATAAAGCAATATGCTTTGTTGACAAATATATTTACTTTACTTTACTTTACTTTAGTCACAACTGTCACACAACAATTTTGATTTTGTACCATTCACCATGATGATGTAAATGCAAAGAACACTACAAATAACGGGGTTGGAACAAACCTAATATTTATTTGTTATTATAAAAATGATTGCTCTCCATGACAATTAATCAAAATAATATTAGCGAATTTCTAGTTTGCTTTTCCCCATTATATTTTTTATAAATAAAATAACCAGGAAAACTTATCTTAGAATCTCATTATTTTTATAATTTCTTCCTAATTTTGAATTCGTGTTATTATCCATGTTTTTAATAATACCAGGAAATTTAATTTACCAAAGAGAAAATTGCCAAAAAAAATCCGAGAGAGGTAATAGTACAAATAATAATTCACAAAAAATTAAGAACTGAAATCCAGAAATAAGGAAAGTAACAAATAAAACAGAAATAAATAAGTAACAAATCAAACTCAGATATAAAGAGGAAGAAAAAAATTGATTAAGAAAGAAGAAACTTTATTTAGATTTAAAGAATGTTATTGTGAATAATCAATAAATAATAATATAAAGATATTATCGTATATTATTGTGATTTCTTATCAGGTACAGTGTTGCCTGTTGCAAAAATATATAAGTTATCAAAAATAAAATTATTAATAACAAAAGAACAACACTGTATTTTTTGACACTGGTCTATTTTAATAAAAACTGACTGTACATGGCGACACTAGCGCACTCCTCACATTTCCATGACTTCTTGGTCGACCTCTAACTGTTTGTACTTAGCGGAGTTAAGGCAAAATTAATATACAAGCAAATGAGCATGTTACAATAAATTAGTATTGAATATTGAGAAAATAGTTAATCATGATGAGTTGAAAGTTAAAGGCACAGTTGTAATATAGAGCCAGACTCCATTTAAAATTAAATATTATAAAATATATCACTTCACAACACAAACACTTCTGCTTGTATCAGGATGAAATTTTAAATGCCTGTTTTAATTGTACTTTAGATTATGAGTATGAAGTTTTATTAAAATCGTTAAGGTGGAACAGAAGATATCGGTAAAAACGTTGTTTTCTCTATTTTAAACATTTAGGCCCGCTTTAATAAATTTAGAGATCTTTAACACTTCATAGTGCTGTTGGTGTCGATTTTACTAAAAAAAAAAATGAATTAACAAAGTTGTTTAAAAAAATTAATCACTCAATAAAGCTACAAGTAGAATATTTTGGATAAACACAAAAAATCAGGACAACAGACTACACACGGACGATACACAACGTACAAGAGGACAAGTGTCTGATAACTCCTTCATATAGAGACCACATATATATACAACCAATGAGAAACTAAAAAAATAAAGCAATTTAGTAACTGACTATGAAGTTGCCGAGAGAGTCGTAGACGTGGATCTCTCCTGTTTTGAGAGCAAATATAAGTAGCCTGGAGTCTGGAGACCACTGCACTCCGCACAGAGGCAGTCCTTTCAGTTCTTTACCCCAGATCCTGTTCCCGTCTACCGACCCCACAATAACAGCACCTAAACACAACCAAATCATTTTCAGCAATTTCCTCAAAGAGCAACATTTTGTACACCTTACTCATAGGCAATTACCTCAAAGAGCAAAATTCATAAGGATATTGTCAAAAAACCAAAATGTTAATACAATCCGATATTGACCTCTTTTGTTGGCCAAAGACATTTATATGTATAAAACATGGCTTTTCTTCATTCAGTGATGCCTCAACACTACTTCTATACAGAGAAACAAAGAAAGCCTTTTATTGCCATTGAAAAGTCAGCATTGACAAAATATAGCAAATCATAAAATGTCTCTCCTAAAATAACATTATTTCTCTTTTATAAGGTAAAACAAAGATAGAAATCCAAACAGAAATGATGTTTTGGTGCTCTTATAGAAAAGAGGTCCCCTTTTTGTATAGTAAGTATACAGAAGAGTTTATATCCCTTAAGCCTAGTTTGCACGGGTAGAGTAATTTAGTATTAGTAGCCACGGTCGAGTAATTTAGTCAGTGTAGAGTATATAAATTTAGTAAAAAGCAAACGAGTCGAGTACTAAATTACTAAACTACTCTACTAAAATACTCGACCCGTGCAAACAAGACAAGAGTCTAACTACCTATTAAGACAAAGTGATATTTAGTCCAATATGCTTTGGGACAAAGGAATATCACACTTTTATGTAAAAAAACAAAAAAAGTGTGTATTTGGATTTCCGAAAGTATATTAGATTATAAAAAATTGGGGGGCCCTTTTCTATATAAGTGCCGATGTTTTTTCGTCCAAATGTTCTCTAAAACATAAGCTATTAAGTTAAGGCCGCACTATAAAAGGCAAGAGGTTGGTGTTAGGTTGCAGATGAAGCATTAGTTTAATGTGTTTTTAGATAAAACCAGCTATGCTGGTCCCCATCGTACCTCCTCCCTCCTGGGTCCTGACATAACCAGTTGAGTATGTTCAAGCCTCCAGGCATTTTTGCCAACGATGGACTCTGTAGGAAGGTAGATAGAGGTAATCGGAGGTTGGGGTTTGGTGGCGTACTAAAAATCCCCAGACACTACTTTTGTTTGTTCAAACCAAGCTAGAAACCACCTGTTGGACCATCACAGGAATGTGCCGTTCCAACCCGACAGTAGACTGTGTTTCATATCACACCGTCCTCCAAGCTGTTCCAACCTACACGTGGATTGATTGCAATTTGTTTACAGTACAGTCCAACTGATCCTTAGCCAAACATATGTAGTGTTTGTGAGACATGTACATTTATGTTAATCAGGAAGGTCAACAGGAAGATACCCTATCTGTTAGGTTTTATTGAATGTTTTTAATACCATGAGATAATGAGTCAGACACCCCTTCCAACCTGATAAAGATTTGATAACTGCACAAGGTAGATCATGCGCATAAAGCTTGTCCTAAAAAATACCCAAATGATCTGTGGGATGATGTACAGTATTAGTCGACTATTGTTTTAGAATTAAAGAATTTTTAATAGAGAATCCATGTTACAGTATTAATGAGTTTTTAAATTTAAATGGTTTTTGTTAATTTGTTGTTTTTGTTTGTAATTATTAGTAATTAACTTTTGACTGTGATATTCATGTAATATCTTTTTAAAGATTTGACTATTGTATACTTTAATGTCTCAAACAATAAAAAAAATATATTATTATTATTATTATTATTATTATTATCATTATTATTATTATCATTATTACAAGTAGGACGGTTGGAAAAAATTGTTTATCGGCCCACCTCCCTCCACCTATTGCCTCCTGTTTGTTAAACAATTTAGCTCTTTCAGTTCTATTCCTTAACCAAAAAATGGCCTAAAAGAAAAGGCCATTTCACCCCAAGAAAAACATTTTATCTTCGATTGATACAAAATATAAACAGTATATCTTTGTTTAGATGCGTAGAAAGTGATTATTTACGTACTTGTATTCATTGCGCACGCGCGTCTCATAGTTCTGAATAATTCCTCTTCTTTACCACACTAGTGCGGTAAAGAAGAGGAATTCTTCAGCTTTACGCACGATTAGTGAGTTTGTTTACATTTAACAAAACTAATTTGGTGTTCTTTTATTAAAGTAACTGTTTATATCGAGTTTTTAGTGAAAAACAATGAGTGAATCAAGTGACTTTGACGAAAATGTGGAGAATAATAATCCTCCAGAAATAATTAATTCGGCAAAAAATAAAACTAATGAATTAATGCCATCTTTATCAAGAGAGAGATACGAACTTACATACAGCAAGTTTATTTTTTCTGTATTTATTATTTAAATCTAACAATCGTAGATAAAGTACGGTACGCAACTTGTGCGAAAACAGTATTTTGCATTGCTCGTGTGGTTTTACTACCCTCGCTGTCGCCCGGGTGCAAACTCCACACTCGCATGCAAAATGCTACTTTCCGCACTCGACGCGTAATGTACTATTAAATGCAATACCATAATACATTTAAATTTAAAAAAAAAATTTGTATAAAATGAGAACTAAAGAGGTAAAGATGAAATAATTAGTTACCGTCTTCGTAGACAATGCAAATCTTGAGTCCTTCAGAATTCCATACCATCCCCTTCACTACAGACTTATTCCTGTTGTTGATCATCTCCTCGTACCACGTACCCTAACGACAACAAAAATATCACATAAACTCAACTAGCACATTATTTAGAATTTCAATAGTGTTTGAAGCCTCTACCAGAGTGCACCTCAGTTGCGCCCCCTCCTAGTCTGGCAGGGCACTCAGGGCCGTTTCTACCATTAGGCAAGACTAGGCGGCCGCCTAGGGCGGCAAAATTTAGGGGGCGGCAAAAAATTATTTGACATTAAATGGCGAACATTTTTTAAAAAGTAGGAGAAAAAAAAGAAGAGAACATGTTATTATGAATAGAAATGATGATTTTTTTTTTTAAATAATAATATAAAATCTAGGATGACTGTCGAAAATAATTATTTTATTACGAGTTTTGTTTGTTAAAGTTATCTTATCTAATCTAATTGAATTAGCTTTACTAGATAAGAAAATCTGTTCCTTAAACTTAACTAGTCACATTTATCTACATCCATCTATTTTGATTGTCTTTGCTATACATGTATGTCTCTTTCTCTTTCATCCCCCCCCCCCTTATATTACCTGTTCCCCCCCTTATTATACAGTCTTGTTCTTTATTCTCTCTTTCCCCACTTATTAAGAAACAAATTCTCAATATGATTTGTAAAAGTAATAATGTGAACTTTACAAATTGAAATAAAAAAGCCCTTACACCGAATAAAAATCCCTTACACCGAGGGCCACCTTGAAAGTGATGAAACTGAAACAGAAGAAAACGGGGACAGGATTTATTCACATATATTTGGGTAGTGTTTTTTGTTGCACTGTGGTCTTTTCGCGAGTAAATTTCCCAAGCTCTCCAACGATGTAAATTTCTCTTTACATAAAAAAGTACAAAATAAAATATTTTAGTTTTTGAATAATTTTTGCTTCAGAGCTTACCGAAGGTAACTGAAGGTATGTGATCGTAATGAAGAGGAACATTTTTTTATGTCACCGATTTTAAAAATTCCAATACTTTAATCCGTCAGACACACTAGGAAGGTTCGAGTAGGTAGTGATGTTTTCTGGTTCGAGACTGTCTGTCAGTCTGCCCACAATTTTTGCGAACCAATAAGTCTTAAAAATTTTACTTATCCAATTTTAACGAATGTTAGATGTTAGGTCATAATTAGCCCATTTTTGGTCCCATGTAAGTTTCAACCTTCTGCCCTCATTTGTTTCTCTTCCACGTGCGCCCAAAACTACATTTATTTACACTAATAGCTAAAAGTACTCATGTGATTTTCAATTCAAATTTGTATGGTGTGTCGAAAGTAGCCAGCAAATAGCCATAGCCCCATATCACATTCAACCGTCTCCGTTTATCGTATTGTGCTAAATTGATACTTTTATTCATGTAAAATATTAAAATAATTGTTGCAGAGTCAATAATAAAGTAATAAAATGGTTGTACGTGAAGTCTCACATAAGAAGTTTTCAGCAGAGGAACTGCAGATTACGATTACAATACCACCGATAAAAAAAAAAAAAAAACATTGCACAAGGAACGTGAAAACTTGGGAAAAAAATCCTAGGGCGGTAAATCAAATCAAATTGCTTGTCTTAATTACAAGTACTATTTAGGGTATCGTAGATTATCAAGCATAACCTTTATAATTATGATTTTTTTCTTTGACCTCAGGGGTCCCTTTTTCGATCCCCCGGGGGGTCACTCACAATGTTGTTTAACGGTAATAACAACAAAGTAAATTACATTTTTTCAGGAAATTTTCATCGCCCCAAAATAGTTGCCATGAATTATTTCAAATTTTTAGGACCAGCCGTTGTATGGTGGTTGGTGGGGGGATTCTTTTAGTGTATATTTTGACTCATATAACCAAAAAAGGATGATTTCACCTCTTTAGCTTGTGAGGTTCGGGCGCTATGAACCAAAGAGTAACGGACAGACGGACACATCACCCTCGGCATAAATTATAAGTTTATACAGCTTTTGTAATAAAATCACTGAAATGAGTACTTTTTAAGAAGCTAGAAACACAAATGACAACTTTTTTTCTCTCTCTTTTTCTTTCTTTTTTCGATTTTAGGATTTTTAGGGATATGATATAATAAACAATTAGTATTTAATTATATTAATTTATTAGCAATATTTCACCCAATAATGGGCGTCATTAGGCCTAATAAGAAACAATTCAATAAATATGTATTACCTACTCAATACTAATTTCATTTCATTTATTTTTAAAACGCAAGATAATTTGGTTTCCTATATAATATAAGTAACCTCAAGATGAAATCTTCCAAAGAACTCATGGTTTTATGTATTAAATTGGAAAGAGATCTAACTCGGCGTTGCCCCGGAGAGCCCGTCTTTTTTATAAAGGATAATTGATGGGGCAGCTCCCTGCTGTAAACTTTCAGGAATATATATTCTAAACCAGAATATATGCAGAACTATATGTGCCAAAACAAGTTAGAAAATGGTTTTCCTAATTTGATCTTATCTTTTTGACATTACCGATATCTGAGGCAAGTGCGGAAAGGAGTTTCTCAAAACTCAAATTAATAAAAACTTATCTGCGCAGTTCAATGAGCCAAGAGAGACTCGTGCGGGACTATCCACCGTATTAAAAGAAAAGGACGTGGCTTACCCGCTTGACATTAAAGATCTGATTAAAGACTTTTCTAAAATAAAGTCACGAAAGGTTCTAAAATAAAGGCAAGAAAGATGCATCATCCAGTCATCTTCATCTGGGTCGTCCTCTACTTCTACTACTGGTACTACTTGTACAATGGGATTAGAGGAAGAACCAACAAATAATTGATATTAAAAGTGAGAAATTTAAAAATGAAGTCAAATATTATGAACAGAGCTTATTTAATGTTTGATTTGTTTTACTGTTTATTGTTAAATTCAAGTTCTTTAATATTTAATACATTAACTCTTCAAGCCAGGAAAATTTGGAGGAAGGGGGGGGGGGGAGGCGGAATTTTTTAATTCTCGCCTAGGGCGGCAAAACACCTAGAAACGGCCCTGAGGGCACTGCCCACCAGTCAGTCTTCAACCCTCATCTAAGTATGTTGTAAAATAAATACTGAATAATCCACATTAATATACAATCTTTCTTTTTAAATTGTTGTAATAATTGCCTAAACACAGGTTTAGAAACATATAATGCATTTGTAAAGTTTTATTCGTAGTGTATTTCCCTTTAATCTAATTTATTCTCCAGTCTTACTCAGGTCTGTAGGGCATTAATAAATTTTATTTCTACTCCATGTTTGGCTATATTTCACCTCCTTTGAGGCATCTTCAGGCCTTTATTTTTTTATAATAATGTAGTATGCCCTATGTAGTTTAATGTAGGAGGGTCTGAATATTTATTATTCAACAATATTTTTGGTGTTTGTGTCCCACTGTAACGGGGATTGTGTAAGTGTAATAAAATGATGGTTAGAGTAGTTTGTATATTTATATTAATTTGTATGTTCTTGTCGTTTGAAGTGTAAAACACCAGAAGTAAGATCAGATTTCTCGTATGACTTCACACTAGGGCTTGGTCTAATGGATTACTCGAGGGGGAAAGCACTACAAAAAATTGCGTGCATATGAGTCAGCAAGACAGTGAGACATTTTCATGTAACACTTTTTGGTGTCTTTTTTTTTGGTAACACTACTTCGAGTTTATGTGCTGAAGTAAAAACATGTAAATGTCAAAATTTGAGCGAGCAGATTCTTCCGTTTGTAAATTAGGAATTAAATCAAACATAATATGTAGTGCATGAAGAAAGAAAGTACTTTTCTTCTTTTCCAGTTTATTAAGAAGTAATCTTTCAGCTTCTTCACCCATATTTTAATAATAAATGCAAAAAATTATAGTATAACAAAAATAAATAATAATAATGTAAAAAATAAATATTATGTAGTAAGTTTATTAGGAATAAAATTCTACGGGTTATGGCGTTTGTCCGGGGCAAATCAGAGCAGTAGAACAGAAGTTGTAGTTGTGGGGGGGGTGAGCTACTACTGAGCAAAGAGAGTGAGACATGGGGCAGGTAGCCGATCGGGAGGGGAGGGTCTCCCCCTACCAAGGGCAATAGGGAGAGACCCTATACTGATAGCAGGGAGACTTGATTGCCTACCTCCTATATCCTACAAACTACGCTTTTTGGGTCCGATTTTTAGTAACGCTTTTCGAGTTTATGTGCCATGGCCAAGACATAAAAAGCTAGCGCAAGGTGTTCACTGCTTTTCTAGAATATTCTCGTCTTGGTTTTTGCTGATACACCATTAAAATCCTGTGATCTCCACACATGCTGACTGTTACAAGTCTCGTCTGACAAATATTATACTTGTGTTTGTTTGTTATCACATGAATCGGTCGCTCTGTTGTAGAGGATGCCACATTCATGGGGGATCTCATAGAAATTATTTTTTATTATTATTTTTTTTTTTTTTGCTTGACCCACATCCATTTTTTGGCAATTTTTGGCAAGAGAATAAATCTAATCTAAAAACACGAGTTCAACAAGAAGAGCCGAACTTAAATATTCTCAAGATTGAGACGGGAAAAAAAGAACCCAGACGGAGGAAATTTTAAGAATCACTCTCAATGGCAATATAACAAGGTCATCTAAGACAACAAAATGAGTATTAGCAAAATTTGATAATAGATATTAGAAAAAAAGAGTAGGTGCCAATGGCCCAAGATGTCGAGGCGCTCCTAGCTTACAGCCACGGGAGTAAGGATGGATAAAAAAAAAAAAAAAAAAAGCAAGATCCTCTAAGCCAAACTTATACATACATTACCCCTATCTGGGCTCCAAGATCATAATAATACAAGCATCCGGTTTGAATAAAATATCAGCTATTGTGGTTCAAACATTAGCTATTGTGGTTCAAACATTAGCTATTGTGGTTCAAACATTAGCTATTGTGGTTCAAACATAAGCTATTGTGGTTTCCTTTTCCCTTTACGTAATTACCTCTCTAACTTTAAGTTTATTATCATGGTCAAATTCATGGTTATTTATTAAATCTTACATACTTGTTAGTTTTGTTATCTAATTGTTAATTTATATATTTTCCATTAATTTGATTACTTATTTATTCTCTATCAATATTATTATTGATATTTTCAATAATATTATTATTGAATTTGTTATCCATTGCTGTATCTCAGATGACAATATTATTAAGTAGATATTTTCTTTGTTTTGTGCCTTTTTCTAGTAATTTATTAGTATTTTTATTGAATTTTTTGTTAATTCATCTATTAAATGTACATGTTTATTCAAGAGTGCCTCTCCTGTGGCTCTGCTGTCAGAGGACTCTTTTAAAATTGAAATAAATATAATATAATATACCTATATAAGTTAGGCACTAACGGCCTAACAGCCATGGGTGAAAAGAGGGATAAAAAAAACCAATAAAAGTAAAATAAGGTGGTTGACATGCCTTGTACAGAGTCCAGACGATAATAAGCCCAGTCTGGTCGCTGGTCGTTAGTTTCTGGTGCTGCTCATTCCACGTGATGACCTGAACACTCCCGCTGTGACCTTCCATAGTCTGATTCATCGATAGGTTGGCAGGAGCAGCCAAACTTTTACCTTTACTATCCTTCGCTGAAATACAACGGAAAGAGTTACATGAGTGTATTTAATTTTAGTAGCTCTCATAGCATCCGCATTTATTTACCGATTTGATTTCTGGGCTCA
The DNA here is from genome assembly GCA_951217055.1 of Gerris lacustris. Taxonomy (NCBI): domain Eukaryota; kingdom Metazoa; phylum Arthropoda; class Insecta; order Hemiptera; family Gerridae; genus Gerris; species Gerris lacustris. Next base: position 2,396,352 of record OX578278.1, on the reverse strand, counting down.
AATCTCATTCTTCTTTTTTTAGAAATAAAACCGTGTTTAGCTAATGAATTAATAAACCCTCATTTATAAACATTGCCGATGCTATTAGTGGAACAGTAAGAACAAACCACTTTTTACTAGCTTTCTATTAGCTTGCTTTCATGTTTGTTTATTTGTCCAGTACAAATCTTGTAATCGATTTTTAACTAACTTCCCGAGTAGCTAGACATTTGAAACTTTTAGAATAGCTCAGAACACGATGACAATGCATTATTTTAATACTTTTATCCATCTTTTGGCAGAATTTAATTAGTTTTCAGCAAATTTTGCTGTATGGAAAGTTAGTTCAGAAAAAATCCGCAAGTTATTTTATTTGTTTTGCCATGTCCCATATTTACAATCTTCATTTTGACAGGTTTCAAATATATGATTTTTATTTTAGTACCTGGTATGGCTGATAAAATGGTTAAAATGTTCAAGAATGATTATATCAGGCCTTTTTGTTATGTAAAAACTAATTTTATTTTTAAGAGATAAACATTAATGACAGCGAAACAGGAAAAGTAAACAAAGAAACAAACTAACTGACGTGTAACAACCAGGTTTGTTTAGACTTGTGTCCTAGGTATCGGTTTAATTTTTCTGCATTTGTACTTATTTATCTGTACTAATTTTTCTTCTCGGTTATGTGCCGTAGCCAAGACATGAAATTTCAAGATAAAAAGAACTTTTTATGAACTACATTTTTAAATTTTCTGTTGAATCGTATGTAATGTTGATAATATAATTGTTATTGTTATATAATATATAATGTTAGTGAAAAAAATAAAAAAATAGTTCCGAATTTATTTACTTCACATAAATGACAACCATCTAGAGAGCTGGGCATTTTTTTACTTTAGCACCCCCTTGGTTCTAAACAATAGTCTGCCCTACAAAAGTCTCAAAGGTTTGTGTGTTTGTCTCCCCAAGACATCGAGACTCCTGGGAAAGTTTTATATTTAATATTCCTTTATCTTAATTGTTGATTAGACCAAGGGATATGATCACAATCATATACATAAGTGTGATATTCCTTTGTCCCAAGGTACATTGGAATAAATATCCCTTCTTCTTAATAGTAATTTAGACTAAGGGATATATACTACCCTGTATAATGTTCCTTTGTCTAAATAACTATTAACACAAAGGGATATAGGGGGGTGCTAAAGTAAAAAAGTACCGAGAGCTGATCTTAAATCTATAAAAGGACAAATCTTTGTACAACGGATCTCCCCAACACCAAATCTAAACCGTACCATCGATATATTTGAAATAATATAAATAATATAATCGATAAATAATACCTATAATTGATACATTTCTTGTTTTGCTGTCACTCAATGTTTATCTCTTATTTATAAAAATCACAAATTTGAGACCCATCAAAATGAAGAATGCGTAAATATGGGACATGGCAAAACAAATAAAATAACTTGCGGATTTTTTCCGAACCAACTTTCCATACAGCAAAATTTGCTGAAAACGAATTAAATTCTGCTGAAAGATTGCTAAAAGTATTAAAATAATGCATTGTCATCGTGTCCTGAGCTATGCTAAAAGTTTCAAATGTCTAGCTATTCGGGAAGTTAGTTGGAAATCGATTGCCAGATTTGTACCGGACAAACAAACAAACAAGAAAGCAAGCTAATAAAAACGTAGTAAAATGTCAAAATTCAATACTGTACACACACTTAATAATTACGTTTAGTTTTTTTTTTAGTCTGTAATTGTTTAAATTTAAAAGTAATATTGAAGGATAGATTTCCCTTAAAATTTGAGTTGTTTGTGAACCAGTTGCCTTGAATATAAACACAGCTTAAGAAAATGTCTGTAAGGTAAGTCATTATTTGTAGTAGAAAATCCTGGGATATGGGATAGTAACTCATCATGAAGCCATGAATTATTGAACTACACCTTTCATAATGATGATAGTGATAGTATAATGCATTGCTAACAGAAAAACTAAACTTTTATCCACGTACTATAGGCCTAAACAAAAATAAAAGGGTAAAGTCTACTGATGATTTAAGTTTTACATATTGAAATAAATTGTCATTTGGAATATCCTATGTAGATACAGAATGCTAGGTTAGTACATTCACTCTCGCAAGAGCCGGTAAAGTTGAAGTTTATTTATATATCAGACGAACAGATTGTGATTTGTTGAATTTTGCATCTATCTTTGCATTTCAGGTCCATGTCCCCCTTATACAGTTTCCTTTGGGAGGCCCAAGCTCTTATTTATTATTATTAACTATTAAGATTATAACTAAAGATCATTATTATTAACTGACCTGAGTCGAGTTTTAGTACTTTGAGAAGTCCATCATCTCCTCCGACAGCGAGCCAGCCCTCCACGCTGCTCCACGCCAAGCAGTTCACTCGTGTGTTGTTAGGAATAGCAATCTAACAAGTCAATACAATCCCACACAGTTACAATTCCAATAAATACAGGAGCAGCGCGCTATAGTAGAACCATCATCATGATTACAATCATACATCATTAGAGAGAACCCTGATAATCACCATCAGTCATCATTTACTACGTTCACACATCGTTTTGAAAACGATCCGCTAGTTCAAAACACTGTATGAACGGAGATCGATGGATCGTATCGGGTTAAATCCGCTCCACCAAAAATACGCGATCGGAACGGGGGATCGAATTCAAAACGCTCGTATGAACTGGTTGTGGAGGGGATCGAGATATCAGGTTATTTTACTCTTTTCCCCTTTTTAAGTTCTCTGTTTTCGTGAGCTTCCGTTTCTTTTTTTTAAAATTGCAAAAAACGTTTTTAAACAAAAGTTAATACTATAAAGAACCTGTAAAAACTTTTAAATCAGTAAAAAAATTTGTAAATAAAATGTAAAAATTCGTGGACATATTAGTTAACAAGAAAGAAGGTTTTACTCGTGATGTTTACCATTATGAAATAGACAGAGAAAAATACACTCCAGCGCCGGGATTTGAACCACGGGCCTCTATATAGAGCGCTATACTGGAAATATAGAGGCCTGTGGTTCAAATCCCGGCGCTGGAGTGTATTTTTCTCTGTCTGTTTCCCGTAGTTAATAATAATTATAACTTGATTTAAATTAAAATTTAATCTTTCTGTAGTATGAATAATACCAAAATCGTAAAATGTAAATTATGAAATATTGAAAACGGTAAATTTTAAGAATACGCTAGGTTTATAGAAAAGATGGCGGGGCCTCATTCCAACGTATTTTTTGGACAAAGGGATATCAACTCTCCTATGAACAAATCATACATATATAATTTCTTAAATGTTTAAATCATACAAATGTAATGATTGACAAAGGTACTATACTGTTTTTAATCTCCTAAGTGCACAAATTAAACAAAGTTGCCCCGCCAAGCGATTCTCGACCGTAGCGTTAACTTAATATTAGCCTTGAAAACAAATATTTCGATCACCTGTTTTTTTGTAGTGTGAACAGGAATCGTTTTGAAAACGAATTGGATCCGAAACGTTTTCAAAACGATGTGTGAACGTAGTAAATGTACACTTTTCCCTTAAGGTAACCCCACAGATAAACTGTATACCGCAACCGTTTTTAGTATGTTAAAAGCAAAAGTTTAAAAAAATTGCAAGTAAATCGGACAATTAGAAATTGGTGGGCCAAATAGTGCAGGTTTACCCAGATGTTTATAGCTAATATCAATGATAACTTCGTTAATTTAATAAACTTTCATAGAGTTCGAATTTAAAAAATAAGAAAATCCGTACTTCTTTAAATTGTTTTAGAATATAAATGACTTCGACTAAATATCTATAATAAGAAAAAGGCATGTTTTGTCTAATGTACTTTGGGAAAAAGGAATATCACACTTAGGGTTTTTAAGGGGAGTAACAGTCTAAAGAAGAACATTACGTACAGGTTGTTTCTATAGATTGTTACTCCCCTAAGTTATTTTTATAAGGGGAGTAACGGTCTAAGAAGTCCCAGAAAATCTTTTAGATAGCTGGATAGCTACAGGTTTATCAAATTATATATAATCATTGTAATGGAGTAAAAATGTTAAAATACACAACTAAGAAAAACTAGAATTAAAAATCTTGTGAATAAACAAACCTTTTTACTCAGGTAAATAAACATGATTTAAGTTTGTAACTAAACGAAACAATAAATTCTAAATTTGCAATTAATAATCAGATAAATTAAAAATTATTCTCAATTAACATAAATGCACGGATAAAAAATCGGCTTAAAACAAAATTATAATAACACGACATGGCAACTGGCAACCAAATAAACAAAACAAAAACAAAATAATCTAGAAGGAGCCGGGCACCTACAACTGGAACACTCCAAACGAAAAGTTAACCAGACTAAATCATATGACAAACCAGCTGTTTTACGGGTTTAACAAACCTACGAGTATTTTGTTTGGGTCGGTTCGGAATCACAAACCAGGTCGACCGAAAAAGTAGCGGTAACCGTAAGGGCTCATTCACACTAGGATTCCGGAATGCGATTCGTGTATGAGATTCAAAAAAGTATCAAAATGCAGTATCTCGGCGGCTTCTTCCCTCACTTTTCCTAAATTGAAAAATATAAAATAATATATTACATTGATTTATTAATATATTACATTGATTTATTAATATATTTATATAATTAATAGTACATTACGCGTCGAGTGCGGAAAGTAGCATTTTGCATGCGAGTGTGGAGTTTGCACCCGAGCGATAGCGAGGGTTGTAAAACCACACGAGCAATGCAAAATGCCGTTTTCGCACAAGTTGCGTACCGTACTTTATCTACGATTGTTAGATTTAAATAATACATACAGAAAAAAATAAACTTGCTGTATGTAAGTTCGTATTTCTCTCTTGATAAAGATGGCATTAATTCTTGAGTTGTATTTTTTGCCGAATTAATAATTTCTGGAGGAGTATTATTCTCCACCTTTTCGTCAGTCATTTGATTCACTCATTTTTTTTCACTAAAAACTCGATATAAACAGTTACTTTAATAAAAGAACACCAAATTAGTTTTGTTAAATGTAAACAAACTCACTAATCGTGCGTAAAGCTGAAGAATTCCTCTTCTTCACCGCACTAGTGTGGTAAAGAAGAGGAATTATTCAGAACTAAGAGACGCGCATGCGCAATGAATACAAGTACGTAAATAATCACTTTCTACGCATCTAAACAAATATATAATGTCTATATTTCGTATCAATCGTAGATAAAATATTTTATCAACATAAATATTGTACTTATTTATAAAATTATAAATATGAAACGGGAGTGGAAGAAAATTTAGTTTTAAATAACAATAATCTGATCGAATTCTTCTTCATCTTCTCTAGTTGTAATCATACAGGTAGGTAATCTAATCCATCTAATCTACTAGATTTTCCAAGTTAATGGCGACACTTTTTTGGCTTAGTTCTCCATCCCTAAGATCCTTGATTTCATTCTTCATAGAGATGATTAGTAATGACGTCACAAGATGGCGTAAGCTTTAGATAATTTATTCGATTTGGTTTGTTATGTTCCTTGTCCTTATCACCTGTTATCAATCCCATGTAAAATGAATGGGAGAATTTTCTCAATTTCTTAAATAATTAATTATTAAATTATTATTGATTTATAAGACTTTTCAACCTTTGAACGTTATTATACTAAGTCTATTTTAACAATGTAAGATAAGAAAACATTAAAAATGGCAGTTCTAGTGGTTTAAAAAAGTATTATTGTGAGTGTGTTTTATTGTGTTGATACTTTCCGGGTCCGTTCTTATTTATTGTTTATTTTTTAAATTGTTTTTCTATTTTAGTTTGTATATTATGTCTTCCACCTTCTCGAGCGTTATGAAAATTTCATATATACTTCATTTTTTTCGGAGGACAAAGCTATTCTTCGTAAAAGTATGTCAGAGTACTTAAGTAATATTAATTTAATGTATTAAATTAGTTTTTTAATCAAAATTTTAAACAAGTATACATGCGAGGCACTCATATCTTATATTATAATACTCCTTAATATAGATAACAAAAAATACACAAATAATAATAGTAATAACAGTCTGCTCTTTGTCTCGTTATCAACGTCTTTTTCCTAGGCTTGTCAGTGATCTATTGTATAATATATCATTATGTCCTAACATCGGTTAAATATAATGCACATTGTAAGTAACCAGAAACAAAATATTATTAGCAAATAATCTTTTATTACCTGCCAGATTAAGTATCACTATCTTTCTACAAGTCCTGTACCCTGAGTATACTTCATCGAGTTTCAAAACTTGAGGAAAATTCATTTTCGGACACACAATATGAACACGAACACACCCTGTGAATGTTTATGGCAACAGGAAATACAAAAAATCAAGTATAAAGAGTAATAACTCAAATAGCTTTTTCGATGATATGACCCTTCACACAAATACTCATTTTAAATAACTGATATGAAAGTTTTTAATGTTTTCTTTGTTACACTCGTTAAAAAAGACTTAGTACAACAATGTTCAAAGGGTGAAAACTCTTATAAATCAATAATAATTTAATAATTAATTATTTAAAAAGTTGAGAAAATTCTCCCATTCATTTTACATGGGTTTGATAAGAGGTGATAAGAGAAAGGAACATAACAAACACTGAGTTAAATTTTCGAAAGCTTTTGTGACGTCACACTAATCATCTCAATTAAGGTGCACAACCTAGAGAGTGGTTTTTCAGCTTCTTGTTGAACGAGCGTAGTGAGTTCTTAATTTCACAGACTGAAATTAACTTGGTACTTAGGATTTAAAAAGTTTGTTTGTTTGCTTGTTTGTCTAATGATAACTGGAGTAAAAATTGATCAATTTCAAAGAAATTTTGCACATATATGCATCTCAGCATTTTTGAGAACTGTATAGTTTTTGGAAATTCCACACTATATTTTAAAGATGGCGGCCAATATGGCGGACGACTAAAAAAAAAGTTTTAGTCAGCATAATGTGTTATATATCGTTTTAAAGGCCTTTAAGAGAAGGAAAAGAATTTGTAACTAATAAAATTTTACACTTAATATTTTCATGATGGTGGCCAATATGGCGGACAACTAAACAAACAGTTTTTAGTCAGTATGACATGTTACACATCAATTTAAAGCTCTTGAAGTCTAGAAAAGGAATATCTAACTATTAGAATTTCACACATCATATTTTCAAAATGGCGGCCAATATAAAGAAAACTAAAAAAAAGTTTTATCTGCATGACATGTTATAAATCGTTTAAAGGTATTTTAAAGGCTAAAGATTATGTACAAATACTAGATAAAAAGGCAAGCACAGTGAGCCTGCATTCATTTTATAATATAATTATTATGTACAAATACTTTTAAAACAGGCGAGTATAGTGAGCCTGCAATCATTTTATTAAATAAAGATTATGGACAAATACCTTTATAACAAGTGAGCGTAGCGAGCCTGCATTGATATTATTAAATAAAGATCATGTAGAAATGCTGCATAACCAGGCGAGCGTAGTGAGCCTGCTTTAATACTATTAAATAAATATTACGTACAAATGCAGTATAACCAGGCGAGCGTAGTGAGCCTGCATTAATATTATTAAATAAAAATTATGTAGGTAAAAATAGGTGAGCGTGGTGAGCCTGCAATAACTTCATTAAATATGGATTATGTATGGATGAAAGGAAAACAGTTTTAGCTCCTGAGAACTTGCAAATTTATTACAAAATTAAATTTGTACGAAATTAATATACAACATTTATTTATAATTATACAAAATTAATAATTATTTATAATTTATAATTATACAAAATTTATTAATTATATAAAATTTCTTACGAAATTAAATTCGGCTCACAGCATCTTGGCTTCTTTTGACAATTTTAAATTTAAGATTGGGTCCAATAATATGACAATTAAAGAGGAACATTGTAGTCAGCATGATATGCCATACATTGTTTTAAAAGGCTTTATGAGTAGCAAACTTTTGTAACTATTGTTACAAAAGTTTTGCCACAAATGTGACCGAGATAAGGGTGTTAAAAAGTAAGCTTATTCTTATATGCTGTTTTACGTAATAGTACATTACGCGTTGAGTGCGGAAAGTAGCATTTTGCATGCGAGTGTGGAGTTTGCACCCGAGCGATAGCGAGGGTAGTAAAACCACACGAGCAATGCAAAATGCCGTTTTCGCACGAGTTGCATACCATACTTTATCTATGATTGTTAGATTTAAATAATAAATACAGAAAAAAATAAACTTGCTGCATGTAAGTTCGTATCTCTTCTCTTGATAAAGATGGCATTAATCTTGAGTTGTATTTTTTGCCAAATTAATTATTTCTGGAGGAGTATTATTCTCTACATTTTCGTCAAAGCCACTTGATTCATTCATTGTTTTTCACTAAAAACTCGATATAAACAGTTACTTTAATAAAAGAATAGCAAATTAGTTTTGTTAAATGTAAACAAACTCGCTAATCGTGCGTAAAGCTGAAGAATTCCTCTTCTTTACCGCACTAGCGCGGTAAGGAAGAGGAATTCTTCAGAACTATGAGACGCGCATGCGCAATGAATACAAGTACGTAAATAATCACTTTCTACGCATCTAAACAGAGATATAATGTTTATATTTCGTATCAATCATAGATAAAATAATTTTAAACCTGTTTTCAGGTTGAATAAGGATATGTTAGGTGTTCACCGAAAAATTATCCTGAGAACATAGTATGGGTGATATAAGACCACAATCTACGCGAGTTCTTTATGCACCGCATCACTAGTTCACTAGAAAGTTGTGCGAAATCGGAATGCCCAATAAAAGTTAAAGGAAAAAGCGCCAGAAAGGCGTGGGGGGGGGGGGGGGGGGATTAACAGAAAAGACCCAATATTTAAAATCATGGATTCTTTATTAACAATCAATCATGAACCTCTGTCGTATTACAAATTTTCTCACATCTAGCTCTTAAAAATTATCTAGGGAGATGGCAAGATCGAGCCTGGAGGCCCTGCTCTGAGATTCTCACGCTCTACCAAAATGTTAAGATTTAATTCAATTCAAAAAATACTTTATTTAAATAAATACATTTTAACATAAATTTTACATCAGTATTTAAAAAGCATGGCTTTGGCCATCTGCTGAAATATACCACATCAAAATTTTAGTGACGTAATACAATAATAATAATAAAAGGAATATATATACAGGTTGACTGGCGAAATATGTGAAAAAATGAAGTAGGTTGTTCTATACCTAGTGATGTGAGTCGGGAATATTCCCAGTGGGAAGGGAATTTAAAAATGGGAATATTCCCGATGGTTTTTTGGGAATATTCCCTAAAATTGGGAATTTATAAAAATGTGAAATATTTAATATTTATGTAGTTTAATTAAATAAATAAACACAAATTGGTACAAAATTATTTTGAAAAGAAATTAAATCATTTTTAAAAATTAATTAATTTTAAGAAATTGGTACAAAAGAATTTTGAAAATGCTTGAAATGTCCATAGAAATTAAAAAGTTTTTAAAAAAATAATAAATAAATAAACAAATATATAAAAAATAAATTTGAAATAGATAAATGCGGCCATGTACCAGTTCACAAAACATTTCCGTGCCTAGGCCTATTCCTATTATGCAGAGCCCAATCTGATGTTATAGTGAGCCTAATCCAATGTCGGTAGCTTCATCATCAGAATCTTCTTTGCCAGTGCTTTCTCCAAATAAAATGGCTTTCTGAGACCCATTATTGCGAGTAAATTTTCCATTTATTTTTTGTTTACAAATAATTAGATTGTCATCACTGGTTTGTTAAAAAAAAGTATATATTAATAAATGCTTCAAAATATTATTTGTTTGTACGACTTTCATTGTACATATTTGTAAAATGGTTTTCAATGTATTTAAAAATTATGTTTTTATTTCCTATTAAATGATAATTGTTTATGAAATTTATTTTTCTTCTTATAATACAAAAAAACAAGTTAAATTTGACTTAATTTATGTATAATTAATTACATAGGCACCAGGACTACTAATTATGTTAGGTTTTACTAAAAACCATAAATTCCTGGGAATTTATAAAACATCCTAGGAATATTCCCTGGATTTTAAATTCCCAGGAATTTTACATCACTATCTATGCCTCAAGGGCTACAAAAAACACAGTATAAACCATGGGTCAAATCTTAACCGTTCTCCCACAAGTTCAAAATTTATGATTTTTTAAGATTGCATGCCTTTGCTCGTAAAAACACTGATTGCTCCAAAAGTATAAAAGCTAGAACAAAATGCCTGGTTTTGTTGTAAAGCTGACAAAATTTCCAACATGTTTAACCCTTTGACTGTGGCATAGAAGAGAGAAAAAAGTCCTTCCTGGGAACGGATTTTTTTTTTTCATTTATTTATGTTAGTCCGGACTCAGGTATGCATGAAATTCCATCAGAATCGTTTTTCTAATGTTTATTGTTTATAAACATAACAAAAACATTATGACGCACCATGTGCGTCACGCAGCCACAGAAAGGTGACGCATCGTGTGCGTCATGGTATTATTATTCTATTTTTACTTATTTTATTATTCAATACGTAAAAAAATGACAAGTTTGTAAAATGTATCGTGTAATTGAAACATGTAAACACTTGGACCTTATTAATTATTCATAATTATTGATATATGTATAAAAAAATATTTTTTTTAAAGGTTTCTTTTCACCCCAGCCATCTAAAGTATTTATTTTAGAAATTAATATATATATCGGAAGAAAGAAAAAATAAAATAAAATAAAAAATGGAAAGAGCAAAATGTTAGGAAAACGGTGTGACGCAACAGGTGCGTCATTAATGACGCACCGTGGGCGTCATGTCGTTTTGAAGAAAGCAATGTTTAGTGCCCCAGTTAAAATAATCTAAACTTGTCAAATAATATCCCTAAAAATTAGTAAATACACAAGTAATGCTAGCTAATGACTTACTCTAATCAATAAAAAAATGCTGTATAATTTACCTTATGCGAGTAGCGTACTGAGGGGCCAGAAAAAAAGAGAAAGCAAAAACACGCGTTACTAAGCACAAAAACAAAGGAAACGAGAACGACTCACTCCATACAACCATTGGACTAGTACGAACATGACCACCCCTCTTCCAAACCGATATCATATGGCAGAGGCTCCCCCACTCCTTTTTTGGAGAGAGGCTTTTTTTCTGTCCATGACGCACCGTAGGCGTCATGCAGTTTCTCTAAAGAGACAATATGTGACGCACATGGTGCGTCCTACTGCAGTCAAAGGGTTAATGCAATTTACAATAAATAACAATATAATATAATATAAACAAATACAATATAATTTAATATAAACAAATACAATATAATAATATAATATAAACAAATACAATATAATTTTCTTGCCCTCAAATTACATGACAAAAAATGTATACAAATTTCATTTTTAACAAAACATATAAAAAAAAATCTTTTTTCTTTGTGGTTTCATAACTTTGTGTTAAGCCGAGCTTTAACTGTTCGTACTTCAGGAAAAACTTCCTAATTTACTAACGTTTCAATTAATATTTATATCCATTCATAAAGCAGATTTTTTTGTAAACTTCGCTTGAAGTAAAAAAGAAACATGTTTATTGTTGCTATTTTTGAGTTACAGGTTAGTAAATAATTTAAAAAAAAAAAACAAGATTGGTTTAGTTTTAGTCACTTATATGAATGATTTCTTTTGAACTGAGTCAATGTGTATTTTCATATTCTTCTTAAGCCGCGTCCACATCGGACGCGCATTCGCAAACAGGGTTTGCAAACAACCACAAACACGACGTCCACACCGGACGCGCATTCTTGACAAACAGGTTTTTGCAAACGTTTGTCCTTGTTCCCAGTTATTTTTCATTATTTTCTTGTACACTACATCATCAAGTACTAAATAAAACTATATTGCACTTGCATTAACTTTGTAATATGGTTCTATCAAAACGCGGTATAAGCGCCGGCTTATTTATTATCATTGGTGAGTTAGTAAAACCTGGCAATAGTAAAAGAAGACGAAGAGTCTGGATGTCAAAAAAAAATTCTCCTCGATCATCCCTGATTTTAGATTATTATTTCTACAAAAATAAAACGCCAAAACATATAAAATTTTTATATAAATAGAAATCTGTTCTTTTGATGGAAAAAAGATAAATATCAATGTAATATTTCGTCTTATGAGGGCCCATAGGAGGCTCGGGCCCATAGGCCTGTACCTTAAATAATAAGCTTGGAAGCAATATAATTATTTTAAAAAATAGTATGACGCATTTTTGGACTTTTATGTCATATAATATTTATCTATTTATCCGGTTATTTTTAATCTTGGATTTACATAATCTCATCTCTAGTTTCAATCACTATTTATTAATTAGTATATATTATTAATTATAATATAGTTATTTGATGCTATAGTCATAAATAATACGAATGAAAAAAATATACATTTCCCGGGTTAATTTTATACAAATAGAAATCTGTTCATTTGGTGAAAAAAGGATAAATATTCCCCCATAGGAGGCATAAAGCCCATATGAAGGCTCGTGCCCGTAGGCTTGTGCCTATAGTAATATGCTTGGAAGCAATATAAAATTATTTAAACAAATAGTATGACCCATTTTTGAACTTATATGTCACCTTATCTATATATTTATCTATTTAATTCCGGTATTTTTAATCTTGGATTTACATAAACTCATCTCTAGTTTCAATTACTATTTATTAATTAGTATATATTATTAGTTATTATTGAAGCGAGCGTAGCGAGCTTCCTACATTCAACGAAATATGCTCCGTGTCTGTCTGTCTGTCTGTCTGTCTGTCTGTCTGTCTGTCAGTAACGTTCACGCGTGTGACGATAACTTGAGTAAAAGTTGACCGATTTAGTTGAAATTTGGTATACATGTTCCTCTTACTAATACTCAGGCTAAGTTCGTTGGACAGCGTGATCCGTCCAAGAGCTCGCGCGCAACGCTCGCGTAAACGAGAGGTACAAAAATTAAATTGGAATTTCAGGACGGTAAAAGATTCTATCATCATCTATTCGATAAGACGAACATTTTTTTCAAATAACATTTTTTACTAAAACCAACAGCGACACCGCTATGACTTAATAAAGATCGCTAAAACTATTAAAGCGGACCTAAACGTTTATAATAGAGAAAACAACCTTTTTACCGATATCTTACGTTCTAACGAAACGATTTTAATAAAACTTCATGTACACCATCTAATGCACAATTGAAACAGGTATGCAAAATTTCAACTTGATACAAGCAAAATTCTTTGCGTAGTGACGAGATACATTTATAATAATTGTTTAAAAGCTACCGCGGGTGGTGAAGATGGTTATAGTCGTATAGGGTATAGGTTTGTTTAGGAAGTAAAGCTTTGTACCAAGTACCCCCACTCTTCCCTAGACTACCCTCTTCCACTTATCTTCAACTATGACATTCATCATGATTAATAAATTTCAATATTCAGTATTTCATTGCAATACGCTCGCTTCAATGATAGAGCCACGCGATGCCTAGTATAGTTATTTAATGCTAGTCACAAATAATACGAAAGAAAAAAAAATCTATCTTAGCTTTCCATGTCCAAACATAGGCTGTTTGCGAATGCTCAAGGAGTTTGCTCAAAAAGCGTCCACACCAAACGCGCACAAACAGCAAACATCCTTTGATGTACCGACTCTAGCCGGAGCGCCCGCGAACACAAACAAGCATTCGTTCGTGTGGACAGGGCTTTAGTGTAGGTTGTGTATTCACAGTGGGCACATTGAAACACACATATTGTCTTATGTACCAAGTCAAAGTTAAGTTACATACTACCCATCCACATGGGATGAGTAATTGTGGTCACTATCAGGGCCCGTAATAGCTTTTTTCTTATGTTCCGAGTCAATGTGAATTTTAAAGAAACTATTTGTGTTAGTTTTATAGTGACAGAGGGGGCAGTCAAATACCTCTATTTTCATATGTTCAGAGTCAATATGACTTTTCAGATGGCTATTCCAGAAGGTTTTATAGTCACAATGGTGGCATTGAAATGCCTTCATTTGCTCATGTACACAGTCAATATGACTTTTCAGTCTACTATACCAGTTGGTTTTAAAGTCACAGTGGGGGCATTGAAATGCCGGTATTTGGTGTACAGAGTTAATATGATTTTTCAGTCTACTATTCCACTTCGTTATATAGTCACATTGGGGACATGCCTTTATTTTCTTATGTGAAGAGTCAATATGGCGTCTTAGATAACTCTTTTTGTTGGTTTTATAGTCGCAGTGGGGACATTGAAATTCCTTTATTTCCATATGTGCAGTGTCAATATGTTTTTTCATATGTACAGTGTCAATATGTCTTTTCACATGACAGTGCCAATTGGTTTTATAGTCACAGTGGGGGCATTGAAATGCCGGTATTTGGTGTACAGAGTTAATATGATTTTTCAGTCTACTATTCCACTTCGTTTTATAGTCACAGTGGGGACATGCCTTTATTTTCTTATGTTCAGTGTCAATATGACTTTTTAGACTACTATTCAAATAGGTTTTAAAATCACAGTCGGGGCATTGAAATGCCCATAGTTGCTTATGTGAAGAGTCAATATGGCGTCTTAGATAACTGTTTTTGTTGGTTTTATGGTCACAGTGGGGGCATTGAAATGCCTTTATTTTTATATGTGCAGACTCGATATGAATTTTTAGATTTCTCTTCCAGTTGGTCTTATAGTCACAATGGTGGCATTGAAATGCCTTCATTTGCTCATGTACAGAGTCAATATGACTTATCAGTCTACTATACCAGTTCGTTTCAAAGTCACAGTGGGGGCAGTGAAATGCACATCTTTGATTATGTACAAAGTCAATATGATTTGTCAGTCCACTATTATAGTTAGTTTTATAGTCGCAGTGGGGACATTGAAATTCCTTTATTTCCATATATGCAGTGTCAATAAGTCTTTTCATATGTACAGTGTCAATATGTCTTTTCACATGACAATGCCAATTAGTTTTATAGTCACAGTGGGGGCATTGAAATGCCGGTATTTGGTGTACAGAGTTAATATGATTTCTCAGTCTACTATTCCACTTGGTTTTATAGTCACAGTGGGGACATGCCTTTATTTTCTTATGTGAAGAGTCAATATGGCGTTTTAGATAACTGTTTTTGTTGGTTTTATGGTCACAGTGGGGGCATTGAAATGCCTTTATTTTCTTATGTGAAGAGTCAATATGGCGTCTTAGATAACTCTTTTTGTTGGTTTTATGGTCACAGTGGGGGCATTGAAATGCCTTTATTTTTATATGTGCAGACTCAATATGAATTTTTAGATTTTTCTTCCAGTTGGTTTTATGGTCACAGTGAGGGCATTGAAATGCCTTTATTTTCTTATGTACCGAATCAATATGCATTTTTAGTAGATAGTTCCTTTTGGTTTTATAGTCACAGTGGGGGCATTGAAACGTGCTTAATTTTTTATGCACTGAGCCAATATGTTTCGTGAGAGAAATCTTCTGGTTGCTTTTGTATTCACAGAGGGCACATTGAAATGATATTGTTTTCTTCTGCACTGAGTCAATGTGAATTTTCCGACTCCTGTTAGCGGGACCTAAAAAAAAAAAAGATAAAAATGGATTTTGAGAATAGAGATAGTAGAAGTCATATAAGGGACGAGGTTCTTCAAGTAGTACATCTTATTATACAATTCTTCACCTCTGTCAAGAATTTCCCGGTTCTTCTATAGTGATAAAGCCCTTTGAGGGCTGACTGTTGTTTTTGAATACGTGCCCTGGGGACCAAGTCTATTGTTCAGTGATGGACCCTGGGCCGGACTCATTTTGTACCACCTATGGCACTCACTATTAACATTATATCTTCCACACTTTTCCTCATAATAACAAAAATCATTTTACATTACATTGTTTATAATTGTGACTATGATTACAAAATAGGAAAATTATTACTAAACAATATTTTTATTCTGAAATGATAAAATGATTTTTAAAATAAAAAAAAAAATCAATCATATTTTACGATTTTGGTAGTATTCATACTACGGAAATATTAAATTTTAATTTAAATCAAATTATAATTATTATTAACTACGGGAAACAGACAGAGAAAAATACACTCCAGGGCCGGGATTTGAACCACGGGCCTCAATATTTCCAGTATAACGCTCTACTAACTAAGCTACGCAGGAGAATGATTTCCTCTGACGTTAATGATATCTTGTCCCGAATTTAAGCTTTCAATTTTCCACAAGTCTTAGAAGTCAACATTAATCACATAGAACTAGACCGAGAAATAACACTTATAATTATTATAGTATCACCATTGTTTGATGATATATATGTGTATTTGTTTGAAACAAAAAATTAATTAATATAGTAATTATAAGTAATTACGTAATATAATTAGAGGGGGGCATTATGTTGTGTATTTTTTTGTTATGGTAATTTCCAATCAGCAATGATGGATTTCAGAATACAGTTTTGTTATAATAAGGCACAATTAACTATTGTTATATATTATGACGTCACTGAGAATAATTAAATTAACTTTAATTATCACGTAACCAATTTAATTCTTGATTTAATTTAATTATCTTTTAAAAAATCAAATTTTAATGAATGAATCCTAATTTTATATTATGTTAGTTTTCTTTATGGAAAGATTTTATTTGAATAGATTTTTAGTTTCTTTGAATCTTACGGTTGGCTGGTTGTCATTTATCTAGGCATCGGTTCCTTGAACTTTGGATGGGCATACGTTCTGCGAACTTCGAGGTGTGCACAGGCGTATCCCCTTATCAGCCGGGTTAGAGCGAGATGCCGGAAGGAGTCTGCCGACCATTTTTTATTTCCGGGAATTTACTCGATTTTATGAGAATCCCAATAGTTAGTGTTTGAATGTAGTCATTCTTGGTATTGTAATACATTTTCTTCTTTCTCCGATGCGCACAATCAGCCGACTAGATCGTAAGCCTTTTTCTTTTAATTTGATATATTTTTTTTAGAAACTTAGATATTTTTCCAAATTGGCTAAATGGCTAATGCGTTTGGTTATATTTTTAGGGCCATATCTCATGAGCGGGATCATTATATTGATCTGCTGATTCTACGATCCTTTAATTCAAGTTGGAACAAAATCTCAATTAAAGATTTTGTTCGACCACCTGTTCGAACGTACGTGTTCGAATAACGACCTTTTGGACTTCAAGAAACCACGCTAATGCGTCGCGTTTCAAAATTGTTTTTTTTTACTTAAAATTAAACGATATCAGATTTTAGTTCTGATTAATTCAAATTAATAAATAAGCATAGAAATGCTATTATGTAAAAATTTTCAATTTTCATTAAAGAAAATTTAATTGAATATATTATGTGATAGACAGTTAGTCTTGCGTTTCTATATATCATTTAACGTTGTTCATTTCGAACATTCAATTCATGTCTTCAGTTCTAACAAGTTCTATGTAAAGAAATTTGTTTAAAGTTTGAGAATTACGACTCACAAATTTTGAGCACGTTAAAAACTCTTAACACGTTGCTGAGTAGGTCCAATGAAAAGTCCAACATAGGATATTTTTATGTTTTATTCACAATATATTATATAATAATTTAACAAACATGTAAAGGATTCATTTATATAAAATATTAATTTACTGTACATTTTTTTAAAGTAATTTTCTAAATGTATGTTAACAAAGAAAAAGCCTAATGCTCGTAAAATGTATCATATTAATTAAATACAAGATTGTTGTAGATTTTGCTACCTGATCTATGAATAAAAATTAATTAAAATTTTATATATTTATTTTATTGATTAATTTTAATCAACCTTTTTTTTTATAAGTCACACTCATCAATTTTAATAAGGCCCAGAATACGGTATTATAAAGTACCCAATTAGTACCTGTACCTAGTACAATCAATTAGAAATTCATATTTTACGATTTTGGTAGTATTCACACTACGGAACGATTAAATTTTAATTTAAATCAAATTATAATTATTATTAACTACGGGAAACGGACAGAGAAAAATACACTCCAGCACCGGGATTGACCCTCTATATATAGAGGCCCGTGGTTAAAATCCCGGTGCTGGAGTGTTTTTTTCTCTGTCTGTTTCCCGTAGTTAATAATAATAATAATTTGATTTAAAATAAAATTTAAAAAAAAAGTGTTTTTTACTGTTTTTATTTGTCTAGTTTGTACATTCTTTCTAATTCTTGGTTAAGATTTTGATAAGGTCGATGACAACACATTAACAATTGTATAAATTTGTTTAATTATAAAAACTAGATGTTCAGCATTAGGTCCTACTATGATTAGATGTCCTGAGGGTTGGAACATAACTAGACATTAGGGACCCCAAAAAAAAGTTGCCGAAGAAAGTCAAATCTCACTTGGGAATGAACAGGTCCCCTCTACAGTCTACCTCTACCACTACACTCGCTCCTCTACAACTTTAAACACGCACTCTTTTAACCCCCTTTACTTGTACATATTTCATTTAACAAGATAATAGGTTAAAAGATTGCTTATTACGTGGAACAATAATTTGTAAATTGCATTGTCTTTACTATCTAGTCCTCTTTAATTATTATGAACCAACATAAAGACTCATCTTAAATAACTAATTTATATTTTTACAAAATCAATCATAATTGAGTTGCTTTTATTAGATACTAGCTGGATACGCTACCGAGTGTTATTCTAATTTGATAAGTTTATAAACTACCGTCTAGAAACATTGAAATTATTTTACTATGCGAGAATATCTAGATTCTATCCCTCCCACTTATTTCTATACCCCCTCCTCTTTGATAAGACAATTTGCATATATCCCAAATTTACCCCCATCCTAAATAAAAATATGACAAAACTGTTTTAACAACAATTACTGCACTCTTAAAGTGCTTTTCAATGATATGCATCATGAAGGGTAATCATTACTTTGACCTTGTATTTATTACCTGTACCCCGTACCCCTGGGTACCAAAATTTAAATTTTGAAAATTCATGTAGACAGCGATTTTCCCCTTACTTTGAAGGTCAAGTTTGCAAATTTTCATCAAGATCAGACAAAAACATTAGATTTGTATAAAAAAAACAGACACACACATATGTATACACACACATACGTAGACTTATATATATATATATATATATATATATATATATATATATATATATATATATATATATATATATATATATATATATATATATATATATATATATATAGATTTTAAAGCACATTCCATTTTATGCACTACATCATTATTAAAACATATTGCATACTGCCAATTATTAATATAATGCTTATGAATATGATAAATTAAATAATAAACATAATACCCTACATATTTAACATATATTATTTATTATTTACATATTTAATTTTAAGAAAAATAAATAGTTATGATGCAAAAATCAAAACAACCGCCTTCAGTTAAAATAATACTCATATTATGTTCTAGATTTTATAATTTTCTACGCAAGTATAATATTACAGTGATGACTGGACTGGTAGACAATCCTGACATATCAATTTTTGAATTTTAATTAATTGGTAAGAAATGGTTAATTTGATCATGTTATAATAATAATATTTATTAAAACAATTAAAAAAAAAAGTTTTTAATAATAATAATCATTTAATGTATATATATATTCATGTCTAATATTTTTTTACCCTTCTTCCAAATTTCTAATAAATATACTAGACGAAGCGAATAGGAAGTGGCTTGGTTCCCCCACCTTTCCTTTTGACCTACCTCTTCAATAGCACAGCGAGCCTAGGGACCTCAAGACCAGGCGACCAGGCTTCATTCACTATTTTTACACTATTGTATTCACTTCTGTGTACTCGTATCGAACTGCTCTCAAACCATAAACCTACTCTCACTCCTACTGACTTTTGTTTTACAAATTTGATATTCAGGCAATACGTTAATTAGACAGTAGGTGATCCCATTTACATTTCTACTTCCTACGCACATTCGTTTCTCTTCCACATGCACACAAACACACATTTATATACGACTACATCTTTAAAATTACTCATCTGATTCAAGAACTGATGAGCGGGCTGATTTCAAGAAATTATGATGGTTTGTCAAAATTAGCCTGTAGATAGCCCCCGATAAATTTCAACAATCTCTGCTCGATATATTGTGCTAAATTGACTCTTTTATTCATGTAAAATATCATTATAAAAATATCTGTCAAAAATGTTGACCAATTTGAAAGAAGGAGGAAAATTAAATAAATTAGCCAATAATGGATTTTAAAGCCTAAAATCATTAAAGTATACTCAATGAGGTGCTATGTGCCACTTTAATTGCCTGTTTTTTTTTTAACTTTTTTATACAATTCACTTATAGTCAATTTTAAATCCATAATTAGAAAATATTAAATTTTAGTCAAATTTGTAAACATTTCTTTTACCCTTCTAAAAAGTTCCAAATTTGGAGCAATTATAATAGATGTGAAACACTGATAATACTGATTCTGAGTTACCTGGATTATTATCTGCCTCTGTGGCATCACTGACAGGTGAAGCCGGTTCTGTTTTTACCAGCCACTCCTTGCTATCCTGGGGTGAACCTACAATATAATCCAAGATGAGTAAACTTGTATATTTAACTAGCTCAAGTACCGCCATGCCAGAGTACATAAAAAATTTAAAACATACATGACATCTTTCCTTTCAGTTAATACTCTAACTAAACTTATAATACAAAAAGAAAACTAGTAATCCTCTGGTCTATACATCTGAGGAAGTCTTAAATTTTGTCTTGCCCGTACATACTACACATACACTTACATTGACTTATTATACTACATTACTTGATTATCTACATTGACTTCATATGTTTCTTTGAGTGAACCTACAATAGAAAAGAACATAATAAATAAAACATGCCTTCCTAAAAGGTGTAAATTTGGTAAGGAATAGATATATTTTAGCTATTTTGAGCTATAAAATGGTTACTGAAAAACTCAAAGAATTTAAATTTGGTATTCAATACATGATACATAATTACACAAGCATATTCTTAACTGGGATCAGAAGGTCCACAGGTTCAGTATTTACAATATTTATGTTACTGGAAGTTATTACAAAGTGAGACATAACACCTTATTACTGTACTCTGCAATAAGGTCCCCTGCTCATAAGAACCAATAAGACAATGCTTCCTATGTTCAGTTAAACATAGTTTTCTAGACCAGGTGTCGAGGACTAGGAAAACATTTATTGTTTTAAACCTTGACAAAATTCAAAACAATATATACCATCTTTCCTTTCAGTTAATACTCTAACTAAACTTATAATAAAGAAAGAAAACTAGTAATCCTCTGGTCTATACCTCTGAGGTCTTAAATTTTGTCTTGGTCGTAGTACCAAACTGTGCTCATTTCCCAATGAATTTGGATTTATTATTATGACAAGGTTTACTAGTATTAGACCCTAAAGGCTTTTGTCGGTTTTCTTGCCTAAGGTGTTGCCTAGTACACCTGTACTCAGTTCCCTCATCATTCCTAACAATATAAAATCTAGGAGCGACAGTGAGGGTAGTAAAACCACTCGAGCAAAGCAAAATGCAGTGTTCGCACGAGTTGCGTTCCATACTTTATCTACGATTGTTGGATTTTAACCCTTTCGTCCCTAACAACGTAAATTTACGTTTTGAATAACCCTTCAAAAATGGCATAACAACGTAAATTTACGTTTTGAATAACCCTTCAAAAATGGCATAACAACGTAAATTTACGTTTTGAATAACCCTTCAAAAATGGCATAACAACGTAAATTTACGTTTTGAATAACCCTTTAAAAATGGCATAACAACGTAAATTTACGTTTTGAATAACCCTTCAAAAATGGCCTATCAACGTAAATTTAAGTTTTTCTTGTTTGGAGGCATAGTACTACTCACGTAAATTTACGTAGTGTACCTAGCGCTTTCTGTTGACTATCTGGGGTACTACGAACGTTCTATGAAGAGCCCAGTAGATAGAGCGGGGGTTGAGGGAAGAACAGAAACTCCACATGCCTCTTGCTCACCTGAGCAAGATTTCGTCATGTAGAGTTCGCAAGCAAAAAGCAGTTTTCGCAAAAGCAAAAGCAGTTTTCGCACGAGTTGCGTACCGTACTTTATCTACTATTGTTGGATTTTAATAATAAATACAGAAAAAATTAATAAACTTTCTGTATGTATTTCTCTTTTGATAAAGATGACATTAATTCATAAGTTGGTTTTTTGTGCCGAATTAATTATTTCAGGAGGAGTATTATTCTCCTCATTTTCTTCATAATCACTTAAATACTCATTGTTTTTCACTAAAAACTCCCTATAAACAATTACTTTAATTAAACAAACAGCAAATTAGTTTTGTTAAATGTAAACAAACATGCTAATCATGTGATGAAGTGAAAAGTTATGAACGGGCACGCACAATGAATACAGCTATGAAAAGAACCACTTTACACTTCACATCTAAACAGAGATAAAATGTTTATATTTCGTATGAATGGTAGATAAAAATAATAATAGACACCATCTTGAATTTATAACTAACCACTTGCACACACATTATTGTTATATTATCCTGTAAGGACTCTCAACTTCTATTTGTTCAGTTTTGTAAAACATACAACGATTTCCAGTGTTTATTGTTTTCTCTCCTATAAAGTTGTAAAAGACCATATTAACACAAATAACACAGATTCTAAGTTACCTGGATTATTATCTGCATCTGTGGCATCCCTGACAGGTGAAGCAGGTTCAGTTTTTACAACCCATTCCTTGTTATCTATATCTACTTCACACATTTCTCCTAAGAAGAAAAATTAAATAGAATTAAATTAAGTAAAAGAAAAAAGAGAAGGCATTATTGCATTGAGAGTGTAACATAACTTTCCTCTGACAGTAAAATGTAAACTAGTTTTTGTTTTAAAGGTTATAAACATAGCTTGTTTGTAAAGCATCAGGACTGATTTTTTGACTGCCAATAGTAAGAGGGGAGGGTAGTCAAGTAATCTAGGGGGCCCATCTCAGCTGCCTCTGACCCTTTGGAGTGAAGAATTCAAGCCCAAAGTAAAAGTGTGCTGAATGCTCACAAAGTCAAGATGCAGGGAACCAACCAGCAGTTCTGTTCATTCAAATTTTCATTTATTTGGACAATTTGACTACAGAGATATTTGATATGATGTGTGAGGCATTACAACAGGTTTGTTCCAACAGAGCCTCGGACGGTTCTAGAACTGCCGGGAGCATGCGCAGTATCGAAAGACCGTTCCTACACGCTTCTCGGACGGTTCTGGAACTTTTAGTCCCGTGTTCCAACAGAAAGTCGAACGGTTCTGGGACAGTCCTAGAACCGTGAAAACAGTTCCCAGACTGAAGCAGGAACTTGACCAGAACTACTAATACTAATAAACGGAGGCGTGTAGGTTACACTAGGTTAGTTCCAACAGCCAATTCGAGGACGGTTCTAGAACCAGTTCAGGATTTTTTAATGCGCATGCGTCTATGAGGACTGGTTCAGAACTGATTCAAAAAGAGGACTACGATGTTCGGGTTTGTCGCCATCAGTTTTTCTGACAAAAGTTGTAAAAAATGTCGCAAACCGCATCTCAATACGATATCTTGAAGCGATATGTTATTAAAGGTTTAGTTACATACGAATACGTACATACAGACGTATATGAAACAGATTTTAATGATATCCCCGGGTTTGTAAGACCCCTCCTTCACAGAGATCTCGGCATCAAGTTTCGGATGATAAAATGTGAATTTTATCTTGGCTTATTAAAAATAAACCCTTATATAAGAAAAGGTCAACCACACATTAAAGAATATTTACAATTAAAGGGTTCAAAACTACAAAAAAGAAAATTATAAGAACAATTTATCTGTTTGTTTTTTTTCTTGTCTGTAAATCATCGGCGGATGAACAGACAAAAAGATCGTAGGTAATTCTTATAAAGGACTCAAAGTCGCTATGAGAAATTTTAATTATCATGAGGAATAAATAAAATATAAATTATATTTTATTATTCCAATATACTATCATGATAAAAAATAATACGTAAAGAAGAAAGAAAGAAGTAGTATAAATATTAACTGAGGAGAGAGAAACAAAACACGCTAGGAAACAGAAGATATCAAGAAAAGAAACGAAAACAAATGTTAGGTTATAGTCGAACAGTTGTAGTAGTGTAACCTACACGCCTCCGTATATTAGTATTAGTAGTTCTGGTCGAGTTCCTGCTTCAGTCCGGGAACTGTTTTCACGGTTCTAGGACTGTCCCAGAACCGTTCGACTTTCTGTTGGAACACGGGACTAAAAGTTCCAGAACCGTCCGAGAAGCGTGTAGGAACGGTCTTTCGATACTGCGCATGCTCCCGGCAGTTCTAGACACTCCGAGGCTCTGTTGGAACAAACCTACTATTACTACTGTTCAACTATAACCTGACATTTGTTTTCGTTTCTTTTTCTTGATATTTTCGTTTCCTATTTGCTAGCGTGTTTTGTTTCTCTCTCATTATACTACTTCTTTCTTCTTTACGTATTATTTTTTTATCATGATAGTACATTGGAATAATAAAATATAATTTATATTTTATATTATTTATTCCTCTTGATAATTAAACGACTTTGAGTCCTGTATAAGAATTACCTCCGATCTTTTTGTGTGTACATCCGCCGATGATTTACAGACTAGAAAAAAAAACCCAGATAAATTGTTCTTGTAATTTTATTTTTTGTAGTTTTGAACCCTTTATTTGTAAATATTTCTTAATGTGTGGTTGACCTTTTCTTATATGAGGGTTTATTTTTAATAAGCCAAGATAAAATTCACATTTTATCATTCGAAACTTGATTACGAGATCTCTGTGAAGGAGGGGTCTTACGAACCCGGGGATATCATTTAAATCCGTTTCATATACGTCTGTGTATGTACGTTCGTATGTAACTAAACCTTTAATAACATATCGATCAAGATATATCGTATTGAGATGTGGTCTGCGGCATTTTTTACAACTTTTGTCGGAAAAACTGATGGCGACAAACCCAAACATCGTAGCTCACAACAATTTTTTTTTGTAGTCACTTAAGCACGATAACTTCAGTCGACATTATTTGATTTCTATTTTGTTTGGGGTATATATTATGTGTCCTATTTGGTAGATTGTACCTATACTTTTTGGGCACAAGCGGTTTTGGAGATATGGGCATTTTAATGTTTTTACTTCCATGAAAATGGGTGTAAATACTGAGTTCTCTCTTGATCGCGTATTGACTCCACAACATTTCATGAAAGTCATGTGTGGGATTTCCACACCGGTACTTTTTATATGATTTAACAGTTAATGTTTAAAAAAATTACAATTTATACAAACAAATTTTTAATAGGCAACTGAAACTAAAAGACAGGATTGTTACGAGCCTGACGAATCCCAAATGTGAGAGCGAAATATAATCATTCAGAAATGACAGTGTGATAAATTTGTAATTTTAAAAACTATTTGCTCTAATGTGCATTCTTATAAACTTTGTTGAGTTTAACAATAGAATATGTTCACGTAAGTAATCCATTTCTGAGTGAACATAAACAAAACAAGTGGAGAGATACGAAGAGGAAAATAAAAACAAGATAAAGAGAGGTAACATGAAGGTTGCAGTTCTGAAAGAGTTCTTAAATCGTTCCAACAGGCTCCTCTTTTTGAATCAGTTCTGAACCAGTCCTCATAGACGCATGCGCATTAAAAAATCCTGAACTGGTTCTAGATCCGTTCTGGAATTGGCTGTTGGAACAAACCCCCAGAATGGGGGTTTTTAGTGGAATAAAAAATTCAAAATGGCTGTAAAGACCCTCCCCGGCCAAAAAAGACCCATATGAGCAAATCAAGAGTGAACTTGATGTCCTCATGGAGTTTGAGCCTTCTGGTTTAACAGGTAAATTTTAGACAGAAGTGCTCAAACGTTTGAGAAATAGGGTAGGTCCGCCACATCTGAAGATTCATCACGGATACCTAAATTCTGCATCACGACAATGCGTCCAGCCACACGTAGCTTATTGTGAGGGAGGCACAGACCAAACACAATTTGGCAATGCTGCGGCAACCACCCTACACTAGACTTGGCTCCGGCCAACTTCAACTCGGAGTGTGCAGAGCTTTGAGGATGCCTAATTCCAGGAGGAGTAATAAACAATTATCAGTATGATAGTGATTGTGAGTTACCTGGACTTTTGTCTGCATCTGTTGTAACTCTGACAGGTGAAGCAGGTTCAGATTTAACAAACCATTCCTTGTTATCTTCATCGACTTCATATGATTCTTTGGGTGAACCTACAATATAATAAGGCAAGAGAATTTATATTTTTAAAATATAACTCTAAGTAAGAAATTATTTCATAATAAAACAGGGATCCTTAAACTTAAAACGTGAACGAACCAACAAGAAAAATTAAATTTAATTCCCTTTTTGAAACCGATAAGAGTCTATGGTAATAATAATTGATGATACATAAAAAATAGTTGCAGTAATGCGACGTCGTAGAGAGGTATAATATAATATTATAATGAAAGCTGGTCCAGAAAATTGGTTCAAAAGAGCTGGAGATAGAGTGTATCTTAGATACCCAGAAAGGCGGGCCGCTTCAAAGAGAGGCGGAGATTACCTGGATAGGTAGAGCAAAGAGGAGTTAAGAGTTAACACTAACGCAACACAGATAGATCTAGGTAATAAATAGCCCTAAGCCATAAGGTAAGGAGTAAAGGACATTGGGACTCGGAACAGAACAAGGGTAAGAATAACATTAACGAAACGATAACAATAACAGTAGCGAAGTGTTATCATATAACAATAACAGTAGCGAAGAGTTATCATATAACAATAACAGTAGCGAAGTGTTATCATATAACAATAACAGTAGCTAAGTGTTATCATATAACAATAACAGTAGCGAAGTGTTATCATATAACAATAACAGTAGCGAAGTGTTATCATATAACAATAACAGTAGCGAAGTGTTATCATATAACAATAACAGTAGTGAAGTGTTATCATATAACAATAACTGTTTATTCAATCTTGCTCTTGTTGCTAGAAATGTTATTGATTCCGTATTGTTATAAAATAATAATAACAGATGATCTGTTATTGTTATAAAATCTGTTCTGTTATAATTGTGAACTGTTATCCGATGACAGGTCTTTTTCAATAACATAATCGGACGAACTGTTATTCTCCAATAACATGTAATTGTGAACTGTTATGTTATTTTGCACCCACCTCTAATAAGAACTTCTGACTGAAGTCAAGGTATAACCTACTCCTACTGAAAACATTATGTTTTGGGCTGGGACACGTAAAAATGTTTTAAATTTAATGTAAGGAATTGAAAGCCCCCAGTTTAGACAATTTCGTTTTAGTTTGGATACTATAAATAGTTGTATTATGTTATTAAACTCAACCGGTCTATTGAACTCGAGTTCAAGCGAGTTTTAGTTGATTATAGTCAATTGAATTCTTATAGTCTATTGAATTCCGGTCTATTGAACTCTAGTTCAGCGAGTTTTATTTGATTATAGTTACCTGGAGCAACATGTGAAGAGACGGACTCGTATATAAAGGAAGATGTCTCGTCGTAAATCTGTATATCCTCATCCATTGATATATCCATCGTATCACAGGGTAAATCTGCAGGTAAGGAGCGGGGAATCACTCGATTGAACTCTTCGGTGAAGGAATGTAACTGTACGCTCAAGTGTATAAACCAAGCCTAATTATATCTAACGAATTTTTACCTACGGAACACAGCAGAATCAAGTCAAAAGTTGACCCACTAAACAAATCTACAGTCAATTGTAACAAGGAAGACCTATGTAATCTATACTAAACTATACACAGGAATGCACAGGAAGTACACTTAAGTTAAGTACAGTACACTGGGATACTGGAGAATGGGAAACGATAACAACGAACTACAGTCTTCAGTCTTCGCACAACCGATCACATACTAGGAAGGTTAGGATATCGATCTATCGAAAACAGCGCTGAATACGACCAAAAAAAACATCGTTATTGAACTCTCGATGTATCGGAAAAATCGCTGTTTTCGATAGATCGATATCCTAACCTTAGTTTGTTGTAGGGTTGGGACATCGATAGCTATACATCGATGTTTTCGATACATCGATATCAGTCCTCCAACTCAACAAAAAAGAAAACAAAAAGCAAAGGTCACCGGTTTCAAAACAAAATCCCTCGATATCGTTTCCGATATTCGTTGCCACCGTTTTTTGGGGTCCGATACATCAATGACATCGATCTTTTCGATGTTTCAGGAAAACATCGATTTTTTTAAGACCGATACATTGATGTTTTCGATACATCGACATCATTGTCCCAACCCTAGTTTGTTGTTGGTGTTCGTTGCTCTCATTTCTCAATTCTCCCAGTGTACTTCCACTTCCTAAGTATTGTATAGATTAGGTCTCCCTTGTTACATTGACTATAGATTTGTATCGTGGGTCACCTTTTGACTTGATTCTGCTGTGTTCCGTTGGTCAAAAATTCGTTAGGTATAATTTGGCTTGGTTCTACACTTGAGCGAGCAGTTATATCCCTTCACCGAAGGGTTCGATCGAGTTTTTCCCCGCCCCTAATCTCTCCTTTTCCTGCAGATTTACCCTGTGATACGCTATGGAGATATCAATGGATGAAGATATAAAGATTTACGACGAGACATCTTCCTTTATATACGACTCCGTCTCTTCATATGTTGCTCCAGGTAACCATAATCAACTAAAACTCGCCAGGTCTAGAGCTCAATAGACCGGTTTAGTTTAATAACAAATACAACCATTTATAGTATCCAAACTAAAGCAAAATGTCTAAACTGAGGGCTTTCAATTCCTTGCATTAAATTTAAAACACTTTTATGTGTCCCAGCCTAGAACACAATGATTTCAGTAGGAGTAGGTTATACCTTGACTTCAGTCAGAAGTTCTTATTAGAGGTAGGTCGAAAATAACATAACAGTTCACAATTTAATTACGTGTTATTGGAGAATAACAGTTCGTCCGATAACATGTTATTGAAAACCTGTAATCGGATAACAGATCACAATAATAGGTTTGTTCCAACCACTCTTCAAACTGGTTTGGAACTGTACGACGCATGCGCATATGGAAAAAAGAGTTCCAACGAGCCCAAACTCAAACTCTGACTGACTCCGACTGTTAATCGGCTGTTCCAACCACGCTCTGATTGAATCACGGATTAGTTTGGAACCAGTCAGAGCAGTCAGCGATCGGCGGCAGGGACTAGTAGTTTGGGATTGAGTTTGGGTGAACAGAAACGTAACCTTCCGCTCCGCTTCATTGTTTTTGTTTTGATTTCGCTCGCCTATTATAATTATTCTCCTTTCTTGCGAATCAACTGTTCTTTTTAAAATGTTTTTGTACGAATGCGACGATGAATTTTTGTGCATATAATTGGCATTTTCTAGATATTTCTGAAAAAAATAAAAATTGGACCTATTTTCCAAGATGGACTTTTGATACTTATTCCATTTTCAAACAAAAGTTTGACACTGGGTACAAAGTTCAGGTATTTTCAATAGCACAGGAACGCAAAATCACATAAACGATCAACTCAAAAATTTGTTCTGATAACAGTGCTAAAACCTACCTCGGCAAACAGTTTGGTTCGTGAAAGGAGCGTTCCAACAAAAACGAAATCACAAATCAATTCCCAACGGTCAGTGATCGCGCATGCTCATTACGTCAATCACGGACTAACCCGAAACTGATTCGGAACTGGTGGTTGGAACAAACCTAATTATAGCAGCTCAGATAACAGAACAGATTTTATAACAATAACATTTCATCTGTTATTATTATTTTATAACAATACGGAATCAATAACATTTCCAGTATCAAGAACAAGATGTAATGAAGTGTTATTATTATATGATAACACTTCGCTACTGTTATTGTTGTCTTTTTGTAAATGTTATCCTAATTCTTTCTGTTCTTTGACCTGTGTCTGTTATCAAAGCTTAAATTTCGCTGTTGGGTCATTCCATTTCAAATCATCCAGCTCAAAATGAAAATGAAACCCATAGTCTCAGAATGTCATGATTTTTTTTTTTATTTGTTCCATTTGCCGTCCTTATGAAGCCTGTAAAATTTTATTTTGATATCTTATGTCGTTTTTCAGTTATTAATTTTTGAAATTTGTTAAAAAATGCGTTTCGCTGTTTCCGAGTCGTTTAGCAGTTTCAACACTTACTTAGTAAAAAAATCATAACTTGGTCAATTTTTATCATATCACAATGAAATTTTTACTAAAATATTCAGAAATATTCATAGAATAAGATAAAAATGCATTTATAAACGTATCTCTTGATTGCTTCCGTAAATCTTAGCTCAAACCTGGATTTCATAGTTTTTTTTTAAGAAAAAACATGAAATTTTAAAATACAATTTAAAGTAAAAGGCACTTCAGTAACCAATGATTTTAATTTTTTTTATTTATTCTAAAAGTATGAGCTAGAAGATTGTGAAAGAAAATTTTTGGGTTTTTGACTGCCAGTATTTTTTTAACCCTTAATAAAACAAATTTTATTTCTTGAAAAACGCATATTCATATACAAGGGAGTAAAATTATGTTATTTAACTATGTTTCATCTAATGTCTTTAAATTAATTATGACAGTCAATTTACCCTTGAATTTAAAATAATTTAAATCTTAAATGCCAAACTTAGGCCTACAAGAAATAAATCAATTAGTTTGTCCATGTCCTTCGCATTTTGTTCAACTTCTTGTGTCAAAGCAAGTGGAGATTCATCTGATAAACTAAATTCTTTTTCTAAAACCTTGCTTACTTTTGACTTCAATGTGCTAGTGACATATTCAATTTTCCTCTTTGCATAGCTTGATTTGCTGTGTGGTGCTAGTCCGTGAAGTTTAAATTGGGATTCCCCTAAATTTTCTATGGTTGAGTTTAGTTCTTCCAATGTCTCTTGTTTCGAAATAGATTGTTGAGATTGTGAGATTGAAATGGATCGATACAGAATTTTTGGCATACCTCAAACTTGTTTAAAGAAAAATTGTTTATGACGCTCACATACAGAAATGAATTGTTTTACACTCACCCCACTTCTCAGACTTAATAAATTAACTTCCGATCGTTCCAACGATGCAATATTGATCAGCTTTGTCTGTTGTGTATAAATCAACTTATGGCAATCAATCGGTTCCATTTTCTCTTCCAACACTACACTGTTCAGGTTGGTCAGCAGACATTTTAATAATTACACTTCAAAAACTTTTACAAATAATCAGTAGCCAAGTAAAACTACAAAAATAATTCTATGTATATAAAATATAATAGTACAAATTAAAAATTTGTACAAATAAATAAAATCATGTTTAAACTTTCACTTTAAAGAACTAGAAATGTTGTTATAAACCATATCAAAGTTTAATGTTCACTCATCCACAGTTAAAATAAAACTAATAAGTGAAGGAGGTGGAGGGGGCATTCGTGGTAAATCCTGAATTCCTGGTTCAAGTAGGAAAAAGCAGCATGCATAAATGATAATATTACACTTAAATAATTCTAAAATTAATGGTAAATTGGTCATAAAAATATTTAATAACTTTGGATGAAACCTAGATTGATATAACAAAATTTTAATCTCTTGTACCTGATTAATGTGTATGCGTTTTTCAAGAAATAAAATTTGTTTTATTAAGGGTTAAAAAAAATACTGGCAGTCAAAAACCCAAAAATTTTCTTTCACACTCTTCTAGCTCATACTTTTAGGATAAATAAAAAAAATTAAAATCATTGGTTACTGAAGTGCCTTTTACTTTAAATTGCATTTTAAAATTTCATGTTTTTTCTTTAAAAAAAACTATGAAATCCAGGTTTGAGCTAAGATTTACGGAAGCAATCAAGAGATACGTTTATAAATGCATTTTTATCTTATTCTATGAATATTTCTGAATATTGTAGTAAAAATTTCATTGTGATATGATAAAAATTGACCAAGTTATGATTTTTTTACTAAGTCAGTGTTGGAACTGCTAAAGGACTCGGAAACAGCGAAAACGCATTTTTTAACAAATTTCAAAAATTAATAACTGAAAAACGACTTAATATATCAAAATAAAATTTTACAGGCTTCATAAGGGTGGCAAATGGAACAAATAAAAAAAAGAAATCATGACATTCTGAGACTATGGGTTTCATGGCCTGGATGATTTGATATGGATTGACCCTGTTGTAGGGTAGAGCTTGGTTCTTACTTGAATGGGACCCTTGTTCTGTTCTGATTCCCAATGTCCTTTATCAGGGTGGCCACCGACCGGGAAAACCGGGAATACCGGGAAAAGTCAGGGAATTTCGGCCGACAGGGAAATTTCAGGGAAAAGTCAGGGAATTTTGTCATAGGTCAGGGAAAATCTGCAGGCAGTTAAAATCCTTATTTCATCATTATAAAGCACAGAAACCTTAACTTTCTCGAAATTTCTAA
This sequence comes from Gerris lacustris, assembly GCA_951217055.1. Taxonomy (NCBI): domain Eukaryota; kingdom Metazoa; phylum Arthropoda; class Insecta; order Hemiptera; family Gerridae; genus Gerris; species Gerris lacustris. The sequence goes on along the minus strand of OX578278.1, from coordinate 2,363,721 downwards.
TAAAAATAAAAAATGCTGTCTTTGGAACAAAGGCAGAAGGCTTAACGACCTCTATACTTAGAAATTATATCAAAAAATCGGTCCAAGACAACTCAGACAAACTTTCTCATATACGAATTCATAATTACTTAGCCCAGTGTTTTCCATTTACTAGTTTTCGTATGTTGATTTAATTATTATTGAACATTTCATCAAAATGTATCATAAAAATAACTTCTCCTGGGCGGGGAATCGAACCCGGGCTCTCTCCGTCCGTGTTTTAAGCTTTTTTCTCAGGAACTAGATTTATCCCGGGAAAACGGCATATATCGTTAGATTCGTATTTAAATGGACTACATTTTAGATTTTTTTTATCAAAATCGTCGGAACCGTTTTCGAGAAATAATATTTTTTCACGTTTTTTCAGAGTGTTTGGGGTGTAGCGCTCCCAAATTTAGAGGTAAAATTCATTTCTCGATATCGCCTCGGGGTATGATTTTCCTTAACATGTGTGCCAAATTTCGTCAAAATCGGCCCAGTAGTTTAGGCTCCAGATGTCTGCAAGGACAGACAGACATTTTTTAAAAACCACTTTTTTGGACTCGTGTAAATCCATTAAAATTTAATTTTTGCGTCATCACAATACTTTCTCTTTTATATGAGAAAGTAAAAATACGTGAATTGTTACTTTCTAGGATAATAAGGAAAGGTTACGATTAGTTTATACTTTTTAGCGTTGAACAGGAAAACGCTTAACAGGAAAAACCGGTGTGGAACCGACAAAATACTAGGTTTCACACATAATTTACTTTTTCATTAAAGAAGAAGTATTGCAATGGCATAAAATTCGATTTTGAGATTTCAATGGATTTAGACGTTTTTAGGTCCCTTTTGTCTGCCTGTTGTCTGTGCAAACATCTGGAGCTCACACTACCGGGCCGATTTTAACAAAATTTAGCATACATGTTCAGAAAAATCGTACCCCACGGCGAAATCGAGAAATGGTTTTATCTTGAAATTTGGGGTCGCTACCCCCCAAAAAACTCTGAAAAAACGTGAAAAAGAATTATTTTTCGAAAATGTTTTGATTAAAAAAAAAAAGAGAAAAAGGAAATGTAGTCCATTTATACACAAATCTAACTTAAATCAAATTATAATTACTATTTACAACGGGAGACACCCAGAGAAAAATAGACTTCAGCACCGGGATTCGAACCACGGGCCTTCTCTTTTCCAGTAAAGACACTCTACCAACTAAGCTATACTGAAGAATAATTTCCTTTGTCGATAACGATACCTAGTCCCGAATTTAAGCTTTCAAATTTTTCCACAAGTCTAGAAGTCAACATTAAAGACATAGAACTAGAGTGAGAAATGACGCTTGTAATTATACAGTACCCAATTAGTACCTGTATCTAGTACAATCAATTAGAAATTCAATTGTTAAGTTTTTGGTAGTATTCATACTACGGAACGTTTAAATTTTAATTTAAATCAAATTATAACTACTATTTACAACGGGAGACAGATAAAGGAGGCTCGTGGTCGAATCCCGGTGCTGAAGTCTATTTTTCTCTGTCTGTCTCCCGTTGTAAATAGTAATTATAATTTGATTTAAAATAAAATTTAAACGTTCCGTAGTATGAATACTACCAAAAACTTAAAAATTGAATTCACAAATCTAACGATATAAGCCGTTTTCATGGGAAAAATCTAATTCCTGAGAAAATAGCTTTAAACGCGGACGGAGAGAGCCTGGGTTCAATTCCCCGCCGAGGTGAAGTTATTTTTATGATAAATTTTGATGAAATGTTGTGTAATAATTAAATTTTTCTAGGAAAACATGAAAACTAATATATGAAAAACATTGGGCTAAGTAATTATCAACTTGTATATGTATTCTATTTTAGCATGATAATCTTTAACTTTTTAAAGGTAAATTTTGTAAAATAAATATTGATGATGGTCAGGGAAAACCTGAAGTAGGTCAGGGAAATGTCAGGGAAAAGTCAGGGAATTTTGTCAAGCTATATTAGTGGCCACCCTGTTTATTCCTTACCTTATGGCTCAGGGCTATTTATTACCTAGATCTATCTGCGTTGCGTTAGTGTTAACTCCAACTCCTCTTCGCCCTTCCTATCCAGAGTGTCTCGCCTCTCTTTGAGGCTGCCTGCCTTTCCTGGTATCTAAGATACACCCCAAGTAGCACAACTTTGTCCCTGGGACATCCACGGGACCAGTCACTTTGTCCTTTCGTACATCCCCTGGATGGTAAAATTTTTGATTTTGGACGTCTTATGGCTGACCCGATGTCCGGCCTTCTAACCTCCACAGGACGTCCAGAGCATATCCCGTGGGATTTGCTCTGGACATATTCTGGATGCTTAAAATGTAAATTTGTAAAATAATGAAAAATTGTGTCAATTGCCGAACAGATTATTATTTAAATTCCCTTATGAAGTTAATTCTTAGATTTGATTTTACATACTAGTATTTATATGTTGCCGTTGAGAGATTTGAACCCGGGTCCTTTTGATTGTCAGTCTTTCGCCTTATCCATTCAGCCATGAGTCATTTCTGATATAGAGCAACTCAAAATGAATACTTCAATCTTACACCATAAATATATAACTTTTATAAATAATTTGAGGATTGTTCAATATAGCTTTCACTGAAACATCATCCTTTGTATAACGTAAATAAATCCAATTCTAATTATATATTTTTTTTAGTAAAAGCAAAACGCTTTTTATTACTCATCCATAGGATACTCCTAACTGGACAATCCCATTAAGGACATCCATAGGATACCCTTAACTCGATGTCCATAGGATATCCCCAACTGGATATCCATCGGATGTCCTTAACTGGACAATCCCGTTAAGGTCATCCATAGGACATCCTTAGGATGACCCAATAAGGCATCCAAAACGGGATAACCATAGGGGAACCCATGGATAAACAATTATGGACAGGATCAAATCTGGACAAAAGGATATCCCAGGGATGTCTTTTGGATCAGCTGTGCTACTTGGGACTCTATCTCCAGTGCTACTGAACCGGAACAACTTTCATTATATTTATATTATACCTCTCTACGACGTCACATTACTGCGCAACTATTTGTTATGTATCATCAATTATTATTATCATAGACTCTTATCGGTTTCAATAACAGAATTTTATTTTATTTTATTATTTCGCCCTTCACCTTTGGCCCTCAACCAATTTCAAAACAATAATTCGTAATTCACAATAATTTGTGGATTTATTACTCCCCCCCCCCCCCCCCGTTTTTTGGCTTGGCATTAAAAGTTAACCCCCCTTGGAGGCCCGAAAGGGGGCTGTTACCTGTCACTCAAATAACTTGTTATTGCCTGATAATAGAACAGCAATAGCATGTTGCCGCCAAATAACTGTATTACTTATTACCCACATCAAGTACTTACACTATATAACTCCGAGATGTCTTCCAATACAATCCGAGAAGCAAGTTTTAGGGAAAGCTTCTAAAGGAATAACAATTAAAGTCCTGGTTTAAAAACTATATACCATGCCTTTGTGGAATCAATTTTAAATTATTATATATTGTCTTGGGGAGGCGCAGCCGAAACTAATTTAAATCCTGTGATAATAGCATAAAAACTGTTGTTAAAATTACGTTGAAAAAACCAGTTAGATAAAGTTCTGAACTCCGCTATCAAGACTTGATGGTGCTTCCTATTCATCTGCTTTGAAAAATACAACCCTGGTTTATTTTTTTAACCAAGAAATAACTAACATCAATTATATAATTATTCAACTGGATATAAAATAAACAAAAAAGTTTGTTACTTATTGTAACTTAAGGTAGAGAAAAGAAACTGGGACACACTATGTACTTATGACTAAAATACTACAGCTGACTACCTGACAACCTTAAACAAATACTAACAATTGACACTTGCATACACAGACTAAAGCCAGCCTATACTCACTGATATCTATAGATAACAACACAACAATGTCGGTCTCATAGGCTACTTCTTATTAGGGCACCTTAAACGGAACAACAAGTTTCTATGAACCATAACTTGGTTTTACTGTTACGGCAGCTACAGCCACTTTCAAATCACAACTTTTTCAAGAGAAATGTTCAAACATTTTTTTTAGCCAGAACAATAAGCTAAGCAATGTTTTAAAGGGTGTTGAATTCCCTTTAAGGTGATTAGTACAGTTGCTCCTGTAGCTCTGATTCAATCGGATGTAAGAAATAGTATCTTTTTAAATTATTGTCACAATTTTGATCCTCCATAACTACCTTATTAATATAGTCAACATATGTGTTAGATAAGCTTAAACACCACCCTATTTCCATTAGCTTTAATTTTATTCAAAATAAACCATTAGCTATTCTTAACTTTAGTATTATGCCGTACTGCTTAACCATTCGTGGCATGACTACAGTGGACCAATAATGAGGTACTGGTGGCGTACTTTGTGTGCCAATGCATTTTTCAAACCAGATTATCTTGATTGCCTTTTGGAAATGTTGAGCTAATGAGTTAATTTATGCATTATATATTTATTTCTCAATGATATCTTTAAATATGTAAGGCACTTAAAATAACTCAAATAAAAAGACTTTTTTTTAAATTTAAAATACACTGTTTAATAAAGAAAAGCACAAGCACATACAACAATATATGGAAGATAACAACAACAAAAAAAGGCGGGGAAACAACAGGGTTGCCCATAACACCCAGGCAACACTGATGCCGCCCGCTAAATTTAAATTCAATAAAAATACACTCTAACAAATATAAAAATAAAAATTACTATAAAAAATCAGTAATTGTTCCTTCAGTGTTCTGACTTAGTATCGGGCTTTCAACCTTAATTAATTATTATTAGTTGTCAAAGTCCTAAGATAACTCCTTACAAGCATTATCCTAATCCGACAACTCATGCAAACCGAAAAATATTGATCAGAAAGCATAATTTCTCTGTACCGGACATGGTGGCACGGACGGAGTATGCAGTGCACCATGACAAATAAACTCGGAAAAACAATGCATAACGAAGCAATAATCCAATCAGACTGCTTCATCTGTTTTAGGGGTCTCTAAATTGCTAAAATCAGTGATTTACTGAAACCTTTTTTTACTCGTGGCTCACTCAATGTGTCAGCCCGTGTCTCGAAGGGTTAAAAGAGAGCTTAGATCTACTCACTAATAATATAGCTTAAAATTGCTAAAATATGTCTATTCCTTACTAAATTATAACCTTATGGGGAAGGCTTTTTCTGTTTGTTTATTTCAAAAATATAAATTCTCTTCTCTTATTATATTGTAGGTTCATCCAAAGAATCATATGAAGTCGATGAAGATAACAAGGAATGGTTTGTTAAATCTGAACCTGCTTCACCTGTCAGAGTTACAACAGATGCAGACAAAAGTCCAGGTAACTCAGAATCAGTATTATACAGATAATTGTTTATTACTCCTCCTGGAATTAGGCATCCTCAAAGCTTTGCACACTCTGAGTCGAAGCTGCATAGAAACCCTCAATTGTCCTGAAATGATTTCCTTTCAGGCTTTGATCTGGGGAAACAAAAAGAAGTTGGCCGGAGCCAAGTCTAGTGTAGGGTGGTTGCGGCAGCATTGCTAAATTGTGTTTGATCTGTGCCTGCCTCACAATAAGCAACGTGTGGCTGGACGCATTGTCGTGATGCAGAATTTAGGTATCCATGATGAATCTTCAGATGTGGCGTACCCTATTTCTCAAAAGCTCTTCTGTCTGAAATTTAATGTTTCCTGTTAAACCAGAAGGCTGAAACTCCTTGATTGGAAAAGATAATATCCTAGAAAGTTATGTATGTAGATGGCAAGGAGTGAGTTGTAAAAACTGAACCTGCTTCACCTGTCAGGGATACCACAGCTGAAGAAAACAATCTAGGTAACTTAAAATCAGTGTTATTTGTGTTAATATGGTCTTTTAGAACTTTTTAGGAGAGAAAACAATAAACACTGGAAATCGTTGTATGTTTTACAAAACTGTACTAATAGGAGTTGAGAGTCCCTATAAGGATAGTATAACAATAATGTGTGTGCAAGTGGTTAGTTATAAATTCAAGATGGTGTCTATTATTATTTTTACAGGGTGGCCACCGACCGGGAAAACCGGGAATACCGGGAAAAGTCAGGGAATTTCGGCCGACAGGGAAATTTCAGGGAAAAGTCAGGGAATTTTGTCATAGGTCAGGGAAAATCTGCAGGCAGTTAAAATCCTTATTTCATCATTATAAAGCACAGAAACCTTAACTTTCTCGAAATTTCTAATAAAAATAAAAAATGCTGTCTTTGGAACAAAGGCAGAAGGCTTAACGACCTCTATACTTAGAAATTATATCAAAAAATCGGTCCAAGACAACTCAGACAAACTTTCTCATATACGAATTCATAATTACTTAGCCCAGTGTTTTCCATTTACTAGTTTTCGTATGTTGATTTAATTATTATTGAACATTTCATCAAAATGTATCATAAAAATAACTTCTCCTGGGCGGGGAATCGAACCCGGGCTCTCTCCGTCCGTGTTTTAAGCTTTTTTCTCAGGAACTAGATTTATCCCGGGAAAACGGCATATATCGTTAGATTCGTATTTAAATGGACTACATTTTAGATTTTTTTTATCAAAATCGTCGGAACCGTTTTCGAGAAATAATATTTTTTCACGTTTTTTCAGAGTGTTTGGGGTGTAGCGCTCCCAAATTTAGAGGTAAAATTCATTTCTCGATATCGCCTCGGGGTATGATTTTCCTTAACATGTGTGCCAAATTTCGTCAAAATCGGCCCAGTAGTTTAGGCTCCAGATGTCTGCAAGGACAGACAGACATTTTTTAAAAACCACTTTTTTGGACTCGTGTAAATCCATTAAAATTTAATTTTTGCGTCATCACAATACTTTCTCTTTTATATGAGAAAGTAAAAATACGTGAATTGTTACTTTCTAGGATAATAAGGAAAGGTTACGATTAGTTTATACTTTTTAGCGTTGAACAGGAAAACGCTTAACAGGAAAAACCGGTGTGGAACCGACAAAATACTAGGTTTCACACATAATTTACTTTTTCATTAAAGAAGAAGTATTGCAATGGCATAAAATTCGATTTTGAGATTTCAATGGATTTAGACGTTTTTAGGTCCCTTTTGTCTGCCTGTTGTCTGTGCAAACATCTGGAGCTCACACTACCGGGCCGATTTTAACAAAATTTAGCATACATGTTCAGAAAAATCGTACCCCACGGCGAAATCGAGAAATGGTTTTATCTTGAAATTTGGGGTCGCTACCCCCCAAAAAACTCTGAAAAAACGTGAAAAAGAATTATTTTTCGAAAATGTTTTGATTAAAAAAAAAAAGAGAAAAAGGAAATGTAGTCCATTTATACACAAATCTAACTTAAATCAAATTATAATTACTATTTACAACGGGAGACACCCAGAGAAAAATAGACTTCAGCACCGGGATTCGAACCACGGGCCTTCTCTTTTCCAGTAAAGACACTCTACCAACTAAGCTATACTGAAGAATAATTTCCTTTGTCGATAACGATACCTAGTCCCGAATTTAAGCTTTCAAATTTTTCCACAAGTCTAGAAGTCAACATTAAAGACATAGAACTAGAGTGAGAAATGACGCTTGTAATTATACAGTACCCAATTAGTACCTGTATCTAGTACAATCAATTAGAAATTCAATTGTTAAGTTTTTGGTAGTATTCATACTACGGAACGTTTAAATTTTAATTTAAATCAAATTATAACTACTATTTACAACGGGAGACAGATAAAGGAGGCTCGTGGTCGAATCCCGGTGCTGAAGTCTATTTTTCTCTGTCTGTCTCCCGTTGTAAATAGTAATTATAATTTGATTTAAAATAAAATTTAAACGTTCCGTAGTATGAATACTACCAAAAACTTAAAAATTGAATTCACAAATCTAACGATATAAGCCGTTTTCATGGGAAAAATCTAATTCCTGAGAAAATAGCTTTAAACGCGGACGGAGAGAGCCTGGGTTCAATTCCCCGCCGAGGTGAAGTTATTTTTATGATAAATTTTGATGAAATGTTGTGTAATAATTAAATTTTTCTAGGAAAACATGAAAACTAATATATGAAAAACATTGGGCTAAGTAATTATCAACTTGTATATGTATTCTATTTTAGCATGATAATCTTTAACTTTTTAAAGGTAAATTTTGTAAAATAAATATTGATGATGGTCAGGGAAAACCTGAAGTAGGTCAGGGAAATGTCAGGGAAAAGTCAGGGAATTTTGTCAAGCTATATTAGTGGCCACCCTGTTTTATCTATCATTGATACAAAATATAAACATTTAATCTTGTTTTGATGCGTAGAAAGTGGTTCTTTTCATAGCAGTATTCATTGTGCGTGCACATTCTTAATAACTTTTCACTTCATCACATGATTAGCATGTTTGTTTATTATATTTAACAAAACTAATTTGCTGCTTGTTTAATTAAAGTAACTGTTTATAGGGAGTTTTATTGAAAAACAATCTTTGATTTAAGTGATTATGAAGAAAATGAGGAGAATAATACTCTTCCCGAAATAATTAATTCAGTACAAAATAAACTATTTAATTAATATCATCTTTATCAAAAGAGAAATACGAACTTACATACAGAATGTTTATTTAATTTTTTTCTGTATTTATTATTAACACGTTCCCGGAACGTGGTGCTGGTCGGGTCAATGGGGCTGAAAACATTCCTGGAACGTGCTCTCCCTACACTTATTCCTTATTTCTAAAACCTAGCCTCACGGTTCCGATTCTTTTAACCCGTTAGCCCTCTAGATCACATTTCTACAGTTCTACCCCACTTTTTCGCTCTCACCTAGCTTTTTCCGTTCTTTAATAATTTTAATAACACCGCCCTGAGCCAGAGCCACACAATTAGTCGCACGCCGTTAACGTGTTAACATCCAACAATAGTAGATAAAGTACGGTACGCAACTCATGGGAAAACTGGATTTTGCTTTGCTCTTGTGGTTTTACTACCCTCGCTGTCGCTCGGGTGCAAACTCCACATTCCCATGCAAAATGTTACTTTCCAAACTAGACGCGTAGTGTACTTTTAAAAGCTAAATCTCTCAATCTAAAGTCTTAAAATTTAGAATGGATTAACATTAGAGTATGTTTCCTCTGATAATTTAGACGTCCGCTAAACATGGTTTTATGATCCAGTATTTTTATTCAGGGTGGTGCATATTTTCAGTTGAAGGAGATCTACGTCGTCCTAGAGGTGGCAAGGCAGCCTGAGGTGGTGGAGGCAACAGCCAAATCTATAGCTATATGCTCGTATAGCCAAGCGGCACTACACGCTCTCGATGCCCCTAGTGCAACCTCTGCACTGGTGAGGGAATGTCGGGAGACACTAGAGCTGCTGGCAGAGAGTAAAGAGGTAACACTGCTCTGGGTCCCGGGACACCAAGGCACCCAGGGAATGAGAAAGCAGATGAGGTGGCCAAAATAGGAGCCTCCATTCCATTCTGTGGACCGGAACCGGCAGTTGACTGGTGGAGAGGTCAAGTCAAAGCAGCCATTAAGAGGTGGGTATGGGATGAAACAGATAAGGAATGGTTATGCAGAGGGATGCAGGCAGTCTAAAATGTTACGGCCAAAGATAAATAAAAGGAAGGAAACCAGATGGCTGCTAGGACTGAGCAGGACCAACCTGAGAAATCTGGTTGGAGTGCTAACTGGACACAGCAGGCTCAGAAGACATCTGGCACTACTAAAAGTAGAAGAGGACCCGACATGTCCAGTGTGTGGTGAGGAGGAGGAAACAGCTTACCATTACCTGGGGGTGTGTGAAGGATATGGGAGATTACGCTTTCATATCTTAGGGAACGGAGGAATTAGGGAGGAGGAACTTAAAACTCTTAAGTGGCAAGATATTCTCTCCTTTATGATCCAAACTAAAAGGTTTGAGGATGAGGTGGAGGTGGTTTGAGGGGTGTGGGTACGTCTGGGGTCGGCAAAAAGGACCCAAACATGATCTGTTTGCCAGGCTAGGCCTCCCCGCCCTTACTACTACTACTACTAAGACCAGACCCTTGAAATTTAGAAGTTAGTCACTTATTATGGTATAAAGATGTTCAATATAAGTGTTTCGTTTTGCGTATTTTTATTTCAATTCGTATTTGGCGCCCTTGCCAAATTTTAGTCAAGTCTAAACTTAATCTTTCTTTATATTTTCTTTCCCCCCTTTTTCTGTTGGCACACCTGCCTAAACCCCTCCTCTTCGCTGAGGACGCTGAGATTGTATAGTGTTTTGGCGCGTTCTTGCCGTATCGCATCCTATCCCTCTCGTTTTGTATATCTATAATTCTACAAGGTTTCTGATGCCAGCTCGTCTGTAATTTGTGATCCTGTTATTGTGTCTCTTCTCTTTTCACAACATCTACTTTTCGTGTAGTATTTTGGTGTCCATTTGTGTAGCCTCTTATTTGTATTGGGTTTTCCTGTTCTTGTTTCTCACTTCACATCATCTACTACTCACGTAAGTTCTTTAATTGTCCACTTATGTAAAACTACCCTAATTATCAGTCCACTTTGTAACAATAAGGATTTTACATATGAAATAAAGCAAGATATCAATATGTTTCTACTTAACTACAGGAATTCTTGGATGTTAGAGTTTGGCAGAACACTTAGAGATAAATTACCAACCTCTGAAAATTTATTAAAACCAACTGGGATAAATGCTGATAAAGTTAAACAACAAATGATTAAGAGACAGAATACTCAAGCTGGGTATTATAACCAACACACTAAAACCTTGAAAAATACAACTTAAGGACATAATATGTATTTTAAACATGGAAAAATGAAAAACTGATATCATAGAGAAGTAGTGAATCGCCACGAGGCTCCTAGATCTTATATTGTTAGGAATGTCAAGGGAACTGAGTACAGGCGTACTAGGCAATTCCTTAGGCAAGAATACCCACAACAGCCTTTAGATCTAATACTAGTAAACCAGGAAGTAATAATAATACAAATTCATTGGGAAATGACCTATGTTGCTACTGGCAAGACAAAATTTAAGACTTCCTCAGATGTATAGACCAGAGGATTACTAGTTTTCTTTTTGTATTATAAGTTTAGTTAGAGTATCAACTGAAAGGAAAGATGCCATATATGTTTTAAATTTTTTATGTAGGTACTCTGGCATGGCGGGTACTTGAGCTAGTTAAATATATAAGTTTACTCATCTTGGATTATATTGTAGGTTTACCCCAGGATAGCAAGGAGTGGCTGGTAAAAACTGAACCTGCTTCACCTGTCAGGGATGCCACAGATGCAGATAATAATCCAGGTAACTCAGAATCAGTATTATCTGTGTTCGGCAAAGTAGGAGTGTTTTTTTTTTAGAAGGGGAAAAAACCATAAACTTTAAATCAGGTTATTCTTTAAGCATTTTGCAAATATATAATCTTAAAATAAAACAACTTACCTTTCAATTTTACTGTCGGAGAAAAGAGAATATTTAACTGACTAGAATAGTCTGAAAATACTCAGTAAAACAGAAGATACTTCACCTGCCAGGCATTCTCAACATGGAGTGTGTTCAATATGTCCACTCGGTTACACACTAAAATTATTCTCTAAAGCTGGGCTACTTGTAACTTAACAAGCTTTAAAACAAATGTTTTCCTAGTCCTCGACACCTGGTCTAGAAAACTATGTTTAACTGAACATAGGAAGCATTGTACTATCGGTTCTTATGAGCAGGGAACCTTATTGTAGAGTGCTGTAATAAGGTGTTATGTCTCACTTTGTAATAACTTCCAGTAACATAAATAATGTAAATACTAAACATGTGGACCTTCTGACCCAGTTTTGGTCAGAATTGAAAATTTTTTGGATACTTTTTCATTTTATACATTCTGAAAACCGAATCCGGCCTTAACTTTTTTCGTGTATATCTGTCGCCCCAGTCAGACTTTGTAGGCGCAAAACTGGCTAAGTAATATTGATTTTTTTTTTTTTTTTTCAGAGATGAGCGCAAACATGTTGCGCAATTTGTAGGATTGGTTTCATCGAAAAATATTGAGTAGAACCGAAGTTATTAACAATTTTATAAAAAAAGAAATACTTTTCAGAGCCATTTCGGTTACATCAAAATAAAAAAACTGCCACTCGCTTTGTTTACGTTTCCATAGTTAATTTCGTAATACTTATATTGTTTACCTTTTAATGGGTTTTTCTTTAACAATAATTTTATGTCATTTTTTATTTGAGGATACTAGATTTCAACACGTTCAGATCAGTTGTAGCTCAGCGCATGCGCAAACATGAAATCTTTGCCACTTGCATAACTTCAATAATTTCTATCTGATCTCGATGAAGTTTTCAGAGATTGTACAGGTTATGCCCTATATGATTCCATATGAATGTCATTGTACGTAATTGGATTTGCAGTAGCCACTGCGCATGCGCTAATAAAAAAACCACCAAATATCAATTTTTTAAGGTCTAACGAAGCTATTTTGCTCAGAATTGGTGGATAAGAAATAATGGTATTTGAAAGCATAAAATCATCTACTTACGTTTTAGGATTCGAGGAAGCTATGTGCCACACTAATTGCTTTTAACCTGTTCTGTGTGCCACTAATACCTAGCATGAGCCCTGCGCTGTGTGAAGGCTAGTCAAATATAAAATTGTGAAATAAAAAATCACAGTTTCTTTTTTTAAAAGAGAAAAAAAAGTATAAAAGTACATTTTATTATTTTAGAATAAAAATATTATTTAATTAAAATTTTCCAATGTAGTTGTCACAATTATAAAGAATAAAATGCAGAAAGATGTTTGTTATTATGATGAAAAGTGTGGAAGATATAACGTTAATAGTGAGTGCCAAAAGTCATAGAATATGAGTCGGGCTCTGGGGTCCATCACTGAACAATAGACTTGGTCCCCAGGGCAGGTATTCAGAAACAACAGTCAGTCCTCAAAGGGATTCACTACCTCTCTCTATGTATGTACATTCAGACCTAAGAAAAGGGAAATTCTTGATAGAGGTGAAGAATTGTATGTACTACTTGAAGAACCTCCTTATATGTCTTCAAAAATCTCTATTCTCACCATGCATATTTATCTTTTAATATTTTTTTTAGGTCCAGCTAATGGAAGTGTCACAATTCACATTGACTCAGTGCATAAGAAACTAAAGCCATTCCAATGGGCCAACTGCCAATACACAAGCAACCAGAAGATTTCTCTCAAGAATCATATTGACTCGGTACATAAAATATTAAGGACATATCAATGCCCCCACTGTGACCATAAAACCAACAAGAATAGTATTCTAAAAATTCATATTGACTCGGTGGATAAGAAAATAAAGGCATTCCAATGCCTCCACTGTGACCATAAAACCAACATAAATAGTAATCTAAAAATTCATATTGACTTGGTACATAATAACGTAAATGCATTTCAATGCCCCCACTGTGACTATAAAACCGACATAAATAGTCATCTAAAAATTCATATTGACTCAGTACATAAGAAAGTAAAGGCATTTCAATGCCCCCACTGTGACCATAAAACTTACTGGAAATATAGTCTAAAAATTCATATTGACTCGGTACATATGAAAATAAAGGCATTTCAGTGCCCTTATTGTGAGCATAAAACCAACAAGAATAGTCGTCTAAAAATTCACATCGACTCGGTACATAAGAAAATAAAGCCATTTCAATGTGCCCACTGTCAATTAACAAGCAGCCAGAAGATTCAGCTCAAGAATCATATTGAATCAGTACATAACAAATTAAAGGCATTTCAATGTCCCCACTGTGACTTTAAAACTAACTGGAGTAGTAGTCTGAAAAATCATATTGACTCGATACATAAGAAAATAAAAGCATTTCAATGCCCCCACTGTGACTATAAAACCAACTTAAAGGGTAATCTAAGAATTCATATTAACTGTGTACATAAAAAAATAAAGGCATTTCAATGCCCCCACTGTGACTTTAAAACTAACAAGAAGTTTGATCTAAAAATTCACATTGACTTGGTGCATAAGAAAATAAAGCCATTTCAATGTGCCTACTGTCAATTCACAAGCAGCAAGAAGATTCGTCTCAAGAATCATATTGACTCGGTACATAAGCAAATATGGGCATTTCGATGCCCCCTCTGTCACTATAAAACCAACAGGAATAGTAACTTTAAAATTCACATTGACTCGGAACATATGAAAAAAGCTATTCCGGGCCCTGATTGGGACCATAATTACTCATCCCATGTGGATGGGTAGTATGTAACTTCTATAAGAATCTTAACCACCGCACAGTGGTTCAAAATGAGAATTTAGGAGGACAAAAATAATTGAAAGCATTTAGAGGCAATATAACGGATAAAATCGTTTATAAACATAAAGGACGTGACATATGTCATTAAAATAAATAAATCCATAAAGAAAAATATTTATTATTATTGTGACGTTATGCATATAATTAACAGCTTAGTACACCTGAAATGGAAACTAATATTTTTTTTTTTTTTTTTTTTCATAAAATATCATTAATATATTTAAAATGTTTTCAATAATAAAGAATAAAACATTTTTTTTCTTGACAACTTTTGCCATAGTTAATTAGTGTGGCAGTTATCTTAAATTATGGAGCCTATAATATCCTACCTCATTGTGTCTTGCCTCTTGAGCATCTTCAACTAATTGGCCTATAGCTAATAAAAAAATGTTCAATTATGTCATGAGCATGTATTTTACGGACTGTAGGAGGCATGGGATATCATTCATATAATGACACATTCAATCTTGCTGTGGTAATAGCATATTTATCATATTTTGCAGGATTTAGTTTACAACTACTTGCCAGTACAGACAAAATAACTCTAAATCTATAAATTAAATTTTCATCGTTCCCAGTTATTTTGGATACTATAGCAAGGTTAAGCAGGGTTAAGAAAAAATGAACGGACAGTGTTGCCATCATTTGTGTTACCGAATCCTTGTTTTGGCATATCGACTAAAAGCCTCATTTCACTTCTAAAGCTAGTCGTTATTTCCTCTTTTCTGGCTTTTATTAAGCTTTTATTTTCTTCTCCTCGTATCTGCCAACTTTTAATTTTCATCCTAATAAGCTGTATCCAAATGACACTCAAAGGATCTAATATAAGCATGAGGAGAATAAATACCTAATTCTAGAGATCAGCACTAACTAGACGAGATTGGGCTAAGTCGAAATTGTTGAATTCTTTTGCCCAGCTCCACAAATTTAGCATTTCTTTCTTAAAGGCAAACAAAATGGTGATATTCTTGAAGTATAAGCTTGCCCCAAAAAATCCATGTACATATCTCCCCATGACTTTTTACTACACGAGAGTAATTGTCCACCATATATTTGGTATTTTGTTTAAAGTCACAATTTTTAGTGCAAATCGAATTTGAGTAAATTTATAGGTATAAATTAAGTAAAAAAATAAGAAAATGAAATAAATCACAACAACATGCCTTGTTTAAGAGTAATAATGATGAATTATATGAAAGCTGTTATTAAAACTATATTTTTAAAAAACAGTAAAAATTTCATAAATTACTGAAAATTGTTGGTTTTAAATAATACAATAAAAACACTCCTTTCTAACGCGTTCAAAGTACATTAAACATAAAGATAAAAACAAATAATTGTAAATATCATCTATTCAGACATCTTAGAAAAGAAAAAAATAATTTTCATAAAAAATTTGTGTAGTCGAAAAATTCATTTTTGTCCTCCTAAATTCTCATTTTGAACCACTGTGCACCGGTAATAGCTTTTAAACTAATATTATAAATGTATCACTTCATTACTCAAATACTACTGCTTGTATCAAGTTGAAATTTTACATACTTGTTTCAATTGTACTTTAGACGATGTACATGAAGTTTTATTAAGATCGTTACGTTAGAACGTAAGATATCGGTAAAAAGGTTGTTTTCTCTATTTTAAACATTTAGGTCCGCTTTAATAGTTTTAGCGATCTTTATTAATTCATAGCAGTGTCGTTGTTGGTTTTACTGAAAAATGTTATTTGTAAAAAATGTTCGTCTCATCGAGCAGGTGATGATAGAATTTTTTCCCGTCCTGAAATTCCAATTTTAAATTTGAAGCTCACTTTTACGCGAGCATTGCGCGCGAACTCTTGGACGGATCACACTGTCCAACGAACTTAGCCTGAGTATTAGTAAGAAGATCATGTATACCAAATTTCAAGTAAATCGGTCAACTTTTACTCAAGTTATCGTCACACGCGTAAGCGTTACTGACAGACAGACAGACAGACAAGATGCATATTTCGTTGAATGTAAGAAACTCGCTTACGCTCGCTTCAATAAATAGGGTTGATAATTAAGATTGAAAGCCCGATACTAAGTCAGAATGCTGAAGGAGTAATTACTGATTTTTTATAGTAATTTTTATTTTTATAATTAAAGATATCATTGAAAAATAAATATGTAACACATCAATTGACTTTTTAGTTCAACATTTCTAAAACGCTATCTAGATAATCTGGATTTAACCAATTTATGGTTTGAAAAATGCATTGGCGCATAAAGTGCGCCGCCCATGCCTCTTTGTTTGTCCACTGTAGCCGTGCCACGAAGGGTTAATTGACCTTGTGGATGGTCCCTCGTGGACGAACACTTTGAAATCATTTCATCTACGTCACTTCTATTTTATCTTCATTAATGAGCAGCTGATTTATAATTAAGCTGCACATGTTTAATAGATGTAAACTCTAGAGAAAGTGCTAATGTATAAAACACTCTCAAGAGCTAACGTGTTCTGTTGAGAAGGCTAGGACCACCTGTTGCACTTAGCATCAGTTATTTACTTAAGCTTTGAGTAGGCTGTGAGCCCAAGTAAAATACAATATATTTATTAACTGTACATCATACATTAATTACTATGTAAAGGATTAAATTCATGGATTCATACATTTTATAACAATATGAATATTTTGTGAACAATATTTTCAGATATAGAAATATCCGAGAAGAGGTCAAGTTTCAACATATCTGACCTCTAATTAAAGTAAGTGCTAATTAAATGTTCTGTATCTCAGTTATGTTTTAACCATTTATCTATTTCATGCTACCTGTGGAACATTTTTTTAAATAAAATTTTAACAAACTTTTAAAATGATATTTTTAATTATTTGAATTAATAACTGTAAGATTTAATATAACACACTCGTTAAGCACTCATGTATTTACATTAACTGACAATGACAACACAAGTTGACATCTTGATATGACATCTTCTCCCTCCTAAGTTAGATCGTACTATCCTCTTGCAGCACTCCTTGCCTCCGCCGAAGTTGATCAGCATGTTTTCTTTTCTCTGTTCAGGGTGGCCACTAATATAGCTTGACAAAATTCCCTGACTTTTCCCTGACATTTCCCTGACCTACTTCAGGTTTTCCCTGACCATCATCAATATTTATTTTACAAAATTTACCTTTAAAAAGTTAAAGATTATCATGCTAAAATAGAATACATATACAAGTTGATAATTACTTAGCCCAATGTTTTTCATATATTAGTTTTCATGTTTTCCTAGAAAAATTTAATTATTACACAACATTTCATCAAAATTTATCATAAAAATAACTTCACCTCGGCGGGGAATTGAACCCAGGCTCTCTCCGTCCGCGTTTAAAGCTATTTTCTCAGGAATTAGATTTTTCCCATGAAAACGGCTTATATCGTTAGATTTGTGAATTCAATTTTTAAGTTTTTGGTAGTATTCATACTACGGAACGTTTAAATTTTATTTTAAATCAAATTATAATTACTATTTACAACGGGAGACAGACAGAGAAAAATAGACTTCAGCACCGGGATTCGACCACGAGCCTCCTTTATCTGTCTCCCGTTGTAAATAGTAGTTATAATTTGATTTAAATTAAAATTTAAACGTTCCGTAGTATGAATACTACCAAAAACTTAACAATTGAATTTCTAATTGATTGTACTAGATACAGGTACTAATTGGGTACTGTATAATTACAAGCGTCATTTCTCACTCTAGTTCTATGTCTTTAATGTTGACTTCTAGACTTGTGGAAAAATTTGAAAGCTTAAATTCGGGACTAGGTATCGTTATCGACAAAGGAAATTATTCTTCAGTATAGCTTAGTTGGTAGAGTGTCTTTACTGGAAAAGAGAAGGCCCGTGGTTCGAATCCCGGTGCTGAAGTCTATTTTTCTCTGGGTGTCTCCCGTTGTAAATAGTAATTATAATTTGATTTAAGTTAGATTTGTGTATAAATGGACTACATTTCCTTTTTCTCTTTTTTTTTTTAATCAAAACATTTTCGAAAAATAATTCTTTTTCACGTTTTTTCAGAGTTTTTTGGGGGGTAGCGACCCCAAATTTCAAGATAAAACCATTTCTCGATTTCGCCGTGGGGTACGATTTTTCTGAACATGTATGCTAAATTTTGTTAAAATCGGCCCGGTAGTGTGAGCTCCAGATGTTTGCACAGACAACAGGCAGACAAAAGGGACCTAAAAACGTCTAAATCCATTGAAATCTCAAAATCGAATTTTATGCCATTGCAATACTTCTTCTTTAATGAAAAAGTAAATTATGTGTGAAACCTAGTATTTTGTCGGTTCCACACCGGTTTTTCCTGTTAAGCGTTTTCCTGTTCAACGCTAAAAAGTATAAACTAATCGTAACCTTTCCTTATTATCCTAGAAAGTAACAATTCACGTATTTTTACTTTCTCATATAAAAGAGAAAGTATTGTGATGACGCAAAAATTAAATTTTAATGGATTTACACGAGTCCAAAAAAGTGGTTTTTAAAAAATGTCTGTCTGTCCTTGCAGACATCTGGAGCCTAAACTACTGGGCCGATTTTGACGAAATTTGGCACACATGTTAAGGAAAATCATACCCCGAGGCGATATCGAGAAATGAATTTTACCTCTAAATTTGGGAGCGCTACACCCCAAACACTCTGAAAAAACGTGAAAAAATATTATTTCTCGAAAACGGTTCCGACGATTTTGATAAAAAAAATCTAAAATGTAGTCCATTTAAATACGAATCTAACGATATATGCCGTTTTCCCGGGATAAATCTAGTTCCTGAGAAAAAAGCTTAAAACACGGACGGAGAGAGCCCGGGTTCGATTCCCCGCCCAGGAGAAGTTATTTTTATGATACATTTTGATGAAATGTTCAATAATAATTAAATCAACATACGAAAACTAGTAAATGGAAAACACTGGGCTAAGTAATTATGAATTCGTATATGAGAAAGTTTGTCTGAGTTGTCTTGGACCGATTTTTTGATATAATTTCTAAGTATAGAGGTCGTTAAGCCTTCTGCCTTTGTTCCAAAGACAGCATTTTTTATTTTTATTAGAAATTTCGAGAAAGTTAAGGTTTCTGTGCTTTATAATGATGAAATAAGGATTTTAACTGCCTGCAGATTTTCCCTGACCTATGACAAAATTCCCTGACTTTTCCCTGAAATTTCCCTGTCGGCCGAAATTCCCTGACTTTTCCCGGTATTCCCGGTTTTCCCGGTCGGTGGCCACCCTGATAAAGGACATTGGGAATCAGAACAGAACAAGGGTCCCATTCAAGTAAGAACCAAGCTCTACCCTACAACAGGGTCAATCCATATCAAATCATCCAGGCCATGAAACCCATAGTCTCAGAATGTCATGATTTCTTTTTTTTATTTGTTCCATTTGCCACCCTTATGAAGCCTGTAAAATTTTATTTTGATATATTAAGTCGTTTTTCAGTTATTAATTTTTGAAATTTGTTAAAAAATGCGTTTTCGCTGTTTCCGAGTCCTTTAGCAGTTCCAACACTGACTTAGTAAAAAAATCATAACTTGGTCAATTTTTATCATATCACAATGAAATTTTTACTACAATATTCAGAAATATTCATAGAATAAGATAAAAATGCATTTATAAACGTATCTCTTGATTGCTTCCGTAAATCTTAGCTCAAACCTGGATTTCATAGTTTTTTTTAAAGAAAAAACATGAAATTTTAAAATGCAATTTAAAGTAAAAGGCACTTCAGTAACCAATGATTTTAATTTTTTTTTATTTATCCTAAAAGTATGAGCTAGAAGAGTGTGAAAGAAAATTTTTGGGTTTTTGACTGCCAGTATTTTTTTTAACCCTTAATAAAACAAATTTTATTTCTTGAAAAACGCATACACATTAATCAGGTACAAGAGATTAAAATTTTGTTATATCAATCTAGGTTTCATCCAAAGTTATTAAATATTTTTATGACCAATTTACCATTAATTTTAGAATTATTTAAGTGTAATATTATCATTTATGCATGCTGCTTTTTCCTACTTGAACCAGGAATTCAGGATTTACCACGAATGCCCCCTCCACCTCCTTCACTTATTAGTTTTATTTTAACTGTGGATGAGTGAACATTAAACTTTGATATGGTTTATAACAACATTTCTAGTTCTTTAAAGTGAAAGTTTAAACATGATTTTATTTATTTGTACAAATTTTTAATTTGTACTATTATATTTTATATACATAGAATTATTTTTGTAGTTTTACTTGGCTACTGATTATTTGTAAAAGTTTTTGAAGTGTAATTATTAAAATGTCTGCTGACCAACCTGAACAGTGTAGTGTTGGAAGAGAAAATGGAACCGATTGATTGCCATAAGTTGATTTATACACAACAGACAAAGCTGATCAATATTGCAACCTTCGTCCTAATAACATTTCTGATGGTGCCAATCCTGTCGTTTTGTGTGGAGTATTTCTATAACTTAAGAGAAACGCATTTAATGAGAGATTCGCATCCTTGTTATCTCTTCTACCACTTGCATAGCGTCTCTTAAAAGTTTTTACCATTCTCTCTGCTAGTCCATTTGTCCTGGGATGGTATGGTGTTGTAGTTACGTGGCATATGTTATTGTCTCTACAAAATCCTTTAAATTCTTTTGATGTCAACTGAGGCCCATTATCCGTTACCAGTTTCGCAGGAATCCCAAACCGTCCAAACCACTCTCTTAACTTGCTTATGGTTGCCACTGATGTTATAGTTTTCATTTTTGAGATTTCCACCCATTTTGAATAGGCATCAATCAACACCAACCAATAGGAACCCTCAAATGGACCAGCAAAGTCTAAATGTAACCTTTCCCAAGGTCTGCTTGGGACATTCCACGGGTATAGCGGTACTTCTTTAATTCCATCCCTATTTTCTTGACACGCAACACATCCGTTTACATACCGCTCCACTTCTTTACTTATCCCAGGCCACCAAACGTAATATCTTGACAGAGCCCGCATAGCTGTAATGCCTGGATGACCATTGTGGAGGGCATCTAATGTCCGCCTTCTCAGAATTTTTGGTACAATAATTTTCCCTAGCCACAACAAAATTCCGTCTTCTACGTCCAGTTCGTCTTTTTTCCGCTCAAATTCAGCTAGTTCCTCGTTCAATTTTTTCCTCGGCCATCCATGCTCTATATACGCTAAAATCTTTTTTAGGTTTTCATCATTTTTCGTCGCATTTTGAAGCTCTTTCCTATCGTAAAGAGATCTTATGTTTTCCTCAATTATTGCCTTTACTTCCATTGCTTCTTTATTTTCCTCCCATTCTTTTAATTCCGTGTCCTTATTTTCAATTGGGAGCCTTGATAAGACATCAGCGCATACATTTTCCTCTCCTGCCCTGTACTTAATTTTATATTTATATCCAGATAATTTCAACGCCCATCTCACCAATCGTGCATTAGTCATTTTTGAAAGGTCCCTGTTCGTTCCGAAAATCCTCTCCAACGGCCGATGATCTGTTTCCAAAACAAATTCCCTCCCAAAAATATATTGATGGAACTTGGTTACCCCGAACACCAAAGCAAGTGCCTCCCGGTCTATTGACGCATACCTCTGCTCTGCTTTGCTTAAAACCGTGGACGCAAATGCTACCGGTCTTTCAACCCCATCTTCCATAATGTGTATCAGAACCGCCCCCAGTCCCCGCTCTGATGCATCACATACAATTTTCACCGGCTTGTTTAAATCGTAAAGCACTAAAACATCCTCTGACGTTATTAATATAATATAATAATAATATAATATAATAAATCAGTGGTAAGCCTCGTTCAAGCCCATCACTACGTCAAAAGAGATTTTAAACTAAAAGTTATAGTCTAAGTACTCTTGAACCGAGTAAAAAGCTTTACTTAATAGAAGTTCCTTGACTTGTGTCTTGAAAATATCTGGTGGAAGATTAACTATTCCTATGTCTAGCTTATTTATGAGCTTGATGGATTGATGGTGCGGTGATAGTGTTGTCAGATGGAGACGATGAGCTGGTATATTGATTCTATTGGCATTTCTGGTTGGATAAGTATGACTCTTCTGAATTAGTTGCTGGTAGTAAGGTTGGATTGTAGTTAGCAGATTTAATATGTATATGGATGGAAGAGTAAGGATTTTATGTTTGATGAACAGCGGCTTGCAGGTCTCATTCCATTTTTCACTAAAGACGATCCTCAAAGCTTTCTTTTGACAGATAAAGATGTCATTACTGTGCGGAGAAGACCCCCACTCAGATATACAATACGACAGTCTAGAGTGAAACTGGGCGTAATAAACTAGTTTCAAGATATTGGTTTCAAAAGTTAAAGCTAATCTTCTCAGAAGATATAATGTTTTAGATAAAGATCCTTTAAGTTTTGTCAAGTGAGCTTTCCAAGACAAGTTAGACTCGAGTTTGACTCCCAGCAGCTTTACAGGTAAGTATATTTCTTCTTTTTTCTTTAACGTAAATAACAATTTTTGATTTTTACTTTCATTTAAGGTTAATTTGTTGGTGGTAAACCATAGCTTAGCTTCTTCTAATATCTCAGTCATATCACGTTCTAGAAAATTTCTGCAATTGCATTTTAGGGCAAACGTTGTATCATCTGCAAACTTAATACATATTCCTTTAGAAGCACCTAGGTCATTTATATATAGTAGAAACAGTAATGGTCCTAATACGGATCCTTGTGGAACTCCATGAGTGATAGATGTAGGTTCGCTGTTTTTACCTCTAAATTCAGTATACTGTTTTCTATTATCTAGGTAGGATGCTATAAGACTATGTGGTATTTCACGAATTCCATAATGGTAAAGTTTCGCTAAAAGAATTTTGTGGCAAACACAATCGAATGCTTTTGTTAAGTCGCATGAAAGTAGAATTACCTCTTCTTTATTCTCAAAAGCTTCATAGATATATTCCGTAATAGCTCTGATGGCATCTGCTGTTGATAATCCTTTGCGAAATCCAAATTGGTGATTGTTTAAAATATTAAATTTACTAATGAAGCTTATTAACCTTTCTTTTATTATTTTTTCATAAACTTTACCAAGTATCGGTGTTAAGGAAATAGGTCTAAAATTGTTTGGATCATTTGGATTGTCCTTCTTATATATAGGGATAACTCTACTGGTTTTTAAGCAATTTGGAAAAACACCTTCAGTCATAGATAAATTAATAAGTTCACTCAGTGGTTTAGCAATAACATCTTTAATAGCTTTAACTAGTTTATTATTTATATTAAAAGAATCGTTTGATGTAGATGAATTTAAATTAGAAATTATATCTTTGATCTCTTTTTCATCAGTGGGGAACAAAAATAAACTATTCAAGTTAGGTTTCTCCATATAACTAGATGGTTTTTTTACTGTGGTTCCAAGTTTATCTGAGAGGGATTTACCTATTCCAGTAAAATTATCATTTAGCTGTTTAGCATTCAATTCCGACATACATTGTAGTTTATTACTAGAACTGGTTTCATCATTAATGTATTTCCATATTTTTTTAGGATCTTTAACATTGTTTTTAACATATTCTGAATTTATTTTATATCTTTCTTCTTTTAATGTCATTTTATATGTTTTTTTCATTTTTTTAATTTTTTGTTTCAGGATAGCAGAAGAAATATCTCGTTTCAAGGAAGTCAAGGTAAGTATAGTTTCTCTTATTTTCTTTAATTTTGGTGAATATATCTTTTTCTTATTTTTATTTTGTGTATTTATTTGTATTTCTTTTTCAGGGAAAGCAGAGCTGATAGATGACACTAAGAAATCCCAGGCTTCTTCACAGTTTTTATCTTTTATAAGTTTATTAAATATATCACTATTTATATTGTGTTTAAGATTTTCTAAGCCCTCTTGAGTAAAAATTCTTTTTTTGATTACCTTTAGCTCTGGTTTAGTCTTCTTACTTATTCTTTTGATCTGACACTGTAAGGATATATGATCGGAATATTGATATTCTGATTGTTCCGTTATTATACCAGGTATATTAGTAAATATATTGTCTAAACAGGTTCCACTTGCTGGTCTTGTGACTTTATCCCATGTAGGATATAGACCATGTGCAGTTAAGATGTTATTTAATCTGGTGGTATCCTTACTCTCTTTAAGTAACTGATTAATATTTATGTCACCAACAATATAAATAAATTTTGCCATTTTTAGAGCTTTATCAAGACATTCTTCAAGTTTATTAAAAAATATTTCAGTATCACTATCTGGTGTTCTATACAAACATATTATTAAAGTGTTTGATTTCGTCAGACATTATTGCCATATCTTCAAGTAGTTTACAGTTTTCAAAATTTTCATAATTATTATTAACATATATAGCGGAGCCACCACCTCGTACATTGTCAGGTCGGCAATATGCTGACCCCAGTTTAAAGCCTGGAACTGCATAGTATTCCGTTTGTTCTTTCTTTAACCATGTCTCAGTAAAACATAATAGTTTTATATCGTTGTTTTCATTTATATGATGCTCAAGTTCTAAGTACTTATCTTTCAAAGAAGTTATATTAGTATAAAATAATTGTGGTAACTTTGTCTGTCTTTGAGAGACTGTAGTATCTTTAATAATACTGTAGACTAGTAGTAAATTTAGCATTTCTCTGTTCATAAAGAGGGTAGCTTCTTTAGTGATTACTCTTTTTTGGTAAAAGAAAATATTCTCGGTTTTCATAATATTATTGACTTTGCATAAGAGAGCTATGTGATCAGAAAACTGGTAAATAAATTTACTAGACTTACTGTCCAATACATTGGTAAAGATGTTGTCAATACATGTTTTACTTGAAGGGCGAGTTATTTCATTCCAGGTGGCATACATCCCATACATTCTTAATATGCTATTTAGCCTGACAGTATTAGTATGGGTGTGGTCAAGTAAATTAATATTAATGTCAGTAGCAAGGTATACATTAGTAGCCTCATTGGTTGCTATGTACAGACATTTGTCCAGATGATCAACAAAGTGCTGAATGTTACCTGTCGGGGTTCTATACACACATAGTACAACAGTATCACTGCTCCTAATCTTCACTGCCGCTACTTCAAAATCATCTTCAATTGATAGATCTTCTATTACTTTCATATTTTTATAATTAACTATGTTTACATGTAAATAAATAAATGAGCCTCCACCTCTGTTAGAGTTGTCAGGGCGATTATACTTAGATACTAATCTAAAATTTGGTAAACAATACATACTCTCTTCTGAGTCACGCATCCAAGTTTCAGTGAGGCATATAATTTTATTTTTAAAAGAGTCAGTCAGTTGATCTTCCAATTCCAAGTATTTATGTCTTAAGGAACGTATATTTGTATAAAATAGAGTGCACTCACCTGCCTCATTAATCATATGTGTACCTCTCTTGGAGAGACCAGTCATATAGTTACTATCATCAAGTATTTTATTCAGTTCATCATTGTTCATTGGGCTTATGTATTTCTGATTTGTATACCTCTTGTCCGTAAAAAATGAAACCTTTTTAAATTAATGCCAGCTGGCCAAGCATTGGGATCGCTGATTCTTTCATAGTCAGTGTCATACACAGTCACACGAAAAGCGGAATAATCATTAGATTTCACTTCTACTTTTTCAATTTCTAGAAAAGTATTTTCAATAAGCGGTCTGACAAATTTTTCAATTTGTTCGGCGGTAGTTTTTGAGTCCAGTCTTGAAACAAATAATGATTTTTTCTTTTTCGCAGGAAGTAATTCGTGTTTATTTGAATCACCAGTAGCAACAACAGTATCCCTAAAACTTTTTTGATACTTATATTTTTTTATATTATGGTCTATGCAGTCATGTTTAGCTATGGAAACTTCACTAGCTTGCTCAATAAAATTAGCAGAGGATTTATTATTATGCATCGGCAAATTCACTTCATTTTCATAATTTTCATTCATATTTGAATTTTCTCTAAGATGTTTAGATGTTTCCATGTTATACTTTCGTAGTTCGTTTCAGGGGCGTACCCAGGATATTTTTTCGGGGGGGGATAGACATGAATATTTACACAATACCAACACGCAAGGGGGGGGTCCGGGGGCCTTCAACGTTAGAACATAAGAAATCTGCAAAAATGTTGCTTTCTCTATTTTAAAGGGTTAGATCCGTTTTAATAGTTTTCACGATCTTTATTACTTCATAGCCGTGTTGCTGTTGGTTTTACTAAAAATTGAACTATTCAAATTATAATTATTATTAAAAAATGATAGTCTCATCGAGTAGTTGATATTATAATCTTTTCACGTCCTGAAATTCCAATTTTAAATTTTATGTTCACGTTTACGCGAGCGTTGCGCGCGAACACTTGGACAGATAACGTTTTCCAACGAACTTAGCCTCAGTATTAGTAAGAGGAACATGTATACCAAATTTCAACTAAATCCGTCAACTTTTACTCGAGTTATTGTCGGACACGTAAACGTTACTGGCAGACAGACAGACAAGATGCATAATTTGTTAAATGTAAGAAGCTCTCTTCAATTAAAGCTAATTAAATTTGCTACAACATCTCTCCCTATGACTTTACCCTTAAAATGAGCATTTTCCTCGATTTCGGGGTCAAAAGTTGATCAAATCTTAAAATTTCACTTTTTTTTTGGAAAAAATTGCCAATTTTTGGAGGGCTGTATCTTGGTAACTATTGGTCGTACATAGCTGGTTCTGGCTTCAACTTGTTGGAAATTTACTCTACTTTAAAAACATAAATGAATTGTTTACATGAAAAGAAACTCATAGTTTAGGAGATGTACGAAAAAACCGCAACAAGTGCGAAAATTTCGAGTGCCACAAAGTTAGCACAGGTCTTTGGAAGCTGCAAAATTGGATATACACTACTGGTAGTGCTCCTGACAACATATTAAAAAATCAGAACTAGCCGTTAGTTTGTGATTTTATCGATTTATAGTGCACTATTCGACTGGTCTATATTTTA
The DNA here is from genome assembly GCA_951217055.1 of Gerris lacustris. NCBI lineage: Eukaryota > Metazoa > Arthropoda > Insecta > Hemiptera > Gerridae > Gerris > Gerris lacustris. The sequence goes on along the minus strand of OX578278.1, from coordinate 2,336,382 downwards.
AACTGCTGGGAATTCTTTAAATGGCGGTATCACGCCAAAGAGTTTTTTTCACTTTCAAATATTCGGTCGCTACCGTCTAGTGTAGGAGAATGTTGTTTGTCAATAAACTAAGCATCGCGCGCTTGGCTTTCATTTAATAGACTATACTGAATATTAAGAAAATAGTTGCTCATGATAAGATGATAATATGATAGTTACTGAAACACAGACAGGATGCATTTTTATAATGTAAGGTATAAAAATAGTTTTATTATTTACGAGAGGATATTTTTTTAAAAAAAAATTTCGGGGGGGGATTGATCCCCCATATCCCCCCCCTAGGTACGCCCCTGGTTCGTTTATAGTTTCGGCTATTGATGTCTGATTTTTAGCAATCGTTTTTATTTCCTCGCTAAAAGCGATCGTCGCTGATAATTGATCACGAGTTATCACGTTAGTTTGTGTAACCTTCTCTTTTATATCCGTAATTTCACTAAAAAGTTTCGTTATGCTTAATTTATCATGATTTATGCCTTCTAAGTAATTCATGTCACATTTATTACACTGGAACTTGAGAATCCGTTTCTTTTTGAGTTCGATACATTTAATTTCGGTCGCTGAAAGACCCGCACACTGAGTCACATGGGTAACAGAATCACAGAAATCACAACCGATAGCAATATTCGATTCAATTTCATTTTGTGTAATCTTTTTATCACAAACGGAGCACTTACTCATAGTAAATTCAGTAAAAAATGCACTATAAATTAAAAGAAATTGTTATTTAAGTTAAAAGAGGAACAAAGCACGTATGTCACTTGGGTAGGTTACGAAGGTTTATACAAATTCCCTCCCAAAAATATATTGATGGAACTTGGTTACCCCGAACACCAAAGCAAGTGCCTCCCGGTCTATTGACGCATACCTCTGCTCTGCTTTGCTTAAAACCGTGGACGCAAATGCTACCGGTCTTTCTACCCCATCTTCCATAATGTGTATCAGAACCGCCCCCAGTCCCCGCTCTGATGCATCACATACAATTTTCACCGGCTTGTTTAAATCGTAAGGCACTAAAACATCCTCTGACGTTATTAAATCCTTAACATTCTTGAAGCATCTCTCTGCTATGTCGTGGTCAGACGTAGCTGGCCTAAGCTTTTCCTTGCCGCTAGCAGGTGGTCACTGTTAGCCTTCCCTTTATCATCCGTCGGTTGGGTTGTCACCTTCCGGCCCCCTAGGTTTTTTCCTAACGCGCCACCGGGTGTCACGGTTGGCTTGTTTCCAATAAGCTGGTGGGATGTCACTTCCAGCGCCTTCCCTTTTGGTCTGGTCGCAGTACGGCTGTCACGTTCTGCTCTCCCGCTTCTCCCCTTTCCGCTGTCAGGATGTCACTGTCAGCCCTTTCACATTAGCTGGTTAGGTTGTCACTTTCCAGCATTTCGTTTTGGTCAGTGGGGTTGTCACCTCTGACGCGGCCTTTTTTCCCTTTCGCTGTCCGGGCGTCACAGATAGCCCCCTTTTCCAATTTAGCTGGTGGGGATGTCACTCCCAGCGCCGTCCTTCTTGTCCTCTCACCATTCGGCTGTCACGTTTGGCCTAACCTTTGCAGTTTTCGCTGGTGGGATGTCACCTCCAGTGCCCCTTCTGTTGGCCTAACCGCAGTTCGGTTGTCACGTTCTGCCCTCACCTTTCTCCCTTTCCGCTGCCAGGGTGTCACTGTCAGCTCTTTGTAAGTTAGCTGGTTAGGTTGTCACTTTCCAGCCTTTTAGTCTAGTCAGTTGGGTTGCCACCTCTGACACGGCCTCTTTTCCCGTCCACTGTCCGGGTGTCACGGATAGTCTCTTTCTCCGTAGCTGGTGGGGATGTCACTCTCAGCGCCGACCTTTATATACCCGCCGTTCGGCTGTCACGTTCGGCCTAAACCCCCCTTGAAGTATACCGCTGGTTGGGCTGTCACCTTCCGGCTTCCCCTCTTTCCCCGGCCGCCTTCTGGGTGTCACAGGAGATCCTTTGTCCTTTCTCTGGTAGGCTGTCACTGCCAGACCTTCTCCTTTATTCCCGGTAGCCACTGTGCGGTTGTCACGTACAGTCGATCCACACTATCCTGCTTTTGCCCTACCACTGACAGGGGGCCACTGTCAGTCGTCCTTGTATTCCGCCGGCGGGGTTGTCACCTCCGGCCACTAGGATCGGGGTAGTGTGATGCTTTATGCTTTGTTTCAGATGGCCCGTGAGATCGACGCCGGTAGATGCGTCGCCGACTCAGCGTCATGGCGAGTTTGTCTCTTCTCGCGTCAAAGAGAGACTGGCGACCGTGATTGGTAGGAGTCTTTAGTTTCAGGTCCACTTCCTTTGCCCCCGGGACTGGTCGGGGCTATGACAGGAGCTCGCGATCCCCCGGTTGTGCGCCCCGCGGCCACTAGGGCCCCGGGCGCCGGTGTCACTATGTCCTAAGTATTTCACTTCTTTCTGGTAAAATTTACATTTGCTCCACTTTACTCTCAGTCCCCTTTGTTGCAACCTTCGCATCACTTCTTCGGCTGTTTTGAGGTGTGATTTAAAATCTGGACCAGTTATTATTATATCATCCAACAATATGCCCACATTTGGAATTCCTTTCATAACTTCTTCCATATATCTTTGGAATATACTAGGAGCTGAGGATATTCCAAATGGCATACGGTTATAAACGAAGTAACCCCACTGGGTAGCTATTGTGAGATACTGTTTTGAGGTCTCATCAACTTCAATTTGTAAATAGGCGTCTTTTAAGTCTATTACCGTAAATCTTTTGCCGTTTGCTAATTTTGTTGTCAAATCCTCAAAAGTAGGTAATATATGCCTATCTTACCAAATTAGGGTTTAAACTCACTTTGAAATCCCCACATATTCTAACCTGTCCTTCCCCTTTACTAACATTTACAGTTGGTGTTGCCCATTCTATAGGTGTAACCCCCGGATCCACCTTCTTTATTATCCCCATTTTCTCTAGTCTGTCCAGCTCATTTTTTACACTTTGCCTTAAAGGCAGTGGTACCCTCCTCGCTGTATATGCAACTGGCCTTGCATCTTTTTTTAAAAATACTCTCGCTTTAATCCCTTTTGCTGTTCCTAACTCGTCCGTAAAAATGTCTTTATACTTCTTCCTCAATCCATCAAATGCCCCCTGCACTTCAGTCTCGTTTCTAAACTCTTCTTTTAGTGACTGGACTTGGACCGATGCTGGTAATTTAAGGTCGAAAGCAACTATCCATGGCATTCCAAACAATGGAACGTCCTCAACGTCAATACGTCGCGTCAGAGAGGTTACGTAAAAGTGACAAAGGTTGCTGTGACGTCATGCGCCCTCCACGATTTTTTGTCAGGTTATCTTTTCTGGCTCATAACAAACCATTGTTTACTAGGGTTCTGTGAGCATTTTATAGTTTTTTCCTCTTTTCATTCTATTAGAAGCTTTTTTAACCGTTTTTATATTAGTAACATCATTAATAAGCCAACAAATGTATACATGATAGGTGATAAAACAAATAATTCTCACAAATAACTCAAATAAGATGTAAAATAACTTACTTACAGATGTGCTCTTTTTACTCTATTAAAAGCTTTTTTAACTGCTTTTAACCTTATCATATATCAGTAACATCATTAATAAGCCAATAAATGTATACATTTTAGATGATAAAACAAATAATTTTCACAAATAACTCAAAGAAGATGTAAAATAACTTACTCACAGATGTGCTCTTTTTACTCTATTAAAAGCTTTTTTAACTGTTTTTAACCTTATCATGTATCAGTAACATCATTAATAAGCCAATAAATGTATACATTATAGATGATAAAACAAATAATTGATTAAAAAATAATAATAAAATAAAATAGCACTGATAAAAATCAGTCGTATATCCAATGTTATGAGCCAGCTGACCTAACAACACACACTTTTTTACGTAAGTGACGTCACACTTCCCCGGCGTATTACAAACACATGAAGTAATTTCTTAACCTTCCCCAGTACTACTTCCAACTTCAATTTACCTAGTACGTTTAATGTTTTATTCCCGTAACCTGTGATCCCTGTATTTGTAAAATCCAGCTTCGGCTTGCCTAGTTTCTCCCAACAGACCCTATCAATTGTCGAAACCCGAGCCCCAGAATCAAATTCCATATCTACATAAACTCCATTTAGTCTCACTTGTATGACTGCTCTAGGGGTTTTTCCTATTTTCATTACCGCCCTCAGGGCTCCTACTGACCCTTCATCCTCACTTTCAGCAGAATATTGACCCGACTCTACCTTATGCGTGTTCTGATTTTGTTTATTTTCCTTAGTAGTTTGTCTCTCAACTTCAGAATTTAACTTAGGACTCTTCTTGCACATCCTAGAATAGTGCCCAATTCCTGAACATTTCCTACATTTGACCTCCTTTGCTGGACATCTGGACATAGGGTGCCGCTCGTACCCACAGTTCCAGCACTCCTTGTTGTCATTCTGTCTCATTATTTTCTTGTTAAAGCCCTTCTTTAATGTATTTACCTCTGACCCAGCCCCTCCCTCTTTTACTCCTGTGACTTCCTTTACAGCCCGTTCAATAGTGTTGGCTAAATCTAAAACAGTTTTAAAAGGAACCGTTTTACCCTTCTCATCTAATCCCTCAGGCCATCGTTGCCTTACTTCAGTTTCCAATATGACATTCTTACACCCCGCTACAAACCTATCCCTTAGTCTCTCGTCAATCATGTCATTCCGATATTTACACGCAATTACATCTTCTTTTATTCTATTTGCAAATTGAAGAAAAGTTTCCTCCTCCTCCCTCATAGCTCTCTCGAACTTTATACGAGCCGCAAATATAGTGATGTCTGGTTGAAAAATTGTTTTAAAAGCTGAAAAGACATCTGTCAAAGAACATTCGTCTATGTCTTTTGGTAATAAATGATTTTTTACTGCCCGTAGAGATTCTGCTCCTACATATGCCAAAAGCAGATCTCTTTGTACTGTTTGTACCTCCTTATCTTCCCCGCCCAGACCCTTCACTCGACACATTCTCTTAAATTGCTCTACATAATTATCCCAAGAGCAAATATTTTTATCAAACTCACGGAAAGTGAACTTCACCATTCTTTCTTCCAGTCGATCTCTAGCCATCTCCTGACTTCTAGATTCTTCCAGTTTCTTAGGTCGACCCATTGACTGCGCCAATGTAAGATTTAATATAACACACTCGTTAAGCACTCATGTATTTACATTAACTGACAATGACAACACAAGTTGACATCTTGATATGACAATAACCAATCCCAGAAAAACACCCTTATATACAGGGTGGTCCAAAAGTCTCTCCCCCCCCCCCTCCTCTTAACTTTTGAACGATTTGAGATAAATTAATAAAACTTGGGGGATCTCTACCATGCAAAGGGAAGTTTGTTTTCATGCAATCGCCCACTAGACATCCACTTTGCCCCAAGGCCACCACCTAACTTCAAAATTTCAAATTGGAGTGTACATTTTTGATAGCATATTTTTATAAACAAAGCGCCCCACGCTTTTATTTTAGTGACATACCCATATAGTGTGATCGCTCGAAGTACTGTGGCTGTTTAAAAGTAATTATTTTCTCATTTTTAGTACATTCTCTATAAAAGCGTGTTTTTATTTATTTTTTTAAATATAATATTATTTTATACCTTTTAGTCTTCGTCTTTGACATCAGTTTTTAACCTTAGTAGTTGAAATTAAGATAACTAACATAACAACTCAACATTTGTTTGCCATGATTTATTATTATTATAATATTTACAGTTTATTATACAATAAATAATGAATTAACAAAACTAAATTAAAACTTGAAATGTTATATTTTATTTAAACTAAATTAAACATTGAAATTTTATATTTTATTTAAAAAGTGCCTATATTTTATAAATAGAAACATTTCGAAAACAGCCATTTTCGAGCCTAAAAATAAAGATTTATTTGTTGCAAACATGACAAAATAACAATGATTAACAGTTTATTATTCACTAGGAAAAAACTATTTTCCTCTAACGTCATAGATTCGTATGTTTTGACTCGTTAGCCTGAGGGCTCATTTAGACTAGACAGCTATTACATTATAGCGTTTTTCTTGTGATAATAAACTGTTAATCATTGTTATTTTGTCATGTTTGCAACAAATAAATCTTTATTTTTAGGCTCGAAAATGGCTGGTAATAGCCGAAACGTTGCCAGAGTTAACATGAACTAGAGTACATTTCTTCTTAAACATTACCCTTAAAGGATCCGCCTACGACATCAAAATATTACTACAGAGTACACCTAGCAATACTACAAAATTAAATATTTTATTCAAATATAACCTCCCTTAGCTAACTGGTCGTGTTTGTTTACAATTGATTTTGAATTTGACCTCAAACATTTCTCAGATATCTAGCGATTTATCGACTAATACTAATAATTTAGTAAAACTAATTACTGATTATTGTATTGTCATCGGAAATACATAATCTGTGCAAGTTTTAGCTTTCTACATAGTCGGAAAGTCGGTCAAATTTACGTTAAAAGATTTGCCGTGGACACTTAGGCCAAGTTAATTAAAAGCGTGTAAAAAATAATACTTAGATCGTTATAAAATCTAAACGGTTTGAAATAAATTTATGGAACTTGGGGATCTGTACCATGTAAAGGGAAGTGTATATTCATCTACTTGCGTACTAGGGGCAACCACCATTTTGCCCCCAGGTGCTGAAATCTACCATTTTTATACCTTTGCCCCCCTATAGAGAACAAAATATTGGAGATAGAAAAAAAAGTTTGAAGTAAAATATTTTTATTTTTTTGACGTAGAATCAAAATCTGCTATCAAAAATATACACTCCAGGTTAAGATTTAGAAGTTAGATGGCCTGGGGCAAAATGGGTGGTTGCCCCTAGTGGGCGATTGCATGAAAACAAAATTCCCTTTGCATGGTAGAGATCCCTCAAGTTTCATTAATTTATCTCAAACTGTTCAAAAGTTAACAGGGGGGGGGGGGGGGGGCTTTTGGACCACCATGTATACACATATATTATATTCATTAGCACTGATTTGAAGCTGCAGATTAATTAATAATAACTTTTTTCTATTTGTCAATAATTGAACGAGCCTAGTGTGTTGGCATCTTTGCTTAGAGATGATAAAAGTTTGTGTGAAACATTGACCAATTTGAACGAAATTCAGCACATACGTGCATTGTAACAACGGTATTATTGTTTTTAGAACTATTATTTGGGTTTTCACACTTGATATTATTAAATAATCTCAAAATGATCTCAAATAATCTTTTATGACCTAGCAGATTAAGTATCACTATCTTTCTACAAGTCCTGTACCCTGAGTATACTTCATTGAGTTTCAAAACTTGAGGAAAATTTATTTTCGGACACACAATATGAACACGAACACACCCTGTGAATTTTTATGGCAACAGGAAATACAAAAAATCAAGTATAAAGATTAATAACTCAAATAGCTTTTTCGATGATATGACCGATATGAGATATGACCCTTCACACAAATACTCATTTTAAATAACTGAAACGAAAGTTTTTAATGTTTTCTTTGTTACACTCGTTAAAAAAGACTTGGTACAACAATGTTCAAAGGGTGAAAACTCTTATAAATCAATAATAATTTAATAATTAATTATTTAAAAAGTTGAGAAAATTCTCCCATTCATTTTACATGGGTTTGATAAGAGGTGATAAGAAAAAGGAACCTAACAAACTGAGTTAAATTTTCGAAAGCTTTTGTGACGTCACACTAATCATCTCTATAGTTGTCAGGTTATAACCTGTTAAAAAAGGTAATTTGTCCAGTTAAGGTCGTGGAGCATGCGCAGTATGATTTTTTCTCCAGTTTCTCTTACCTTCATGGGGTCACTTTATTGCCTTAAACCCCTTCTTAACATTACATCCGCTTCATATAAAGGCCGATTTACACGTATTAAGTTGTTAAGTGATTAACTAAATTTTAAGTGACTTAATGCATGTAAACAGTGAATTTAGTAATAAGTTGCAAGTTAAATTTAGCGTGCACTAAACAAGTAGAATAGAAATTTTTCTGTTTAGTAGGTGGGCGTGGCTAATCACTGGACATGCGCAATTTAGTTAAATGCACAAATTTGGCGGAATCTCGCATATAGATTTGCAGATCTTTGTTTATATATTATTTTAAAAAGTTTTATTCGACAAAAATTATATATTATTTACAAATAGATACTTTATTTCGTCCAAAATCTCATTTAAAATCATTTTTAGACAGTATTTATGATTTGAACACGTTTTTCGCCGTCCATCATTAGTGAACTAAACAGCTTAACTAAATATTAAGTGAAAATACGTGTAAACGCTTACTAACAATTTAGTCACTTAAAATTTAGTTAACCACTTAACACGTGTAAATCGGCCTTAAGATCCTTGCATTATGGAGGGTTGAGACTAGACGTTAGGGAGCACAAAAAAAAAGTCGCCGAAGAAAGCCGAAGCAAAGGCAGTCGAGTACGATCGGGACTAGCCCCGCCCACCACTAGTGTCTATACTGTGCAGTGCATTCAACCCTTTCTTCTCTTTACCAGACGCAACTAAAATATTTTAGATAAAAATGCTATAAGAACCCCCTCCAAGAAGTCAATCTATTTTTTTTTACAAGAAAGTATAATGTAGAACTGATTAGGAGAGAGGTTCTTCTTTGGTGTGACACCACGTATTCTAAGAATTCCCAGCAGTTTAAAATATAAACATAACATATAACATTATTATTAGATATTAATAAAAACCCTTTTCTTTTAATATTTTTAATAAATATTATAATATCATAACATGATCCACCGGTGGTCATATTAACCATTTCTTACTAATCGATTTAAATTAAAAAATTATTATGTTAATATATTTACGTAGAATATTATAAAATCTAGAATATAATCTGAGTATTATTTTAATTTAAGAAGGTTGGTTTGATTTTTGCAACATAGCTATTTTTTTTTTAATTAAATATTTAAATAATAAATATTCAGTTTATTATTTATCATATTAATAAACATTATATTAATAATTGGCAGTATGAAATATGTATTAATAATAATGTAATGCATAAAATGGAATATGCATTAAAATATCTAATAAAAGCGACCTAATTATTATCAATTTTGTAAAAGATTAATTATTTTATTTAAGATGTCTTTATTTTGGTTTATAATAATTAAAGAGGATTAGTAGTTCCACGTAATTAGCATTCTTTTAATCTATGATCTCGTTAAACATTATATGTATAAGTAAAGGGAAGAGTTAAGAAAGAGTGCGTGTTTAAAGTTCTAGAGGAGTAAGCGTAAGGGGGTTGAGGTAGGCTGTGGAGCGTACCCGATGATTCCCGAGTACTTCCGAGTGACTGTCTTCGGCGACTTTTTTTTGTGCTCCCTAACGTCTAGTGAGGGTTGAGTAGGTTTCGCTTTCATTTTTAGGTTATAATCGAAATACATGTACAATCGATTGGCTTGGATATGTATTTACAGAGATAATATCAGAGATAAGGGATAATATTATGTATTCATATCTCTTGATTTTGGTTGGGACATTTACATTTGCTTTTTAGGGTTTCGTTGGTAAAACCAAAAAAAAGAAACCCTTATAGTTTCGTTCCTGTGTCCGTCTGTCACTCTGTACGGTTCCAATAACTTTTGAACCAAAAAAGATAAAAACGTGAAACTTTCCAGTATAAAAGATCGTTTTGACGCGCACACAGGAAAAATATAGCGAACTCAATATTATCAGCTGTTCAAATTCAAAATGGCGGATATTTCACGTCGCGAAAAAAAAATTTTTTTTTAAATTTTGAGTGGGGTATCAAATGAAAGGTATTGAAGAGTAGAATAGAAATATATATACCACTTAGGGATAGTGCTCAATTTTCAGCGCCATTTTGTCAAAAAACATCGAAATTTTGCGTGTCCCCCCCCCTAAAATCGTATTTCCGCTATTACTAAAAATATAGAAAAATATGCAAAATGTGTGGTCTGCTGGGCCATAGAAAAAATAAGATTAGCAATTTGATCTGATTTACTGGAAATCCAAGATGGCGGATAATTCATGTCACTCGAAAAAAAATATTTTTTTTAAATTTTGAGTGGGGTATCAAATGAAAGGTATTGAAGAGTAGTTTACAAATATATATACCACTTAGGGATAGTGTTTAATTTTCAGCGCCATTTTGCCAAAAAACATCGAATTTTTGCGTGTCCCCCCCCCTAAAATCGTATTTCCGCTATTACTAAAAATATAGAAAAATATGCAAAATGTGTGGTCTGCTGGGCCATAGAAAAAATAAGATTAGCAATTTGATCTGATTTACTGGAAATCCAAGATGGCGGATAATTCATGTCACTCGAAAAAAAATATTTTTTTTAAATTTTGAGTGGGGTATCAAATGAAAGGTATTGAAGAGTAGTTTACAAATATATATACCACTTAGGGATAGTGTTTAATTTTCAGCGCCATTTTGCCAAAAAACATCGAATTTTTGCGTGTCCCCCCCCCTAAAATCGTATTTCCGCTATTACTAAAAATATAGAAAAATATGCAAAATGTGTGGTCTGCTGGGCCATAGAAAAAATAAGATTAGCAATTTGATCTGATTTACTGGAAATCCAAGATGGCGGATAATTCATGTCACTCGAAAAAAAATATTTTTTTTAAATTTTGAGTGGGGTATCAAATGAAAGGTATTGAAGAGTAGAATAGAAATATATATACCACTTAGGAATATTGCTCTATTTTCAGCGCCATTTTGTCAAAAAACATCGAAATTTTGGGTGTCCCCCCCCCTAAAATCGTATTTCCGCTATTACTAAAAATATAGAAAAATATGCAAAATGTGTGGTCTGCTGGGCCATAGAAAAAATAAGATTAGCAATTTGATCTGATTTACTGGAAATCCAAGATGGCGGAAAATGCATGCCACCCGAGAAAAAATATTTTTTTAAAATTTTAAGTGGGGTATCAAATGAAAGGTATTGAAGAGTAGATTACAAATATATATACCACTTAGGGATAGTGTTTAATTTTCGGCTCCATTTTGTCAAAAAACTTATCTCCCCCCCCCCCCCCCCCCCCTCCCGTCTAATTTTGAGTTCACAATACCAACGAAACCCTTTTTACGTGACACTTCACGCCTTACCAATTTATTTCAATAAGACATCGATCCGAACAGACATCGCTGTTCGGTGTTTGTTGTTGGCCAATATATCGAAAGGAAACATCGACATCGATCTCCCAACCAGATAACCCAGAGATAAATAATAAATGATATTAGAGGTGACCGATGAACTAAATGGTCTCTGATTTCGTTGTTTTTATTTCGATTTTGGTGGTATTCAGGTCAAAATCGATGTTTCCGATACATCGAGAGTTCAATAACGATGTTTTTAGGTCGTATTCATCGCTGTTTTCGATAGATCGATATCCTAACCTTCCTTAGTTTGTTGTTTTTCGATGTTATCGTTTCTCATTCTCTTACTCAGTCTCAGTGTACTTCCTAAGTATAGTGTAGTATAGATTAGGTCTCCCTTGTTACAATTTGACTGTAGATTTGTTTAGTGGGTCAACTTTTGACTTGATTCTGCTGTGTTCCGTTGGTAAAAAAATCGTTAGGTATAATTTGGCTCGGTTTATTCACTTGAGCAGTTACATCCAACCGAAGAGTTCAATCGAGTGATTCCCCGCCCCTAAACTCTCCTTACCTGCTGATTTACCCTGTGATACGATGGATATATCACTTGAGGAGGATATAAAGATTTACGACGAGACATCTGCTTTTATATACGACTCGGTCTCTTCACATGTTGCTCCAGGTAACTATAATCAACTAAAACTCGGTTGAACTAGAGTTCAATAGACCGGTTAAGTTTAATAACATATACAACTATTTATAGTATCCAAACTAAACAAAATGGTCTTAACTGGGGCTTTCAATTCCTTGCATTAAATTTAAAACATTTTTATGTGCCCCAGCCTAAAACACAATGTTTTCAGTGAGAGTAGGTTATACCTTGACTTCGGTCAGAAGTTCTTATTAGAGGTGGGTCGAAAGTTTTAGGGAAATCTTCTCAAGAAATAACAATTAAAGTCCTGGTTTAAAAACTATATACCATGCCTTTGTGGAATCAATTTTAAATTATTATATATTGTCTTGGGGAGGCGCAGCCGAAACTAATATAAATCCTGTGATAATATCGTAAAACCTGTTGTTAAAATGATGTTGAACAAACCAGTTAGATAAAGTTCTGAACTCCGCTATCAAGACTTGATGGTGCTTCCTATTCATCGCTTTGAAAAATACAACCCTGGTTTATTTTTTTAACTTAAGCCGAGGCCACACATTGGCCGACATTTGCCAAATACCTTCAAAGGTTCCAAGTGTGGCCGCTCTAGCATTGGCAAATATCGTCAAATGTTTGAGTTTAGAAGGTTGGTCGAAGAGAACGACCAACCTTCCAATATCCAATACCGATACAAAGGAGCTGCCTTCCTTTCCCCAACATCCAAAACGTCTGGCCACACATTGGTCCAAAGTTCTACAACATCACGCATATGATATAGAATATATAATATTAATGTATTATCGTATATCATTAATAATAATTTAATTATTCTATAGAAATTAATTAATTAAATGCATATTAATACAGATACATGTACAAATAAAATGTATTAAATATATTATTATATAATAAATGTATTCAATTATTATAATAATTATAATTAATCATAAAATTAAAAAGTAATCATGATTTCAATTCAATCATGCTTGTTTATAAATAAATTCTTAGTGATTAGTGATATATTGCGAGTTACTTTCTATCGAGAACTTTTAGATGCTGATTGGAAAACCCTTTTGCATAAGGATTTTCCTTTTAAATCATTAAAAGGAAACTAACTTCCAATTTTGAATGTTCTAGACCAATAAGTTGTGCAGGTGACGTTATGACTTATTAGTGCTATTATTTTTTATTTTTTTAAAATTAAATTAATGTTTTTGTTTAATTTAATACCCGCGGGCTGCATCCAGCAAACGAAACTGATAAAGATGATATTATGTGAACTGATGAGAGTGTTAAAATACCTACAGCAATATTTATTTCAACTCTCACGGGCGCGGGAGAAGCCGCGTATTGTTTATTGGAATCAAATATTGGCCAAGGAATATTGTGCCAATGTGTGGCCAGCCTAGTCACTGGTGCGTCATTACAGCAGGGGGAGTCAAATGTTGGAATCAAATATTTGTGAATGGGTCTATTGCCTAAGGTCGGCCAAGTGTGGCCCTGGCTTTAGAGATAACTAACATCAATTATATAATTATTCAACTGGACATAAAATAAACAAAAAAAGGTCAAGTTACTTACTGTAACTTAAGGTAGCGTAAAGAAACCAGGACACGCTTCGTACTTAGGACTAAAATACTACAGCTAACTACCTGACAACCTTAAACAAATACTAACAATTAACACTTGCATACACAGACTAAATCCTGCCTATAGTCACTGATATCTATAGATAACAACACAACAATTCTTATTAGGGCACCTTAAATGGAACAACAAGTTTCTATGAACCATAACTTGGTTTTACTGTTACGGCAGCTACAGCCACTTTCAAATCACAACTTGTTCAAGAGTAATGTACAAACTTTTTTTGACAGAACAATAAACTAAGCAATGTTTTTAAGTTAATTTCCCTTTGATATGATTAGTACAGTTGCTCCTGTAGCTCTGATTCCATTGGATGTAAGAAATAGTATCTTTTTAAATTATGGTCACAATTTTGATCCTCCATAACTACCTTATTAATATAGTCAACATATGTGTTAAATAAGCTTAAACACCACCCTATTTTCATTAGCTTTAATTTTATATAGCATATGCCATACTTAACTTCAGCATTAAGGCTGTTCTGCTTAAAAGAGAGCTTAGATCTACTCACTATCACTAATAATATACCTTAAAATAGCTAAAATTAAAACCTTGTGAGGAAGGCTTTTTCTGTTTGTTTATCTTGAGAGAAACAGTTTGATCGATAGAACACTTAATATATTGTTATAAAACAAAATACATAATTATTATTCTAGGAATGAGAATGAAATTAATACTTCGAATAACATTGAAAAACAATTTCAGTAACCAAGGTGGATAGTGGATATTGAAAAATGACTGGTTAGTCAAAATAAATTAACACGCCTCCTCACATTGGTTTCTGAATTAATGCGTTTGCAATGTGTCAATTCCAAGTTTGTGGGAGTTCCGACTTGTCTTCGTTGGGTCTGAGCTTTTTGTCAGAATATCGGCGGTCATCTCCGACGTACATATATATTTGATTTGTATTGTTTTATCCTCTATGAGGTTTCGAATATGGTGATATTTTACATCAATATGTTTTGTTCTCTTATGATGAACAGGATTTTTTGCCAATTCTTGCGCACCCATATTATCACTATATATTACAGTTGGTCCACCCAGGAATCGGTTTAGATTTAATTCAGCTAAAATTCTTCTAAGATTTAGAGCTTCATTAGCTGCGTGTGTTAGTGCCATATATTCGGCTTCTGTGCTCGAGAGTGCAACTGTTGTCTGTTTCTTTGCTTCCCACGTAATAGCGCCTCCTGCCAGTAAGAAACAGTAGCCAGTGCGAGACTTCCTGTTGTCTTTATCACCTGCCCAGTCAACATCCGTATATCCCGTTAGTGGGTTACCTGTTGGTTTAAATACAAGTTTATATTCAGCTGTACCTTTTAAGTAGCGTAGTAACCTTTTCGCAGCATTGTAGTGTTGTTGTCTAGGATCTGATGAAAATTGGGCGAGTTTATTGACACTGAAGGAGAGATCTGGTCGTGTAGCAGTAGTCAGATACATCAATGATCCAATCAGGCTTTGATATTCGGCTTGATTCACGCTTCCTTTTAGTTCAGGTTCTTCGGGTTCTTTTAACAGTGTGTTATTAGGATCCATCGGTGATCTCACAGGTCGACATTCCACCATGTTGAATTTTTTCAATATATCTGCCTTGACTTAGTTTGATTCCTGATTTGTCCCTTTCTATTGTCTTAACACCTAGGAAGTAGTGCAATTCACCCAGATCTTTCATCTTGAATACAGACTCCAGATCACGTTTGACTTTTGTCATGCACTCTTCCGAAGTTGAAGCAAGTGTTAAATCATCGACAAACACGGCTATGATTGTAAATTCGTTCCCTTCATGTTTTATATACAAGCATGTATCTGATTCCAGTTGCTTGAAGTTCATTTCTTTTAGTTTATTATCCAGTTTTTTATTCCACATTCGACCTGATTGCTTTAAACCATATAGTGATTTCTTCAATCGACAGACTTTTCTTTCTTGATATTTCTCTACAAATCCTTGAGGTTGGTCCATATATACTTCTGTATCGATATCACCATTCAGATATGCAGTAGTTACATCCATTTGATGCAGGATAAGGTTTAGCTCGACAGATATTGCCAGAAGTAATCTGAGTGAACCAAATCTCACTACAGGGGAATATGTCTCACAATAATCTATAAAAGGTCGTTGTGAGAATCCTCTGGCTACTAGTCTTGCTTTGTGCCGTTCTAGAGTTCCGTCAGCATTATACTTCTTAGTAAGTATCCATCTGCATGACACTGTTGATCTTCCTTTCAGTAGGTCCACTAACTCCCATGTGTTATTCTCAAGCAATGAGTGATACTCGCTACTCATCGCTTCCATCCATTGGGCGTTTTCATCTCCACTGAGTGCCTCCATAATGGTGATAGCACACATGCCAAGAAAACTTTAGTCCTCTAAGAGATAGTCTGTGTCATCAGATTGTTTGGTTATACTAGCACCCCCCCCCCCTGAATCATTAATTTGTTGTGACAAATGAATAGGTTCATTGCTATCTGAGTCTGTGATGGAATAGCTAAAATCTATCAGGTCTGAGTTTTTAGGAACATCGTTTACGAGATCAGTACTAGTTGTAAATGATGGTTGTGGTCCTATCAACTCTATGAACCTTACATCCCTACTCTTAATTACGTTTCTAGTACCCGGCTCCCATAGTTTATAGGCTTTGCATTCCTCAGAGTATCCCACTAGGATGTACTCCTTTGACCGAGGTGCTAATTTTGGCTTGCCTGGTCGTTTATTGAGAGCGAATGCTTTTGATCCTATAATTCTAAAATGTATAACAGATGGTTTTTTTCCACTCCAAATTTCTTCTGGGGTTATATCTATGGCTCTAGAAGGACATCTATCGCGAATATACGCCGAGGTAGTAATTATTTCAGTCCATAAGTTATTTGGTAGGGTGGCATGTAACAATATACAATGAGTCATCTCAACCAGTGTTCGATTGGCTCGTTCTGCTAGCCCATTCTGTTGAGGCGTATATTCAGCTGATAGTTGATGTATTATCCCATTTTCTGTTAGGTGTTTGTTAAATTCTTTGTTACAGTACTCTAGTCCATTATCCGTTCTTAGTATTTTTATTTGTTTGATTTTCAACTAGTAATGTTTGAAATGATTTAATGCTTCACTTTTATGTTTCATAAGGTATACGAACATTTTTCGTTAATAGTCATAGATAAATGTAATGAAATATTTATTACCTCCAAGAAAAGGATTATTGACCGTACAAACATCAGAGTGAACTAATTCCAAAATCGAGTTTGTCTTAGATTCTGACTTTGGGAATGGTAATCGAGACATTTTACCCTTTAAACAGTTTTCACACGTTTCAGGATTGAGATTTTTGTTTATCTCGAGACCATGGACTAAGGATTTTGAATTTAAAATTTGTATATCCTTGTAGTTTAAATGACCATATCGTAGATGCCAAACTGACATTGGTAATCCCTTACTGACATTATTTGGTTTCGTGTTTTTATCGCTAACTTTGCTGCATGACCCTTCAAACGCCAGGACCCCGCAAAAAAAAAAAGACAAATCCTGTACAAAGGAATAGTAAAAAAAAACTAAGTATATCGGACAGTACGAAATAATTGGGCCAATTAGTGCAGTTTTACCAATTGATGTCAAAGAGAAACTTCACCTCAGAGATGCATAAAAACGCTGTTTTGAGAGGTCATATTTACAAAATTTTGAGAGCAAAAACGTTTGACTGGCCCTAAGTGAAGGGAATTAGCCGTAAAATAGGATCAAGTTATAAGTGGTTTATTATTAAGTTACTTTATTGTTTTTTATCAGCAATCCCCGCTCTATCCTAGGGGGCCCCGCCATTTTGTCTCGCCCAGGGCCCCGCAAAATCTAGATCCGCCACTGCTACTCTCTATGGCACATCTAAAGTTGTCATAATCGTCAGGCAGACTGCAAATCAACAGGACTGATAGGAAATCGTTTGGCGGCGCCCCTTCAATTTCTGTTAGACTATCTACTAGTGAAAAAAATGTATTAAGATGGTCTTGCATACTAATATAGGAAGTCTTTTATAGGCTTAATAAATCTTTAATTAACTTAACCCTACGACTAGGTCCCCGGGGTTGGTAGACTTTCTCTAAGGCGGACCATGCTTCCTTAGGATGTTTGCATTGCTTGACATGAATGAGTTCGTGGGAGATAATTCCTAGAACCATCGTTGCAAGAGCTTTTTGATCCTTTTTTGACCATTCAAAGAACGCGGTTTCCTCAACCTTAGGCATAGGTATATGTCCATCAACATATCCCCACAGTTCCTTATCAATAAGAATCATTTTCATGTGCATTTTCCAACTTTCATAGTTTTCTTTACCTAATTTCTCAATTTGATAAAGATTTGAAAGTGACATATTTTGATTTTTTTATAACTTTTTTTTTGTTTATAATTTAAGTAAAACTTCGAACCTTTGGGATCTTCTTTAACTTATCGATCTAAACTGCCTCATCGGCCCATAACCTCTTGAGAGAAACACAGTTGGATCGATAGAACACTTAATATATTGTTATAAAACAAAATACATAATTATTATTCTAGGAATGAGAATGAAATTAATACTTCGAATAACATTGAAAAACAATTTCAGTAACCAAGGTGGATAGTGGATATTGAAAAATGACTGGTTAGTCAAAATAAATTAACAGTTTATTTCAAAAATATAAATTTTCTTGCCTTATTATATTGTAGGTTCACCCAAAGAATCATATGAAGTCGATGAAGATAACAAGGAATGGTTTGTTAAATCTGAACCTGCTTCACCTGTCAGAGTTACAACAGATGCAGACAAAAGTTCAGGTAACTCAGAATCAATATTATACAGATAATACTGATAAAAATATTACAAGTTTAGGAAAACAGGTTCACAAACTGGCAATACTTTTATATACTCTTGTTTGTTAAGTATGGGGACTGAATTTATTTTTTAAAAAAATATTAAAAATATATATTTACTATGAGTTAATATTCTGCAAAATATAATCCTCCTGGATCAATACTACGCTTCCAGTGCTTTTTACATTGTTATTACTCCTCCTGGAATTCGGCATCCTCAAAGCTCTGCACACTCTGAGTCGAAGCTGCATAGAAACCCTCAATTGTCCCGAAATGATTTCCTTTCAGGCTTTTGCTGTTGTTGCTCAATGAGCAACGTGTGATGGGCGCATTGTCGTGATGGAGAATTTAGGTATCCGTGATCTGCCTTCGGATGTGGCGTACCCTATTTCTCGAACATTTGAGCACTTCTGTCCCTGCATCTTGGCTTTTGAAGAGAGCATTCAGCACACTTTTACTTTGGGCTTGAACTCTTTACTCTAAAGGGTCGGAGGCAGCTTAGATGGGCCCCTAGATTACTTGACACCTCCACCCACCCATCCTGCCCATAGAGACCATCCTCCACCCAACCAGTCTGCCCATAGAGACCATCCTCCACCCAACCATCCTGCCCATAGATACCATCCTCCACCCAACCATCCTGCCCATAGAGACCATCCTCCACCCACCCATCCTGCCCATAGAGACCATCCTCCACCCACCCATCCTGCCCATAGAGACCATCCTCCACCCAACCATTCTGCCCATAGAGACCATCCTCCACCCAACCATCCTGCCCATAGAGACCATCCTCCACCCACCCATCCTGCGCATAGAGACCATCCTCCACCCACCCATCCTGCCTATAGAGACCATCCTCCACCCATCCATCCTGCCCATAGAGACCATCCTCCACCCACCCATCCTGCCCATAGAGACTATCCTCCATTCTTACTATTGGCAGTCAAAAAATCAGTCCTGATACTTACCAAACAAGCTATGTTTATAATCTTTAAAACAAAAACTAGTTTAAATTTTACTGTTGGAGAAAAGTTATGTTTAACTCTCAATGGAATAAACAAATTTCCTTCTCTTTTTTCTTATTTAATTTTCTTCTTAGGTTCACTTGAAGAAACGAGTGAAGTCGATGTAGATAACAAGGAATGGGTTGTAAAACCTGAACCTGCTTCACCTGTCTGGGATACCACTGATGAAGAAAACAATTCAGGTAACTTAGAATCTGTATTAATTGTGTTAATATGGTCTTTTAGAACTTTTTAGGAGAGAAAATAATAAACACTGGAAATTGTTATATGTTTTACAAATTGAGAGTCCTTACAGGATAATGTAATAATAATGTGTGTGTAAGTGATTAGTTTTAAATTCAAGATGGCGTCTATAATTATTTTTAAAAGCTAATCTCTCACTCTTCTTTTGAAATACCTCAAGTCTTAAACTTTAGAGTATGTTTCCTCTGATGATTTAGAAGTCCGCTAAGCATGGTTTTATGATCCGGTATTTTTATTCAGGGTGGTGCATATTTTAGGTGAATATATCTTCAACACTATTAAGACCAGACCCTTGAAATTTAGAAGTTAGTCACTTATTATGGTATAAAGATGTTCAATATAAGGATTTTACATATGAAATAAAGCAAGATATCAATATGTTTCTACTTAACTACAGGAATTCTCCGACACCAGGGTTAGAGTTATCTCCTGCTCAGTTACTGTTTGGCAGAAGACTTAGAGATAAATTACCAACCTCTGAAAATTTATTAAAACAAACTGAGATAAATACCGATAAAGTTAAACAACAAATGATTAAAAGACAGAATACTGAAGCTAGGTATTATAACCAACACACTAAAACCTTGAAAAATACAACTTAAGGACATAATATATATTTTAAACATGGAAAAAGGAAAAACTGGGATCATAGAGAAGTAGTGAAACGCCACGAGGCTCCTAGATCTTATATTGTTAGGAATGACAAGGGAACTGAATACAGGTGTACTGGGCAACTCCTTAGGCAAGAATACCCACAACAGCCTTTAGGGTCTAATACTAGTAAACCAGGAAGTAATAATAATACAAATTCATTGGGAAATGACCTATGTTGCTACTGGCAAGACAAAATTTAAGACTTCCTCAGATGTATTGACCAGAGGATTACTAGTTTTCTTTTTGTATTATAAGTTTAGTTAGAGTATCAACTGAAAGGAAAGATGTCATGTATTGTTGTTGGTCTTTATTTAGTTATTTAAATATTATATATAACAGTAATTACTTTTATAATGTCATTACCATAGAGACATAAATAAATAAACCATTCTTTTAATTATCTTCAACATGATTGAGTTTTGTTATAATTTAAGTTATAATTAGTAATATAGAGTAGCCTTTATTAATATATTACAGAAATCTTACCCTTAAGAGGTGTAATCAAAGGAGGGAGTAAATAATTAATATAAAAATGCAATTTTTCAAACCTGGTCTTATTTTCAACTTTTTTTTTTCTATATTCTTCACCTTAGTATCTATATGCAAAATTTGGGGAAGATTGAATGACGGGAAGTGGTTCAAAATTGGGGTAATAGGTGTGCGATGAAACTTACAAAACAAATAAATTTGACGCCATTTTTTTTTGGTTTCCGTATTCTTCACCTTAGTTGTATCTATGTGCAAAATTTGAGGAAGATTGAATCCCTGGAAGTGGTTCAAAATTGGGGAAACGGAAATGTGCGATGAAACTTACAAAGCAAAGTAATATAAGACCAGTAAAAAGAGGGAGATAAGCCCAGGCCGAACCATTCTTACTGGGAAGTTTAAATGTTAGAAAAGGCTACTCCGAACATGAATAAGATTTATCAATATCAACTTTTAGGAGGTGAAATGAGGAGGGAAAGGAAAAGATGAGAAGGGAGCTAAGTTCTGCTTAGAAACCTTTTGAAGCTTCTAGAAGAGTCTTAGAACGAAAGTTCATTCTCTAAGAGTAGAAATATAGATAAGAGAAACAGATGATATGCAGTGCAAACAACTGGGACTATGATAAAACATGTTTCAGATAATTATTATAATATATAATTATTACATGACTGGTATGTTCATTACGTAAGATTATTTAACTTAAACTTAATATTTTTTGCCCACAACACAAGTATCAATACATACGGATGTATTTTCCAATGTTCTGATGCTTTTTATATACATTTACTTATTTATTTTGTTTTTCTTATTCACCAATGTCTTGATTTCTGTATGTACTCAGGCATGGCGGGTACTTGAGCTAGTTAAATATAAAAGTTTACTTATCTTGGGTTATTTTGTAGGTTTACCCCAGGATAGCAAGGAGTGGCTGGTAAAAACAGAACCGGCTTCACCTGTCAGGGATGCCACAGATGCAGATAATAATCCAGGTAATTCAGAATCAGTATTATCTGTGTTTTGTTAAGTTGGTAGTATTGTTTTTAGTAGGGGGAAAAATCATAAACTTTAAATCAGGTTAATTCTTTAAACATTTTGCAAATATATAATCGTAAAATATAACTACTTACGAAGATTAAGAGCGCAAGTGGAGTTGATATCAATATAGAATAATAAAAATGGAAAGCCTCTCCACTAATTAAATGTTTATTTAACAGAACTAGCTCTCGGCCATCATCAGTGCCGGTAAAAGGTAAGGAAAAAACCTGACGTTGAGTCACAAGAGAGACAAAAAACGGACGTCTTTGTCCGTTTTTTGTCTCTCTTGTGACTCAACGTCGGGTTTTTTCCTTACCTTTTACCGGCACTGATGATGGCCGAGAGGCCGAAAGCTAGTTCTGTTAAATAAACATTTAATTAGTGGAGAGGCTTTCCATTTTTATTATTCTATAACTACTTACCTTTTCAATTTTACTGTTGGAGAAAAGAGAATGTTAAACTGACTAGAATAGTCTGAAAATACTCAGTAAAACAGAAGATACTTCACCTGCCAGGCATTCTCAACATGGAGTGTGTTCAATATGTCCACTCGGTTACACACTAAAATTATTCCCTAAAGATGGGCTACTTGTAACTTAACAAGCTTTAAAACAATAAATGTTTTCCTAGTCGTTGACACCTGGTCTAGAAAACTATGTTTAACTGAACATAGGAAGCATTGTATTATCGGTTCTTATGAGCAGGGGACCTTATTGCAGAGTGCAGTAATAAGGTGTTATGTTTCACTTTGTAATAACTTCCAGTAACATAAATAATGTAAATACTGAACCTGTGGACCTTCTGATCCCAGTTAAGAATATGCTTGTGGAATTATGTATCATGTATTGAATACCAAATTTAAATTCTTTGAGTTTTTCAGTAACCATTTCATAGCTCGAAATAGCTAAAATATAGCTATTCCTTACCAAATTTACACCTTTTAGGAAGGCATATTTTATTTATTATGTTCTTTTCTATTGTAGGTTCTGCAGATTTACCCTGTGATACGATGGATATATCAGTTGAGGAGGATATAAAGATTTACGACGAGACATCTGCCTTTATATACGACTCGGTCTCTTCACATGTTGCTCCAGGTAACTATAATCAAATAAAACTCGCTAGATCTAGAGTTCAATAGACCGGTTTAGTTTAATAACAAATACAACTACTTATTTATAGTATCCAAACTACAACAAAATGGTCTTAACTGGGGGCTTTCAATTCCTTGCATTAAATTTAAAACATTTTTATGTGTCCCAGCCTAGAACACAATGATTTCAGTAGGAGTAGGTTATACCTTGACTTCAGTCAGAAGTTCTATTGTAGGTTCACTCAAAGAAACATATGAAGTCAATGTAGATAGTAAGCAGTGCGCATGCGCGTCTCATAGTTCTGAATAATTCCTCTTCTTTACCACGCTAGTGCGGTAAAGAAGAGGAATTCTTCAGCTGTACGCACGATTAGCAAGTTTGTTTACATTTAACAAAACTAATTTGCTGTTCTTTTATTAAAGTAACTGTTTATATCGAGTTTTTAGTGAAAAACAATGAGTGAATCCAGTGAATTTGACGAAGTGGAGAATAATACTCCTCCAGAAATTATTAATTCGGCAAAAAATACAACTAATGAATTAATGCCATCTTTATCAAGAGAGATATAAGTTGATTTACATGTACCTTCCTCATTTCCATACACGATGACAACTGTAGAATAGGAGGACCATTGTCTGATACAATGGTTTTAGGAAAAGAAAATCTAGCGAATACTTGATCTAGTTTTGATATAAGACTTTGACTTGTAGTAGAAGACATGACAAACCACTCTATCCATTTTGAGTAGGAATCACGTAAGATCAAAAAACGAGACCTATTAAGATCAAAGAAATCCAAATGAATTCTTTCCCAGGTTGAAGATGCCGCTGGCCAAGACTGACGACTTTGTTTACTTGAATTTGCTTTATTTTATTGAATACTGTTTTTGGTTTTTCTTATTCACCAATGTTTTGATTTACTCAGGCATGGCGGGTACTTCTGCTAGTTAAATATAAATGTTCTTCTTGGATTATATTGCAGGTTTACCCCAGGATAGCAAGGAGTGGCTGGTAAAAACTGAACTGACTTCACCTGTCAGGGATGCCACAGATGCAGATAATAATCCAGGTAATTCAGAATCAGTATTATCTGTGTTTTGTTAAGTTGGTAGTATTGTTTTTAGTAGGGGGAAAAATCATAAACTTTAAATCAGGTTAATTCTTTAAACATTTTGCAAATATATAATCGTAAAATATAACTACTTACGAAGATTAAGAGCGCAAGTGGAGTTGATATCAATATAGAATAATAAAAATGGAAAGCCTCTCCACTAATTAAATGTTTATTTAACAGAACTAGCTCTCGGCCATCATCAGTGCCGGTAAAAGGTAAGGAAAAAACCTTGTCTCTCTTGTGACTCAACGTCGGGTTTTTTCCTTACCTTTTACCGGCACTGATGATGGCCGAGAGGCCGAAAGCTAGTTCTGTTAAATAAACATTTAATTAGTGGAGAGGCTTTCCATTTTTATTATTCTATAACTACTTACCTTTTCAATTTTACTGTTGGAGAAAAGAGAATGTTAAACTGACTAGAATAGTCTGAAAATACTCAGTAAAACAGAAGATACTTCACCTGCCAGGCATTCTCAACATGGAGTGTGTTCAATATGTCCACTCGGTTACACACTAAAATTATTCCCTAAAGCTGGGCTACTTGTAACTTAACAAGCTTTTAAACAATAAATGCTTTCCTAGTCCTTGACACCTGGTCTAGAAAACTATGTTGAGACACTGTCACCAAACCATAATGTGAAGAAAATGAACCAAACCAATCCAAGAGAAACGTTATCATACTACAAATTATATTTACATTGCACGTTATGAGTTGAGACTTGTGACAGTGTGGGATAATTTGAAAAATTGGGGTGGGGAGCCAATGAGAGGTCGGGATTTTAAATTCTAGAAAGTCGGGCCAACTAGGCAGGCAAAAATGTTGTCAAAAATGGTTGTTCTACTAATATACTAATTAATATGTATAGTAATTAATGGGTAGTAATTAACGGCTTGGGCCAATTTCCGACCAAACGCAAAAAACCGCGAGTCTCTAGGTGGTCTAAAAGTACCCAAACATTTTGATTAGCGAGTCTGTGGGGTTTGTTTACAGTAGGTCAACCTAATTTTTTTAGGTTATTTTATATACACTTTTTTTTTTTATAAAATTGATAATAACTTTGGTTCTACACAATATTTTTAGATGGAACCAAGCCTACATATTGCGCAACATGTTTGCGCTCACCTCGGAAAAAAAAATTGATTTCATTTAGTCAGTTTTGCACCTATAAAGTCAGACTGGGGCGACAGCCACACATACATACACAAAAAAAGTTAAGGCCGGATTCGGTTTTTGGAATGAAAAAGTATCCAAAAAATGTTCAATTCTGACCAATGTACAGACAAAACTTTAATTTTATATATATAGATTACCAGCAGGGGACTTTATTGCAGAGTACAGTAATAAGGTGTTATGTCTCACTTTGTAATAACTTCCAGTAACATAAATATTGTAAATACTGAACCTGTGGACCTTCTGATCCCAGTTAAGAATATGCTTGAGGAATCAAGTATT
This sequence comes from Gerris lacustris, assembly GCA_951217055.1. Classification (NCBI taxonomy): domain Eukaryota; kingdom Metazoa; phylum Arthropoda; class Insecta; order Hemiptera; family Gerridae; genus Gerris; species Gerris lacustris. The sequence goes on along the minus strand of OX578278.1, from coordinate 2,310,972 downwards.
GTATTGTGTACCAAATTTAAATTATTTGAGTTTTTCGTTAATAATTTTATAGTTTGAAATAGCTAAAATATATCTATTTCTTACCTGATTAAACACCTTATGCAAAGGCTTGTTCTATTTTTATTGTGTTCTATTCTGTTGTAGGTTTACTCAAAGAAACATATGAAGTCGATGTAGGTGACAAGAAATGGGTTACAAAAACTGAACCTGCTTCACCTGTCAGGGATACCACTGATGCTGACAAATCTCCAGGTAACTCAGAATCTGTATTATCAGTGTTTCACATCTATGGAAAAAAGTGCCTGGGAACCTGTAAGGGCAGATATCAGCAATGTTTTTTTTACTTTGTCATTTAAAAAGAAAGTATTGTGATAGCACATGTTTTAAGGTCCCCTGAGTTCAAAAAAGTGGTTTTTAAAAATTTTTGTCTGTCGTCTGTGCAGGCACGAATGAAAAATGAATTTTTAGCCCCAAATTTGATGGCGCTAACCCCCAAAACTCCTTTCTCGAAAACGGTTTCGATGATTTTGATTATAAAATTCTAAAATGTAGTCCATTTAAGTACAAATCTAATGATTAGAGTTCGGATCAATATGCACTTAAAAACCTCAATATATGCATTTGAAAATTGCGAAATATGCAATAAATATATGCAACTTATCCCAAATATATGCACTCAAAAATGCACTTAACCCAAATATATGCACTCAAATATGTAATTATTCGTAATATATTAAGTCCAATAGGCAGCTATATGTATTGAATAGTGCAGTGAAAAGTGCATTTCGAGGGTTTAAAATACCCAAAAACCTGGCATTTGAAGATTAGGCTGGGAAATACACAAGAATAACCACCAAAAATAGAGTTATTGATTATATTTTAAAACAATTAAAATTTACAATTAATTTTTATTATATTATTTAAATTTACGAAAATTTGTCTGAACTACTAAGACTTTCTCTAAATTAGTTATCTTAAAATTTCGTCTGCGGTCGGAAAGTACCATTTTTAAATGTGAAAACGTTCTCTCAACGTCGCAAGACACTACTGGAACATATTTTAGGGCAGCGACGTCCGCTGGGGTCAGATTTTCTATTTCTTCTCTACACTCCGCCCCTTCCAGGATTTGGGCGACATTCTTCACAGTGGTCCAGCCCGGATTACGGTGGAGAACTGCGTCCATTTTTGTTCGAAGTCTTTCCCCAATCGGACCTGGCCAACCCTTACTCTTCTCCTTAAGTTCCTCGAGGAGAGCTACAGCCTTCGTCAGCTCTAAACCACGAGTCTCCAGTTTTTCAATGATATTAGGAAGGTCCCCGAAATGAGCTTTAATAAATGCAAATCTCTGAGTGACTTGCCTGTTGTTAAGGGCACTCTTTGCTTTTGGGATGGCCAAATTTGCCGAATCATCGAAGCCCTCTATGACCTGCAACAGAAAGACAGGATAATTAAAAAGAAAATCAAAACAAAGGTACTAAAACCACGTAAGAATACTTTTCATATTTTCTTCTTACCTCTTTAACTTTTTTATAATTGTCTGCATAATAGTTGGCAGCGGAAATCCATGTGCCCCATCTAGTTAGGACTGGCTCAGGTACAGGGCAATCACGATGCGCAGTCTTGAAAGCCTTTGTTCGACTTGGAGCCTTGACAAATACCTTCTTTGTGGTCGAGATAAGTTTATTGACCTCAGGACATAAGTTTCTGAGTTCCTCAGCAATACGGTGGATGCCATGGGCCAGGCACGTTACGTGGACCATTTTTGGGTAAAATACCTGAAGGGACTCTGCAGCCTTCAGCATATATGCTGAACTGTCAGTTACGATGGCCAACACCTTCTCCTCCCCACAGTCATCTCTCCATATCACACCTGTAACCAAATTAATTAATTTTAACATTTTACATAGAGAAATAACACCTCATCCTATCTCGAAGACCATTCGGTGTTAAAGTGCAATTAAATAGTACATGATGTGTAAAACTTCTTAATTCTAAGTAAACTATATAGTAACTTACGCAACGCTTCTTGCACTGTACGAGCGATTGTGGCATGTGTAGTACAATCCAGTTCCTTACACAAAATGAGGTGGCCCGGTCCAGCTTTATCGGCGGAGAGCTTTCCAACCATTACATGAGCAATATATCGCCCACAAGCATCAGTTGTTTCGTCAACAGATAGCCAGATTGGGGAATCGCTGATGTCTTCCCTGATATACTCGATTGTCTAGAATAAGAAAAGTTGAGTTAGTTATCCAACGAAATCGACCTAATGCTGAACATCTAAGTATAGTAGGACCTAATGCTGAACATCTAATCATAGTAGGACCTAATGCTGAACATCTAATCATAGTAGGACCTAATGCTGAACATCTAATCATAGTAGGACCTAATGCTGAACATCTAATCATAGTAGGACCTAATGCTGAACATCCAATCATAGTAGGACCTAATGCTGAACATCCAATCATAGTAGGACCTAATGCTGAACATCTAATCATAGTAGGACCTAATGCTGAACATCTAATCATAGTAGGACCTAATGCTGAACATCTAATCATAGTAGGACCTAATGCTGAACATCTAATCATAGTAGGACCTAATGCTGAACATCTAATCATAGTAGGACCTAATGCTGAACATCTAATCATAGTAGGACCTAATGCTGAACATCTAATCATAGTAGGACCTAATGCTGAACATCCAATCATAGTAGGACCTAATGCTGAACATCTAATCATAGTAGGACCTAATGCTGAACATCTAATCATAGTAGGACCTAATGCTGAACATCTAATCATAGTAGGACCTAATGCTGAACATCTAGTTTGTATAATTAAACAAATTTATATAATTGTTAGTGTGTTGTCTCAGTGTTGTCATCGACCTTATCAAAATCCTAACGAAGAATTAGAAACAATGTACAAACTAGACAGGATATTTAACACACTTTTTTGTCACTTTGGAACTTTTTATTGTCTACCCAAAGCCCTAAACTTTTAGTTTTATTATTTTGTTGTAATTCTTTCATTTTTATACTTTTTAACATTAAATATGGAATTGAGAAATAAAAACAAAAAACACAATTTAAAAAAAAGAAAAAAAATTATGAATCATTTTATCATTTCAGAATAAAAATATTGTTTAGTACATAATAGTTTTCCTATAAATCATAGTCGCAATTATGAACAATGTAATGCAATAGTTATTTATGCACCTAGGGAGTAAAGTAAGCCATTATTCCCTGAGCAAAACAGTTGGTTCTTGAGGTGAAGCCGAAGGAACCACGGTCCCTAAATCCCGAGGCGAAGTCAAGGGAATTAGACTCTTTAATTAGCTCTTATTAGCTCCTGAGGCGCAGCCAAGGGAGATAAATATCACGAGGGGAATAATGGCACTTTACTCACGAGTTAAATACAATATTTTATCTCCAGTAGAAAGAAAATTCACGTTTTCGTCCATTGCACAGTGTTTATTTATTATTTTAAAAAATAACAATAATTATTGGCAATTTTAATAGCAGATATAAGAGATTCAATATTAAAAACAAATAAGAATTGGAATTAAACTCAAATAGAAGGTTATTTAGATGCAGGTTATAAACAAAGATAAACATGGTCGGAAATGCAAGTGTCGCCAACCTGATTTCAACAACTTCTTTACATTAGCCATTCATTTTCTACTATTTATAAAATAATTAAGTTGCAATCTTTACTTTTTTGCCCTACTTTACTTTTTCGCCCTACTTTACTTTTTCGCCCTACTTTTACTTTTTCTCCCTACTTTTTGAGCTCAGGGATGAAAAGACACTTTAGTCCCTCTAAACTAATTCAAAATCATAACTTTTTCTCCCTACTGGAGATAAAAATATTTTTGTTATTACTAGGAAAAGTATGGAAGATATAACGTTAATCGATTAACACGTGATAGAAAATGAGTCCGGCCCTGGGGTTCATCACTAAACAATAGACTTCGTCCCGAGGGCATGTATTAAATATCACACTGGCACGTGGGGAACATAATCACTATATATGTATGTTTAAAATAAAAATCCAACAGAAGAAAAGAAAAAAAACTTGATAGAGGAGATGGATTGTGTAATAAGATGGGCTACATGAAGAACCTCCTCCCTCATATGATTCATACTACCTCTATTCTCCAGATCCATTTTTATCTTTCAATATTTTTTTAGGTCCTACGGATGGAAGTCTGACAATTCACGTAGACTCATTACCTAAGAAAACAATGGAATTTCAATGTGCCCTCTGTAAATATAGAAGCAACCAGAAGACTTCTCTGAAGAATCACATAGTCTCGGTACATAAAAAATTAAGGACATTTCAGTGCCCCCACTGTGACTATAAAACTAAATGGAAGAGTAATCTAAGAACTCATATTAACTCGATACATAAAAAATTAAGGACATTTCAGTGTCATCATTGTGACTTTAAAACTAAATGGAAGTGTAGCCTAAGAACTCATATTGACTCGATACATAAGAAAATAAAGGCATTTCAGTGCCCCCACTGTGACTATAAAACCAACCGGAAAAAAACCGTGAAAAATCATATTAACTCTGTACATAAGAAAATAAAGACATTTCAGTGCCCCCACTGTGACTATGAAACCTATTGGAATATTAGCCTGAAATATCATATTGACTCTGTACATAAGAATATGAAAGCATTTCAGTGCCATCATTGTGACTATAAAACCAACAGGAAGGTTACTCTAAAAAGTCATATTGACTGTGTTCATAAGAAAATAAAGGCATTTCAATGCCCCCACTGTGACCATAAAACCAACACGAAGTTTACTCTAAAAAGTCATATTGACGGTGTACATAAGAAAATAAAGGCATTTCAATGTCCCCACTGTGACTTTAAAACCAACAGGAAGAGTACTCTAAAAAGACATATTGACTGTGTACATAAGAAAATAAATGCATTTCAATGCCCCCACTGTGACCATAAAACCAACACGAAGTTTACTCTAAAAAGTCATATTGACGGTGTACATAAGAAAATAAAGGCATTTCAATGTCCCCACTGTGACTTTAAAACCAACAGGAAGAGTACTCTAAAAAGACATATTGACTGTGTACATAAGAAAATAAATGCATTTCAATGCCCCCACTGTGACCATAAAACCAACACGAAGTTTACTCTAAAAAGTCATATTGACGGTGTACATAAGAAAATAAAGGCATTTCAATGTCCCCACTGTGACTTTAAAACCAACAGGAAGAGTACTCTAAAAAGACATATTGACTGTGTACATAAGAAAATAAATGCATTTCAATGCCCCCACTGTGACCATAAAACCAACACGAAGTTTACTCTAAAAAGTCATATTGACGGTGTACATAAGAAAATAAAGGCATTTCAATGTCCCCACTGTGACTTTAAAACCAACAGGAAGAGTACTCTAAAAAGACATATTGACTGTGTACATAAGAAAATAAATGCATTTCAATGCCCCCACTGTGACCATAAAACCAACACGAAGTTTACTCTAAAAAGTCATATTGACGGTGTACATAAGAAAATAAAGGCATTTCAATGTCCCCACTGTGACTTTAAAACCAACAGGAAGAGTACTCTAAAAAGACATATTGACTGTGTACATAAGAAAATAAATGCATTTCAATGCCCCCACTGTGACCATAAAACCAACACGAAGTTTACTCTAAAAAGTCATATTGACGGTGTACATAAGAAAATAAAGGCATTTCAATGTCCCCACTGTGACTTTAAAACCAACAGGAAGAGTACTCTAAAAAGACATATTGACTGTGTACATAAGAAAATAAATGCATTTCAATGCCCCCACTGTGACCATAAAACCAACACGAAGTTTACTCTAAAAAGTCATATTGACGGTGTACATAAGAAAATAAAGGCATTTCAATGTCCCCACTGTGACTTTAAAACCAACAGGAAGAGTACTCTAAAAAGACATATTGACTGTGTACATAAGAAAATAAATGCATTTCAATGCCCCCACTGTGACCATAAAACCAACACGAAGTTTACTCTAAAAAGTCATATTGACGGTGTACATAAGAAAATAAAGGCATTTCAATGTCCCCACTGTGACTTTAAAACCAACAGGAAGAGTACTCTAAAAAGACATATTGACTGTGTACATAAGAAAATAAATGCATTTCAATGCCCCCACTGTGACCATAAAACCAACACGAAGTTTACTCTAAAAAGTCATATTGACGGTGTACATAAGAAAATAAAGGCATTTCAATGTCCCCACTGTGACTTTAAAACCAACAGGAAGAGTACTCTAAAAAGACATATTGACTGTGTACATAAGAAAATAAATGCATTTCAATGCCCCCACTGTGACCATAAAACCAACAGTAATAGTAATCTCAAAATTCACATTGACGCTGTGCATAACAAAATAAATGCATTTCAATGCCCCCACTGTGACTTTAAAACTAACTGGAATTGTAGACTGAAAAATCATATTGACTGTGTACATAAGAAAATAAAGGCATTTCAATGTCCCCATTGTGACTATAAAACCAACAGGAATCGTAGATTGAAAAGCCATATTGACTCTGTACATAAGAAAATAAAGCCATTTCAATGCCCCCTTTGTGATTATAAATCAAATTGTAACAGTAGTCTGAAAAGACATATTGATTCTGTACATAAGAAAATAAAGCCATTTCAATGCCCCCACTGTGACTTTAAAACCCCCAGGAAGAGTAATCTGAGAATTCATGTTGACTCTGTACATAAAAAAAATATAGGCAATTCAATGTCCCCACTGTGACTATGAAACCAACAATAATAATTTTCTGAAAATGCATCTGGACTTCCATGGAAAACCATCAGCAATTGAAACGAGCTTCTTACCTTACATTTGATTTTATTTTGTGTATTTGATCATAAGAATAAAAATAAATAAGTATAAGAATCATTTCAATGATATTTTTTTTATACTATAAAATATAATTATATATTAGTGTGGAGACTTGATAACGAGTCAATACATATTTAATATGTCACCTAATACAAGAATAAGAAACATGAAACAATTATAAAATCTAACTTTGAGGTGACACGGTCCTCAAAGGCCGTCAAGCAGTTGTTGGTCAAGCCCCTTACACATGACTCCAAAAAAAGATGACTCGTGGAGACCGTGCGGTGACTACAGGGCTTTAAACACTGTAACTATCCCAGACAAGTATCCAGTTCCAAATATAATGGATTTTAATGCTCAGCTAAGCGGGAAAAAAGTATTCTCCAAGATTGACTTGGTAAAAGCTTTTCATCACATACCTGTAAACCCAGCCGATATTCCGAAGACCGCAGTGATTACACCATTCGACCTGTTTGAATTTGTGCGCATGCCTTTCGGTCTTCGGAATGCAGCCCAGACATTTCAAAGATACATTCACGGAATATTACAAGACTTACCATTTATATTTGTATACATCGACGATATACTAGTATTCTCCCAAAATGATGAAGAACATTTTAATCACTTAAGAACCCTTTTTCAACGACTTAAAGAACACCAAGTTAACATCAACGTGGCAAAAAGTGTTTTAAGGAGGAACGAAATGCCCTTTCTGGGTTACCACATCACAGCTGATGGTATTGCCCCACTTCCGGAACGTGTACAAATTATCAGAGTGTATCCAGCTCCTAAAACAATATGTGACCTCAGACGGTTCCTAAGATTAGTAAACTTTTATCGGCGTTTACTCCCCCATACAGCCTCGGTGCAACAAATTCTTTTTAATTTGATAAAAGGCTCTAAAAAAGGCTACAAGACGGTCATAGTTTGGACTAAAGAAACCTTAGAAGCATTTGATAGATTAAAACAAGATCTTTCTAAGGCTACACTGCTTTCCCATCCATCGGACAACCTCCCAATGGTATTAATGGTAGATGCATCAAACACTGTATTGGGAGCGTCTCTGCAACAGATCAAAGGTAAATCATTCCAACTGTTTCGTAAATCTATTTTTAGATATCTAGCTCCCCTTAATTCTGGCATAATGGCAGGTGGCAACACTGGAGGTGCAAGATGCTTGTTTGTTTGGTCAGTCTTGTACTACCTGTTGACGCCATCTTACTGTTTTTTCAAGCCTTGTTAACTTTGTAGCCATTTTGTTCATTACAAGTTTTATAAACGAACTTTGTCTGAGTTTATCATTTAACTACGCCTTTAAGCCAACATTACTGGTCCTTTGGGTTGGATATAAAATCATTTTATATCAGTTATCAGTGCCGATTTTTAAGTTTTTTAAAGCCTTACAAAACTCAAGTCCCAAGCCACGGAGGACGCCGTTTGAAAATCGCGTGTTCCGAACTTTCGTTTTTCCGTTACCGCGTCTTTGTTTTACGTTCGAAAGAAACTTTGTTTGTTTTGTTGTTGTTTTGAAATGGATTCCCTAAAATTCCATGTTGATAGTTTGAAGAAGGAACTTAACCGAATAATGGACTTAGTGAACATCGAAGCCGTTCATATCGATGAAGAAGCGTCGGCGATGCTCAGCCTGTATGTCAAGAGACTAGCGACGTTCGAAAACAGGATCTCCGACGTTATGAACCATCACGGCCCAAACCTGAAAGCGTCGGATATACCGGTAGCTGTGGACATGGTAGACGATTTAAGAGAAAGCTTTTATAAAGTGTCCGTGAAGACAGCACACCTACAACAAACAACCGCCGCTGTTAAGCCTCAGGTACCCAATCATTCTCACACTGTCAATCTACCTAAGTTGAACATCCCCGTTTTCAAAGGTGACATTCTTGCCTATGAAAAGTTTTTCAAGATGTTAAATGTGACGGTTCTAAAAAATCAAGCTTTAGATGACGCCGAGAAGATGGCGTACCTTCTAACCTTGGTTATTGGGGAACCCTTCAACCTCATATCCAATTGCAGTCTCGACTCTAATGGGTTGCAACTGGCTCTGAAGACACTGGACAAGAGGTACAGCAGCTCTAGAGATGTCACACAAGCCCTTCTGGACAAACTATTTGAGGTCAAGCCATTAACTGTCCGCTCTCTAGCTTCTATTAAACATGTCCATGACACCTTCCACGAGGTTATTTCTTGCCTCAAGAACAAAAACATTTCTTTAGAATCTTTGTTCTTGGCCAGATTCTTAATGCGTCTCCTCGACAAGAAAACAAGAGAGATCTTCGAGTCTCAGTACCATGTAGACTCCGTTCCCGACACCGAGACCATCTTAACTTTTCTCCGAGAACAAGTGAGGTATCTCCACAACTTGGAAGACAAGCCTACCTACCACCAAGCGACCACCAGACTAACTTCGGGTAAGCCCACACACACCCCTATTACCAAACCGACCATTTCAAGAGTGTTCGCCCTCACAACTCCGAATAGCTGCCTCTTCTGCCAACAGCCCCACAAAATATATGGTTGTGAGAAGTATCTAGCCCTAGCCGTGGCGGACAGAAAACATTTTGCAATGTCGTCGAAACTATGTGTTTCCTGTCTGTACCCAAAACACCATGTTAAAGACTGTAGGTCTAAGATTATGTGTAAGTATTGTGGCAAAAAACACCATTCTACCCTCTGTACTGTGCCTGACCAAACCGCAACTGTTACCACCTCTAATCCCAATTCTAACAAGCCTTACTCCCCCCTGTCTGAACCCAACAATGTAACCTTAACCGTGTCTCTCCCTGACCCTAACGTACAGCCTAATTCCAACTCCCTAGTCTTACTGTCCACAGTACAGTTGCATGTGCTAGATTCTACTGGTCGTCCACATATGGTTAGAGGATTGCTTGACTCAGGAGCAGAGCATTCTTTTATCACTTCGGCCCTGGCCCGTAAACTCAAATTAATTGTAAACGACACCAACCTTTCTGTCAGTGGCCTTTCCAACAACAAGGTTAGATTAACTGGTACTGCCAGATCTACAGTTTCCTCTATCTACCACGACTTTGCCTCAGATATCACTGTAGGGGTAGTTGATGCCATAACGGCCCAAATACCCTCTGCACCCGTCTCAACCGTCTTTCTTGAAAAGTATGCTGGTTTACCATTTGCCGACACTGACTTTAATAAACCTGGCAACATTGACATCCTTTTAGACGCCAGTATATTTTCACAGTCCTTATTGAAAGGTCGTCTTCAGACCGGCCCTAATCTCCCTGTCCTGTATGAGACTAAATTCGGTTGGGTGTTAACAGGTCGAGCCCCTGTCGCTTGCTGTAGCCGGTTAGTCACTAATGTATTTCACCTTACCTGCTGTGATGTCGATAACAGTATCAAAAAATTCTGGGAATGGGAATCTCCCCCTGAATTATCATGTTCTAAGCCAGCCGACCCTGTTGAAATTTCCTTTATCGAAACTCACTATAGACTTCCCTGCGGACGGTTCGGTGTCCGTCTACCTTTTTCTCAGCCCCCTTCTAAACTAGGTAAGTCTTATAATCAGGCGCACAGTTTCCTTATGACCTTAGAAAAGAGATTCACATCGTCGCCCACTCTAAAGGTGTTGTATGTGGACAGCATGAATGATCTTATCTCGTCTGATGTTCTGACACCCATGCCTCCCGGATTTACTCCTCCGCCTCAACACTATTTCATACCACATTTCCCGGTCTTCAAAACTCCTTCCACTGTCAAGCCAAGGATTGTTTACCATGCCAGTATGAAGACATCATCAGGTACTTCCTTAAATCAAATTCTGTCTCCCGGCCCTGTTCTTCAAACCGACAACGTTGAAGTCCTTACCTTATTCAGAATTTTTCCGGTAGCTTTCTCATGTGATGTGAAAGCCATGTTTACTCAGATTGAAGTCCATCCAGACGATAGATGTTTTCAGCTACTCTTATGGCGGGACGAACCTTCCCAGCCCGTTCAAACCTTCACCTACAATAGAGTCATATTCGGCGAATCCTCATCCCCGTATCTATCAATAAGATGTCTGAAACAGTTAGCCTTAGAAGGTAAAGATAAATATCCATTAGCCTCTGAAACCATACTGAAAAACTCATTTGTTGATGATGTCCTGGCTAGTTTCCCAACTTTGCAACTGGCCTCAGAATGTAAATCGCAGCTTGTTGAGATGTTATCTCTAGCTAAGTTTGAGCTCGGAAAATGGATATCAAACGATCATAAACTTTTAACCGATCTTCCTTCAGATAATTGTTTAGCTTCGAAGAACTTGCAAGACCCCTCAGTACCCTCTACGGCAGTCTTAGGCCTAAAATGGGATCCTGAAGCCGATCAATTTTGTTACCGCTTGCTCGACTATGATTTCAGCCAAACCCCAACGAAGAGGAATATTTTATCTTTGGTCGCTAAAGTCTATGATCCTCTTGGATTTCTTTCCCCGGTAACCTCCAGCATCAAAATCTTCCTACGTGCCTTGTGGCTTGAAGGTCTGGATTGGGACGACACTCTGTCAGGCGAGCTCGATAAATATTGGTCTTCATTTGTCAACGATCTAGAGCGCATTTCCGTCATTAAAATTCCTCGCCTTCTTCTTTCTGACAAGCCTGTTTCTTTCCAACTGCATGGTTTTGCGGATGCATCTCAAAAGGCATTCGCAGCCGTCGTTTATTCCAGAGAGATATCAGACTCGGGTGAAGTTATAACCAACCTCATAATTTCTAAATCTAAAGTTAGCCCTCTGAAAACTGTTACCATCCCCAGACTTGAATTGAATGCAGCCCTTCTTCTATCTAAGTTATTATCCCATACCATATCTACCCTTTCCCCAAAAATATCTATTGAGTCTGTTCACGCCTGGAGTGACTCTTCCATTGTCCTAGCCTGGGTGAAAACCCCCCCTCACTCCTTGAAAACATACGTAGCCAATAGGGTTCAGCAAATATTAGACCTCACTTCCCCGACGATGTGGCATCATGTACCTACGAAAATGAATCCAGCTGACCTTCCCTCACGTGGTGCTCTACCATCCTCACTGCTTTCAACCTCTCTTTGGTGGACAGGTCCTGACTTTTTAAAATATCCTGAAGAATCTTGGCCATCTAAGACCGCACCTGATATTCATCAAGTTCCTGATTTAAAGTCACCAGTCTCAATCTTAGTAGCAACCCAGCCAGAGTTCTGTCTCAAGTTCTCCTCTTGGTCTAAAGCCAAAAGAGTGGTTGCCTACGTCCTTCGCTTTCTTTATAAGGTGAAAAAATCTCTATCTGGCCCTCTCTCTGTTACCGAATTGAATGAGGCTGAATGTTGTCTTGTACGCAGGATTCAAAAGGAATCATTTTCGAAGACCATTGAGGACGTGCGAAACCAGAAGCCCATCAACGGTCCTCTCCGACGACTTTCTGTATTTCTGCGTGACGATATTTTACGTGCCGGTGGGCGATTAGAACGCTCTAATCTACCGTACAGCCATAAACACCCAATAGTCCTACCAAAGAAACACCATCTAGTGGAGCTACTTGTTAGACAAGTTCATCTCGACTTGCTTCATGCAGGACCTCAACAAGTCTTTCACTACCTCCTAAAGAAATATTGGATTCTGTCTGGTAGGTCCCTCGTAAAAAAAATAATATTTCACTGCGTCACTTGTTTTAAGGCCAAGCCTACTCGACCTCCTCCTTTGATGAGTCCATTACCTTCTGTTCGACTGACCCCCAATCACCCCTTTTCACATGTAGGACTTGATTATAGTGGTTTTTTCACCCTTAAGCTAAATCAAACGAGGAAAAGTCTAACCACTGACAAGGCCTATATTTGTCTCTTTATTTGCCTTAGCACTCGAGCAGTACATCTCGAAGTAGTCACTGACATGAGCACCTCGGCTTTTATCGCCGCCCTCACAAGGTTTCTTGCCCGAAGAGGGCCTTGCTCCCACATCCATTGCGACAATGGAACCAACTTTGTGGGTGGAGCTACCCAGCTCCACAAAATGCTAGTGAGATTCCTTAAAGAACACGAGAAGGATATTTCTTCCTACACTACTCCTAGAGGGATCAATTTTCATTTTCTGCCTCCTGCCGCCCCGTTCCAAGGAGGAATTTGGGAATCAGCCATAAAAATGGCCAAGTATCATTTAAGTCGAGTTATGAGAGATCACACACTCACTCTAGAAGAGTTTAACACCTTGGTGATCCAGGTAGAAGCCGTATTGAATTCTCGCCCCATCTCTCCTTCATCTGTTGACCCTTCTGATTTGACCCCCCTCACTCCTTCTCATTTTCTAATAGGAACCTCCCCCGACTGCCCTCCTGAACCCGACTACACCCAAAATAAGATTTCTTATCTCCACAGATGGCAACTCGTACAGCGAATGCAGCAGCACTTCTGGAAACGTTGGGTTAAGGAATATTTGCCCAGTCTTATCCCTAGGAATAAGTGGAATAAACCCTGTCCCAATCTCATGCCTGATCAACTCGTGATTGTCCACGAGGACAATGTGCCTCCTCTTCGTTGGCCTATGGCCAGAGTCATTGAAGTTATGCCTGGACAGGATGGTGTCGTTCGTGTAGCCAAGGTGCGAACAGCTAAAGGAGAGCTAACCAGGCCAGCCCTTAAATTGTATCCTCTTCCCTCTCAATAGAATCCCTTCCTAGGCAGGACAGTACAGATCATAGTTATTATGTATTAATTATTATTTATGTGTTTTAATATGTTGCCTTGGTAATTTTTACTTTATTATATGTTTAAAATCCCTTTTTTGCCTACTTTGTATAAATTATTTAGATCTTAACCTTAGTACAATTTTTGCCTGTATGTATAATGTATATATTAGTTTTGTTTGATTATCAACATTTTTAAGTTTCTTAATTTTACTTCATTTGTGCTTAAAATCTATTAATAACTCTGTCTAATTTATATTGTAGATATGTTTATTTAGCCTCTCTAGCCCTCTTATTTTGTTTTGCCTTGTCATCTGCCATTTATTGCCTTACTCTTCATGCCTTGCTGAAGCGATGCTTCAGGGCGGGCGGTGTTTCGTAAATCTATTTTTAGATATCTAGCTCCCCTTAATTCTGGCATAATGGCAGGTGGCAACACTGGAGGTGCAAGATGCTTGTTTGTTTGGTCAGTCTTGTACTACCTGTTGACGCCATCTTACTGTTTTTTCAAGCCTTGTTAACTTTGTAGCCATTTTGTTCATTACAAGTTTTATAAACGAACTTTGTCTGAGTTTATCATTTAACTACGCCTTTAAGCCAACACCAACCGATAGCATTTTTTTCAAAAACATTGACCTACGCACAAATGAATTACAGCACGTACGATAGGGAGCTCCTTGCTGCGTATGCTGCTGTTAAACATTTTAGACATTATCTTGAAGGTAAAAAATGCACAATATATTCCGACCACAAGCCCTTGTCGTTTGCTTTTAAACAGAGATTAGATAAGGCTACACCAAGACAGTTCAGATACTTGGATTACATTGGTCAGTTCACTACTGATACAAGATATTTGCCAGGCCAAGATAACATACCAGCAGACGTTTGTTCACGCCCTATCAAGCTTAAAAATTCCATCCTCAGTATCACTAGACCTACTAGCTGACGAACAAGCAAAAGACCAGGAACTAATAATGCTGATGAACTCAAAAACATGTTCTTTGCAACTAAAATCAATGAAAATAGGCAATAACAAAAATCTTGGTGTTTGATGATTCAACAGGGGTTATAAGAGCATAAGTTCCAAAGTCGGTAAGAAAATTTGTTTTTGATTCATTACATGGACTATCCCACCCGGGTAATCCTATCCACCGACTATCCACCGAGGTAATAAAAGGTTCGGTTGACCTCGTTCGACCGAGGTTTGTTTGGCCAAACTTAAAGAAAGAAGTCTTGTTGTGGGCGAGAGCATGTATAGCTTGTCAAGGAACTAAAACATCAAGACATACATCAAGTCCTATTGGTATATACAATCTTACAAGTTCAAGGTTTTCGCATATTAATCTCGATATTGTTGGGCCATTGCCGACTTCAAAGGGTTAAACTTACATTGTAACCATGATAGATTGATTCTCCCGTTGGCCAGAGGCTATCCCAGTTCAAGATATAACGGCCGAGACTGTAGCTGAGGCCGTCTTAGCAGGGTGGATCGCACGTTTCGGAATTCCTTCTGTCATTACTACCGACCGTGGGCGGCAATTTGAGTGTAGATTATTCGAAGCATTGACACAAAGGCTGGGAATTCATCATATTAAGACTACCGCTTATCACCCAGCGGCCAACGGTAAAATAGAGCGCTGAAAGCACAGATGTCAGGCAATTGGGTAGAGAAACTACCACTGGTTTTGCTTGGCCTACGTTGTTATTTAATTCCGGAATGCAACACAACAGAGGCAGAAGCTACTTACGGCGTGACAGTCAGATTACCATCAGATTTTATGACAGATGCCCAACCTTCACAAACCAATACAGACCTACCAAGTTTTTTAGAAAGACTGCGGCAAGCTATGGCGGGGATTAAACCTGTAGTGACAAAGCATCAAGTGTCTCCAAAAATATTCGTTCACCGAGAGTTAAAGACATGTTCACACGTATTTATCAGACATGATGCCGTCAAAAAACTATTACAGCCATGTTATGATGGACCGTTTGCTGTGATTAACCGAAGTGAGAAATGTTTTAAGATACTGACTGGAAGAGGTGAAGTGACTGTTTCAATCGACAGACTTAAGCCAGCTTACTTACTCTACGGTAGCGAAAATGAACAAGCTAATGAACATAATCCTCCAGAACCCAGCAATTCTCGCAGAACCCCACCTAGTGCAACAAAAGATATGAAGAACACAAGTGGAAGAAAAGTGTGATTTCAACAAAGGTGCTGATTGTTGACACTGGGAGGGGAGTATGTGGCAACTCTGACTGCCGCGATGTTTTGACAGCACCGTGTCACCTCAAAGTTAGATTTTATAATTGTTTCATGTTTCTTATTCTTGTATTAGGTGACATATTAAAAATGTATTGACTCGTTATCAAGTCTCCACAATAGGAATCAATGTAATTATAAGAAAATGTAATTATGTGATTTGTAAAATGTAAATTTGAAACCCCCCAATTTATAACAAAGTTGTATTCATAAAAAAACTAATTGATTTCTTAATATAAAGTTTGTAAGGGATGGCTTAGCTTATTATATAGCTTTAACAAACTGAAATATAATAGTGTAATAAGTATTCACAAAACAAACTACGAAACATCTAGAACAAACTCACTACACAGACAGACCACATTTAGGGTTGCCAGATTTCTGAATGTAAAAACCGGGACACCCCCCCCCCTTCCGGGGAGTGCGGGAGGGGGTGCCCTCCCCCGGAAAATTTTGAAAGTATGACCTCTCAAACAGCGGCTTTTATGCATTTCTGAGCTGACATTTGATTTTAATACATTGTCATTAGTCATATGGTGTAGTTCGTTGGCAAAAAAGTATGAACATAAGTACACATTTTTCTTTTAATACAAAATTTAAAAAAAAATAGTAATTGTAATACAATAAAAGTTGTGGACCTAATCATTGTAGATTAAATAGATCAGTCAATAGCTATTATGCAATATTATTTAAAATCTATAATAAACTGTCAATCTATGATAATCGTTTTTCGTTTTTGCCCCAACCTCAGACATTGGGGAGGGGGGGGGGGGGGGGCGTCTCCGTGGTGACGACGCCCGTGCTGTAAGTTGTAACTTTTCAACAATGGACTAATTAAATAATAAATAATAATAATAGGTGAACAAAATAAAAAATAAAATGAAGTATTTATTTTCAAAGATGAATGAAGAAAAATAATTTTTACATTTATTTATTTTTATTAATTGTTATTAATGATATTGTTCCATTTATAATTTACTTAAACATTCACTATAACTTTTTCAAATATATAAATAAAACATAAAAATAAAAAACCAACCAACAACTATCAAAACTAATAAAACAAAGAAAAAGAAAAATTAACAAAGAAAAGTTACCATTCTGAACTAAAACTAAATAAACTTGGCTTCCAAGTAACAACTTTGTTTTAACATCATATTCGTTACAAAATGTTAAATGTTAATGTTACTATTGTATTGAGAAAAATTAAATACATAAAACAGCTTTTATTAAAATCGATTAAACCGTCATAAACTTAATAAGTAGAAAAATAATTTCGATATTTATTAATTTGTATTATGATATCAATGATAATGTTCTAATATTTTAATTTACAAAAACATTTGCTAGATTTTTTTTCCAATAAAAAGGCGAGCAAAACTGAAATATAAATAAATAAAACTTAAAACAATTGGTAGATACATCTGCACTATTTGGCTTACAACTATTGGTTCGACTCTGCACTAATTGTTCAATTTACTTACGGCTTATTTTAAGCTATTCCTTTATTTAAATGTACAATACTTCTATAGATTTTGCCGTACGCTTCTTTATTTTTCAGTTTCAATATAATATATGGATCCTCAATACAGTACAATATACCAGAAGCTAAAAACCACGAAAAAATTTTGCGCCGGAAGGTTATAGTCATGTTATAGTTGAACTCAACAACAGGTTATAATAATAGTTTTTATTTACCGTATCAGTTTTAAGATATGTTTCTTCTTCTTTAGCAAATTTTCATTGGAGTAATTTACTAATGAACCTATTACAGTGCCATATTTCATTTTTTCTCTCATTTATAAAAAGAAATATTGTTTTGATCAAAATTGTTTCACTTCCCTTCCTTTCAAGAAAATAGTGAGAAAGAGAGCTCGTACTTCACCAATTTTTAAGTTCTGCAAAAACACTAAAAACGGTAGTGTGAACACAGACTCCTCGAAAAAGAAAAGAAAAACTTTCTTTAGCCAGAATTCTATTATTATTTTATATTAATATATTATTTCTAAAGAATTTCATTAATGTAAAAGAGTACTGTAATTTATGTTAAAAAATCAAAACAATTTTATTTTGACTGATGTAAGAAACGGTGGAAAATTAAATAAATTTGCAACCATTCGAAATTGGCAGTCTATTTCTCCTTTATTTATTTTTATTTTTTATAACAATAAAGGGAATAATGCAGCTTTTATGAAATTTAAGTGAGCTGTTTTGTTGATTTCAAAGATTAATGTGATTATATCAACAGTAATTTTATACTCCGGGTACGGGGTATAATGAGTAGTATTTTTCTTAAAGAAATGTAATAAATTATACAATTTTTTTGTAAGTCCTATTCCTATTGAATATAGAAGCTTATTCAATTCAGCTAAAACTATCCATTACTTTTTTCAAACAAAGACCAGCCTCTTTAGTATTCTTTATTATAAGTTTTAGTCTTAGCCTAGCAGAGTTCAAAATAATTGTTCTATGAAAAATGTAATATTTTCCAGACAGATTCCTTTTATTTTTAGGTACCTGTAAATATTTTAGTTATCACAAGTTTAGATTGTAGGTACAAATTAAAAGAATTAATATTGACTCCACTCTTCATTTCCAATCCAAGTCTTGGAAAATGAACAAGTAGTTCCCTTTTCTTGCTTCCTACAAATACTTAAATGTTACCTTTATACAGATAAAAATTATTTACAATATATTACAAATATTTTACAATTTATTAATTACTATTATACAGAAAAATACTAAAAAAGTAACGCATAACATACTATACAGTAAACCCATACAACGTTCACGAGTTATAAGTTATAACCTTCTCTTGTTGTTGAGGTTCAATTGTAACCTATTATCTAGGATTGTAACCTCCCGGCGCAAAACTTTTTCGTGGTATTTAGCTTCTAGTTACAATATCGGTATCATACAAACACTGTAAGAAAGGGGGGGGGGGGGGGGATATGGGGGCCCTTCAAGCAGGGTTGCCCATGCAAATACAAAATATCCCTACAAATTGTACCTAAAAAATAAAACATGATTATACAATTTTAATGTACAAATATTATAAAATATATATTTTTTTAATTCCTAGATTGTTTTGTCTATTTTTTTTTTTTTTTTTATTTTTTTTTTTTATTTATTTATTTATTTTTTTTTGTTTTTAAAAAAAACAACAATTAACCGTGGGATACGATTTGCACTAAACTCGTGTGTATAATTTCTTGGTTCAATGTTTTTCTATTTTTTAGTGGTTTCAGTTTTTTTATGGTTAAAATTTTTTATTACCTATTTAATTTAAATCAAATTATAATTATTATTGACACTGGGAGACAGACAGAGAAAACTATACTCCAGCGCCGGGACTTGAACCACGGGCCTCTACATGGAGGGCCTCTGGCTGGAGTCTATTTTTTTCTGTCTTTCTCCCAGTGTTAATAATAATTATAACTTGATTTAAATTAAAATTTAAACTTTCTGTAGTATGAATACTACCAAAAAATAAAAAAAGACTATTAGTCCAGTCAAATTAGACCAAAAAACGGGATTTAAAAACATTAAATCATATAGTTCTGGAAAAAAACTTAAAATGATCGGAAGACCCTACAGTCTAACATACTAAAAGTCCCCGAGGGTGGGGGGTGAGCCCCCCCTACAATTGAGGGGCTTAGGTGCCAATTTTTGGTTTTTCACAAATATCTCGTAAAGTATTACCTTAAGGCGAATTGTAGTTATGTATAAATTTGTTCTAAATTAAATTTATAAAAAAAATAGTCCTTTTCATTTTTTTTTCTAACTACAACCGTTTTCGAGATAAATGCGTTCAAAATTTAAACAATTTAGCACTTGAAGGAAATAGGGGGGAAACTGGATTTCTCATTCATTATTTACTAGCTAAAATTAAGCGGTATTCATTATTCTTTCACATGCTTTTCAATACTTCCCTCTCCCCAAGATTTATAGCTTGATATCCCCCCCCCCCCGGTGTATAAAACCCCCAGCCCCCCCCCAATTATTATTTTTTTTAAACCTAACTAGACTAATAGTCCAGACAAATTAGGATATAACTTTGCAAAAGTTCCCAAAGTTTTGAAATCTGGCTTAAAATGTTCGTATGACTTTCCTGTCTAACATGCTAATAGTCCCCTTCGGGGGGGGGGGGGGGGGGGGGGGGGGAGAAGCTCACTCCCTCACGGAGCCATTTGCTGTTTTTTTTTGCTCTTTACCAAATATCTCGAAAAGTATTGACATTAGGCCAATTATGGTTAAGTACAAATTTGTTCTTCATTAAATTTTCAATAAAAATAGTCCTTTAAATTTTTTTTTTTAGTTTCATCCGTTTTTGAGTTACAAGCCCTCAAAGTAAGGTAATAAAACATAAAGTAGGATTGGGGGGCAAAAGAACTCTTTTATTAGGGATTTGTCACCTTAAGCCTGACTCTATTAATTTTCCTTAGTTTTTGACTCCCCTTTCAAATTTTTCATCCCTCTATCTACCCCTCCTCCTAGCCCCCCCCCCCCATGTTTTTGCGTAATATGTGAAAAACTGAGAAATTTCCGGACTTTTTTCAGTTGTTGCTCTATACCTCGTAACTATGCGTGGTTCGATGTTAATTGTTCTTACTATTTTTTTCACTACAATAAATTTACAACAATTTAAGTCCAGCGGGAACTCTGTACGTCCAATAGTTTCCGAGATATGGCACTTTAAAAATGGATTTGTTTTTAAAAAAATTGGAAATTTTAAGTATTGCTCTCGTTTCGGGGTGAATATCGGTGTAAAACTGTTAACCTACGAGAAAAGTCATAAGGTATGAAGTTGTAGTAAAGATAATTAGATTCTTTTTACGTCCAACGGCAACTCTGTACGTCAAATAGTTCCCGAGATATGACACTTCAAAAATCGGCAGTAATTTAAAAAAAATGGAAAATTTAAGTAATGCTCTCGTTTCGGGTCGAATATCGGCATGAAACCTCTCCCCTACAAGAAAAGTCATAAGAAATGAAGTTGTAGTAAATTTAGTTGGCTTTTATTCAAGTACAAAATGAAGCCTGAAGACAAAATAGTTCTGTTGCAATTGTAAAAAAAAAAAAAAATTGATTTTTTTTTAACTGAATTTGAAGGAAATTTGTGTTTTGTAAGTAATAAACCTAAACCACTTTAGTCTGGTATTGGAAGTTTTGGAAAGTGGCTTAAAATGTTTGTATGACTTTCCTGTCTAACATACTACAAATTCATGAGGGGAGGGGGCCCTATTGCTAAGTGGGAGGGGGGGGGGGCTTAATAGGTGTTTTTTTTTTGCTCTTTACCAAATATCTAGAGAAAAATATATTTTTATATATTTTTTTTTCTTCTCTGTCTGTTTTCCGTAGTTAATAATAACTATAATTACAAGCATATTTCTCAGTCTAGTTCTATTGTCATTTGTTGACTTCTAAGACTTGTAGAAACATTAGAAAGCTTAATTCGGGATTAGGTATCGATATCGTCAGAGAAAAGTATTCTTCAGTGTAGCATAATTGGTTAGAGCTCCCCGCACACTGGATATGAGGGGGAGGTCCATGGTTCGAGTCCCGGCGCTGAAGTCTATTTTTCTCTGTCTGTCTCCCTTTATATTATATTATTATATATTTAATAAAAATAGTCAAATCCATTTTGAGAAATAAATCATAAGAGTTTATCATTTAATTTTGGCAATGTACCGTGATGCGTACTCCACAGATCTTTAAACACCTTACCTACAAGTTAACATTCCACGTTGCGAAAGTTATTTCTTCTTTTCCTGTAGTTATTGTTGAATTATGTAGCAGAATGGTGTAGACCAGGCAGGGACATGCTATTTTCTACTATTCTACCTCTGAGTATTCTTCTTTTCCTGTAGTTATTGTTGAATTATGTAGCAGAATGGTGTAGATCAGGCAGTGACATGCTATTTTCTACTATTCTTCCTCTGAGTATTCTTCTTTTCCTGTAGTTATTGTTGAATTATGTAGCAGAATGGTGTAGATCAGGCAGTGACATGCTATTTTCTACTATTCTTCCTCTGAGTATTCTTCTTTTTCTGTAGTTATTGTTGAATTATGTAGCAGAATGCTGTAGATCAGGCAGTGACATGCTATTTTCTACTATTCTTCCTCTGAGTATTCTTCTTTTCCTGTAGTTATTGTTGAATTATGTAGCAGAATGCTGTAGATCAGGCAGTGACATGCTATTTTCTACTATTCTACCTCTGAGTATTCTTCTTTTCCTGTAGTTATTGTTGAATTATGTAGCAGAATGGTGTAGATCAGGCAGTGACATGCTATTTTCTACTATTCTTCCTCTGAGTATTCTTCATTTCCTGTAGTTATTGTTGAATTATGTAGCAGAATGCTGTAGATCAGGCAGTGACATGCTATTTTCTACTATTCTACCTCTGAGTGTTCTTCTTTTCCTGTAGTTATTGTTGAATTATGTAGCAGAATGGTGTAGATCAGGCAGTGACATGCTATTTTCTACTATTCTTCCTCTGAGTATTCTTCTTTTTCTGTAGTTATTGTTGAATTATGTAGCAGAATGCTGTAGACCAGGCAGTGACATGCTATTTTCTACTATTCTACCTCTGAGTATTCTTCTTTTCCTGTAGTTATTGTTGAATTATGTAGCAGAATGGTGTAGATCAGGCAGTGACATGCTATTTTCTACTATTCTTCCTCTGAGTATTCTTCTTTTTCTGTAGTTATTGTTGAATTATGTAGCAGAATGGTGTAGATCAGGCATTGACATGCTATTTTCTACTATTCTTCCTCTGAGTATTCTTCTTTTTCTGTAGTTATTGTTGAATTATGTAGCAGAATGGTATAGATCAGGCAGTGACATGCTATTTTCTACTATTCATCTTTTTCTGTAGTTATTGTTGAATTATGTAGCAGAATGGTGTAGACCAGGCAGTGACATGCTATTTTCTACTATTCTTCCTGTGAGTATTCTTCTTTTTCTGTAGTTATTGTTGAATTATGTAGCAGAATGGTATAGATCAGGCAGTGACATGCTATTTTCTACTATTCTTCCTCTGAGTATTCTTCTATTTCTGTAGTTATTGTTGAATTATGTAGCAGAATGGTATAGATCAGGCAGTGACATGCTATTTTCTACTATTCATCTTTTTCTGTAGTTATTGTTGAATTATGTAGCAGAATGGTGTAGACCAGGCAGTGACATGCTATTTTCTACTATTCTTCCTCTGAGTATTCTTCTTTTTCTGTAGTTATTGTTGAATTATGTAGCAGAATGGTGTAGAGCAGGCAGTGACATGCTATTTTCTACTATTCTTCCTCTGAGTATTCTTCTTTTTCTGTAGTTATTGTTGAATTATGTAGCAGAATGGTGTAGATCAGGCAGTGACATGCTATTTTCTACTATTCTACCTCTGAGTATTCTTCTTTTCCTGTAGTTTTTGTTGAATTATGTAGCAGAATGGTGTAGATCAGGCAGTGACATGCTATTTTCTACTATTCTTCCTCTGAGTATTCTTCATTTCCTGTAGTTATTGTTGAATTATGTAGCAGAATGGTGTAGATCAGGCAGTGACATGCTATTTTCTACTATTCTTCCACTGAGTATTCTTCTTTTCCTGTAGTTATTGTTGAATTATGTAGCAGAATGGTGTAGACCAGGCAGTGACATGCTATTTTCTACTATTCTTCCTCTGAGTATTCTTCTTTTCCTGTAGTTATTGTTGAATTATGTAGCAGAATGGTGTAGATCAGGCAGTGACATGCTATTTTCTACTATTCTTCCTCTGAGACGTAGACCAGATCTGATTACACATTCACACTCTCACGGCATTATCCCCCCTCCCCCCATGCAGATTGGTCTGCCAACACTGTGTGCAAAAAAAGTATATTTTTAAATTATGGTCACAATTTTGATCCACCATAACTACCTTATTCATATAGTCCACGTATGTGTTAAATAAGCTTAAACCCCATTTTCACTATCTTCAATATGATATAGCATATGCCATACCTAACTTTAGCATTAAGGCGGTACTGCTTAAAAGAGACCTTAGATCTACTCACTTTTACTTCAGCTCAAAATAGCTAGACTAGGTCTATTCTTTACCAAATTAAAACATTATGTGGAAGGCTTTTTCTATTTTTATATTTAAAAAAAATAAATTTTCTAGACTAATTATATTGTAGGTTCACTCAAAGGAACATTCAAATTTTTAAGTTTTAGGTAGTATTCTTACTACGGTGCTGGGGTCTATTTTTCTCTGTATGTCTCCCGTATTTAATGATAATTATAATTTTATTTAAATCAAAGAAACATATTAAGTCGATGTAGATAACAAGGAATAAGTTGTAAAAACTGAACCTGCTTTACCTGCCAGAGTTACAACAAATGAATTCAGAATTAGTATTATACAGATGAGGGGGTGTCCATTAGGGTGTTAAAGAAGTCCCTGTACGAAGGCGACAAATAATAGGGTGTTTCGAGGTTGTAAATTAAATATAAATTAAGCTTTACACAAACATACATTTTCATCAAACATTTTATTGAATATTTTCTCTTTTTATTAAAAAAAAAAATCCGTAGAATAACTATAATTGATATTACACCAATTAACAATTAGTTATTTGAGTTCAGATCAATATGCACTTACAAACCTCAATATATGCATTTGAAAATTATGCACTTAAAATATGCAACTTATCCCCAAATATATGCACTCAAATATGCACTTATACAAATTATATGCACTCAAATATGCGCTTATCCCAAATGTATGCACTTACCCCAAATATAAAGTTCAATAGGCAGCTATATTTATTGAATAGTGCTATGTAAAGTGCATTTCGAGGGTTTAAAATTCCTAAAAACCTGGCATTTGAAGGTTATGCAGGGGGCCAACCCTTACTCCCCTCTCCTTAAGTTCCTCGAGGAGAGCTACAGCCTTCGTCAGCTCTAAACTGCGAGTCTCCAGTTTTTCATTTATATTTGGAAGGTCCCCAAAATGAGCTTTAATATACCAATCTCTGAGGGACTTGGCGGTTGTTAAGGGCACTCTTTGCTTTTGGAATGGCTAAATTCTCCGAATCTTCGAAGCCCTCTAGGACCTTAATGTAATACTCTAATGCACTCCTAAATGCTCTTTTGTTTTAATAAACAAATATTAATCTTAGTCCAGTCAATGAAAGAAAAATTGCGAAAATAAATTGTAGTGTTGTTTTGATATTTAGCTGTTGTTTGAAAATGGAATAACAAAAATCCATCTTTGATCACAATTTCAACCAAGCAAATTTACTCTACTGCGGCTAAAAATGTTTAACTTAAAAAAATGTACATTACATTTAAACTGAAAAATCAATCACTTTTACTCATATTTGAGAGTATAAATAATTTTAATTTTTGTTATTTTAAAAAATTTTATGGAACCCAAATAAAAAATGTAGTCCTAAGCATAATCTTAGGCAGGACGGATACTTCTCGGCAAGATCTGCACCTAGTCGAGCTTCTCTCATTATCTTAGGCAGGACGGATACTTCTCGGCAAGATCTGCACCTAGTCGAGCTTCTCTCATTATCTTAGGCAGGACGGATACTTCTCGGCAAGATCTGCACCTAGTCGAGCTTCTCTCATTATCTTAGGCAGGACGGATACTTCTCGGCAAGATCTGCACCTAGTCGAGCTTCTCTCATTATCTTAGGCAGGACGGATACTTCTCGGCAAGATCTGCACCTAGTCGAGCTTCTCTCATTATCTTAGGCAGGACGGATACTTCTCGGCAAGATCTGCACCTAGTCGAGCTTCTCGAGTGTATGAGCAAGGTTTTCAGAATCAAACAACTCTAATCTCTAATTCCCAGAATTACAAACTTACCAGAAATAACTTAAGTTTTATTTTAAAAAATCTGAAATTCAACTGATTTTTTATTAATATAAAATCGTAAATAAATTAATTTTATTATAAAAAAGGTTTAGAACTAATTAAATTAAAGTCTGCAAAAAATTAACACAAATAAACTAATTAAATAAATAAAAACACATGTGATGATATTACACCCACAACTCCAAAATACTTGTTGCGTAATATTGCAAAATAAACGTCAGTTACAAACAGCTGATTCTTAATGCAAATACAAAATTTGTTTAATTTTAAACATGATCAGGGCCGATTTAACTATAGGGGCACGATGGGCACGTGCCCAGGGGCGCAAGAGGTTTAGGGCGCAACTCAAAAGGTTAGAGGGGGGAGGGGGGCACGGCTAAACTTTGCAAGGGCAAAAAATATAAATGGGAATATGTTTAAAGTAAACTAAATCTCCCTTATCCTAGAAAAGTCCAATGTTAATTATTATTTCCAGCTTTGTCTGAATTAATCTACACCAAAAATCTAATTTTACTGAGCTAATACTTTATAATATATGCTTTAACCCACTTAAGGCATCCCAAATAAGAGTAATATAAGTTTGCGACGGTTTCTGAGGTGAGATAAACTTTTGGGAGCTAAAAGCTAAAAAATAGGAGTGTTCTGAACGCATAATTTAATGCTCAACAACTTTATCTATGACATTTTTTACTTGGAATAACCATTTTTGAGTTACAAGCGTATAAAACTAAGCATAACACACTTTTCAGGCAAAATGGTAAAATTGGCCTATTTTTGACTGCCGATTCTGACCAAACCGCTGTACTAAATATAATGTTTAAAAATGAATTCGACACAGAATTTAATGTCCTTTTAATTTTTGAAGAACGCAGATTCTTTTCGATGCATTATGATGTTATAAGTGAAAAACTGAGAAAAGTGCCAAAAGTACGCCGTTTTTGGCTCCTAAAAGTTTAGCTCACCTCAGAAACCGTCGCAAACTTATATTACTCTTATTTGGGATGCCCTAAGTGGATTAAAACTATTTACAGCTTTTCTGAATTAATCGGAGGCACGGCTTTGTTTTGGTCTAATTTTACTGGGCTATATTTATTAAAAAATAAATTTATATTTTATATAAAATATGCCAAATATATTAGAATATACTGGGGGGGGGGGGGGGGGGGCGCATTGTGATGGGGTGCCCAGGGCGCAGTGAACGTCTAAAACGGGCCTGAACATGATCTTCCCTGTTACATTATTTTACTTAATTATTAATTTATTATTTCATTAAACAAATTTGTTTAAGTATATATATGTAGTCATTATCGGTGCCTTAATCTCATTACCAGTCTCTAAATATGGCAGTTGCACCTGTAAATATTTAATAACTCTAGTTCTATGACAAATAAATTAAATAATAAATACTCGACTTAGAGAGCATTAGTGTGAGGCTCAAGTCCTTATATCAGAAATTAAATCGGTCAACAGTAGATACCGTAAAAGCTTGAAGTCAAAAATAAAAAAAATAATAATAGCTCTATTTAAGATAGAACTGATAGAGGTTGGACAAAAGATCATAGGACCAAAGTTGTAGGTCTTTTAATATCAGCTACCACGCCATCTTTAATTTTTTAATGGGGCAAAAAAATGTTTTTTTAACTTTTTGGATTTTTCTAGTCAGTTTGGGCCAATTTCCGACCAAACACCAAAAACCTGGGAGTCTCTCGATGGTCTAGTCTACAAGTACCCAAACATTTTGATAAGCCAGTCTGTGGGTTTGGTCACTTACATATACTAAGACAACTTATTTTTTTTAACTTTTTTTCTTTTAAAAAATTATAAATAACTTTGGTTCTGTTTGCACAGAAAAATAAAAATGTTTGCGCTCACCTCTAAAAAAAAAAAAAAAAAATAGACTGCCAATTAGTGTAGCACATAGCTTCCTCGCATCCTATCATGTACTTTATTGTTATATTAACATTAAAGTTTTATTACTTTATTGTTATATTGTTTATTGTGTAAGAACAATTAACATTTTTTAGCGATCTTTAACACTTTATAGCGGTGTCGCTGTAGGTTTTACTAAAAAATTGTATTTGAAAAAAATGTTCGTCTCATTGAATAGATAAGGTTTAATTTTTTTTCCCCGACCGAAAATTCCTATTTTTATTTCCTATTTTTATTTTTTATTTTTTTTCCCTATTTTTTTTCCTATTTTATTTGAAGTTCACGTTTACGCGAGCGTTGCGCGTGAACGCTTGAACGGATAACGTTGTCCAACGAACTCGACCTGAGCATTGGTAAAATAAACATTTCTACTAAATTTCATCAAAATCGGGCAACATTTACTCAAGTTATAGTCGCACGTTTCACGATTCGCGGACACACAGACCGACAGACAGACAGACAGACATACACGGAACCAAAAATGTTCCCTGATGTCTGAAACGGATTTCTGTCTTGGAATTTTTAAAATCGGAGGCATAAAACTTTTTTGTTCTCAAAAGTGAACACAATGCTTCCGTTACCTCGGAAGCAAAATAAAAATAAATAAATAAAGTAATAAAAATTGATTTTGTTTAGCCAGTCGGATGCACAAAGAAGTTTAAACCTGATTCGGTTTTTGGAATGTATGAAATGAAGAAGTATCCAAAACTTTTTAAAAGTCTATCATTTTAATAATCGTTTTTCACATTGAAAATAAAAAGCACAGTTTCTTTTTTTTAAGAAAGAAGAAAAAGTATAAAAGTACATTTTATTATTTCAGAATAAAAATATTGTTTAGTTAAAATTTTCCAATGTAGTTGTCACAATTATAAAGAATAAAATGCAGAAAGATGTTTGTTATTATGATGAAAAGTGTGGAAGATATAACGTTAATAGTGAGTGCCAAAAGTCATAGAAAAATGTTAAAATGTTAAATGTTAAATGAATCCTTTTTTTTCTAACTACCTTGGATTTACAGCAGATACTTTTTTATATAATAAAATATAATAAAATTAATTAATTAATTTTAATTAAAAATGAAATGGTCAAATGAGGTTCACCTCATGCGTAGTGGTTAAAGTAACTCTTACTAATTAATATATAAAAAAAAAATTCTTAATACATTTTTTTTTATTCTCAAAGAGATAAAAGATAACTTGTTTAAATTTTTTAAATTAAATTCTTTCATGTAAAATTTTACATACGTTAATACTTTCTTTAAATTTTTTAGAACCATGTGGTTTTCTAACATAACTTTCTTAATAAAATTTTTATAATAATTCTTTTTTTTTAAATTTTCTTCTTGTAGAAAGGTAGAGCTGAAGTGCTCTCAAATAATCTTTAGTGAGAAACGAATTCAAGTATCGTCTGCTCCTCCCTTGTGAAGAAATTTCACCTTTGTGAAACCACAGCTAACTACGTATCCAAGCTACGGTCCAGGCCCGCTACGCAACTAAGGCCCTTAACATAAAAATTAACTTAATAGCCAACTGCTAATTACATTTTAATTTAATTACTTTCAAACGATATCAGATAGCAACTTACGTTTCAACGGCAACAGCAAATCTTCCATAGAAGAGAAAAATGAATTTAAATTAATTACTTCATTAACATAGCACTTGCCAAAAAATGGCTCGTATGCCAAATGGCTGACATACGAATTTACATCTGTCGATGGCTGACATCATACTACGTAGACTGGCAATGAAGACTCACACCTCATTTAGTATGCAAATTGCTTATATAGTGATCCTAATCTCTAAAATCATAACTGCTATCATGATATTAACAAATTAATTTTTTTAATTACAAGTTACCCTAACTTTCTGATATAAATCTACGGATTCAAATAGTGAAAAGTTTTACAATAGTTTAATTTAAATAACATGGACATATAACATAATATTCTTCATTTAAAGTTTTATATAAGTGTCTGAAGAAGCAACTTGAACATCATTGAAACTTCAACTTGAACATTGGACCAATAACCTAATAAAACCTATCAGAAAAAATTACGTGAGTTAATTAATTAACATATAATGTTTAAAAAATTGTATCATTTTCTGTTATATTCACAATAAAGTTTTATATTCAAATCAAATTACTACATTTGTAGATAATTAATATTCTCACAAGTCATCTATATTAAAATCAGTACATAAATATGTAGTATCTCAGAGCTTATAATCTGGGATACTGCAGTACATTTAAAAAAAAAAGCAAACCTAAGAAAAGGGAAATTCTTGATAGAGGCGAAGAATTGTATAATAAGATGTACTACTTAAGAACCTCCTCCTTATATGTCTTCTACCATCTCTATTCTAAACATTCATTTTTATCTTTTAATATTTTTTTAGGTCCAGCTAATGGAAGTGTGACAATTCATATTGACTCAGGACATAAGAAACTAAAGCCATTTCAATGTGCCAACTACCGATACACAAGCAACCAGAAGATGTCACTCAAGAATCATATTGACTCAAGAAAAATATTAATGATATTTCAGTGCCATCTCTGTGACTATAACACTATCATAAGGGGTAATCTAAAACTACACATTGACTCGGTACATAAGAAAATAAAGCCATTTCAATGCCCGCACTGTGACTATAAAACCAACAGGAATAATTATCTAAAAATTCACATTGACTCGGTACATAAGCAAATATGGGCATTTCAATGCCCCCACTGTGACTATAAAACCAACTGGAATAATAATCTAAAAATACACATTGACTCAGTTCATAAGCAAATATGGGCATTTCAATGCCCCCACTGTGACTTAAAAACCAACTGGAATGGTAGTCTGAAAAGTCATATTGACTTGGTACATAAGAAAATCAAGGCATATCAATGCCCCCACTGTGACTATAAAACCAACAGGAACAGTCGTCTAAAAATGCATGTTGACTTGGCACATAAGAAAGTAAAGACATTTCAATGCCCGCACTGTGACTATAAAACAAACGGGAATAATTGTTTAAAACTTCACATTGACTCAGAACATATGAAAAAAGCAATTCCGGGCCCTGATTGGGACCATAATTACTCATTCCATTTGGATGAGTTTTTTGAAAATTTACATTGACTTGGTACATAAGAAGAGTGGTATTCCGGGCCCTGATTGGGACCATAATTACTTGTAAAGTAGTATGTAACTTAACATTGATTTGGTACATAAGAAGAGTGGTATTCCAGGCCCTGATTGGGACCATAATTACTTGTAAAGTAGTATGTAACTTAACATTGATTTGGTACATAAGAAGAGTGGTATTCCGGGCCCTGATTGGGACCATAATTACTTGTAAAGTAGTGTGTAACTTAACATTGATTTGGTACATAAGAAGAGTGGTATTCCGGGCCCTGATTGGGACCATAATTACTTGTAAAGTAGTATGTAACTTAACATTGATTTGGTACATAAGAAGAGTGGTACTCCGGGCCCTGATTGTAAGTAGTAAGTAGTAGTATATAATATTTTGCCCTCTATAGGGGGGCAAAAATGGCAAAATATCCCTCCAAAAATAGTAAAAAAATAACATCATTATAAAATCTAAACTGTTTGGAATAAATTAATGGAACTTGAGGGATCTTTACCATGTAAAGGGAAGTGAGTATTCATCAACTCGCGTACTAGGAGCAACCACATAAATTGCTCCTGGAATTTTTATACCTTTGCCCAATATCAGGGGACAAAATATTGGAGATATTAAAAAAGTAAAATTATACTATATTTCGCTGTAGAATCCATATATGCTATCAAATATATACACTCCAATTTGAAATTTTGAAGTTGGATGGCCTAGGGGAAAAAATGAGCGGTTGCCCCTACTCCACAATTGCATAAAAACGGGTCCCCCAAGTTTCATTAATTTATCTCCAACCATTCAAAAATTAAGAGGGAAAAATTTAAAAAAAAAAGTGGACTTTTGGACCACCCTGTTTATAAATTATGTATTGAATGATTCTTGTTTTATTGATTTTAAATATATTTATTGTATACACAATAATGTACATATATTATGGTGTTACCATATTGGTACATTAAAATTAATTTATAAATTCAATTTTTTGGTAGTATTCATACTACGGAAAGTTTAAATTTTAATTTAAATCAAATTCAGATCAAACCCAGTGTTAATAATAATTATAATTTGATTTAAATTATAATTAATTTATAGTAATTAAATTATACGTAATTTCATTAATAGAAGGTACCTTTTGGTTTATGATTTAGAGTGAGAAACATTGCAGTCAGCTGTTTAATAAAATGATGTAATCATGTGCAATAATTAAAAGCTTGTATTGTATGATGTCACACAATGTATTAGGGTGTTTAAAATAGTGTAAAGAAGTCCCTGTACGGCAGTGCCAATTAATAAGGTGTCTCTGGGGGTTATAAAATTAATTAATAACGAATCCCGAACTTAAACGAACTTTACACATACGTGAAATTTTCATTAAAATTTTATTAAATAATTTCTTTTAAAATAATAACAGGAAGAATAACTAATTGATACACCAAAATTCAATTAGTTATTAGCATTAGGACTTATCTTAATTTAAGTTTGAATATTTAAGCTTTTTAGAAAACACTTAAGTTCAAATTACATATACTTATATTCTTTAATAAATTTATTTATTGTTATAAAATGTCTGGTGTTTAATGAATCCTTTACAACCTTTTCCTACTAATTGGAGAACTAAATGGTAATCATACTGTGCTTCACACAAAATCACATAAAAAAATTTCAAACACGAGGTTCTATCCTCTAATCCTAGCTATACACTTTTAATAATTTAACTCTATAAATTTCTGAAATTAAGCTACAGTAGAGCGTCGATTATCCAAACGTTCAATTATCCGAACTGGCTTCATGGAAAAAAAAAAAAAAAAATCAAAAGCCACCGCTTAATTAATTCCTAGAATGAGCGGTGTTAGTCGTATAAAGGGATACCAGATTTCGACATTTCGATGAATTCACTTTGACGGGGGCACACATAAACATTTGTTTACTAAAAACTATCTTTTGTTTGTCTATGTAATTTGTGGAATCATTTAGAGCATTTTTCGACAGAACAAATGGAAATTATTACGTGGCTGAAGAAAGGTGAAACGGGTCAGGCATTAGCTGTCAATTTCGGTGCTGGTAAATCAACGATTACGGGAATAAACAAATAAATCTGACTCAATCAGTAGGTATGCATATAATCTAGACTTCATAGTATGTAAAACTACGAAAAAAACGAAATCCGAATTGTTGAAAGATGCTGCATTCACTTGGTTTTTTGCATAGAAAGGTCCTCTGGACCGCATATTGTGTGAAAAAGCAGTGTAATTAAACATGAAGCTTGGTGGTGACCCTTCATTCATCGCCAGTTCTGGGTGGCTGACAAATTTAAAATTACAACATGGGATTCGGCAAATCGAGATTCTTGGTGAAAAATTAAGTAAGAAAAAAGTAAATAAAAGTAAGCAGAGGAGTATTAATACTTTCTTTATGCCAAATTAAACTTAGGTGATACAACTTGCTTTCTTTTTTTTTTCACTATCTACTAGATAAATAAAACAGAGGTATTTGCATAAACGTGGTTGATTATTTTTACATCTTCCCCTTTAATTTTTTTCATTTTTTAGTGAATTTCGATTATCCGAATTTTTGATTATCCGAACCACCCCAAAAAACATTAGTTCGGATAATCGACGCTCTACTGTATATTTCCTTGTGACTTGAGGTGCCTTAATATAATGAGTATTTGGTACTTGCGATTCTGATGGTTAAGCTGAGATGTTGTAGTGTAGCTTGTCGCTTGTGGAAGAGCATGGTAGGTGGTGGATATTTAATGATGAGAGTTTGGTAGATATGATAATCACTAGGCTTACGCCTCCGTGTACAAACGCGGCCCTTACGTTAGAGGAAGGGAGTGAGAAAAGATGCGATACTAGCGCTAGGTATCGCTCTTCCACCGCTTACCGCCACCAACGCCAGTTGTGTTAAGACAGAGTGGCGAAACGACGTCTCACGCAGCTCAAGGCCACCCCGCTTCAACCCGCCACCGCTAAAACCAACTACCAACTCACCATTCCTCAGGTAAGTCTAGTAATTATAGTTTTCTTACAAATTTCTTAATCACTAGATATACCACCCCCCCCCCCCCCCCCCCCCGCTAAGATACAGTCCACAACCCCCCCTCATTCTCTATTCTCCAAACCCAAACCAGCTCCGCCTAGTGGTAGGATTAAATGGTCCATATTACTTGGCCATAATTCTCCACCATATTTTGGTCCTTTGACGGCGGATCTATATTTTAATCTATTCCATAGTTTACCGCATCAAAAATGGTGAATTAGTTCGTTAATTGAATTTTATTTCCGCTTTTCCATTGGTGTGAGTGAGTTGAGAGTTTTCTTTGTTCCGCTAGCTTATGGTTTTAGTTTTATCTCCCATTTATAGTTAATCCTTATCTCTCCAGCTTACCATAGGGTCAGATTATCTCATTGTTATTTATTTCTTATCGCTTACCTAGTCCAGGTGTATTTTTTTATTATCTCCGAGAGATAGAAAGTCATCTTCATTTAATATTATTTTTTCATTTGTTTATATTCCGTGAATGACCTATTATTATTAAGCCGCGTCAACACCGGACGCGCATTCGCAAACAGGGTTTGCAAACGTTTGCAAACAACCACAAACACGACGTCCACACCGGACGCGCATTCTTGACAAACAGGTGTTTGCAAACGTTTGTCCTTGTTCCCAGTTATTTTTCATTATTTTCTTGTACACTATATCATTAAGTACTAAATAAAACTATATTGCACTTGCATTAACTTTGTAATATGGTTCTATCAAAACGCGGTATAAGCGCCGGCTTATTTATTATCATTATGACTAGAGAGGTTGGTATAAAGTTACACAACAATATTGTCACCACAATTTTTATCACACATAAACTCACAAACGCGTTTCGACAAATAACATCATCTTCAGTGTGTGTTAACTTAGTAAGGGTTAATTCTGTACTAAGCTAACTATTTTACAAACATGTATTATAAACTAACAGTACAAGGTGGGGGTGGACTAGGGTCATGTGGGTAGAGGGATTACTACGAAAGGAACGAGGTAAGGGATATGGAGTTGAGATCTAATTCGGAAAAACAATTAAAGGTAAAAGGTTCAGGTAACATTTGGTTTTTCAACTGCTAAAATAATACTTTCTTATATGCTATGACTAAAATATCTTACAACTACTACATTATTTAAAAAAATATATTTTTTATAGGTTTTACAAGAGCAGAGTTGTTAAGATTTGATTTTTCATTAAAACATGCTATACTTGTGTCTTGGATAGCTCTTTGAATTTCTAAGTTTTCTAAGAGGTCCAATTTCTTATTTTTTTGGCACGAGTGAAGAAGTTCATAATTATTAACATCAAATATATGATCGGTTTCTAGAACATGGTTGGCAAAACTAGATACGTTAACATGTTTTTGGTGTCTGTCATTTGATATTTTCTGCCATGATTTATAGTGCTCTGCAATGCGTGTACCTATTTTCCTACCGGATTGTCCTACGTATACACCTTTACAGGACGCGCATATCAGTTTGTAGACTCCACATTTATCTTTAGTTTTGATTGGTTGTTTGACTGTGCCGAGAATGGTGCTTAGTTGTGTGTACGGTTTGTAACTGACTCTAAGTTCGTTTTTATTTTGTAAAATTTGTCCTACTTGTTCTGACAGCTTCCCCATGTATGGTAAGCTAATCCAGGGTTTAGGGCTTTGTTCTAATGGTTCTAAGTTGGTAATTATATTTATTGCTAATTTTTCTTGTTTCTTATTTATCATTTTTATGTTGTATCCATTATTTATGGCTATTGTCTTTATTGTATAGATTTCGTTTTGAAGGTCTATATCATCCATGGGAGTGGTAAGAGCTCGGTGAATCATACTGTGAAAAGCGGCCATTTTATGTTTATATAGGGTGTTTGATTGGTTGTGGATTATTATATCTGTGTAGGTGGTTTTTCGATAAATTTTGAATTTGTGTTTGTTATTTTGCTTCTTTATTGTCAGATCAAGAAAGTTGATTGCATTATCCTGTTCTATTTCTATTGTAAATTTTATGTTGTTATGTATTGTGGTGTGCCCTTATATCATGTACGTCGGGTAGCTCAAAAAAATAATTAAATTAATTTCATAAAAAAAAAGGTGAAGTCATTAATAAAACTTTCATATAACTTTTCTTATTCTTGTATTTAATTTGCATTAGGCTTTATTTTATTTTTTTTATATAGTTAAATACAGTAAATGTGGTTCTTAAAACACTAAAAAAAATATCCATGTAAAATAAAATATCAAATATCAAATTATTGAAGGTTAAATGAATCCTTTTACATTTCCCTAACTACCTTGGATTTACAGTAGATACTTTAGATTTAATAAATGGAAAATCCTTAAATTAATTCATTAATTTTTTAATTAAAAAATGAAATAGTCATAATGAGGTTCAACTCATGCGTAATGGTCTAAGTACGTTTTACTATAAAAAAAATTTAATAATAATTTTTTTTTTTTTATTCTCAAAGAGAGAAAATGAAAACTTGTTTAAATTTTAAAATAACTTCATTCATGTAAAAACTTTACATTCGTTAATGCTTTCTTTAAACTCTAATAACCATGTGGTTTTTTAAATATAATTTTCTTAATAAAAATTTTTATAATTTTTCTTCTGTAGAAAAAGTGGAGCTGAGGTGCTCTCAAATCTTAAGTGAGATACAAATTCAAGTATCAACTGCTTGTCCCTTGAGAAGAAATTTCACCTTTGTGAAATCACAGCTAACTACGCATCCAAGCTACGTTGCAACCCACGCTACGCAATTAAGCAACTAAGCAACTAAGGCCCTAAACATAAAAATTAACTTATTAGCCAACTGCTAATTACATTTTAATTTAATTATTTTCAAACGATATCAGATAGCAACTTACGTTTCAACAGCAACAGCAAATCTTCCATAGAAGAGAAAAATGAATTTAAATTAATTACTTATACAAAGCACTTGCCCAAAATGGCTGACATACGAATTTTACATCTGTCGATGGGTGACATCATACTACGTTGGCTGGCGCTCAAGATCACACCTCATTTAGTGCGCGAATTGCTTATATAGTGATCCTAATCTCCAAGATCATAACTGCTATCATGATATTTACAATTTAATTTTTTTTTTTATCACAAGTTACCCTAACTCTCTGATAAAAATCTAAGGATTCAAACAGTGAAAAGTTTTACAATGGTTTAATTTAAATAACATGGACATATAACATAAAATTCCTCATTTAAAGTTTTTATATAAGTGCCTGAAGAAGCAACTTGAACATCATTGAAACTTCAACTCGACATTGGACTAATAACCTAATAAAACCTATTAGAAAAAATTACGTGAGTTAATTAATTAACATATAATGTTTAAAATTTGTATAATTTTCCGTTATATTCATAATAAAGTTCTATATAAAATCAAATTACTACATTTTGTAAATAATTAATATTCTCACAAGTCATCCATATTAAAATCAGAATATAATTATGTAGGATTTCAGTACACATATTCTGAGATGCTGCAGTATATTATTAATGAATTCTAAAAACTGGTCTAATTGTCTATTTGTACCTACCCATAAACATAATACATCGTCTACATATCTGTGCCAGTATATTATATTTTTGGTTAATGCATTGTTGGATTTGAATATTTGATCTTCTATATGGTTCATGAACAAGTCGGCTAGAAGTGGACTTAGCGGCGATCCCATAGCTAGGCCTGTCTCGGATTTATAAAACTTGTCATAAAAACCAGGTAGTTTTGGTCTAGTGTCACATTGATGAGGGATTCGAGTTCATCTTTTTGGAAAATATCTAATTTGGATTTTGTTATAAGTGATCTGAGTAGTTCTTTGCATTGGTCTGTTGGTACATTAGTGAATAAGTTAGTGACATCGAAAGAGACTAGTTTGGCGTTAGAAGGTATGTTTATATCTTTTATTTTGTTGATTAATTCCATAGAGTTTTTAATAGTGTAATTTAATTTGATGGGGAGGTTATATTTAATAGTGTGATTCAATTGTTTTGCTAGTTAGGGACGTGTGGTTTGTGGATTTTAGGGTATCCAGTTAATCTAGGTGGGGTGGGGTTCATAATTTTGAGTTTATTAATAGTTTCCGGTTTAAATATTTGCTTACTTTTTTCTACTGTTTGTTTTATTTTGTTATGGTACTTAATGGTTGGATCTTTCTTTAGCTGAATGAAGTTATTACCTGTTAAGAATTTTTCAACTTTATCTATATATTCATCTTTATGTAGTAGGACGGTTGAATTGCCTTTATCTGCTTTAATTGCTACAATATTATTGTCATTGAGAGTATTCCTTAATTGTTTAAATTCAGAGATATTCTTTTTTTGCCGGTTGTTATTATTGAATGTTTGTAGGATCTTTAAAATTTCCAATCTTGCGATTTGTGTATTAACATTTGTGTCTAGTTTGTCAAGGGCAAGTTCACTATTTACAGCTAGTATCTCTAAATCTTTCCTTTTCAAGTTGTAATGTGGGCTATGTTTAAGACCTTTTGCTAATAATTTGATTTCTTTTTCATTTAAAATTAGATAACTAAGATTGACCACTCTGTCAGCCAATGTGTTAGTGCCTCCTTCGTTGTTACTAGTGTTAATGATATGATTGTATTCATTATTATTTCTATTATCTCCATTAATCCTATTATAACTTGTACTAACTGAATTATCTTTTGAATTTGAATAATGACTAGAACTAGGGTTATTAATTTCTAAGTTTAACCTATTGTTATTAGTATTTATGTTATTTTTATTGCTAGAGGTCGACCAAGAAGTCATGGAAATGTGAATGTGAGGAGTGCGCTAGTGTTGTCATGTACAGTCAGTTTTTGATATAATAGACCACGGTCGAAAAACACAGTGTTGTTCTTTTGTTATTAATAATTTTATTTTTGATAACTTCTATATTTTTTTAATATTTTATGCAAAAGGCAACACTGTACCTGATAAGAAATCACTAATAATGTACGATAATATCTTTATATTATTATTCATAATACTATTCTTTCAATTTAAATCGATTTCCTCTTTCATAATCTATTATTTCTTCCTCTTTATTTCTGAGTTATTTGGATTTAGGACAGGTGTGACTATAATTCGTATTGTATAAAAATAAACAAAACAGGAAACCTAACAGATTGGAAACCTTCTTGTTGTTGTTATTCGTGAGATTTGACGTAACTGCGCATGTCATACAAACTAGAAATGGGTATTGTCTTAGCACCCGACTGTACTGACTTCGGCACTACTCGGAAGTTCCGATTTTAAACGAAGTTAAGCTTTCCGTTTCTCCCGTGTTCATGATCATAGACTAGAGATTTAAATAGACCCGCCACTTCAATAAGTTTTGGGGGCGGAGCTAAATCGAAGCGATCTTACCGACATCTAGCGCTGTTGTGGAGGAACTAAAATTTTAAAAAACCAGCCTGGTAGTTCCAGGAGCTACCGCTAGATGCCAATAGTTGATAGTTGTATAATGTCTCCCCTTTTTTTTATTGTCTCTGTCACCAACTCATTATTTTTTAAGAAATTATTTATTTGATATAATTTTTAATAATTGTTAAATAGCCTCAAATATGGTTTATCCAATAATAATGAACTAGATTTAAGGCTATTTAATAATTAGATATCATATAAAATAATTCATTTCATAAAAAAATAATGAGTTGAGGACAGACACAATAAAAAAAATCAGAATATTTTTTAGTTAAAAATCTTATAAGATACCAAGCACTTATTTGTATTTGAGCCTAATCTCACCGTACTGACACAACCTGAGCAGCGTTAATTTACTATCACTCCATAGTAACTTGTTTTGTTGCTACCTAGTTATAGCCTTGCATAAAATTATTTACTTATTAATCCTTACCCTGCTTCACTCTATTTGCTACATGTAAACTAATACATTTAGGGATGGAAATATCTTTTACAAAATAATATAAATACAGAATACATTAAAAAAAACTATCTATATTAATAATTACATTTTTGTATCAAATTTTACAAATTAGTAACAATAATACACATTTAAAACGTTATTTAACAATTTTTCCACAAACATACATAATTCATTATTAAAATTTGTATAATTTTACATAATGTACTCGTATTTGTTTACATTTTAGTTACGATTTAAAAAACAGTTTATACTCTTGTTAAAATTAGTATTAATTTTAGACAGCACAGGGAAATTGAAAAAAGCTAATGAGAGCACTTGGCCAACTAGGGAACCCTTTCCCACGTGCTTTCTTTTTTCCTCATTTTGTTTGGCGAATCTGACTGTTAAAAGTTAATTATAATTGTAAAAAGAGTAGTATAAAAATATTAATTAAATTTTTACTTTTACTTTATACAGCTTCTGCTATAATGTTTTGAACTTAATACTACTTCACAAAATTTTACTTTATTTCCATTTTTTAATACTTTTTTTTTAACTATTGCCTTTTTTCAAAATGTAACAGAACAAATTTTCGTTTTACATGCTAATAAAATCATGAAAGTCAGACTTTAATTTTCCTGATTTTTTATTTAAAGTATCTTTGAATCAAAAATATATCATTACGTCCCTGAGGCGTAGTGTACTCTGACAAAAGGCAAATATCTCAGGTGAAAAGCATATTAAGGGCTAAACCTTTATAGTTTGGGAAGGTCGAATACTTGTTATAGCATAATCTGATCGCACTATAAAGTGCAATGCATAACTACAAAGCAGAATCAAATCGTTTAAGTTTACACAACTCAGAGACGTACGTGTTGTTATTAAGTCAGGCTTACATACAATTTCTATGCACATACTTTACATACTTTTTCTATGCATGATATATTACATTCTACATTATAGTAGAAGTGTATCTACTATGTTTCTTATATGTTGTGGCTTTGTGATGGATTGAGTCCATTTCAGGGACACATATATCTTTACCACTTAAAAATTATTTACACTATCACACCATACGTGAATAAAGCATCTTTACAAGAAGTTTAATAAACTTTCTTTATACTCAAGGAGATGTACCTAGCATAAGAAGTTCTACGCAGTTTCCTTTGCTTCTTTGGGCAGATCATCTCCAGATGCTGTAACATAAAAGAAAAACACAAATCAATTAATAAAGAATATAATTTATTGGAGAAAAACAAAATTTCATGCACGGCATTAGACTGAAGTATTATTTATTAAACTATGTTTAATAAAAAACTGTTAAATCTACAGATAAAGAACTGCAATTGAGTAACTCAAAATGATTGTTTCTCAATTATCAGACAAAAGTGCAAGATAAGAAAATATTAAAAAACTAGAGAAATTAAAGGTACAAAAGCTAGAAGTTTAATGAAGATATTAAAGGAATATTTAATGTGTAGGTACATTGCATCTTGATCTATCCTTTCCCTTTTCCCAAAAGAATTAGGCCAGGTAATTACCTAGGAACCTGGCAGTGACCCCCAAATAATCCTAACGCATATTATTTTCCTATTTAAACAAGAGTAAGTTAAATACATACTTAGAGATAAAGTTAGACTTAAGAACCTTATTCCAATAAGTAAGAACACGACTTCAAGGCTTCTCAATCCCTTTTTAGAATTTAAATCAAGTAAATTGTGAAACAACTTTAAATCTAATCTCTAAAATAGTACTTCATGCATCAAAAGTATAATATTGTACACAGTTTATACTTACTTTTCAACTTTTCTAATCCTCTTCTTCCAAAAACACTTAAACTCAGAAGATTATGATGCCAATGCTTTTTTTAACTCTTACAACGAAAAATCTGAATAATAAGAACACACTATCGAACAAATTTTTATTATCGAGTTCTATTGAAGGTAATCCAATCGAGTTCTATTTTGTAGGTAATCCAAACTAAATTTGTGCCTAAAAAATA
The DNA here is from genome assembly GCA_951217055.1 of Gerris lacustris. Lineage (NCBI taxonomy): Eukaryota > Metazoa > Arthropoda > Insecta > Hemiptera > Gerridae > Gerris > Gerris lacustris. Next base: position 2,269,306 of record OX578278.1, on the reverse strand, counting down.
GTTAATAATCAAAGTAATAATGTCTTAACAATATTTACTAATATAACACGTTAAAAAAAATAAAAAATGACTATTTATTAGTACTTATAATCATAAAATAACATCTATTTATGCTAAAAAAAAGTGATTGGAAATGTTATAATCAACTCATGTGTTGTTTTGTTTACTTTTTAAAAAAAGATAACCTAAAAGCTCAAGATTTTTTTTTTTTTTCATGACTAGTGCTGCGATCTCGCGCTGTTGTGGCGAACTAAATCTTCAAAAATTCCACTTTTGATATCCCCTCGGATTTTCTATTGGGAGACACCCCCCTGTTCATGATTTCTTGGTCGACCTCTAATTGTTTTATTGTTATAGTTAATATTTACTTGATTATTTATGTTACTATTTACATGAATTGTGTTATTTATTATGTTATTGTCATTTAACTTACTTTGAAAACTATTGATATGGCCAATATCTCTATTGTCTAAGTTCCAAGTATTTTGTATGTCGTTGTTGTTATTTATAGATAATACACTGTTTGCATCATTATCATGTTCATAATTAATTGGATTTATTATGTCATTTGTTTCATGTTTATTTTCATTATTATTATTATAAGTGTTCAAAGAGCTAATAATCTTTACAATATTATCGTCTAAAGTCTAAATGGTTACTACTTCTAGGTTCTAAATCTATTTGTGACAGTACTTGAGTTAGTTGGTCTTGTAGGTGTTGGTGGCTTAACTTGTGCTTCTGGTGGATTGTTAAAGCTTGTGTGAATGTTGTCCTCTGTTTCTCCCGGTAGGTTAGTATCTGTTATGGTCCTTCCGGTGTGTCTCTGGTGTCCTATGTGGTCGGTGGTCCTGTTGTAGATTGGCTGGTGATTTTCTCTGATGAGATTCTTCAATTTGTTCCTCTGTCGTTTATCTTTCTCTCTTCCTACTTCTTCGGTTTTCGATTTAATGTCATCCATCAACCAGTCCAACTCTACAGGGTGCAGCATACTACTGAGTGTTGAATGACCTATAAGCTGTTGAACGGGACTAAAACTGCAAAGAAAAAAAAAAAAAAAAAAAAAAAAAAAAAAAAAAAAAAAACTACTGAGTGTTTTGTGAATCACATAAATGTAATTTGAGAGGCTATCACGAACACTATACCATTTACGCTCTTCTTCTTGAATCCACCTTCTTTTAGCTGTTAAGATGGCCCTCTTCGCTGACTCCGGTGTGTTGTCACAGCGAATTTTAGTGTACATCGGATAGAGTTTTTTAGATAGACACTCCGTATTGAAAAAAATCTCACTCCTATAAAAAAAATATATTTTTTTAAATAATGTAGTAGTTGTAAGATATTTTAGTCATAGCATATAAGAAAGTATTATTTTAGCAGTTGAAAAACCAAATGTTACCTGAACCTTTTACCTTTAATTGTTTTTCCGACTTAGATCTCAACTCCATATCCCTTACCTCGTTCCTTTCGTAGTAATCCCCCTACCCACATGACCCTAGTCCACCCCCACCTTGTACTGTTAGTTTATAATACATGTTTGTAAAATAGTTAGCTTAGTACAGAATTAACCCTCACTAAGTTAACACACACTGAAGATGATGTTATTTGTCGAAACGCGTCTGTGAGTTTATGTGTAATAAAAATTGTGGTGACAATATTGTTGTGTAACTTTATACCAACCTCTCTAGTCATAATTATGAAGTGGTACCACAAAATCTCAGTCAAAACAACTAATTACATTCTTCTTACTTTTGAATTATACATGTTTACATTATATAATTTTCATTACTTCAATTTCATATAGGTACTGTTTTACTGAACTGATTTTATTGAGTAAAAAAACCCCAATAATTTTATGTTATATTTACAATTTTATGTATTTCGAAAAAAAAAAGAAAGAAACTTCCTTTTACATATGCTTCCATTTTAAAAATACATTTCTATAATATGTGATAGTTAGTACATTTCTATAAATAATATTGCTCCAATTATGGAGGGTGTTTCAGGTTAATCTGAAAAAATTAAATGGGGGTTAGGAGACCTCAACCTCAAATGGGGAAAAAAGTCTTTTATCTACGATTGTAACGAAATATAAACATTGTATCTCTGTTTAGATGCGAAGAAAGTGATTCTTTACGTATTTGTATTTACTGCGCATGCGCGTCTCATAATTCTGAAGAATTCTTCATCTTTACGCACGATTAGCAGGTTTGTTTACATTTAGCAAAATTTGATGGTTTTTTAATAAAAGTAACTGCTTATATCGAGTTTTTTGTGAAAATCAATGAGTGATTTAAGTGATTATGACGAAAATGAGGAGAATAATATGCCTCCCGAAATAATTAATTCGGCACAAAATACAACTAATGAATTAATGTCATCTTTATCAAAAGAGAAATACGAACTTACATACAGGAAGTTTGTTATTTTTTTCTGTATTTATTATTAAAATCTAACAATCGTAGATAAAGTACGGTACGCAACTCGTGCGAAAACGGCATTTTGCATTGCTCGTGTGGTTTTACTACCCTCGCTGTCGCTCGGGTGCAAACTCCACACTCGCATGCAAAATGCTACTTTCCGCACTCGACGTGTAATGTACTATTGGCAGCTGAGATAGGGCTGGAAGAGTGAAAACATTAATAAACAATATAATGAAGTGAGACATTTAGCAGTCCTTATTGAGTAATGTTTAACTCTAATAGTATTATGTTATATTTATTTATAAAAATTGTGATGAACTATCTTTTAAGATGGTTCAAAAATAAAATGGCGCTTATGAGACCTAAATGAGGGTAGTAGTAGTAGTAGTAGTAAGGGGGCGGGGAGGCCAAAGCCTGGCAACTAGACCGCATTCGGGTCCTTTTTGCCAACCCCTGACTTCACCTATCGAACCACCACAGAATCTCCCTCAAATCTCCTTGTTTGGGTCACAAAGGAGAGAATGTCTTGCCACTTTAGTGTGACCAGTTCCTCTTCCTTTATTTCCCCTGCTCCTAATAAGTAAAAGCGCAGTCTGCCATATCCTTCACATACTCCCACAAAGTGGAAGGCTGTCTCCTCTTCAAGCCCACACAATGGGCATGTGGGGTCGTCTTCAATCTTCAGTAGTGCCAGATGTCTTCTGAGCTGGCAATGCCCTGTCAAGACTCCAACCATATTTCTTAGATTGGGTCTACCTAATCCCATAAGCCACTTGGTTTTCCCTTTGTCTAGATCAGGCAGTAGCATTTTTGTCTGCCTACAGCCATCCGTTCCTCTCCATGCCCTCCTTGCTTCTTCCCAGATCCACGCATTGATGGCTGACCTCGCCTGTCCTCTAGACCAATCAATGGCGGGTTCCGGTCCACAGAATGGCATGGAGGCTCCTTTCTTGGCTACCTCATCTGCCTTCTCGTTCCCAGGGATCCCTGTGTGCCCTGGGACCCAAAGCAGTGTGACCTCTTTCCTTTCTGCGAGCAGTTCTAATGCCTCTTGACACTCCTTAACAAGTGCTGACTCTACACTCGGGTTGCAGAGTGCTTGGAGTGCTGCCTGGCTATCTGAGCATATAGCTACCTTCGTTGATGTTGCATCTTTCACCTCAGGTTTCCTGGCCACCTCTAAGATGGCGTAAATTTCTGCCTGGAAGACTGTGGTGAGAGTACCTAGGGGGAAACTCTCTTGGGTGCCGGACCTTTCTAGGTACAGTCCCGCCCCTGACATTCCTTTTTCATTCTTAGAGCCATCAGTATATGCCACTAGAGTTTCCTGGTCGAATTTAATATCTCCTACTTCCCATCTGGCTCGTGATGGAATTTCTACCTTGAATTTCCTCTTCAGCACTAGCTGGTGTTCTATTCCTTTCATTCGAACCCCTGTCAATGGGATCTTGGATTCGGCCATCCTTTGTATACCCAGGTGTCCCACAGTATATACGCCCCCTTGCCACTGACCATTGTCTCTAAGTCTCACAAAAGATACAATGGCCTCTCCCTTAATCCATGTATGGAGTGGGGGTAGTCCTGCCAGGGCCTCTAGAGCCGCCGTTGGAGCAGTCCTCATCGCACCCGTTATACTCCTACATGCTAGCCTTTGAACCTTGCTTAGTCTCTTAGACGAGCTGGCCACTTCAGTTCTGGGCCACCAAATAACGGCCCCATACTGGATTCTGGGCCTGATAGCCGCGGTATATAGCCATTTAAGTATTTTGGGGGACAATCCCCATGCCTTCCCCACTGCTCGTCTAAGTTGCCAGAAGGCGATCGTAGCTTTTTCTACCACCTTGTCTAAGTGTGGTTTCCAGGATAATTTAGAGTCAAAAGTTACTCCAAGATATTTCACTTCTTTTGACAATGCGAGTTCCTGGCCAAAAAGTTTTGGGGCTTTGAAGTCCACAAGTTTCCTCTTTTTAGTGAAGACTATCATCTCAGTCTTTGATGGGTTGACTGATAGTCCCACCTCCTTACACCATTTTTCAATGATTCTGCAAGCTAGTTGCATCCTTTCACAGCAGGTGTTCAGGAACTTGCCTCTAATCAGGACTAGTCCGTCATCTGCATAAGCCTGAAAATAGAAGTCTCCTTCCGACATTCTCCTCATAAGTCCGTCCATCACCAGGCACCACAGGTGGGGTGAGAGGCAACTGCCTTGTGGGCAGCCTCCTGACACCATTTTGGTCACGTTAGTGCCGCTGATCGCTGCGGTGACTTTCCTCGCTCTCAGGGAGGACATTATCCATTCGACAATGACTTGAGGAGTGTTCCTTTGTGAGAGTTCCCCTTTGATATTATCTGATTTTGCCTTATCAAAGGCTCCTTCCACGTCAAAGAAGAGAGCTAAGGTGTAGTCTCCACTTTGCATAGCCTTTTCTATCCTAGAAGTAGCCGCATGGAGGGCTGTCTCCGTTGACCTCCCTCTGGTGTATGCATGTTGATTCTTATGCAGCGGTTTTCTAGGTAGAATTTCCTCAATAATGTATTTATCCACAATCCTCTCAAGGGTCTTTAGCATAAATGACGTAAGGCTAATGGGTCGGAAGGACTTAGCTTGCGTGTAGTCCTTTCTCCCTGGTTTGGGGATAAAGACCACTCTGGTTGCCTTCCATACCTCCGGTACCCTGCCCATCGCTAAGCTGCCTTTGAAAATAGCCTCTATGCTGGATATAAGATGCTCCATTCCCCTCTGCAAGAGGGCTGGAAAAATTCCATCCTGTCCAGGTGCCTTAAATGGATTGAATTTATTGACGGCCCATTTGATGGACTCTCTTGTAACTAGACGGGTTGCCAGGTCCCAGTTAATGTCTGTTTCTGGGGCCCTTTCCAAACTGTCACTGGCATCAGTGCCTTCCCCCGGGAAATGTATTTCCAGGAGGTAGTCTAGAGTTTCCTCTATACTGAGAGTCCATGTGCCATCTAGCCTTTTGATTGAGCCTAGGGCTCTCCCGCTTCCTTCACTGCTCAAGATCTTAGCCAGCCTTGTTGCCTCTGGAAGGGACTCAATTCCCCTGCAAAAGTCTCTCCAGCCGGCTCTCTTGCGCTTCCTTACCTCTTTTTTAAAATTCCTTCTCGCTTCCCTGAAGCTGTCCCATAACACTCCTTGTTCCTTTTTCCTGAATGCCTCGTTGAAAGCATTCCGAGCCTTTTTCCGGAGCTTATCCAGATCTCGGTTCCACCATGACACCTTTTGGTGGGCCTTGGATTTAAGGGGACATGAATGCTGAAACGCCTCAATTATTTCTGAGCTCAGGGTTGCTGCCTCTCTCTCCAGAGCATCAGGACCTATTAACACCTCCTGAGACACTCCCTGGATGTTCTCAAGTTCATTTGAGAAGGATTCCCAGTTGGTTCTCCGTGGAAGTCTCTGCGGTGTTTCCTCTTCCTTATCTACCTGAATGCAAAAACTGACCATGCGGTGGTCAGACATCAAGATATCTGATGACACATGCCAGTTGCAGATGCTTTCCGATATACTCCTAGATGCCATGGTGACATCTATTACCTGAGAACGGATTCTGTTAATAAAAGTTGGTTCCGTCCCTATATTCATAACCTCTAAGTCAGTGGATGCTAAAAATTCCAATAGCGCATCACCTCTGTTGTTGCAATCATTGCTACCCCAGGCATGGTGATGCGCGTTAGCATCGCACCCAATTATCAGTGGAATGGCCTTCTCCTCTGAGAATCTGACAATATTGGTCAGTTCCCTTGTTGGGGGAAGGTCTAACCTATCATATGGCAGGTATAGACTTGCCATGATTACCTTATTAACTAAACCTTTTACCTTATACTCCAGGATGATTACCGTGGCGTCGCGAGTCCCCAGCTGAGGTATCGGTGTTACCTTCAGGTCCTCCGTCGCCACAATGCATGTCCTGGGGTTGTCCTCCTCTGGTCCTTCTTGGCCTCCTACCACTAGCCTCAGACCAGTTCTCCTTATCCCTCTCACCTCTCCTTTAAAAACATAAGGTTCCTGAATTAACACAATTAATGTCTCCTTCCCAGCCAGGGTTTTTTGCAGTTCCCCTGCAGCATCCTGACTGTGTTGTAAATTAATGTGCATTACCTTAACCATCCTAGTAACTTTGCCTGCGGCTGCCACCACTCCTGTGTGGTCTGCCGCCAGCATTGTCCCCCTTGTGGTGTTCCTCTCTCCTCCTCCTTCCCTCCTCAGTCCTTTTCCTTGCGTCCTCTGGCCTTCGGTGGTCGTCTCTCCTTTCGGTAGTGGGGGCTGGTCCTCGCACCCGGTGCACCACCATGGATATCAGGCCGAGGAAGACACGCCACTTAACCCCATCAAGAGCCCTGACAGAGGATCTCGGAATCAACATCACGACGTGCCAGTTTCCTGGCCCACCAGAAATGTGGTCCAATTTCCACTCCAGAGCCCCCGGTAATCGGTTACGCAGGTGCATCTCCAACCTGATCTCCTCCGGGTCGGGTTTTTCCTCCTCCCTGATGTTAATACCGATTTTTGTCGGCCAGGGGGCCTCCCTATGTGCGACGACCTTAAAGGAGATATCCTCTATGGCTGGTGGCTTCCAATTCCTCAGTGTCCACTCCCTGGACTCGGAGTCGACCGCCGTTATCAGAAGCCATCCTGGTTCGACTATGCCTGACTGCCAGAACCTAAGTGCACAGCCTGTATAGGTGTCTCTGTCACCCATGCATTCTAGTGAGAACCTTTTCAGGTTCTTCCTTAGCGCCTCTCCCTCCTGGGCTGTGACTTTTCCTCCTTCCCTGCTTGACAGCACTACAATCTGCAGGTCCTTCCCCCTGGTAACGTCTCTGTAGGACTCAAAGCTGGGTCCTTCCGTACCAGGGGTTGGGGCTGCAGTGCTAGCCTTGGAACTTTCTCCTCTTTTCAGGGGTGATATCCCTGACTCCTTAATCCTTTTGGGAGTGAGGTCTGCTGAAGAGGGGGTCCCCGAGGTTCCTCTTGGCCTTTTAATTGAGTTCCCCGATGAAATTGGGGGAGTTACTTCGAGACCCTCACTCTCTTGCCTTACCGATCTGGGGGCTGTGGGCAGATCGTATTTCCTTCCTTGTTTCAGTTTCCTCCTAGCCTCATCCCTCGCGCCTGGGCCTCTCTTAGTCCTTCTCGACGGGGGAGGTGGTGCCTTCATGCTGTGTAGGTTAGCCTCCTCCAAGGTTGGAAACTGCTCCTTCGGAGCCTTCCCACTGGTTGTCCTGGAGGGCCTTTGGTCCCGGGTAGAGGTGTGGGACTTGGGTTCCCCTTTCGAGGTCCCCTCATCCCCCTTCCTCTCCTTTTCCTCTCTAGCCCTACTCCTGTTCCTCTCTCGCTGTAATTTCTTCTTCAGCGACTTCCTCTGTTTCCGCTCCACTTCCCATTCAGTCGAGTCCGACCTGGAGGGGTCTTCCTCTAGACTAGCCGGGGTGGTGGAACATACCTCCATTTCTACGGGTTGAGGGGTTCCTGTTCGGTCCTCCTGTTCCCCTAGAAGAATGTCCTCAATCTCGCTCTCAGTAGCCGCCTTAGTTTGTGGGGTTGGGATCCCCGTCTCCTCCTGTAACATGTCAGACACAATACCGGGTTCTTCTTCTTCTGTAGTCTCCATGGTGAAGTTACAAATTGTATTCAATGTGGTTAGTGTGTGTTATGTTGAGTGGGTTAATTATCTAATAGAGCTACTGAGTCTTCCCAGAGGTCCAGTTGGTTCCTGAGCTTCCCCGGACGGTAGCCGCGCAAGAGCCCCCCGAGGACGACAGCAGGGCCCTACCCAGGCGCCTACCTGGCACTACTATCGCCCTCTAGGATTTTCACCTCCTGATGGGTCAGCCCCCTACACTAGGCTACGTAATAAAACAGCAAGGGTGGGACCCTGACTATGAGGTGGCCGGCGTGTCTAGTTCCGTTTTTAATGCGCTACCACACCCGTCCTCTTCCGCCACAGGACCGGTCCCCTTAGGTCCTCTCAGAGCTCTCCTCGATAACATTGACCCATGTAGTGTTAGTGTTTATGCTGGGCGTGGTAAAGTGCTAGGTAGTCCGGGAGTCGCCACTCTCCCCAGTAGCACGCCTCTACTGCCCTAGGACATTGTAATTGTATGAGTGTCAGTGTGATGTTGTGTGTACTGTGGATAGGGTGTACTGGTAATGCTAGTATCTGCCTACCTCAGGTACTAGCTTCGTCTAAGTCAATCTTAGTTGTAGACCAAGAAGGTTTACTTAACAGGGGCGCCCGCATAAAGCTACGTGAAGGCGTTGACAGAGACTTGGGGTGGCTGAAGTGAGAGCCTTCATTTCTTACGATCTGGCATCAGGTTACACTGCCACCCCCATTAACCCCCAAATGAGGGTAAAAAAGTCCTTACTATGTATAGTCTTGTGCAGGTCTTTGGTAGCTAGTAGGGTGCTGCCATTTAGAGGAAAGAAAAGGAAGTAGTGACAGTCCCAACAATATATTTAAAAAACAAAAACAATTGAAATGAGCATAGCGCTAAAAGAAAGCAACTCAAGCAACTTGGTAGTATTCATACTACGGAAAGATTAAATTTTAATTTAAATCAAATTATAATTATTATTAACTGCCGGAAACAGACATTTGAATATTCTTCTGCGTAGCTTAGTTGGTAGAGCGCTATACTGGAAATATAGAGGCCCGGGGTTCAAATCCCGGCGCTGGAGTGTATTTTTCTCTGTCTGTTTCCCGTAGTTAATAATAATTATAATTTGATTTAGACTATACTTTATAGACACTATTTCTGTCCTATTTGAGGTCCTGTAACCACTATTTAATTTTTTCAAATTAAACCTGATGCACCCTATATCTATATATATAAAAATGGATGTGTGTTTGTCTGTTTGTGATTTATAGACTCCGACACCGTTTGACCGATTGCCATGAAATTTGGCACATACATGTACTTTTTCATGGAGAAGGATCATATTATTTCAAAATTTAAATTTTGGTACACAGGGGTACAGGGTACAAAAGTCAAAATAGTATATACCCTTCATGATGCATGTAGTTGGAAAGCTCTTTAAGATTAAAGTAATTGTTGTTATGTACACTTTTGTCATATTTTTACATGAGAGGGGGGTAAAAAGGAAAATACAGGAAAATAAATTATAAAAAAAAGAAATATTGCTATTTTTTAATCCGATTTGAATGAAAATTAGTATACGTGCTTTATTAGATGCCAGGAACTCGATTATAAAACAATTTGTGTACAATTAGTACTTTCGGGAACAAATGGTACCTTTTGTATTTTTTATGCTCAGGTTTAGATGATAAAAAAAACTATTTGTTTTGTTCAATACTTTTTGTCATGGAGAAGATTTTTATGATTTCCAAATGAAAAACGAAATTTAAATTAAAATAATTTAAATTTTGTACTCTAATTATATAATTGTAATAATTTAAAGGGGTACGGGGTACGAGGCACAAGAGCCAAAATAGTAATATACCCTTTATGATGTATGTCATTGGAAAGCTCTTTAAGAGTACAGCAATTGCTGTTATGTACACTTTTGTCATATTTTCATGCAAGAGGGGGGTAAAATGAAAAAGCATTGGAAAAATGTTGTTTAATTAAAAATTAGAATCCATGTTTTTCGCATGGTCAAGTATATGTTGCTTACCCCAGAGGAGGCACTCCAAAAACTCTGGTGGTATCTATGCGTTTTGCTAATAATTAGCATTAGTTTAAGTTTAATTATGTAGCGGATGGAATAGTAAATAAAACTGTTAATTCACGTGAATTATTAATAAAAAAAATGTATATAGTTAGATAAACTGCCTTGACAGGCTTGATTGGCCCGCGGGCCGAGGTTTGGTGACCAGTACCCTACGCTAGGCATATGGCACATATATATAAATATGTATAATCACGCAATATGTATAAGCACATTATCTATATATGTATATAAAAATGGATGTCTGTTTGTAATTTATAGACTTTGACCGATCGCCATGAAAGTTGGCACATAAATGAATTTTTTCATGGAGAAGGATTATATGATTTCAAAATTTAAATTTTTCGTAAACAGGGGTACAGGGTATGGGGTACAAAGGGTAAGTCAAAATAGTATATACCCTGTTGCCCTGCATGATGCATGTCGTTGGAAAGCTCTTTAAGAGTGAAGTAAGTGTTGTTATGTACACTTTTGTCATATTTTCACATAAGAGGGGGGTAAAAAGGAGAAATAGGAAAATAAATGATTTTTAATTAAAAATTAGAAATATTAATAAATTTGATAAGATTTGAATGAAAATTGGTATACGTGCTTTATATGATGCCAGGAACTCGCTTATAAAATAATATGTGAACATTTAGTACTTTTGGGTGCAAATGGTACCTAATGTATGTTTTAGACTCAAGTTCAAGTGGTAAAAAAATGTATTTGTTTTGTTTAATACATTTTTTTCATGGAGATGGATTTCAATTAAAATAGTTTAAATTTCGTACACAGGGGTACGGGGTATAGAGTACAAAAGTCGAAATAGTAGGTATATACCCTGCATGATGCATGTCGTTGGAAAGCATTTTGAGAGTACAGTAATTGTTGTTAATATACACTTTTGTCATAAGAGTGGGATAAGACGGGAAAACAGGAAAAAAAAATCAATTAAATATGAGAAATATTACTATTTTTGATCAGATTTGAATGTAAATTGGTATACGTGTTTTATATGAGGCCAGGAACTCGATTATAAAATAATTTGTGTATATATATTACTTTTTGGTTCACAGGGTACCTAAAAGTACACTTTTTTTATATTTTCATATTTGAAGGAGGTAAAATGGAAAAGCAGGGGAAAAAGTGTTAATTAAATAAAAATTAGAATACATGTTTTTCGCATGGTCAACTATATTATGTTGCTTATTCCAGAGTAGGAACTCCGTAGTACCTACATCTATACACCAAATCAGAAAATGAAAAATATCGTTTGTCCACTCACGTTACCCTAATAATTAGCATTAGTTTTATGTCTAATTATATAGATATAGCGAATGGAAGAGTGAATAATATTGCTCATTCAGGTGAATTAAAAAATCACAGGGAAGTACTTGCGTCCAAGTACTTTTTAGGGTTTTGTAGTTGATTAAGCATACACGTTATGTAATTATGATTTTTTTTCTTCGATCCTCAGGGTCCCGGGTTCGATCCCCCGGGAGGTCACAATGTTTTTTATAGGTAATAACGACAAGATAAATTACCATTTTTTAGGAAATTTTCATCGCCCAATCATACGGTGTAACCATGACTCATTTCAAAATTTTAAGACCAGCCATTATATAAAATTTGGGGGGGGGGATTTTTTTGGAGGTATATTTTGACTTATAAAACCAATAAATAATTAAAAATTTAAAAAAGCAAATATATATTTGTATCCTACTCTTCAGCAGCTTTCAATTGATACCCAACTCAAAATTTTTAAAAAATAAAATTTTGGGCGCACTCCAAATTTTCGCGCACAAAATTGGTAATTTTTAAAACCTGGGAATGAACTCCCGGAAATATCATCGCCCTACTATAAGGTATTAGAATGAATTATTTCGAAATTTTAGCACCAGCCGATCTATAGTGGTTGGGGGGGGGGGGGGGGGGGAATTTTTTGGGGTATATTTTGATTGTTTTCCCCTATAAGGAATGCAAATTTTAAAAAAGCATATATATATATTTGTGTCCTACTCTTCAGCAGCTTTCATTTAATACCCTACTCAAAAATTTAAAAAAATATAAATTTTTGAGTTTACCACATTTTTTCGAATTGCGCATGCGCAAATCTAATTATGAACTTCTGTATATTTTTCCTGTGGTTGGGTCAAAAAGTTACACCAGTGTTTTAAATTTCAGTGTTTTCGCTTAAACGGTTCGGGCCCTATGAACCAAAGAGCGACGGACGGACGGACACATCACCCTCGGTATAAGGGTTTTGAGAAGTATCTACAAAACCCTAAAAAATGTATATATTGTAGACTCCCTCGGTTACCTACCGGTTTGACCACTTACTCTCTTGCAAATATTTATTTGCATAAAATTTTAAATAATTAGTAAATTGTATAAAATTCTTAATAACTTTACCTTCCAGGATAACTTTGAAGAAGAAAAAGGTATCAGTAGACTTGATGAAATAAAATAAAATATTGAGTAAAACTTTTCAATTTATTAATTACATTTTTTTTTTTATATATATATCTTTTCCACAGGTAGCTCTTTTAAAATATTGACGAATAAGCATCGACGAACATTAGGACTTACATTAAAACAAAAATCTTCACATTAATATGTTTCATCAAAATTTATATTAAATTTTCAAAAAATATCATGGTTGTATATAAATGGATCTTTTTATATTGTTCAAACATGTAATGGTTAACATGACCAATTAATAAAAATTTCTTAAAATAGAAAAGTGTTCTACCTAACTCTAACCTCTCTTTCACCAGATAAAATATTCTATCACCATGTGGTGATTTAGTCAAGACTTTCTTAAATCATAAAAAAAAAAAATGAATCAAATCTAAGATTCAACTACTTAGCTGATGAGAACAATTCTCACAATTCAAAACCCTTGAATTAACTTATTAATAGAATAAAAAAAATTAATAAGCCGTTTCCATTCCTTGCAGACACATGGTGCAGGAGAAGTTCTAAGTCCACGCTGCGCAGAAAATTCTAGAAGTGTAAAAACGAGATTTCCCAACTCGAACGAGAATTAAAGCTGATAGAAGTCAAATCCAGATCAAAGCTATAAAGTTGACTCCAGCGTAGAGTAATATTAACTCAGCATAAAATGATGTTGGCCCCAACGTAAAGCAATCTTGACCCCAGCGTAAAGTAATGTTGGCCCCAGCGTAAAGCCCTATAATTAAAATAGCACGGAATTAGCTATTTGAACTAAGTTTGAAATATTAAAAAAAAAAATCGAGACAAAAAAAAAATTATAACTTACATCTTCATGACGGAGAGAACGAATTCATCCTTGGATGTGAGAAAATAATTTAATTAAAAAAAAATTGCCTTCCGGCAAACTACGACCACTTAAACGGAAACTTAAAATTCCATAAAAAAAAATGAGTCTAAAAAAATGGCGGCTCAAGCTCATATCGTAGGCTGAACGGATACGTCTCGGAAGCGAAGATCCTCTTCTAGCTAAATCCCAGGAGCGTATGAGAAAAGAGGGGAGGATTCTTGGTAAGGTACATCCCTTATCTTAAATTCTCGGAAGAACCAACTTACCGGAAGTAAAATGTAAAAAAAAAAGAAAAATTTGAATGGACTGAAAATGTATCAATTAACCTTGAAAATAAACTATTCAATGAGAAAAAAAATGTAGACTTAATTTAATTAACTCCTCCATTCAAGAACCTAAAAATACTATAATCTAATTATATCTGGAATCGAATACATGACGTCACACACGCATCTTCAACAAACTGTAACATGACCTTCCTCAACTAATACGTCATCAAAAGAACAGCTGATTCTAAACATACGAAAATCCTATCTATCACAAATTAAAGTTAATTAAATTATCAACCATGATATTATTCTTACAAATATTCTTTGACTTAAAACAATAATAAAAAAAAATATATATAAATATGTAGCGACACCATAGGTGATGCTACAATATAGTTAATTATCTATTTATACCAATAAAAATGATGGAATCTCATCAGTATAAGCCATCTTTCATTATTCTAAAACGAATATAGATTCTAGATTACATACATATCAGCCATATTTAAATATACAGAGGTAAATAATTATACATTGGCAGGACAACGTCGGCCGGGTTTTGCTGGTATTATATAGAAGAAGAATGTATCACCAGACTTGACTTTATCATGTCTCTGAATTATCACTATAGGATTCACCCTAGATAAATTACCACTACTACTATCAATCAATAATTAGCAGATGGTAAATAACAAATACCAAAATCATATGCTGATAGATAAAGTTTAGGCCTCGCTATACAGAAGAGAAAAGAAAAGAATGTCCAATATTTAATCTTGTGATTATATGTAAATAAAGTAGCTATACAACTATATATTACTGTAGTACTTGCAGTATTACTTCCTCCTTTTTACAACTATATATTACTGTAGTACTTGCAGTATTACTTCCTCCTTTTTACAACTATATATTACTGTAGTACTTGCAGTATTACTTCCTCCTTTTTACAACTATATATTACTGTAGTACTTGCAGTATTACTTCCTCCTTTTTACAACTATATATTACTGTAGTACTTGCAGTATTACTTCCTCCTTTTTACAACTATATATTACTGTAGTACTTGCAGTATTACTTCCTCCTTTTTACAACTATATATTACTGTAGTACTTGCAGTATTACTTCCTCCTTTTTACAACTATATATTACTGTAGTACTTGCAGTATTACTTCCTCCTTTTTACAACTATATATTACTGTAGTACTTGCAGTATTACTTCCTCCTTTTTACAACTATATATTACTGTAGTACTTGCAGTATTACTTCCTCCTTTTTACAACTAACCATTATAATTACCAGAAATTCACAACACATAAAGCAGAGACGGAACTAGACCTGCTGAGGCCCGTGTGCAAGATTTTTTTTGAGGCCCCCCCCCCCCCTATTTTATGGAGTACTTTTTTTCATAGTTTTTAAGGAGTAGCGCCCCCAAATTTGAAGGTAAAGGGGGTATGATTTTTCTGAACATGTATGCTGAATTTCGTCAAAATGGGCCCAGTAGTTAAGGCTCCAGGTGTCTGCACAGACATTTTTTAAAAACTTCGTTTTTGGACTCAAGGGACCTCAAAACGTGTAAATCCATCAAAATGGAATTTTCGCGCCATTACAATACTTTCTCTTTATATGGAAAGTAAAAAGAGCAAAAAAGTTACGAAAATGAGCCAAAAAGTTGCCTGTAATGGTACTTTTTTTACTTTAGAATCCCCCTATATCCCTTTGTGTTAATAGTTATTTTGCCAAAGAAACATATACAGAGTAGCATATATTCCTTAGTCTAAATTACTGTTAAGACGAAGGGATATTTAGTCCAATGTACCTTGGGACAAAGGAATATCACACTTGTGTTAATAATTGTGATCATATCCCTTAATCTAATCAACTATTAAGATAAAGGAATATTAAATATAAAACTTCCCCAGGAGTCTCAATGTCTTGGGGAGACAAACACACTACAAACCTTTTTGACTTTTGTAGGGCAGACAAAATTGGTTATGCGTGAAGTCTCACGTAAAAAGGGTTTCGTTGGTATAGTAATCATAAAAATAGTATAAAGGGGGGGGGGGACAATTTTTGTTTTTTGAGAAAATGGCATGACAAACTAAACATGTTATACAAGTGTTATATATTTTTGTAATGAACTCTTCTTTTTTCTCTCAGATTTTTTTTTTTTTCCGTGACAAGAATTAGCCGCCATTTTGGATTTCCAGTTAATCAAAATAAGAACTCTTTTTTTTATTTTTTTTTTTATTAGATACATTATTTTAGCTGTTAGACTTGAGTTGAATACTCATATTTTGAAACTATAATTCTTGGAGAAAAAATGCCAAGAGTAAAAAGTTCTTATTTTAAGCCATAGTATCTAAATTTAGCCTTAAAAATATGTCTTTTATTAACTTTTTCATATTTAAAATACTGCTGCAGAGCATTTTAGCGCTCAAAGTGCTTAGCATTTTTTCTGTAAGCGCATTTTAAGTTAACATAGAGCCCAGCAAACCGCGTCTTTCTTTCTGCAGTAGATTCCGGAGATATTGAGTGGATCGTGTTAAGTGGCCCTATGCAGGCATATTTTACAAGTTAAAAATTTATAATTAATTTAACAACTTACTAAAGATAGTTAAATTTTGATGAAACATAATATACAGGATAATACAAAACATTATCAGTCTAAAATACCCAAATGTATAAAAATCACGTCATGTTGTAAGTAAACTTTTTTTTATTAATAATATTATCTTAATAAGCATTTAACATCAATTGTCTCAAAAAATGGTAATAATAATAATTGAAGCGAGCGTAGCGAGCTTCCTACATTCAACGAAATATGCTCCGTGTCTGTCTGTCTGTCTGTCTGTCTGTCTGTCAGTAACGTTCACGCGTGTGACGATAACTTGAGTAAAAGTTGACCGATTTAGTTGAAATTTGGTATACATGTTCCTCTTACTAATACTCAGGCTAAGTTCGTTGGACAGCGTGTCCAACGAACTTAGCCGTCCAAGAGTTCGCGCGCAACGCTCGCGTAAACGAGAGGTACAAAAATTAAATTGGAATTTCAGGACGGGAAAAGATTCTATCATCATCTATTCGATGAGACGAACATTTTTTTCAAATAACATTTTTTACTAAAACCAACAGCGACACCGCTATGACTTAATAAAGATCGCTAAAACTATTAAAGCGGACCTAAACGTTTATAATAGAGAAAACAACCTTTTTACCGATATCTTACGTTCTAACGAAACGATTTTAATAAAACTTCATATACACCATCTAATGCACAATTGAAACAGGTATGCAAAATTTCAACTTGATACAAGCAAAATTCTTTGCGTAGTGACGAGATACATTTATAATAATTGTTTAAAAGCTACCGCGGGTGGTGAAGATTGTTATAGTCGTATAGTGTATTGTATAGGTTTGTTTAGAAAGTAAAGCTTTATACCGAGTACCCCCACTCTTCCCTACACTACCCTCTTCCACTTATTTTCAACTATGACATTCATCATGATTAATAAATTTCAATATTCAGTATTTCATTGCAATACGCTCGCTTCAATGATAGAGCCACGCGATGCCTAGTTATTATTATGTGGAAAAGAATATAGATACCTACCACATAAAAATAATATTAATAATAACAATGGTAATAAATAAAATATAAACTAACTTCACCTTTTTAGTAAAATTATTCATTATTTTTTATTCATTAACTTTTATTTTATTATTATTTTTTTTTTTATATGGTCGAGCGGAAGTGAGGCCCCCCTTACCCCGAGGCCCGTGTGCGGCTGACCTCATGCACACGGCTAGTTCCGGCACTGACATAAAGCACTTTAAACATAATTAAGTTTAATTAAAAGTTATTACGAATTTCAAATTCATTAAAAAGTCTAATTTAAAAGACACATGAAAAATTCAATTAATGATAAACATTATCATAGAGTTAAAGAAAGCAACAGTAAGTCATCATCAATTATATCACAGCAATTTATATCTTGGGTATTTATATCCTGTATCATGGCACACAGTTAAAAGAGAAGTAGAATTGTGGTTTAATTCTTGAAAAAAAAAATAATTTCATCCTGCCACTTATTAACTTGACTTCCTTTTACACTAGGTAAAGTAAATATAACACCAGATTACTAATTAACTCCTTTACTTGAACATAAAACATCACCATGATCAACAACACAATACATAATACATTAATAACCTACATCCCACGGTGGTAAACAATGGGGAAAGCTAAAGGTAGATCTACGGGACGGAGGGGGGGCCTAGAAACCTAACACACTGTTAAATCAAAAAAATGATGGGTTTAAAGTTTCACAAAAATCATTTATCTCTAAACCAAATCGCACACACTATTTCTTTATCACTGGGCAAATCATTTATAAACTATATTATATTCATATAGAAACAAAAATCCTAAATGTACACTATATTTAAATATAATAACATATTTCTTGTAGAATAAAGAATTTATGTTTGTAAACTAAAACAAGGTGACAGAAGATTAGAGGTTAAACAACAACAGGTTACTGTTTTAGAGGTATCCCTAAATATAATTTTTCACTTCTACTTTGCCCGCACATTACAATAATAAATATATTCTAGCATCCATTAAACCTGGGTTTTTAAATGGTGCGGAGCCAGATTTGAAAAATACTTTATTTTGGACGATTTGCTTAGCCCGCAAGGTGTTCTGCTTTTTAGCTCGGTTACGGTTTTCTACAGCGGGGCCCCAGATGGTAGTCCATTACCAATTATACTTAAAACTTTTTTTTTTTCTATTTCCGATATTTTGCCCCCCATATGGGGCAAAAGTATAAAAATGCCTGGGACAATATAGGTGGTTACCCCTAGTACGTTAGTTGATGAATACACACTTCCCTTTAAGATCCCTCAAGTTCCATTAATTAATTTCAAACCGTTAAGATTTTGTAATGATAAAAGTGTTATTGGAACGCAGTTCTTTATGGCACGTTCTGGAGCCTGGCAGTGAATCCGAAAAAAAAATACCAAAATCACCGTCACAAAACCAAGCCTCACGAAATCTACTGATGACGATAACTTGAGAAAAAGATGACCGAGTTAGTTGAAATTTGGTACACATGTTCATTTTACTAATACCCAGGATAAATTTGTTGGATAACATTATCCACCCAAGCGTCCCGCACAACGATCGCGTAAACATAAGCTTCAAATTTAAAATTGGAATCTATTTAATGAGACAAACAACTTTTTTAACCCATTGAATGCGTAATCTAATTCATGAACCTACCTTAGTGACTGAATAGAAACTTTAACAGTTAATTAAAAAAAAAAAAAAAAAAAAAAAAAAAAATGTTGGATCCCCTGTGGATACAAACGTCAGCGGGCCTGACGGAGCCTTGCAAGATGGTTCTACTCGAGGCACGGAGAATAGAGCTACAGAGGGCTGAAAGGGAGGGCTTGGATCCACTGTGGATCCACCCGTCAGGCACGTTAGCACGGCATGGATCCACAGTGGATCCACCCGCATTGAATGGGTTAAATAATTTCTTTTAGTAAAACAAAGACTGACACTGCTATGAAGTGATAAAGATCGATAAATTTATTAAAGTTGACCTAAACGTTTAATTAATTTTTTTACTATTTTCGGAAGGGTTATTTTGCCATTTTTCCCCCCTATAGAGGGCAAAATATTGGTGATATAAAAAAAAAAAAAAAAAAAAAAAAAAAAAAAATCAAGTAAAATTTTATTATTTTTCTCTGTAGAATCCAAATATGCTATCAAAAATATACCCTCCAATTTTAAATTTAGAAGTTGGGTGGCCTGGGGGCAAAATGGGTTGTTGTCCCTAGTGCGCTATTGGATGAAAACAAACTTTCCTTTACAAGTTACATTAATTTAATTGAGTTCCCATGGCATTAGTGCTGGTGTCTATCCCACACTGTGTCGGAGGTGCTTTATGATAGAGCAATCATCTGCTATGCAATTTATCGCCCTCCATCCAACCTACTTTGCCCTAACCTTAGCTCATACTGCACAAAATAATTTATTTAGTACAGATCAAATATAAATTTTCATATTGTTCTTAGTGTAGGTTGTGTATTCACAGTAGGCACATTGTACAAATATTGACTTATGTACCAAGTCAATGTCAATTTTAATATTATTCATCCAAATGGGATGAGTAATTATGGTCCCAATCAGGGCCCGGAATAGCTTTTTTCTTATGTTCCGAGTCAATATGAGTTTTAAAGTAACTATACCTGTTGGTTTTATAGTAACAGAGGGGGCAGTCAAATGCCTCTATTTTCATATGAAACAAGTCAATAAAAAAACTTATTTTACTATTACTCGTGGTTTCATTGTGACAAAGTATATGCTTTTTTAGACAACTATCCTTGTTGGTTCTATAGTCACAGTGAGGGCATTGAAATACCTTCATTTCCTTATGCACTGAGTTAATATGAAGTTTTAGACGACTTTTACAGTTGGTTTTATGATCACAGTGATGGCATTGAAATGCCTTTATTTCCTTATGTACACTGTCAATATGTCTTTTTAGATCTCTATTATAGTTAGTTTTATAATCACAGTGGGGGCATTGAAATTTCTTTATTTCCTTATGTACCGAGTAAATATGATTTTTTAGATGACTTTTACAGTTGGTTTTATGGTCACAGTGGGGGCATTGATATTTCTTTATTTCCTTATGTACCGAGTCAATATGATTTTTTAGATGACTTTTATAGTTGGTTTTATGGTCACAGTGGGGGCATTGATATTTCTTTATTTCCTTATGTACCGAGGCAATATGATTTTTTAGACGACTTTTACAGTTGGTTTTATGGTCACAGTGGGGGCATTGAAATGCCTTTATTTTCTTATGCACCGAGTCAATATGATATTTTAGACTTTTATTCCAGTTAGTTTTAAAGTCACAGTGAGGACATTGCAATGCCTTTATTTTCTTATGCACCGAGTCAATATGAATTTTTAGACGACCTTTACAGTTAGTTTTAAAGTCACAGTGAGGGCATTGCAATGCCTTTATTTTCTTATGCACCGAGTCAATATGAATTTTTAGACGACCTTTACAGTTGGTTTTATGGTCACAGTGGGGGCATTGAAATTTCTTTATTTCCTTATGTACCGAGTCAATATGAAGTTTTAGACTACTTTTACTGTTGGTTTTATGGTCACAGTGGGGGCATTGAAATGCCTTTATTTGCTTATGCACCGAGTCAATATGATATTTTAGACTTCTATTCCAGTTAGTTTTAAAGTCACAGTGGGGGCATTGAAATGCCTTTTTTTTATTATGTACCGAGTCAACATGAATTTTTAGATACTTATTCCAGTAAGTTTTAAAGTCACAGTGGGGGCATTGATATGCCTTTTTTTTCTTATGTACCGAGTTGACATGCATATTTAGACTTTTATTCCGGTTGGTTTTATGGTCACAGTGGGGGCATTGATATTTCTTTATTTCCTTATGTACCGAGTCAATGTGAAGTTTTAGACTACTTTTACTGTTGGTTTTATGGTCACAGTGGGGGCATTGAAATGCCTTTATTTGCTTATGCACCGAGTCAATATGATATTTTAGACTTCTATTCCAGTAAGTTTTAAAGTCACAGTGAGGACATTGAAATGCCTTTATTATCTTATGCACCGATTCAATATGATATTTTAGACTTTCATTCCAGTTAGTTTTAAAGTCACAGTGAGGACATTGAAATGCCTTTATTTTCTTATGCACCGAGTCAATATGAATTTTTAGACGATCTTTACGGTTGGTTTTATGATCACAGTGATGGCATTGAAATGCCTTTATTTTCTTATGCAACGAGTCAATGTGAAGTTTTAGACGACTTTTACTGTTGGTTTTATGGTCACAGTGATGACATTGAAATGCCTTTATTGCCTTATGTACCGAGTTAACATGCATTTTTAGACTTTCATTCCAGTTAGTTTTAAAGTCACAGTGAGGATATTGCAATGCCTTTATTTTCTTATGCACCGAGTCAATATGAATTTTTAGATGACTTTTATGGTTGGTTTTATGATCACAGTGATGGCATTGAAATGCCTTTATTTTGTTATGCACCGAGTCAATGTGAAGTTTTAGACGACTTTTACTGTTGGTTTTATGGTCACAGTGATGGCATTGAAATGCTTTTATTTTCTTATGTACCAAGTCAACATGAACTTTTAGATAACTCTTCCAGTAAGTTTTAAAGTCACAGTGGGGGCATTGAAATGCATTTATTTTCTTATGCACCGAGTCAATGTGAAGTTTTAGACGACTTTCACTGTTGGTTTTATAGTCACAGTGATGGCATTGAAATGCTTTTATTTTCTTATGTACCAAGTCAACATGAATTTTTAGATATTTCTTCCAGTTAGTTTTAAAGTCACAGAGAGGACATTGCAATGCCTTTATTTTCTTATGCACAGAGTCAATATGAATTTTTAGATGACTTTTACGGTTGGTTTTATGATCACAGTGATGGCATTGAAATGCCTTTATTTTGTTATGCACCGAGTCAATGTGAAGTTTTAGACGACTTTTACTGTTGGTTTTATGGTCACAGTGATGGCATTGAAATGCTTTTATTTTCTTATGTACCAAGTCAACATGAATTTTTAGATAATTCTTCCAGTAAGTTTTAAAGTCACAGTGGGGGCATTGAAATGCATTTATTTTCTTATGCACCGAGTCAATGTGATTTTTTAGATGATCATTCCTGTTGATTTTATAGTCACAGTGGGGGCATTGGAATGCCTTTACTTTCTTATGAACAGAGTCAACATGAATTCTTAGATGACTCTTGCTGTTGGTGTTATGGTCACAGTGAGGCCACTGGAATCTGTTGAATATTTTATGTGTCGAGTCAATATGATTCTTGAGAGAAGTCTTCTGGTTGCTTCTGTATTGACAGTGGGCACATTGATACGTCATTATTTTCTTATGCACCGAGTCAATGTCAATTGTCACACTTCCATTAGCTGGACCTAAAAAAAATAATTAAAGATAAAAATGACTTTTGAGAACAGAGAAAGTACAAGTCATCTAAGGGAGGAGGTTCTTCTTGTAGTACATCTTATTATACAATTTTTCATTTCTATCAAGAATTTCATCAGGAGGAAAAAGGAGTAAAAACGAACAATAGTTTTATGGGGGTAAACGAATAGACATTGTGAATGTATACAAATAATGCCCAAGTATCCAGGAGATAGCGTGCAAAGAAGTGTCTGACTAACATCATACAAGTCAATCTTTTAGCGCCTTTTAAGAATATATGGTCGGCCAAGTTCGTCTGTGGAACATGGCTTGGCAATAGGCGTTTGAACAAAACAAACCGGTGGAGAGCGGCCATGTCTCAACAATTATGGTGGACAATGTGATTTTCATGATCCTAAGTACAGAATTAGTTAGTAGACCGAAAATCAAGTTGTTGTTAGTTTGTCCCATGACAGGTGACCACATTGATTTTTAGTAATATTTGAATATCTAACCTATCAAGTGTGAAAATAACATCGACTTGATTTTTGGTCTACTAACTGATTCTGTACTCAGGATCATGAAAATCATACAGTCCACCATAATTGGCGGGACATAGCCGCTCTCCACCATTTTGTTTTTTTCAAATGCCTATTGCCAAGCTATGTCCCGCAGACGAATCTAGCCGACCATATATTCTTAAAAGTCGCTAAAAGATTGACTTGTATACAAAATTCTAGCTTGATGTTAGTCAGACACTTTTTGCACGCTATCTCCTGGACTATTACTCGTTCAATTTCATACAAAGTCCATCTCCACGAGAAATTTGTGGCAAGTAAGCCAACTATTGGTGTGATTTGGAAAACTTTATTCATAAACTGGGAAATAACGACACAGCCGAAAATCAAAGTTTTTAACTTTGTAGCGAGATGAGTAATGTGCTACGGTTGCCAAGATTGTGGTTTTGAACAGTACGAATAAGTTGAACAGGGTGGCCACTAATATAGCTTGACAAAATTCCCTGACTTTTCCCTGACATTTCCCTGTCCTACTTCAGGTTTTCCCTGACATTCATCGATATTTACTTTAAAAGATTTACCTTTAAAAAGTTAAAGATCATCAAGCTAAAATAGAATACATATACAAGTTGATAATTACTTAGCCCAATGTTTTTCATATATTAGTTTTCATGTTTTCGTAGAAAAAATGAATTATTATTGAACATTTCATCAAAATTTGTCATAAAAATAACTTCGCCTTGGCGGGGAATCGAACCCGGGCTCTCTCCGTCCGCGTTTAAAGCTATTTTCTCAGGAATTAGATTTTTCCCATGAAAACGGCTTAAATTGTTAGATTTGTATTTATTAAATGGACTACAAATTATTATTATTATTATTTTTTTTTTTTAATCTAAACTATTTCGAAAAATAATGATTTTTCACGTTTTTTTCAGAGTTTTTTGGGGGGTAGCGCCCCCAAATTTCAAGCTAAATTTCATTTCTCGACTACGCCGTGGGGTATGATTTTTCTTATGTCTAGTATTTTGTCGGGTCCACACCGATTTTTCCTGTTAAGCGTTTTCCTGTTCAACGCTAAAAAGTATAAACTAATCGTAACCTTTCCTTATTATCCTAGAAAGTAACAATTCACGTATTTTTACTTTCTCATGTAAAAGAGAAAGTATTGCGATGCCGCAAAAATTCGATTTTGATTTTATTTTTATTTTTGTGTCCCCTGAGTCCAAAAAATGGTTTTTAAAAAATGTCTGTCTGTCTGTGCAGACTGCAGACGCCTGGTTTAGGCTCCAGGCGTCTGCTGGGCCGATTTTGACTAAATTTGGCATAACATGTTTAGAAAAATCATACCCCGAGGCGAAATCGAGAAATGAATTTTAGCTCTAAATTTGGGGGCGCTACCCCCCAATAACTCTGAAAAAACGTGAAAAAAATTATTTCTCGAAAACGGTCCCGACGATTTTTATTAAAAAAATTTTAAAATGTAATTTTTTTATTTAAAATGTAGCCTATTTAAATGCGAATCTAACGATATAAGCCGTTTTCCTGGGAAAAATCTAGTTCCTGAGAAAAAGCTTAAAACGCGGACGGAGAGAGCCTGGGTTCGATTCCCTGCCCAGGAGAAGTTATTTTTATTATCAATTTTGATGAATTGTTCAATAATAATTAAATGCACATACGAAAACTATTAAATGTAAAAAAAAAACTGGGCTAAGTAATTATGAACTCGTTTATAAGAAAGTTTGTCTGAGTTGTCTCAGACCGGTTTTTAGGGTTTCGAGGTCGCCCTAGAAACCCTTATGCTTTTGGTAGTCCGTCCGTCGCATCTTGGAGTATATCTCCCGACCTACTGAAGCTGTAGACTTGAAATTTGGTATACAAGTTTAACTTTTTTGCCCAAAAACACAAAAACTATTGCGGACTTAAACACTCCAAATTTCTACGATCTGCGATCAATTGCGATAGTCCAGGAGATAGCGTGCAAAATAGTGTCTGACTAACATCAAGCTAGAATTTTGTATACAAGTCAATCTTTTAGCGCCTTTTAAGAATATGTGGTCGGCTAAGTTCGTCTGCGGGACATAGCTTGGCAATTGGCGATTGAAAAAAACAAACCGGTGGAGAGCGGTCATGTCTCACCAATTATGGTGGACAATGTGATTTTCATGATCCTAAGTACAGAATTAGTTAGTAGACCGAAAATCAAGTTGTTGTTAGTTTGTCCCATGACAGGTGACCACATTGATTTTTAGTAATATTTGAATATCTAACCTATCAAGTGTGAAAATAACATCGACTTGATTTTTGGTCTACTAACTGATTCTGTACTCAGGATCATGAAAATTATACAGTCCACCATAATTGGCGGGACATAGCCGCTCTCCACCATTTTGTTTTTTTCAAATGCCTATTGCCAAGCTATGTCCCGCAGACGAATCTAGCCGACCACATATTCTTAAAAGTCGCTAAAAGATTGACTTGTATACAAAATTCTAGCTTGATGTTAGTCAGACACTTTTTGCACGCTATCTCCTCGACTATTACTCGTTCAATTTCATACAAAGTCCATCTCCACGAGAAATTTGTGGCAAGTAAGCCAACTATTGGTGTGATTTGGAAAACTTTATTCATAAACTGGGAAATAACGACACAGCCGAAAATCAAAGTTTTTAACTTTGTAGCGAGATGAGTAATGTGCTACGGTTGCCAAGATTGTGGTTTTGAACAGTACGAATAAGTTGAACAGGGTGGCCACTAATATAGCTTGACAAAATTCCCTGACTTTTCCCTGACATTTCCCTGTCCTACTTCAGGTTTTCCCTGACATTCATCGATATTTACTTTAAAAGATTTACCTTTAAAAAGTTAAAGATCATCAAGCTAAAATAGAATACATATACAAGTTGATAATTACTTAGCCCAATGTTTTTCATATATTAGTTTTCATGTTTTCGTAGAAAAAATGAATTATTATTGAACATTTCATCAAAATTTGTCATAAAAATAACTTCGCCTTGGCGGGGAATCGAACCCGGGCTCTCTCCGTCCGCGTTTAAAGCTATTTTCTCAGGAATTAGATTTTTCCCATGAAAACGGCTTAAATTGTTAGATTTGTATTTATTAAATGGACTACAAATTATTATTATTATTATTTTTTTTTTTAATCTAAACTATTTCGAAAAATAATGATTTTTCACGTTTTTTTCAGAGTTTTTTGGGGGGTAGCGCCCCCAAATTTCAAGCTAAATTTCATTTCTCGACTACGCCGTGGGGTATGATTTTTCTTATGTCTAGTATTTTGTCGGGTCCACACCGATTTTTCCTGTTAAGCGTTTTCCTGTTCAACGCTAAAAAGTATAAACTAATCGTAACCTTTCCTTATTATCCTAGAAAGTAACAATTCACGTATTTTTACTTTCTCATGTAAAAGAGAAAGTATTGCGATGCCGCAAAAATTCGATTTTGATTTTATTTTTATTTTTGTGTCCCCTGAGTCCAAAAAATGGTTTTTAAAAAATGTCTGTCTGTCTGTGCAGACTGCAGACGCCTGGTTTAGGCTCCAGGCGTCTGCTGGGCCGATTTTGACTAAATTTGGCATAACATGTTTAGAAAAATCATACCCCGAGGCGAAATCGAGAAATGAATTTTAGCTCTAAATTTGGGGGCGCTACCCCCCAATAACTCTGAAAAAACGTGAAAAAAATTATTTCTCGAAAACGGTCCCGACGATTTTTATTAAAAAAATTTTAAAATGTAATTTTTTTATTTAAAATGTAGCCTATTTAAATGCGAATCTAACGATATAAGCCGTTTTCCTGGGAAAAATCTAGTTCCTGAGAAAAAGCTTAAAACGCGGACGGAGAGAGCCTGGGTTCGATTCCCTGCCCAGGAGAAGTTATTTTTATTATCAATTTTGATGAATTGTTCAATAATAATTAAATGCACATACGAAAACTATTAAATGTAAAAAAAAAACTGGGCTAAGTAATTATGAACTCGTTTATAAGAAAGTTTGTCTGAGTTGTCTCAGACCGGTTTTTAGGGTTTCGAGGTCGCCCTAGAAACCCTTATGCTTTTGGTAGTCCGTCCGTCGCATCTTGGAGTATATCTCCCGACCTACTGAAGCTGTAGACTTGAAATTTGGTATACAAGTTTAACTTTTTTGCCCAAAAACACAAAAACTATTGCGGACTTAAACACTCCAAATTTCTACGATCTGCGATCAATTGCGATAGTCCAGGAGATAGCGTGCAAAATAGTGTCTGACTAACATCAAGCTAGAATTTTGTATACAAGTCAATCTTTTAGCGCCTTTTAAGAATATGTGGTCGGCTAAGTTCGTCTGCGGGACATAGCTTGGCAATTGGCGATTGAAAAAAACAAACCGGTGGAGAGCGGTCATGTCTCACCAATTATGGTGGACAATGTGATTTTCATGATCCTAAGTACAGAATTAGTTAGTAGACCGAAAATCAAGTTGTTGTTAGTTTGTCCCATGACAGGTGACCACATTGATTTTTAGTAATATTTGAATATCTAACCTATCAAGTGTGAAAATAACATCGACTTGATTTTTGGTCTACTAACTGATTCTGTACTCAGGATCATGAAAATTATACAGTCCACCATAATTGGCGGGACATAGCCGCTCTCCACCATTTTGTTTTTTTCAAATGCCTATTGCCAAGCTATGTCCCGCAGACGAATCTAGCCGACCACATATTCTTAAAAGTCGCTAAAAGATTGACTTGTATACAAAATTCTAGCTTGATGTTAGTCAGACACTTTTTGCACGCTATCTCCTCGACTATTACTCGTTCAATTTCATACAAAGTCCATCTCCACGAGAAATTTGTGGCAAGTAAGCCAACTATTGGTGTGATTTGGAAAACTTTATTCATAAACTGGGAAATAACGACACAGCCGAAAATCAAAGTTTTTAACTTTGTAGCGAGATGAGTAATGTGCTACGGTTGCCAAGATTGTGGTTTTGAACAGTACGAATAAGTTGAACAGGGTGGCCACTAATATAGCTTGACAAAATTCCCTGACTTTTCCCTGACATTTCCCTGTCCTACTTCAGGTTTTCCCTGACATTCATCGATATTTACTTTAAAAGATTTACCTTTAAAAAGTTAAAGATCATCAAGCTAAAATAGAATACATATACAAGTTGATAATTACTTAGCCCAATGTTTTTCATATATTAGTTTTCATGTTTTCGTAGAAAAAATGAATTATTATTGAACATTTCATCAAAATTTGTCATAAAAATAACTTCGCCTTGGCGGGGAATCGAACCCGGGCTCTCTCCGTCCGCGTTTAAAGCTATTTTCTCAGGAATTAGATTTTTCCCATGAAAACGGCTTAAATTGTTAGATTTGTATTTATTAAATGGACTACAAATTATTATTATTATTATTTTTTTTTTTAATCTAAACTATTTCGAAAAATAATGATTTTTCACGTTTTTTTCAGAGTTTTTTGGGGGGTAGCGCCCCCAAATTTCAAGCTAAATTTCATTTCTCGACTACGCCGTGGGGTATGATTTTTCTTATGTCTAGTATTTTGTCGGGTCCACACCGATTTTTCCTGTTAAGCGTTTTCCTGTTCAACGCTAAAAAGTATAAACTAATCGTAACCTTTCCTTATTATCCTAGAAAGTAACAATTCACGTATTTTTACTTTCTCATGTAAAAGAGAAAGTATTGCGATGCCGCAAAAATTCGATTTTGATTTTATTTTTATTTTTGTGTCCCCTGAGTCCAAAAAATGGTTTTTAAAAAATGTCTGTCTGTCTGTGCAGACTGCAGACGCCTGGTTTAGGCTCCAGGCGTCTGCTGGGCCGATTTTGACTAAATTTGGCATAACATGTTTAGAAAAATCATACCCCGAGGCGAAATCGAGAAATGAATTTTAGCTCTAAATTTGGGGGCGCTACCCCCCAATAACTCTGAAAAAACGTGAAAAAAATTATTTCTCGAAAACGGTCCCGACGATTTTTATTAAAAAAATTTTAAAATGTAATTTTTTTATTTAAAATGTAGCCTATTTAAATGCGAATCTAACGATATAAGCCGTTTTCCTGGGAAAAATCTAGTTCCTGAGAAAAAGCTTAAAACGCGGACGGAGAGAGCCTGGGTTCGATTCCCTGCCCAGGAGAAGTTATTTTTATTATCAATTTTGATGAATTGTTCAATAATAATTAAATGCACATACGAAAACTATTAAATGTAAAAAAAAAACTGGGCTAAGTAATTATGAACTCGTTTATAAGAAAGTTTGTCTGAGTTGTCTCAGACCGGTTTTTAGGGTTTCGAGGTCGCCCTAGAAACCCTTATGCTTTTGGTAGTCCGTCCGTCGCATCTTGGAGTATATCTCCCGACCTACTGAAGCTGTAGACTTGAAATTTGGTATACAAGTTTAACTTTTTTGCCCAAAAACACAAAAACTATTGCGGACTTAAACACTCCAAATTTCTACGATCTGCGATCAATTGCGATAGTCCAGGAGATAGCGTGCAAAATAGTGTCTGACTAACATCAAGCTAGAATTTTGTATACAAGTCAATCTTTTAGCGCCTTTTAAGAATATGTGGTCGGCTAAGTTCGTCTGCGGGACATAGCTTGGCAATTGGCGATTGAAAAAAACAAACCGGTGGAGAGCGGTCATGTCTCACCAATTATGGTGGACAATGTGATTTTCATGATCCTAAGTACAGAATTAGTTAGTAGACCGAAAATCAAGTTGTTGTTAGTTTGTCCCATGACAGGTGACCACATTGATTTTTAGTAATATTTGAATATCTAACCTATCAAGTGTGAAAATAACATCGACTTGATTTTTGGTCTACTAACTGATTCTGTACTCAGGATCATGAAAATCACATTGTCCACCATAATTGGTGAGACATGGCCGCTCTCCACCGGTTTGTTTTTTTCAATCGCCAATTGCCAAGCTATGTCCGCAGACGAACTTAGCCGACCACATATTCTTAAAAGGCGCTAAAAGATTGACTTGTATACAAAATTCTAGCTTGATGTTAGTCAGACACTTTTTTGCACGCTATCTCCTGGACTACGAGTAGATCGCAATATTTTATATTTTTTGTAATTTTCAAGATGGGTATCATTTCAAAGGTTTAGAAATGTAGATAACAAATATATATATCGCGTTTCCTAAATGGCGGCCATTTTACCCCCCAAATAATTAAGAAAAACCCAAAATGTACCTCCCCTGCACTTCCCCATTAGGAAAGGTCCTAAAAAAGGGCAAAAACACATAAATATATATCTCTGTGGTCCATTGAAATTTCCGGGAGTTGGTCTAAAAAAGTGAAATTTTAGGGGGCTGTAACTCGGAAGCCAAAATGTTTGTCATTTGAAAATTCGAAGTTGGGTATAATTTTAAAGGTATTGAAATTTCGTTCACAAAAATATATCGTGTTTCCAAAATGGAAGCTATTTTACCTCCCCCCCCAAAAAAAAAATTAAAACATTACGCAAAAAAATGTCCCCCGCTACCCCATTAGGACAGGAGCTAAAAATAAGGCAAAAATACAAAAATATGCATCTCTGTAGTCCAATGATATTTCCGGGAGTTGATATAAAAAAGTCAAATTTTAAAAATTTTAGGGGGCCGTAACTCGGGAGCCCCAACATTTTTTCATATGAAAATTCGAAGTTGGGTATAATTTTAAAGGTATTGAAATTTGGCTCTCAAAAATATATCGTTTTTCAAAATGGCGGCCATTTTACCCCTAAAATAACTAAATTAGTGCATACTACCGAAGATAGTAATGGATAATATGCACTCCTCGTTTCTTAAAAGTGAATTTTTATACATATTTTTGATGAATGTTTCGATGAAGGATAATTTAGGTGTAAGAAAAGCGACATATTACATTTCTTTGTTAATAAAAATAAAAATAATAATGTACTTATGAATTCTTATGACCGAAGAAACCCTTTTACTAACTTGCTGGTAAGTACTTGACGGGATTTTTTTGATATAATTTCTAAGTATAGAGGTCGCTAATCCTTCTGCCTTTGTTCCAAATACAGCATTTTTTATTTTTATTAGAAATTTCGAGAAAGTTAAGGTTTCTGTGCTTTAAAATTATGAAATAAGGATTTTAATTGCCGGTAGATTTTCCCTGACCTAAGACAAAATTCCCTGACTATTCCCTGTCGGCCGAAATTCCCTGACTTTTCCCGGTATTCCCGGTTTTCCTGGTCTGTGGCCACCTTGTTGAAAAAATGCAAATATTTTTTTATAAAGAAATTCTTAAAACTACCGCAAAACACAGCAAATTATGTTACAAATATAGAAACAGGAATGGAACACACTCTGCAACTTCATTTCCCATATATAATAAAGATATTAAAACATGAATCATGGTACAAGAAATGGTGCGAATTAGCTGAACAGCATGATTCCGAGTTAAAGGTAGAGAATGTAATGTAACAAAAATATATTTATATACAATTGTTGATTGGTTGGAGTCGTCAACCTCTACAATTGTCCACTTTTGTATTTAAATTCTTTCGATATCGATAGTTTTATTTGTTTATAATGATGACAGACAATTAGTCCAAAATATCACAGTCAATACAAATATAAAACTATACAAAAGTAAATAAAAACTTAACATATTTAAATAACATAATGTAACAAAGAAAACAATCACTAAAGTGTTATGTCATTTTAAAGTATTTTCGTTAATTTATGTACACCCGCATTACAAACCCGCAAAGCACATTTGTTATTAAACTGGATAACAGCGAATGTAAAGATGTAACGGAAATAATGAAAAAAGCGGGAGTCGATTGATTACTGTTGTAGAAAAACCATGTGCTGAAGCTTAGAGTATTTATTCATGTTTATTAATAAATAATTTAAAGTGAGTTTTGGTGTTGTTTATTGTAAAGGATTAGAAAAGACGCTACAAAAGTAAAACAATAATAATAATAAATAAAAAAATCAATAAAATATTCTATTAATGTCTTGTAAATTTAGTC
The DNA here is from genome assembly GCA_951217055.1 of Gerris lacustris. Taxonomy (NCBI): domain Eukaryota; kingdom Metazoa; phylum Arthropoda; class Insecta; order Hemiptera; family Gerridae; genus Gerris; species Gerris lacustris. The sequence goes on along the minus strand of OX578278.1, from coordinate 2,237,089 downwards.
GTAACTTGAGGTTCAGGTTCCGAGGAGAGATACAGAAGGGGTCAACCTCATGACAGTATTCATTGAATAGCCGCATAGCCTGTGTCATGGTACTTGTCCTGCCATAGTCTGTCCTGTGGTAATCAGGAGTGAAAAGGTCTATACACCGAGACGTCCTCGCTGCTACCCTCAAGTTGCAACGCTGAAGCAGTTCAGGGTAGTCGTAATGACAGCCAACAACTTTGATTAGAAAAGCTATCAAGGCAACAGCTCTTCTTTCCACGAGAGATTTAAGCTCCAGCACTTCAAGCCTTTTCAAATAAGGCATCGACGAAAAACCATTATTAGGAAGACTCAGGAGAAAGTTTGTAAACCTCCGCTGCATTCTTTCAATAGAAAGGATATGGGTTTTGGACTGAGGAGACCAAACCACAGAGCAGTATTCCAGGATGCTCCTTACTAAAGTATTATAGAGATAAGACCTGACTTGGTGGTCTCTCAAGTCTCTGGAGACTCTTATTATGAACCCCAGGTTCCGGAATGCCCTAGCACAAATATCACTGTAGTGAGGAATGAAGGACAACGATTTGTCGAAAATTACGCCTAAATCCTTTATCGTAGCAACTTCTTCATGGGGGAAACCATTTAAAGTGTAGCTGCACCATTATTTTCCTTTCTTTCTTGTAAAGCACATTACTTTACACTTACTGGGCTTAAGTTGAAGCATGTTTTTATTGAACCACCTCGAAAGCTTGTTAAATTTCCCTCAAGAGACTTAACGTCCTCATTTGATTTGACCACTTGTACTAACTTAACCCTTTTCTTGGCAATGTATCTGTTGAGATACATAAGTTTGTCGATTTTATTAAAAAAAAGCTATTATTATTTTAACCCATCTAATGACTTCGCATGTTGTGGTATACAATGCTTAAGGTCTTCTGAAGACTAGAGATCTCTAGTGGTAAAACATAGGCACTAAGGTAGTTATTAGCAGAGACGGGACGTTTATGACTTTTATTTTTCCATTTCATGACCTTTATTCTATGACTTTTATTATCCTGTTTTATGACGTTTATTTTAGAAAATCGGTTGTTTTATGACCTTTTAGCCAAAAGTATGACGTTTATTTTCTGTGAAAATTTAGCCTTTATGTGAAGCATTCCGTTATTTTGGAGGGAAACAGTTCAAAAGAGATTTCAATATTTCATAGATACAAAATTATATTTACAATATATGTAATAAATGATAATAATTAGCAGAATGCTTCAACATTGTAAAAAGTAATCATGTGTTGTTCTATATTCTCCAGCGTTAAATTTGTTCTTTTGTCCGTCAGTAGAATTTTAAACTTGGAAAAAGACCTTCCGACGTCGGCAGATGAGGTGGGAGCAAATTTCATGCATGACACGTCATTTGCTTTTGCTTTTGCACGCCCTTCAACCGGGCAGCTATGGCCTGGGCGTGTTCTCACCCAGGATTCCTTGAGAGAACAGCAGTAAACTTTTCTTTCACCTTTTCCCCTACTCTTCCAAACCAATCGGTACCGCAAAGGGTCTTGATTTTTTCGACGCCGCGCCGTTTGGAAATAGCATATCCTGTTTTTGCAGACCTTCTTTTATGTCAGAAAATGTCCCAAAGTTGTCGTTGATGTAGTTCAGGTGGGTTTCCAGTCCTGGAGCCTTTAGGGCTTCTTTTGCATTGCGAATTGACGGCGCCTCTCCAGCATCCAATGAAGCTAAGACCTTGAAGACTTCAGATACAAAGAAGGTGTAGAACTTACCTGTTTATCACATGGCTTACAGAAGAATGTTTCACCTTCCAAAGAAAAGTCCACCTCCTCTGACACCCACTTACGCTTAAGCGCTATTTTGTTTGCAGGAGTTTTCGGCATTCTGACACGAGTAGAATCTATTAAGAAACTAGTTACACTAGTAAAATTAATCAAGAAACAAGTAACACGAGTTTCTTATTCGTGTTACTTGTCATCAAATGAGCAATTAAACATTCTACTCCCTTACCATGAATATATACAAAATTTTAACTATGGAACAGCCAATCAGGAGACTGCCCAATCCAATGAGTTTACTATTGGCTGACTGGAAAATCTTTCTTGAACTTCCTGGATTCTAATCGGAGGAGTTGTTCCAAGAAGGAGCCGATCAGGAGCCCTATTTTGGAATTAGGGATGACCGTCGGTGCCTCCCTCGTTGTAGGTATGCATAAGCGCATTAGTTAAGTCCGAAAGTGGTCAGGGAATTAAGAGCCCAGGCCTATCACTAAGCTGGTGTAAGGGTTTTTTGTTCGAACTGCACTTTTACCTGGAACCGGACCACAAATGTTCAATTTAAACATTTTCTTTAACAAAAAAATAAAACCTTTTTGCTAATCATTTGGCAAAAAAGGCCATTTTATGACGTTTATTCCAAGAAACCCCTATTTTATGACGTTTATGCGTAAAATGGCTATTTTATGACAAAATCATATGACTATGACGTTTATGACTTTTTCCCGTCTCTGGTTATTAGTCATCAGCCTCACACCGTCTTGTGACAAGACGGCGTGACAGGTTTTTCTCGATTTATTTTGGAAGAGTCATCTATCAAATATTGTGCTGATTCATTCAAGTCACTCAGAGTTAAGATACTTCAACACTATTATGATGTTTAATTTTAATTTTATTATTTTATTACAGCTTTATTGCAAGGTAAATATTATGTATCTTATAGTATACATTGCCATGAGTTCTGAAAAGTATGTGTGTATCTTATAGGATACATAGGCATAAACTCCTAGAATCATGGATGTATTTTATAAGATACATTGCCATCTTCTTGACACTGTTTTTTTAAATATATCATTTAATCTTTAGATGTAGATAATAGTCAATAATGTTTATAATAGCAGAATCTTAAAGATTATGGACCTGGGTAATTCCTCTAATGGATTGTGGAAGGAAAAGTTGATTGTCAAGAGGATGAATTTTTTCTTACAGCTATGTTTAGAGCATTTGAAGATAATATTCTTGAGAGAGGCTGCACATTAAAAACCAACTAAGAGCTCAAAAAAGAAGGGCAAGGTAGTTTTGTCACCGAATGTGATATCAAAAAGAAAATGGAGGCTTGACACAAGGGCTGTATTAATTGAGTTCGTGTGAGTTTGTTTGCTGCATTGAACCATCCTCACAAGTTTTGAGATACTAAAAAAAAATAAAAATAAAGGCCTATACCTTTGAGGGCACTTTGGAGGGGTTAAACTTCAAGATATGCTTATATCTTTATATAGGACAAGCTTCAGAACGCAAAGGTGGTATATGGTTATTATCTTGGATAGTTTGGATCTTTGGTCTCACTGCATGGCTCTTATATCAACAAGACTTTGGGATCCTACATGGAACAGACAAATGTATGCGCTTGAAAGAATTTCGAGGACATTTAGAACGAGCACTTGGACCACTATTAATAATATTGTCCAATTATTAATAATATCGCCCAATAAAACGTTCACCGTCAGTGTCGGCTGAAAAAAACCAACGATGTGTTAAGTCAAGGCCTGAGGTTGATATTAAATTTAGGCTGGAAAGTACTATTTGGCTGATTTGTCATTAAAATATAAAAAACAGGCAGGAAAGTAATTGAAACATTCAAGGAAATATTTCCCTGCCTAGGCAGAAAAAGTACAGTGTTTACAAGTGCGTGTCATAACATTTATTTTTACCTAAGCTTCCATTTTTTCTCTAAATAGCGTGAGTAGATAAAATATTGTACTCAAAAAGGCAGCAAAGGAAACATTTCTGCCTCGCGTATTCATTTTATATATTTTTCGTCACGCTAAAAGACAGAAATATAAAAAAACCTGTATTTTCTATCAATAAAAAGTTGTAAAATAGACTGCCAATTGGTGTGGCTCATAGCTTCCTCACATCCACTCACGTACTTTATTGATATTTTGCATTTACAAGCTATTATTGTCTAATTTGTTTAATTGTTTCTCCCGTTTTTTTAATCTGTCAAAATTGTTTTGAATTTTTATATGAATTAAAATATCGATTTAGAAAAAGTTAAAGAGATGGTTCAAATTAATCTGGGGCTATCTGCGAGTTACTTTCAATAAACGATCAAAGTTTCATACAGAAGTACTTTTGAAGCTATAGGTGTAAATAAATGTATGTTTGTGCGCACGTGGAAGAGCAACAAATAAGCGCAGATGGTTGAATTTTATATGGGTCCAGCAATGAGCTAATTATGACCTACTATACAAATGACATTAAAATCGGACATGTAGTTTTTAAGATATGTTGGTTCGCAAAATTGAGTGACAGACCATCAGACAGATACGGAACCACAAAAGTTTCCCTGATGTCTAAAACAGATAACTATCTTGAATTTTTTTAAATTTGAGACATAAAATATTTATTGTGATCGTTCTGAAGAGCGATCACAGAGCTTCCGTTACCTTCGATAAGCTCGGAAGCAAAATTTTAAATTTAAAGAAGGTAGAAATAAATTATATATTATTATTAGCTTATTTGCACTTAAGTAAATATATATTTTCCTTGTTTTTGGCAAATATATTTGGGTTTATTTGAAAATATTTTATGACTAGATTCTCCTTTGTATCTTATAGGATACTTATATGGTTTGCTGAACTAATGGCAATGTATCCTGTGGGATACATGTAGCAATTGCTATGCCAAGCAAGCAAAAAAAAAAAAAAAAAAACTTATTTTGTGTTATTAGAGGCTAATATAGCAACATAAAACAAAAAAATAATTTTTTCCAGTATTTTTTCATTGATTGCCATGATAAGGGTTAAGGTCATCAGCAAAAAGGTATTACATGTCAACAACGTTGGAAGACGCATTTATTAGCAAAAATTATAAAAACTTTCGGTCGAAACGTGATTTTAATAAATATAAATCAAATTCCAAACGAACCCAATACAAAGGGTCTGGGCCAAAAATTATGTGCCAAAGGTGTTCTAGAATCGGTCATCGCGCTAAAGACTGTTGTACTAAAAATGTAAACATTGTCAAAGTTGTAGTTAAATGAGTCACAAGACCAGATTTACGCAATATAACATATTTAATATATTTTAATATACATACTTATAACACACAACAGAACACAATTTTTATAAATTAATATTTTCAACACTTGACTTAATGTGTCAGTGGTTCTGACATCTAATAATAAACAAAACAGGTTTGTACTGAGTGATTAACAACACTCCCCCTCACCAAGTACCAGCAGCAGGTGCTTTAATTTAAGTCCAAGTCTATTCAGCAACAAATTATGTGTAGGTGCACTTAGACCTTTCGTTAGTATATCTGCATCCATTTCTTCAGTTCTGAGATACAAAACTTTTACTTGACATAGAAAATTCATTTCATAATCTTTGGTCCATGCTGGTGGCTTTTTCTCTCTTTCAGGTCTTGGCTCTAATGTAGGTCTTGGATCCGGTTCAGGTTCTGAATCAGGTTCCAGTTCAGTATTTTGTAGTTGTTTAGTATTCGACCTGGTTATTCTTATACAGACACCATCATTGTTTCCATTTTTGTTCTTGTTATTTTTCTTCTTTTGATTATTTGCTGAGTTATTTTCTTTCTTATTTTCCCTTTTATTTTCTATGTTAAAATAAAAAATAAAAAATTTATACAATATATATACCAAATGCAAAAAATATATACAATATATATACCTATATATTTTCTTATTTTTGTGAAATTGAGAAAAAAAAAATAAGGTAATTACGTTTTGTATTTATTAATATAATATTTGTTAATATGTATGTATTTATTAACATGATAACTTTTGTTAGTCTCTGCTGGGTCCAGGGATCAGTTGTTCATTAGTTCTAGCTTCATAATTTTCAGATGAACCAATTTTATTTGCAATATACTTTATAGTGGTTTTGATTTTGTCGTTGAATTCTGAGCATATCATAATAGAATATTGTTTAATATTAAGAAGCTCTTTTACAACTGTCAGAGATAATATTTCTCCTTCAGGCGTCCAAATAGACCCCATCATTGAAGAAATACGTTCAGCGGGTGCCCAAGGCAGACACACGGCGAATCCCACTATTTTAAATATATTCAAAAAGGAGACGTTGCTTCTAGACAATACTTTAAATATTTCTTAAGTTCAAATCTTATCTCCGTTACAAAAGTGGAAAAAGGATGATTCTGTGATCAATAAGTTTGGAAATCACTTAATGCATGCGAAAAAATCGGAAAATGGACTTTATTTCATAGAAATAGCAAACGAATCTGAAACAAACTATTTATCTGTCGTAAAAAATGACGAAATAATAAATTGGCATAAAAAATTAGGACATTTAAATCAAACTGACATGAAAAATGCACTAAATAAAACATTATAGAACAAGTTGCGATTGACACCTTTTAATTTGATTATTGACGTTATGGTTGATGGACTAATAAATAACCTTATGTCATTTTTACTGAGACGTTTCGACCCTTCCTACTAAGGTCATCTTCAGTCATATTTTTTATTTAATAAGCTGTTTGGTCATGAAGTCTATAACAATTCTTCTTCTTAAAGTAACAATTAACATAGACTTGATTTCACGAGTAGTGAGGTAACCATATATTTTTTTGGTATTTTTATCATTGTATCATTGTGAAATCAAGTCTATGTTAATTGTTACTTTTTATTTTGTTACTGTTTAAATTTAAAATTTCATTAATTGTTTTGAATGATGACGTGTATTAGCAGTAGCTTGATATTTTAATTTATTTTATTTCTTGATAACTTAATTCACTTGACTTTCTCTTATGGAGAAGAAGAATTGTTATAGACTTCATGACCAAACAGCTTATTAAATAAAAAATATGACTGAAGATGACCTTAGTAGGAAGGGTCGAAACGTCTCAGTAAAAATGACATAAGGTTATTTATTTACACCTAAAATTGGTCCATCAACCATAACGTCAATAAATAAAACATTTTAAAAGGACTAAAATTTAATCCTAAAGCCGACATAGGTGACTGTGAAACGTGCATTCGCGGCAAAATGTCAAGATTGCCGTTTCCGAAAAATAAATATAAAAATGTCAAAACCGAAATTTTAGAAATCATACACTCCGATTTATGCGGTCCATTCAATGTCAAATCACCGGGTGGCAGTCGATATTTTGTTACATTTATTGACAACGCATCTCGATATACAAAAGTTAATTTCTTAAAACAGAAAAACGAGGTTTGAGAAAAGTTTATAGAATTCAAGAATGAAGCTGAGACGTCAACCGGAAGAAAAATAAAAATTTACAAAGTGATATCGGTAGAGCGGAATATTGCTCTAATGAATTCGATAAATATCTTAAAAAACACGGAATAAAAAGAAGACTGTCAGCTCCGTAAACTTGAGAAAAGAACGGATTAGTGGAGAGAATGAACAGAAGTCTACTAGAGAGAGCGTGATGTCTAATTCTTGAAGCAAAGCTACCAGTGATGTTCTGGGCAGAAGCCATCAACACTGCAAGCTATTTACTCAACAGATCCCCATCAAAATCTTTAAATGGTGAAACACCTTTCAAGAAATGGGTTGGACGTCGACCATCTGTCAGACACTATCATATATTAATTTATTTATTAATCAACAGTGGTTGCATATTAACATTAAGCTTCACCTAGTCAATCATATATACATTAAAAGTAACAATAATAATAATAAAAAGAAAAAACAAAGTTCACTGTAGGCATAAAGTAAAGAGATACATTCTCAAAAGCTATCCTCTAAAAATTCGGTTACAGAATAGTATGCTTTAACTAAAAATAATTGTTTTAAATGTTTTTTAATTTTTTTAGTTGGAAGGGTTTTAGTTTCTTTGTCTAATTTATTAAAGCACTTTATACCCAGTATCAATGGGGATCGGCAAGTTTTATTAAGTCTATGTGGAGGTAAAGCAATTGCTTCACCTCTAGTGCTATAATCATGGTCCTTACTATAGAGAGTATTATAGTTTTCCTTTACAAAGTTTAAAATAGATAAAATATAAGTTGAATAGAATGTTATTGAGTTGATGAACAGCTCCTTGCAATGAGCATCAGGTTTAGATCTCGTTATAGCACCAATAGCTTTTTTTGTAACAGAAAAAATTTCTCAGAACATGGGGCACTTCCCCATTCTCTAATGCAATATACCATTCTAGAATGAAAATGCGCATAATAAGCCAGTTTAACAGTTTTTTCATCTAGAGTTTTTCTAAGCTTGCTAAGTAAGTAGTACAGGATCAAAGAAAGTATGCCACTTAGACTTTAGAGTCTTGTCAATTGACACTCCTAATATTTTAATGTCTGATATATTAGCTGCCAAGCTTTTATGTTCGAGAGAATGTCAAAACTGACACACACACACACACAACACTGTCAAATGTGTGAGTGAGTATTTGGTTATTTAATTTATTTAACGTCAGTTTATTCGAAGCGAACCATTTATTGGCCCCCTCAACTATATTATTCATTTTTTCTTTTGTTTCCATGGAAACATTTCCTTAGATTTAATAGGAAGAATCATCTGCAAATCTGGGGCTAACTGTTCCAAAACAAGGCAGGTCATTTGTGTAAATAATAAACAAAAGAGGCCCAAGGACAGAGCCTTGGGGTACTCCATGTTTAGTATGTCCTGACGAACTTGTCTCTCCATTGAAAACAGTGACCTGTGTTTTATCTAGAAGATACGAGCCGATCAAAGCCAAGGGAATACCACGAATCCCGTAATGATGGAGTTTTAGAAGTAAAATCTCGTGACTTACACAGTCAAATGCTTTGGTAAGATCACATGATAATGAAACAGCGTCTTCCTTGGCTTCAAAAGCATCATTGAAGCAAGCATAAGCGAGCTTCTTACATTCAACGAAATATGCATCTTGTCTGTCTGTCTGTCTGTCTGTAATGTTTACGTGTCCGATGATAACTTGAGTAAAAGTTGACCGATTTAGTTAAAATTTGGTATACATGTTCCTTTTACTAATACTCAGGCTAAGTTCGTTGGACAGCGTGATCCATCCAAGAGTTCGCGCGCAATGCTCGCGTAAACGTGAGCTTCAAATTAAAAATTGAAATTGACTATTAGATCTCCGCTTACAGGCCTCCAGGCACTATTAGATCTCCGCTTACAGGCCTCCAGGCACTATTAGATCTCCGCTTACAGGCCTCCAGGCACTATTAGATCCCCGCTTACAGGCCTCCAGGCACTATTAGATCTCCGCTTACAGGCCCCCAGGCACTATTAGATCCCCGCTTACAGGCCTCCAGGCACTATTAGATCCCCGCTTACAGGCCTCCAGGCACTATTAGATCTCCGTTTACAGGCCTCCAGGCACTATTTGATCCCCGCTATAGGCCTCCAGGCACTATTAGATCCCAGCTTACAGGCCTCCAGGCACTATTAGATCTCCGCTTACAGGCCTCCAGGCACTATTAGATCCCCGCTTACAGGCCTCCAGGCACTATTAGATCCCCGCTTACAGGCCTCCAGGCACTATTAGATCCCAGCTTACAGGCCTCCAGGCACTATTAGATCTCCGCTTACAGGCCTCCAGGCACTATTAGATCCCCGCTTACAGGCCTCCAGGCACTATTAGATCCCCGCTTACAGGCCTCCAGGCACTATTAGATCCCCGCTTACAGGCCTCCAGGCACTATTAGATCCCCGCTTACAGGCCTCCAGGCACTATTAGATCCCTGCTTACAGGCCTCAAAGGGTATGAACATAATTGAATATGAATTATATAAATATTGAGAATCAGTTACAAGTAAAAATCATAAATAGATGTTTTCCAATGTTTTAGAAAAATGTATTTTCTTTCATCATGGTTTATTTATTTATTTATTTATTTTAACTTCTTCATAAAAGTCACTTTTATTTATGACCCTAATAAATCCAAAAAGAAAACTTTTAAATATATAGTTAATAAGTAAAAACAATACACTGTAAGTAATAGAACTGACAAGATTAACCCCAGCTCACACTATGTTAATGTTGAAAATAAATTAATTATTTTATACACTTACTGATTTACACCTCAAATATTCCATAATCCATAGTTAGAAAATATTAAATTTTCAGAAATTGAGTAAACATTTCTTTTCCCCTTCTAAAAAGTTCCTAAAAACCATAATTCCAACTTCATTTTGGAGCGACTGTAATAGATGTAAAACACTGATAATACTGATTCTGAGTTACCTGGATTATTATCTGCATCTGTGGCATCCCTGACAGGTGAAGCAGGTTCAGTTTTTACCAGCCACTCCTTGTTATCTACATCGACTTGACACGTTTTTTTGAGTGAACCTACAACAGAGTAGAAGACAATAAAAAAAAAGAAAGACTTCCCATAAGGTGTAAATTTGGTAAGGAGTAGATATATTTTTAGCTATTTTGAGCTATAATATTGAAAAACTCAAATAATTTAAATTTTGTATACAATACATGATTTCACAAGCATATTTTTAACTGGGATCAGAAGGTCCACATGTTCAGTATTTACATTATTTATTTTACTAGAAGTTATTTCTAGGTGTCATAACACCTTATAGCAGTACTCTGCAAGAGTACAGTAATTGTTGTTATGTAAATATGAGTATTTGCCTTTTTTTGATTTTGGAGGGGGGGGGGGGGGGGGTGAAATGGAAAATAAAGAAAAATATCTATAATCTATATCTATTTAACCCTAGAACGCTAACCATACTTTTTAACCTCTTATGACTAATCTTGAGTCATATTGACTCCATTATCTATTATACCCAGATTTATTAAATATAAAGGCCTAATACGTATAATACTTTGTTTACACATTTTAGTGCTAGTTGATGGGACACTTGGGTGCTTTGTTTGCCATAATAATAGTCATTTATGTAACTAGGCAGCAAAATGAATTTTACTGACGAGTGATTAGATTAGACTCCGAGCCGAAGGCAAGGACAGGCTATCATAATTAACCTATTTGAGGTAATTTACCTATTTGACTGCCGAGGCGAAGCCAAGGCAGGCAATGAATAAACAAGGCAGAAATGTTTCCTTTGCTGCCTTGTCGCATACAATATTTTATCTACTTGCGGCAGAAAAATGAAGCTGCTAAAATGTTATCTTTATTAATATAACAGTTAATAACTAAGTGTCATATTAATAAAGATAATAACATATGTATTAACTAAAATTAATGTTCAAACAAGAAACTTGGGAATAATAACAATAAGTGAAAAGCAAACTCAATCTATAACAACAAAAAACACGTTCATAACACACTCAACCTCTGAATGAATAATGCATTACTAAAAGTATTAGAGATATCTTCTATTACTTAAAAGAAAAGAAGTAATAAGGATAAATCAAGGAAAGTAGCAAGTCTCACCTAGAATGACTTCAATGTTCAAGTTTACATGACGCTACAGTATAGCCAGTAACTCTACTATTTTTTTTAATTAAAGATCTACTAATCATTGAACTTATTTTACAGAATTAACATATATAAACAAATTCTTTTATAATTAAAACGTTTATTTATTAAATATTACTTGTACAATACAATACAATCCTTTATTTGTACATTCTAATAGATGTTTTCGTCCATATACATGCAGTTATTGTACAAAATCAGCACTAGGCTGAGGATTATTGAGTTCGAATTTGTTGTTACTTATTTATATTATAATGGTAGGTTTATTATGTTCATTCATATATGTATATACACACAGATACATACTCATATACACATATAAATATGTACACACATACACACACACATGCATACATCCACACACATACACAAATTTTAATTTTGTTTTTGCTCTTTAATTAATTTATTTTCTACTTTAAAGTTCACATGTACCTCTTATATTCAACATACATTCTTGATTTGCTTTTTAGTTAGTATTATATATTTATTTGTTTAATATTTCTTGGAAGTAAACTTGATAGTGGGCTCTGCCCAACCTTTTCCACTCCTGCCTCTCGATAGCTACTCTTGCCCAGGTTGCTTCTCCACATGTTCTCCACATCTCTTCATTCCAGTTTCTCTCGGGTCTCCCTCGTTTCCTATTGTTCTCCCAAGGTGTCCACTCCGTTAAAGCTTTAGTCCGGCTGTCCTGTTTTCTCCTAATGACATGACCAGCCCAATTCCACTTCTTGCTGTGCACCCTTTCCACTATGTCTACGAGTCCAGAATGGGTTCGAAGCCAACTTTTGCTCTTGCTATCTTTCCGAGTGTATCCCATCATATATGTTTCCATGTTTCATTCCACCACTCTCAGCTTGGCTACTACTCTGCTGCTTAATCTCCAGGTCTCACATCCATAGGTAATCACCGGTAGTACTGTTGATTCCCACAGTTTTTTCTTTAAATCTTGACTTACTTTGCTCTTAAAAAAGCTGCAGTTTTCCAGTAAAGCTTTCCAGCCGAGATTTACTCTTCTTTGTATTTCACCCCATTGACCTTCAACACTGAGCAGTAAAATTACATTTCTCTGCCCGAAATCAGTTCAATAATGCCTCATTTTGCTGCCACAAGTAGATAAACCATTTTTTCCTTTTACTTCCGTTTTTTCAATCTGGACTACTATTACATATCCGGTATTGTTATCTACCGGAGTGGTTTTATTTTTTATTTTTTTTATGTAGCTTTTTTCTTTCCTTTCCTTTGGTTTTTCTATTTCGTAAATTGTTTCAATTAATTTATCATTTTCCTCATCATCGTTGATGGGATAAAAAAAAGGCATTTTCTATTTTCAAATCAGGGTCCAAATCATAAGCGTCACCATTATTGTCGAATACGCCCCCTTTTTCATAATCGGTCATTTCCTTCATCAAGCGATAAATGTCGTTTGGATCATTGTATTTTTTCTCCATTATTTGACTATATTCATATTCTATTAACTTTATATAATTTAGACGTATAAAGACAAAAAAATATAACAATTTATAAATGAATAAATTACAATTATATTACCTTTAAATTGTGAGAATTATTCAATTAAAAGTAATATAATACTTAATTTTTAAGATTTGAAATGGCCAAATAAACAATAACACTTATCAGATTAGGCTGTTAATACTATTCTGCGTCAAAATGACCTACAAAACATTTACGTGTAAGACTAAACAGGAGTCAAAATGACTCCGTGACTGCAGAAAAACAAACGATATGATCTCTTTAGGATCTGAAAGTGGAACTGATAGAAGTGTAGAAGGGTCAATCAAGGGTGGGAGATAGCATAGCTGAGATGTGGGAGTTCTGTGTTTTACAGACACCGTGCATTTGTAGTTAAAAAAAAATGGGAGTCCTTTTTACTCCAGGTTAGCGTTCTAGGGTTAAATAAAAATTAATGTTTGCTTAGCTGTATGTCTCTTATCCCAAAACTTTATATTGTGATAGTATACTCTAGAATTACAAATTGTAATATAAATTTCTCATATAAGGCAACATTGTTTAACTAAATAAACTATTTATATGGTTTTTCAAAGGTAGCAGCTATACAATTCTTATGTTATTAATGTTTATTAGGCAGTACCATGTTTGCCGAATTAGCTAGAAACTAATAATACAATAAAAAAGAAGAAGAAACAGTCTCTCCACGTAAAATATTTGTATTATTCAAAGCGGCTTTCGGCCTCTATAAGGCCATCTTCAGTGCCTAAACAAACAGTAATCGAAACACTAATAAAAATGTCAAAAAGAAAACCGAGACAAAATAAACAAGAGGCAAAAAGAGACAAAAAGGTCGGAGACTGGACTCGCTGGAGAAAATTGAGATTATACGTAACCAGCATCGCAAGGGCTCGGATGGAAACGTCAATGAGAGGGGTGACGCGTCATCTCTTCTGAAGGTCATGGCCGGAGCCAGAACACGGATCAGTCTTGTGCCAGCTTCTGGCTTCCTAGTTGATTTACGTTTCCAGCTTTTTCGGTAGGATCTTTTATTTCTCTCTTAGTTAATTTTTCTTTACTCTCTGTTTTAGTCTTTTTTTTTTTTACTATTTCTGTGTATTTTCTTTATTGTTTTGTTTTTATTTTGGTTTTTATTTGCCATGACTATTGTTTCGTATTTATTTTGTCTCGGTTTTCTTTTTGACATTTTTTATTAGTGTTTCGATTACTGTTTGTTTAGGCACTGAAGATGGCCTTACAGAGGCCGAAAGCCGCTTTGAATAATACAAATATTTTACGTGGAGAGACTGTTTCTTCTTCTTTTAATTATGAACTCCACTAACGCTCCATATCCTGTCTTAATAATACAATGTTTCCTCACAAATACTATGCTGGGTTTATGGGTGAAAACTAGACTGTTAGAGCCTAGGTAAGCACTTCCTTGCACTTCTAAATCTAACATAAACATCGAGACCTGTGAACTTTGCACTGCAGTTCATTATAGTTGGTCTTCTTGATCATGGGATTATGTTCAAAGTTTGAACCGAATTAAAAACAATAAAACAACAACAATAAATAACAATAAAACACCACTAAAAATAATTACACACTCCATGGTTAGAATGCCTGGCAGGTGAAGTATCTTCTGTTTTACTGAGTGTTTTCAGACTCTTTTCTCCGACAGTAAAATTGAAAAGGTAAAAGTTTTATTTAAAGATTATATTATCTAAATATTTAAAGAATTAACCTTATTTAAAGTTTATGAAATTATTTCCCAACCTTACCATCTGAAACACAGATAATACTGATTCTGAGTTACCTGGACTTTTATCTGCATCTGTGGCATCCCTGACAGGTGAAGTCAGTTCAGTTTTTACCAGCCACTCCTTGCTATCCTGGGGTAAACCTGCAATATAATCCAAGAAGAACATTTATATTTAACTAGCAGAAGTACCCGCCATGCCTGAGTAAATCAAAACATTGGTGAATAAGAAAAACCAAAAACAGTATTCAATAAAATAAAGCAAATTCAAGTAAACAAAGTGGTCAGTCTTGGCCAGCGGCATCTTCAACCTGGGAAAGAATTCATTTGGATTTCTTTGATCTTAATAGGTCTCGTTTTTTGATCTTATGTGATTCCTACTCAAAATAGATAGAGTGTTTTGTCATGTCTTCTACTACAAGTCAAAGTCTTATATCAAAACTAGATCAAGTATTCGCTAGATTTTCTTTTCCTAAAACCATTGTATCAGACAATGGTCCTCCTTTTCTACAGTTGTCATCGTGTATGGAGTGAGGAAGGTACATGTAAGTCAACTTTGTCAGAGTGCTCTCAAGGATAGCACACTGTCATCAAGGAAGGGAACGTCTTCTGAGGATTATGTGCGGCTCAAGAAAGGCTTGCAGTCTCCTGCAAATTCTCCTAATTACAAAGTCGCACAAAAAGGGTCTTCTCCGGCAGATATTCTCCAACAAGATGAATTGCCAGTTATCAAGTCAAGTTTTTTAATATAATTTTTAGAGTCAAGATGTTTTTTACTGGTCTTATATTCACATTTCCGTTTCCCTGATTTTGAACCACTTCCCGTGATTCAATCTTCCCCAAATTTTGCATATAGAAACAACTATGGCAAAGAATACAGAAACCAAAAAAAAAAAAAAAAAAAAAAAAAAAAAAGGCGTCAAAGTTATTTGCTTTTTAAGTTTCATCGTACACCTATTACCCCAATTTTGAACCACTTATCGTCATTCAATCTTCCCCAAATTTTGCACATAGATACAACTAAGGTGAAGAATACAGAAACCAAAAAAAAAAAAAAAAAAAAAAAAATTGGCGTCAAAGTTATTTGCTTTTTAAGTTTCATCGCACACCTATTACCCCAATTTTGAACCACTTACCGACATTCAATCTTCCCCAAATTTTGCACATAGATACAACTAAGGTAAAGGATACAGAAACCAAAAAAAAAAAAAAAAAAAAATATGGCGTCAAATTTATTTCCTTTTTAAGTTTCATTGCACACCTATTACCCCAATTTTGAACCACTTACCGTCATTCAATCTTCCCCAAATTTTGCACATAGACATAACTAATGTGAAGAATACAGACACCAAAAAAAAAAGGTTGAAAATAAGACCAGTTTTGAAAAATGGCATTTTTATATTAATTATTATTTTAAGTTTGTACGTCAAGCTTCTTTTAAGTTTTTAAGTCAAGTTTTTCTTTTTCTTTTAAAAATTCAATAAGTAATGTAACCAAGATTAGGATTTTGTTTTGTATAACATAAAGAGGGAGAAGCAGTGTTATGTATGCAACCTGCAATACATGTGAGCTCGGTGATATGATTCTGGGTTCGGGAGGTTTTCGAATTCACAAATGTACCGGTCTCGACTCCATGCTGTATCGCGCTCATGTATTTCGTCTTGAGTCTTTCGTCTTCGTTCCTTATGCTTTTATATCCATGACTCATGTCTTAATTAATGTCTCAGTGAACAGTTATTGTACATTGTGCGAACCTATGGTAGAACATAACAGTGAGAACTACATATCATAAATAAAGCTGCTAGTTTATGATAGTCTGTGCCCTAAAGCTTTATGATGAGCCAAATGGGAATTGAGGTTAATATGCTCGCTAAGTTCAGTTACTAAAGGTTTTTCGCTGTATATACATTTTTTGAAAAATGATTTAGCTAGTTTAACAATGACGTCTTCAATCATGTCCACTTTTAAGATTTGAAGGAGGTTTTTAATTATTGTACGTCTAGGTGAGTTAGTTGCGAGTCGAAGAAATTTGTTTTGTATAACCTGTAGTTTTTTTTTTTTTTGTTTTGGTTGTAGTTTTAGTCCCGTTCAACAGCTCATTAGGTCATTACAGGACGGGGGTTATCCGGCCACTTTACTCATCTAATCGATGAGATCATCAGTGTGAAACATGTCTCACCCCGCTGGGATTCGAACTCACAGCCGGGGTTTAGAGCTTGGTTTCAGAGTCGAGTATGCTAACCCCTCGGCTACACCGGCCCCCTTATAACCTGTAGTTTTTGCAGGTTTGTATTACATGTGCTGCTTACTTTGTATATTTGTAATTAGTTCTAACTACTGATAGATGAATCGCGGGTTTTGCATTTTTGGACAATTGTTTGAATATGAGTGGTAAATGTTAATTTTGAATCTAAATGTACGCCCAAGTATCTAGCTGAATTACTCCACGGTATAACTACATTGTTTATTTTGATGTTATGGTTCATGAAAGGCCTTCTTTTAGTAAACAATAGAGCTTCAAATTTACTAACATTTTGTTTGAGCCTCCATTTGATAAAGTAATTGTCCAGTTTAGATAAGGCTGAATTAACCTATGACGTCTCTACACATCGTCGTCGGCGAAAATAGCTAGACTAATGTTAGGGAAACGTGGAATGTCACTAGTAAACAATATGTAGAGAATTGGGCCAAGAATTGACCCTTGTGGGACTCTTGCGCTTATTTTATAAAGTTTAGACTTAAAATTGCTTAAGTGCACTCTAAATTTTGAAGCAGGTTCAGTTTTTACCAGCCACTGCTTACTATCTACATTGACTTCATATGTTTCTTTGAGTGAACCTACAATAGAACTTCTGACTGAAGTCAAGGTATAACCTACTCCTACTGAAATCATTGTGTTCTAGGCTGGGACACATAAAAATGTTTTAAATTTAATGCAAGGAATTGAAAGCCCCCAGTTAAGACCATTTTGTTGTAGTTTGGATACTATAAATAAGTAGTTGTATTTGTTATTAAACTAAACCGGTCTATTGAACTCTAGATCTAGCGAGTTTTATTTGATTATAGTTACCTGGAGCAACATGTGAAGAGACCGAGTCGTATATAAAGGCAGATGTCTCGTCGTAAATCTTTATATCCTCCTCAACTGATATATCCATCGTATCACAGGGTAAATCTGCAGAACCTACAATAGAAAAGAACATAATAAATAAAACATGCCTTCCTAAAAGGTGTAAATTTGGTAAGGAATAGCTATATTTTAGCTATTTCGAGCTATGAAATGGTTACTGAAAAACTCAAAGAATTTAAATTTGGTATTCAATACATGATACATAATTCCACAAGCATATTCTTAACTGGGATCAGAAGGTCCACAGCTTCAGTATTTACATTATTTATGTTACTGGAAGTTATGACAAAGTGAAACATAACACCTTAAAACTGCACTCTGCAATAAGGTCCCCTGCTCATAAGAACCGATAATACAATGCTTCCTATGTTCAGTTAAACATAGTTTTCTAGACCAGGTGTCGAGGACTAGGAAAACATTTGTTTTAACCCTTTGAGGCCTGTAAGCTGAGATCTCGGCGCACCAAGACCGGGGCTCAGGGCCTGTAAGCTGAGATCTCGGCGCACCAAGACCGGGGCTCAGGGCCTGTAAGCTGAGATCTCGGCAATCTATTTTTTTTTCTTTTTCGTTTTTTTTGGGCCTGGAACTGTTTAATAAATGACATTTAGCGCTTTCTAGTAGAGGTCTAAGGTACTACGAAGCTTCTGAAAGAGTTGTATAGATTGCGATGTAGGTAGTTTATGGCATAAAAGGGTAGACAAGGCTGACGTCACAACGAACTATTTATGAAACTCTAACATACCCGGACTCCGCGCATTCACCCCTTCTATTATGCATTCAACCTTGTTTTTCACCAAGGATTTTACCCGTCCTTTTTCTATACACTATACAGATAAATTTTCCTTCCTTACCTGACCCCTGACCCTTGTAATACCTAGGCATTTCCCACCCTCTAGATTTGTAGTATTTATTTTCCGTTAGGCCAAAACGTAAATCCCAAACTTACTTCAGGACCTCAGTCCTTTTTTAGACACCAACCATTTAGCACGCTTATAAACCTTTCGATTTCTAACATTACACTCTCGCTTTGCTCACTCTCGGAATTCTCTGCCTATTTGATTGTTATATATTGTGATTTGTTCGTTTCGACCCGGCTTGCTTTTTTGAATTCATTGCTTACTCTATATGTTTCAACGATGTCTGATAGAAATAGAAGACATGTTTTTTTTGGTTTCTTTCATACATTTTATTTTCTGCCTAAAGGTCGAATCTTTTAGTAAAATTATTATAAGGTTGTAATTTTATTTTTATGGTTTACAACATAAAATGTGGAAATTAGAAATAAAAAGTGTTATGTATATATCATTTTATCTTTTTATTGAAATAAAATTTCGTTTATTACAATACACTAAAATATAGTTACAACTATGTAGAACAAAATACAAAAAGATTTTTGTTCATATAAGGAAAATTGTAGAAGATATGAAGTAATTAGTAAAGTTAGTCAAAAGCGGGATATTTTTCACAATTGCCGACGGCCGACGGCCGGTACATTATACTCTTTTTTGTACACTTTCGTACTTTTTATTGTCTACCCAAAGCCTGAATCTTTTAGTTTTATAATTATTTGGTTGTAATTATTTAATTTTTATGTTTTTTTAACATAGAATATGGAGTTAAGATATAAAAATAATAGAAATAACACATAAGATATAAAAAGTGTTATGTATATATCATTCTATCTTTTTATAAAAATAACATTTCGTTTATTACAATATACTAAAATATAGCTACAACTATGTAGAACGAAATAAAAAAAGATTTTTGTTCATATAAGGAAAATTGTAGAAGATATAAAGTAATTAGTAAAGTTAGTCAAAAGCGGGATATTTTTCACAATTGCCGTCGGCCGACGGCCGGTACATTATACTCTTTTTTGTACACTTTCGTACTTTCTATTGTCTACCCAAAGCCTGAATCTTTTAGTTTTATTATCATTTGGTTGTAATTATTTAATTTTTATGTATTTTTAACATAGAATATGAAGTTAAGATATAAAAATAATAGAAATAACACGTAAGATATAAAAAGTGTTATGTATATATCATTCTATCTTTTTATAAAAATAACATTTCGTTTATTACAATATACCAAAATATAGCTACAACTATGTAGAACGAAATAAAAAAAGATTTTTGTTCATAATAGGAAAATTGTAGAAGATATGAAGTAAATAGTGAAGTGAGTCAAAAGCCGGATAGTTTTAATGCATGGTTGAAAATTAGTCAGGCCCAGGGGTTCATTACTGAAAAATACACTCAGTCCCCAGGGTACTTATAACATTACAGAGCTCCGTCCTCAAAGGGTTAAAGCTTGTTAAGTTACGAGTAGCCCAGCTTTAGGGAATAATTTTAGTGTGTAACCGAGTGGACATATTGAACACACTCCATGTTGAGAATGCCTGGCAGGTGAAGTATCTTCTGTTTTACTGAGTATTTTCAGACTATTCTAGTCAGTTTAACATTCTCTTTTCTCCAACAGTAAAATTGAAAAGGTAAGAAGTTTTATTTTAAGATTATATATTTGCAAAATGTTTAAAGAATTAACCTGATTCAAAGTTTATGAATTTTTTCACGTGCTAAAAACAATACTCCCAACTCAACAAAACACTGATAATACTGATTCTGAGTTACCTGGACTTTTGTCTGCATCTGTGGCATCCCTGACAGGTGAAGCCGGTTCTGTTTTTACCAGCCACTCCTTGCTATCCTGGGGTAAACCTACAAAATAACCCAAGAAGAACATTTATATTTAACTAGCAGAAGTACCCGCCATGCCTGAGTAAATCAAAACATTGGTGAATAAGAAAAACCAAAAACAGTATTCAATAAAATAAAGCAAATTCAAGTAAACAAAGTGGTCAGTCTTGGCCAGCGGCATCTTCAACTTGGGAAAGAATTCATTTGGATTTCTTTGATCTTAATAGGTCTCGTTTTTTGATCTTATGTGATTCCTACTCAAAATAGATAGAGTGTTTTGTCATGTCTTCTACTACAAGTCAAAGTCTTATATCAAAACTAGATCAAGTATTCGCTAGATTTTCTTTTCCTAAAACCATTGTATCAGACAATGGTCCTCCTTTTCTACAGTTGTCATCGTGTATGGAGTGAGGAAGGTACATGTAAGTCAACTTTGTCAGAGTGCTCTCAAGGATAGCACACTGTCATCAAGGAAGGGAACGTCTTCTGAGGATTATGTGTGGCTCAAGAAAGGCTTGCAGTCTCCTGCAAATTCTCCTAATTACAAAGTCGCACAAAAAGGGTCTTCTCCGGCAGATATTCTCCAACAAGATGAATTGCCAGTTATCAAGTCAAGTTTTTTAATATAATTTTTAGAGTCAAGATGTTTTTTACTGGTCTTATATTCACATTTCCGTTTCCCTGATTTTGAACCACTTCCCGTGATTCAATCTTCCCCAAATTTTGCATATAGAAACAACTATGGCAAAGAATACAGAAACCAAAAAAAAAAAAAAAAAAAAAAAAAATGGCGTCAAAGTTATTTGCTTTTTAAGTTTCATCGTACACCTATTACCCCAATTTTGAACCACTTATCGTCATTCAATCTTCCCCAAATTTTGCACATAGATACAACTAAGGTGAAGAATACAGAAACCAAAAAAAAAAAAAAAAAAAAAAAATTGGCGTCAAAGTTATTTGCTTTTTAAGTTTCATCGCACACCTATTACCCCAATTTTGAACCACTTACCGACATTCAATCTTCCCCAAATTTTGCACATAGATACAACTAAGGTAAAGGATACAGAAACCAAAAAAAAAAAAAAAAAAAAAATATGGCGTCAAATTTATTTCCTTTTTAAGTTTCATTGCACACCTATTACCCCAATTTTGAACCACTTACCGTCATTCAATCTTCCCCAAATTTTGCACATAGACATAACTAATGTGAAGAATACAGACACCAAAAAAAAAAGGTTGAAAATAAGACCAGTTTTGAAAAATGGCATTTTTATATTAATTATTATTTTAAGTTTGTACGTCAAGCTTCTTTTAAGTTTTTAAGTCAAGTTTTTCTTTTTCTTTTAAAAATTCAATAAGTAATGTAACCAAGATTAGGATTTTGTTTTGTATAACATAAAGAGGGAGAAGCAGTGTTATGTATGCAACCTGCAATACATGTGAGCTCGGTGATATGATTCTGGGTTCGGGAGGTTTTCGAATTCACAAATGTACCGGTCTCGACTCCATGCTGTATCGCGCTCATGTATTTCGTCTTGAGTCTTTCGTCTTCGTTCCTTATGCTTTTATATCCATGACTCATGTCTTAATTAATGTCTCAGTGAACAGTTATTGTACATTGTGCGAACCTATGGTAGAACATAACAGTGAGAACTACATATCATAAATAAAGCTGCTAGTTTATGATAGTCTGTGCCCTAAAGCTTTATGATGAGCCAAATGGGAATTGAGGTTAATATGCTCGCTAAGTTCAGTTACTAAAGGTTTTTCGCTGTATATACATTTTTTGAAAAATGATTTAGCTAGTTTAACAATGACGTCTTCAATCATGTCCACTTTTAAGATTTGAAGGAGGTTTTTAATTATTGTACGTCTAGGTGAGTTAGTTGCGAGTCGAAGAAATTTGTTTTGTATAACCTGTAGTTTTTTTTTTGTTTTGGTTGTAGTTTTAGTCCCGTTCAACAGCTCATTAGGTCATTACAGGACGGGGGTTATCCGGCCACTTTACTCATCTAATCGATGAGATCATCAGTGTGAAACATGTCTCACCCCGCTGGGATTCGAACTCACAGCCGGGGTTTAGACCTTGGTTTCAGAGTCGAGTATGCTAACCCCTCGGCTACACCGGCCCCCTTATAACCTGTAGTTTTTGCAGGTTTGTATTACATGTGCTGCTTACTTTGTATATTTGTAATTAGTTCTAACTACTGATAGATGAATCGCGGGTTTTGCATTTTTGGACAATTGTTTGAATATGAGTGGTAAATGTTAATTTTGAATCTAAATGTACGCCCAAGTATCTAGCTGAATTACTCCACGGTATAACTACATTGTTTATTTTGATGTTATGGTTCATGAAAGGCCTTCTTTTAGTAAACAATAGAGCTTCAAATTTACTAACATTTTGTTTGAGCCTCCATTTGATAAAGTAATTGTCCAGTTTAGATAAGGCTGAATTAACCTATGACGTCACTACACATCGTCGTCGGCGAAAATAGCTAGACTAATGTTAGCAAAACGTGGAATGTCACTAGTAAACAATATGAAGAGAATTGGGCCAAGAATTGACCCTTGTGGGACTCCTGCGCTTATTTTATAAAGTTTAGACTTAAAATTGCTTAAGTGCA
Organism: Gerris lacustris; assembly: GCA_951217055.1. Lineage (NCBI taxonomy): Eukaryota > Metazoa > Arthropoda > Insecta > Hemiptera > Gerridae > Gerris > Gerris lacustris. The sequence continues at coordinate 2,214,003 of OX578278.1, read as the reverse complement.
CTCTAAATTTTGAAGCAGGTTCAGTTTTTACCAGCCACTGCTTACTATCTACATTGACTTCATATGTTTCTTTGAGTGAACCTACAATAGAACTTCTGACTGAAGTCAAGGTATAACCTACTCCTACTGAAATCATTGTGTTCTAGGCTGGGACACATAAAAATGTTTTAAATTTAATGCAAGGAATTGAAAGCCCCCAGTTAAGACCATTTTGTTGTAGTTTGGATACTATAAATAAGTAGTTGTATTTGTTATTAAACTAAACCGGTCTATTGAACTCTAGATCTAGCGAGTTTTATTTGATTATAGTTACCTGGAGCAACATGTGAAGAGACCGAGTCGTATATAAAGGCAGATGTCTCGTCGTAAATCTTTATATCCTCCTCAACTGATATATCCATCGTATCACAGGGTAAATCTGCAGAACCTACAATAGAAAAGAACATAATAAATAAAACATGCCTTCCTAAAAGGTGTAAATTTGGTAAGGAATAGCTATATTTTAGCTATTTCGAGCTATGAAATGGTTACTGAAAAACTCAAAGAATTTAAATTTGGTATTCAATACATGATACAGAATTCCACAAGCATATTCTTAACTGGGATCAGAAGGTCCACAGCTTCAGTATTTACATTATTTATGTTACTGGAAGTTATGACAAAGTGAAACATAACACCTTAAAACTGCACTCTGCAATAAAGTCCCCTGCTCATAAGAACCGATAATACAATGCTTCCTATGTTCAGTTAAACATAGTTTTCTAGACCAGGTGTCGAGGACTAGGAAAACATTTGTTTTAAAGCTTGTTAAGTTACGAGTAGCCCAGCTTTAGGGAATAATTTTAGTGTGTAATTTAGTGTGCATTTAGAAATTCATCTATGCTATAGTAAGCTTTAGTTATTAGGAAGGTTTTTAATCTATTTTTAAAAATGTTAAAAGGTAAATCTTTAATATTTTTATTCAATTTATTGAAGCATTTAATGCTGATATGTAGAGGAGATTTTGCAGTTTTAACCAATCTATTAGTAGGCTGAGTAATGGTGTCGCTATTTCTGAGGTTGAAGTCATATGGCCTTTCAGCTAGCTCCTTCCATTTAGGTTTGATATAAACCATGACATTGTATAAGTAAATGGAGGGCAATGTCATCACCCCTAATTCCATAAATATTGGTTTGCAGTGAGCATCAATTTTGGCTTTGTTTACAATACGTATAGCTTTTTTTTGTAAAGTGAAAACCTTGCTTGCAGATGAAGCACCACCCCATTCTCTAATACAATAAGATAGTCTAGAGTGGAAATGGGCAAAATAAGCAGTTTTAACAGTATGAACGTCTAAAGTTATACTTAATTTCCTCAACAAATAGATTACTGAAGATAGTTTGCTGATAAAAAAAATATAAAACTGGCAACATGGATTTTTTTTCTAAAGAATAATAGGTTGGCTGTACTGTTCGATTTTCACAACTAGGCAGTAATGGAATTCTTTCCGCGAGGTATATACATTAGTAAGGAGACTTGGCTTCTAGACACGTACATGGCCTCCATTTTAAATTAAAAAGTTCCATTGCAAATTTCCCTTTATAGAAAATGTTAAATGTCATAAAGAGTAACTGATTTACAAATGTCAAGGTTCTAGACCCAAAAGTTTTGAAGATACAGCAACTATAACAATGTAAATAAAATGGCCCATCTTGAATCAAAATGGTGGATCAAAAATATCCTTTCATAGTGAAGGGTCTATACAATTAAAGCAAGTTACATTGTAATTTCAGAATTAACAATTTCTGAGATAGAGTGACCAGACAGAATTCGGCCCTAGAAGTAGCACATAAATTAATTATTAATGAGTATTTGGGAATGAAAGTGTCAGTACTTAATTTTATCAGGTAGATGTCAAATATGAGGGAATATTTGGATTTAAATCAAATTATAATTATTATTAACTACGGGAAACAGACAGAGAAAAATACACTCCAGCGCTGGAGTCTATTTTTCTCTGTCTGTTTCCCGTAGTTAATAATAATTATAATTTGATTTAAATTAAAATTTAATCGTTCCGTAGTATAAATACTACCAAAATCGTAAAATATGAATTTCTAATTGATTGTACGAGGTACAGGTACTAATTGGGTACTTTATAATTATAAGCGTTATTTCTCGGTCTAGTTCTTTGTCATTAATGTTGACTTCTCAGACTTGTGGAAAAATTGAAAGCTTTAAATTCGGGTCAAGGTATCATTAACGTCAGAGAAAATCATTCTCCTGTGTAGCTTAGTTGGTTAGAGCGCTATACTGGAAATATAGAGGCTTCATATCCCCGGTGGTTCATATCCCCGCGCTAGAGTCTATTTTTCTCTGTCTGTTTCCCGTAGTTAATAATAATTATAATTTGATTTAAATTAAAATTTAATTGTTCCGTAGTATGAATACTACCAAAATCGTAAAATGGGAATATTTGGTTAAAATACCTCAAAGAATGGAAGAGCCTATAAAGACCATATACACACACATATGTTGACTTTTATACATATAAAACATGTTACACACATTTTAACATATATACTTAATCAGGAGACCACTAGCTTTGTATAAACACATACAACCACATTATTCTTATATAATTCTGTAATCTCAACTCCAATTTTTTCAGTTTAAAACATAAAACCATTTCCAGAGTCTATTTATTTCTCTCCTAAAAAATCAAGTTCTAAAATATCTATTATTACTAACTAAACACAGATAATACTGATTCTAAGTTACCTGGATTGTTTTCTTCATCTGTAGTATCCCAGACAGGTGAAGCAGGTTCAGTTTTGACAAGCCACTCCTTGTTATCTATATCGACTTCACACGTTTCTTTGAGTGAACCTAACAAGAAAATTATAAAAAGAAAGAGGAGGAAATTTATTAATTGCATTGAGAGTTTAACAAACTTTTCTCCAACAGTGAAATTTTAACTAGTTTAAGTTTTAAAGATTATAAACATAGCTTGTTTGGTATGTATCAGCAATGATTTTTTTTTTCTGCCAATAGGAAGGGGTGGAGGATGGTCTCTATGGGCAGGATCAGAGGTGGGAGATGACAAGTAATCTAGGGCAGGAGGATGGTCTCTATGGACAGGATCAGAGGTGGGAGATGACAAGTAATCTAGGGCAGAAGGATGGTCTCTATGGGCAGGATCGGAGGTAGGAGATGACAAGTAATCTAGGGCAGGAGGATGGTCTCTATGGAGGCAGGAGGATGGTCTCCTGAGTACAGAATTAGTTAGTAGACCAAAAATCAAGTCGATGATATTTTCACACTTGATAGCTTAGTTATTCAAATATTACCAAAAATCAACGTGGTCACCTGTCAACGAACAAACTAACACCATCCTGATTTTTGGTCTACTAACTAATTCTGTACTCAGGATCATGAAAATCACATTGTCCACCATAATTGGTGAGACATGGCCGCTCTCCACCGGTTTTTTTTTTTTTTCAAACGCCTATTGCCAAGCTATGTCTCGCAGACGAATTTAGCCAACCACATATTCTTAAAAGGCGCTAAAAGATTGACTTGTATACAAAATTCTAGCTTGATGTTAGTCAGACATTTTTTTGCACTCTATCTCCTGGACTATTAGGCAAGAAACAGTTACAAATAAGGTATGCATTTTAGACTGGATTTGGATGGCATGGAATAGTTTGGAAAAATATGGCTTCCTATTCACTTTCTTTTATTATGTAAACTGCACACACTTTTGCTCAACACAGAAAATGTTCTGCATTTCTTCTGGACGCCCATTTATAGCCATTATCAACCCTGAAAACCGCATATTTTTATCAATCATGGTTCCGGAGATATTTCACTGTTCCATATTGGCTGGGACATGCTCCAGATGGCAAACTAATGAGTTTGGATCCTATACTTATAGGACACCCGATATTCACTATGGATGTTGAAAAATTTATCACGCAAATTTCTAACAAAACCCCACTATGTATGAGGAATAATTTGTATCATTCCCGCGAGATATTCTGCGGGAACTGTGTGGAAAAGTTGTTGAGGAAGTTAATGCTAGACGTTCCAGGTGTTATTGTATCCCTAAAATTCATAATTTTGGTAATCGAGCAATATACACATCTCGGGATGGCGCACAGAGATGTGAAGTGACAGTCGCGTGAAGTCGCTTCCAGTGGACGACCGGCCTTACCTGTACCCGGGAAAATCCGCGGGCGCCTTATTAACAAACACCTAACTTATTTAAATCCCAAATCAGGATTCAATCCTTTTTTTAACACATGAAGAACAACCATGAATGGAAACGTAGTAATTTGAGTTTGGATCCTATACTTATAGGATATCATATTCCTATCATATTATATAGGATATCATATTAAATAGGATATCATATTACTATAATAGTCCTACAGTTGTAGTTGTGTTTGTTATTAAACTAAACCGGTCTATTGAACTCTAGACCTGGCGAGTTTTAGTTGATTATAGTTACCTGGAGCAACATGTGAAAAGACGGAGTCGTATATAAAGGCAGATGTCTCGTCGTAAATCTTTATATCTTCATCCATCGATATGTCCATCGCGTATCACAGGGTAAATCTGCAGGTAAGGAGCGTATAAGGGCGGGGAACACTCAATTGAACTCTCCGGTGAAGGGATATAACAGCTCAAGTTTATAAAGCAAGCTAAATTATGCCAAACGAATTTATGACCTCGGAACACAGCGGAATCAAGTCAAAAGTGACCCACTAAACAAATCTATAGTCAATGTAACAAGGGAGTCTTTGTCGTATGAATTTTGAAGTATACTGGACTGGGAGAATGAGGACTTGAGGACAACTACAACAACAAGCTTTAAGGTTAGGATATCGTTCTATCGAAAACAGCGATGTATAGGACCAACAACTATCGATATTGAACTCTCGATGTATCGGAAATATTGATGTCGACCTAAATTAGCACCGAAATCGAATTATTTTATTATCGATTCCCGTTCACACAAAAAAAATACAGGTGATCGAAATATTTGTTTTCGAAATCTCGTAACGGTGACGTCACGAGTAAAACCTTCTTTCTTGTTACCTAATATGTCCGCGAATTTTTACATTTTATTTACAAGTTATTAAAAGTTTTTACAGGTTCTTTATAGTATTAACTTTTGTTTAAAAACGTTTTTGCAGTTTAAAAAAAGAAACGGAAGCTCACGAAAACTTAAAAGCTTCAAGAACTTAAAAAGTGGGAAAGAGTAAAATAACCTGATATCTCGATCCCCTCCACGACCTGTTCATACGAGCGTTTTGAATTTCGATCCCCCGATCCGATCACGTATTTTTGGTGGAGCGGAAATCTAACCCGATACGATCCGTCGATCTCCGTTTAGAGCAGGGGGTGAGCACTAAGCACAACCCCTGGGTTGAGAAGTGTCGCCAAGAACTTGGAAAAAATCTACATCAAACTACCACTTGCGCGCGCATAGGTAGGCCCAATTTCTTCCCGACTGTTATCCAAACAAGGAAGAAAAAGCATAACCTGATCGAATTTCTAAGAATTTTTCCCATTCTTCTTGATCTTCTACAGTTATAACCATTGTACAATCTTACGGGAAGGTAATCGATCCTACTCGGATCTTACTAGATTTTCCAAGTTCTTGGCGACACTTTTAGCGCCTAGTGCTCAATCCCTATTTTATAAGATCCTTGGGTTTAAGGCAAAAAAGTGACCCCATGAAGATAAGAGAAATTGGAGAAAAAATCATACTGCGCATGCTCCACCTTTGAACTGGGACAAATTACCTTTTTTAACAGGTTATAACCTGACAACTTTAAACAAATTCTTGGTAACCTATAACCAAGAGGAAGGTAATTTGTGCCATTGGAGCTAACATTTTACATATCTTCATGGGGTCACTTTTTTGCCTCAACCCTCTATCCCCTTTATATAAGATCCTTGGTTTGGAACCAACTTTCTGCGGTGCCGCAAAAGAGTTGCCATAGATGAATCCCTCCGGGCCTCCGTAAATACGTATCTGCTAGCTATGAACCCACCTAAAGATGTGAGATTGTGCTGAGGTTTGTTGGCACTTCTTTAGATTGTTACTCCCGTTATAAAAACAGAAGTGTGATATTACTTTGTACCAATGTGCATTGGACTAAACATCCCTTTGTCTTAATAGTTATTTAGTCAAAGTCATTTATATTCTAAAACGACATAGGGTAGTAACAATCTAATGAAGTACCGTTTTGTTTACTAGAATGTTATATATCACCATTGTTGGCAATATTGAGCTGAGCGTGAATTTTAATCTTAAACAATAAACATTTTTATTTATATACAGCTGAAATTGGATCAAAAATAGTAATATTCCTAATTTTTAATTAAAATAAGCATTTTTTCCCTGTTTTTCTATTTGACACCCCTTTTCAATGAAAACATGACAAAAGTGAACATAACAACAATAACTGTACTCTTAAAGAGCTTTCCAATGACATGCATCATGAAGGGCATATACCCCGTACCTCTGTGTACCAATTTGGACCATTTCAGATTTATACCTTCCTCTGGTTGGTCACATTGACCATGCCAAATTTTGTGCGGATCGGTTCAGCCGTTCAGAAGGAAACTTTTTTACCCCGTACCCCTGTGTACCAATTTGGGCCATTTTAGATTTATACCTTCCTGTTGTTGGTCACATAGACGCCGTGCTGAATTTTGTGTAAATCGGTTCAGCCGTAAAGGAAGGAACTTTTGTACCCCGTATCCCTGTGTACCAATTTGGGCCATTTCAGATGTATACCTTCCTCTGGTTGGTCACATTGACCGTGCCAAATTTTGTGCTGATCGGTTCAGCCGTTCAGGAGGAGTATGCGTCCAAACAGATGTAAAGTGTAGTACAAGAGCTTCGCTTGGCTCAGCTCAATTAGTTCCTAGTGTTTAAAGATATAAATGTCTTACTCTGATTATGTTTTAGGTTCAGCCGAAGAACCATGTGAAGAAGATAGTAAGGAGGTGTTTGTAAAATCTGAACCTGCTTCACCTGTCAGGGGCACATCGGAAGTAGATGAGGATCCAGGTAACTCTTAATCAGAATTATCTCTGTTTGGTGTTTTGCAACGCTTTTATTTACTGTTTTGTTATTATGACAAGTAGTGCAAAGAATGATTTGTTTTATGTTGTTACAGCAGGTTTACAGGTTGATGAGGAGCAGACGTTGATAAGAACAGAAGTTACCTCACCTCAACATGCCGACGAGCATGAGGAGGAATGTCCACCAGGTAACTCACTGACATTATTCTCTGAAGGTGTGTTTACACAGGGCTAGTAGGTTATCGAGTAAGTTTGCATTGCCACAGGGTGGTAATCTGTCTGGGCCAGTTAAGTGGTAGACATTACAGTGTTATGTGGGACGGTGTAAGGATGTTAATAAGAACAGAAGTTACCTCACCTCGACATGCCGACGGGCATGTTGTCTGAATGTGAGGAAAATGTCAAACAGTCGTCAGACATAAGGTACCACGCAGGTCCGCTACCCCTGCTAACTATAAGCTTAGTGATAGTGACATATCTTATCTGGAATCTACTTTGCAGTACCTTTGAAACAACATATAACATGCTATCTATATATGTAGTTAAAACTATGTGTAACAACATATGGTTCACAGGAACACACTGTTATCTTCAATTTCATTAAAGCTTATGACCTTGTAAATAATTTAATTCTCATTGACAAATTTGAATCCCTACAATTATTTCCCTCTCTTGTCACTTTCTTAATAGTTACCTCTCCAGTAGAACTTGCAAGGTTAAAATTTGCAATCATCTTTCAAATCCTTATCACGCTTCCTCGGGAGTGCACCAAGGATCAATTCTCGGTCCTTTATTTTTTCAATGATTTATCTGTATCTATAAAATAAGTTTAAATTATTAATGCGAAGTTAGCTAGACCCGCATATCTCACCCACCCAAAAACCGGTTAAATTGTAAATTCGGAGTCAGCTATACCCGCATAACTCACCCTTTCGCTAATGAAATTCTCCCTTATACATGAACCTGGGTTTTTTCAACGGAAAAGGATCACCCTTCATTTGACTAGAAGCTAAATACCACGAAAAAGACGAAGCTAAATACCACGAAAAAGTTTTGCGCCGGGAGGTTACAATCCTAGATTATAGGTTATAATTGAACCTCAACAACAAGAGAAGGTTATAACTTATAACTCGTGAACGTTGTATGGGTTTACTGAATAGTATGTTATGCGTTACTTTTTTAGTATTTATCTGTATAATAGTAATTAATAAATAAATTGTAAAATGTAGTAAATAACATGTGCCTAAAAATAACAGGAATCAGTCTGGAAAATATTACATTTTCCATAGAACAATTATTTTGAACTCTGCTAGGCTAAGACTAAAACTTATAATAAAGAATACTAAAGAGGCTGGTCTTTGTTTGAAAAAAATATTGTGATAGTTTAATTTAGCTGAATTGAATAAGCTTCAATATTCAATAGGAATAGGACTTACAAAAAAAATTGTATAATTTATAACATTTCTTTAAGAAAAATACTACTCATTATAACCCGTACCCGGAGTATAAAATTAATGTTGATATAATTATAATCACATTAATCTTTGAAATCAACAAAACAGCCCACTTAAATTTAATAAAAGCTGCATTATTCCCTTTATTGTTATAAAAAATAAAAATAAATAAAGGAGAAATAGACTGCCAATTTCGTATGGTTGTAAATTTATTTTATTTTTTACCGTTTCTTACATCAGTCAAAATAAAATTGTTTTGATTTTTTAACATAAATTACAGTACTCTTTTACATTAATGAAATTCTTTACAAATATATATTCACGATTTATTACTGAATTCTGGCTAAAGAAAGTTTTTCTTTTCTTTTTCGAGGAGTCTGTGTTCACACTAACGTTATTAGTGTTTTTGCAGAACTTAAAAATTGGTGAAGTACGAGCTCTCTTTCTAACTATTTTCTTGAAAGGGAGTGAAACAATTTTGATCAAAACAATATTTCTTTTTATTAATGAAAGAAAAAATGAAATATGGCACTATAATAGGCACATTAGTAAATTACTCCAATGAAAATTTGCTAAAGTAGAAGAAACATAACTTAAAACTGATACGGTAAATAAAAACTATTATTATAACCTGTTGTTGAGTTCAACTATAACATGACTATAACCTTCCGGCGCAAAATTTTTTCGTGGTTTTTAGCTTCTAGTCGAAAAAGTTTTGCGCCGGAGGTTACAATCCTAGATAATAGGTTACAATTGAACCTCAACAACAAGAGAAGGTTATAACTTATAACCCGTGAACTTTGTATGGGTTTACTGAATAGTATGTTATGCGTTACTTTTTGGTATTTATCTGTATAATAGTAATTAATAAATAAATTGTAAAATGTAGTAAATCATTTTTTTCTGTATAAAGGTAACATTTAAGCATTTGTAGGAAGCAAGAAAAGGGAACTACTTGTTCATTTTCCAAGACTTGGATTGGAAATGAAGAGTGGAGTCAAACTCTTTTAATTTGTACAATCTAAACTTGTGATAACAAAAATATTTACAGGTACCTAAAAATAACAGGAATCAGTCTGGAAAATATTACATTTTTCATAGAACAATTATTTTGAACTCTGCTAGGCTAAGACTAAAACTTATAATAAAGAATACTAAAGAGGCTGGTCTTTGTTTGAAAAAAGTATTGTGATAGTTTAATTTAGCTGAATTGAACAAGCTTCAATATTCAATAGGAATAGGACTTATAATTTATTACATTTCTTTAAGAAAAATACTACTCGTTATACCCCGTACCCGGAGTATAAAATTAACGTTGATATAATCACATTATTCTTTGAAATCAACAAAACAGCTCACTTTAATTTTATAAAAGCTGCATTATTCCCTTTATTGTTATAAAAAATAAAAATAAATAAAGGAGAAATAGACTGCCAATTTCGTATGGTTGTAAATTTAATTAATTTTCCACCGTTTCTTACATCAGTCAAAATTGTTTTGATTTTTTAACATAAATTATAGTACTCTTTTACATTAATGAAATTCTTTAGAAATATATATTCACGATTTATTACTGAATTCTGGCTAAAGAAAGTTTTTCTTTTCTTTTTCGAGGAGTCTGTGTTCACACTAACGTTTTTAGTGTTTTTGCAGAACTTAAAAATTGGTGAAGTACGAGCTCTCTTTCTCACTACTTTCTTGAAAGGGAGTGAAACAATTTTGATCAAAACAATATTTCTTTTTATTAATGAAAGAAAAAATGAAATATGGCACTATAATAGGCACATTAGTAAATAACTCCAATGAAAATTTGCTAAAGAAGAAGAAACATAACTTAAAACTTGATACGGTAAATAAAAACTGTTATTATAACCTGTTGTTGAGTTCAACAATAACATGACTATAACCTTCCGGCGCAAAATTTTTTCGTGGTTTTTAGCTTCTAGTTTCATTTGTGCTGTTTGTTACGCCGGCACTGCATGAGCGTATTGCGGGCTCCCAAGTGCATACCTGTGCCCCAATAAGTATTGTTCAGCCTTATTTCTTTCTCCAGTCGTAGTCCTTTTCAATTATTATCTGGACGGTACCTTACTCACCCGTTGGGATTCAGTTTGTGACCTCGGTCTTCTTCTAGACCCTAGACCAGGGGTTCCCAACCTTTTTCCTTCATCGACTCCTTTAAAAAAAAAAATTTCTTCATCGACCTCCTGCATTTTGCCATTAATATACAGCATAAAACGTTAGCAGAATTTTAAATATTGCACTTAAAAATCCTAAAAGATAACAATGGTGCTAAGAATTTGGACAAAAAATTAGAATAAATTGGCTTTTATAAGATTTCAGATAACAGATACAAACTTTATTTCAGATATATAGATACTGTGATTGGACAATAGTTCGATTTTTATTAATGTGGTGTGATATATTGATTTTTTTTTTAACATTTGGCCTGAAATTACCTATCATTGTATAGTTACTATAGCTAACATAACTTATTTCTTTTAATTGTTTTAAATGTTCAGTGTACATTTAAAAAAAAAATGCAAAACAAATCTATGTTCACCTGTAGTGTACATTTGTAACACTACACTGAAAGAAATTCTTCTGTAATTTCTCTTAATTTGGATTTATAATATCAAACATAGTAGTCCAGGCAAATTAGTAAAAGAAACAACAAATGGAGGAAATAATTTATAAAGTTTTGAAACTTTGTGAAAACATTTTTAAGGGGTGTAGTAGTAAGAAACAGTATAGTTCCCTCCTCTTGAGGGGGCGCGTCTCACCCTCCCCCTCCTTAAAGCCCAAAATTTACTTGTTTTTCACTTTTGACGCAAAACGGTTTATTTTTTGAAGAGAAGTGTTATTACAAAAATTATTCCTCACATAATTCTACACAAAAAAGGTCCTATGCATGTTTGAAGTGGGACATACCGTTTTCGAGATATTGTAGTTGGATATAGATAAGACGTATTTTTGTGAACCAAGATATCTAAAAAACAACACATCCGATTTTAATGAAATTGGGATGGTAGGTTATACTTAGCCCATTGTTGATCCCATATAAGTTTCAACCTTCTGCGCCCATTATTTTATCCTCCACATGCGCACAAACATACATTTATTTAGACCTATATCTTCAAAAGTACTCAACTGATTATTATGAAATTTGGATTGTTTGTCCAAAGTAGCCCCCAGATAGCCTCACATTAATTTCAACCGTTTGCGCTCTTTACATTTTAAATTGGTTCCCTTTCTGTCTGTCTGTTGATCAATTTTTTGGCTGTCTGTTATGAATTAAAGTATCAATTTATCAAAATGTAAAGAGCGCAGAAGGTTGAAATAATTTTAAGGATATCTGCGGACTACTTTCGACAAACCATCAAAATTTTATAATAATCAGTTGAGTACTTTTGAAGATATAGGTCTAAATAAATGTATGTTTGTGCGCATGTGTAGGATAAAATAATGGGCGCAGAAGGTTATATGGGATCAACAATGGGCTAAGTATAACCTACCATCCTAATTTCATTAAAATCGGATGTGTTGTTTTTTAGATATCTTGGTTCGCAAAAATACGTCTTATCTATATCCAACTACAATATCTCGAAAACGGTATGTCCCACTTCAAACATGCATAGGACATTTTTTGTGTAGAATTATGTGAGGAATAATTTTGGTAATAACACTTCTCTTCAAAAAATAAACCGTTTTGGGTAAAAAGTGAAAAATAAGGAAATTTGGGACTTTAAGGAGGGGGGAGGGGGGGACGCGCCCCCTCAAGATGGGGGAACTTTACTGTTTCTTACTACTACACCCCTTAAAAGTTTTTTCATAAAGTTTCAAAACTTTATAAATTATTTCCTCTATTATTCCTAATTTTCCTGGACTATAGGTATAACATCAAACTGCTCTTTCTACAAAAAGTGGATTCGTCAAACTACACAAAAAATGTACTAATTTTCAATTCAAAAATCTAGGATTTTTTAGTATCTTCTGGCATTTCATTCATACGACGTTGTATGGAGTAATTACAGCGCGGAATACTTTTTAAAACTGTTCCAGGGTTAATTTTCATAACAGTTTTTATTACATTCTTTATTGCTGGTGGGCGATGTCAATTTTTCACCAGTGGCGTGTGGATATCTGGCTTTTGTAATTAACAAAGAAATATTGTAAGAGGCTTCTAATCCACCAGCATTATTTACTGAAGTTGATGGCTTAAGAAATTATTTAATTTTCGTTGTAGAACGATACGAACATTTTTCTTTTAGACTCTTGAAAAAATCAATATTCAAACATTTTAAATTTATCAAAGACCACCAATAGATCCCTGGAATACTATAGACCCCTTTTAAATTTCCATAGAACCCCAAGGGGTCCACCTGGACCCCGTTGGGAACCCCTGCCCTAGACTTAGGTTTGATCTTTATATCGACTCTACCATGGCTAAAGCGTTTAACCCTAGAATAAAGACACCGTTATTTCCACATTCTAATCAGACACCGTGGGGTCTATATGACCCCACTTAGGTTTTCCCTTTATCCTGAAACGCGTGAAATATTATTGTAATATAAAAATATTAATTTCAATCTACAGGATCAATACAATGAACAGAAGAAGGAAAAATAAAATTTTAAAAATTTTATTGACTTATAAACTAATGCTAATAATGAAACAAGGTATGAAAGAAAGTAACTTTTTGTTGTATCAAAGTTGGTTTTAAAAATTAAAATAAGGCCAGAAAACAAATTTCCTACTATTTTTTTTTTTTATAAAAAGGAACCAATAAAAGACAAAAAATCACAAAATTATACAAAATGTCTAAAGTGAGGCTTTTAGTATTTTAAGCCAGTAGTATTATATAGTATATATAATACTACTTATATAGTATATATAATTATATAGTATATATATAGCATTTTAGTATTTTGTAGGACAGATGCTCATCACAAATAGCACCATGGCAATCACTGCATAGCATTCTTGTCTTTTAATCCTTTCCTTCATGGTTTGACTAGGGATATTCCTAATTAAAAAATAAAACCCTTCCGTGGTAGTTTCTTTTGCCAGTTGGCCATACAATGAAGAATAGCAGCGATGACACCTGCCTGATCGAGCATACCAAAGAAAAACCGCTGAGGCCACCTGCGGGTCAAACGAATCTGTCCCACCTTTTATTATATTACAGCTAATGATGATTTCAGGGTTGCCTGTATCAGGATCGATAGAATCATCTTGATGGAGGGTTGATTAGAGCAACTATAAATTAATGTTGGCTAAAAAAAGTTGGTGGGTAACTACACCGTGGGGTCAGCTAGACCCCAGAAGCACTTGACAAGCTCACTGTACAAAGATTATGCAGAAACTGACACCTTTGATTGGTGAAATAGGGGGGCAGGAAGGCAAAGAGTATTTAGACAAGGAAAAAAAACCATTTGTGATTCACAGAAATAAGTTCTGCGCTTAAACTCTTTTACTTGGGGTCATACAGACCCCCGGTGTCATTCTAGGGTTAAGCACTTGGTTTTTATGTGGTAAGTCAGCTTTAATTTGTCTCTTACATGCATCCATAGTCTATTCATTTCAGATATGCCATGCCAGTCTGGAGCATCTTGCTTTGGTCTGTTCTGATCAAATTGAGAGTCTAGCGGCTTTTTGTGCGTGCCTGGCTATCTTTAATTCCTCTACAATAGAATATACTAATCGCATGATTATTTATCTGAGAGACTAGAGCTTAGCCTTTCTTTATGTCTGAGGAGGACAGCTTACGAGACCCTCTACCTCTCTAAATCGTTTTGTAATTGTACATGAATGAGCTCAAAAAATATCACGCTTAAAGGGCCACTTCGACAAAGCTTGCAAAATTAATAAAATTGATAAATACCTGGAGTTTGGGGTTGACTCTTGACCACGTACATTACGTTGAAGAGGACAAAGGAAGTAAATGGAGTCAGAAGGATAATTTACACGTAATTGTTAATAGTTACACTTGAGACATGGCTCTATAGAAAATCACAAGATAAGATGTGTGTTTTGCAAGAGTCGAGGAAAGAAAAGATGAAGAAGAAGAGAGTATATGAGTTGAGATAGAGAGGCAATACAGAGAGCAAGGTGCTAAAACTACTATATCTGTTGCGTCCCCATTCTAGTGTCCAGGGGGGAAAAAAGGGGGGTAAGGCAAGAGTGCCTACAGAAAGGGGAGGGTGACAAAAGAAAACTAAATGAAGAATTTATTTTTTTTTCATTTTAAAATTTGTCTAATACATTTTTTATTATTTATAAAAACATTATCTATATATATAAAATTAAAGTTTTGTCTGTACATTGGTCAGAATTGAAAATTTTTTGGATACTTTTTCATTTTAGGCATTCCAAAAATCGAATCCGGCCTTAACTTTTTTCTTGTATGTATGTGGGTATGTATGTGTGTCTGTCGCCTCAGTCAGACTTTATAGGAGCAAAACTGGCTAAATGAAATCTATTCATTTTTTTTTCAGGGGTGAGCGCAAACATGTTGCGCAATTTGTAGGCTTAGTTTCATCTAAAAATATTGAGTAGAACCAGAGTTATTAAATATTTACTGGTGCAGCAGCCGTATTGGGAAGAGCATTAAATAGCCGTATTGGAAAGCATATTGAAGGTCTATACTAAGTAGAACTGTCTTAGCGGTATAGCCCTCTCTATCCCCACTCCTTCCCACTTTTCTACCATCTCCCACTCCATTCTCTTTACCTAGACCTCCTCTAGGCCTAGGCTAGCTCCTCTTGGCTAATTTCTGATGGGGGTGCTTAAACCTTACACTGTTGGTCTATAAATCGAGTATTTATTATTTAATTATTTTTTTCCAGAACTAGAGTTATTAAATAGTTACTGGTGCAACTAGCGTATTGAGAGAAGAGACTGGTAATTAAATCAATGCACCATCATTGATTGTTCAATGACTTCAGAGTCTAATAGGTTTTTACGACATTTATTTTCTTATTTATTATACCTTTTTTAATATTTTTATCAATAATATACATAGTTTCTCTTGGCTTTAAATATATAGATAGACTCTTAACTACGATTTGGAGTAACTTATTTTCTTAGTAACGGAATGAAAGATGTTTAATATAGTCCTGATTTTATTCCTACAAGGCTTGAATAGAAAACAATTTAGGCATTTCATTTAATTGCTAGGCCTACATGACAATAGGCAACATAGCCGCTAATACCTAGCATGAGTCAGTGGCGTAACTATGGGCCCGCGCGGGCCCGCATTGCGGGGGGCCCCCAGTGCCAGGGGGCCCCCAAATCCAGAAATAACTGGAATTACTATCCTTGTACCAACGTCGAGAGGATGGCCGTTAACTTGGAGTACACCATCGTCCGATTTGGCTCAAAGTGGTCTCATAATTTTGCACTATTTTTGCACATTTTTGAGACGCCAAGAATGAATTTTGCGACGCCTTCTAAATCGCGATTAATCGCATGTCAAAGTTGTGCTCCAAGTTAACGCTGGAGTACACCATCGTCCGATTTGGATCAAAGTGGTCTCAAAATTATGCACTACTTTTGCACATTTTTGAGACGCCAAAAATGAATTTTGCGACGCCTTTTAAATCGCGATTAATCGCAAGTCAAAGTAGTGCTTCAAGTTATCGCTGGAGTACACCATCGTCCGATTTGGCTCAAAGTGGTCTCAAAATTTTGCACTATTTTTGCACATTTTTGAGACGCCAAGAATGAATTTTGCGACGCCTTCTAAATCGCGATTAATCGCATGTCAAAGTTGTGCTCCAAGTTAACGCTGGAGTACACCATCGTCCGATTTGGATCAAAGTGGTCTCAAAATTTTGCACTATTTATGCACATTTTTGAGACGCCAAAAATAAATTTTGCGACGCCTTTTAAATCGCGATTAATAACAAGTCACAGTTATGCTTCAAGTTATCGCTGGAGTACACCATCGTCCGATTTGGCTCAAAGTGGTCTCAAAATTTTGCACTATTTTTGCTCATTTTTGTGATGCCACAAAGTATGAATTTTGCAACTGGTTTGATGCGTCGCAATTTACATTTTCACAGTCTACTCCAAGTTAATGCTGGAATCACCATCAACCGATTTGGCCCAATGTGGTCTCCAATATTGCACTTATAATAATTATCTATAATCTTATTTCCATTTTTAAGCTTATAATGAAGCGGAGAATATAAAGTGATAGTAAGACAGAAATTGTCGTCATTTCTATGAAACTAGCGATGCGACGACTCCTTTATAATTTTTTTAGAAGCCAGAACATACGAGCATGGTTAGAGGTGTTAGAGGTATACTTCCCTAGCCCCCTTTGCCTTTCTTCTTACTCCCTCTATAACCTTTTATTGCTAATATTACGATTGTGATTCTTTTATTTTAAATCAGTTTACACTACACAGTGAAACCAGTCCTTCTTCAGGTCTAAAAAAATAATGTTTGGAGTACCCAATATTTTGCTAGTAATTGTGATGCAAACACACACATTTTTCAACTTAACTGCCTTATAACAGGCAACATTTTGGTTTTTTAAAAAAATAAGAGGTGAAATCTTATATTTTGCTACAGAGAGAATTTTATGGCACAAATTTTTAAATGATAAATTAGGGTTTACCTATTAAGTGAAAAATATAACATTTTCCCCAAACAAACCCCTACTGTATACATCTATTCCAAAATAGCGCCCGGTCATAAAATGAAAATTTCGTGTCTATGCCAAATAATTACGGATGAAATATTGAGTTTACAAAAAAATCACCTAGAGTAAAAAAAACAAAACAAGAAATACGAAACTGTAAATAAAATTAGTTAATGGTGTTCTTCAAAAATATATCGTGATACATTTACTAGTTGTAACAATTTTTTAAAACAAAAAATAATAATAATTGTTATGTATAAATATTAACTTTAAAAGTCCCCTCAATAACTTTATATATATCGAGTTGGATGTTGGATCCTTCAAGGGTATAGAAAAAACCATGTTATTTCATTTCAACACTTTCAATTCAACACTTTTATTGTTGAAATAACATGGTTTTTTCTATACCCTTGAAGGATCCAACTCGATATTCGATATATATAATAATTATAACAATTGTTTCAAATTTAGTATTTTTTGGTTCAAAATAAGACAGTTTTTGAGGCAGAAACACTTTCTTCTTTTAATAATGGCTTTAATTAATAATTTATGTTATAAATATTATTGTTTAAAGCTTGCCAAGAACCGTATTTTGTAGGAAAAATAGACAAAATGTGTGTGTGAATAGTTATGTTAATGGAGAAGGGCGTAAAAGTTTAGTAGTTAATATGTAATGGGGAGGGGGGGGGGGGGGGGGATGGGGCGTAAAAAATTTTGTAGCCAAGAGCGTTGAAAAAGCTAAACGCGCCACTGACCTCTAATTACATTAAAAGGAATTGTTGTGGCTACATATCTTTCGCCTGTGTCTCGTAAAACATGATGCGTTTACGTTTTAAGTATTTTTATAATACTACCTTTAAATTTCAATGTATGACTGCATTAATGCATTGGTTCACTGTGTAAATGTCTTTAATTTCAATGCATGGCTGAAGACCTTTAAAATACCTTTAATACCTTTAAAATAATACCCAACTTCGAATTATTAATAATAAAAATATTGAGGCTCCCGAGTTACGACCCCCTAAAATTTCTTAAATTTGATTTTTTATATCAACTCCCAGGAATATTATTGGACCACAGAGATGCATATATTTGTATTTTTGCCTAATTTTTAGGACCTGTCCCCGTTTTTTTAATTTTTTGTGGGATAAAATGACCGCCATTTTGTAAACACAATATATTTTTGTGAACTAAATTTCAATACCTTTATAATGATACCCAACTTCGAATTTTCAAAAATTTTGGGGCTCAATAGTCACGGTCCCCTAAAATTTTAAAAATTTCACTTTTTTAGTTCAACTCCCGAAAAATCATTGGACCACAGAGATATATATTTATAAAATATGACCTATCCTAAAGGGGTAGTGCAGAGGGGGGGGGGGGGGGGTACATTTTGGGTTTGTTTTATTTTTTGGGGGGATAAAATGGCCGCTATTTTGGAACGCGTTTAAGTCCGCAATAGTTTTTCTGTTTTTGGGCAAAAAAAATATCTTACCATATTTCAAGTCTATTTAATACCAAATTTAATATGGTCAAATTTAATACAAAATTTTAAGTCTATAGCTTCAGTAGGTCGGGAGATATACTCCAAGATCGGACGGACGAACTACCAAAAGCCTAAGGGTTTCTGAAACGACCTACACATCGCTAGTTTCATAGAAATGACCATATTTGTCATACTATCACTTTATATTCTTATCGCTTTATTAGCTTGAAAATGGAAATAAAAATTATAAATAATTATTATTTATTCATAAATATTACAAAATTAATTATACAACCTCTAACCACTATTTAAACTTTATTTAATTAATTCGATTGTGTTCTTAACGCTAACCGACTTACCTTCTTTGATAACAATGTGTCATGGTGCCTAAGAAGGCTGCCATGATACTTGCGGTAAGTTGGTAGCTTATGAACGACTATTTTCAGAAGTCGGTTAGTTTTGATTCAGGTTATAATACAAATGATTTTATTTTCATAATATTATAATTTATATTGATTTGTGTAATTTAAAGTGTAAAAATCCTTCATAAAAAAATAGACTGCCAATTAGTGTGGCACATAGCTTTCTCGCGTCCTATCATGTTCTTTATTGTTCCATTAACATTAAAGTACTTTATTATTGTGTAAAAACTATAAAAAGTTTTTAGCGATCCTAAACACTTCATAGCGGTGTCGCAACAATTTTTGCGGTCGGTACATTTTTTTGGTTTTACTAAAAATCGTATTTGAAAAAGTTTTTGTCTCATTGAATATATGAAGTTTGATTTTTTCCCGACCTAAAATTCCAATTTTAAATTTGAAGTTCATGTTTAAGCGAGCGTTGCGCGTGAACGCTAAACGAATAACGTTGTACAACAACCTCGTCCTGGGCATTGGTAAAATGAAAATGTCTACCAAATTTCATCAAAATCAGAAAACTCTAAATTTATTCTTGGTTGAGACGCCAAGAATAGGTCAAAATATAGAATGGATCAAAATTTTGAGACCACTTAGAGCCAAATTGGACGATGGTGTACTCCAGCATTAACTAGGAGCACGACTTTTACGTCCAATTAATAGCAATTTAAAAGGCGTCGCAAAGTTCTTTCTTGGCGTCTCAAAAATAGTGCAAAATTTTAAGACCACTTTGAGCCAAATCGAACGATGGTGTACTCTAGCGATAACTTAAAGCACAACTTTGACTTGTGATTAATCGCGATTTAAAAGGCGTCGCAAAATTCATTCTTGGCGTCTCAAAAATGTGCAAAAATTTTGATACCACTTTGATCCAAATCGGACGATGGTGTACTCTAGCGTTAACTATAGGTGCACGACTTTTACTTGCGATAAATCGCGATTTAGAAACCTTCGCAAAATTCATTCTTGGCGTCTCAAAAATTTGCAAAAATAGTGCAAAATTATGAGACCACATTGATCCAAATCGGACGATGGTGTACTCCAGCGATAACTTGAAGCACAACTTTGACTTGCGATTAATCGCAATTTAAAAGGCGTCGCAAAATTCATTCTTTGCGTCTCAAAAATGTGCAAAAATAGTGCAAAATTATGTGACCACTGTGAGCCTAATCGTACGATGGTGTACTCCATCGATAACTTGAAGCACAACTTTGACTTGCGATAAATCGCGATTTAAAAGGCGTCACAAAATTCATACTTGGCGTCTCAAAAATGTGCAAAAATAGTGCAAAATTATAAGACCACTTTGAGCCAAATCGGACGATGGTGTACTCCAGCGATAACTTGAAGCACAACTTTGACTTGCGATTAATCGCGATTTAAAAGGCGTCACAAAATTCATACTTGGCGTCTCAAAAATGTGCAAAAATAGTGCAAAATTATGAGACCACTTTGAGCCAAATCGGACGATGGTGTACTCCAGCGATAACTTGAAGCACAACTTTGACTTGCGATTAATCGCGATTTAAAGGCGTCGCAAAATTCATTCTTGGCGTCTCAAAAATGTGCAAAAATAGTGCAAAATTATGAGACCACTTTGAGCCAAATCGGACGATGGTGTACTCCAGCGATAACTTGAAGCATAACTTTGACTTGCGATTAATCGCGATTTAAAAGGCGTCGCAAAATTTATTTTTGGCGTCTCAAAAATGTGCAAAAATAGTGCAAAATTTTGAGACCACTCTGATCCAAATCGGACGATGGTGTACTCCAGCGTTAACTTGGAGCACAACTTTGACATGCGATTAATCGCGATTTAGAAGGTGTCGCAAAATTCATTCTTGGCGTCTCAAAAATGTGCAAAAATAGTGCAAAGTTTTGAGACCACTTTGAGCCAAATCGGACGATAGTGTACTCCAGCGATAACTTGAAGCACAACTTTGACTTGCGATTAATCGCGATTTAAAAGGCGTCGCAAAATTCATTCTTGGCGTCTCAAAAATGTGCAAAAATAGTGCAAAATTTTGAGACCACTTTGATCCAAATCGGACGATGGTGTACTCCAGCGTTAACTTGGAGCACAACTTTGACATGCGATTAATCGCGATTTAGAAGGCGTCGCAAAATTCATTCTTGGCGTCTCAAAAATGTGCAAAAATAGTGCAAAATTATGAGACCACTTTGAGCCAAATCGGACGATGGTGTACTCCAAGTTAACGGCCATGTCGAGAGGGCCCCCAATCCTGAACGCAAGAGGTTTTTTTTTTTTTGCTCATCAATTTTTTTTTTTGGTGAGGGGCCCCCAAAAAGTTCTTGCGGGGGGGCCCCCAAAGGTCTAGCTACGCCACTGAGCATGAGCCCCGCACGGAGCGTGGGGTGAAAGCTAGTTATTTAATATAAGGAATAGAAGTTAGTTAAGATGGTAATTATGTGAATGTTTTATTTCTAGGAAGTTGCTTGTTATGATTTAAACCTTCCTTATCTTCTATGTACATATTTATTAAAAACCATAAAAATACATCTAGAAGAATAAAGTCAAGACGGAGCTCTCGCTCCAGCCAGTTATGCTATCGAGGGCTCTCACAAACCTTGTACTATTGTTTATTTGTATTAAGCTTTGTATTGTATATTTTTGTACTATTTTCATACAGCTTTTTGCTAATTATGTTACCTTTATATTGTGGAATAAAATATTATTATTATTATTAATTAGCTTGGCAAAGGCCCAAAATATGAAATAGTATATTACGCGTCGAGTGCGGAAAGTAGCATTTTACATGCGAGTGTGGAGTTTGCACCCGAGCGATAGCGAGGGTAGCTTAAAACCACACGAGCAATGCAAAATGCAGTTTTCGCACGAGTTGCGTACCGTACTTTATCTACGATTGTTTGATTTAAATAATAAATACAGAAAAAAATAAACTTCCAGTATACAAGTTCGTATTTCTCTCTTGATAAAGATAACATTAATTCATTAAAATGAAGTTAGCAACCGTAAAGTATAGATGTGAGGGAGTTAGTGAGGTACGGTCTAAAGAAAAAACTTGTTTACCAACTAGTTTCGTAAAATATATTTACATCATCAGGGTAACATTTATGAACACAATACAAGACTATAAAGAAAGTTCTATGGTAAAGTTTGGAATGTGAATAAGTGAGATTGGAGAAAACAGAGTTTAAGGATTGGATTAGTTAGAGGAACACAAGGGTGGGGAACAAAATGGAGATGAGAGGATTAACAGTAAGTGATCAGGTAAAGGTTGCAAGTTAAGGTCAGGGTAAAAAGGTGGTGGGTTGCCTTAACTTAAAGATATTACAACAAACACTTAAAAACTAAAATAACAAAAAAATATATATTGCACAGTGGTTAACTATAAATATGACATTTTTAACAATTAAAGGCACGACTAGAAAGGAGAAGAGAGGTGAATATACAAATTAAAAATTAGATATAATGTTATGATAACAGATACTGAGGTTATTGGTGTCAGTTCTAAAATTAACGGTGTTATTAGTTTTGGATATATAGTACATTTCAAGGACATTTCTTCTATAAAAATTAGGTTCTTGAGCAAGGACTATGGGATTCGAGAAATCAAATATGTGGTTAGTGGAATAGAAGTGATTAGTAAGGGCGGTTGGGTTGGGGCAGTTGGGTTTGAGGCTGTATTCGTGTTGGTATAGACGCTTATGTAGGTACTGGGAGGTTTGGCCAATATAGGATGAATCGCATTCAGAACAATTAATTTTGTAAATGACATTGGATTTGTTTGTGAGAGGAGTTGGGTCTTTGAGAGTGGAGTATAGTCTCTTAACGGTGTTAATGGGTTTGAAAGAAATTTTAGTGGTAGGGGACTGAAGTATTTTTTTGACTTTTTCAGAGAGACCTTTAACATAGGACAGTGAACAGAATTTAGCATTACTACTTTCAACCAGGATGTTTGGAGTTGCGTTATTATTATTATTATTATTATTATTTCTAGTATTAATTATAGAGTTAATTATGTTTTGAGGGTAGTTATTATCTTTAAGGCTTTGTTTAAATAGGCAAATATTTTTGTCATGAAAGGAGATGTCACTAAGAGAGAGAATGCGTAAAGTTTTTTCTTTAGACCGTACCTCACTAACTCCCTCACATCTATACTTTACGGTTGCTAACTTCATCTTAATCATATTGGCTGAGTTTTCCTTCCCTCCGCCTCCAACATTATGGGCTACTACGAAGACATCACTATACAATATGGCAATAACACTTCATCTACCATGAAGCGTTACGCGTCTCTCAATAAGAAACTGTCTGCCGTCCGCAACGAAAAAGTGTTTCTACTTAAATGCCGACAACACAAAATCACGCCCAGACACATCCAACAAAACTTCAGATGCACCACTACACTTCTTGATTCCACACATCCCTTCAGTAACCAGGTGGATACAAAAGTTACTAATTTTAAGAAACAATTATTAAACTTGGAGATTAAAATTTGTTATTTTAATGAAAACAAACTTGTAAGAGACTTTAATCTCACCAAAAGTCTAATTAAAAATTTAATTCCTGACCAGTTATTTAACGATTTTATTAATCACCAAATAATAAGTTACGATAAGATCTTTAAAACCACTAAAGATATTCAAACAAAAAAATTGGCAATTTTATTAAAACAATATAATCATGTTAAGGTAATTGGTGACAGTAATTGGTTTGTCAATTTAACTTCATGTGATATTCCTGAAAATGTAACTAATATTTTATCTTTAGGTCCTAAATTTTCACTTCCTTTTCCTCGTAATCAATTTCCTATACCTAAACTCATTTCTGACATTGAAGTCGCCCTCATAACTAAAGATGATGATCCCGATTTAAACCATATTGACAATAAAAGAGCTCAATGCGTTAACGCTATCACTAATCACCTTATTAACACTAAAAACAATAAGAACTATTGCATTTCAGAAACTGACACGTACCTAAATAAAAATTTTATTACTGCCAAAAACTTCTTAAAAGATAACCCCAATATATTAATTACCTCTTCTGATAAATCCAAACAAACAGTAGCAATTGACAAACATGAATATGATCATAAAATGGATATATTAGTCTCCGATGTCACAACTTATAAAAAACTTAAACATAATCCAACCAATATTATCAACAAAAAAACTAAAACTCTTATAACGTCCCTCCTCAAATGTAAATATATAGATAATAAGACTAAATTTAAACTTATTAATAATGCCCCTTCCCCTCCAAAAATATACGGACTAGTCAAAACTCATAAACCAAATAATCCTCTTAGACCAATCATCTCATACGTCAACTCTCCTACATATAACTTGTCTAAATTCATCACTAATTTATTACAAAATATTTCAGATCCAACGTTCAACCTTAAAGATTCTTTTGAGTTTAAGTCTAAAATTAGTTCAATTATAGTTCCTGACCAACATATACTTGAAGGAATAACAAAAATCGTCTCTCCACGTAAATTGAAACTGGTTTATTTAACAAAGCAGCTTTCAGCCTTCATAAGGCCATCATCAGTGCCTATAAGACCAAACAAGAAATTAATTAACTAAAGACTAAGTAAAAACAATAAAACTTAGAAAACACTTAAAAAACAAAAAGTTACCAATAATTAAAGGCACATATCAAGCTAAAAAGATGTATATATATATATATATATACATACATACATATATATACATATATATATATATATATATATATATATACATATACACATATATATATATATATATATATATATATACATACATACACACACATACACATACATACATATATACAAATAAATAAATACATAAAATTAAAATCAAAATAAATAAAAATAAAATACACAAAAATCAGTCAGAAAAGTAAAAACTGAAAGAACACATTTTAAATCGGGAAACATTGAAATGTAAAAACAAACTAAATAAAGCAGCTTACCGATTGAGAAAGAAAAGTGTTACATAGAAAAGATAGAAAAAGATTATTGAGAGGTGAGCCTATACCATGTCGGAGATCGACATGAGACTGATTCTCGTAGGGACTGAAGCCAGAGTCCTAATCAGAAGCGAACCATCCCCCCTCTCGTTAAGGTTCCTCTCACTGGCTCTGCGTTGACTCCTTATTATTTCTAACTTCTCCAAAGAATCAAGCCTACGCCCTTTCTGTGAATAATGGAGGAAGCCGATCTTGTGCTGCGCTTGCATGTGATTACGATCGGTTAGGTGCTGATAAAACGTACAATTAGATCGTTGAAGGTGTTCCTTCGTCCGTATCTTAAAGTTACGCCCCGTTTGACCAACGTATTCAGCGTCGCAGATGAGATTTACCGAAAACCTACCGCAACCGACACCGTAATCCATGCTAACTCTAATCACCCTTGGGCCCATAAGTTAGCGGCCTTTAACTCGATGGTTCATCGGCTTCTAACCTTACCTCTAGATCCTGAAGCATACAGGAAAGAGGTTAACACCATTAAAACAATAGCAAACAATAATGGCTATAGCGACGGGCTAGTTGACAGAATGATCATAAAAAAGAATCGCAAGTTATTATTGCAGGCTATGGGTGCATCTACAGGAAATGAACCGAAAGAAGGTACGTGGTGCTCTATTCCTTATCTTGGCTCTATTTCGGACCGGCTTGCGAAGATCTTAGCTAGGTATGAGTACAATGTGGGCTTCAGCACGAATAAATCTTTACAAGCTCAACTTAGTAATGTGAAGGACCCTGTTAGCGTGGAAAATAAAAGCGGTGTATACGTTATTGTCTGCGGCGACTGCGACGCTGAATACGTTGGTCAAACGGGGCGTAACTTTAAGATACGGACGAAGGAACACCTTCAACGATCTAATAGTACGTTTTATCAGCACCTAACCGATCGTAATCACATGCAAGCGCAGCACAAGATCGGCTTCCTCCATTATGCACAGAAAGGGCGTAGGCTTGATTCTTTGGAGAAGTTAGAAATAATAAGGAGTCAACGCAGAGCCAGTGAGAGGAACCTTAACGAGAGGGGGGATGGTTCGCTTCTGATTAGGACTCTGGCTTCAGTCCCTACGAGAATCAGTCTCATGTCGATCTCCGACATGGTATAGGCAGGCCCGGACTTTAAGTGAATGGCGCCCTGGGCTGCTCTCAGCTTTGGCGCCCCTCCCCCCCCTCCCCCCAATTTTAAAAAACCATACCTAAAAGGGACTTAAAAAAAACAATTGTTGAATGCGGAAAAGCATTAAAATAGGGTTTCACTGGTTATTGGGTATATAAAAAAAATAAGTACATTAAAATTATTGAACTAAAGGAAAATTAAGTTGGCTAGGCATTTTTAATTATTTAAAAGATTTTCCTTAATTTTAATTTAGCAAAATTTGCTATAACTTCAGAAAAGTTTGTTTTAAGAGTTATATTATGGTCAGAACACATTAACACCAGAGCATTTAGTTTTTTCTCTCTAAGAGTGGACCTCTTGGCATTCTTAACTCTAGCTAACACTGAAAATCCTCTTTCCGCTGTACAATTAGTCACTAATAGTGTAAGAAATATTCTCAATGCAACTTCAAGGTTGGGAAAAGTGGTAGTTAAGTGGTTACTTCTTATGTACGTGTACAGCTCAGGTATCATCCTTATGTCTTCCAGTCCAACGTACATTTCGAAGTGAGAACACTCCCTGACAATGTATGCACTGATGTCCTCTGGATAACAGTTTGGCAACTTCATGCAGCCTCCACAATAGCCTTATTTGTAGATTCCTTCGATACAAGAAGTGACAACACTTCAAAACGATCGGCCGACATTGCATAAGCTTTTCTTCTTTTTGACAAGTTTGATATTATTGAATCAATTATTTTTAGAAAAACTCCAGTTCTAAAAGCTGATCTTCCATCATGTTTCACTTCATTCCTACTGGTCTCATCTGCAAATATTTTGCGTTTCCTAACCCTGGAATAAGTAGGAGTTACACACCCATAAACAGCCGCAGTAGATTCTTCGTACTTTTCAAACTCATATCTTTTTTCTTTGACATATCCTTCTAAAGAGTGGAGCAGTTTAGTAGCCGCTGCAAGATCTATGGTTTGCATTTGTAAGTTGTTGCTACACTTGTCAAACCTTTCTAAGATGCCATTCCATAAAAAAGCAATTTCAAAATTTCAAAATTGTTTTTCAAGAGCTTGGGCTTCTAATCGAGCTCCAGGTTTTACTAAGGGATCTTCAGATAACGTCCTCAGAGAATTTTGAATTTCCTTATACCCTTTTACCAAAGCTTTCAGGGCATCTGCTCTAGCTGTCCACCTGGTATTAGATAGCGACTTTACCACTGGTTTATGGTTTTTATCCAAGTGATCTTTTAAAATTTCCCATCTGTAAGTTGACAGAGAGAAAAAATTATAGAGTTCTTGTATAAAACCAAAGAATTTTACCACTTCAGTACAGCAAACTTACTGGTCAGCAAACTACTTTTATTGCTATAATCCATTCGTAAATGAAATAAGTCTTTAGTAAAAGGAAACGACAATAATCTAGCAAGAGTAGTTTTCAACTTATTCCCAATTTAAACAGCCGAAATATTAAAAAAGATTCTTGAAATACAGTTGATATAAAATATTCTATTAATTGGATAAAAAAAAGCATTAAATTAATATGGTAGTTTATTATTTTATTATAAAATGGGAAAAGGTAGAGAATAATAGTTGTTTTGGGTCAACATGGCATGATATAGTGGTTTAGCACTTAACCTGATCAATGGTGCGACAACCATTAGTGGATAGAGAGCCAATCACGGTATATGCAATTTTTATTTATAAAAAATAAGAAAAGCGCAATCTTAGCTGTGCTCGGAATGCGGTATTGGGGAGGATCTTGAGCATATTATTATCCATTCTTAAAAAATATTTATTTCTTAGAGCATTGGTTCCCAAAGTGGGGGGCGCGCCCCCCCAAGGGAGGCGTAAAGATAAGTCAAGGGGGGCGTGGGACGTCGAGATCGAGACAGCTTTGCCGTCCGATCGTCTAATACGATTATATAAAAATCCAAATATCAAACCAGTTGGAGAAACCTCAGTGACGAATTCAAGAGATACTTTCCTAACACATGTGAGGACAACATTTACAGATTAACAATGGATCCTTTCAGTGTCATCATAGATTTCCTGCCCGAAACACTTCAAGAACAAGCTTTAGAAATAAAAAAAGGTTCTGCTGCCGATTTTGATAAAATGGACAAATCATCGTTTTGGGTCAAGTATTACAAAGTGTATCACAGCAAGCACTTCAATTGTATTTACCTTTTTCAAGCACTTATTTGTGCCAAAAGAGATTTTTCAGCACTTTTTGCAATAAAAACAAAGTATCGTGGCAAACTTGATGTTGCTTTGCTTGATTTTCGTTGTGCACTTTCTAATACTCATACAAGAATAGGGAATCTTGTAAAAAAAATATGTAAGCTCATCCATCTCATAATCCCATAAGATTAACTTGTAATGTTCTAAAAATAATAGTAATACAAATAAATGAATGGTAATTCAATGTAATAATGGTTAATTTTATTTTTTTCATTATCTCATACAATTGTGAAGGGGGGGGGGGGCGTAGGAAGATTTATTCTTGGCTGTGGGGGGCTTGGTAAAAAAAACTTTGGGAACCCCTGTCTTAGAGCATTATTTCTAAAGATGGTTCATTGCAATAGACTCATTTAACAACCATTCACGCATATAAATCATCATTGCATAGTAAAAAAAGAATCCATATACGAGATTTTTATCAGACACGAATTATAAAATTTACAAAAATGAGAAATAAAAGAAAATAAAATTACTAAATGAATAGAAAAAATATATATTTTTTTTTTAATGACTTAACCCTATTTATCTTTGCAGTTTATCTAAAATTGTCTGTTGTAATTGAGATTTATTTTTTTAAATTTGTCTTAAGAGTGGAAAAATATTTTTTTTTTTTTTTTTTTTTTTTTAGTAAAAAGATGTCTTCGAAAATTTTGCGCCCCCCAAAATCTGGCGCCCTGGGCTATAGCCCAGTCAGCCCATTTACAAGTCTGGGCCTGGGTATAGGCTCACCTCTCAATAATCTTTTTCTATCTTTTCTATGTAACACTTTTCTTTCTCAATCGGTAAGCTGCTTTATTTAGTTTGTTTTTACATTTCAATGTTTCCCGATTTAAAATGTGTTCTTTCAGTTTTTACTTTTCTGACTGATTTTTGTGTATTTTATTTTTATTTATTTTGATTTTAATTTTATGTATTTATTTATTTGTATATATGTATGTATGTGTATGTGTGTGTATGTATGTATATATATATATATATATATATATATGTGTATATGTATATATATATATATATATATATATATATATATATATATATATATATATATATATATATATGTATATATATGTATGTATGTATATATATATATATATATATACATCTTTTTAGCTTGATATGTGCCTTTAATTATTGGTAACTTTTTGTTTTTTAAGTGTTTTCTAAGTTTTATTGTTTTTACTTAGTCTTTAGTTAATTAATTTCTTGTTTGGTCTTATAGGCACTGATGATGGCCTTATGAAGGCTGAAAGCTGCTTTGTTAAATAAACCAGTTTCAATTTACGTGGAGAGACGATTTTTGTTATTCCTTTAAGATGAACTCCATAGACGCTCCTATATCTAAAACATATACTTGTTTCACTGGATGTATCCTCTCTCTTTACTAACATCCCTGTTGATGTTGTCATTGATATTGTCAATGAAAAATGGAATAACCTTCAAAACCACACTACTATATCCAAAACTAAATTTATTGAATGCCTTAAATTCTGTTTCAACAATGGTTATTTCTCCTACAAAAACGAATTTTACTCCCAAATATTTGGTACTGCTATGGGTTCTAGCCTAGGACCTATTCTCGCTGACCTTGTCCTCACCAAACTCATTCAAGTTTCTCTACCAAAATTACCCTTCAATTTACCTTTTATTTTTAAATATGTAGATGACATGATTACTGCCATCCCTGAAAATTTAATCCCAACTGTTATTGACACATTCAATTCATTTCATCCTAGACTTAAATTTACCTCTGAAACTGAAATTAATAACCAGATACCTTTTCTTGATATGCTAGTTATCCGTAAACCTGATAATTCTATAATTACCGATTGGTACCGCAAACCCCAAAATTCCGGAAGACTTCTAAACTACTTTTCACACCATCCCTATACTCAAAAATTTAACTTTGCCCGATCCTACCTTAATCGCATTCTCTCTCTTAGTGACATCTCCTTTCATGACAAAAATATTTGCCTATTTAAACAAAGCCTTAAAGATAATAACTACCCTCAAAACATAATTAACTCTATAATTAATACTAGAAATAATAATAATAATAACGCAACTCCAAACATCCTGGTTGAAAGTAGTAATGCTAAATTCTGTTCACTGTCCTATGTTAAAGGTCTCTCTGAAAAAGTCAAAAAAATACTTCAGTCCCCTACCACTAAAATTTCTTTCAAACCCATTAACACCGTTAAGAGACTATACTCCACTCTCAAAGACCCAACTCCTCTCACAAACAAATCCAATGTCATTTACAAAATTAATTGTTCTGAATGCGATTCATCCTATATTGGCCAAACCTCCCAGTACCTACATAAGCGTCTATACCAACACGAATACAGCCTCAAACCCAACTGCCCCAACCCAACCGCCCTTACTAATCACTTCTATTCCACTAACCACATATTTGATTTCTCGAATCCCATAGTCCTTGCTCAAGAACCTAATTTTTATAGAAGAAATGTCCTTGAAATGTACTATATATCCAAAACTAATAACACCGTTAATTTTAGAACTGACACCAATAACCTCAGTATCTGTTATCATAACATTATATCTAATTTTTAATTTGTATATTCACCTCTCTTCTCCTTTCTAGTCGTGCCTTTAATTGTTAAAAATGTCATATTTATAGTTAACCACTGTGCAATATATATTTTTTTGTTATTTTAGTTTTTAAGTGTTTGTTGTAATATCTTTAAGTTAAGGCAACCCACCACCTTTTTACCCTGACCTTAACTTGCAACCTTTACCTGATCACTTACTGTTAATCCTCTCATCTCCATTTTGTTCCCCACCCTTGTGTTCCTCTAACTAATCCAATCCTTAAACTCTGTTTTCTCCAATCTCACTTATTCACATTCCAAACTTTACCATAGAACTTTCTTTATAGTCTTGTATTGTGTTCATAAATGTTACCCTGATGATGTAAATATATTTTACGAAACTAGTTGGTAAACAAGTTTTTTCTTTAGACCGTACCTCACTAACTCCCTCACATTAATTCATTAGTTGTATTTTGTGCCGAATTATTTCGGGAGGCGTATTATTCTCCTCATATTCGTCATAATCATTTAAATCACTCATTGATTTTCACAAAAAACTCGATATAAAAGTTACTTTTATTAAACAAACAGCAAATTAGTCTTGTTAAATAAATGTAAACAAACTCGTTAATCGTGCGTTAAGCTGAAGAATTCCTCTTCTTTACGTGGTAAAGAAGAGGAATTCTTCAGAACTATGATACGCGCATGCGCAATGAATACAAGTACGTAAATAATCACTTTCTACGTATCTAAACAGAGATATAATGTTTATATTTCGTATCAATTCTAGATAATAAAACTTTTGGTTTCATTGTAAAGCTGACATAATTTCTCACAAGAAAAGTGTAATATTAATTTTAATGCCCTCAAATTACATAATAAATAATTAATACAAAGTTTACTTTAGTTAAATACTCAAAAACTGAGGAGTAGTGAAGAAGTTGCTAGTTTGTAGTTTTTTCATGTGGGGTGTCGAGCTAAAAGATTTGCTTATAGCAGAGAAATGTCTGACCTGAATTCCCTTGTCCGCTGTGTTTGTAGCATTAATTCTATTTGTTCTTGTCTCAGTAATGTCTCTCTTTCTGATTTGTCCAAATTAACTCTCATTTCCCTAAATACAGTGTTCTCAGCCTAATTTAACTTCTTTTAAGCGCTTATTTAAGCACTTAACTTATTTTATGTTTACTTTGCAGCTAAATAAGTTTTGAATTAATATTTTGTTTAAAATTGAAGCGTAGTTTTATAATTGTTCATAATTAATTGAATTTCAACATGACAGTTGATAGAACTTGTGTTGTTTTTAAGGTCCGTCCTACAATCAGACGACAGGAAGTTTGCAGAGGTCTTACTGTCGACGCAACACAGAACTGCAGTCCACTTTGCAGATCCACGATGACTCTGTAAACAAGAAATCTAATGCTTTTCAGTGTCCACTCTGTCAGTACAATACCGACTACAAGAGTAGACTGAGAGTGCATATTGAAGCGGTACACCATAACATAAGAGCGTTTCAATGCCCTCACTGTGATCATAGAACCAACTGGAGAAGTACTATGAAAAAACATATCCACACCGTACACAATAAAATATGGGCATTTTAATGCTCTCAATGTGAGTTTAAAACTAACTGGAAGAATTCTCTAACAGTACACGTCGACACAATACATAATAACATAAAGGCGTTTCAATGCCCTCACTGTGAGCATATAACCAGTTGGAAGAGTTCTCTGAAAAAGCATATCGACTCTGTACATCAAAATATAAGGGAGTTTCAATGTGACTACTGTAAATACAAGAGCAGCGGGAAGAATACTCTGAGAAATCATATAAACTCGGTACATATGAGAATTATGGCATTTCAGTGCCCTCACTGTGAGCATATAAGCAACCGGGAGAGTTGTTTGAAAATTCATATCGACACTGTACACAATAAAATAAGGGCGTTTCAATGCCCTCACTGCGAGTACAATACCAACTGGAAGGGTACCATGAAACATCATGTGAACTCGGTACATTTGAAAATCAGGACGATTCAGTGCCCCTACTGTGAGCATAAAACCAACTGGGAAAGCAAACTGAAAAGCCACATCGACTCGGTGCATAGAAAAATAAGGCCGTATCAATGTGCCCACTGTAGGTACAACTGCAGCGAGAAGAGTACTCTGAAAAATCATATCAACTCGCTTCATATGAAAATGGAGGTATTTCACTGCCCACACTGTGACCATAAAACCAACTGGAAAAGTAAGCTCAAAGTGCATATAGACGCGATCCACGAAAGAAAAAGAAGGATACTTGAGTGCCCGCGCTGTGACTATACATCCGTCTGGAAAGGCAATCTGAAAAAACACATCAAAACTGTACACAGCAGAGCGAAACGAATTTTTTTTTACTTCTCTTAGAAGTCAACAAGGCTTGGTTATAGCAGTCGAGTAATGTTCAGTCCAAGTTTACTCTATTTAGTTTTTGGTGGCCAAGAAGAGTTTATTTTATAATCTAAAAAAAAAAAAATAATAATTTCATTTATTAAAAAAATGAATGCAATGCATCCAATTTAATTTATGATGTAAAATTACTTAGTTTTATTTTATTATTTTTAGCTAAAAGTATGCTGGTTTATAATTTATTGTAAAAACATATGTTTTATTGAGCTATATAGGGTTTGTTGTTTTTTTTATGGTAAATAAAAAAAAATCTTTAAACCTAACTATTACTACGATTACTCATTTACTACGTTCACACATCGTTTTGAAAGCGTTTCGGATCCAATTCGTTTTCAAAACGATACGCGTTCGTACAACAAAAAATACAGGTGATTGAAATATTTGTTTTCGAAATCTCGTAACGGTGACGTCACGAGTAAAACCTTCTTTCTTGTTACCCAATATGTCCGCGAATTTTTACATTTTATTTACAAGTTATTAAAAGTTTTTACAGGTTCTTTATAGTATTAAATTTTGTTTAAAAACGTTTTTGCAGATAAAAAAAAAAAGAAACGGAAGCTCACGAAAACAAAGAACTTAAAAAGTGGAAAAGAGTAAAATAACCTGAAACCTCGATCCCCTCCACGACCTGTTCACACGAGCGTTTTGAATTCGATCCCCCGTTCCGATCACGTATTTTTGGTGGATCGGATCTAAACCGATACGATCCGTCGATCTCCGTTCGTACAGCGTTTTGAACTAGCGCATCGTTTTCAAAACCGTTTCCAAAACGATGTGTGAACGTAGTAATTGTTTTGGAAATGGTTTAGAAAACGCTCCGCTAGTTCAAAGCTCTGTGTGAACGGAGAACAACGGATCGTATCGGTTTAAATCCGCTCCACCAAGAATAGGTGATCGGTACAGGGGATTGTATTTAAACACCCGAATGAACAGGTCGTGCGCAGGGGATTGAGGTATCAGGTTACTTCACTCTTTTTCAGTTGTTTGTTTTCGTTTTTTGTTTTTTTTTAACTTTTATTTGAATACTGCAACTACAATACATAATTGTTATAAGCAATAAATATCTAAGAATATTTGGCTTGAAGGAACATGATGTAAGAAACTATCCAGTGATAGCACTTACTGACTGACGGATTTTATTGATGCAAAGGAAGTGAAAATAATATAAACTAAATAAATAAAATATATTTCAGTTATCTAAGAGGTCTCGCGGCCACTGCCTCTTCAGGCGTCTAGTTGGATTGTCAGGAATGGACCGGGAAAACAGACTGTGGACTAGTGGATTAGAATGGTCGGAAAGGGAATCGTGGAAGGATTTGTATCTGGATATGGCTAATTCTCGGAGATAGGATACTTTGAGGTCATTATGAAGGATAAAATTGTATACAAAGAAGGGAGCGTCAGCTATTTTTCTTAGGATTTTGGATTGGAGAGATTGGATGCGATAGGAATTGGAAGGCTTGGTGCAACCCCAGAGTTCTATGCCATATGTCCATGTGGGCTTAATTATTGTGTTATAAATAAGTACTTTGTTCTGCATGCTGAGTTTAGATGTGTTGTGTAAGAGTTTATAGCGTGTACTGAATGTTTGACGTATATGTTTAGTGTGATGTGCCCATGTTAGATGACGATCTAAGTGTAGCCCCAGGTAGCGGACGGAATTGGAATGAGGAATAAGGATTTGGTTTAGGGTAACTGGTTCACACACACCATGCCTTAGAGCGAAGGTCACGTGGGAGCTTTTTGTTTCGTTTACTTTAATTCGCCATTTCTTAAACCAGGTTTCTAGGGGAAGAAGGTGCTGTTGTTTTCGTAAGTTTCCGTTTCTTATGTTATGTTTAAAAAAAAAAAAAACTGCAAAAAGTTTTGAAACAAAAGTTGTTCAAAAAACAAAAAATGTTCAATCATTTAAACATATGTTTTACAGGACATTTTGTCTTATTAATATTAATTTAAAAAACAATACATCATACTTTATAAATACCTGATTTTTTGTTCCATAATTTTACTAAAATAAAATTTGTCAATTTAAATAAATTAGTCACATATAAAATTACACATACAAATAAAAATTAAAACGTAAACATAAATTACATTTATGTAACTCTTTAAATTAAAATTGAGCTTGAATCCCCTCTGTTAGACATCCAGAGGGAGACTAAATATAGAATATTATGAATTGTCTTTATATAATATGTTTTGTTTGATAACAATTATTCTTAAGACCAATCCTTTTTGTATTCTATTGTTTTTACATTATAAACATAAACACAGTTCACATGTACATATATATTTGTACTTTCACACACACACACACACACACACACACACAAAATCATTTTACTCCAGTTTAGTTACATGTTTACTATTTACATATCTTTAATTTAATTCTATATAGATATTATTTCTTTTAAACCACAGACACTTTTATCGATAAATATAATCTTATTTTACTCTATTTACAAATATCTTCACTTTCAATTTATTATACAGTAGAGCGTCGATTATCCGAACGTCAGTTATCCGAACGTTCAATTATCCGAACTGGCTTCATGGAAAAAAAAAAAAAAAAAAAAATCAAAAGCCACCGCCAAATTAATCCCTAGAAAGAGCGGTGTTAGCTGTATTAAGGGATACCAGATTTCTATGAATTCTGTTTGACGGGGCAGACGCATTAACATTTGTTTACTAAGAACTAACTTTTGTTTTTCAATGTAATTTTTGGAATAATTTGCTGCATTTTTCCACTTAATTAATACCCGTCCATTCTGTCGGTCATTTATGTCAATGCTCTCAGTTTCAAATCATTCATTGTGAGGTATACAGTGAATTAATTTGTGGTCGGATATTTTAAGTAAAACTTACATGTCGGCAAAAAGGAACGAGAAGTGCTTTCATTAAAAGATAAAATTGAAATTATTACGCGGCTGAAGAAAGGTGAAACGGTTCAGGCATTAGCTATCAAGTTCGCTGTTGGTAAATTAACGATTACGGGAATAAAAAATAATTCTGATTCAATCACTAGGTATACACTTCTTGACAGTGAGGAGAGCAGTTTATATCGTAAAACTATGAAAAAACCGAAATCCAAATTGATGGAAGATGGTGCATTCACTTGGTTTTATACAACTTTCTTGATGCCAAATTAATCTATAAGGCGATACATTTTTTTTTTTTCACTATGTACTAGATAAATAAAACAAAGATGCTTTTTGTATAAACGTGGTTGATTATTTTTACATCTTCCCTTTTAATTTTTTAGTGAATTCTGATTATCCGAATTTTTGATTATCCGAACCACCCAAATAAACATTAGTTCGGATAATCGACGCTCTACTGTACATATAAAATAACATACCTTAAATTTATTTTTTTTATTTTTATATTTCTTAATATACCACTGTAATGTTATTAATTCTGTTTTCTTGTATACCAATGTGAATTGCTTCTAAAATTAATCTGTTAGATGTGTTCCTGGATTTTCCTATTATTTTTGCTTTTTCAAAATTCATTGTAAGATTTAAATTTTTTGTATGCTGTGAAAGGGCAGTCTTGTCATTTTTATTTTTCACATCCGAAATATGTTGGTTGATTCTATTTTTAAATAATTGTCTTGTTTTACCTACATCTCGGGAAAATTATATTTTTTAAGAAATGAGCCTAACCCACTTATTATAATAACACGTTGTGGCCATTTGACGACAATGACTGGCTCTATTGCAATGCATAGCAAGCCGTTTGACGTGGGTTCACTCACCATCTTCTAAACGTTTCGCATTTCTCAGCAGTCTAATTGGAATTAACAGAGTATTTGTATTTCAAATTCGAAGTGGCCCATGAGTATTGCTCAACGAAGAGGAGGTGGTTTCAATTATTGAAGAACATTTTTAATAAGAAATCTACATACCTGTAATTTCACTTTTCCACCTTTAAACATGATTCTATGCATTTTTCTTTGGTCGAATGCCCAAATCTTGATATTATATGTGAGTTATGTTAATTTCTTTTCATAGAGAGCCAGCGTGGCCGTGTGGGTTAAACCACATCTGCTCGGCCATCACTGAATCTTGAGTGGAATGAGACAGGGTTCGATTCCTCGCCGTGACACTCTGATTTATATGGCATGGCTCACTATTGATCACATCATACTCGCTTCGGCGGTACAATGTACTTATGCATGATGTGTGAAGTGGCTGGAACTCTCTACCGCGGGGCGTAAAAAGGGCCTAAGTGATGGCCTAATTGCAAGGTTCGAACAAGTGGTTCGTCCTACCCGTTCTAGTAGGAAGTACTAGACTACTACTACTACTACTATGTTAATTTCTTAAAAAATACATTTTTTGTTTCTTTTTCGATAACAACAGAACTATTTTTTCTAAGCGCTTTATTTTGTGCTTGGATAAAAGCCAATTAAATTGACTAAAACTTTATTTCTTACGACTTTTCTTGTAGGCGAAAGGTAATAATAAAAATTTCCATTTTTTTTTCAAAAAAAGTAGCCAATTTTTAAGTGTCATATCTTGGAAACTATTAGATATACAGAGTTGCCGATGAGCGTAAAAGGAAGCCAATTAAATTTACTACAACTTCATTTCCTTATGACTTTATCCTAGATAAGCGGTTTTATGCCAATATTCAGCCCGAAACGAGAGCAACACATCAAATTTCCATTCCTTCAACTCATCCTTTCTTTTGAGTCAGGGTGCCCATTGGCAAAAAAGTCAATTATACATACTCTTTCCAAACCTTTTTGTATGGCTTGTTTAGGCCAAGTCTGACACCTTTTTCCTCTGTGTCTTTTTTTTGTTTTGGGGCGTTTTTCATTATTTGGGCCCTATAGCTTTGACGCCTCAGATTGGAAAATCGGGAAATGTTCTGCGTCAGACAATATTAAAATACATATTGAGTTATAGGGTTCAAATAATGCAGTTGAATAATAATTCAAATTATTATTCATTAATTACTATCCAGCTGATTTTCTCAAGATACATTATTTGAACCCTATAAATCAATATTTTAATAATGTCTGACGCAGAACTTTTTCCGATTTTCCAGTCTGAGGAGTCAAAGTTATAGGGCCCAAATAATGAAAAACGACCCAAAACCAAAAAAAGTCACAGAGGAAAACGATGTCAGACTTGGCCTAAACAAGCCATACAAAAAGGTTTGGAAAGAGTATGTATAATTGATTTTTTTGCCTATGGGCTGACTATTTAATATTATTTACATTTTAAAATTTGTTTGGATTTTTTAAGTGCATCCTAGGGTGAGATATCGTCAGGAGTGACACACACACATATATATAAATAAATATATATAAATAACTATATATATATAAATATATAAGTGTTAAATTGCAGGAATTGACTAAGAATGGATTTTCATGGAGAAAAATTTCTACAAATTTTTGAAGTCATTACAATTGCTTAATGTTCTTGGAAAATTGGCTAAAATGAAATAAAAATTCAAAATGATAAAACAAAAGGAATGTATTAACAATTCAACTGATAAACCACAAACGCTCCTGTGCATAAATAATCACGACTTGATTCGTCAATGAAATGAAAATATTTTATTTCCAGACTTAAAAAAAAGATATTAAAATAAAAGAAATTAAAATTTAATAATTAAATATGAACATTTATAGAAATAAATAGGTAATAAAGCGAGTTTTATAACTTGTGTAATGAAGCAATACAGATGGTTCTATAAGCATCTATATCTTATGGGGTTGTATAAAGGGAGTCCTTGAAGTGTAAAGTAGTTAACAAGTATATGTGAGATAAGCTGATATGTCCGCTTTATCGTCTCTTTATATAAAGGCTTAACCAATATATGTTTGTTGATTTAGCGGTTTTACTCACAAGTGGAGCTTTAGTTCAAGTCTTGGTTACCTAGAGCTTAAATTTAATATTATTTGTCTTTATTACAATATAGATCCAACGAAAATAGTAATATGATTAAATATTTTTCATTACTTCTATTTGTGTCAAATGTATTTACACAAGATGGGTAAGTATCGTTTATTTATATTACATATTTCCGAGTTTAACGAAGGTAACGGATGCTATGTCAACGTTCTGAAGAACGTGAAAATATTATATGTCTCTGATTTTAAAAATTTCTAGACAAAAATCTGTTTCAGAATCTTTAAAGCTAAAGTACTAAAATTTGAAACACTTGTGGACCAACCACAGGAAAAATATACAAAAGTTAAATTTTAACCCTGCAGTGCACGGGTGAATAAAAATCTCACCAGTGCACGGGTTGGGTCTGTCAGACCCAATATTTTTAAAAAAAATAAGATGGTTTATTATTTAAATATTTTTATTTATTATAGAATAGAAATAATCATTAGTTAATAGTAAAAAATTATAAAATACAATTTATCAATAATATTACATTAGAAAAAAAAAATATATTTTTTTATTACTATTCATTTTTTAATTTTTACCGTCCAACGTGAAAAAGAATATATTAAAAAAAATTAAAAGAATTTTGAAAAAGTAAGTGTCATTTATCAATATACGAACTTAATACGATCAAAAAATTTCAATTCCACAGTCTTGGCATATAAATTGCGAATGCTCTAAGCATATATATATATATATATATTGCACTTTTTCCAAGAATATCGAGATTTGTGGTCAGTGCAAATTGAACATCCCCCCCCCCCCCTTTATTAGGCTCTTCAGGTTTGGAAGGCACAGCTTTAATCCCAAGAATTTTTTTTCCCGGTAATTCTAAAAAAAAAATCCCGATATTCTATAACATTCCTGCCTGGAGAGTAATTGTAATATTTTTTCTCCCCTTACAAAAAGTTAAATACTAAATTAAAGATAGAAAATAATCAGTCATTATAAATACTTTGTACAATACCTGAAATTAATTTTAAATAAAGTTCAAGTAAATAAAATTAAAATCTAGAGAGTTATCAACGAATATATATAATAAAATGTTGTTACGAGTTATAAAAAAATACTTACATGAGTAGACGGGTTGGGTCTCACAGACCCAGGGGTAATTTTGAGGTAAAAAAAATAGACAGAAATAAATTATGTGAATTGTTCAAAATGTGGTTCTGAACTGAGGAAGGTTTGACTTGAAGGTATAGGAGGGGATGGTGTTATACGAACCTCCCTTATCAGTGGTTTGCTAATGAGTGTGACACCCTGGGTCTGACAGACCCGACCCGTGCGCTGCAGGGTTAATATGCGCATGTGCAATTCCCAAAATTGTTGTAAACACCAGGGCCGTCCCTAGGGGTTTAGGCGCCCGGGTCAAAGGCATCTTTGGCGCCCTCCCCCCTTATTGCCAAATTCACCTAGTAGTTAAGAAGGGGGCCTGGCGGCGCCCCTAGACGTGGCGCCCGGGTCAGCTTGACCCGGTTGACCCCCCCTAGGGACGGCCCTGGTAAACACAAGAATTTAGATTTTTGTGTGGGGTATCAAATGTAGCTGTTGAATAGTAGATTACATAATATATGCTTTTTTAAATTTTGCAATCCTTATTGGTTAAATAAGTCAAAATATACCCCCCGACCCCAAACACTATATAACGGCTGGTCCTAAAATTTCGAAATAATTCATGCTAATGCCTTATTGTGGGGCGATAAAAATTCCGGGAGCATATTCCCAATTATTAAAAATTGCCAATTTTGGGCGTGAAAATATGATGTGGGCACAACATTTTTTTTTTTTTAATTTTGAGTGGGGTGTCAAATGAAAGCTGCTGAAGAGTGGGATACAACTATACAGGGTGACTGACGATGAAAAAATGAAGTAGGTTGTTCTACGCCTCAAGAGCTACAAAAAAGACGATATAAGCCATGGGTCAAATCTTAACCGTTCTCCCACAAAATCAAATTTAATGATATTTTTAAGATTACATACCTTTGCTCATGACAATGCTTATTGCACCAAAAGTATAAAAGCTAAAATAAAATGTTTGGCATCGTTGTAAAGCTGACACAAAATCTTATAAGAAAAATGTCTAATTTTTATGCCTTCAAATTATATGACAAAAACATGTATACAAATTTTATTTAAAAGAAAACAATTTTAAAAATATCTTTTTGAGGTCCCATATCTTGGTAAAGAACTGAGCTCAAACTTTTCGGACTTCAGGAAAAACTTCCTTATTGGCTAGCGTTTCGATTAATATTAATATTACCCATTCATAAGGCGGAATGTTTTATTAAACTTCGTTGAAAGTGAAAAAGAAACATGTTTATTGTTGACACAAAGATGAGTATACTAAACCAACCTTGCTTGTTTTTAATTATTTACTCACCTGTAGGTCAAGAATTGCAACAATAAATACGTTTCTTTTTTACTTTCAGTGAAGTTTAATAAAAATTCCCCCCAATGAATGGGTAATAATATTAATATTGATCGAAACTTTAGTAAATAAGTAAGTTTTTCCTGAAGTCCGAAAAGTTTAAGCTCGGTTCTTTACCAAGTTATAGAACCGCAAAGCAATTGATTTTTTTCTTAAATCTAAAATTTGTATACATTGTTTGTCATGTAATTTGCGGGCTTAAAAATTAAAATTACACTTTTCTTATTGGAAAATTTGTCAGCTTTACAACGATACCAAAAATTTTGTTCCAGCTTTTATACTTTTGGAGCAAAAAGTGTTTTTATAAGAAAAGGTATGCGATCTTAAACAAATTATAAAATTTGACCTTGCGGGAAAACGGTGAAGATTTGACCCATGGGTCAAATCTTCCATGGTTTATAAAGCGTTTTTTGTGGCCCATAAGATGTAGAACAACTTACTTCATTTTTTCACATATAACGCCAGTCACATTCTTTATTGGTTTTATAAATCAAAATATACCCAAAAAACATCTCCCCCCAACCACTATATAACGGCTATGGTTGGGAGATAAATTTTATTTTTAAATAATGTAAGTTATCTTGTCGTTATTACCGATATAAAAACAATGTGACTCCCCGGGGGTTCAAACCCGGAATACACACTTGATAACACCCTTGACAACGTAGAAAAAAAACCATAATTACATAACGTGCTTAATCGTCTACAAAACCCTAAAAAGTACTTGGACCCAAGTACTTCCCTGTGATTTTTTAATTATATTATTTATAATTATTAAATAGTAATAATGATTTATTTTTCAGGAAGGACGTAAGAGACTTGAATTTCGTAAAGCCGTTTGAAAGTCTGGATATTTCTATTTACATCAATGAAAACCCTGGTGAATGAAATAAAAGACACTCCTAATGTCAGGCACAAATAGAACCCATTTATTGTATTCTTATTAGAGATCATATCCTATGTATCTTGAATAATAATTATCAATGAAAACCCTGGTGAATGAAATACAAGTCACTCCTAATGTCAAGCATCAAATAGAACCCATTTACTGTATTCTTATTAGAGATCATACCCTATATATCTTGAATAATAATTATCAATGAAAACCCTGGTGAATGAAATACAAGTCACTCCTAATGTCAAGCATCAAATAGAACCCATTTATTGTATTCTTATTAGAGATCATATCCTATATATCTTGAATAATAATTATCAATGAAAACCCTGGTGAATGAAATACAAGTCACTCCTAATGTCAAGCATCAAATAGAACCCATTTATTGTATTCTTATTAGAGATCATATCCTATGTATCTTGAATAATAATTATCAATGAAAACCCTGGTGAATGAAATACAAGTCACTCCTAATGTCAAGCATCAAATAGAACCCATTTACTGTATTCTTATTAGAGATCATATCCTATATATCTTGAATAATAATTATCAATGAAAACCCTGGTGAATGAAATACAAGTCACTCCTAATGTCAAGCATCAAATAGAACCCATTTATTGTATTCTTATTAGAGATCATATCCTATGTATCTTGAATAATAATTATCAATGAAAACCCTGGTGAATGAAATACAAGTCACTCCTAATGTCAGGCACAAATAGAACCCATTTATTGTATTCTTATTAAAGATCATATCCTATGTATCTTTAATAATAATTATCAATGAAAACCCTGGTGAATGAAATACAAGTCACTCCTAATGTCAAGCATCAAATAGAACCCATTTATTGTATTCTTATTAGAGATCATATCCTATATATCTTGAATAATAATTATCAATGAAAACCCTGGTGAATGAAATACAAGTCACTCCTAATGTCAAGCATCAAATAGAACCCATTTATTGTATTCTTATTAGAGATCATATCCTATGTATCTTGAATAATAATTATCAATGAAAACCCTGGTGAATGAAATACAAGTCACTCCTAATGTCAAGCATCAAATAGAACCCATTTATTGTATTCTTATTAGAGATCATATCCTATATATCTTGAATAATAATTATCAATGAAAAGTCTGGTGAATGAAATACAAGTCACTCCTAATGTCAAGCATCAAATAGAACCCATTTATTGTATTCTTATTAGAGATCATATCCTATATATCTTGAATAATAATTATCAATGAAAACCCTGGTGAATGAAATACAAGTCACTCCTAATGTCAAGCATCAAATAGAACCCATTTATTGTATTCTTATTAGAGATCATACCCTATATATCTTGAATAATAATTATCAATGAAAACCCTGGTGAATGAAATACAAGTCACTCCTAATGTCAAGCATCAAATAGAACCCATTTATTGTATTCTTATTAGAGATCATACCCTATATATCTTGAATAATAATTATCAATGAAAACCCTGGTGAATGAAATACAAGTCACTCCTAATGTCAAGCATCAAATAGAACCCATTTATTGTATTCTTATTAGAGATCATACCCTATATAATCTTGAATAATAATTATCGATGAAACAAAAATAATCTGCCAAGCCAATTAGTGCTTCCTTCTGTCCATCATGTTTCACTTTCACCCCATTATTGTCTAATTTATTTAACTTTTTCTCCCTTTTGGCATCCAAGCTTAACGGAAGCTCGTCACCGAATCGTCTCCAATTTCAAAAATCTGTTTCAGACATGAGGGAACATTTTTGGTTCCACGTCTGTCTGTCTATCTGTATGGATGTCGTTCGGTCGCTCAATTTTTGTGAACCAACACCTCTTAAAAACAACTCATCTGATTTTAATTAAAATTTGGGTGGTAGGTCATAATTAT
Organism: Gerris lacustris; assembly: GCA_951217055.1. NCBI lineage: Eukaryota > Metazoa > Arthropoda > Insecta > Hemiptera > Gerridae > Gerris > Gerris lacustris. The sequence goes on along the minus strand of OX578278.1, from coordinate 2,169,434 downwards.
CCCACTGTAAGTCCCATATAAGTTCCAACCTTCTGCGCCAATTTGCTTCTTTTTTACATGCGCACAGCACAATCTTAAATTTATTTACACCTATATTATCAAAAGCACTTATCTGATTTTATGATATTTGGATGGTTCGTCGAAAGTAGCCTGCAGATGGCCCAAGATTAATTTCAACCGCCTGCACTCCTTAAAGTTTTGATACAGTAATACTTTAATTATTCTAAAAAATCAAAACAATTTTGACAGTTTTTTTTTTTAAAGGGGGGGGGGGGGGGGGATTAAATATTTGATATTTGGTATTGGTAATATTTTGATTGCAGAATCTAAAGACCCTGGTGATGTATGTTTCAAACGTGGTGAATTACACACCTGATAATAAGAGTGATTTGAACTAAGTGGGTTTTTGTTTTTAACAAAGATTGAAACTCTTCACTGTTAATATTTTAATCTAAAGTTCAATTCGGTTATTTTTTATTTAAAGAACAACAAAGTAACTTTAATTGAAGCGAGCTTCTTACATTCAACAAAATATACATCTTGTCTGTCTGTGTGTAACGTTTACGTGTCCGACGATAACTTGAGTAAAAGTTGAACGATTTGGTTGTAATTATTGGTATTTGTGTTCCTTTCACTAATGCTCAGGCTAAGTTCGTTGGACAGCTTGATCCGTCCAAGAGTTCGCGCGCAACACTCGCTTAAACGATAGGTTGAAATGTAAAATTGGAATTTCAGGGACTAGACAAAGATTCTCTCTTCACCTATTCGATAAAATGAAAATTTTTTCTGATAATTTTTTTTTAGTAAAACAACGACGCCGCTATGAAGTAATGAAAATTGTTAAAGCTATAAATTACAACCAAGAGTGTCGTCATCATGGTTTCCAGGCCGAAACCTGGTGGCGCCACTCTTTCGAGGAGCTTCCCATTTGTTTAAACAATTCTGGGTGGACATTGAACGGGGGGCCCAGAAGTGGTCACCCATCCATCTTCTGACCCTGCTCGAGGCTGCTTAACTTGCCTTATCGTAAGGCGGGCGCTCTAGCCTCCGATCCACCCAGGCCCCCGACTCTCTATTACAATCATATACATTATTATTATTATTATTGGGCTGCTTAGCCTTCAGGCCATTAGCCAAATCATATTCTTTAACCATCAACTCATCATGATTAACTATCTACTATCTAATAGTTATGGCATTACGCTCGCTTCAATGATAGAGCCACGCGATGCCTAGTATTATGGTCGTATTAAATTGTTTATTTGCGCATCAGTGATATTTTTATTGGCTTGTGTAGGATGTGAAGACTTTGAATTATGTTCCAAAGGTGATCGAGTAACGCTGCCAAATAACTCTCGTTCTGAAGAACCTTCTTCGAAGCCTAAAGAACCTTCTTCGGAGCCTACATCACCGACTAAAAAACCTTCTTCGGAGACTGAAGAATCTTCTGCGGAGACTAAAGAATCTTCTGCGGAGACTAAAGAATCTTCTGCGGAGACTAAAGAATCTTCTGCGGAGACTAAAGAATCTTCTGCGGAGACTAAAGAATCTTCTTCGGAGCAAGTGGGTAATAACTTTTATTTGTCGGTAACTATGAATATTTTACTCTTATGAGATTCTTTCAGAGCGATTAGGCCTACCATCTTTAAGAGTTAGGAGAAGAGCTTATGAGGTTCTGTACCTTTCTAAAGCTTTGATCGGTGAGCTACGATGTGACGAAGTCAGTAACCAAGTGGTTGTACTTGCCGTGCTAGTAGGTTCGCTTATATAAAGTTTTGTTGTTTTAAGAGTTGTCCTTGAATAGGATATTTGGGTAATAGGTTCTCATCTCACCATTCCTTGCTGTCTTGACGAGCAAAAAAAAAAATCGTTGAAAATAATAGTATATTATGAATTATGTTACATTATTCCAAGTTGTACCCTTTTTTAATAATTTTATGTATGGTGTTGGATCCTTTAGGGTAATAATGCAAAACCTCTTATTTACGTGGCAACGTTTCGGCCTAGCCGGCCATTCTCAAGCCTAAAAAAATATACTTTATTTAGCAAAACGACGTAATATAAATATATCTACAAAAGTGTTTTTCTTGATTTACATTTGACTAGTGGTATTTTATAGTGGATGTAGAATTGCTACTATTAAATCTGAACACTTCAGAAAACCATATGAATGCTCTTAGGAATCATATTATAAGCAAAATAATTGAATTTCAAAAGAAACAAAATAAAAAGTTTTTGAATGGTAGCTTAGAAAAACAAATTATGCTAGATGTTGCTCTCACTAAACGATTTTTACTAGAACACCCCGAAATTAGGATCACCAAATCTGATAAAACTAATACTACCGTTATTTTAGATTTAAAAACTTATAAAGATAAAATGAATGACTTATTAGATGACAAATTAACTTATAGACTCCTTAGAAATGACCCATCTGAAAGAATTAAGAAAGATTATAAAACTCTGATTACCAAACTGTATAATAATAAATATATTGATAAGCACAAACGTGCCGCTCTAAATAATAATAATAATACATATTGCCCTAGAATGTATGGTCTTCCAAAGACCCATAAAGTTAATATCCCGCTCAGGCCTATAATTAGTCAAATCAATTCCCCTCTGGAAAAACTAGCAAAATTTATGAATCCTTCTCTAGATTACCTCAATAGAAACAATCAATATGATATAGTTAACTCCCACCAATTAAAAGATAAACTCAAAGAATTTAAGATTAATCAAGACGAATCGATGATATCAATAGATGTAACTTCACTATTCACCAATGTACCACTTGATTTGTTCTATTCAATTATTAGATCCAACTGGGACAGTATTCTACCCCATACTCCTATTAAAGACAAAAACTTATACATAGATTGCCTCAAATTGATCCTCAATAATGGATCCTTCCAGTTCGACAATAAGTTTTATGCCCAAAAACATGGTATCCCAATGGGGGGAGCCATGAGCGTTAATGTAAGTGGTATTGTCCTGAATTATGTACTTAACGATACACTCACCAATATTAAGCCAAAGTTAGTAGTGAAATACATTGATGACTTGTTTGTCATTATTAAAAAGACCGAAATAGAACCCCTAATGAACTTATTGAATAGTTTCCATCCCAGACTTAACTTCACAGTAGAAAATGAAATCAACAATAGCCTTAATTACTTAGATATAACTATTACTAAATCAGAAGACGGCAATATTACTACAGAATGGTACGAAAAAGATGTAAAAAGTGACAGATTTCTTAACTTCAGGTCCAACCATCCTACACACCAAAAAATCAACAGTGTCAGTAATCTCGTAAAAAATGCTATCTCTCTCACTGACAAATCACATATGAAGAAATTAAAATCCATACTGTTTAAGAAACTAGAAGCTAACTTCTACCCGACGACTCTTATCAAAAAATTGTGGTATAAACACTGTTCCCCGCCTCTTTCTATAGATTATAAAGACAACCATGATACTCACACCAATATCCCGCCTACAAAATTTGTTAGCATGCCCTATATAAAAGGCTTATCCGATCGAGTTCAAAAACTTGTGACGCAATTTGATTGCCCCAATATAAAATTCGGGTATAAACCCCTGAACAAAACAGGTCTTTTATTTCACAACCTAAAGGATAAGATCCCATTTGAAAACACTGTCGGGGCCATCTATGAAATTCCGTGTGGCCAATGTAACAAAAGTTATATAGGAGAAAGCAATCAACTGTTATGTAATCGCATCAAACAACATAAATATGATGAAAGCAAGGGTAATTCGAACACTGCCTTATCTTGTCACGCATTGGCCACTAATCATCAATTCAAATTCGAGGACACTAAAATTATTAGTACTGAAAACAAGTCCAATCGCAGAAAGATGGTAGAAGCCCTAAACATAGCCATGAAATTAGATTCCACAGTAAATATTAAAACCGATTCAAGATCCCTTAATAAATATTACTGTGGTATTTATACTAATTCAATTCATAATTCCCGCTCTGAAACTTAGGATTTTTTCTTCGAGACAGATTTTATTTATTTATTGTTAGAGTTAACTTTGTATTATTACTAATTATTTAACACTATATTTAATGAGTTGAAATTTATTTTATTTATCTAAATTTTTGTTTTTTGACTTTAAATGTGAGACCTGCTAGTCAATGATAAGAGTGTGACAAGTAAACTTTTACGCTCCAGGTTTTTTTTTTAGTTACCTTTTTAAATTAGTCCCATTGTTATTATGTTTTTATTGTTTTATCTTGGTGTTAATATTTGTTATGTTAAATTTTATTGTTATTGAGCTGCGATGCAACCGTAAAGTTGTATGATCGGTAGTGAGGAGATGGTTTATTTTATGTTTCAAAACCAATGTTTTGACGAAGGAACTTTGTGGTTCCGATTTAACTATACTTTCACTTTCACTTAACATGTAACGATCCTCACAGTTTCAAATTACAGGTATGCTAGTCTAATGTAAATCAAGAAAAACACTTTTGTAGATATATTTATATTACGTCGTTTTGCTAAATAAAGTATATTTTTTTAGGCTTGAGAATGGCCGGCTAGGCCGAAACGTTGCCACGTAAATAAGAGGTTTTGCATTATTACCCTAAAGGATCCAACACCATACATAGAATTATGTTACTATTATATTATATATTATGGTCAATTCAATTGTATACGTTATACGTAAAGTGATTTACGTTAAGAGAAACATTCGTGCATTTTCTCCGCTTGAAAGTTGTGATGTATTCATGAACGCGCACTGGAGCGCTGGAAAAAATAAAGGGCTAGGGTTACCTTTTGTATAGAGATGATTAGTGTGACGTCACAAAAGCTTTCGAAAATTTAACTCAGTGTTTGTTATGTTCCTTTTTCTTATCACCTCTTATCAAACCCATGTAAAATGAATGGGAGAATTTTCTCAACTTTTTAAATAATTAATTATTAAATTATTATTGATTTATAAGAGTTGTCACCCTTTGAACATTGTTGTACCAAGTCTTTTTTAACGAGTGTAACAAAGAAAACATTAAAAACTTTCGTTTCAGTTATTTAAAATGAGTATTTGTGTGAAGGGTCATATCATGGAAAAAGTTATTTGAGTTATTAATCTTTATAATCGATTTTTTGTATTTCCTGGTGCCATAAAAATTAACAGGGTGTGTTCGTGTTCATATTGTGTGTCCGAAAATAAATTTTCCTTAAGTTTTGAAACTCAATGAAGTATACTCAGGGTACAGGACTTGTAGAAAGATAGTGATACTTAATCTGCCAGGTAATAAAAGGTTATTTGCTAATAATATTTTGTTCCTGGTTACTTACAATGTGCATTATATTTAACCGATGTTGGAACATAATTATATACTATACAATAGATCACTGATCAGCCTAGGAAAAAGACGTTGATGACGAGACAAAGAGCAGACTGTTATTACTATTATTATTTGTGTATTTTTTTTTATCTATATTAACGAGTATAATAATATAAGATATGAGTGCCTCGCATGTATACTTGTTTAAAATTTTGATTAAAAAACTAATTTAATACATTAATTTAATATTACTTAAGTACTCTGACATACTTTTACGAAGAATAGCTTTGTCCTCCGAAAAAAATGAAGTATAGATGACATTTTCATAACGCTCGAGAAGGTGGAAGACATGATATACAAACTAAAATAGAAAAACGATTTAAAAAATAAACAATAAATAAGAACGGACCCGGACGGTATCACCACAATAAAACACACTCACAATAATACTTTTTTAAACCACTAGAACGGCAATTTTTAATGTTTTCTTATCTTACATTGTTAAAATAGACTTAGTATAATAACGTTCAAAGGTTGAAAAGTCTTATAAATTAATAATAATTTAATAATTAATTATTTAAAAAGTTGAGAAAATTCTCCCATTCATTTTACATGGGATTGATAACAGGTGATAAGGAAAAGGAACATAACAAACCGAATCGAATAAATCATCGAAAGCTTATGCCATCTTGTGACGTCATTACTAATCATCTCTATAGAGATGATTAGTGTGACGTCACAAATGCTTTCGAAAATTTAACTCAGTTTGTTAGGTTCCTTTTTCTTATCACCTCTTATCAAACCCATGTAAAATGAATGGGAGAATTTTCTCAACTTTTTAAATAATTAATTATTAAATTATTATTGATTTATAAGAGTTTTCACCCTTTGAACATTGTTGTACCAAGTCTTTTTTAACGAGTGTAACAAAGAAAACATTAAAAACTTTCGTTTCAGTTATTTAAAATGAGTATTTGTGTGAAGGGTCATATCATCGAAAAAGCTATTTGAGTTATTAATCTTTATACTTGATTTTTGAAGTGAAACTTCTTTGGCGGCGGTAGAGTGATTTTTTTCAAATAGGGACCATCGTGTAACGAAGTTTACGATTCGAGACTCGTCCAAGATTCCAACATTTTTACAGATTAATTGTAATGAAATTTGTGTGACGGAAGTAATGAAACGGAATTTGTGTTTCGAGACTAATCCTGGTGAAAGATTTATCTGTAAAAAATCTTTCACTCAGGCGAGATGCGAACCACTGATTTCCGGATCATGAAACAAACATGCTATCCATTGCCCCAATTACATCGCCACTTAGAAGGTACACAAAATTGGTATATAAAAGCGTAATATTTAATATTAGATGGATTATATGTAATTAGACTATTTATTATAATAAGATTATTTTTTGGGTTCATGGCAACGGGCTTAATTGTATACTTTCAAGAAAAAAGTAATAACTAATTAAATTAATTTAAATAAGTTATTATATCTATTTAAAGACCGCAAATCAAAACAAATATTTATTTTTATTGGAATAAATGTGGTTGCCTTATCGTAGTTTTTGTTGGAATAAATGTGGTTGCCTTAGCGTAGCAATAACAAATCATTTCGAGGTGCGTCGGCGTCAGTTCTTAAGCGGGGGGCCGCGGCCCCCCAGGGGGCCTCGAAAGGTATTTAGGGTACTATCTGTATATTATATTTGGAGATTTTAAGGGGGCCGTGGTTACCAAAAGGTTAAGAACCACTAGTATAAATAACAAATGACAATACATACACAGATATAAACATTGCTTTAATTATTTTTTCATATAGTGACATCGTGTTACGAAGTTTTATTTTTATTGGAAAAATGTGGTTGCCTTAGCGTAGCAATATTTTTTTTCAATTAAATTTCCCATAACCATTTCTTAATCCTGAAATTATAAATTCGTCAAAAAATGAAAGAGAGCAATGCATTCTAGAACTTAAGTTACACTTCTAATGCGTGAGAGCCTCACACATATTTTTTTGTATTTCCTGTTGCCATAAAAATTGACAGGGTGTGTCCGTGTTCATATTGTGTGTCCGAAAATAAATTTTCCTCAAGTTTTGAAACTAAATGAAGTATACTCAGGGTACAGGACTTGTAGAAAGATAGTGATACTTAATCTGCCAGGTAATAAAAGATTATTTGCTAATAATATTTTGTTCCTGGTTACTTACAATGTGCATTATATTTAACCGATGTTGGAACATAATTATATACTATACAATAGATCACTGATCAGCCTAGGAAAAAGACGTTGATGACGAGACAAAGAGCAGACTGTTATTACTATTATTATTTGTTATCTATATTAACAAGTATAATAATATAAGATATGAGTGCCTCGCATGTAGACTTGTTTAAAATTTTGATTAAAACACTAATTTAATACATTAATTTAATATTACTTAAGTACTCTGACATACTTTTTCGAAGAATAGCTTTGTCCTCCGAAAAAAATGAAGTATAGATGAAATTTTCATAACGCTCGAGAAGGTGGAAGACATAATATACAAACTAAAATAAAAAAACGATTTAAAAAATAAGCAATAATTAAGAACGGACCCGAACGGCATCACCACAATAAAACACACTCACAATAATACTTTTTTAAACCACTAGAACGGCATTTTTTAATGTTTTCTTATCTTATATTGTTAAAATAGACTTAGTATAATAACGTTCAAAGGTTGAAAAGTCTTATAAATTAATAATAATTTAATAATTAATTATTTAAAAAGTTGAGAAAATTCTCCCATGCATTTTACATGGGATTGATAACAGGTGATAAGGTAAAGGAACCTAAACAAACCGAATCGAATACATATCGAAAGCTTACGCCATCTTGTGACGTCATTACTAATCATCTGTATAGAGATAGATAACAAAAAATACACAAATAATAATAGTAATAACAGTCTGCTCATTGTCTCGTCATCAACGTCTTTTTCCTATGATGGTCAGTGATCTATTAATCTATTGTGTAGTATATAATTATGTTCCAACATCGGTTAAATATAATGCACATTGTAAGTAACCAGGAACAAAATATTATTAGCAAATAATCTTTTAATACCTAGCAGATTAAGTATCACTATCTTTCTACAAGTCCTGTACCCTGAGTATACTTCATTGAGTTTCAAAACTTGAGGAAAATTTATTTTCGGACACGCAATATGAACACGAACACACCCTGTTAATTTTTGTGGCACCAGGAAATACAAAAAATCAATTATAAAGATTAATAACTCAAATAGCTTTTTTGATGATATGACCCTTCACACAAATACTCATTTTAAATAACTGAAACGAAAGTTTTTAATGTTTTCTTTGTTACACTCGTTAAAAAAGACTTGGTACAACAATGTTCAAAGGGTGAAAACTCTTATAAATCAATAATAATTTAATAATTAATTATTTAAAAAGTTGAGAAAATTCTCCCATTCATTTTACATGGGTTTGATAAGAGGTGATAAGAAAAAGGAATATAACAAACACTGAGTTAAATTTTCGAAAGCTTTTGTGACGTCACACTAATCATCTCAATTGAAGTCATTCTAGATTAGACTAACTACTTTTCTTGATTTATCCTAGTTACTTCTTTTCTTTTAAGCAATATAAGATATCTTTAATATTTTAGTATTTTGTTAGTAAAAATATAAATAAATATTTTATATTGCGTGCATTATTCATTCAGAAGTTGTGTCTGTTATAAAAGTGCGTTTTGTATTTTGTTGTTATAGATTGAGTTTGCTTTTCACTTATTGTTATTATACCCAAGTTTCTTGTTTGAACATTAATTTTAGTTAATACATGTTATTATGTTATTATCTTTATTAATATGACACTTAGTTATTAACTGTTATATTAATAAAGATAACATTTTAGCAGTTTCATTTTTTTGCCGCAAGTAGATAAAATATTGTATGTAACAAGGCAGCAACGGAAACATTTCTACCTCGTTTATTCATTGCCTGCCTCAGCAGTCAAATAGGTAAATTACCTGCCTCGGCAGTTAATTATCATAGCCTGTCCTCGCCTTCGGCTTGGAGGCTAATCTAATCACTCGTCAGTAAAATTCCATTTTGCTGCCTAGTTACATAAATAACTATTTCCTTATATGTTGTAGATAACTGAGTGCATGGAGACAGAAGCAGATAGAGTATTCAAGCAAGGTGACTGCAAGCATTATTTTGAATGTGTGTGGGGGTTTTGGAAGAAGAAAACCTGCTCCGTTGGATATAGTTTCGACATTCACAAGCACCGCTGTGTCGTCAGTTTTCTTGCCAACTGCTAGAAATGACAAATTAACATTTTTTACAAGAAAAATATACTTTTAAAATTTCATAAGATAACCAAATATATGCGATTTGATTTGTTAGTCTTAATTTAATTATTGTAACGAAGTTCCTTATGGCACGTTTTGGAGCCCGGGAGTGAATCCGAAAAAACGACCAAAATCACCATCAAGAAATCTACCGATGACGGTAACTAGAGTAAAAGATGAACGAGTTAGTTTAAATTTGGTACAATGCCCAGGCTGAGTTAGTTTAACAACGTTATCCGCCCAAGCGTTCACCCGCAACACTAGCGTAAACGTAAGCTTAAAATTTAAAATTGGAATTTTAGGACGGAAACAAATTCTAACTTCGTCTATTTAATGAGACAAACAACTTTTAAATTTTTTTTTTTTTTTTAGTAAAACGAACACCGACACAGTGGCGTACATAACGTGGGCAGGCGGGGCACCGCACCGCCCCGCAACTTTTGGCGAGGGGGGGCATCAAAACTCTCCTTAGCTCCTCCACGTTTTTTTTATACAGGGTGGACCAAAAGTCTCCCCCCCCCCCCCCCCCTCTTAACTTTTGAACGGTTGGGGGATGAAACTTGGGGGATCTCTAACATGCAAAGGGAAGTTTGTTTTCATGCAATCACCCACTAGGGGCAACCACCCACTTTGCCCCCAGGCCACCCAACTTCAAATTTCAAATTGGAGTGTATATTTTTGATAGCATATTTGGATTCTACGGTGAAAAATAATAAACTTTTACTTGAAACTATTTTTTCTATCTCCAATAATTTGTCCCCTTCAGGGGAGCAAAGATAGCAAAATAACCCTTCCGAAATAGTAAACAAATAACACTTAGATCGTTATAAAATCTAAACTGTTTGAAATAAAGTATTAGAACTTGGGAGATCTGCACCATGTAAAGGGAAGTGTGTAATCATCCACTCGCGTACTAGGGGCAACCTCCGTTTTGCCCCCAGGCGCTGAAATCTATACGATTTTTATACCTTTGCCCCCCCTGTAGTGGGCAAAATATTAGAGGTAGAAAAAAAAGTTTGAAGGAAAATATTTTTATTTTTTGCTGTAGAATCTAAATCTGCTATCAAAAATATACATTCTAGGACAAAATTTTGAAGTTAGGTGGTCTGGGGGCAAAATGGGATGTTGCCCCTACAGCGCGGTTGCATGAAAACAAATTTCCCTTTACGAGTTACAGATCCCTTAAGTTTCATTAATTTATCTCTAACCGTTTAAATTTTACAACGTATTATCGGTAGGGTAATTTTGCTATCTTTGCCCACCTATAGGGGGCAAAATATTGAAAATAGAAATAAAAGTTTCAAGTAAAAGTTTATTTTTCACTGTAGAATCCAAATATGCTATCAAAAATATACAATCCAATTTGAAATTTTGAAGTTGGGTGGCCTGGGGGCAAAGTGGTTGGTTGCCCCTAGTGGGTGATTGCATGAAAACAAACTTCCCTTTACATGGTAGAGATCCCCCAAGTTTCATTAATTTATCTAAAACCGTTCAAAAGTTAAGAGGGGGGGGGGGGAGACTTTTGGACCACCCTGTATACTTAGTTTTTTTTATACACGTATACAGGGTGACCCGCAATAAAATTTCATAACGGAAATGGCGGATTTTATGGGTCAAATGCAACAAAAAATATCGAATAAGCATACGCCAATTTTTCTATAGTTCTCAAGATATCGATTTATATATTTTTTTAAAAGTTTTTTACGAAATTTTTAAGAAAATGTCTACTATTTCAAAAACTAAATGAGATAGATGCATAAGCCAAAGGAACAATTTTAAAGGGCACAAAAAAACTTTCAGAATCACTCATTTATTTTTAATTTATCAGCTGCTAAGCATGTTGCCTGTTACATTTTGGAAGAACTCATATTTGTTGCCTTTAAATCTGTTATCACGTTATAAGAAAGTATAAAGCCAATCAGCGCCTAACATGGTAGTTCTTATATCTACAGCGTGAGTATTCTCATTGCTGTGATAGAACCAAGGATCTTATATAAAGCGGATGTAATGTTAAGAAGGGGTTTAAAGTTTAAGGCAAAAAAGTGACCCCATGAAGGTAAGAGAAATTGGAGAAAAAATCATAATGCGCATGCTCCACGACCTTTGAACTGGGACAAATTACCTTTTTTAACAGGTTATAACCTGACATTATAAACAAATTCTTGGTAACCTATAACCAAGGATCTTATAAAATAGGGATTGAGCACTAGGCGCTAAAAGTGTCGCCAAGAACTTGGAAAATCTAGTAAGATCCGAGTAGGATCGATTACCTTCCCGTATGATTGTACAATGGTTATAACTGTAGAAGATCAAGAAGAATGGGAAAAATTCATAGAAATTCAATCAGGTTATGCTTTTTCTTCCTTGTTTGGATAACAGTCGGGAAGAAATTGGGCCTACCTGCGCGCGCAAGTGGTAGTTTGATGTAGATTTTTTCCAAGTTCTTGGCGACACTTCTCAACCCAGGGGGTGTGCTTAGTGCTCACCATCGATATCTAATAGTAGAGATAGTCGACTCCCCTCTTTAGAAAGTTTTGACAAGATTGAGTACAGTAGCGCTGCCACTCGCACCGGAGAAAACGCAGGAACTAATGCCCGCCAAAAAAGCCGGGAATTTCAAATCCAAACATATAAGCTAATTTCTTTCCTCCTTACTTTTCAAAATTGAAATATACATTTCTTTTTTTATCCACTTCTTAAAAGATATTTAATGTAAATATTTCAGTGCCTTGAAATATTAATTAGATTACATAATGAACTTGGATAATTAGATAATAATAATTATGAATTCAGCAAATCAAATTTTAAAATAATTTACACAAGTGTAAATTTTCCTTTGTTCAAAAATGAGGTTTCATTATCCCATAATATTATGATGTTACGGATTTCATACATTCTCTCTATATTAAATAGAAGAACAAACAACTTCTTAAAATAAATCTTATTAACAATATTAGGAAGGGTTGAAATATTTAATATAAACGTTATAGAAACAGAATTAATTTAAAAAGCCTGTTTTATTCACATAAAAAGTACAATAAGGTTAAATACAATGTTTTAATACATAGTTAAACATTAAAAAAATACCCTTATCATGCAAACTAATGTTAATTTACAGAAATTTAAGGTTAGTGAATGTAGTTTAGTGAATATTTGTCTTATTTCTTTTTTTATATGGAAGGGTTTTTAACAATAAGTTTTATATGTTGTGAGGGTCGACTGATTACATGTGGGAAAAATTACAGGGTTTGAAGCTCCTCTGCCGTAGGTTCAAACATCCATCTGAAAAAAAAAAAAAAAATTGCCAATTAGTGTGGCACATAGCTTCCTCGCATCCTATCATGTACTATAACAATTATTGTTATATTACTTTATTGTTATATTGATTATTTTGTAAAAACTATTAATAGTTTTAACATGATATGATGGTTATCATATAATATACATGGGAGATGATGTGGCCGAAAATTACTTAGCGGCACGATTTGGGACTAATTCGGATTGTACGTGCCCCTGAAATTTTTTCGAGTTGGTCCTTTACCAGATTTATATACAGGAGAGTTGTTTTTCTTCAGGAAATGAGCGGAGCGGCTATTGAAAATTCATGGGTACACAAAATTAAGGTTTTTAATTTAATATGCGGGATTTTATCACCTAACCTCAAAGTGGGGGCACGTACAATCAGAATTTACCCAATGTGGCAGTACATTTGTGTGTAAATTTATACATACATTTGAAAGATTTTAAGTACATGAATAATATTAAGTTAATGCTACAGTTGAGAATTAACTAGTATTAAGTAATACACTATGATACTTTGGTTTGTTTCCTTATAAATGATTCTTATAGGTAAGTAGGGTCTAAAGGAAAAAAAGCTCACTTTTGCGATATTTCGACCCCTCTTTGTGTCATCTTCAGGCTGTAAACCACATTTATTGACAGTAACTCATATACAGTTGCTGTATTTTGTAACATAATACATAATTAAAAAAGCTTTCTATATCTACCTGACTAGAAGATTTCTATTTCATCCTTTAGTTTTTATAATGTTAATTTTCTTCTAACCTAGGTTGCTATTGTCAATCTGAAATAATTTATCTGTGTTATAGTTGGCTCATGTTAAATATAATTCAGGTTCTTTTATATATTAATTATTTTGTACTTACTATTTTGATATATTGTACTTACTATTTTCCTTAAAATTCCATAGATATCCTATGATTGTAGGATATCTAGTGTTCCATGGGATATCTATGGAATATAAAATAATTAAAATATAAAAGAACCTGAATTATACTTAACATGAGCCAACTATAACAGAGATAAATTATTTCATATTAACAATAGCCACCTAGGTTAGAAGAAAATTTACAATATAAAATCTAAAGGATGAAATAGTAATCTTCTAGTCAGGTAGATATAGAAAGCTTTTTTAATTGTGTATTATGTTACGAAATACAGCAACTGTATAAGAGTTACTGATAATGAATGTGGTTTTCAGCCTGAAGATGACCCAAAGAGGGGTCGAAATATCGCAAAAGTGAGCTTTAATTTTTTCCTTTAGATTCAACTTACAAGTATAATACTTTATTTTTGTAACACCTTGTGAAACACTACATTTGTGAGATGTATGTATCAAAGAAATACTACAAGAGTGATTTGTACATAGGAGAATTAATAGGTATCCCTTTGTCAAAAAATACATCGAGTCGTAGCATTAACTTAGATTTACCAAAGTTATAACAATAAGAAAGATTGGTAAAACAAAGAAATACGGTGCTGTGAGGGGAAGAGGTTAGAAAAGTGTGCCGGCCTCACTGGAATGTATTATTTTGACAAAGGGATATCAACTTTCCTAGGTACAAATCATGCATATTAAATATAATCACTCAAATGTACTGTTTGACAAAGGGATATAATCTCTTGCTGCCAAGCGATTCTCGACCGCTCCGTTTATCTCAGTTCAACCGAAAGGGTGATACATTATAAATATTTTTAAAGTTAAAATATTATATAAAAATTTAACGAACCTTCTTTCATCCTTAGGCCATTCAAAGCATTTCACAAGAGGTGTTTTACTTGAACACCCAAAAACATCACAAGACCTGGTACCCCTGACCATTCTCACAGAAGCAAAATCCACAAACGTTAAGAAGAAAAGAAAGTTAATGATAAACTTTAAGAGAAAGAACTCAAATCACCGTGTGAAAGACACAAGAGCAAAAACAGATATGTTTCGTATGTCTCGTTCACAAGAGTAAAACAAGATGGCCGGTGAATCAGTCCGCTTGGCTTTTTTTCCTCTATAGTTCCACTTTATTCCGTGACCGCGGGATGGAGCGTTGCCATCGGGCAAACTTGGTCAAACCCCCACCCGAGCGAATCGGACAGGGCTGGTGCTCACCCCCTGCCTATAACCAAGAGGAAGGTAATTTGTCCCATTGGAGCTAATATTTCACATATCTTCATGGGGTCACTTTTTTGCCTCAACCCTCTATTGAGATGATTAGTGTGACGTCACAAAAGCTTTCGAAAATTTAACTCAGTGTTTGTTATGTTCCTTTTTCTTATCACCTCTTATCAAACCCATGTAAAATGAATAGGAAAATTTTCTCAACTTTTTAAATAATTAATTATTAAATTATTATTGATTTATAAGAGTTTTCACCCTTTGAACATTGTTGTACCAAGTCTTTTTTTAACGAGTGTAACAATGAAAACATTAAACTTTCGTTTCAGTTATTTAAAATGAGTATTTGTGTGAAGGGTCATATCATCAAAAAAGCTATTTGAGTTATTAATCTTTATACTTGATTTTTTGTATTTCCTGTTGCCCTAAAAATTCACAGGGTGTGTTCGTGTTCATATTGTGTGTCCGAAAATAAATTTTCCTCAAGTTTTGAAACTCAATGAAGTATATTCAGGTTAAAGGACTTGTAGAAAGATAGTGATACTTAATCTGCCAGGCAATAAAAGATTATTTGCTAATAATATTATGTTCCTGGTTACTTACAATGTGCATTATATTTAACCGATGTTGGAACATAATTATATACTATACAATAGATCACTGATCAGCCTAGGAAAAAGACGTTGATGACGAGACAAAGAGCAGACTGTTATTACTATTATTATTTGTTATCTATATTAACAAGTATAATAATATAAGATATGAGTGCCTCGCATGTAGACTTGTTTAAAATTTTGATTAAAAAACTAATTTAATACATTAATTTAATATTACTTAAGTACTCTGACATACTTTTACGAAGAATAGCTTTGTCCTCCGAAAGAAATGAAGTATAGATGAAATTTTCATAACGCTCGAGAAGGTGGAAGACATAATATACAAACTAAAATAGAAAAACGATTTAAAAAATAAACAAAATAATAAATCAGAACGGATCCGGACGGTATCACCACAATAAAACACACTCACAATAATACTTTTTTAAACCACTAGAACGGCAATTTTTAATGTTTTCTTATCTTACATTGTTAAAATAGACTTAGTATAATAACGTTCAAAGGTTGAAAAGTCTTATAAATTAATAATAATTTAATAATTAATTATTTAAAAAGTTGAGAAAATTCTCCCATTCATTTTACATGGGATTGATAACAGGTGATAAGGAAAAGGAACATAACAAACCGAATCGAATAAATTATCGAAAGCTTACGCCATCTTGTGACGTCATTACTAATCATCTCTATCCCCTTTATATAAGATCCTTGGATATAACCAAGGATCTTATATAAAGGGGATGGAATGATAAGAAGGGGTTTAAGGCAAAAAAGTGACTCCATGGAGGTAAGAGAAATTGGAGAAAAAATCATACTGCGCATGCTCCACGACCTTTGAACTGGGACAAATTACCTTTTTTAACAGGTTATAACCTGATACTTATAAACAAATTCTACTAGAAGCTAAAAACCACGAAAACATTTTGCGCCGGAAGGTTATAGTCATGTTATAGTTGAACTCAACAACAGGTTATAATAATAGTTTTTATTACTAGAAGCTAAATACCACGAAAAAGTTTTGCGCCGGGAGGTTACAATCCTAGATAATAGGTTACAATTGAACCTCAACAGTCAACAACAAGAGAAGGTTATAACCAGAGACCTTCAAATGCCATTTTGCCATGGCGCCATTCTAAAATGCCACATTTTGCCTATTTTTCGGTAAAAAGCCACATTTTGCCGATTTTCGGTAAAATGCCACACTTTGTGCCACATTTTGCCTTAATTGGGCTAAGTTCTAAGAAAAAAAATAGAAATATTCTAAGGGGTTCTGCTACAACCCATAAAAGCAGGTAAGATACGCCTTGCAGGGCAGGATTCCAAGGTGCTGAGGATTCCCCAAGTGACGTGGATTCCTATCTTAGGGTAGTGACACACTTCGTCTCGGGTAGAAGTTCTAAGGTTAAAAAAATCAAGTTTAAAGCCGCGTGTAGCAAATAATCTGGGGAAAGACGCAGGTAGTGTTGTCGTGTTCAATACCAATTACCCTTAAAAGGTATAAGTAGCATACTTAGAGGATAACCATTGGCACATTCGTAGTAATATTGAATGGTTAAGGGATTAACTCCTCCTTTAGAAACATAGTGTTATATTTTGGGTTTTTTGCTAACGGTGCCTTCCCTCTTCCAGTCTCAGGTGTACCTGAGTCAGATACTTGACCAATATCATTCCACCTCTCTGGTTGTTGACAGTTATTGTATTCTTTTAGTCTTCGAACTTTCCCAGTGATTTTAAACTTTGTTTGTGTATTACATTTTTTGACCATGCCAAAGAATAGAAGTAACCAAACTGCCCTGCTCTGACAGCGCTGCATACATACTGAAAGCGGGGGTATGTTTAAAAGTGTGTTCCCTAAAATGGTCCGTAACCTGCTTGGCCCATGCTGTTTTTCACCAGCTGTAAATGACTTAATTTCAGCGGGTAAACAAATTTTTATTAAAGCTCTAAGCCGAGTGCCAATCTTCAAGGAAATGCTACCAGGGACCCCTCTTCCTTCAGAGCCTATCAGCTCCTAGGAAGCTGTTTTAAATGTAAATCCAGATTGGAATGAAATAGTTAATGTTATCCTGGGCGCTTAAGGGTGAAAATAATGCAAGGCGGAGACGTAGTATTAAGTTTTAAAGACTGCTTTATATTGAAGTATGTATATGCCAATTGTTTCTACCAACGTGGAAAGGTCATTTTTGAAATTAAAAAATATACTAGCAAACAATCGCTAGAAATGGACTACAGAAAATATTGAAAAGATAATTATTGCACAGTATAATAATTTGAATTAAAGTATAAAAGTAATTAGAGTTAAATTAAAGCTTAGAGTTAAGCTTTAGAGTTTAATTAAAGTAAGTATAATAATTTTAATTTGAAATTTGTTTACAAAGCAAATTGCTACATAAAAAGAAGTGTATAAGTAAGAAACCTTCTTCATCTTATATACATATAAGTATGTATATGCACAAATTCTAATAAATTTAATTAAGTAGTAAATGTGTTTTTTCAAATCCCCCCCCCCCCCCCCCCCGGTAGGCCTAAATAATTGATAGAGAATATAAAAGAATATTTGGGGCATGCAGAGAGAATGTATTTAGGCTTTTTAGAGCATATAATTCCTAACCCTAGTAATAATGTAGTTAATAGGACTCAAGTTGCATGATTTAATATTCCTTTTACAATGGAAAGGGGAGGGGGGGGGGGGGGGGGGGGGGTGGAAAGTTGAAAAATAAATGCCACATTAGCTAAAATAAATGCCACATTTGGCCAAAATAAGTGCCATATTGCCACATTTTTTAGTGCCACATTTCATAAAAATAAATGCTACATTTTGAAGGTCTCTGGTTATAACTTATAAGTCGTGAACGTTGTATGGGTTTACTGAATAGTATGTTATGCGTTACTTTTTTAGTATTTATCTGTATAATAGTAATTAATAAATAAATTGTAAAATGTAGTAAATAATTTTTTTCCGTATAAAGGTAACATTTAAGTATTTGTAGGAAGCAAGAAAAGGGAACTACTTGTTCATTTTCCAAGACTTGGATTGGAAATGAAGAGTGGAGTCAATATTAATTCTTTTAATTTGTACAATCTAAACTTGTGATAACAAAAATATTAACAGGTACCTAAAAATAACAGGAATCAGTCTGGAAAATATTACATTTTTCATAGAACAATTAATTTGAACTCTGGTAGGCTAAGACTAAAACTTATAATAAAGAATACTAAAGAGGCTGGTCTTAGTTTGAAAATAGTATTGTGATAGTTTAATTTAGCTGAATTGAATAAGCTTCAATATTCAATAGGAATAGGACTTATAATTTATTACATTTCTTTAAGAAAAATATTACTCATTATACCCCGTACCCGGAGTATAAAATTAACGTTGATATATCACATTAATCTTTGAAATCAACAAAACAGCTCACTTAAACTTCATAAAAGCTGCATTATTCCCTTTATTGTTATAAAAAATAAAAATAAATAATGGAGAAATAGACTGCCAATTTCGTATGGTTGTAAATTTATTTAATTTTCCACCGTTTCTTACATCAGTCAAAATTGTTTTGATTTTTTAACATAAATTACAGTACTCTTTTACATTAATGAAATTCTTTAGAAATATATATTCACGATTTATTACTGAATTCTGGCTAAAGAAAGTTTTTCTTTTCTTTTTTTCGAGGAGTCTGTGTTCACATTAACGTTTTTAGTGTTTTTGCTTAAAAATTGGTGAAGTACGAGCTCTCTTTCTCACTATTTTCTTGAAAGGGAGTGAAACAATTTTGATCAAAACAATATTTATTTTTATTAATGAAAGAAAAAATGAAATAAGGCACTATAATAGGCACATTAGTAAATTACTCCAATGAAAATTTGCTAAAGAAGAAGAAACATAACTTAAAACTGATACGGTAAATAAAAACTATTATTATAACCTGTTGTTGAGTTCAACTATAACATGACTATAACCTTCCGGCGCAAAATGTTTTCGTGGTTTTTAGCTTCTAGTTTTTTACTAACCGTATCAGTTTACATTAATTTGGACATTTATATTAATTTGCTATTTTCAATAGGACATCGAACCGAACAGACATCGTTGTTAGTTGTTGGCCAATATATCGAAAGGAATCAATGATTTTTTCGATACATTGACATCGATCTCCCAACTAGATGACCTAGAGCAGAGATAAATAATATTGATATAGAGGTGACCTTCCTGAGGAGGTGACCGATGAACTAAATGGTCTCTGATTTCGTCGTTTTTATTTCGATTTTGGAGCTAATTCAAGTCAACATCAATTTTTCCGATACATCGAGAGTTCAATAACGATGTTTTTTTGGTCGTATTCATCGCTGTTTTCGATAGATCGATATCCTAACCTTCCTAGTTTGTTGTTGTTCGATGTTATCGTTTCTCATTCTCACAGTGTACCATAGACTAGCAGTGTACTTCCTAAGTATAGTATAGTATAGATTAGGTCTCCCTTGTTACAATTTGACTGTAGATTTGTTTAGTGGGTCAACTTTTGACTTGATTCTGCTGTGTTCCGTTGTTCAAAATTTCGTTTAGTATAATTTGGCTCGGTTTATTCACTTGAGCGTGCAGTTACACCCCTTAACCGAAGAGTTCAATCGAGTGATTGCCCGCCCCTAAACGCTCCTTACCTGCAGATTTACCCTGTTATACTATGGATATATCAGTTGAGGAGGATATAAAGATTTACGACGAGACATCTGCTTTTATATACGACTCGGTCTCTTCACATGTTGCTCCAGGTAACTGTAATAAATTAAAACTAGCTATTGTAGATCTAGAGTTCAATAGACCGTTTAAGTTTAATAACAAATACAACTACTTATTTATAGTATCCAAACTACAACAAAATGGTCTTAACTGGGGGCTTTCAATTCCTTGCATTAAATTTAAAACATTTTTATGTGTCCCAGCCTAGAACACAATGATTTCAGTAGGAGTAGGTTATACCTTGACTTCAGTCAGAAGTTCTTATTAGAGGTGGGTCGAAAATAACATAACAGTTCACAATTACGCGTTATTGGAGAATAACAGTTCGTCCGATAACATGTTATTGAAAAAGTTTTTTTATCGGATAACAGTTCACAATTTCTAACAGATCAGATAACAGAACATTTAGTTATTATTATTTTATAACAATACGGAATCCATAACATTTCAAGAACAAGACGTAATGAAGTGTTATTGTTATATGATAACACTTCGCTTCTGTTATTGTTATCGTTTTGTTATTGTTATCCTGATTCTTTCTGTTCTTTGCTCTGTTTCTGTTATAAATGGCAAAGATTTCACCGTTGTAGGGTAGAGCTCAGTTCTAACTTGCATGGAACCCTTGTTCTGCTCCGAGTCCTAATGTCCTTTACTCCCTTACCTTATGGCTTAGGGCTATTTATTACCTAGATCTTTCTGTGTTGCATTAGTGTTAACTCTAACTCCACCAGCGGACTGGTGAAATCTACAATATGCAGAGACAACTTACGCAAAACCCTTGACAAACAGCCCTATAACATCGCTCTGAAAACCAAATATGTTAAATACAAAAATATGCTAACTAAATTAATTAGGAAGACAAAGATTCAATATTTTCAGGATAAGCTAGTGAAAAGTAGTGAACCAATGTCTCAATAGAAAGAAATTCGTTGAAATAAAATATCAAACATAACACTTGATAATGTGACCCATACTGACAGCCTAGAGATTCAACAGCAAATTGAACTTGAGCAAATCAACTTAATAATTTCTTTGAAAATATAGGAAAAAAACTAGCCGAAGAAATTAAAATTAGAAGCAATAGAAAAACTGAAAAAACAAAAATACAGGAGCCCTTCAACGTCGACGATATCTTGACTGAATTTGAACTGATTATTAAAAATGAAATTAAACAACACATTGACACTCCCCCTGGGACTGACGGGATCAAAGCTAAATATTTATAATCTGCACAAATCGACTTGATAACTCCTCTAACCTATATCTCTAATTTATGTGTTAAACAGGGAATATTCCCAGACGTACTGAAAGAGGCTGTAATTACTCCACTACACAAAGGCTAGGAACACACGTATCGGATGGATTAACACGATATCGGGCCGGTGTCGGGTCCGCACCCTGCCCCACGTGGACAATTTCTTTCCGACCCGATCGAATTCAGTCGGTGTAATTTCTACGCTTGGCCTAGTTATATCTTAACGTCGTATTTACAATTATATTATAATCCTATATTTATAATGAATCGTAAAAATAATCATGATCATATATGGCTTCTATACCGGCGGAATCGCCGCCATTGCAAGAACAAGGGGCATATGTATTGGGTCCACCCAATCATTCGAAATAGGCTTCTTTCGAAATAATAAAAATAGGCATAATAAAATAGGGCATTTTATGTTTATTTCAACGAACTACAAGAGCATAAAAATAAAATCTTCAACTATGTACTACCAATGCTATTTTAATATCCTCAAATGTGGGATGAAGATCGGCCATACTTCTTTCTACGCATTTTTTGTTAATATTTTATTTGTATATGTTTCTAGAGTTCGGTCCCACAGAATAGGGTGAGATTCTATAGCAGTTATTAATAGTCCACTATCTTTCATCTTCTGCCATTGCTAATATATTAGAAAAATAAAATTAGGCGAAATTATTTATAAAGAAAATGAATAAAACAATAAGATTTTATCAATTCAATTGTCACCGGACGACTGTCGGCCCAACTCGTGTGGCACCTTCCGCACACTTCCATGCCCCACCATAATCTATCCGATACACGATATCGGATAGTCGTTGTGGGAATAGCCGACAGCCACCCGACACCGAGCTGTCGGCCCGACACCGGGTAAGTCCACCCGGCACGTGTGAACAGTCCCATACAAATCAATGCAACGCTGCACCTTCCATCCGACACCGGCCCGATATCGGGTTAATCCATCTGATACGTGTGTTCCTAGCCTAACAGGGAGACAAAACTGACCCGTCCAATTATAGACCCATATTAATAGTTTCTAATATCTAAACTACTTGAAAGATGTATAAAGACTAGATTGATAAAGTATTTAAACAAAATTAAAATTATTTCCCCAAATCAGTTCGGTTATATGGAAAATAAAAGCACATCTGACGCAGTTTACAGACTAACAGATTATGTTACCGAAGATTTAGATGTGGGTAACAAATCAATGGCTGTTTTTATTGATTTAAAAAAAGTGTTTGATTCTGTTTCCCATGAAAATCTACTCGACAAACTCAACTCAATAGGAATACGAGCAACATGTTTACATTTTTTTAAAAGCTTTCTCACTAATCGAAAACAGCAAGTAAAAATAGAAGGTAAATTTAGTAAGTCAGTTAATGTAAATTTTGGAACCCCCCAGGAAACAGTGATAGCGCCCTGGCTTTTTTTAATTTACGTAAATAATCTGTTAAAATTAAAAAATAGTTACTCAGAGATAATTTCCTTTGTGGACGACACCCTTGTTTATTTCAGGGGAAATACCTGGAACGAAGTCTTTCAGAAAGCTTCCAAAGGAATGACTGAAATTCAATCCTGGTTGGACAATAGTCTCATAGGCTACTTCTTATTAGGGCACCTTAAATGGAACAACAAGTTTCTATGAACCATAACTTGGCTTTTACTGTTACGGCAGCTACAGCCACTTTCAAATCACAACTTTTTCTAGAGAAATGTACAAACTTTTTTTGACAGAACAATAAACTAAGCAATGTTTTTAAGTTAATTTCCCTTTAAGGTGATTAGTACAGTTGCTCCTGTAGCTCTGATTCAATTGGATTTAAGAAATAGTATCTTTTTAAATTATTGTCACAATTTTGAGTATGTGTTAGATAAGCTTAAACACCACCCTATTTCCATTAGCTTCAGCATTAAGGCTGTACTGCTTAAAAGAGAACTTAGATCTACTCACTAATAATATATCTTAAAAATTACAAGATAAAAAGAACTTTATATACTACGTTTTTAAATTTTCTATTGAATCATATGTAATGTTGATAATATAATTGCTATTGTTATATATAATGTCAGTGAAAAAAAATATTAGGTTTAGTGTTCCTATAAAAGGACAAATCATTGTACATCGGATCTCCCCAACTCCGAATCCAAACCATGCCATCGATATGCCCCCGTGTAGGGGACGATAAGAGAAGAAAAATGAGTACAAGTAAAGAAGTACAGACACAGAAAAATTAAACCGATACCGAGGTCACAAATGTAAACAAACCTGGGTGTCACACGTTAATTCATTTATTTCTTTGTTTACTTTTCCTGTTTCGCTGTCATTCAATGTTTATCTCTTTCTAAAAAATCAAAAATTTGAAACCAGTCAAAATGAAGATCTTAAATATGGGTATTGTCAAAACAAATAAAACAACTTGCGGATTTTTTCCGAACTAACTTTCCATACAGCAAAATTTGCTGAAAACGATTTAAATTCATCTGAAATGTGGCTAAAAGTATTAAAATAATGCATTAACACCGTGTTCTGAGCTATTTTAAAAGTTTCAAATGTCTAGCTATTTGGGAAGTTAGTTAAAAATCGATTGCAAGATTTGTACTGGACAAACAAACTAACAAGAAAGCAAGCTAATAAAAACGTAGTTAAATAGCTAAAATATGTCTATTCCTTACCAAATTAAAACCTTATGGGGAAGGCTTTTTCTGTTTGTTTATTTCAAAAATATAAATTCTCTTGCCTTATTATATTGTAGGTTCATCCAAAGAATCATATGAAGTCGATGAAGATAACAAGGAGTGGTTTGTTAAATCTGAACCTGCTTCACCTGTCAGAGTTACAACAGATGCAGACAAAAGTCCAGGTAACTCACAATCATGATAAAAATATTACAAGTTTAGGAAAACAGGTTCACAAAGTAGTAGTAGTAGTAGTAGTCTAGTACTTTCTACTAGAACGGGTAGGACGAACCACTTGTTCGAACCTTGCAATTAGGCCCTTTTTACGCCCCGTGGTAGAGAGTTGCAGCTGCTTCACACATCATACCTCTGTACTCTGTACAATATACCGCTGAAGCGATTATGATGTGATCAATAGTGAGATATAAATCAGAGCGTCGAATCGAACCCCGTCTCGTTCCACTCATGATTCAGTGATGGCCGAGCAGACGTGGTTTAACCCACACGGCCACGCTGGCTCTCCAACAGGTTCACAAACTTGCAATATTTTTATACACTCAGGTTATTTCTATACAAATGTTTGAAAATTCATAGTTTGTTTGGTAAGTATCGGGACTGATTATACTTTAAACCTAGAATGCTAACCATTCGTAAAAGTTACGACCATCGCCATTGAAGAGTGAGCTATCTTGTTTCTGTAAAACACAGACTCCCCACTCTTCACCAGTGCTTTATCTACATTCTTTTCATGCCTACAAGCTTGCTTCAGTTGTGCTCCGAAAATTCTTAGTGTTATTTTTGGGCCGTTTTTACTTTGAGCTACAACCTATTTCTCTGTTTGCGACGTCCCTATTTATGGAGAACATTCTAAAAGAATTGTTAAAATTATTAACTAACATTTCTTTCAATAGTATAGTGTATAAAAATAATAATACCAATTTTAAATATATTACTTAAATTAATAAATCTAACAATACTCGAACGTTGTTTCAAAATTCTCACATTTATTAGACTCTCAAACTATACTAGTTGATTTTTAGGGTCCGTAGGCAAAACCAAGGACCCTTATATTTTCCTGCGTGTGTCTGTCCGTCCGTCCTCTCGCATGCTCTCACGGCTACACCTTTCGTCCGATCACTTTGAAATTTGGCATATATGTGTCTTGTACCTGCCCACATATTTTAAAAATATAGCGACTTAAAAAAAAAAAATTCAAAAAAATTAGGGTAAAAAAACTTAAGGGTTAAACATTTTTTTTTTTTTTTTCGACACCGTGAGGGGTATCATATGAAAGGGTACGTCGAGCTGATTACAAAAATATATAATTCTTTGGATATAACTTTGATAGGGCGAGCGTAGGCAAGTTTGAAGTGGGTGTGAAACGTGTCCCCCCCCCCCTCTATCTCGCTTATGTGAAGTGCAAAAAATCTGAAAAAATTCCTGAACATTCTTCGACCAAAAGTAAAGATACCACTTTTTGGAAATTTCAAAAAAAATATTATTTTATTTTTTATTGACAAAATACGTTTTTTTTATAATTATGGTCTTTTCGATGTATTTATATGGTTGCAGTCCGGTTCATTGGCAAAAAAATACTTTATCAGAGTGTGTTTTGAGAATATCAGACCCTTAGAATGGTTCAAAGTAAGTTTTTTTAGCATTTTAAAAAAACACTGTTTATACACTTTACAGTTAAACACTATACAGTGTGGCCTACGGACCCTCACTGTGTGCTGACTAGCACACACTTGACCTGTTTATTGTATTCTTCATGTTATGTGATACTATTTTTGTGGCATAATGCTATGCTATCATTAATAAATAAATAATAATAATAATAAAAAAAAATAAATAAAAAAAATTGAAACATAAGACATTTAAAAAGTAATAACAAAATGTTCTAATACAATACTCGTAAAAATTACGAAGGTTAGTGTTAAGTGCCATCAAAGTATTGTTAGTATTCTAGGGTTAAAAAGTATTAAAGATGTATTTGGTACGAGTTAATATTCTTTGAAATATAATCCTCCTGCATCGATACAGCGCTTCCAATGCTTTTACATTGTTATTACTCCTCCTGGAATTCGGCATGCTCAAAGCTTTGCACACACTAAGTCGAAGCTGCATAGAAACCCTCCATTGTCCTGAAATGATTTCCTTTCAGGCTTTGATCTGGGGAAACAATAAGAAGTTGGCCAGAGCCAAGTCTAGTGTAGGGGGGTTGCGGCAGCATTGCCAAATTGTGTTTGGTCAGTGCCTGCCTCACAATAAGCAACGTGTGACGGGCGCATTGTCGTGATGTAGAATTTAG
Organism: Gerris lacustris; assembly: GCA_951217055.1. Lineage (NCBI taxonomy): Eukaryota > Metazoa > Arthropoda > Insecta > Hemiptera > Gerridae > Gerris > Gerris lacustris. The sequence goes on along the minus strand of OX578278.1, from coordinate 2,142,746 downwards.
GTATCCGTGATGAATCTTCAGATGTGGCGTACCTACCCTATTTCTCAAATGTTTGAGCACTTCTGTCTAAAATTTACTGTTTTCTGTTAAACCAGAAGGCCCAAACTCCTTGCGGGCATCAAGTTCACTTTTTTCAAGAGCCTTTTTTTGGCCTGGGAGGGTCTTCCCAGCCAATTTGAATTTTATTCTAGGCATGGCTTGGTCTTTGTAATGCCTCACAGATCATATCAAATATCTCTGTAGCTGATTTGTCCTGATAAATGAAAATATGAATGAACAGCACTGCTGATTGGTTTCCTGCATCTTGACTTTGGAAGAGAACATTCAACATACGTTTACTTTGGGCTTGAACTCTTCACTACAATGGGTCGGAGGCAGCTGAGATGGGCCCCCTAGAATACTTGACAACTCCACCCACCTATCCTGCCCATATAGACCATCCTCCACCCACTCATCCTGCCCATAGAGACCATCCTTCTCCCACTCATCCTGCCCATAGAGACCATTCTCTACCCTCCTATCCTTCCCATAGAGACCATCCTCCACCCATACATCCTGCCCATAGAGACCATCCTCCCCCCACACATCTTGCCCATAGAGACCATCCTCCACCCACATATCCTGCCCATAGAGACCATCCTCCACCCATACATCCTGCCCATAGAGACCATTCTCTACCCTCCCATCCTTCCCATAGAGACCATCCTCCACCCATACATCCTGCCCATAGAGACCATCCTCCACCCACACATCCTGCCCATAGATACCATCCTCCCCTCTTACTATTGGCAGTCAAAAAATCAGTCCTGATATTTACCAAACAAGCTATGTTTATAATCTTTAAAACAAAAACTAGTTTACATTTTACTATTAGAGGAACGTTATGTTAAACTCTCAATTAGGGATGGGCTAAACTATTAAATCTGAGTAATAGGTGACACCGTTCCAGCTCCGACCTAGTAATAGGTACAAATACCTATTATTTTATTTATAGGTGACAAAGTTCTGTCACTGAAAGGAAGTTCTGCAACCTGCTGGATCCGTGACCAGATCTGGTATTAGGTACCAATACCTATTATTTTATTAATAGGTGACAAAGTCACTGTCACTGAAAGAAATTTCTTCTGCTGCCTGCAACGTTCCTCTAAGGATCCGTGACCAGATGAGTGACAGTGACAAGATTTAATCAGGGTGTCCAGCAGCCTTGAATTCCTTGAACTCCTGGAATTATGCTTGCATTTTTAGGATGCTTGAAAAAACCTTGAAATATGCTTGAATTTTGAAAAAATAACAGAAAAACTTTAAATATGCTTGAATTTTTAAAAAATAGGGAATTTTAAAGACCCTAGGTTGTCTAGAAGTACCAATACATTTTAATTTTTTTATTATCCAAACCACCCTAAACAACATTAGTTAGGATAATCAATGAGCTACTGTATATTGTATATAACTTCTCTGGGGTACTACTGCTGTAATTAGGTTGAATTAATACTATTAATATTAAAGTAGGCTGGAGGGTTTATTTGGAATGAAAGTCCTTCGAGTGATATTTATTTTTATTTCATCAGAGCTTAGTGATCACTGAAGAAGCTCAGGTTTCATGGTGAAAGCTTTGATGAAATAAAAATATATAGTCGAAGGACTTTCATTCCAAATAATTCAGCCTACTATGGATAATATCAGCCTACTTTGGATATCAGCTTACTGTAATATTCTACAAGTCCAAAAAATAAAATCTCTTCTATTATAAAAGTAATTTATATTATTTTGCTGAACTCATGCTATTTTTCTCATATTTTTATTTCTATAATTCTAAGAAATTGTGAATAAATCACTATTTTAATAACTAATGTTAATAAACCCAGCCTTGAATTTTATAAAATTGAGCCTTGAAAACCTTTAAATATGCTTGAATTTTACATTTTAATATTGCTGGACACCCTGTTAATAGTTTTAAACACTTGAACCTAAACCTTGAATGAATAGTGAATATTCCTGGAAGGCTCTCATCTGTCCACCATTTTTATTTTTCAATATTTTCCCGTGCTGATTAACTCTTCTCTCAACTACGTAACTTATACCCATCTCTTTTATTTATTTTAAACGAAACTTCATATTTAATATTTTACGAAGCAGGTATTACTCTGGGTATTAGGGTTTTTTTCCCGTGTCAAGTGACTTAGTCATCTATTAATAAAATAATAGGTATTGGAACCACCAGTTCCAGTATTCAAAACGTCATATTTAATATTTATTATATCTTGTCACTTGTCACTGCGTGGAACGGAACCAGGTTGAGAGAGGGCTTTCTGCTAAGTAGAAAAGGGTACAGGCCAAAGGCTTACATGTAAGAAAAGGAACCTTCCCCACTACTACCACTTAATACCACCCTACTACTTACTACCTACTCCTACCTTAAAAATCTCTAGGGGCCGTTCCGTAATCAGTGACAAAATTAATAGCTTTAACCAAGTCACTGTAACGTCAGTAATAGGTGACACAGTTGGAACCCTATTATTTTACCTATTACGTTAAATAACGCACATCTCTACTCTCAATGCAATAAATTAATTTCTTTCTCTTTTTTCTAATTTAATTTTCTTTTTAGGTTCACATAAAGAAATGTTTGAAGTCGATATAGATAACAAGGAATGGGTTGTAAAAACAGAACCTGCTTCACCTGTCTGGGATACCACTGATGAAGAAAACAATTCAGGTAACTTAGAATCAGTATTCTTTGTCCTTAAGAACTTTTTAGGAGAGAAAACAATAAACACTGGAAATCGTTGTATGTTTTACAAAACTGTACAAATAGGAGTTGAGAGTCCTTACAGGATAATATAACAATAATGTGTATGCAAGTGGTTAGTTATAAATTCAAGATGGTGTCTATAATTATTTTTATCAACGATTGATACGAAATATAAACATTTTATCTCTGTTTAGGTGCGTAGAAAGTGGTTCTTTTCGTAGCTGTATTCATTGCACATCCACGTTTATAATTCTTCACTTTATCACACGATTAGCGTGTTTATTTACATTTAACAAAACTAATTTGCTGTTTGTTTAATTAAAGTAACTGTTTATATCGAGTTATTAGTGAAGAACAATGAATGATTTAAGAGATTATGAAGAAAATGAGGAGAATAATACGCCTCCCGAAATAATTAATTCAGCACAAAAAACAACTAATTAATTAATATCATCTCTGTCAAAAGAGAAATACGAACTTACATACAGAAAGTTTTTTTTTTCTGTATTATTTATTAAAAATCAACAATCGTAGATAAAGTACGTTACGCAACTCGTGCGAAAACTGCATTTTGCTTTGTTCATGTGGTTTTACTACCCTCGCTGTCACTCAGGTGCAAGCTCCACATTCACTTGCAGAATGTTACTTTCCGCATTTTTAAAAGTTAAATCTCTCACTCTTCTTTTGAAATACCTCAACCTCAAGTCTTAAACTTTAGAATGGCTTAACTTTAGAGTATGTTTCCTCTGATGATTTAGAAGTCCGCTAAGCAAGGGTTTATGATCCGGTATTTTTATTCAGGGTGGTGCATATTTTCAGGCGAATATATCTTCAACACCATTAAGACCAAACTCTTGAAATTTAGAAGTTAGTCACTTATTATGGTATAAAGATGTTCAATATAAGGATTTTACATATGAAATAAAGCAAGATATCAATATGTTTCTACTTAACTACAGGAATTCTCCGACACCAGGGTTAGAGTTATCTCCTGCTCAGTTACTGTTTGGCAGAACACTTAGAGATAAATTACCAACCTCTGAAAATCTATTAAAACAAACTGAGATAAATACCGATAAAGTTAAACAACAAATGATTAAAAGACAGAATACTGAAGCTGGGTATTATAACCAACACACTAAAACCTTGAAAAATACAACTTAAGGACATAAAATGTATTTTAAACATGGAAAAAGGAAAAACTGGGATCATGGAGAAGTAGTGAAACGCCACGAGGCTCCTAGATCTTATATTGTTAGGAATGACGAGGGATCTGAGTACAGGTGTACTAGGCAACGCCTTAGGCAAGAACACCGACAAAAGTCTTTAGGGTCTAATACTAGTAAACCGGGAAGTAATAATAATACAAATTCATTGGGAAATGACCTATGGTGCTACGGGCAAGACAAAATTTAAGACTTCCTCAGATGTATAGACCAGAGGATTACTAGTTTTCTTTTTGTATTATAAGTTTAGTTAGAGTATCAACTGAAAGGAAAGATGTCATGTATTGCTTTGTTGGTCTTTATTTAGTTATTTAAATATTATATATAACAGTGTCCTATTTAATTACTTTTATAATGTCGTTACCATAGAGACATAAATAAATAAACCATTCTTTTCATTATCTTCAACATGATTGATATGCAGTGCAAACAACTGGGACTATGATAAAACACGTATCAGATAATTATTATAATATATAACTATTACCTGACTGGTATGGTCATTTACGTAAGATTATTTAACTTAAACTTAATATTTTTTGCCCACAACACAAGTATCAATACATACGGATGTATTTTCCAATGTTCTGATGCTTTTTATATACATTTACTTATTTATTTATTTATTGTTTTATATGGGTGTTCGACAACTTGGTCATGTATCGGGTGATACAGTAGTTATTTACACTTTACTTATTTATTTTATTTTTCTTATTCACCAATGTTTTGATTTCTGTATTATACTCAGGCATGGCGGGTACTTGAGCTAGTTAAATATAAAAGTTAACTCATCTTGGATTATATTGTAGGTTTACCCCAGGATAGCAAGGAGTGGCTGGTAAAAACAGAACCGGCTTCACCTGTCAGGGATGCCACAGATACAGATAATAATCCAGGTAACTCAGAATCAGTATTATCTGTGTTTTGTTAAGTTGGGAGTATTGTTTTTAGTAGGGGGAAAAATCTTAAACTTTAAATCAGGTTAATTCTTTAAACATTTTGCAAATATATAATCTTAAAAAAAAACAAATTACCTTTTCAATTTTACTGTTGGAGAAAAGAGAATGTTAAACTGACTAGAATAGTCTGAAAATACTCAGTAAAACAGAAGATACTTCACCTGCCAGGCATTCTCAACATGGAGTGTGTTCAATATGTCCACTCGGTTACACACTAAAATTATTCCCTAAAGCTGGGCTACTTGTAACTTAACAAGCTTTAAAACAATAAATGTTTTCCTAGTCCTTGAAACCTGGTCTAGAAAACTATGTTGAGACACTGTCACTAAACCATAATGTGAAGAAAATGAACCAAACCAATCCAAGAGAAACGTGGGGTGGAGAGCCAATGATAGGTCAGGATTTTGAATTCTAGAAAGTCGGCCAACTAAGCAAACAAAAATGTCACTCCCCCCCCCCCCTTTTATTTAGGTTGGCTAATCTGAGTGTCAAAAGTGTCACAACTTGTAACGCCTCTGGTGTACGCCCACACAACTTGTAAAGCCCTTACTGTAGTGGTGTTTTATTTTTTTAAATTCAGTTCAAACTTTGAATATAATACCACAACCAAGAAGACCATCTATAATTACCTACCTGTTGTGCCAAGTTCATAGGTTGTGTATTGTGTGTGTTAGAATTAAAAATGCATGGAAAAGCTTACTGGGGCTCTAACAGTCTAGTTTTCACCTATAATCTAAGCATAGTATTTAAAAATGCTTGGAAAAGCTTACTGGGGCTCCAGACAGCTAGAGACCCAGTAAGCTTTTCCATGCACTTTTAAATGCTATGCTTGGATTATAGGGGAAAACTAGACTGTTAGAGCCCCAGTAAGCTTTTCCATGCATTTTTAAATACTAAAAATAACCCTAAATTTATTTATTTAAAAAATAAATAAATAACCTATAACCCAAGCATAGTATTTAAAAATGCATGGAAAAGCTTACTGGGGCTCTAACAGTCTAGTTTTCCTCTATAATCCAAGCATAGTATTTAAAAGTGCATGGAAAAGCTTACTGGGGCCCTAACAGTCTAGTTTTCCCCTATAATCAAAGCATAGTATTTAAAAGTGCATGGAAAAGCTTACTGGGGCTCTAACAGTCTAGTTTTCCCCTATAATCAAAGCATAGTATTTAAAAGTGCATGGAAAAGCTTACTGGGGCTCTAACAGTCTAGTTTTCCCCTATAATCCAAGCATAGTATTTAAAAGTGCATGGAAAAGCTTACTGGGGCTCTAACAGTCTAGTTTTCCCCTATAATCCAAGCATAGTATTTAAAAGTGCATGGAAAAGCTTACTGGGGCTCTAACAGTCTAGTTTTCCCCTATAATCCAAGCATAGTATTTAAAAGTTCATGGAAAAGCTTACTGGGGCTCTAACAGTCTAGTTTTCCCCTATAATCCAAGCATAGTATTTGTGAGGGACCATTGTATTATTAGTTATTACCATCAGGGGACTTTATTGCAGAGTACAGTAATAAGGTGTTATTTCTCACTTTGTAATAACTTCTAGTAACATAAATAATGTAAATACTGAACCTGTGGTCCTTCTGATCCCAGTTAAGAATATGCTTGAGGAATCAAGTATTGTATTGTGTACCAAATTTAAATTATTTGAGTTTTTCGTTAATAATTTTATAGTTTGAAATAGCTAAAATATATCTATTTCTTACCTGATTAAACACCTTATGCAAAGGCTTGTTCTATTTTTATTGTTTTCTATTCTGTTGTAGGTTCACTCAAAGAAACGTGTCAAGTCGATGTAGATAACAAGGAGTGGCTAGTAAAAACTGACCCTGCTTCACCTGTCAGGGATACCACTGATGCAGATAATAATCCAGGTAACTCAGAATCAGTATTATCAGTGTTTCACATCTATGGAAAAAAGTGCCTGGGAACCTGTAAGGGCAGATATCAGCAATGTTTTTTTTTCTTTGTCATTTAAAGAGAAAGTATTGTGATAGCACATGTTTTAAGGTCCCCTGAGTCTAAAAAAGTGGTTTTTAAAAATTTCTGTCTGTCGTCTGTGCAGGTGCGAATAAAAAATTAATTTTTAGCCCCAAATTCGATAGTGCTAACCCCCAAAAGCACCTTTCTCGAAAACGGTTTCGATGATTTTGATTATAAAATTCTAAAATGTAGTCCATTTAAGTACAAATCTAATGATATAAGCCGTGTTTTCAGGAAAAACTAGTTACTGAGAAAATAGCTTTAAAATCAGATGGACATAGACTGGCTTCAATTCCGCGCCAAGGAAAAGTTATTTTTATAATAAGTTTTGATAAAATGATCAATAATAATTGAATGTACCTATGAAAACTAATAAATGGAAAGCACTGGGCAAAGTAATTATGAACTCCTATAGGAGAAGTTTATCTGAGTTGTCTCGGACCGATTTTTTAATTAAAGTGTTATGTTTTGTTTAAAATTTGTGTCAACATGTTATCTAAAGATGTAAGTTAATGTAGATATAAGAAATAAAATTTTAATAATCTTTTAAGCCTGAAGGTGCCTCAAAGGAGGAGGTGAAATATAGCCAAAAAAAAAAGGAAATAAGAGGGAATTAGTGATACAGCTATAGTTACAGTCTAGTAGGTGCTAGACTGTAACTATAGCGTGTTGGGGGGGGGGGGGGTACCCACCACCTAAACATTACATCTTCTATACTTTTCGTCATAATAACAATAGTTATTTATGCACCCGGGGAGTAAAGTAAGCCATTATTCCCTGAGCGAAAAAAGTTGGTTCTTGAGGCGAAGCCGAAGGAACCATGGTCCCTAAATCCCGAGGCGAAGCCGAGGCAATTAGACTCTTTAATTCCCAAAGCGCAGCCGAGGGAATAACTCTAATTAGCTCCCGAGGCGCAGCCGAGGGAGATAATTATCGCGAGGGGAATAATGGCACTTTACTCACAAGGTACATACAATATTTTATCTCCAGTAGGAAGAAAATACACATTTTCGTTCATAGCGCAGTTTTTATTTATTATTTTAATAAATAACAATAATTATTAGAACTTTTAATAGCAGATATAAGAGATTCAATATTAAAAACAAATAAGAATTGGAATTAAACTCAAATAGAAGGTTATTTAGATGCAGGTTATAAACAAAGATAAACATGGTCAAAACCTGATTTCGACAACTTCATTACATTAGCCATACATTTTCTATTATTTATAAAATAATTAAGTTGCAATCTTTACTTTTTTGCCCTACTTTACTTTTTCGCCCTACTTTTACTTTTTCTCCCTACTTTTTGAGTTCAGGGATGAAAAGACCTGTTTTAGTCCCTCTAAACTATTTCAAAATCATAACTTTTTTCCCCTACTGGAGATAAAGTTATTTTATTATTTCGTTTTTTTATAATTGCGACTATATATTAGTAATTTTTAATAAAAACAAAGTTTTTTTAATGAAAAAAAAGATATAGTAATATATATTGCAATGTCTCTACACACAACATGTATTTTATACATTTATATATATTGCAGTGTCTCTACACATTACATGTATTTTTTCCTATTAAAATTTACTAATTTTTATTACTAATAAAGTTTAATTACTGTTAGTACTTATGTTAAATTGTTTTGGGTCAGTTTAGGGTGAAATAAATGTGTAGAAACTAGTTCTTGAAATTTGCAAAATTTCGTTCCTTAAGGAATATCCTCTGGCCTGTAAACAAAGCTATTTGTTTATAAATTATGAAATTATCGGTTACAATTATTAAAACATTACACTACCACTCTAATAATGTGAGTCGAGAGGAATACTAGATTCACTGACTTATATGTGCAAAATTACAATCACTATTATAACAAAGAAGACAGTGTTTATCTAAAATTTGTAATTACCTCTTATCTACTGGTGTAGTTAAAACATTAAAAAGAGTTTATAGCATTTTGTGAGAAAAAAAATCAATTATGTTATTCTAAAAACAAAATACAACCACTCTTTCACAAAAGGGAAAATATGTATACTATATAAGAAATTGTTACTATATGTATGTACAGGGTGACCACGGTAAACTGGCTCACCCTGTTATCTCTTTTATTTTTGAAGATAGAGAGAAAATGTAAATGGTAACTCACCTTGGATTTTCGCGTAGTTTTATAATATGATTTCCAAAAATATTTTTATCTTATAGTTTCGGCGGTACCTATCTCTCTCAACTTTGTAATCTTAAATGGTAACCTATATTTTTTATATTTTTTTCTAAAATTAGATTGCCATTGAAGAAAAATGAGCCTTGAATCAACAAAATCGGTTGAGAATTGACAGAGATATTCAGTTTTCAATATAACAAAAATGCTATCTGTATGTGAAATACTAAATTAAAAAAAAAATTATCTTAATTCTGTTAATTTCACTTTGTTTTCCACTTATTAAGGTTAGTTGAATGCATTTACTGATCAAAAGTCAAACCTTTTTTCCATTCCATTCAGGAACATCGTTAGTATGAACTCTTTTGATCAGTGTGTCAACCACCTTCCTTTACTCTACTGTTTAGGAAAGGAATGGAAAAAAGGTTTGACTTTTGATCAGTAAATGCATTCAACTAACCTAAAATAAGTGAAATAAACAGAATTAAGATCATTTCGTTTAATTTGCAATTTTTATGTGACAGTACTTTATTTTTACATACTAAAATAGCATTTTTTTTTTATATTGAAAACGAAGATCAGTTTTCTTCTAAAGCAATCTAATTTAAGAAACAAATATAAGACATATTGATTACCATTTAAGATTACAAAGTTGAGAGAGATACCGCCAATAAAAATATTTTTGGAAATCATATTATAAAACTATGTGAAAATCCAAGGTGAGTTACCATTTACATTTTTTCTCTATCTTCAAAAGTAAAAGAGATAACTGGGTGAGCCAGTTTATGGTGGCCACCCTGTATACTGAATGGAATACCTGAGGATGTTCCTTAAGAGACGGAATACAGCCAATTTCATGAAGTAGTTTTCTACACTTTTATTTCACCCCTAACTGACCCAACACATTTCAACTTAATTACCTAAGTTATAGTAGAGTCTTGCTAATCCGGGTTTGACGGGACCGGACCCAGTCCGGATTATCGAAAGTCCGGATTAAACGGAATCAGTTTTAAAATATAATATGAAACAAGTTTTAGTTGAGAAAAACTATTAAAATCGATGTTATTATCGTAAAAGTTACTTCTACTAGTCTCAAAAAGATACTTGTACAACGTATGTTCACTATTTTAGGACTGTTCTGTCACCAGTCCAAATATCAAATGAATTAAAATAAAATTACAATCTACTAAGCAGGTGCAGGTATAGAAGGGACTTCCAGGGAAACAAGCTGTGTTCTGATATGAAATTCGAGCAACGGCTAATCATTTCACTAACAGTTGAGACGTTATATACTCACGCGGCTTGGCGAAATTTCACGGAACTGCGTTGAGCCCCCGCTACGTGTTTCTTAAAACTCTCTCACCATCTTATTCGTATTTTATTGTATTTCCTGGAATACACTACCTTTATATCTTCCGCCCTACATTTCTATGGAACCAAAAGAGATTTGTCGATGTTCTTACTTATTCTAAATCTGTTAATTTTTAACAGAAATGCCGGGTATTCCTCGTGTCGGAACGTTGGAATGTACACCTGTCAACTATTCTAGGAACAATTTTATATAAATTTTAATAGACAATAAAAGCAGAAACTTCGATAATCTTAACAATTCATAAATCTGAATTAGCCCTGGTTCCAACATAGTTTTTAGCCTGTCCGGATTATACGGATGTCCGGATAAGCGAGACTCTACTGTATTTATTTTTTTTAAAGTAACATTTTGGTTACTTGATTTTTTAAAAGAAAAGTTTAATCAAATCAGCTGTTTTATTGATATATGACTAAATATTGCTTTACATCATCTACTTAAGACATTTTATGACATAGTTTTCTTAAGGTTCTAATGTTCTTTTTGTAGAACTCCATAATAAGGTTTAAAGAATGGAGGTTTAAGAAAGCGTTACCTTCTAGAAGAGTTACCCTACAGAATAAACTTGAATTAATTAAAAGAACCAAGAATCAGAAAGAGTCTACACTTAACAGATATAAGAGAGATTCAGCATTTGCTAAGCATCTTACTGACCTCAACCACAATTTTAATCTAGATGATGCATCTCTCCTCCATAAAGAAGAAAAGAGTCTCAGGCTAAATCAGCTTGAGGCCTTAGAAATATATCTGTCAGCCCACAACCCAGCAGTTACTACATTAAATCAACAGATAGAAGTCTCCAACTCCCCACTTTTTAAGCAGTTTCAACAGATGAAAGACAACATTGGAGTAACCTAACCTCTTGATATAACCTCCTCATGAACCTTATCTTATCAATCCTTAACCTATACTTGTGTACTGTGTTTATTGTGATTTTTATAGAGATATTACATGTTATTTATATTTCAAATTTTATATTTTAGTGCAATCTAGTTATGTAGTTTTTGTTTTTGAGCCTGATGATGGAGTAACTTCTGAAATATATTGCTTTTTTAAAAAAAACCTTGGTAGAACTAAAGTCCATTCTTTAAACATTTTATGACATCATTACGTATAATCTTTAAATAATTAAGCTAATTATGTTATCCCACCAGTTAAATTATTTCTGAGCAATTATAAAATAAATTAATTATAAATCCAAGTTTTGTAAACCATTAAACAATTATTAATTTGAATTAATTAATTACTTTGAGCAAATATTGTGTCTGTTAGATTGGTAATTGTGGTAAAACAAATTGTTTGGATTGTTCATAAAACTTTTCAAAATAACCACCCTTTACACCTGGCCTTTTCTATTACTGTTAATCCTCTCACGTCCTTCTTGCCTCCCACCTTCAATCCTTTCTAACTCCTCTATTTACTCTATCATTTCTTGACCAGTCCTATTCCTAATGTCAATATGTATATACTTTAAATTCAGTATATTTTGTCTATTATCTGTAGTTATACCCTGATGATGTGTACAAATTACACGAAACTAGTTGGTCAAACTATGTAGTTTTTTTTATTTAAACCGTACCTCACTAAATTTAAAGATAATTCATAATTTAACGGTTGCTAATTCTTACATCTTATTTTCAAAATATGGTATAAGCTGTAGTAGATAGGGAAATTAAGTACAACTGACAAGGTTGTACATTAATTTAATGTACAAGCTTCTTTTAATCTATTATAATACATTTCAGGGATATTTATATGTATCATTCATATGCTTTGAAATTAATTTTATTTCTTGCTTCATGGTTCTGAGTGACCTATGTTCCAACCCTCAGGACATCTAATCATAGTAGGACCTAATGCTGAACATCTAATCATAGTAGGACCTAATGCTGAACATCTAATCATAGTAGGACCTAATGCTGAACATCTAATCATAGTAGGACCTAATGCTGAACATCTAATCATAGTAGGACCTAATGCTGAACATCTAATCATAGTAGTACCTAATGCTGAACATCTAATCATAGTAGGACCTAATGCTGAACATCTAATCATAGTAGGACCTAATGCTGAACATCTAATCATAGTAGGACCTAATGCTGAACATCTAATCATAGTAGGACCTAATGCTGAACATCTAATTATAGTAGGACCTAATGCTGAACATCTAATCATAGTAGTACCTAATGCTGAACATCTAATCATAGTAGGACCTAATGCTGAACATCTAATTATAGTAGGACCTAATGCTGAACATCTAATCATAGTAGGACCTAATGCTGAACATCTAATCATAGTAGGACCTAATGCTGAACATCTAGTTTGTATAATTAAACAAATTTATATAATTGTTAGTGTGTTGTCTCAGTGTTGTCATCGACCTTATCAAAATCTTAACGAAGAATTAGAAACAATGTACAAACTAGACAGGATATTTAGTACACTTTTTTGTCACTTTGGAACTTTTTATTGTCTACCCAAAGCCCTAAACTTTTAGTTTTATTATTTTGTTGTAATTCTTTCATTTTTATACTTTTTAACATTAAATATGGAATTGAGAAATAAAAACAAAAAACACAATTTAAAAAAAAAAAAAAAAATTATGAATAATTTTATCATTTCAGAATAAAAATATTGTTTAGGAATAGTTTTCCTATAAATCATAGTCACAATTATAAACAATTTAATGCAATAGTTATTTATGCACCTAGGGAGTAAAGTAAGCCATTATTCCCTGAGCAAAAAAGTTATAAACAAAGATAAACATGGTCGAAAAAGCAGTGTCGCCAACCTGATTTCAATAACTTCATTACATTAGCCATTTATTTTCTACTATTTATAAAATAATTAAGTTGCAATCTTTACTTTTTTGCCCTACTTTACTTTTCGGCCCTACTTTTACTTGATAGAGGTGATGGATTGTGTAATAAGATGTACTACATGAAGAACCTCCTCTCTCATATGATTCATACTATCTCTATTTTCTAGATAGAGGAGATGGATTGTGTAATAAGATGTACTACATGAAGAACCTCCTCCCTCATATGATTCATACTATCTCTATTCTCTAGATAGAGGAGATGGATTGTGTAATAAGATGTACTACATGAAGAACCTCCTCTCTCATATGATTCATACTATCTCTATTTTCTAGATAGAGGAGATGGATTGAGTAATAAGATGTACTACATGAAGAACCTCCTCTCTCATATGATTCATACTATCTCTATTCTCTAGATAGAGGAGATGGATTGTGTAATAAGATGTACTACATGAAGAACCTCCTCCCTCATATGATTCATACTATCTCTATTCTCTAGATAGAGGAGATGGATTGTGTAATAAGATGTACTACATGAAGAACCTCCTCCCTCATATGATTCATACTATCTCTATTCTCTAGATAGAGGAGATGGATTGTGTATTAAGATGTACTACATGAAGAACCTCCTCCCTCATATGATTCATACTATCTCTATTCTCTAGATAGAGGAGATGGATTGTGTAATAAGATGTACTACATGAAGAACCTCCTCCCTCATATGATTCATACTACCTCTATTCTCTAGATAGAGGAGATGGATTGTGTAATAAGATGTACTACATGAAGAACCTCCTCCCTCATATGATTCATACTACCTCTATTCTCTAGATAGAGGAGATGGATTGTGTAATAAGATGTACTACATGAAGAACCTCCTCCCTCATCTGATTCATACTATCTCTATTCTCTAGATAGAGGAGATGGATTGTGTAATAAGATGTACTACATGAAGAATCTCCTCTCTCATATGATTCATACTATCTCTATTCTCTAGATAGAGGAGATGGATTGTGTAATAAGATGTACTACATGAAGAACCTCCTCCCTCATATGATTCATACTACCTCTATTCTCTAGATAGAGGAGATGGATTGTGTAATAAGATGTACTACATGAAGAACCTCCTCCCTCATATGATTCATACTATCTCTATTCTCTAGATAGAGGTGTTGGATTGTGTAATAAGATGTACTACATGAAGAACCTCCTCCCTCATATGATTCATACTATCTCTATTCTCTAGATAGAGGAGATGGATTGTGTAATAAGATGTACTACATGAAGAACCTCCTCTCTCATATGATTCATACTATCTCTATTCTCTAGATTGAGGAGATGGATTGTGTAATAAGATGTACTACATGAAGAACCTCCTCTCTCATATGATTCATACTATCTCTATTCTCTAGATAGAGGAGATGGATTGTGTAATAAGATGTACTACATGAAGAACCTCCTCCCTCATCTGATTCATACTATCTCTATTCTCTAGATAGAGGAGATGGATTGTGTAATAAGATGTACTACATGAAGAACCTTCTCCCTCATATGATTCATACTATCTCTATTCTCTAGATAGAGGAGATGGATTGTGTAATAAGATGTACTACATGAAGAATCTCCTCTCTCATATGATTCATACTATCTCTATTCTCTAGATAGAGGAGATGGATTGTGTAATAAGATGTACTACATGAAGAACCTCCTCCCTCATATGATTCATACTACCTCTATTCTCTAGATAGAGGAGATGGATTGTGTAATAAAATGTACTACATGAAGAACCTCCTCCCTCATATGATTCATACTATCTCTATTCTCTAGATAGAGGTGTTGGATTGTGTAATAAGATGTACTACATGAAGAACCTCCTCCCTCATATGATTCATACTACCTCTATTCTCTAGATAGAGGAGATGGATTGTGTAATAAGATGTACTACATGAAGAACCTCCTCTCTCATATGATTCATACTATCTCTATTCTCTAGATAGAGGTGATGGATTGTGTAGTAAGATGTACTACATGAAGAACCTCCTCTCTCATATGATTCATACTATCTCTATTCTCTAGATAGAGGTGTTGGATTGTGTAATAAGATGTTCTACATGAAGAACCTCCTCTCTCATATGATTCATACTATCTCTATTCTGTAGATAGAGGTGATGGATTGTGTAGTAAGATGTACTACATGAAGAACCTCCTCTCTCATATGATTCATACTATCTCTATTCTCTAGATAGAGGTGTTGGATTGTGTAATAAGATGTACTACATGAAGAACCTCCTCCCTCATATGATTCATACTACCTCTATTCTCTAGATAGAGGAGATGGATTGTGTAATAAGATGTACTACATGAAGAACCTCCTCCCTCATATGATTCATACTACCTCTATTCTCTAGATAGAGGAGATGGATTATGTAATAAGATGTACTACATGAAGAACCTCCTCCCTCATATGATTCATACTATCTCTATTTTCTAGATAGAGGAGATGGATTGTGTAATAAGATGTACTACATGAAGAACCTCCTCTCTCATATGATTCATACTACCTCTATTCTCTAGATAGAGGAGATGGATTGTGTAGTAAGATGTACTACATGAAGAACCTCCTCTCTCATATGATTCATACTATCTCTATTCTCTAGATAGAGGAGATGGATTGTGTAGTAAGATGTACTACATGAAGAACCTCCTCTCTCATATGATTCATACTATCTCTATTTTCTAGATAGAGGAGATGGATTGTGTAATAAGATGTACTACATGAAGAACCTCCTCCCTCATATGATTCATACTACCTCTATTCTCTAGATAGAGGAGATGGATTATGTAATAAGATGTACTACAAGAAGAACCTCCTCCCTCATATGATTCATACTATCTCTATTTTCTAGATCCATTTTTATCTTTCAATATTTTTTAGGTCCTACGGATGGAAGTCTGACAATTCACGTAGACTCATTACCTAAGAAAACAATGGAATTTCAATGTGCCCTCTGTAAATACAGAAGCAACCAGAAGACTTCTCTGAAGAATCACATAGTCTCTGTACATAAAAAAATAAGGACATTTCAGTGCCCCCACTGTGACTATAAAACTAAATGGAAGTGTAGCCTAAGAACTCACATTGACTCAATACATAAGAATATGAAAGCATTTCAGTGCCATCACTGTGACTATAAAGCCAACATGAAGGGTACTCTAAAAAGTCATATTGACTGTGTACATACAAAATTAAAGGCATTTCAATGTCCCCACTGTGACTATAAAACCAACTGGAATAGTAGTCTGAAAAGACATATTGACTCTGTGCATATCAAAATAAATGCATTTCAATGCCCCCACTGTGACTTTAAAACTAACTGGAATAGTACTCTGAAAAATCATATTGCGTCTGTACATAAGAAGATAAATGCATTTCAATGCCCCCACTGTGACTTTAAAACTAACTGGAATAGTAGACTGAAAAATCATATTGACTGTGTACATAAGAAAATAAAGGCATTTCAATGCCCCCATTGTGACTATAAAACCAACAGGAATGGTAGATTGAAAAGCCATATTGACTTTGTACATAACAAAATAAAGCCATTTCAATGCCCCCTTTGTGATTATAAATCAAATTGTAACAGGACTCTGAAAAGACATATTGATTTGGTACATAACAAAATAAAGGCATTTCAATGCCCCCATTGTGACTATAAAACCAACAGGAATCGTAGATTGAAAAGCCATATTGACTTTGTACATAACAAAATAAAGCCATTTCAATGCCCCCTTTGTGATTATAAATCAAATTGTAACAGTACTCTGAAAAGACATATTGATTCTGTACATAAGAAAATAAAGCCATTTCAATGCCCCCACTGTGGCTTTAAAACCCCCAGGAAGAGTAATCTGAGAATTCATGTTGACTCTGTACATAAAAAAAATATAGGCAATTCAATGTCCCCACTGTGACTATGAAACCAACAATAATAATTTTCTGAAAATGCATCTGGACTTGCATGGAAAACCATCAGCAATTGAAACGAGCTTCTAACTTTACATTTGATTTTATTTTCTGTATTTGATCATAAGAATAAAAATAAAAGTATAAGAATCATTTCAATGATATTTTTTTTACACTATATAATATAATTATATAATAGGAATCAATGTAATTATAAGAAAATATAATTATGTGAATTGTAAAATGTAAATAATGTAAATTTGAAACCCCCCAATTTATAACAAAGTTGTATCCATTAAAAAAACTAATTAATTTCTTAATATATAGTTTGTAAGGGATGGCTCAGCTTATTATATAGCTTTAACAAACTGAAATATAATAGTGTAATAAGTATTCACAAAACAAACTACGAAACATCTAGAACAAACTCAATTCACAGACAGACCACATTCAAACACTGTAAGAAAGGGGGGGAAATATGGGGGCCCTTCAAGCAGGGTTGCCCATACAAATACAAAATATCCCTACAAATTGTACCTAAAACAATTAAACATAATTATACAATTTTAATGTACAAATATAATAAAAAAAATTTTTTTTAAATCCTTGATTGTTTTGTCTTTTTTCCTTTAAAAAAACAAAAAAACAATAAACTGTGGGATACGATTTGCACTAAACTTGCTCGTGTGCATAATTTCTTGGTTAAAATAAAAAAAAAAAATCACCTTTTTTTAATTTTACAAATTTTTCTAACTTACGAAAATTTCGGCGTTTTTCGACAGTCTTCAGATGAAGCAAGAATTTAATTATCAAAGATTTAAATTTACAGATTTAAACATCCCAACAAAAAACTTTACATTGAAATTTTTACAAAAAGAAAATTTCCTACTTACAAACTACATACATTTTATAAAAGTGGACCATCCACAAAGCATCTCCCTGCTTGACGGGGACGCCCACCTTCTCACGGGTAACGTATGCTTCCTCGTGGATCAACACGAGTGCCTCGTACCCTTCTCACGGGTAACGTATGCTTCCTCGTGGATCAACACGAGTGCCTCGTACCCTTATCTCATCATTACAACTGTACATAACATCATTTTAATAATTAATCATTTTTTATTATTAAAATTTTTCTTGAGTTTTCATTTAAAATTTAAGGATTCATTAATTTATTAATTTCTGTATCATTTTAATTACATAAATATGCTTAAAAATAACTAAATGTGAATTTTAATTAATTTATATATGTGTTTATTTATGTCATCGCATAGTTAGAAACTATTGCGCAATACTTAGGCTTCTTTAACCCTTAAATGCTAATGTTAGTCGAATCGACGAGCACAGTTTGAACCTTAACCTTTTACGCTCGTATGGGATAGTGATGTACCCCATCCTTCTGCAGTGCTTGCACTGGTTAGTAACACACCTGCTAGTGTAGCGGTAGTAGTCCTTTTGAGCATACACTCGTTGTCTGTCAAATTCCCGTCAAAATTACTTTGTCGATTCGACTAACGTTTAGTAATAGACGTATGGAAATAATTGGTCGTCGAATGAGCCTATAGCCTGGGAAAATGGGCCTGGGGTAAGGGGCAATAGGCCTAGGTGTAAGAGGCAATGGGCCTAGGGTAATTGGCCTTGGGCCAGAGACAAATGGGCGATAATCTGGGGCCTGGAGCACTTAGCAAAGGGCCTAGGGCTTTTGGCCTGGGGCACATGGACCTGGTACATTAATGTTCACTCAATTTTAGATTCTTCTGATGTTCCTACTAAGTTATTTGTCATCAAATGTTTGTATATCTCACTAAAAGATTTAATAATGAGTTCTTAATAGTTTTCTCTTTATAAAAGTGTAGTTTCAACCTAAAAAATGTATTTTCTGCATATGTTAGTCGAAACGACGAAGGTTTAGTAATGCCAACCATCCAATTACCATTAGCATTTAAGGGTTAACAGAGATGGAACTACACCTGCTGAGGCCGTGTGCAAGATTTTTTTGAAGCCCCCCTTAGTCCAGTCGCCATGTACTTTGTACCTTAGAAAAATTCCAAATTTAACTTTGGGATATTGTTAATGAGTAGTGCTACACCCAATTTTTTTTAATAAAATACTCTGTGCTAACTAGGGGGGGGGGGGGGGGGTTCAAAAAACACAAGTTTGTTTCAGTTTTTTGAAATATTTTGGAAACGGTTGATTTTAGCGGGAAACTTTGTGATAGTAATTTGTAGAGGATTAAATTACTTTCAAACAGCACTGGTCTAACTAAATTTTGACCTCATAAGTAACGAGATACCTACAGGGCTTCAAAAAGTGCAAAATTTCTCATTATATAAACATTTTGTTGTAATATCATCCTTGGTCGTCCTAGATTATTATTTCTTCACAAATAAGAAGCCAAAAAAAGCGTTCAATGGCATTTTGTGAATGTAGTAGCATAAATCGAAATGAATTAATAAATGCATGTATAAAATTATTATTATTATTTTTTTTTTTTTTTAATTTCTTTATTGTCATAACTTCAACTACATACATTATGTAACAAGAAGTCTTGATAATGAATTACAATTTATATTAACATTATGGTATTGACTTGATTCGGGTGGTCACCCAGTGGTGGCACTCCGTAACGTGTTTTATTTTATATTCATGCATATTTTTTATTTATTATTACATATAGACTTACATGTTAGGTTACAATGTTTAGAAGGTCCGTAGGCCATTCTCTTTTTAGTCTCCGGCGAGGAGAGGTTGGGATAGTAAGTGAGGAAAGGGATTGGACATTTGGATTTGGGTGCAAGGCTAATTTGGTGTGAAAGTTTTTATATCGTTCTATGGCCAGGTTTCTAATAAAAGGAACATTAAGATCTTTATGAATTACAATATTTGGTACGTAGAATGGTAGATGAGAAAGTTTCCTGAGAATTTTTGACTGTAGAGATTGTAAGCGACGGATGTTGGATGGTTTGGTGGAGCCCCAGAGTTCTATTCCATAGGCCCAGGAGGGTTTTAGAATTGTGTTGTATATTTGTAATCTGTGGTGGAGAGGAAGTTTTGAGCGAGTGTCTTGCAGTCGTAGAAGGAGTTTGTAGCGTCTGTTGACTTCCATCCTTTTTAGGCGTGTGTGTGGGTTCCATATAAGTCTTTTGTCTAAGTGAAGCCCCAGGTAGCGGGCTTCGGATGCTGAAGGAATAATTGCGTTATTACCTACTTATTACATACTTACCTGGTGTAGGGATTTACCGTGATCAATAAAAAAAATGTATATATTATTTTTCATTTTGGGCATGTCCTTCTGTGAATTTGTTGTTTTTTCGCCCCATCACTATACTTTCTCAAAAATACTGAGTATTTTAGAAACTATAAAAGTATCGTTAGGGCGTCCCGAAGTTTATTTTCAACGGTCGGGTGGGAGAAACAAGTATTTTTAGCAGTTTTTCACGATTTTGAGAAATTTTGCACTTTATCTAAGCCGTATATCGGTACCTATGGGATAAAAAAAAAAATGTAACCAGTGAAAAATGAAGGATATTTAATTCTCTACAAATGAACCATTTTTTTTAATTATTTCCAATAACCATTTTTTATTAAAATTGAAAAAAGTGCAAACATTTTGTGGTTTTTAACCTCTCCCCCAAGTTAGCAAATAACAACTTTTTTGTTTGAAAAATTGGAGTAGGACTACTGGACACCCACTAACAACATCCTAAAGTTTCGTTAAATTCGGAATTTTTCTAAGGTACAACTAAACTAATGTGTCTAGGTGTCTAGGAAAACAATTTCAAGATTGAATATTCCAAATTTTGAGACGTTAAATCTACGTCTATTAAAAGTGTAAATTATATGCAACTTATTTCATTAAAAAAGTACTCAGTACAGCAAGAAAATGAGGAAAAAAGTTGCCTGTAATTAATACTTTAAAGAATGGATTTCGATTTTTTGGCTCAAAACAAGTACTTTTTATTTTTTCTTAGATCTAATATTTTAGCTGTAAAACTTGAGTTGAAAACTCATATTTTAAAACTACAATACTGAAGGAGGAAAATGGTATGATGTTCTTATTTTAAGCCATAATATCTAACTCTAGTCTTAAAAAAATGTCTTCCAATTAACTTTTTCATATTTTAAGTATTGCTGCAGAGCATTTTAGCGCTCAAAGTGCTTAGCATTTTAAGTTAACATAGGACCCTTCAAACCGTGTCTTTCTTCCTGCAATAGATTCCGGAGATATTGAGTGGATGACACTCTTTATCGGCATATTTATTTTTTTTAAATTTAAAAACTAACATTAAAGAAAGTTACATTTCGACAGAACATATACCAGGATAATACAAAACATTAACTGTCTAAAATACCTAATTGTATAAAAATCAGGTCATGTTAAAATTACATTTTTTATATTAATAATATAATCTTAACAAGCATTAAACATCAATTGTCTCAAATAATAATAATTATTATTATTATTATTATTATTATTATTATTATTATGTGGAAAAGAATTATTAAAGTAGCTCTCCGAAATGAACAGTTTTTATTAAACACCAACTACACACAACTTTGTCTTACGATCGTCTAAATTCTAAATTAATGGAAATCGAACTACTCAACCGTTGGACCAGATTCGGGTTTCGGAATGTATGAAATGAAAAAGAAACCAAAAAGTTTTCAATTCTGATCAATAAACAGACAAACCATAAATTGTATATACATATTTAGATTTATATAATCGATTACAGTCTTCGCACAACTAGAATTAGTGCGTTGACAGCGCGGGAAAAACTAGCAAAAGGGGGGATGAGCCAATGAGAGCTTGAGATTTTCCCGGACAAAAGGTCGGGCCAACTAGGCAAAGATAAATGTCTCTAGTAAAGGGGAGAGGCCCTCTGGATAACAGTATAAGAAGGCTTCGTAGTGGCTTTATTTTTTCCCCCAGAGAGGTTGGCCAATCTGTGTGTCACTCAATTTCCCACGCTGTCAACGCGTCGATTCTAGTTGTGCGAAGACTGTAGTGTCCAGACACTCATCTTGAAAATGATTTGTTATACGCCGGGGAAGTGTGACGTCACTTACATAAAAATGTGTGTGTTGTTAGGTCAGATGGCTCATAACATTGGATATACGACTGAGTTTTATCAGTGCTATTTTATTTTATTATTATTTTTTAATCAATTATTTGTTTTATCCTCTATAATGTATACATTTATTGGCTTATTAATGATGTTACTGATACATGATAAGTTTAAAAACAGTTAAAAAAGCTTTTAATAGGGTAAAAAGAGCACATATGTGAGTAAGTTATTTTACATCTTCTTTGAGTTATTTGTTTTATCACCTATAATGTATACATTTGTTGGCTTATTAATGATGTTACTCATATATGATAAGGTTAAAAACGGTTAAAAAAGCTTTTAATAGAATAAAAAGAGGAAAAAACTATAAAATGCTTACAGAACTCTAATAAACAATGGTTTGTTATGAGCCAGAAAAGATAACCTGATGAAAAATCGTGGAGGGCGCATGACGTCACAGCAACCTTTGTCACTTTTACGTAACCTCTCTGACGCGACGTATTGGCAAACTAAGGCAACCACATTTATTCCAATAGAAATAAATATATTTGTTTTGATTTGTTAATCTTTAAATAGATATAATAACTTATCTTAATTATTTTAATTTTTTTCTAAGTGGAAAATGAAGCTCGTTGCCACTGGCCTAAGGGCTGGTATAGATATAACAGAGAGGAACGTAGTTGAATAATTCTCATTCTATTCTTACTTCCAAGACGGCATATTTAATATGCTTTTTTACTCACTTTAGTACTTCTTATTGTCTACCCAAAGCCCAAATCTTTATGGTTTTTTATTATGATTTGGTCGATCTGTTTAATGGTTTTTCACATCAAATATAAAATTTCAAAAAAAAAAAAAAAAAAAAAAAAAAAAAAACAGTTTTTTTTTTTAAGAAAAAGAAAAGAAAGTATAAAAGTACATTTTATTATTTCAGAATAAAAATATTGTTTAGTAATAATTCTCCTATAAATCATAGTCACAATTATTATAAACAATGTAATGCAAAAAGATTTTTGTTATTATGAGGAAAAGTGTGGAAGATATAACGTGATGGCCAAACGTGGTAGAAAATGATTCCGGCCCTGGGGTCCATCACTGAACAATAGACTTGGTCCCCAGGGCAGGTATTCAAAAACAACAGTCAGCCCTCAAAGGGATTCACTATATCTCTCTATGTATGTATATTTAAAAAAAAATCAAATCTAAGAAAAGGGAAATTCTTGATAGAGGTGAAGAATTGTATGCCCACCATGAAGAACCTCCTTATATGTCTTCAACCATCTCTATTCTAAACATTCATTTTTATCTTTTAATATTTTTTTAGGTCCAGCTAATGGAAGTGCCACAATTCACATTGACTCAGTGCATAAGAAACTAAAGCCATTTCAATGGGCCAACTGCCAATACACAAGCAACCAGAAGATTTCTCTCAAGAATCATATTGACTCGGTACATAAAATATTAAGGACATATCAATGCCCCCACTGTAACCATAAAACCAACTGGAAGAGTAATCTAAAAGTTCATATTGACTCGGTACATAAGAAAGTAAAGGCAATTCAGTGCCCCCAATGTGACTATAAAACCAGTCGTAATAGTCGCCTAAAAGTTCATATTGAATCTGCACATAAGAAAATAAAGGCATTTCAATGCCCCTACTGTAC
Source organism: Gerris lacustris (assembly GCA_951217055.1). Lineage (NCBI taxonomy): Eukaryota > Metazoa > Arthropoda > Insecta > Hemiptera > Gerridae > Gerris > Gerris lacustris. Next base: position 2,118,786 of record OX578278.1, on the reverse strand, counting down.
CCATGAAACCAACTGGAAGAGCAATCTAAAAATTCATATTGACTCGGTACATAAGGAAATAAAGGCATTTCAATGCCACTACTGTAACCATAAAACTAACTGGAAGGGTAATCTAAACGTTCATATTGACTCGGTACATAAGAAAATAAAGGCATTTCAATGCCCCCACTGTGACTATAAAACTAACACTAATAGTTGTCTAAAAATTCATATTGTCTCGGTACATAAGCAAAAATGGGCATTTCAATGTCCCCACTGTGACTATAAAACCAACTGGAACTCTCGTCTAAAAATTCATGTTGACTCGGTACATAAGCAAATATGGGCATTTGACTGCCCTCTCTGTCACTATAAAACCAACAGGAAAAGTTACTTCAAAATTCACATTGACTGGGAACATAAGAAAAATGGTATTTCGGGCCCTGAATGGGACCATAATTACTCTTCCCATTTGGATGATTAAAGGCGGAGAGATACACATGCCGTCAAATTGGGGAAGTAGCTTGCATGCCAAAACAGGGTATTTGACTGAAACTGGCATACTAAAGATTTTATTTATTCAGTATCAAGTAAAATTGCATGCAACCTTGTAACGGTTGGTAATCTGGGTTAATTTTCTATTCACATTTATTGATTTAAATGTTGTGGAAAATTGATCAGGTTGGCCAGTTATGATTTTTTTTTTGGTGGTTCGTTATAATTTCGATTCCTTGGGTTTGGAAAAATCCCAATTGCGTGTTTCTTTTTTTTTATTATTTTAAGTCTTTTTTTTTATAAGTTTATTTCCTCCAACTTTCGATAGTATGAATTAGTCAGTATAGGTTTTTCTCGTGGTCTGAGGATACCATGTAGGATTTGTCCCAGCAGAGGCTGTTGGAACGACGGCTGGCGGCTTTGGCCGTGAGGCCGAACCTCCAACTTAGCATATGTTTCAGTTTACGAATTATGAAATCGATAGTAAAAAAATTCTTTTTTCATGGATTTGACCTAAATGATTTTTTGTGAAAAAAAAAAATTAATTTAGGTTATCTGGTTTCCGAGATATTAACTGTCCTCTACAGAGGACATGGTTACTTAAAGGTGACAAAACAAATTCGAAATTTACATTTTTATTTTTAATAATAATTTCATTGTTTGAATTAAGAAGAGCAAAAATTATATTAAAAACAATATTATTTAGAATGGAAATTTAAAAAAACATTTTTTTTTCTAGAAATACATAAATTGACAACGCATTTTATGCATTTGATACAAGTTTTGCTTTTGCAGCCTATATTTTTGCATCTGCCAGCTTCATTGTTTTGTTCAAATATAGGCAGGTGATCATAATGGTCATACCTGACCTCCTCAATTGGTTTTAGATGTGTCTCTCACTTGGGCATCTTTGGAGACATATATTATTACTTACATTCTTCCATGATCTTATTTTCGGGCAATAATTTGTAAGAATCATCACAAATTCGTTCTTCTGCTAATAAATCATCACCGTCTTCGATTTCAGATAGTTTCGAATCATCACCTTTGTTTTGAAAATCACCCAAATCTGTTGGAAGTTATATTATTTTTTTCTTTATTCATCTTCCGTATAGTACTTTTGTCCTCTGTAGAGGACAGATCTTTAAACCCTTATAAATTTTAAATTTATTGACCGAATGAGCGAAAAAAATGTTTTTTGATTATATTATCTTTTATAAACAATAAAAATAAAAAACAATAAAAAAAAATTACACCAACTGCCTCCAAAAAAATATAATTGTGGGACAGAACAAACAAGGCACAGGTGGTATGATTTACTGAAAGAAAATAATGAATATAGCCTACCCCCAAGCTATAGTAAATTACAGATATTAGGTGGTGGAATTCAGAACTAATCACTTAATATTTATCAACAGATATATTCTATGTTCTCCCTTCCCATAGCTAGTGACAGCCTCTGAAAGGTAGTGTCCTCTGTAGAGGACGTGGTGACCGAAAGGGTTAAATAGTAAGGACTCCTCAATTTGTTTTTTTCTCTCTTGCAATATATAATGTAGCAGTTCTTCCGAAGCCTTCAAGTGAAGGTAAGCTTCCAAGTTTCATTTTAGTTTGGTCAACCATATGGTCGCACCATTTCTTTTTTTGGCTTCTTCCTGATTTAGTTTGTTTAACGGTGGTCCAGGGCCAAAATTTCCGAACCAACACTATCTTCATCAACCATCTAACATCACCTATTTTTTTTAATTCACTGCTAAGCCAATTGCTTTTTAAAATTAATTCTTATAAGTATAAATGCATGTAATGTAAATTTGATGGTAAAATTGATTGGTTCTTCTCCCCATTAACTAAAAAGAACCTGGCGCTCATACAGAAAATGTATGTGTCAATTTTTTTTACTGTACCTATATATATTTTTTTTTACCATACTAGCCACCCATAATGATCCACAAGTAGCCTCCCATTTGCTCCAAGAACACCTTTCACTCCTCCAACCGTGGTTCCGGTGTTGGAGAATAAATATAAATGAACAAAAAAGCACACAAGTCACATTCACCCTCCGCCATGGTTTTTGTCCACCAGTATACCTAAATAACAAAATCATACCACCCGCCACTACTGTTCGTTACCTTGGACTACATCTGGACAAAAGGCTAACGTGGAATCCACACACTCGATTGAAACGAATTGAAACCAACAGACGCTACAAACTACTTCTAAGACTTCTTGATCATCGCACACGTCTCACATTAAAACATAGACTACAAATTTACAACTCAATTCTCAAGCCTACCTGGTCATATGGCATTGAAATCTGGGGTTCTACAAAACCTTCAAATCTTCACCGTCTGCAGTCTCTACAGTCAAAAATCTTAAGAAAACTGTCCCATCTTCCTTTCTATGTTCCAAACATCATCATCCATAAAGACCTAAAGGTATCTTGTGTGAGCGATCTTGCTAAAGATAGATATAAAAATTTCCACAACAAACTTGAACCCCATAACAACCCTCTTGTTCACGCCCTTTCCTCACCTCATATACCTTCAAACCCACCCAGAAGACTGAAAAGAACATGGCCAAGAGATCTTCTAAGAATCAACTGAAGAAAATTATAATGTACACTATCTAAACAATGTATATGCAAATACATATGCATAATAATGTTACGGAGTGCCACCACTGGGTGAACACCCGATCATGTTAAATCAAAATGCTAATTGTATTTCTCTTAACAACACTCATTAAAACAAAAAAAAAAAACTTTGTAGTTGAAGTTAACAATAAACTAAAAAAAACTAAAAAAAAAAAATTTTTTACTTCAATTTTTTTGAAATCATAAAAACCCACCTCAACTACAAAATGAGCTGGGCATATAACCCTTATTTAATGTGCTTGTCACAATCTGCATTGTGTAATGCCAATATGGCAAACTGAAGATACATTTGCAAGTAAAATTGCATGCAGGCTGATTCGTTGCATTATTTAAACGAAACCTCAGAATCATTTTCAATAATTGTCATAAATTTTATTAAGACACAATACAAAACAATAAATAAATAACACAATGTTTACGTCCACAATCGGTGACAGCAAGCTACTGGAATGACCGCCCTTGTAGCTGTCACATGCGTTTACACATTCCTTTTGGCATGCGGTTTGTAGCCCCTATCACCCCACTTCCACGTTGCATCCCAAGTCCCGGCGCTGGAGTCTATTTTTCTCTGTCTGTCTCCCTTTGTTAATAATAATTAATAATTTGATTTAAATTAAAATTTAAACTTTCCGCAGTATGAATACTACATAAAACTTAAAAATGATATTTATTTTATATACAAGAATGTATATATATATATATTATGGTGTTACCATATTGGTACATGAAAATTAATATATGAATTATAATTTATAGTAATTCAATTATATGTAATTTTATTTATGGAAGGTCCCTTTTGGGTTGTGATTTAGAGTGAGAAACATTGCAGTCAGCTGTTTAATAAAATTATGTAATCATGTGCAATAATTAAAAAGTTGTATTGTATGATGTCACACAATGTATATTTTATGTTACATATTTGATTATTTTTCTAGTTAATGAATGTATATACGAATTGTTTTGCAACATTTGAATTTTTTAAATTATGTTTTTTCCCGCCATTGTTGTACTTATTTATTATTTTTTGTATTTAGGCTTCACTGAAGCTTAGGTTTTTTGTGTTTGTGTGTTGGTACTTACCGTCATGTTTTTTGATCATTCTCTTCTGTTCCGTTCTGGTATTGTATCACTATCGTTAGCTTCGGTCATACTTTTATATCTAAATCATTTTTCTTCCTAAGTTTACCTTTGTAAAGTCTATTGTGTATCGAAATATAACATTCTAAATTCTTTGTTTTAATTGTGTACGTTTTACCATCAAAGCTACCAGCACTATAAAGCTATCAGCCAACATCCAACCTCTTATGAACACGAATAATATTCGTCATACGATGAAAATTAATTTGTAATGAATCCTGATTTAATGAGTTTAATGTTTTCAAATTGAAGATAAATTTAATTAATGAAGATTAATCAAAGTTTAAATTGTTAGGTTGGCAATTCTGATGTAGCCAGAGGTTGGGAGTTGCTAGAACTTGCCCTACTCACACGTATCTGGACTCAAGAGTAGGAAGGAACGCATCCCTGTAGTCAGGATACACCTGTGTGGGTATTTTAATACCGCTCATGTTTTATAAACAATTTATGTAGTCTTAGTAATTGGGATTATCTCGACTATACTGAGAAGTTAAAGATTTATAAGTGCGTGGTTTATGGAAGACATCTTAGCACAACGCACAAAACAAAAACAACTAAATTACATTCAGTACGTTATGTACTAAATAGCGACTGAATTAAAAAAAAAAAATATAGGGTAGAAGGGTGTGGTGGGGAAGGAGGAGGGGTACTTAAAAGTTACATATGTACTTAACCCTTGGAGGTGGAAGAGGACGAGGACACTAACCTTGGAGGCAGCATGCATTTTGGCGAGCTAGAAGGGATTAGTAACAGAAGTACGGGGGTAGTTAACGGTACTTAACCTTTCAGGTAGCCTGGTTGGGTATTTTCCAAGTTCGAATTAGTCAAGTTCCACTGTATTATTGTTCTCTTGTATCATATCAAAACATTATTTTGTCTGCTAGGAGTATAATGCGTAACCTCGTTTAAATGGGAACAGTTCTCTCACGATAGAACATTCATGTCAGTTAAACGTCATAGAACTATCAAGGAGTCTACTTGGCGTAAGGATCTTATAAAATATTTTATAAGATCCTTGACATGGCGAGAGTTTTAATGTGATATCCAAACATGTCCATAGTCTATACGTCGCGTCAGAGAGGTTACGTAAAAGTGAAAAAGGTTGCTGTGACGTCATGCGCCCTCCACGATTTTTCGTCAGGTTATCTTTTCTGGCTCATAACAAACCATTGTTTACGTTTACTAGAGTTCTGTAAGCATTTTATAGTTTTTTCCTCTTTTTATTTTATTAAAAGCTTTTTTAACCGGTTTTAACCTTATCATATATTAGTAACATCATTAATAAGCCAACAAATGAATACATTATAGATGATAAAACAAATAATTCTCACAAATAACTCAAATAAGATGTAAAATAACTTACTTACAGATGTGCTCTTTTTACTCTATTAAAAGCTTTTTTAACTGTTTTTAACCTTATCATATATCAGTAACATCATTAATAAGCCAATAAATGTATACATTTTAGATGATAAAACAAATAACTCAAAGAAGATGTAAAATAACTTACTCACAGATGTGCTCTTTTTACTCTATTAAAAGCTTTTTTAAATGTTTTTAACCTTATCATGTATCAGTAACATCATTAAAAAGCCAATAAATGTATACATTATAGATAATACAACAAATATTGATTAAAAAATAATAATAAAATAAAATAGCACTAATAAACCCCAGAAGTACATCAAGGACGGTGTATAGAGGATACCTAGTTTCGGTAGGGTGGGGGTAGGGGTAGAGTGGTGGGAGATTGCTCTGACGTCACATAAAGCCCCCTACACCCTGACCAGCTACATCACCTCTCTCATAAACAACTTGTCATCATTTTTATTGTCCACTTTTAGAATTAACTTTTCAAAATACTTGAATTTAAACTGTCCACGGCTGTTTAAGAAAAATTCATACCTACTGTAAAAGTTAAGTGTCTCTTAAATAATGTTACTAAGTATTAAGTATGTACATAATATTGAAAGCCAGCAAAACCTTGAGATTTATACATTATACATTTCTATTTCAAATAGTTTTGTTTCTGGGTGGATTAGGTGTAACAATATTAACGTTTCGACCCTTCATAGTATTATCGTTTGTCATAGCTTTTATTCTAAAATAACACAATAAGATTACATTTTTAAATTCATACTAACTTAATTTAAGGGAATAGGGTAGCTTAAAAATGATTTTAATTTAATTTTTTATTTCAAACTATAATATATCATATTGAACATTTGCCTATTAATACAACAGCTCAGAAACGTCTGGAAGTCATAAAAATAAAATAAAATGTAGGTAGGTACTCCAATACCTACTAAGACAGGTACCACTAAGGAGGTCTGGTACCACTAAGACGGAAAAAACTTAAAAAAAAACAAAAAAAAAACTGCAAATTCATAAAGCAACCTGTTTAGAAATAAAACGGCAAAGAAACCAGTGTTATATTCCATATATTTATAATATAAAAATTGATTTGGTAACAAGAAGCAGAATGACTGTTTTGTTTTTTCTGTGTTTCCCTTTTATTAGTTTTCGTATGTACTTATAATTTTTACTGAGCATTTCTTCAAAATATACCATAAAAATAACTTCTCCCGGGCGGGGAATCGAACCCGGGCTCTCTCCGTCCGCGTTTTAAGCTATTTTTTCCGGAACTAGACTTTCCCCGGGAAAACGGCTTATATCATTAGATTCGTATTTAAATGGGCTATATTATAGAATTTTTTAATCAAAATCGTCGGAACCGTTTTCGAGAAATAATTTTTTTTCAGAGTTTTTGGGGGGTAGCACCCCCAAATTTGGAGCTAAAATTCATTTCTCGATTTCACCTCGGGGTATGAATTTTCTATACATGTATGCCAAATTTCGTCAAAATCGGCCCAGTAGTTAGGCTCCAGGCGTCTGCACAGACGACAGACTCTTATGATCTTATTACTACAACTGAAATGATAAAAAAATCACAAGAAACATTGGGGGGGGGGGGAGGATGTTGTTTTTTAGCATATCATAATATTTGATTGCAAAAAGTTAATAAAAGTTTTACCCAATTTTTTTTACTATCCCCCCTCTCTAAATGTGTCTTATCGCCCCCCCCCCCCCCCCTCGGTTACATATATATATATTGTAATTCTCTAGAATAATGTCAGGAAAAAATCACAAATCAAAATCATTTCTTATATAGCTGAAAAAGCAATAGAAATACAAAGACTCAATATTGGAAAATATCGAGTTTTTAATTTCTAATTTTTCAATTTTCTTGAAAAAGTAAGGTCAGCTATTATTTTTTTTTTTTTTACTTTAGATACATACCCGATCATTTTTTTTTTACAATTTTTTTTTGGCGAAAAATGGTGTCGAAAACCTCAAAAAACACAATTTTTCTGAACTTTAGGCGCATTTTCCAAGAAAACTGTACATATTGGAGAAATGTTGACTTCAGATTCGGATTCAGCACACTAAAATACTTAAGAAAAGGACATTTTCAGTTTGAGGTTTTTTTTTTGCTGAACAGTATAATAAAGGAAGCCGAGGTTGCACGGGTATAGGGAGTTGCTTTGTAGGGATGTAGTAAAGGTATTATGTGACGTCACACATTAAAGAGGCACGTCCCGCTTCCCGAATCTAGACATCCTCCTTGGAAGTACATTGTTTGTTATGAGCCAGGGCAGCTTAGCCAACGTAACAACAAACTTTTTTTTACGTAAGTGACGTCACACTTCCCCTGCGTATGACGTCACAATATTGCGTAAGCTTTCGAGAATTGATTCGATATGTTTGTTTTGTTCTTTTTCCTTATCACCTGTTATCTAAACCATGTAATTTGAATGAAAGAATTTTTATAACTTTTTTTTATAGTTAACTATTCAATTATTACTGATTTCAAAGACTTTTCACCCTTTGACCATTATTATACGAAGTTTATTTTAACGAGTGTAATAAAGAAAACATTAGAAACTTTCGTTTTAGTTGTTTAAAATTAGTACTTGTGTGAAGGGTCATATCAACGGAAAATCCATTTGGTTTATTCATAATTTTACTTCATTTTTCGTATCTCCTGTTTTATCGTTACCTCAACCTAACCATCGAACTGAGTAAGTACACCTTATATCTTAGAATAAGAATAATATATTTAAGTTTTTACCTATTTATTGTTACATCGCCTTTGTTATGTGTTTTATTAGGGTGTCCGACAACTAGCTCATATACACCCAATACATCATAACACAAAGCAAACTTATCATCATTTAGACATTATCTATGGGTCATTTCAAAATTTTGGTACAATTCGTGTCATAGGGTCATAAAAAGAAAAGTGTTTATCATAGTTATAAAAAGAAAAGTGTTTATCATAAGTTTGATTTTTTTTTTTAAATATTACCTAAGAACATAACAACACATCCACTAAATTTTTGACAGGCTGGAGTCCACTACTAGGGAGTTAAAAATATACATATATGCTATTTTCTCACTCCCTAGCCTGGCACAAGCATGGGGTGGTCAAGTTCACCTAATTATTTTGCATACCTCGGAACCAAAGTTTAATTAACCAATACGAGAGGTTTTGAGAGTTCACCTGCATTTTCCATAAAGTGATCCAAAAGGGTTAATTTCTTTCTGCTGGCTAAGCTTTAGAATGCGGTTACCAAGCCTGCAATACATTGTTTTTACTTTCAATTACACTTCAAAATTGAGATATTTTAAAGAGATTATGCACCTTTGTCTTTAATGTTTATTAAATAAAGGAATATTATAACAACTTATACACAAGAGTGATTATATTATCCCTTTGTCAAAATAGTGTTAAGAATAGAATAAAAACATGTGTTGCGGGCTTGGTAACCATATTCTAAAGGCCGGTATACACGGGGACACTTAGAGCGAGACAGTCTAGCGAGAGCGGTGTCCAATCTGTCTACACTGAGGGCTAAAATTTGGCTAGACCAGTCTCTGAGAGTAATCTCGGGGAGTGACCTTGAATAAAGTTCCTAGAGCTGTGTCCGGACTGTCCACACGGTGTCACGTTTTTCTAATCAAATACACTTCATTTGGTCTCCGCATTTCTGATAGATTCACATACTGCCTTGCTCAGCATTACCATTTTAGTCTATTTTATTATGTTTATCTATTTTCTTCATGTTTGGAATTAATATATAACATCTTATTAATTTAAATCTTTTGATAGCACCTCCCTTTCTATAATTTATTCATTCTATGTTTAGTGTTGATTTATATAATATACTATTTTAACTGAATATCAGCTACTCATCGAGTGACTCAACAGGACTGTGTTGGTTGGCAAGTTATACGTACACCTCGCTACCTCTAATATATATTTTTTTATTATTTCATACCTTTTACCTTTTATTATTTTACATTGTGGCTATTACAACTTCCTTAAATATTGTTTATTCATTAAACCTTTTGCTTATCAATTTTTATAGTAAATTTTTTTTTAAAACAAAACTGTTCAGTCTAATTATATTTAAATAATTTTTTGAAAGTTAAATATATCTTTTTAAAGTGATATTTAATTATCTTTTTTAGTTCGTATTAAGTTTTAAACCAAAGTTTATTTCTAGTTTTCTTTATTATTATTCTTTACTTGTACAAAAAAATATTTATAATCTACCTTTATATATTTTATTTATAATTATTTTATTACGTCAATATTTTACCCATTTATGTTTGGATTTGACTGTCATTTTCCTCTCCCTTGAGCTTCATCGTAACTGATACTATCGAGACGAGACATATTTTATAAATAAAATATAAAAATATTCGAACTCATTAAATAGATCCATAGTCGTCTTCAATCTACTTGAAAGTACAAGTAATAAAATAATTGATTACGTAAAAAGAAATTAATGGAGGGATACTGCTTTCAGAATAGCGGGTAGAAATAAAGTTGGCCTCCTAAATATGCTTCTTGAATTTTAATATTTAGACTTGGGACACCATGTATATATATTACAAGACATAAACAATAACAAATGTGGAACAATACATCAGGAAAATGGAAGGAACGCTGCCCTGCTGCGGTTGTATGCATTCTGCTCTTGCTAAAATGTTTCACCTAGCTGAAACTGACCTAGACTGATCGCTAGAACAAACTGAGAGGTGTCTACACGAAGAAATCAGACACCTCGAGCGATATCTGCTAGAGAGAAGTGGGGGTGGTCTCGCACTACTCTAGGCGGTGTCTACACTGTGACAGTCGATCTAGACACCCACTCTAGCATCAAAAGTGTCCCTGTTTATACCGGCCTTAAAGCTGTTACTAATTATTTTTGTGAGCAAGATTTTTATTTTTTTAAACAGACCAACTATGATTTTTCTTCATAAGAGCTCATTTAAATTAGTTTTTAAATAAATATTTTATTAAGCTATAATATTATTAATAATATTTTATTAATTAATTTTTTAAGCTTCTCATTACCTAGATTCAAGCGATTTTTTAAAAATCAATATTATTGGAAATGTTGGTGATTATGCGTGCATACAAAGGGAAGTTACTAGGGAGGCTATAAAGACATGGTAGCAGTGAAAAAAACTACAATTATTTCTAATTTTTTTTTTGAAAAATTACCAAGGTTGAAATGCACTGAAATTTTGAAATGACCCCTATACATACTATAGTACACATTATTAGTGAGAATACATACTTTAATCTTATTTCAAATCTTTTTTGGTGGTAAGGATTTAGTATTCATTGAGAGTTTATTAAACAATTTACTCCCAATGTTAAAAATACTTCTTTCTTGCCTTCTATGAATTCTTCCTTATTGCTGAGATCTTTAGGGATAAATATATATCCCTAAAGATCTCAGCAATAAGAAAAATGTTATTTTTATCTCTAGCTCTGGTTTTATAATTATGAACTATTTTCTCATGGTTAGGGTTGAATACTCCTCATAAATGTAGTAATTTTTTTAAAGACTGACTAAAATTATTGGTACTCTTTTAGTTTGGTACCCCCCTACGGGGGGTACCAAACTAAAAAAACTAGGGGCAACATGTCGTACAACAAGACTCCGACGAGCTAATGTGGTACAACAGTTGGACTGTGAGTGGGGTGGTTAGCAACATGTCGTACAACAAGACTCCGACGAGCTAATGTGGTACAACCGTTGGACTGTGAGTGGGGTGGTTAGCAACATGTCGTACAACAAGACTCCGACGAGCTAATGTGGTACAACCGTTGGACTGTGAGTGGGGTGGTTAGCAACATGTCGTACAACAAGACTCCGACGAGCTAATGTGGTACAACCGTTGGACTGTGAGTGGGGTGGTTAGCAACATGTCGTACAACAAGACTCCGACGAGCTAATGTGATACAACCGTTGGACTGTGAGTGGGGTGGTTAGCAACATGTCGTACAACAAGACTCCGACGAGCTAATGTGGTACAACCGTTGGACTGTGAGTGGGGTGGTTAGCAACATTTCGTACAACAAGACTCCGACGAGCTAATGTGGTACAACCGTTGGACTGTGAGTGGGGTGGTTAGCAACATGTCGTACAACAAGACTCCGACGAGCTAATGTGGTACAACCGTTGGACTGTGAGTGGGGTGGTTAGCAACATGTCGTACAACAAGACTCCGACGAGCTAATGTGGTACAACCGTTGGACTGTGAGTGGGGTGGTTAGCAACATTTCGTACAACAAGACTCCGACGAGCTTATGTGGTACAACCGTTGGACTGTGAGTGGGGTGGTTAGCAACATGTCGTACAACAAGACTCCGACGAGCTAATGTGGTACAACCGTTGGACTGTGAGTGGGGTGGTTAGCAACATGTCGTACAACAAGACTCCGACGAGCTAATGTGGTAAAACAGTTGGACTGTGAGTGGGGTGGCTAGCAACATGTCGTACAACAAGACTCCGACGAGCTAATGTGGTACAACCGTTGGACTATGAGTGGGGTGGTTAGCAACATGTCGTACAACAAGACTCCGACGAGCTAATGTGGTACAACCGTTGGACTGTGAGTGGGGTGGTTAGCAACATGTCGTACAACAAGACTCCGACGAGCTAATGTGGTACAACCGTTGGACTGTGAGTGGGGTGGTTAGCAACATTTCGTACAACAAGACTCCGACGAGCTTATGTGGTACAACCGTTGGACTGTGAGTGGGGTGGTTAGCAACATGTCGTACAACAAGGTCGAGTCAGATTCCCCGTGCATCCAACACGCATCCCACAAGCCACGCCCCCAACCCTCGACCCACAAGTAGCACCGTGAATGGGTCTGTAGTACGTCCCGCCCACCCCAACAAAACTACAACCCTACCCCAGGAGCATATTTTAATAGTTTAATGTTTTTTTTTTCCGTTAATAATTCTTTTATTCTAATAATGAAACTATTAAAAAACAAATAACCACTTTCCGTTTTTTTTTTACTTTCTGTTGTAATCTGATATTACAGAGTAAAACGCATAACTAATGATTTCTCAAGTAAGACTCTTTTATTATTTTGTCAATAATTATTTTGAATAATCTGACATTAGCCAGTAGAGAAACAAGAAAATAAATGTTCAACACTTTCTCATATAAAGAGTAAGTATTGTGATGGCGCGAAAATTCCATTTTGAGATTTTTGATGGATTTACACGTTTTGAGGTCCCCTGAGTTCAAAAAAAAGTAGTTATTAAAAAATGACTCTGTCGTCTGTTGTGCTGGAGCCTAAACTACAGGGCCAATTTTGACGAAATTGGGCATACATGTTCAGTAAAATCATACCCCGAGGCGAAGTCGAGAAATCAATTTTACCTCCAAATTTGGGGGAGTTAGCCCCCAAAAACTCTGAAAAAACGTGAATTGCTTCTGAGCTTACCAAGGGTAACGGATGCATTGTGTGCACTTTTAAGAACGAAAAAAAATGTATGTCTCCGATTTCAAAAATTCTAAGACAGAAATCCGTTTCAGACATCAGGCAACATTTTTGGTCTCGTGTCTGTCTGCCTGTCTAGGTGTCCGCGAATCCTTGAAACGTGAGACGATAACTTGAGTAAATGTCAACCGATTTTGATGAAATTTGGAAGACATGTTCATTTTACCAATGCCCAGGACGAGTTAGTTGGACAACATTATCCGTTCAAGCGCAACGCTCGCGTAAACGTGAACTTCAAATTTAAAATTGTAATTTTAGGTCTGGGAAAAAATCTAACTTCATCTATCCAATGAGACAAACATTTTTTTTTTTTTTCAAATAAAATTTTTTAGTAAAACAAACAGCGACGCCGGTATGAAGTGTTAAAGATCGCTAAAACTATTAATATATAGTTTTTACACAATAAACAATATAACAATAAAGTAATATAACAATAATTTTAATGTTAATATATCAATAAAGTACATGATAGGATGCGAGGAAGCTATGTGCCACACTGTGTTGAAGTCGAAATATAATGAACAAACGTGAACTTATCAAGTTAAAAAAATTGCTAAAATATAGTGGTTAAGTAAGCTAAATTAAATAAATAATAGTTGTTAAATCGGTAGATATATATTAAATGAAAAGAATTAAATTATGAAGTTATAAGAACGTTCTAGTATAATTCCATTAGTAAGACGTAAGACTGAGGTTGGAAGTCTCGTAGAACCGTGTGTGGGGTAGATCCAACCTCTGCATCCGACGGTGACATGCAACCAAATCGGATCATGAATGGGGGGTTTAACTAATTATTTTTTGATATTATTGGGATTGTGGTTGGGATAAGGGCGGATAAGTCTATATCTAACTTCTAAGGAATTTTTATTTACCAACTTAACTGTTGTTTTATTTAATTTATTTATTGTATTATTATTATTTTATTATTTTTTTTTTTAGCAATATGGTTTTCTGCTTTGTATCCCAGTGTAAGCACTACAGCCATAAACACAAATGCAGGTTTATGTCATTTCCAAGGGACCCACACCAAGTGAAAAGATGGGCGCATCTAATGAGGTTGGTTTTTTCTTTCCTAATCTGTTATAGGTAGGTAATTGGGCATAATACGTTTCATGACCATTATTTAATTTAATGAGACATTTATTGTTCAACCAATTAATTTCTGAACACTAAAAAGGACTGAAAAGCATTTAATGGAAAAATGTTTTCTTGTGGAAAAATAGCTGCAACTTCTGTTTTTTTTTTTTGTTTTTTTTTATTGGCACTTGCTCATCTGAAGCAAGGACATAATAATATTATTATCTTTAAAGGCCGATTTACTCGTATTAAGTTGTTAAGTGATTAACTAAATTTTAAGTGACTTAATTTTTAGAAAGCGTTTACACGTATTCACATTTAATATTTAGTTAAGCTGTTTAGTTGACTAATAATAGACGCCGAACACCGTGTTCAAGTCATTAATACTGTCTTAAAAATGATTTTAAATGAGATTTTGGACGAAATAAAGTATGTACATATTTGTAATGTAAATAATATATAATTTTTGTCGAATAAAACATTTTTAAATAATATATAAACAAAGATCTGCAAATCTATAAGCGAGGTTCTGCCAAACTTGTGCATTTAACTAAATTGCGCATGTCCAGTGATAAGCCACGCCCACCTACTAAACAGAAAAATAGAAATAATTATATTCTACTTGTTTAGTTGCACGCTAAATTTTAACTTGCAACTTATTACTAAATTCACTGTTTACATGCATTAAGTCACTTAGAATTTAGTTAAAATTTAGTTAATCACTTAACAACTTAATACGTGTAAATTGGCCTTAAGAGAGAGTAAGGTCATATCAAAAACATAACCTAAGCCCAACAAAGGATCCTACAACATTGTTTATTAGCAACACATGTTAATAAGGGGTTAAGTTATTAAAAATAATAAGCGATTGAAAATTCTTTCAATCGGTGTGTGGTTTCATTCATCAGGTTCTTATCTGATGTGTAGAATTTATCTGATGCCTGTTTATTCATTAAGATCACAACCTGATGAGACTTAATTTCTCAGCGGTGGGAAAAATAACTCATTACCTTGCCGAGCTGATGACTTACTTGATGGCCTTATCAAAACCTAGAAGTTAGGTACCTTCTTTTGTTTTCAAAAACACTTTTGTTAATATATTTGGGTCTTTTCTGTTAATCCCCCCCCCCATGCCTTCCAGGGGCTTTTTCACATATACAGGGTTGCACCCTTTAACTTTTATAGGGCATTCCGATTTTCCACAACTGTCCAGTACACAGAGAGCAAAATCAATGTGCTATCTAAATCACCTCTTTTCTTATTGGCATACATACATAAATAATCACATTTCCAAGAAAGTAAAAGGTTAAAAAAACACACAAGTTACGGCTTGAAACTCATATTTTTTATTGGTAAGACAGTGCATAAGGTTGTCAGACAGTGACAATACTAATGTCATGGCCAGATGGACAAAGACGAGTCAGGTGTAATACGCCCCTCCCGCCCGTGCCTTTGTAAATATTGAACTCCCAACTCTCAACGCAAAGAAGCGTCTATTACACTAATACGTATCAGACTGACAGGTTTCCTCTTAAAACTATAATGAGATAACAGCAATATCTTCACTTCATTGTTTTGTTGACAAAGGTCAAAAACAGTGTTTCATATGTTTATTTCAATAAATATAAAGGATACTTTATCAGTATTGTATTGTTTTGGACAGAGGTCGGAAAAAGTAGTTATATATGTACACAATTGTGTTAGTGAGAGACACCAAGGGATGTGCCGTGCAAATGTGACACATAGGAACTGTTCCAACATTAGACTATACGTCACAAAGATGTTGGCTCGGCAATACGCCATGTCCTGCATCGTTTCGTCGTGTCCGCCTCATCAGGGGCCTGACGATGCCCACCCAACTCTGGACCTATACCAACTCAAGAAGATCAGGTATAGGGCTTTATCAGAGACGAGCGTGCTCTCACACCTCCATTCTTGCTTGGCTGGCAAAACAAATGAGCAATGTAATACCGTGTTTTTGCACACTGCAATAAGGTACACAATTTGTGTTTTGTGAGAGACACCAACCTTATTGCAGTGTGCAAAAACACGGTATTACATTGCTGAGTTATATATGTATACCGATAAATAATAAGGTGCTGAACCTAGTAAGTGGTTTTTCAGAAGGCGTGGGGGGGGGGGATTAACAGAAAATACCCATATAATTTTAACTAAAAGTTATTATTTATAAAAATTATTTTTTGTGTAAAAGTAATGAAATAACTACCAGTTTTTTAACAAACGAAATTCATCGTGATAAGGTGTGGCTTTATTAATCAGATGAATTATTCCTAATTGTACCCCCACTACTCATCAGGTAAAACATTGAGTAGTTAGTTTAGCTCATCAGGTAAAACATCTGATAGTTTGACCTGCTGAATAAAACCACACACCGAATGTGTTATGAGTCTCTGCACACTCTCCCGATCACCAAAAACTTAATTAGATTATATTCTGAACAAGCAGTATTAGTGTCTATGAACAAGTAGACAAACAATATGGAAATTTTTTTTTTTGAAATTTTGTTTCACGTCACAATGATGATAAATATAAAACATAAGTTATCATGAAAAAATTACATAAATACTAAAAAGGTATTACAAGTGCCGGTTTTAGGAGTTTTAAGGCCCTAGGCCAAATTTTACTAGCGGCCCCCCCCCACATTGTTTTTTCATCCTAGTTTTTGTGAACTATAGAATATAGAAGCTCTATAATTGAGTTTAATTTGAATTTTTTTTACAAAAACCGGTATGGTCAGTTAATATTCGTAGGCCTAACTTAACTTAACTAATGTCAAAATAGTATAATATTGGATGATTGTTTTTAATTCTTGAAATACTTTTTAATTTGGTTTTACGTACTACAAAATATGTGGTTAGGTTTTAATAAATAGGCCGATAAAACTCACACTTTTTATTGAATTTTATTTTTTTGTAGAACCTTTTTTAAAAACTTATAAATGTATGGTTCAGGAGATGGCATGCAAAAGAGTGTTTGACTAACATCAATGTTAATCTTTTGGTTCCTGTAAAAAATATGTGGTCGGCTAAGTTTGTCTGAACATAAGCTCGTCAGCTTGGCAATAGGCATTTGAAAAAAAACAAATATAAATAAAAAAAAATAAAATAAAATAAAAAAACAATAGAAAGCGGCCATGTCTCGGCCATTTTGGTAAACAATGTGATTTTCATGATCCTGAGTTCAAAATTAGTTAGTAGACCAAAAATCAAGTTGATGTTAGCTTGTCACTTGATAGGTGACCACTCTTATTTGGAGTAATAATTGAATAACTAACTTATCAATATAGAATATACTGTGTCAAAGGCGCTGAGCGGCAAGTCATATCAATGTATTGCCCATATCTGCGCCCCCCCCCCCCCCCCCCCCCCCCTAAGACTGCGGCCCTGGGCCCTGGCCTAGTCGGCTTAATGGTAAATCCGGCACTGGGTATTACCTACTTTTGGTAATAAATGTGCAGAGTACTTTTGTAATCTACAGCAGGTTTGTCATTAAATGATTCACTTTATTGCATTACAGAAGAGGTGATAGAACTCCATCAGTGCATGCTCGTGTTTGCTCCTGTCATTTTAAGGATGGTAAAAAAGAAAATGGACCTACGATATTTGCTTGGAATGCAAGTAAAACATTTGAACCACATTCACCTGAAAGAAGGCTTAGCTTAGGGTGAGTTTTCGTCATGTTATTATCTCAGGAGACAAATGTATGTTTATAGATTTTTAATGGAAATTTAACTATTCCACATTCTGGGAGTGAAAATCAGAAGTTCATCGGAAACTTTTTTTTTGGGATTTAGAAGACAGTATATTAGTATATTACTCATCGAACACAACAATAAATAGCTAAGAAGTAATTATTAACCCTGGAATGCTAATGGTAGTCGAATCAACGAGCACAGTTTGAACCTTAACCTTCTACGCTGGTATGGGATAGTGATGTACCCCATCCTTCTGCAGTGCTTGCACTGGTTAGTAACACACCTGCTAGTGTAGCGGTAGTAGTCCTTTTGAGCATACACTCGTCTGGCAAATTACCGTCAAAGCTACTTCGTCGATTCGACTTACGTTTAGTAATAAATGTAGGGAAATAATTGGTCGTCGAATGAGCCTATAGCCTGGGAAAATGGGCCTGGGGTAAGGGGCAACAGGCCTAGGGTAATTGGCCTTGGGCCAGAGACCAGTGGCCGATAATCTGGGGCCTGGAGCACTTAGCAAAGGGCCTAGGGCTTTTGGCCTTGGGTGTGGTACCTGGTGCATTAATATTCACTCAATTTCAGATTCTTCTGATGTTCCTACTAAGTTATTTGTCATCAAATGTTTGTATATCTCACTAAAAGATTTAATAATAAGTTCTTAATAGTTTTCTTTATATAAAAGTGTAGTTTCAACCAAATAAATGTATTTTCTGCATATGTTAGTCGAATCGACGAAGATTTAGTAATACCAGCCATCCAATTACCATTAGCATTTAAGGATTAACTTAATAATATGAATAAATACAAGGTTTTGTAACCACATGCTCATTCCTGAATATTTACCAATCTGACTATTCACTGTCTTTATTTTAATTTATTTTTAAATTTTTGTTGCAGGCCTGATGATCCATCAGCCTATTTAGTACTTATTGTGCCACAGCCAATTGTATCATGTAAAAATGAACCAGTTTCTGAAGACGAGGCCACTGGTTCATATCATAATGAATCTGTTTCTGAAGACGAGGCCACTGGTTCATATCATAATGAATCAGTTTCTGAAGACGAGGCCACTGGTTCATATCATAATGAATCTGTTTCTGAAGACGAGGCCACTGGTTCATATCATAATGAATCTGTTTCTGAAGACATGGCCACTGGTTCATATCATAATGAATCAGTTTCTGAAGACGTGGCCACTAGTTCATATCATAATGAATCAGTTTCTGAAGACGTGGCCACTATTTCATATCATAATGAATCAGTTTCTGAAGACGTGGCCACTAGTTCATATCATAATGAATCAGTTTCTAAAGACGTGGCCACTAGTTCATATCATAATGAATCTGTTTCTGAAGACGTGGCCACTAGTTCATATCATAATGAATCAGTTTCTGAAGACGTGGCCACTAGTTCATATCATAATGTATCAGTTTCTGAAGACGTGGCCACTAGTTCATATCATAATGAATCAGTTTCTAAAGACGTGGCCACTAGTTCATGTCATAATGAATCAGTTTCTAAAGACGTGGCCACTAGTCCATATCATAAATCAGATTCTTGTCAATTAAGTCACACTTTGCCCGCAACTGTTGAGGCAGAACTTTATTTTCTGCGTCAAGAAGTAGAGGATTTAAAACGAAAATTAAAAGGAGCAGAACAAAAATTTTCTCTAAAATTAGTAATTGAGAATGACAAAAAAGTTAAAATGTATACAGGCTTACCTTCAGCAAGCGCACTGAAAACCATATTTTATCTGCTGAAAGAAGTTAAAGAAGTTAACTATTGCAGAAGGTGGAATGTCACTAAATATACACGAGAGGAACAAATATTTATAACTTTAATGAAGCTTCGGATGAATTTGCCGCATTACGACCTTGCTGTAAGATGGGACTGCAGTGAGGCTATGATATCGAACATTTTCTTGACATGGTTAAACATTCTGCACTGTGAAATTTACAAGAAAATAATGGGGACTGTTCCAACTCAAAGAAAAAATCAGTCTTGTTCACCAGTTTGCTTCGTTCCATTTACTACTTGCAGAATGATTTTGGACCGTACTGAAATGTCACGAGAGGAACCTGGAGAATTAGAAAGAAGAAACAAGTGTCTCAGTAAATATCAAGAGAAGAGCACATTCAAAGGATTGGTTGGTGTCGCTCCTAATGGCCATGTGACGTTCCTTAGTGATCTTTACCCTGGCTCAACATCAGATAAGCAAATTATCCAAAACAGTTCAGTAATAAATGTTTTCCAGCCGGGGGACCTTATTTTGGCTGATAAGGAGTTCTTAATAAGAGATCTTTTTCCACAAGGAGCGTCAGTTAACATTCCCCCTTTCCTTACTACCACTCAATCTACTCCAGAGCGAGTACAAAAACCTGAAATAGCTCGAGCTAGAGCTCATGTTGAAAGAGCTATAGGAAGGATAAAAATGTATAAAATCTTAGATCTGATTCCTGCAACCCTAACACCTTTCTCATCTAAAGTTTGGCAAGTTTGTGGCGCCCTTACAAATTTTCATAACCCTCTTATAAAAGAAGTCGAGGGAAGTATGGATTGTGAGGGGAACAGTGGCTCGTCGCATGAATCAGATGAGCAGGAAATTTAGAACTATCCCGTTTCTCTTTACTTTCTCATATGAAGAGAAAGTATTGTGATGGCGCAAAAATTCCATTTTGATGTATTTACACGTTATGAGGTCCCTTGAGTTCAAAAAAGTGATTTTTAAAAAATGTCTGTCTGTCATCTGTGCTGACGCCTAGAGCCTAAACTACTGGGCTGATTTTGACGAAATTTGGCTTACATGTTCAGAAAAATCATACCCCGAGGCGAAATTGAGAAATGAGTTTTAGCTCCGAATTTGGGGGCGCTACCCCCCAAAAAACGTGAAAACAATTATTTCTCGAAAACGGATCCGACGATTTTGATTAAAAAATTCTAAAATGTAGTCCATTTGAATACAAATCCAACGATATAAGCCGTTTTCCTGGGAAAAATCTAGTTCCTGAGAAATTAGCTTAAAACGCGGAAAGAGAGAGCCTGGGTTCGATTACCCGCCCAGGAGAAGTTATTTTTATGATAAATTTTGATGAAATGTTCAATAATATTTAGATGTACATTTGAAAACTAATTAATGGAAACACTGGGCTAAGTAATTATAAACTCGTATATGAGAAAGTTTGTCTGAGGTGTCTCGGACCGATTTTTTATTAATTGTATTATTATTAATTTTAATTATTTAATTACTTACATAATTTTTTTTTTAAAGTAAATTATAATTAATGTAAAACATTACAAAAAGATATACTTGTTAATTATATTTTTTATAAGAAAAATGTTAATTCTCCCTACCTAACTTTAATATAAAATATTAATACACTATTATAAAAATACGGTTACTTATTACACATTTTTTCCTTGAGACCCACTTTACTCACCCTAGTTAGGGTTTTGTAGATACTTCTCAAAACCTTTCTGCAAGGGTGATGTGACCGTGACATCCGTCACTCTTTGGTTTATAGGGCCCGAACCGTCCGTGGCGGCGGGTCCTTAAGAGCAGGTGGGGCTAAGCCCCACCAACTTATTGAGAAAAAAAAAAAAAATTAAAAAAATATATATTTATTTTATTTTATTTATTTAAATAAGAAAAACTAGTTAGTTGTCAACACCCTAGTTAGGGTTTTGTAGATACTTCTCAGTCCGTGGCGGCGCGTCCTTAAGGGCAGGTGGGGCTAAGCCCCACCAACTTATTGAGAAAAAAAAAAAAAATTAAAAAAATATATATTTATTTTATTTTATTTATTTAAATAAGAAAAACTATTTAGTTGTCAACACAAATAAATACATAGATATATTAATAGTTTTAGGGTTCATAGAGTACAATCGTATTTAGTTTGTAGATCCAGATCGTTTAAAACAAGCAGTAGAAAAGCATAGTGTATAGATCTCGCCGGGCTGGGAGGCCAAGGTTATTAGTGCGGCAAGCCGGGCTGAACGCTAATACGTCGCGTCAGAGAGGTTATGTAAAAGTGAAAAAGGTTGCTGTGACGTCATGCGCCCTCCACGATTTTTTGTCAGGTTATCTTTTCTGGCTCATAACAAACCATTGTTTACTAGAGTTCTGTGAGCATTTTATAGTTTTTTCCTCTAATCATTCTATTAAAAGCTTTTTTAACCGTTTTTAACCTTATCATATATTAGTAACATCATTAATAAGCCGACAAATGTTTACATTATAGATGATAAAACAAATAATTCTCACAAATAACTCAAATAAGATGTAAAATAACTTACTTACAGATGTGCTCTTTTTACTCTATTAAAAGCTTTTTTAACTGTTTTTAACCTTATCATGTATCAGTAACATCATTAATAAGCCAACAAATGTATACATTATAGATGATAAAACAAATAATTCTCACAAATAACTCAAAGAAGATGTAAAATAACTTACTCACAGATGTGCTCTTTTTACTTTAGTAAAAGCTTTTTTAACTGTTTTTAACCTTATCATGTATCAGTAACATCATTAATAAGCCAATAAATGTATACATTATAGATGATAATACAAATAATTGATTAAAAAATAATAATAAAATAAAATAGCACTGATAAAATTCAGTCGTATATCCAATGTTATGAGCCAGCTGACCTAACAACACACACTTTTTTACGTAAGTGACGTCACACTTCCCCGGCGTATACCCAAGGTTATGCCCGAGCGGTAGGCCAAGGGGTAGGGCATATTGATCGTGGAACATCCCCTACTCACGGCTAGAATCGCGGAGATACGATGGACCCTAGGGCTAAGCCTGAAGCCGAGCAAGATGGTAGAATAGAGAGGAGGGTTCGGGTTTCTTCGACAATCTCCGTAAGTCACTCGGGTGTGTGACATCACTCGGTGTCCCAAGCTCTACCCATTCTAATATCTTCTATACAATTAAACTAACTTTTTAATAATTTTTATCAAATCATAATCAGTAATCAAATTTTATCAGCAATTTATTTTACGTTAATTGCCCTCTCAGATCACTTATAATGTTAAATAAATGTTTAAGCAAACCAAAGCATATGTTACTATTAAAATGATAATATTTTTATTTAACCTTTTTATGTGAAATATAAATAATATTTTCTTGGATACTTTTCTTCTAACTTTAAATATGTATACTAGTAAGAATTATTATTGTTAATATAATTATAATACATTGTAGTATCTCAACCTTAAGCCATGATCTACCACATATTTATTTAGATGACTAATGGGAATTTTAAATTGTCTACAAATGTAGTAGTTGATTTTAATAAAAAAAAATATTTTTGAATATATAAAAAAAAATATGATACATTTTTTTTTTTTTTTTTAACATTTTATGTTAATTAATAAACTCACGTAATTTTTTCTGAAAGGTTTTATTAGGTTGTAGTTTGTAGTCCAAGGTTCAAGTTGAAGTTTCAATGGTTTTTTAGTTGCTTCTTCAGGCACTTATATAAAACTTTATATGAAGAATATTATTTAAATGTCCAATTTATTTAATTTAAACTATTGTATAACTTTTCTTATTTTATAAATCCTTAATTTTGTTTGTTGAAAAAAAAAAAAATATTAAGCATTTTTTTGTTATATATAAGTAAATTTAGTTGGACTTACTTGTTACCACTACGTGATAGTCTAACCTCTGACCATTTTATTAATTAGTTAATTTTATTAATGTTAAGATATTTATTTCTATTGAAAATTATTTCTGTAAATCCAAGGGAATAGGAAATAAGGATTCATTTAATTTTTTTTTTGTTTTTAACATCAAAAAAAAAAATATATATATTTTTAATATATATATTTTTCAATATTTTTATATTTTACTTGAACACTTCAAACTCTTGAGACTTGAGAAAAAACCACATTTTATTTGATTAATGTTATAATATAAAAAGCGTAATGTTCTACCATTAAAGAAAATATTCAAAGCTATTGAATTTAAAATAAGTAATGTGAAAATTAATTTTTTTTATGAAATTACAAATTATTTAAAAAAAAATATATATATTTTTTTTGTGATTTCTCCTCTTAATATTATGTAATTTTTACTGAGCTTCCTCTGGGACTTGATACGGGGACACCGCATAATTTGGTCGCCTACGTACAGGGACTTGGTAGACACCACAACAAAGTGTAGATACTTGGTAAGAAAAGATACGTTTGTAGTTTTATTATATTTTTTTTACTTAACGGTTTTTTGTTTAATAATAAAAACAAAATATTTTTACTGGGCTTGAAAACTAGTTAATATTTCTCTCTACTAGATAGCAGTGCTGGGATAAATAAAATATATTATATACTTTTCCCATTTTTTTGCAATTATAAATTAAATTAATAGTCCAGGAGATAGCGTGCAAAAAAGTGTCTGACTAACATCAAGCTAGAATTTTGTATACAAGTCAATCTTTTAGCGCCTTTTAAGAATATATGGTCGGCTAAGTTCGTCTACGGGACATAGCTTGGCTATAGGCGTTTGAAAAAAAACAAACCGGTAGAGAGCGGCCATGTCTCACCAATTATGGTGGACAATGTGATTTTCATGATCCTGAGTACAGAATTAGTTAGTAGACCGAAAATCAAGTTGATGTTAGTTTATCCCTTTACAGGTGACCACGTTGATTTTTAGTAATATTTGAATAACTAACCTATCAAGTGTGAAAATAACATCGACTTGATTTTTAGTCTACTAACTAATTCTGTACTCAGGATCATGGAAATCACATTGTCCACCATAATTAGTGAGACATGGCCGCTCTCTACCGGTTTGTTTTTTTCAAATGCCTATTGCCAAGCTATGTCCCGCAGACGAACTTAGCCAACCACATATTCTTAAAAGGCACTAAAAGATTGACTTGTATACAAAATTCTAGCTTGATGTTAGTCAGACACTTTTTTGCACGCTATCTCCTGGACTATAATGATCTTTTTATTATAAAATATATTGACAAACCACTTCTGATGCTAAATTTAAAAAAATAATGCTAATTATAAAAAGATAAAACAGTCTAACTGAAGTTTGTGTAACGTAAGTTCTCGATAACATTTTACGCATTTTTTGGGTATATAGTTAAAAAAATGTTTCAATTATTACACATTCTCATTGTTCTGTTGTTTTATTGTTCATGGGTTCAAAATCAGCATCAATCGTAAAGAGTGCTCGTACCATCATAACTCCCTAATTATAATTATACAACAGCATCACTCTCAGTGTCGTATTCGTAGCAAGATTCAATTTTCATTTCGTCAAATGATAGTACGATTAGATTTTTCATAAGGCTGGAAAGTGCTTTAAGCCATACGAAGCATTTGAAGCATTGTTTCTCTAGAGTTGGGTATGATAAAATAGTTAAAGTGACTTTTTTTTTTTAAAAGTGACACTTTGACATTTCTGAACCAACTAGTGCTTTATTTGGGCGCTGAACATCTATATAACAAGAATATGTATATGAAAAGGAACTATCGGGACAAGTAACTATCATGACTTGTAAACTAAAACATGGCGGCCAATCCCCCCTAATTTATTAATGCTTTGAAGGGAAAGCATAATTTTTCTGTACACTATGGGGGTACCGCCTTTAATTCACTTTTAAGTACTAAAATTAATGGTGACTATTGTGACTTTTAATAAACGTACACACCATGATTTTTGAAGAGAAGTGTTGTGTGACATACACAGTGATGTGACATCAACAGAGCAGCAAAATTCTTGGTGACTATCGTGAAGTAACTATTGTGACCGATTGCTGGGACAAGCCTTTTTATTAAACTCCCGACAAATTACATCGAAATAAGAAAGAAATTATATAAAGTATCGCAAACTACATTATATTTCCTATTTAGGCTCTTAATTAGAAAGTCAAAGACAAATATTTGTTGAGCATGATAACTAAGGTTAAAAGGGGCTGGGACGTTACTATCGTGTACTTCATAGAATATTTAAATTTAAATTTCTCCTCCCTAAAAAGAATATTTAAGAATCTGATTATACCGCAATGATGAATCTATAGAAAAATGTTTGTGGGGTTGTAGATTTTTTACTACGTTTTTATTAGCTTGATTTCTTGTTGGTTTGTTTGTTTGTCTGGTACAAATCTGGCAATCGATTTCTAACTAACTTCCCGAATAGCTAGACATTTGAAACTTTTAGCATAGCTCAGAACACGATGACCATGCATTATTTTAATACTTTTAGGCATCTTTCAGCAGAATTTATTTGGTTTTCAGCAAATTATGCTGTACGGAAAGTTAGTTTGGAAAAAATCCGCAAGTTATTTTATTTGTTTTGCCATATCCCATGTTTACGCAATCTTCATTTTGACGGGTCTCAAATTTGTGATAGATAAACATTGAACGACAGCAAATTCAGGAAATATCGATTATATTATTTCAAATATATCGATGGCATGCTTTAGATTTGGTGTTGGGGAGATCCGTTGTACAAAGATTTGTCCTTTTATAGGTTTAAGATCAGCTCTCTATGGTTGTCATTTATGTGAAGTAAATAAATTCGGAACTATTTTTTTTTTTCACTAACATTTATAAAATTATGTAACAATAACAATTATATTATCAACATTACATACGATTCAACAGACAATTTAAAAACGTAGTGTATAAAAAGTTCTTTTTATCTTGAAATTATTAATTATTAGGAGTATCCTTAAAATTAGTTAGGTACGGTTTGAATAAAAAAAACTACATAGTTTGACCAACTAGTTTCGTGTAATTTGTACACATCATCAGGGTATAACTACAGGTAATAGACAAAATATACTGAACTTAAAGTATATACATATTGACGTTAGGAATAGGACTGGTCAAGAAATGATGGAGTAAATAGAGGAGTTAGAAAGGATTGAAGGTGGGAGGCAAGAAGGACGTGAGAGGATTAACAGTAAAAGAAAAGGCCAGGTGTAAAGGGTGGTGGATCCAGGTAAAGGTAGAGGCTACATTTTTTATTGCAACTAGACTTAAAAAACTACAAGAAAAAAGTGTGGTAACAAGAAAAAAGGGAACTACTTATTCAACAGAGCAGATGAACGTTTTTTTGGTACACAGGGGTACGGGGAACAAATTTCAAAGTAATGAAAACTATTTAAAATAATCCCCCCCCCCCCAAAAAAAATCTCCACGCCCAAGTAACAACTGTTTTAGAACGTAGTCGTTAGAAAATGTTATGCAGTACAATATAAGTCATGGGCGTCGTCTGTAGTTAATTATTGGGGGGGGGGGGGGGGGGGGGTCGGGGGCCCTTCCCCCGAAAAATTTTGAAAATATGATCTTTCAAAACAGCGCTTTTATGCATTTCTGAGGTGAATTTAAAAATATGTAATAAAAAAAATACGGCGTTTTTTTTTTTTGTTTTTTTTTTTACTCTATTGGGTCTGGGCCAGTCTGGGGGGGGGGGGGTCACGCCCCCTGTGCCCCCCTGGATACGCCACTGCGATTGATTATCGTGCATTTTAAAGAAATTAGTGGAGGAGCCGTGGAGAGTTTTGATGCCCCCTAGCCCAGTGGTTCTTAACCTTTTGGTAACCACGGCCCCCTTAAAATCTCCAATTATAACATATATAGTACCTAAATACCCTGGGGGGCCGCGGCCCCCCTGTTAAGAACCACTGCCTAGCCAAAAGCACCTGCCCTCCCGTTCCTGTTATGTACGCCACTGGACGATACCAAAAAAGAAAAAAATATTTTGACTTCCCATAAGTTCTGGACTGTAAGCGCCCATGCATAGAGTGCATAGTTGATGTATTGCATGCTTTTAGTAAATATGTACATTAATTCTATTGAAAAGACGGACTCACGAGATTGTAGATCTAATTATAGAAACACAGTATTAGGTAACACTGAGAATTGTTTTGAGCGCGTACTCCCTTCATATGATTACCGTCTTTCGTCTTGTCTGGTGAATTAAAGCTTGATGTCAATTTCCGTTAATTTTTTAAAAGTTTCTTGATTGTCGAGTAAAATATAATTACTTTTTATTTATATTTGAGTGCGGCATTTCTTTAAATATATATATTTTGTATTTGAAATAAGTTCTAATCTAAAGTGGAAAGTTTAGGGCACTCGACACTCGACTTCAGTGAAAGAATTTTGGATATTGCATTTTTATTGTGAGGCGCTCTTTTACCATAAGAATCGTGTGGTATGTTTATCTTCTGTACAATAATTTCGAAAAGTTTAGTTAAAGGTTCACATTATTGAAGTATCGTCTGTTTGGGGATTTTTTTATTTATTTCAATTCTTTAATATCAGATGTTTTTATGGTGAAATGCTACATGACCGTAGTTTTATAATAATCAAGGTAATTTAAATTAATGAATAGCTAAACACCTCTGACGATAAACTACTAATCTCTATAATATTGATAATATCTTACATGCTACTCAACTTCTGAAGTGGTACACCTGGAAAATTCAAATATATGTTTACAAAAATAAAAATCTTTGAAAATGTTAGTGATATTTTTTACTTTGATACCCACCTAACTTTATTTATTTATTTTTATTTATCACTAGCTGACCCGGCAAACTTCCTACCGCCTAATAAACATTAATAACATAAGAAATATATAGCTGCTACCTTTGATAGACCTTATAAATAAATAGCTTATTTATGCATAAATAATGTTGCCTTAAATGATCATTTATTTTACAATTTGCAATATATACTAGTACAATATTGGCATAAGAGACATACATAATATAAACAAACATTCATTTTAATTTATATAGATATATAGGTTATAGAAATATTTTTCCTGTATTTTCAATTTTACCCCCCTACATAACAACAATTACTGCATCATGAAATATTTTCACTAATTTGACATTTGTGCCCCGTACCCCAGTGTACTAACATCAGAACATAGTTTTACTAACGCAGAAACCTTCCCGAATTACTGTAGTCTTAAAGAGCTGTTAAACGATATGCATCAGTAAAGGTTTTCATTACTTTGACATTTGTACCCCGTACCCCTGTTTACCAATATTTAAAACTTTTACTAACTCAGAAACTTTCCCGGGCATCCGTCCAACCATTACTGTAGTCTTAAAGAGCTTTTCAATAATATGCATCACAAAGGGTTTGCATTACTTTAATATTTGTTCCCCGTACCCCTGTGTACCAAAATTTAAAACATACTTTTACTAACTCAGAAACTTTCCCAGGTATCCGTCCAACCAATACTGTAGTCTTAAAGAGCTTTTCAATAATATGCATCACAAAGGGTTTGCATTACTTTGATATTTGTTCCCCGTACCCCTGTGTACCAAAATTTAAAACATACTTTTACTAACTCATAAACTTTCCCAGGTATCCGTCCAACCAATACTGTAGTCTTAAAGAGCTTTTCAATAATATGCATCACAAAGGGTTTTTATTACATACTTTGACATTTGTACCCAGTACCTCTGTGTACCGAAATCGGAACATAGTTTATGCGTCCAACCATTACTGTAGTCTTAAAGAGCTGTTAAACGATATGCATCACTTATAATTATCATTTTATAATTATAAGTGTTATTTCTCGGTCTAGTTCTATTATCATAAATGTCGATTCCTAGACTTGTGGAAAAATTGAAAGCTTAATTCAGGACTATGTATTGTTAACAACCGAGGAAATATTTCATCAGTGTAGCTTAGTTGGTTAGAGCGTTTATACTAGAAATATAGGAGGCCTGTGGTTCGAATCCCGGCACTGGAGTCTATTTTTCTCTGTCTGTCTCCCGTTGTTAATAATAATTTGATATAAATTAAGTCTAAAATATTGATTTAATAAATATGTGCATCTGTGGAAACTTGGCAGTGCCTAATATATTATTATAATTTTGATGTTAATTATTGATACTCTATTATGTTTGCTAGATGGGAAAACGTGGTAGGAGGGCCAAGACTGTGGTGCCTAAGAAAGTGACAGTATGTTCCTTCTCCGAATCTTCTCTCGAGCCGCTGGCTTCGTCCTCACCGGATAGAGCCACGCCCAACTACATGGACGGTGCGTCTCATTTACTTACTTAAATAACAGATACAACCATGTGGAGTGTCACTGCCTTGTAGGGATGGGAGGAACGGTTCCATGAGTGGAATGAGTGACAACGTTTCGTTCCAAACCAATAACTAGTTCCAGGAACTAGTTATTTTTGGAACGTATCAGTTTATGTTTCAAAGAAACAGTTTCTCTTATACTTCACGTGTTCCTGAGTCTAGTCCAGGTTCCTTCCACAATAAGTTCCGTTTCTTTATTAAGTAGTTTCACTCTTCACTGACGCTGACGATGAAAAGTTGAAATTAAATACAAACATTTATAATAATATTAAGATCTCTTTATTTATCTTTTTATCTTATACATTTTTATTTTGATATTTTAATTACAACCAAGTAAACAGTATCATAAAAATGTTTATGATACAACATTATGGTAACCACTTAAAAAGTATATTTTATACCAGTATAAATAATATTTTTAAATACTAGAATATGTTCTTTTCATAACGAGATCCCAAAACTAAACAAATAAATAAATTTCACCTGTTTATTTCGTATTATTTTTACTAACTATTTTAGTCCACAGGCCACCATAAGAAGTGAGTCGCTGATTGATAAAGTTTTCTTACCTTATGGAATCGCTTATTTATGCCGTGTCCACCGATGAATTGGGTATATGGCAACTGGGCGCTGGGCCATTTCTTTTTTGTTGACATGCCAAACTTGCCCTTCTGCGGGAACATTGAAAAGAGATAGATAAAGTTTTGATTTTCACAGGATCGTTTAGTTAAATTATTTAAAAAACAGTGGTACACGTGGCCACCGATAAGAGTGGGCCGTTTGGGGTGTCCACCGCCCCAAACATATCGCTCTGCGGGGAAGTTGTAAAGTAATAAGGTTAACAACAAAAATGAAAGTATATTTATAAAAAAAATAAATAATAATTTAAGGAAAAATCACTTATTATCAGCTAATAATAGATAAATATCGAGTTTTTTTTGGGATATTAGAATCCAGACTCAGTGAGTGTCTGAGTCTGTACAGGAATGGGGATGCTGCTCCCACTTTTCACCGCACCATGCCCAAACAGAAGTTGCTTTTCAGATTATACCTGTATAATTATTTTCTGGAAAGGGATAAAAAATTAGATAAAAACTACTTCAAATTAAACGGGTTCTTGATAGTTAAAAGAATAGATCCAGCAAATGATTTTAGATTATCTTGGTAGCTCTAAAGTTTTTCTTGCTTCGGAGAGTTTTTTTAAATGAGGGTTAGAGAGTCGATAGATATAGAGGGCTACACTCGATTTCCTACATACTATGACTGTATTAGTTATTAAACTGTGCATGTGCATCCCCTTTTTAGTATTACAGTAGAACCTCGCTTACACGACCCTCAATAACACGACAACCTCAATTACAAGTGTTATTTTCAAATCCCCTTGAGATTGCCATAACACATAATGTTAAATTAACCTCTATAACACGACTACTATTATACAAACAACCTCAATACAAGAATTTTTTTCCAATTCACATCGTAACTCAGAACCTCTATAACAAGTCGTTTTGAGAAGTCAACCTCTATAACGCGACTCTAAGGAATGGGTCGATCTTGAACAAGTCTAGACTTGAAAACCCCGCCCTTAAGCCTGGGCCACACTTGGCCGACCTTTGGCAATAGACCCATTCACAAATATTTGATGCCAACATTTGACTCCCCCTGCAGTAATGACGCACCAGTGACTAGGCTGGCCACACATTGGCCCAATGTTCCTTGGCCAATATTTGTTTCCAATAAAAATAAACAATATGCGGTTTCTCCCGCGCCCGTGAGAGTTGAAATAAATATTGCTGTAGGTATTTTGACACTCTCATCAGTTCACATAATATCATCTTTATCAGTTTTGTTTGCTGGATGTAGCCCGCGGGTATTTAATTTAACAATAACATTCATTTAATTTAAAAAAAAAAATAAAAAATAACAGCACTAATATGTCATAACGTCACCTGCACAACTTATTGGTCTAGAACATTCAAAATTGGAAGTTAGTTTCCTTTTAATGATATAAAAGGAAAATCCTTATGCAAAAGGGTTTTCCAATCACTATCTAAAAATTCTCGAGAGAAATTAACTCGCAATATATCACTAAGAATTTATTTATAAACAAGCATGATTGAATTAAAATCATGATTACTTTTAATTTTATGATTAATTATAATTGCAAAATTAATTTAATTTATTATATAATAATTGAATACATTTATTATATAATAATATATTTAATACATTTATTTGTACATGTATCTGTATTTAATATGCATTTAATTAATTAATTTCTATAGAATAATTCAATTATTTTTAATGATATACGATAAAAAAATCATATTATATATTCTATATTTATATGCGTGATGTTGTAGAACTTTGGACCAATGTGTGGCCAGACGGTTTGTATGTTGGGGAAAGGAAGGCGGCTCCTTTGTATCGGTATTGGATATTGGAAGGTTGGTCGTTCTCTTCGACCAACCTTCCAATACCTTCCAAACTCAAACATTTGACGATATTTGCCAATGCTAGAGCGGCCACACTTGGAACCTTGGAAGGTATTTGGCAAATGTCGGCCAATGTGTGGCCTCGGCTTTAACCACGATAACATGACTGATAGCCAAAATAACCTTGACAACACGACACTCAACAAAAAGAGCACCTCGATAACAAGACTTCTTATAGAGGTTCTACTGTATTTATAAAATGTTGAGAGTATGCCACGACACAAAATCAGACTATTGTATTTGAACAATTGTTTTATTGTTAAAACATTTAGCATTAGTATGATTTTC
This sequence comes from Gerris lacustris, assembly GCA_951217055.1. NCBI lineage: Eukaryota > Metazoa > Arthropoda > Insecta > Hemiptera > Gerridae > Gerris > Gerris lacustris. Next base: position 2,085,976 of record OX578278.1, on the reverse strand, counting down.
TTAGATTTTCTACTATGTCTAAACTGAAGATCGGCGGCGTTCCGCTTTACTTAGAAGTATCTGAGCTCAGAAAAATTTGTCAGTTTGCGGTTGTGACTCTATGAGTGTGTTTTGCTTGCAGATGATGAGTTTGACGAATGGTTTAGACAAAGAGTGGACAAGTTCATGGACGATTCAAGGAAAGGATTTGAAGAGTTGGTTAAATCTATGGACCCTGCGATCCTGGCCATGCCTTTCTCTCAGTTTGTGGTTTGTACTTATTGATATTTTATTTTTAATTTTGTCTACGTGTGCCGTGTGTAATGTTCTTAATAAAGGGTCTGTTGGTACTTGGATGAATCAAACAAAACTTTTAATCGACCCAGTCGTTTCAAGGTGGTGGCCTTTTTAAAGTGTGTCGATCTGTGTACTATAATGAAGTGAAACAAAAGCCTTTTACCAACGAAACCCTAAAAACAGGCAGGTGGGGCCATGACCTTTAGATTTTCATGATCTTTATTTAGATTTCCGAGTACAAACTTAGGGAGTAGACCAAAATCAAGGGCACTCTTTTACTTTTTTACCCACCAAATGTATTTATTTATTATTAAATCCAAGTAAACTATTCTTTCGTTCATAATTTATTGGATCAAAGGTTACTTTGCCTTACTAGATAGTTAGACTAACGGATATTGTCATTTTTATTTCAGAAGTGTGATATTCCTTTGTCCCAAAGGAATATTTGAACATTCCCCAGTTAAGATTGTCAATTAATTTGAAAAAATGTCAAACACAATAATGTAAACAAACAGTGGGTAACAAAGTAAAAAAGTACCAAATCAAGTTGATGTTGGTTAGTCAAATATTTCTCCAAATCAAAGTGACAACCTATCAAGTGACAAAATAATGCCCAATTTTGGACTACTAACTTCATCTTGATCAGCTTATGGTCAAGCTAAGTCTGGCGGATGAACTTTATCGATCCACATATTCTTAGATGGCATTAATAAATTAGCTCGTACAGGAAATTCTAGCTTGACCCTTCTTTTTTTATATATAATTTACTTATTTTATAATTTCCCATAACATTGTCATAGTTCTAAAAAAAATAGTAAAATAGCTATTTATTCTTTTGTACTAGTAAATAAAGATGAGTTGTAATGTTCAATATGATTTATTCAATTGAAAAAAAAATAGACTGCCAACTGGTGGCACATAGCTTCCTCACATCCTAGCCACGTACTTTTTTTGATTTTATGCTTTTACAAGCCCTTATTGTCTAATTGGTTTAATTGTTTCCCCCGTTTTCTTTAATCTGTCAAAATTGTTTTGATATTTTACACCAAATAAAGTATCAATTTAGAAAAAGTTAAAGAGCGCAGACGGTTCAAATTAATCTGGGGCCATCTGCGGGTTACTTTCGATTAACTATAAAAATTTCATTCAAATCAGATATGTACTTTTGAACCTAAAGGTGTAAAAATTAATGTATGTTTGTGCGCATGTGGAAGAGAAACAAATGAGCGCAGAAGGTTGAAACTTATATAAGACCAACAATGGGATTCTCATGACCAACCACCCAAACTTCATTAAAATCGGACGTGTAGTTTTTAAGATATGTTGGTTCGCAAAATTGAACGACAGACAGACTGACAGACAGACACAGGACCCAAAAATGTTGCCTGATGTCTGAAACGGATTTCTGTCTTGGAATTTTTGAAATCGGAGACCTAAAATTTTTTCGTTCTTCGGAATGATCACATAGCTTCCGTTACCTTCGGTAAGCTCGGAAGCAAAAATATATATTTAAATTATAATAATATTTTTAAATATTTGATTTATTAATGTGAAATTACAAAGTTTGATTATAGTTGCTATTGCAATCCTGGCATGATGTAGGTATTGTATTGTGTATGTGCAAGAATTGAATCCAAAGCGATTTAGCTTGATGATCTTTAACTTTTTAAAGGTAAATCTTGTAAAATAATTATCGATGATGGTCAGGGAAAACCTGAAGTAGATCAGGGAAAAGTGAGGGAATTTTGTCACCACACTGTACAACTGCCTGCTGAACAGCACCTTCTCTATACTCATGATATTATATTTTTTAAATCTGACAGCTTAGATTATCCAACCTATGGGGGAGAAGAAAAAAAGCCACTAGGCCGGTATGAGAGGTGGGGCAGCATCATGGCCCGACCTATTACCCGCCAAAATCTCAACCTCTCATTCGCTTTCTTCCCATTTTTTTTTCAATTTTCCCAAGCTGTCAAATTTAAAAAATATAATACAGTAGAGTCTCGCTAGTCCGGACATCTGTATAATCTGGACGGGCCAAAAACTATGTACAATTTGGAACTAGGGTTATTCAGATTTATGAATTGTTGAGATTATCGGGGTTTCTGCTTTTATTGTCTATTACCATTTATAAAATTGTTCCTAGTATAGTTTACAGGTGTACAACGTTCGAAACGAGGATTACCCGGTATTTTTGTTAAAAATAAAGAGATTTAGAATAATTATGAATAAGTAAGAACATCGATAAATCTGTTTCGGTTCCATAGAAATGTAGGGCAAAAGATATAAAGGTAGAGTATTCCAGAAAATAAAATGATATATGAGATGAGGAGAGGATTTTAAGAATCATGTAGCGGCGGTTCAACGGAGTTCCGTGAAATTTCGCCAAGCCGCCAGTGTTCAATGTCTTAACTTTTTGTGAAATGATTGTTTTCCTAGAAGTCTCTTCTATACCTGCACCTGTGTAATAGATTACCATTTTAATTTAATTTATTTGATATTCGGACTGGTGACAGAGCAGTCTTTGAGACTAATAGTATTGAAATTAACTACAGAAGAGTCCTCCTAATCCAATTTTGATCAATAAGATGGTTAGTTGTTTATCCTAAATCTATTTGCAGGTTTAGAAATGGACCTGCGTCGAGACTAAACAGTCATTTTTACGATAAAAATCTCGATTTAAATATTTTTACCCAACTAAAACTTATTTTAAAGACATTTTAAAACTGATTCCATTTAATCCGGACTCTCGGTAATCCAGACAGGGTCTGGTCCCGTCAAACCCGGATTAGCGAGACTCTACTGTATCATGAGTATAGTAGTGATTCCAACCTCCCAAACAAAAATGTCCCTTGCAGCGAATAAATACTTGACTGTAAGCGACCATTCTGCAACTTTTGGACCCTACCTCGTATTTCATGAATATGGAATGCACTTGGACTGGCGTGCATATAGGTTTTATAGCACTCTTTTACTTTGTTACCCCCTTTTTTACTTTTTCTCACCTTCTCTGAAGGTATATAGGAAGAGTATTGTTTTCACCCAAACATTTTTTTTCGGGGTTTCAACGGAATTATCCGTTTTGGGTGTTTTTAAGACCCCCTGAGTGGTTTTCAGCATGACATCTGTATGTATGTGTGTATGTTATCATCGTAGTGTCCAAGGCAGAAAAATCAGTCCTTACCTGTAGTAGTGCCGTCTGAAAAATCAACTTTTTCTGCCATCTTGAACCCAGTTTGCTGAGTCAGCAAATATTTAAAATTTAAAAAAAATCGTAATAAATCGAAAATGGTCCTGATCAAGTTGAAATTTGGCACAAATGTACCTCTCTGTATGACAAACAAGCCCACCAAATTTAATTTTGATATTGGCCGCCATTTTGATCAACTTCAATTTTTGAAACTTTGATGGTTAATAATACTGAAACTATAAATACGTTTTTGGCATATAGCATATCGTTGGAACCGGAAAAAATTAAGGAACAAATATAAAAAAAAAACGATGAAATTCCATTAATTAGTTAGAGTTATAAGCAAATATAATTATTTATTAGGTCGATAATTTTAATGACCTAAAGTTTTTAATAAATATCAGTGTTTTCTTGTGTTTTGTGTGTTTCTTGTTCTTTTTTGTGTTTTTTTTTAAATTATTTTATTTTTATTTATTTTTTTCAGGCTTCCATCACGGATGAAGGAGAGAAAGGTGAGTTTACATTTTAATGTTTTTTTGTTGGCGTGCTGATGGACACGCAATGCATTACATTGAGTCCTTGGTTATGTTACGTTGCGCTCAACACTTAGTTTAGTTATGTTGAATGTTGAGTATTTTGGGGCTCATACACGGTGAGATTTGTCTGACAACTTACGTCTGTTGTCCAGCATGTCCCAACGTGTGGGGGCTGCTCTTTCAACTAATATCCAGGTTTGACCAACAACCCTTTCGGTACCGTAGACGTCCTTGGACGTAATTAATAAGTGTCTTAATTAGACTGTAGAAGTCTTTGGACGGAAACAAAGTGGATCTCATGGCCTACTTATGTCTATGGATGGTTTTTTTTCCTAAGTATGTTCTCAAATGGGAGCCTTACTAGACATCAATGTGACTCCTAAGGCTGTCTATTTATTGAAACTAAAATATAATGTACAATGGTTAGTAAAATGCTCACTAGGTGTCGCTAGTCTTTCTTATAATTTTTTTTTACTTACAAAATAGATACATACAAAACTGGAAGCCCTTTGTGCCTTTGATTGGTGCCGAAATTCAAAACGGTCTCATCTACTGCAGTATGACGACCTTTCTTCAGCCCAGTGAAGGCTTTCCTTGATTTGAGGCATTTAAAAAGTTTATGCTTTTCATTGCGCCAAAGTCGCACTTTACATTTACTAATACTGAAGCGGCTCGATTATCGTAGCGTTCCACAAATTGAATCACTTTTTTTTAATCACCGGCTTCATAACGAAACCTTCTTTCTTTCCCCGACATCGCAAAGTGTAAGTAAACCTAGAAGACATCAGACGAGGAATAGAAATTGAACTCAACTAACAAGAAATACCTAGCTACAACGCAACCCCCTCCACCAAACATCTCATCGCAAATTGAACTCGTTGAAATTCCTGAAAATTATATTAATGTAAAACTAGGCCGACAATAATTTCCCGGCAAAATTCAGAGAATTGGAAATAAAAAGTAAAAACATGATCTTAACTATTTATGAACGAGAAGTTGGTAGAAAAAAGGTTGTTGAATCACGCAACGTTGCTTACAGAAGGAAAATCTGTTACACTTGAATTCATCCATTATAAGATGCACCCCGATTTTCGTGATGCAAAACCGGAAAAAAAGTGCGTCTTATATTCGAAGCAATGCGATATAGAAGCTGGTTTGCTCACCTACAGGCCTCAAAGATAAAGGGTAATTAGATGTGGGAGATTATGGCAACTGTGTTGGAAAAGTTTTTGTTAATCGTTTGATATTTGTTTTAATTTTTTTCAGACAAAGAAACACATACAAGACACAAGCAGCAAGAACACAACAACTCTGTAAGTAAATAAAAATAATAATATTTTTTTTTTTTTTAATTACAACAAAAAATGTTGCAAAACAGTAACGTGATATTCTGGAGATGAGGTTGTATTTAAATGTCTAAAGTGTTCGAGGCATTTATCACGAGGGAGCCTCTTATTTACGATTATTATTAATAATAAATATTTTTATTTAAAAAAAGTGTTTAACAGCTAAAATACAGAGAAGGAAGCCTTATAAATAGTATTTGCCGATATACTAGCGTTTGTACTGAAAATTACATAAAATTTACAAGAAATAACATAAATTATGAATAAATAACATGAATAACAATTAAGAAATGATTAGGCTATAATTGGTAGATACATTATAGTTTAAGGAAGTTAGATTCGATAAACCATTTTTTTTAAGTATTGTTATTAACAAGGGGAGATAGATAGAGAAAAATAGACTCCAGCGCCGGGACTTGAACCACGGGCCACTATATTTAAAAATGAATTTCTATTTGATTGTACAAGGTACTGGTACCAATTTGGTACTTTATAATTATAAGCGATAATTCTCGGTCCAGTTCTATTGTTGTAAATTTCGACTCCTAGACTTGTGGAAAATTGAAAGCTTAATTCGGGACTAGGTGTCGTTATTGACAGAGGAAATTATTCTTCAGTGTAGCTTAGTTGGCAAGAGCACTATACTGGAAATATAGAGGCCCGTGGTTTGAGTCCCGGCGCTGGAGTCTATTTTTCTCTGTCTATCTCCCCTTGTAAATAATAATTATGATTTGATTTAAATTAAAAAAATTAAACTTTCCGTAGTATGAATACTACCAAAAACTTACAAATGAATTTCTAATTCATTGTAAAAGTTACAGGTACCAATTGGGTACTTTATTATTATAAGCAACAATTCTCGGTCTAGTTCTATTGTCGTAAATGTGGACTGCTAGACTTGTGGAAAAATGAAAGCTTAATTCGGGACTAGGTATCGTTATTGACAGAGGAAATTATTCTTCAGTGTAGCTTAGTTTGCAAGAGCACTATACTGGAAATATAGAGGCCCGTGGTTCGAGTCCTGGTGCTGGAGTCTACTTTTCTCTGCCTTCCCGTTGTTAATAATAAATATAATTTGATTTCGATTAAAAAAAATTAAACTTTCCGTTGTATGAATACTACCAAAAACTTATTAAAAGTATTTTTTATTGGATCCGTTCTTTCTTGTTTTTAATAGATCAGCATATATGTTGGCGTTTACCAAGGAATTATATAATTTGGGTAGAAACATAAGTTCTACCACATTTAAACAGTTGAATTCTTACTTTAGGTAATTTTAGTAAACCTTTAGAATTCGATCTAGTAAATCCTAGAGTAGAGGTCTCAGATGGTTTATCATAATTCAGTTATAGCTATCTAAGGCTGTATAGAGATTCCAGAGGTAAATAGATCATATTTTTAAATAGAGGAAATGATTTGCATGCGACATCTTTACAGTAAATCAATGTTACAAAATGCTTTTGCACTATAACTAGAGGGTTTAGATTACTTTTATATATTGTTGTAAATGTGTGCGTATTCATTGCAAATTTTTATTTTATACTTTTTTTTTAATTATCAATTATCACCATCTCTATTTACGTTATATAAACGTAATTTGTTGTTTATAATTGTGACCAGTGCTCGATTTCTAGAAATTGAGGTGCCGGAACTATAACCTACCCCTTCTCAACCCCCCCCCCCCACCCCCTCCCCTAAAGAAGGGGGGTCCTCCCCCGGGAAAATTTTAAATATAAAAATCTGTAATGTAACATTAGTACAGACGGCATTGTCAAAAACTGAAAAATAATTACTTTTGGGAGAACTACAGTATATGGGGCCCCTACTAGATATTGCAAATCGATACTATCGATTGTTATAATGACGCCATATTTCGATATATTGATCAATTTTACATGTTTTAAAAAAAATGTTTCAATTCAATTTTTTGGTAAATATGTTGTGTCTGACCACTTTTTAATACTCCAATAATTTTCTTCTTTTTTTCAGGAATTTAAATTACCTCTGAGCGTACCGAAAACTAGAAAGAAAGGTCTGTTAATTTTTTTTTTTTTAATAAAATAAATGTATATGAGAACAGAGAAAAAGGGTTGAAATACTTGTAGGGGAGACCATCAACTTGATTTTCGGTCTACTAACGAATTCTGTACTCAGGATCATGAAAATCACATTGTCCACCATAATTGGTGAGACATGGCCGCTCTCCACCATTTTGTTTTTTTCAAACGCCTATTGCTAAGCTATGTCCCGCAGACGAACTTAGCCGACCACATAATCTTAAAAGGTGCTAAAAGATTGACTTGTATACAAAATTCTAGCTTGATGTTAGTCACACTTTTTTGCACGCTATCTCCTGGACTATTAGATATAATGTTTAAAAATAAGCATAAAAAAATAATATAATATACGTTGCAGCATCTCAGATTTTAAGCCTTGAGCTACTACATATTTCTGTATTGATTTTAATTAAGATGACTAATGAGAGTATTAATTATCTACAAATATAGTAGTTTGATTTTAATAAAAATTTTATTTTGAATATAAAAGAAAATGAAAATAGAAAGGGTATTTTGTGGACTTGTAGTATATATAGGAGAGAAGGAGATTTGTTGGAATAAAAGTCCGATAGATGTAGTTATGTTTTTATTTTCAAAGCTTTCGCTCAGGGAGCCTGAGCTTCATCAGTGATCTACAAATAAGAATTAGAAACTAATAACAATTGAAAAATATAAAAATATATATATAAATATGAGAAATATAAATGTAATAACGTTAGTACTGAAAAAAACATACCAAATAAGGTGTAACAATAGTATAAACTCTAAAATTGACAGCATACTGTAGAGCACGTAATTATAGTTATTATAAATTATAACATAATTTAACATATTTATCACGAAATATGAAAAATACTTGAAAAAACGGTATAATTTTAAAAAATGTTAGATTACACATAATGTCTATTGAGGTGAATGAGTAAGGTGTGGAAAAACAGGTAGACTAAATAGGTAAGGAAAGTGGAGGGGATTTACTGGGGGTTTTTTCTCCCGGGAGGTTAAGGAACTAGAGGAAAGACCAAGTGCCGGTGGGATTAAAATCTAAAGGATCAAAGGGAAAACAATAACGGGTAAAAAATAACGAGAAAGGAAGCAATCCTTTAAGTTATAAACATAAAGTGAACTATTTATTTTTATTAATATTGGATATAATATTTGCATAAATATTACTTAATTTATTGGTGTCTTGTTTCAAGTTAATGTTGTTCGTGTTAGATTTTATGTATAACATTTCAAGTGTAAGTCGTTTTTGGTGGTGTTTTTCAGTGTGTAAGATATTATAATTATCTGTGTCTAACGTGTGTTTGTTATTGTGTGCGTGTTCTGAAATGGCTGTGTTAGTGTTGTTGTTAGAGATGTCTTTAATATGTTGATGGAATCTGTTTTTGAATTGTTGTGAAGTTTCACCTATATATGTGGCAGGACAATTTTTACAATTAATTTGGTATACAACATTACTTTGTTGTATAGGAGGAATGGGATCTTTGAGTTTAGAGTATAAAAAGGATTTTAAAGTTGTGGAATTTGTTTGGGCTATTTTAATATTATTATAAGGTTGAAACAGTTTTTTAATTTGTTCAGTGGTGTGTTTTATATAAGGTAGGGTGTAGTATTTGGCTAATACGGGAGGGGCAGCATTAAGGGAGTTGTTATTATTATTATTATTATTATTATTAAAATTATTGGTTTGTGTGGTGTTTAAATTGTTATTATTATTGGTGTATTGGGGAGTTATATTGTTATTTGTGTGTTTTAGGAGAAGTTGTTTAATTATTTTGTCAGGGTAACTATTTCTATTAAGTGTATCTTTTATGAATGATATTTTTTCCTTATGAAATTGTTTATCAGAGAGAGTAAGGGTTTGATTTATGAAATTATTAGCACAGTTTATTTTGTAAGAATAAGGTTGGTGTGAATGGAAATGAAGTAATCTACCTGAATATGTGGGTTTAGTGTAATGTTTATAGGTTAATTTGTTATCGTTAGTTTTTATTATCTTTATGTTAAGGAAAGGAAGGGCATTGTTCTCTTCGGATTCTATGGTGAATTTGAGGTTGGGATGGTAGTTATTAAAGCTGTTAAGTAGGGAGGGTATGTGATCTTTGTTGATAACGAAAAAACTGTCATCAACATATTTTTTGACAAATTTAATGTGGGGATTAAATTGGGGTATTATATCTTGGAATACTTTGTCTAAGACAATGTCAGCAATAATCCCCTTAATTTAGCAAAAGATCTCACCAAGTCCCTTTGGCCCAAAATCTTCTCCCACACCCAAATTTCTAAACCCCTCTACTATGACATAGTAGATTTTTGCCTTGACTCCACTTATTTCTCCCACAACGACATCCTTTATTTACAAAAAGAAGGTCTCCCCATGGGCGACCCTCTATCACCCATTATTGCTGACATTGTCTTAGACAAAGTATTCCAAGATATAATACCCCAATTTAATCCCCACATTAAATTTGTCAAAAAATATGTTGATGACAGTTTTTTCGTTATCAACAAAGATCACATACCCTCCCTACTTAACAGCTTTAATAACTACCATCCCAACCTCAAATTCACCATAGAATCCGAAGAGAACAATGCCCTTCCTTTCCTTAACATAAAGATAATAAAAACTAACGATAACAAATTAACCTATAAACATTACACTAAACCCACATATTCAGGTAGATTACTTCATTTCCATTCACACCAACCTTATTCTTACAAAATAAACTGTGCTAATAATTTCATAAATCAAACCCTTACTCTCTCTGATAAACAATTTCATAAGGAAAAAATATCATTCATAAAAGATACACTTAATAGAAATAGTTACCCTGACAAAATAATTAAACAACTTCTCCTAAAACACACAAATAACAATATAACTCCCCAATACACCAATAATAATAACAATTTAAACACCACACAAACCAATAATTTTAATAATAATAATAATAATAATAATAACAACTCCCTTAATGCTGCCCCTCCCGTATTAGCCAAATACTACACCCTACCTTATATAAAACACACCACTGAACAAATTAAAAAACTGTTTCAACCTTATAATAATATTAAAATAGCCCAAACAAATTCCACAACTTTAAAATCCTTTTTATACTCTAAACTCAAAGATCCCATTCCTCCTATACAACAAAGTAATGTTGTATACCAAATTAATTGTAAAAATTGTCCTGCCACATATATAGGTGAAACTTCACAACAATTCAAAAACAGATTCCATCAACATATTAAAGACATCTCTAACAACAACACTAACACAGCCATTTCAGAACACGCACACAATAACAAACACACGTTAGACACAGATAATTATAATATCTTACACACTGAAAAACACCACCAAAAACGACTTACACTTGAAATGTTATACATAAAATCTAACACGAACAACATTAACTTGAAACAAGACACCAATAAATTAAGTAATATTTATGCAAATATTATATCCAATATTAATAAAAATAAATAGTTCACTTTATGTTTATAACTTAAAGGATTGCTTCCTTTCTCGTTATTTTTTACCCGTTATTGTTTTCCCTTTGATCCTTTAGATTTTAATCCCACCGGCACTTGGTCTTTCCTCTAGTTCCTTAACCTCCCGGGAGAAAAAACCCCCAGTAAATCCCCTCCACTTTCCTTACCTATTTAGTCTACCTGTTTTTCCACACCTTACTCATTCACCTCAATAGACATTATGTGTAATCTAACATTTTTTAAAATTATACCGTTTTTTCAAGTATTTTTCATATTTCGTGATAAATATGTTAAATTATGTTATAATTTATAATAACTATAATTACGTGCTCTACAGTATGCTGTCAATTTTAGAGTTTATACTATTGTTACACCTTATTTGGTATGTTTTTTTCAGTACTAACGTTATTACATTTATATTTCTCATATTTATATATATATTTTTATATTTTTCAATTGTTATTAGTTTCTAATTCTTATTTGTAGATCACTGATGAAGCTCAGGCTCCCTGAGCGAAAGCTTTGAAAATAAAAACATAACTACATCTATCGGACTTTTATTCCAACAAATCTCCTTCTCTCCTATAAAAGAAAATGATTCATTTTTTTAAACATTATATGTTAATTAATTAACTCACGTAATTTTTTCTGATAGGTTTTATTAGGTTATTAGTCCAATGTTCAAGTTGAAGTTTCAATGATTTTCTAGTTGCTTCTTCAGGCACTTATATAAAACTTTATATGAAGGATATTATGTTAAATGTCTAATTTATTTAAATTAAACTATTGTAAAATTTTTCACTTTTTGAATCCTTAATTTTGCATCAGAAAGTTAGGATGACTTGTAATTAAGAATAATTTGTTAATGTCATGATAGCAGTTATGATTTTAGAGATTAGGATCACTATATAAGCATTTTGCATACTAAAAAAGACGTGATTCCTCGAGCTCCCGTTCATGTAGGATGATTCACCCATCGAGAGATGTAAATTCATGTATGGCAGCCATTTTGGTTTGTGATGTAAAAAAGTCAATTAATTAAAATTCATTTTCTCTTCTATGGAAGATTTGCTGTAGCCGTTGAAACATAAGTTGCTATCTGATATCTTTTGAAAGTAATTAATTGAATTAAAATTAAATTGTAATTAGCAGTTGGCTAATAAGTTAATTTTTATGTTAAGGGCCTTAGTTGCATAGCGTGGTTTCGCAACGTAGTTGGATACGTAGTTAGCTGTGATTTTCACAAAGGTGAAATTTCTTCACAAGAGAGGAGCAGACGATACTTGATTTTGTATCTCACTAAAGCTTATTTGAGAGCACTGCAGCTCTACTTTTTCTACAAGAAGAAAAAATTTAAAATTTTTATTAAGAAAATTATGTTAGAAAAGACCACATGGTTCTAACTATTTAAAAGTATAACGTATGTAACATTTTACATGAAAGATTTTTTTTTTAAGTTATTTTAATTATTTGTGAGAAGCTAATTAAAATTTAAATAAACAAATCTCTCTGAGAATAAAAAGAAAAAGAATTATTAAGAATTTTTATATATTTAAGTTAGTAGGACTTACTTGTATCACTATGTGTGAGGCTAAACCTCTGACCATTTCTTTTATTAATTAAATTAATTAATTAATTTTAAGATATTTTATTTCTACTGAAAGTATTTTCTTTAAATCCAAGAGAATTAGGAAAAAGGATTCATTTAACATTGAACAATTTTACATTTAATTTTTAACTTTTTTTTTTAAATTGTATTAATATTTTATTTGAACTTTTGAGACTTTTGAAAACCACATTTTATTTTTTTTTATTAATGATATTATATATAAAAAGCCTAATGCACTCCTATTAAAAGATAATGCTACCTATTACAAGATAATGCGCCAAGGGTGCTGATCCGGCTAGTATAATATAATAGCTAAAATGTAGATTTGTGATCTCTGTTTAACGGGAGACTCTGACAAGTTGACATGTTAAAATGTTTCAGGAGATTCGAGCTGTAATCCGAGCACGTCTAAAGGAGTGCACTGGGATTCTGCTCTCGACTCTGTCAACGGCTCTGTAGAGAAGGATCAATCTGACTCAGACGTAAGTTTTCTTATCTAGGTATTTTCATCTCTACTTTTCAAAACATTACAGCCAAGTACTTATTAGGGTTTCGTATGTTGTTATGATTAATATTAATAATACATTAACCTAAATAATTAATAATATTAATAATAAAATTAAAAAAATTGGATCATGGTGCATGTGCTCTAACACTAAATTTGCAATTTATAAAATGTTGGATATTTTTTTAGGAAATTATCATCAGCCTATCATATGGTATTATAATTATTTTGAAATTTTAGGTCTACCCCATTCTTGGATGGTGGGGGGGGGGGGCATTTTTAAAATTTTGGTGGTTAAAAGCACAATATTTAAAATGTTTGAAATAATAAATAAGCTAAGGGTATGTGCAGAAGAGGGCCATATCAGGAAAGCTGATGAATCAGTGTACCATCCTAAATTCCATTTCCTGATACCGCATGTGTTGCACTCCTATCCAAATACTTACCTTTACCAAATAAATAACAGATATACAGCCAGTTGGGTCTTTAGAATTAGAGGGGAACTTTTAAATTTAAATTATAGAAGAGGTAGGGAAGGTAGACAAACTGAATGTAGTTTGTGCAATGAGCGAGTAAGGGAGGACCACTTTCATTTTCTAGCACAGTGTGTGGCGCTGAGAGAGTTCAGGGTGGCGAGCTTTGGCCAGGCTGAGCTTTCTTTAGAGGGCTACATCAGGGTCTTGTGTAATGGAGAGTGGTACAAACTTGTTTCATATGCCAGCAGGGCGTGCAATTATAGAAAGATTCTGGTGGGGGGGTTCCATTTCTGACTGCTTGCCAAATATTACACTTGTTTTATCTTTAAAAAATATGTAGGTGTCTCTATCTTTTTATTATTGTAAAACTTGTTTCTTATTTTATTGGATTATTATTTTATTAATTAGGTTTATTTGTATTATTATTGTGAAGAGCTAAAGCGTTTGCCAAGATGTAATTAATGATCTGACCAAAAACCACTTGTGTGGTAAAAAAAAAACACCCCGCCAAGTCTGTGGTCCAAAAAAGTTGTGAAATCAACTTTCTGTCCCGCCAAGTGATGTTGGCACTTTCTCCTGACCCAACACTGTCAACTTAGATACTTATCAGTTTCTTCTCCTTGGCGGTGTGCCTTGCCATTTCCAGAAACTGAACCATTATCAAAAAGCAAATAAAATAGAAAAAAGTAATATACAAATTAAGCTTTCAAGGAATGACCCCATGCAACTACTACTTTCTTTGCAGATGATGCGTGTAATACAACCAGTTAACTTTGGGTAGTACTGCAGGTACACCACCAAGGAGAAGAAGCTGATAAGTATCTAAGTTGACAGTGTTGGGTCAGGAGAAAGTGCCAACATCACTTGGCGGGACAGAAAGTTGATTTCACAACTTTTTTGGACCACAGACTTGGCGGGGTGTTTTTTTTTACCACACAAGTGGTTTTTGGTCAGATTTCATGACTTTTTGTATGGTTCTTAAGGAAGGATTCTCTAAACTGATTATTCCTACACATTAGAGTCAAATAAAAGTGAAGTTAAGAGCTTGACAAGGTCTCTGGAGATTAGAGAACTACGAGACCTGTGACATTAAAAGAACTTACCATTACTGATAGTAGAAGCATAGAAAACATAAAAAAAAAAAATAAAAAAAATAATAATAATAAAATAAAATCATAGAAAACAAAAATATATATTAATAAACAAATGACTCCCCCTTGAACTCAAGAGAGTAAGGTTGAACTAAACCTATAATACTAAGTTTAACAGGTCCAAAAGATGAACTCGTAAATAGAAGTAATTCAAACGTCATGTGACAAGCACGAAACCACTACACAACACACTGGTGTACCTCACCTATAATTGTCAGGCTCACTACTTCGTATGACGCTTACTTGGTTTCTACCCATTTTAGACTGTTTGCTAATCGCTAGCTTGGTTCTCCACATTTAGCGTAGGAATGAGATGTGGGGTTGTAAGGGGGGGGGGGATGCACTAGTGCCCTAGAAGAATCCTAAAAGCCCTCATTTATTAAAATCGGTTCAGTAGTTTAGGCTGTAGGTGCGTCAACGTAAAATGAAGGAAGAATAAGAATAAAAAGTCATCAAAACTACCATTTTCAAACTTATTTTTCTCTACTTCTACTTGACCTTGTAAGGGTCAGGGATCCAGTAAAAGAAATAACCACTTAATCACTTTAAGAATATAATTCACTTTAATAGCAACTAATCGTACATATAAGACATTCAAATAAAGAAAAGAATCATCTACGTATAAGTATAACAAAGACAAAAAAAAAAGAAATAAGGCCCCCGAAACTACGGGTCCCTATGATAGAAAATTATACTCCAAAACAAAAATAAGATAGAATTAAGTTCTTGGTTCCACCGTCGTAGGATATAAAAATACAAGGAAACAAAACATAAATCATTGAACTAATATATAAACGAACATTGCGTCCACAAAACAGTGCTTAAGGCACTCTAAGTTTTACTGGATAATACATTCATACAAAAAGAAAAATAGAGGCTTAACAGCATAACTTTATACTCAACTCCATTGGAAACAAAAAAAAAGGAAAATAAAATTAAGTTAAAAAATTAATAAAGTTAATTTACACATTAAGATTTTTAACAGAAAGAGCTAATACAAAAACAGTCTTTGTTTAGATTAAAAAAAAAAAAGGAAACTACTGGGCCCAGGGGCTATGGTTGGGACTCACCGCTCAACACGTTCCAGACACACCAACACGTAATCCACATCTTTGAGTACCGAGCACTGTCCACTCTTTACTCTACCATGCCACACGCTCGACTGACCGCCTCCGCTCCCTCTCTCCCGGCCCGGGCCGCGGTTGCATTCCCACGGCCGGGGCCCGAGAGAAAAAGCTGACAAAGCAGTCTGCCCGGCCGGCCATCTTCGTCTCCCACTCACTCTCGCACATTCCTCATACTCTCACTCAAACACTCACTCACACTCACTCAGTCACTCTCCCAACCTTAGCCCCAGTCCCCAGCCTTACAACTATCCCCCCCTATGAAGAAGGTGATGCTAAATTGGCATCACCTTCTGGCCCTTCCTCAGTTAAGGGCAGTGGGTATGCTACTCGAAGTGCCTCTGGTGGAAGGCTCCTTGTTGTCGGTTTAGGGTAGGTCGGCTGCTTCCCTTCCAAGGTGATGGTCACCAAGTCCCTTTCCTGTCGCTGACCTCTTCTCCAGCAACAATAAAGGCCAGCCATTAAAGCGGCGACTAAGAGCAAGCTGCTGACTGATCCACCGTAAATCCACATTGTCCGCTTTCCTTTGCTTTGGACCATGATTTCCTCTACCTTCCCGATGACTTTATCAATGTCCAAGCCAGTAGGGTATGCCTGGTTAACGTAGTGGGCTTGGGCGTTCAACTGGTGCAGGGCTAGACTGACTCTCTCCGCTGAATGCTGCCGTAGATTGAGGATGGTCTTGCCCATGGGGGTGGGAAGCGAGAAGGCACTTCTAGTCACATTCCATTGGAGAACACCAGCTTGATGAGGGTGCAAATCAAACTGTGCGCCTTTCAACTCACACTGTAGGTGACCCTCCAAAACTCCTACCCCGTTGATGTATATTTCGTCGGTAGTTACCCGGCCATGGTCGACACACCGCCTGGTGACGACGGTCCGCTCCACGACACTATAGATCCACCAGGCCCGTTGGGAATCTAAGATCCAGCTGGGCCGGTGAGGAGAGAGCAGCACTTGACGGGTGCAAGGGTGCATTTCCTTGCCCCCAAAGAATAGTTCACTTGTACACGACTTAACGTTTCGCGGGGTTATCGGAAATTCGACCGCGCACACGCGAATTTTTCTTCCTCGACATCGCACCATCTCGTCCTCACTCACGAGAGCATAAGATAATTTATCGTCACTAACAAGAATGTACTTACTTTCACTTTTTACTACAATCGATTGCTTAGTCTCCGGGTACCACACCGGCAATTCACGCACATGGTACACTTGAAACAGTTTATTACTACGCTGTAAGGGTAAGTTAACGACCACATGAATTCCGCGTCGCGTGGCGACCGCACTAACTTGAGCTAACTCATAGTACTCGTACATGTCTTCCAGGCTGAGCCCCGTAACCAAAGCTAGCTCCCTGGGAAGATTTAACGCAACCCTTCTTACAATTTCTAATAGATCAGACGGTGGAACCAAGAATGAACTTAATCTACCTAGTGCAATTAAACCTAATGATTCCCTAAGATTAGCTAAATCTAAACAGGCCTTCATCAGTCCTATTTCCATCAAACGGAGGGCGGAGGCGGCTTCCCCTTGGAGGGCGACCCGGCGTGTAACATTATTTATTTTCTCCAGGGTGTTGTTGTATAACACCTGCACTGAATTGGCGACACTTTTAATCCTCTGACTGTTCTCCACCACGTGACGATTTATTCGCTTGGTGATGGTTAGTTGTTCGTGAATAACATGCAGGATGTCCTTGCCTTGGTTGTCGAGTAATGACATGTGGCGATCCAAACGGTCCAGATCCCTAGCATCTGGAGTGCCAAATAGCACCTTCAATAAGTAACCTCCTGCATCAAATAGGCCTCGTTTACCTCTAACGGCGTTAGACGGAAGCATTTCTTGAAGGATGTAATATCCACTCGCCAGTTCTTTCATTAGCATGTCCAAACGGTCAACTTCTAACAGGTAACTACTCGGGTCGTTTATCTCATACTCTTGTACCTTGTTTCTGATGTCTTCGATTGATAGTCTTACGTTCTCCCACTCCTGGTGCGAATGGCCTACCGCGAGATCCAAGACCACGGTCCAGTAGTCTCCACTCAGCAAAACTTCCTCCTTCTGTAAGAACACCAGGCCTCCTTTCCAAACTTCCTCCACGGCCCCTTCCTTAGATCCACCAGCTCCAACTCCGCCTGCAACAACAAAGTACGTCTTGATTTCTAGGCCTTAACAAATAGGGTGAACGTTCACCGTCCATCCCTTCCTCGGGATCCTCTTCCTCGGTCCCCACCGGCTCCCAGGTTCGGTCACGGGGGTCGTCCGGGACTGCAGGTGAGTCCTCCCACTCGGACAGCGGTTCCGGTCTCCCTAACGAAGACGCAGGGGAATCTTCAACAGCGATGGGAGAACGAATTCCATTTCCTAAGCTAGGGCGCCCTTCAAGCTGCTCCTCCTCTTCGTCCTCAGAAGTGCCCCCCCAGGGGTCCATACTCTCATCAGGCCGATTGGGCACACCGACGACCCGAGGGGTCCCCTGATTACATGGTTTCTCCACCCGAACTGGTGCCCCCGCTGTACATCTTTTCAGTCGGTTTACATGTACCACTCGACTCCTTCCTGGGGGTAGGTCTAGCTTATAATTTAGTCCGGTAAGCTTCTCTATAACTTGGTAAGGACCAGTCCATGGCCTTCTAAACTTCTTGGCGTGACCTTCCCTGACACTAGGATCATGCAAATACACCCATTCGCCGGGAGCAAACTCGCGGTTGATTGCCGTTTGGTTATAACGCCGGGCATTTTGCTCATGGGCCTTCCTGGTCGCTTGTCTGGCAGCCTCATGGGCTATCCGCAGTCTACGCGTTAGCTCCGTATGGTACTCCGAAAGAGCATCGTCCGCCGTAGCTCTAACTTCCCGCTGAACTTCCAGATTGACGTCAAACGGAGTGGTCACCTCCCTGCCAAAAACTAGATAATTTGGAGAGTGACCCGTGGCAGAGTGTGTTACATTATTATAGGCCATTAGAGCGAGATTCAACCAACGATCCCAATTACGCCCATCGCGGTGTACGTAATGTGACAGGATATCCACCAAGGTACGATGGAACCTCTCTATGGCGCCATTGGACTGGGGGTGGTACGGAGTAGTCTGAATCTTGCGAACCCCTAGGGTGCGGCACACTTGTTTCATAGTCTCAGAAACGAAGTTGCGTCCCTGATCCGTCAGCACGCGGTCCGGTACTCCGTGTCTTGACACTATCCGAGCGATAAATCCGTTTGCGATCTCAGTGGCTGTCTGCGTTTTTAGGGGGACCGCCTCTGCGTAGCGACTAAAATGATCGATCATCGTCAAAATGTACCGATGTCCATGTCCCGTTTGTGGTAACGGTCCCACTATATCCATTGAGACGAGTTCAAATGGTTTCTGCGGAAAAACAGGTTGTCCCAGTTCCGCCTTAGGCTGATAAGGTGTCTTTCTTAGTGCACACTTCCTACAATTCCTTACATACTCCTTCACTTCATCGCTCATTCCGGGCCAGTAGTAATTTCGTCGTATCAGATCGAGTGTTCTTTCCGCGCCGGGGTGTCCCGCGGCCGGCGCATCGTGACATCTAATTAGAATCTTTGGGATCATTTCTCGCGGTACTACCAGACGAGCCTCCTCCGGTTTTCCTTTGAAGAGTACACCACTGGAGTCCCTAAATGTTCCCAACGCAAATTTCCTTTCGGTATCCTGGCAACCGGGATCCCTCATCTGTTCCGCCCGCACCTTATCGTTCGTCCAATCCGTTATTGGCGCCAACTCGTGGACGGGAGGGCTTCTGCTAAGTGCATCAGCGTTGCAATGCTTTTTTCCTTCCCTGTGAACCACCGTGTAGTTAAACTCTGCTAACCGGAGTGCCCAGCGTGTTAGTCGCGAGGAGGGATCCTTTAAACTCAACATCCAACTAAGTGCACGGTGATCCGTGACAATCGTGAACCGTCTTCCGTAGAGATAACAACGAAACACCTTGGTGGCCCACACCACAGCCAAAAGTTCCCTCTCCGTAGTACTATAATTTCGCTCAGCTGCGTTTAGTTGCCTACTTGCATAGCAAATCGGTCTCTCCTGTCCTTCAATGTCCTGGGACAGAACAGCCCCCAGGGCCACTCCAGACGCATCGGTTGCTAAGATGAACGGATGGTGAAAGTCGGGATAGGCCAAAACTAAGTCGGCGCAAAGCATCTGCTTGGTGGTTTCAAACGCCTTTTGACATTTCTCGTCCCAGACAAATGGTGCCCTTTCGCTGGTCAACTGAGTCAGCGGCCTTACCAACTCCGAGTAGTGTGGTATGAATCTTCGGTAGTACCCTGCTAGGCCGATGTAGGCACGCACCTCCTTTCGTGAGGCAGGCACCGGGTAATCTCGAACGGCTTGGACCTTCCCCGGATCAGGGCGCACCCCCTGGGAGCTGATAATATGTCCAAGATAGTTCACCTCTCCGGCAGCGAAGGTGCACTTCTCTAGTCTCACCTTTAAATTTGCTAGACGGAAGCGGTCGAGCAATCGTGCAATGCGCGCACAGTGTTCCGCGAACGTATTACTGTGTACTATTACATCGTCCAGATATACGTATGCTTCCGTCCCTTTTAGGTCCATCAGCAGTGTGTCCATCATGCGTTGGAACGTAGCCGGCGCGCCGGTCAAACCGAACGCCATACGCTTGTATTCGTAGTGCCCCGTCGGGGTGCTAAATGCCGTTTTACATTGGTCTTCCTTCGCTATCCCAATTTGGTGGTAACCACTAGCTAGGTCCAGGGTAGTGAACCAACGACTTCCCCCTAACCCTTCTAGTGTCTCTTGTATGAGTGGTAACGGGTACACATCTTGACGGGTCGCCGAGTTTAGTTCTCGGAAGTCGGTGCAGAATCGGAATTTCGGGGTGCCATCAGGGCTTTTCTTTGGTACAAGGATTACCGGAGCTGACCAAGGGGAATCCGAAGGGGTTATCACACCTTGCTCCAGCATATCTTGGATTTGTTTATCCATCTCCTCTCGTTGATGGAAGGGCACCCGGTAAGGGCGCTTCACTATTGGTCTCGTAT
The DNA here is from genome assembly GCA_951217055.1 of Gerris lacustris. Classification (NCBI taxonomy): domain Eukaryota; kingdom Metazoa; phylum Arthropoda; class Insecta; order Hemiptera; family Gerridae; genus Gerris; species Gerris lacustris. Next base: position 2,065,183 of record OX578278.1, on the reverse strand, counting down.
CTCCGGTATCAATCCGATGTTCCACTCGAGAGGTGCACCCCAGTCTACCTTGATTCCCTTCCATAAAGGTGTCCTTGTAGTTCTGTAGAATACTTGTCATTTCATCCCGTTCGGTTCGATTCAAATGTTCCAGTTTCCGCTTGACTATCTCCTCGAAGTCTTCCGTTTCGGTCTCCTTCCCTTGGTCCACTAAACCCACACAAGTGTCCATTTCTGGATTTTCCAGGTACGGGGTGATCTCTGCCAATCGCTGGCCCCTCAATATTCGAATTTCCTGCCCAGACAAGTTCACCACCTTAATCCACAACCGGCCTTCACTAGGTTGCCCTACCGTCCTGGCCACCCTTAGTCCGGAATTGAACGACACTGGTTCGAGCAAAACAGGCTCCCTTGACTCCTTGTCTGTGTGGCTCACCGATAGGATGGCTTCATACCATGGTTGTATCGTGGTCGTGCAGCGGGCTCGCGCCCAGTGGATCCGCTCCTTTTCTCCGTTGGTGACATCGGGCTCTGGCCCGTCCTTGGGAGTCGTTCTCTTCTCGACCACCTGAGATGCCTCCGCCTTATTCACTCCAGAAGGAACTGTCTCGCGTCGCTCACATCCTAACCTCGCTTTTCCTGGCCTCGGTAGCTTTCTCTCGACCGGTGCTCCCTTAGTCTTATGGACAAGTCCTACGCTTTCCTTATCCGTAACGGCGGTTGTCTGGCACGAGTTTTGACCTAGTACCTGTGCATAGGTTCTTGGTTTGTCACCCATTTCGGCGGGCACCTCCCCTTCCCGTCCCTGTTGTCGCGGCATTCCGCTCACCTCGCCTTCCTGGCCTTTGTTCGGCCGATTCCGATGAAAACATGTCGCATTAATCACACTGACGGTCGGATCGTCGGCCCCTCCCGACCCACTAAGCATTTTTCCGGCCGCAACGTCCACGGTTGCGCCCATCTTACGCATAACATCACGTCCTAAAATGCCATCTTGTTGTAACCTCAACTCTGCAATCCAGAAATCGTGCTCCCCCACATAGCCGTCTGTCGTCCTAACGCTTAACCGTTGTTTGCCTCGAATGGGTAACCGAGACCCGGTAACTCCGCGAGCATCCACGGTCTCCAACTCCACGGGCACTCCTTCTACGGCCTTGGCTAGTATCGATATTCCCGCCCCAGTGTCTACTAAAAGTACCTTCCGGGCGCCTGACAATCTTAGCGGGACAGAGATAGTTCCATCACATCCTACCGCCACGTTAGTAATTGTTTCTGTGCCCCCTCCTACTGTTGATCCTGCCCGGGGGCCTTGGCCGGATCGTCTGCGTTTGGGTATTTCGGTGGGGGCTCTATTGCCCGCACACGCGGAACTTGGTTGTTCCTAGGACAACCCCGGGCCCAGTGATCCGTGGCTCCGCAGATGTAACAGGCAGAGCCGGTTCTTCCTTGCCCACCAAGAGATGCGTTTGATCGCACCACTCGGCATTGACGAGCCATATGCCCCCTCTGACCGCACCGGAAACAATTCCCCTTGAATGGTTCGGGAGGGGTAACCTTAGTCCGTTGACCTTGATACTCCGCCCCTCTTCCCACTCGCGAAACTTCGAATACCGGCTCAGAGGAGCCACCAGACGTCGACTGACCCGAGTGCACTTGCTCGACCAAAATGGCGCGCTTCAGGGCCGTTTTCATGTCCGTGGGCGGTTGGTAGGCTAGCTGCTTCCCAGGCTCTCCCCTTAAGCCGTTGATGAATGCCGCCAACACAGTTTGTTCCAGTTGATTACGAGCCCACTCGGTCTCCAATGCACCCTTTAAGGGCCGTAAGCTCTTTTGGCCTGTAGCCGCACATCGTGCGGCGAACTCCCTAACGTTCTCCTCGCGCCCCTGTTTAATGGCGTGCAAAGCTCGCGCGTAATATTCCGGCTCATGCACGTCCCCGAATCTTTCTATCAGTACCCTCTTATAATCCTCAAACCCGACTTGGGCCCTCGCGAGATCAGGATGTCGCGCTACGAACTGGGCGGCGGGTCCAGTAAGTTTCATCTCACAAACCACCATTAAGTCCTCTTCGCTCCAGTGTCCGCATCTCCCCACTCTCTCTAACTTCGCTAAGAAATCTCTGACCGTTAGTTCTTCTTTCTCTTCCCCCGACCAGGGCCGCACCAAATTCTGCAACGTCATATCCCGCTTGACCTTTGTGCCCGCCGAGGCCGGGACGACCATTCCTGATCCACCTCTCCCACTCACACCCGGCAGGTCAGTTTCGGGGTTAACTTGATCAGGGCTTAAAGCGCGTCGCCTTGCCCGCCTCTTATTCTCTTCTTCTCTTTGTTCCGACTCCAGGTTCGCTTGCCTCCGAAGCTCCACCTCTTCCCGCAAACGTTCCAGCTCCTGCAGCTTTTCCTGGTATTCCAGACGTGACTCCATCTCCTTCCGCTTTTCGGCCGCCGCGGAGGCTTCAAGTTCTTGAATCCTTTTGCGATTCTCTTTATCGCGACTCTCAAAAGCCTGGTTGGCTAGGAGCAGCTCCTCAAGCCTCTCACCGAGTTCCTCTTCCCGTTCTCCCATGACCCTAGTAATCTAGTAGTTACGTTTGACCCCACATCTGACACCAATTGTAAGGGTCAGGGATCCAGTAAAAGAAATAACCACTTAATCACTTTAAGAATATAATTCACTTTAATAGCAACTAATCGTACATATAAGACATTCAAATAAAGAAAAGAATCATCTACGTATAAGTATAACAAAGACAAAAAAAAAAGAAATAAGGCCCCCGAAACTACGGGTCCCTATGATAGAAAATTATACTCCAAAACAAAAATAAGATAGAATTAAGTTCTTGGTTCCACCGTCGTAGGATATAAAAATACAAGGAAACAAAACATAAATCATTGAACTAATATATAAACGAACATTGCGTCCACAAAACAGTGCTTAAGGCACTCTAAGTTTTACTGGATAATACATTCATACAAAAAGAAAAATAGAGGCTTAACAGCATAACTTTATACTCAACTCCATTGGAAACAAAAAAAAAGGAAAATAAAATTAAGTTAAAAAATTAATAAAGTTAATTTACACATTAAGATTTTTAACAGAAAGAGCTAATACAAAAACAGTCTTTGTTTAGATTAAAAAAAAAAAAGGAAACTACTGGGCCCAGGGGCTATGGTTGGGACTCACCGCTCAACACGTTCCAGACACACCAACACGTAATCCACATCTTTGAGTACCGAGCACTGTCCACTCTTTACTCTACCATGCCACACGCTCGACTGACCGCCTCCGCTCCCTCTCTCCCGGCCCGGGCCGCGGTTGCATTCCCACGGCCGGGGCCCGAGAGAAAAAGCTGACAAAGCAGTCTGCCCGGCCGGCCATCTTCGTCTCCCACTCACTCTCGCACATTCCTCATACTCTCACTCAAACACTCACTCACACTCACTCAGTCACTCTCCCAACCTTAGCCCCAGTCCCCAGCCTGGGCTCCTCCTTTCCAGCCTGGGGCCTTCTTTTTTTTTATTTTGATCTACAGGACAAAGATATTCCCTTCAAAGATATTAAAAAAATATTTAGGTAGCTTGTACGTATTCCACGCTGCAGACCCTCAAAAACCCTAGTTTGTCACCTACAGTATATATACACTGGCAGCTTTTGTGAAATTTTGTCTTTTTGACTTGGTGGGGCGGAACGCTGCTGCGTTCCTAAATATGAAATAGGAGAATTTTGCAACACGCGAATTAGAAACCTCCCCCTGACGATCCCATCGTCAGGGGAAGGTCCCCAGAAACCTCCCCCTGAATGGATCATGGGGTGAAGAGCACGAGGATTGTTACTTATAATACTGTATTTAAATCCCATAATCTCATTTTAAAAGCACAATATTTATATAGTAGTAGTAGTAGTTACCTAGTACTTCCTACTAGACGGGTAGGACGAACCACTTGTTCGAACCTCGCAATCAGGCCTACAGTGGACCCATTTTACTTCCCCGTGGTGGAGAGTTCCAGCTACTTCACACATCATACATTTGTACATTGTACCGCCGAAGCGAGTATGATGTGGTCATTAGTAAGCTATATGAGCGTGCTTCGAAGTGTGGGGGAAGAGGACCCCTCAGGAGGTCCCCTCGCCCTACTCCGATCTCGAACCATAGATACAGATCACATCTCATGACACGGATCGAACCCACTAGACATCGTGGGGGAAGAGAACCCCTCAGGGGGTGTCCCTCGCCCTACTCCGTCCGCGATTCATAGATGCATTCAGTGTATCACGGCCCGGGATCGAACCCACGACCTCGAGTTGCCTCGACTCAGTGATAGCTGAGCGTTGTCTTTACGACCTCGGCCACCCTGGCTCCTACAATATTTATATAAATATATAATGTACTCTTCAGTGGCTTCCATTTGATACCCCACTTAAAAATGTTCACATTTGTGCAAATTGTGCATGCCCACATTAATTTTTAACTTTACTATATTTTTTCCTATGTGTGGGTCAAAAACTTGCGCGAGTGTTGTAAATTTCAATACCCTAGCTTGAACAGTTGGAGAGATATGAACCAAAGTACGATGGATAAATAGGCACATCACCTTCGGCACAAGGATTTTGAGCATAACTAACGAAACCCTAAAAATAAATATAAAGTTAATAGTGAACAAAACTAACTTGTTAAAGGGTCTTGTGAATTGATAAAATCAATTTGTCTTGCGCAAAAGTACAAAAACTAGAGGTGGTGCCCTTGTGCTACCACATTGTTTTTATAACCTTCCACTTGTCTGCCAATTCTATTGTAAACAAGTTATACTTTGTTTGGACCAAGTTTTATTTTTATTTTTTTTATTATACCAAACTAATTAAATAACAAAAATTTATTATTATTAAATTATACATAATTTTTTTTAATATAAAATTTAATTTAAAAAAATACTTGATATTTTAATTAATTTATTGTTTTATTTCAGGTTTTTAAGACTCCTCCAAAAAAAGGTATGTTTCGTATTCAACTATTTTTTCTCTTTTTTTTTTTTGACCTCGGATGAGGAAAATCTGGTTAGCAGACTATTTATTAGAAAATCCAGGGCTACAAACTAGTCAGTAAAGTCAGTAATAGTCTGTATTTTGAGGAAAGTCTGTATTAGGTCAGTATTTCATGAAATTGGTCAGAGGAGTCAGTTTTTTAGACCTTATGGAAGCCCTGGGAAACTGAGGTTTCGGTGCTGCCTGGGTATGGATGTGGCACATTGCTTGTGTACAGTTTTCATAGCTTTCATGAGCAGCTACTACCTAACAGCACCACTCTTCTTTAATTTAATTTAATTTAATGTTTTTTTTTTATTGCAGGTGGCATTAATTATTGATTTTTGAAGTTTTTTCTTTACTTAATGAGAAGTGTATGAAGGGTTTTATGAAAAATGGGAAAGTGTACGACTTTGATGTTAAGTGAAATAGATAATTGTTATTTTACACTTTGTTACGACGAAACTACCAATGCTGCATCCTATAAATACAGAACAAGTTGCAAACAACTGTTAGATATTGGTCAGAATCAACTAAAAGGATTGTAACACGACATTGGCAAACTTTTTTTTATTGGCCCAGCAACTGCCCAAGATTTATTTGCCAAGTTATGTAAGGCATTGAATAAGGCTAAATTGCTTATGCTTAGTAATGATGGACCAAATTTAAACAACAAGCTGTTACAAGACTTATGAACAAATATGTAATTTTGTCAATAAAGAAAAACCATGGTTGACATTGGAACCTGTAAAATTCATGTTTTTCACTATGTATTTAAATGGGACATGGAGGTACTCGGAGATTATGCATCAAATCTATTTTTCCAAATTCACAATATTTTTATTGATTGGCCGTCAAGTCAAGGTGGGAAGATTTCACTGAAGTTCAAAAAGGTCTAAATTTGCCCAGTCATAAATTTATTAAGTATGTGTGGTCAAGATGGCTTGGTGCAAGCAGGCAAACGACTTTTAGAACAATGGCCAGCATTTGCTTTTTGTTAAATATTTTCTCACATTTATCCCAAAGTAGAAAATAAAGTAATGAAATCTATAAAATATAAGAACCCGTTACTCTGTTAAAAATTGACACAATGAAAGCGGAAGTATCTTTGTTTTTCTATTACTTATTAAAAAAGAGGCAAGGGAATTGGCCTGAACAGCTGTCACTTTCTCTGGGCTTCGATGGCCACCCTTAGCTCTGCCCATTTAATTCACACTAATCTGACACTTGATTGCACAGCATTACCTATTTATCGCGTTTCTTTATAATTTAAAAATCAAATTTCAATTTTACAGCTGCTCAGTTAATGAAAAGGATGGCCAATTTTAAAAATAATTTATTAATTATTTGATTTGTCATTTTTTTTGTTTATATATATAAATGAGAATTTATGTCAGTAATGTAAGTAGGTATTTAGTCAGTATTTTCTCATAATTAGTCAGTAAAGCCAGTGAATTTGACCTTACGACCAGTTTGCAGCCCTGGAAAATCTCTGCTTCCTAGTTTAATAATAGGTAATATCTGGTAAATAATAATTATAATAAATTGAATATCTGGTTACGTTTTATTTCATTATTATGGGTTATTAAAAATTCTAATCCGTTTATTTGTTTACATTCTTTAAAAAACAAAAAAACACTGTTGAATGATGTTAGAGGTCTATTTGAGGGTGCAAGAAAGTTTTTTTAAAAAAAATTGTTATCTGTAATCTGTGCAGACACATGCGGCCAATTTTGATCAAATTTGATAACGTGTTCAGAAAAATCATACACCGAGGTGAATAAATATAATATCAGTAAATAAAATGTAGCTCTAAATTCAGGGGTGCTTCCCTCCCAAAAACTCTGAATATATATTTTTTTTTCGAAAACGGTTTAAGCATTTTGATTTTTAAAATTCTTAAATGTAGTCCATTTATATATGGATCTAACCATATAAGTAATTTGCTGGAAAAAATAAATCTAATTTCGAGATATTGATTGAAATAAACATATTTTTTTGTTTCAAAAATAAAAAACAAATAGTAAATAGCCACCTGTTGAATATGTTTAAAATCTCAGAGCGTGGAAGGGGTAAAGGGAGCAATGCAATTTGAAAAGTGGTTCTTTATGCTCCATCCCTATACTAAACCTCCCAAGCGAGCTCAATCTGAACTAAAGTGATCACGTGGTCACTGGTCCTTGTCTTATTGGTCTATTCCTTGTCTTTCTCTCCCCATATACGCTTGTCAACAAATCCTTATCAGTAGCAGTTATTAGATAACCCACTGAAAGAACATTGCTATTGGTTATCTAGGAACTGTTACACGTTTATTGACAACGTTACTGCCTTTAGACAATTAATAAGGTTAACAACAAACATTAAAGTACATATTTATGAAGAAAACTGAATTAAAAATAAAAATATTAAATGTCGTAAGAAAATATCACTTATTGTTATCAGCTGATATCAGATGAATTTTGAGTTTTTATCGAGATATCGTTTCACCAAACTGCCGCTTGGGAGGTTTAGTATAGGGGTGTCGCATAATGAACTACTTTTTGAGACCCAGATTCTATTGTATTGTTCCCTCTACCCCTTCCTTACTCTGAGCTTAAATTAATTGTTGAATATGATTATGAACCTCTCTAGTCATAATTATAGACTGCTACCCCAAAATCTCACTTTACAACTTGGAACAGTGGCGTAGCTAGGGCATTGGGGGCCCCCCACAAGAACGTTTTGGGGGCCCTCACCAAACAAAATTGATGAGGAAAAAAAACCTCTTGCGTTTTGACTAGGGGCCCCCTCGTCGTTGATTTAGGGGCCCCTTGATAGTGGTGGCCCTCCTGCAATGCGGGCCCATAGTTACGCCACTGACTTGGATCATGGATACAGTCAACTAAATCCTCAACTATATCATATTTTGACTTAATATGTATTAGCCGTTAAATCAATACATTTTTGAGAAATTTTGGCAGAAAAATTTGTAAAAAAGTATACGATGATAAATGATAGGTAAGTGAGGTTTCTTCCTTTGAAACTATTTTTTTTTCAAGAACATCGAGGAAATTTAATGTTCTGCTAATATTTGTAATATCCAGATGGTTTTTTTATGTTCTCAGGTGCAAATTCAAGAGGAAATAAATCCACTGTACTTAAGGTAATATTCATTTCTATTAAATTTAGAGGTTCAGCCTCCTTTTATTATTTAGTGTATTCTCGTATGCTTTTATTACATACTATTTTGTCTGATCCGCTGGCAAAATTGAGGACCCTTATAATTTTCTTTTTAACAAAAAAAAAGTATCCTACACAAAAATGTATGTGGAATAACCCAAATATAGGGAAGCCTCCATAAAATGGGGTTACTGATATTTTTAATGGAAATGTGTCATGCAGGATATTAAATTAAAGAAGAGTACAAATATTGTCCCCCCCCCCCTCCTCTATTTTTGCTTCCAGTTTACACACTTGTCTGATTTGTTTCCTTGACGATACCCTTTGTGTTTACTTGCCTAGAGACATGGGGGGGGGGGGTCATACTACTACGAAGATATGTTGTTTACATTTGAGTATAATAAGGTTCTCTGAATTCCTTAAAATATAATCAGTCAAAAACTGTGTGTGGAGTAATAGCTATGGATAAGAGACGGGCAAAGTCAGGTGTTTGGGCTAACAGGTTGCTAACACAACCTGGCAACCTGTGCCCTGAGTGACTAAGCTGGTGGCAACCCATGCCCTGAGTGACTGAGCCGGTGGCAACCTGTTAGCCCAAACAACTGACTTTGCCCGTCTCTTATCCATAGCTATTACTCCACACACAGTTTTTGACTGATTATATTTTAAGGAATTCAGAGAACCTTATTATACTCAAATGTAAACAACATATCATCACTAAGGGCATGGGTTGCCACCGGCCAGAGACATACAGAGAAAAATAGACCCCAGCACCGGGACTGCTTCTCCTGTAGTTAATGATAATTATTAAAGTAAAATTTAATCTTTCTGTAGTATGAATACTACCTACAACTTAAAAATTTTAACAAAGCAATCTCTTCCGTGTGTAGAACTGATAATATCCCTTAGTCTAATAATAGATATCGGGGTGTTCTGTAGTTTTTCCCTTATTTTATATTATAAATGTATACACTAGGCCTTGAATAATAATGTATTAAAAAAAATAAAAAAATATAATATTAGATAAAGGAACAGGGAGAAGATATATTGCTTTATTTACACTCTAGACTCAATTCAAATTTTACCAAATTAAAGTAGTTTTTTTTAAAAAATAAATTTCATTAATAAGATAACTTGTAGGTTTTAGGTTTCTGTACAAAGTTTTAGGTTCTGTATGAAGCCTTATATAACGGCTCTGTCTGTCGGTTGGCTTGTTTCAATTTATAAACTACTATAGCTAGGAACATGAAATTCGGCAGACAGGTGCATCTCGGCATTTGTGACAACTATTCACTTTTTGGAGTTTTTTACACTTAATATGTTTAAGATTGTAGTCAATATGGCGGACGACTAAAAAAAAGTTTTTAGTCACCATTGCATGTTATACATCAATGTAAATGTCTTGAAGTGTAGAAAAAGAAATATGCAACTATTAAAATTTTACACTTAATAATTTTAACTTAATCGTACTGAAACTGGTGATTATCGACTCGCTTACTTAAGTGAAGCGCGCCTTACTTGTTTTCTTTAACAGTTGTTCATTTATTTATGTAACCCGTTTATCCATATTAATATTGGTTTGGAATTTTTGATTTACCCAACCTGTTGTTTCTAATCGGTTGACACTGTAAATACACTTAATATTGTGGGATATTTATCGGGGAATGTTGTATGTTGTAGACTCCGAACACATCTCGTAAAGAGCAGTTTGCCGTTGTGACGCCCGGTCCTATGATGAGCAAGAGTCTGCGAGTTCTGAGGATGCCACAAGCAGGTGAAACAGCCGTATCTCTCTCGGGCAGTCCGCTCCTTGTCACTCCCTTCGGAGCCACAACCAACGGCGTACAGGTAATGTTTCCGTCTATTTTCTATACCGAGGCATTTATCTTTGGTAGGATTAATACATGTTTGAGGGTCAATCAAATGTAAATGGGTCTTTTGTGATCCTTTTTTTTCTAAAAAAAATACGAGACTAATAACAATTTTTGGTTGAACTGAGATACATGGTACAGTCGATAATCGCTTGGCAACAAGAGATTATATCCCTTTGTCAAACATTACATTTGTATGATTTATATATTTGAGTGATTATATATGCATGATTTGTTCATAGGAGAGTTGATATCCCTTTGTCAAAATAATATATTCCAGTAAGGCCTGCATACTTTTCTGACCTCTTCCTCTCACTAGCCCGTTTTCCTCAGTTTTACCCAATTTTTTTCTACGTAGTCCCCCCCCCCCCCCCCTCTTTGAGGATGCATTTCTCCCAACATGAATTTGTATATCTTGTTCTCGTAGAATGAACAAGGTTTTTTTTTTTTTTCATAATTTTTTAATAGCCTTAAACAGCTTTTTAAAAAGCTACAAGTTAAGCGCTTTACAGAAGTTGTTTGAAGATTAGAGAACAAAAATCAAAGATTAAGTATCATGATAAAAAATATGATGACTGTCAATTGAAGGAACACATATGAGAACTAGAATTGATTTAAGGTTAGACAGATTGGTAATGGAAATGTTATTATTGCTGTGGAATAAATTATTAATTTGATAGACAGAGTGGACAAGAGGGCTGATATTGGATAACTCCTTAATGTAAGCAAATCTGCAGCACGTTCACCTAAAGGGAGGACAATAACATGAGACTTAACCTCGTGACAGCAGTAGTCACCTATTAGAGCCTTGGATAGATACAGTATTTCAAAAGCCTTTATCCTATTAAAGAAGACTTGAAAATAGCAAATCCTGACAAATAAACGCTGAATTCTTTTGATCTGATCAGAGCGAACTTGAAAAAGGTTATTCCACACTGGGACTGCATATTTGAGAAGTGGTCTAACAAGAGCAATATAAAGACGAAGGAAGCACTTTAGTGATAAGCCATGACAAACATGGTGAATTAAACCTAGGCAACAAGAAGCTTTTGCAACCATTGAGTCGACGTACTTGTTGAGTTTGAGCTTAGAATCCACTAGAACTCCTAGATCAGAGACTGAAAAAACACGTTTAAGCAGAGAGCCTTTAACGAAGTAGTCGAAGTGCATTGGATAGCGACGACGGCTGAAACTGTTAACTACTGATTTATCAGAATTAATACTCATTTTATTCGTATTGCACCACAACAAGTTGTCATTAATATTAGTTTGTAAGAAAGAGCAGGATGAATCGTTGGAGACATCTAAATATATTTTTAAATCATGCCTCTCTAAAACTTGTCGCACCAAACTTTTATTCTTGTCTATGAGAGGATGTCTTCCATGAACTAAAGGCAGGAAGCATGGGCTCATGACAGCCCATGTTTATATTATGAAACGAAAGATGGGTGAGGGTCACTGCCGGAGTGGTATGAAAGTACAAGAAGTAAAGGAAGGTCAGGTACAAGATGGAGATGGGCTTGTGGCAAGTTACAGCATTGAACACCCAGGGAAAGACAAAATTGTGGAGAAAAGATACTTCTTGACACATAAATAATCACAAGATAAAAAGAAATTTTTATATACTACGTTTTTAAACTTTCTGTTGACTAAATAAAAAAAATCATAAATTTGAAACCAGTCAAAATGAAGATGTAAATATGGGTCATGTCAAAACAAATAAAAAAACTTGCGGATTTTTTCCAAACTAACTTTCCATACAGCAAAATTTGCTGAAAACGAATTAAATTCTACTGAAAGATGGCTAAAAGTATTAAAAATATACTTGTTGTAAATGTCATCGTGTTCTGAGCTATTCTAAAAGTTTCAAATGTCTAACTACTAGGGATGTTAGTTAAAAGTCAATTGCAAGATTTGTACCGGACAAACAAACAAGAAAGCAAGCTAATAAAAATTTATTAAAATAGGAACGTTGTGGTTAAAAATCAACCAATAATTTACTCTTAAAAGTGGGAAGGGATGCTTTTGTTTCGTAGCAACAACAAAAGCTATTTTAATAAACTCTGCAAGACTTTATTCATAGTAAAAATTGAAGCTAATAATTGTGTTGTGTGTTATAGACCGCATTGACTCTGGCGACCGACAACGGAAGAGTGATGACCATATTGAAACCGGACCAAACTTCCCCCACCAGCGACCCTGACATGTTCTCCCAACTTGAAGACAATGCCAAAAAACAGATCACGGAATTCGCCAAGTACCTCCTCAAGAACATGGGCGATCTTCAAAACAATCAGACACAATAATCGCCTTTAATAACATTTTTTTTTTTTACTTTTAATTTTAAAAGTTTTAATTGTATCGTCTTTTTTTTGTAAATGTTAAGCAGTGAACTCTGTATTTTAATTGAATCTACTAAATTGTCGGCAATAGGACATGTAGAAGTCTTATATACTGGGCGGTCCAAAAGTTCCCCCCCCCCCCCCCCCTCTTAACTTTTGAACAGTTTGAGATAAATTAATGAAACTTGGGGGATCCGCACCATGTAAAAGGTAGTTTGTTTTCATGTTATCTTGCAATTGGGGTAACTTCTATTTTGCTCCAGGCCACCCAAAAAATTAGAGAGTATATTTTTGATAGCAGATTTAGATTTTACGGTGAAAAATAAGAATATTTTACTTAAAACTTTTTTTCTTTCTCCAATATTTTGCCCCCTATATAGGACAGAAGTGTAAAATCGGTAGATTTTAGCATCTACACGAGTAGATGAATACACACTTTCCTTTACATAGCAAAGAACCTCCAAGTTCTATTAATTTATTTCAAACTGTTTAGATTTTATAACGATATAAATGTACTTAAGACTGAAATGTTTAGAAGACTGAGAAGTAGAATAATAAGGGATCAACAGAAGAATAAATTCAAAAGATATGTGTTATTTCTTTAATATTTTCGGAAGGGTTATTTTGCTATCTTTGGCCCACTCTAGAGGGCAAAATATTGGATATAGAAAAAAAAGTTCAAAGTAAAATGTTATTATTTTTCACTGTAGAATCAAAATATGCTATCAAAAATATACACTCCAATTTGAAATTTTGAAGTGAAGAAGGGGGTAAAGTGGGTCTTTGCTCCTAGTGCGCGATTGCACGAAAACGAACTTCCCTTTACATGGTACGAATCCCCCAAGTTCCATTAATTTATCTCAAACCATTCAAAAGTTAAGAGGGGGGGGGGGGAGACTTTTGGACCGCCGTGTATAATAATAATAGTCTCATATAACAAATCCAGAAAAGATGGGACTTACAATCAATTGACAAATGATAAGGTCTAATAATAAAGTAAAACTATATTTTCTTATAGAAAAACATTTTGACCATTTATAACGTAATCTTCAGTTCTATTTTTTTATTCTAAAAATATTATACAGGGTGACCCAGTTTTATTAATGGGACAAAAAAGAAATCCTGATTCTATGGCCCAAGTTGAACAGAAAAAAGGTATATATGCCTTATGCAATTCTCAATAGTTTTCGAGATATTTCGATATATCGATTTTTTCGATACTTTGTTGTTTTCTCAAATAAAATGCGTAATAACTCAAAAACACAAAAAGTTATAGAGCTACGGTTTTCATCACTAGAAAGAGCATTAAATTTGCAATTAAAATTACTTACAATATAACCAACATATTACATTTAAAAGGAACTTACACTCATTTAGAATGTAAAATTAGAGTATTGAAAAAAATTGAGTGCTATTGAAAACCACCATAACTTTGTTAATACCAATATCTTCATTGAAGTCTGAAGTGCTTAAAAACTGACTCATTTCATTACCTTTAAAACGATATAACATAACCTATACTTTGTTTAAACTTTCACTGAAATATGCTCAAAAAAAACTTCAATAAGGTAGCTAAAATTTGCAGTACATATGTAAACAAAACATTTCTTTGTATTAGATTAACTTTGCATTTTATTTATTTTAAGAAGTGTTTTGTTTATATTTTGAACAATATTAACTAAATTATACTATATTTTAGCTACCTTATTGAAGTTTTTTGAGCATATTTCAGTGAAAGTTTAAACAAAGTATAGGTTATGTTATATCGTTTTAAAGGTAATGAAATGAGTCAGTTTTTAAGCTCTTCAGACTTCAATGATGACTATGGTATTAACAAAGTTATGGTGGTTTTGAATAGCACTCAGTTTTTTACAATACTCTAATTTTACATTTTAAATGAGTGTAAGTTCCTTTATAAATGTAATACGTGGGTTATATTGTAAGTAATTTTAATGCTCTTTCAAATGGTGAAAACCGTAACTCTATAAATTTCTGTTTTTGAGTTATTACAAATTTTATTTGAGAAAACAACAAAGTATCGAAAAATTGATATATCAAAATATCTTGAAAACTATTGAGAATTGCATATGCATAAGGCATATATACCTTTTTCCTGTTCATCTTGGGCCATAGAATCAAAATTTCTTTTTTGTCCCATTAAAACCGGGTATATTGAAAAATACATTATGGGTATTCACAACGTACTTAAAAGATAGCGTTGTGTTTAATGTTTTAATTTGTCAAAACCAAGAATTTCACCTGATGAATTTTGGAGGGACTATGGGTAATAAGACTATTGATGAGTATTTGTCACTACAAAAGGGTTTACCTGTGTCCTTTTCGATATAAGATTTGCTCTATTTTGTGCGAGCATATTAAGCAGTATATTCCATAAACACTCGATTGTTTACACTATCTCTTTATAGTTTATTTTAAATAAATGTAACTACACACATTTTATCTTTAGTGGAGATGGAAAAAAAATAATATATAGTAGTCAAGGAGATAGCGTGCAAAAAAGTGTCTGACTAACATCAAGCTAGAATTAGATGTATAAATAAGTGTTTTGGTGCCTTTTAAAAATATGTGGTCGGCTAAGTTCGTCTGGGGGACATAGCTTGGCAATAGGCATTTGAAAAAAATAAACTGGTGGAGAGCGGCCATATCCCGCTCATTTTGGTGGGCAATGCGATTTTCATGATCCTTAGTACTAACTTAGTTAGTAGATCAAACATCAAGTTGATGGTAGTCCGTCACTTAATATGAGACCTCTTTTATTTTGAGTAATATTTGACTAACTATTAAGTGACAAACTACCATCAACTTGAATTTTGGTGTACTAACTAATTTCGTACTCAGGATCATGAAAATCACATTGTCCACAAAAAAGAGCGGGATATGGCCGCTCTCTACCGGTTTGTTTTTTTCAAATGCCTATTGCCAAGCTATGTTTAGCGACGAACTTAGCCGACCACATATTCTTAAAAGGCACAAAAATATTTACTTACACACAAAATTCTAGCTTGATGCTAGTCAGACACTTTTTTGCACGCTATCTCCTGGACTATAGGATTTTATATTAAAAATTTACTATTTTTTATTTTAAATGTACAATTTTTTTTTATTATAAATTTACGTTTTTTTTTTCATTATATAAATAAGAATATATTTTATGGCGATTGGAGGGCTGCCGTGACTGGAATCAGTTTTTACAATTTATATAAGATTTATAGTCTAGAAAATATTGGGTCCTTAGCTGACCTTTATTTTATTTTTTGTCCACACTCTGTGTGAGTAAGAATTGAATTTGTCAATGTGTGAGGTATTTATTTATTATAAAATATATTTCAGTGTGTCTGTATATTTTTGGATTCCAAGTGACTATAATAGTGTATGTAAAAAAAAACAATATTTTAATGATTTTGAACTTTGTTTTATTAAAAAAAAAAAAACATTTGTTTAACATCTACACTTAATATTATGGTATTTACAACTTAAATATATTTTATTTTATGTTTAATTTTTAGAGCTTTATGATTCTAGCTGTAATAATAAGAAAATGGCCTTAAGGCCTTTTTTTTTGTATTTTTTTAATGTATAAATATTACTGATAAATAAAACTATATCTTGTAAATCATTAATCACCTCCATATTCATCTATATGTATAAAATCCAAGTACCTCTCACTGTCTCATGATGATATTCCTCAAACCACGACTGAAATTTTAGTTGGTACCACATACTCCTTAGTATAATATTTATTTTATCTTCAGTAGGGAAAAAAAGTTATGATTTTGAATTAGTTTGGAGGGACTAAAACAGGTCTTTTCATCCCTGAACTCAAAAAGTAGGGAGAAAAAGTAAAAGTAGGGCGAAAAAGTAAAGTAGGGCAAACAAGTTAAGATTGCAACTTAATTATTTTATAAATAGTAGAAAATGTATGACTAATGTAATGAAGTTGTTGAAATCAGGTTGGCGGCACTGCGCTTTTTTGACCATGTTTATCTTTGTTTACAACATTATAACCTGCATCTAAATAACCTTCTATTTGAGTTTAATTCCAATTCTTATTTGTTTTTAATATTGAATCTCTTATATCTGCTATTAAAAGTTCTAATAATTATGGTTATTTATTAAAATAATAAATAAAAACTGTGCTATGGATGAAAATGTGTATTTTCTTCCTACTGGAGATAAAATATTGTATGTACTTCGTGAGTAAAGTGCCATTATTCCCCTTGCGATAATTATCTCCCTCGGCTGCTCCTCGGGAGCTAATAAGAGTTAATCCCGAGGCTGCGCCTCGGGAATTAAAGAGTCTAATACCCTCGGCTTCGCCTCGGGATTTAGGGACCATGGTTCCTTCGGCTTCGCCTCAAGAACCGACTTTTTTCGCTCAGGGAATAATGGCTTACTGTACTCCCTAGGTGCATAAATAACTATTATTTATTTATTGTTTTTTGAGAGTGTGAGACAAGTATAATGTTTATCTGAGGAGTGTGTAAGTTCTTAAGTAAAATATTTTTACTTTTTGACATCTTGATTAAAGATGGAGATCATAATTTTGTGCAAAATTCAACATTGCAATACCTCTTGAATCAATTGGACTACAACTAAGGCCTCTTTCTCACGAGGCAACTTAGTTGATTCAACTTCTCTTCCCAACCGGAGCTCAGTACGATGTTAGAACCCGAGGAGCAGAAGTTCTTCTTGTGCTTGCTCTTCTCCAAGAAGAAAAGCTAAAAATCATAGGAAAGTATTTGCATCAAGCAAGTTCTCTTTAGAGTTTCCTAGCTTAATAGGCATATACGCTATTATATGCTAAAAAAAAAAAAAAAAAAAATAACATTTTAGTACTTGCCCATACCACCCATTAAAATGGATCCCCCCAAAAGAAAAATAGTGTAGAGTAAGGAGAGTAGAGTAGATGTCCCTGATTCGATTCCTCGGGGGGTCACAATGTATTTTATCGGTATAATAACAAAACGTTAAATTTTTACAAAATTATAGGACTAGCTGTTTTAGGGTGGTTGGGGTTTAGGGTGAGTTGACTTTATAAATGTTTCTCCAGTGTTGGAATCAATTACTAAGTAGGAATTTTTTCAAGGGGGGGAGGGATTTAAGAAACTGGAGGATCTAGATGTTCTCATATTGTAAAATAACTTTAATGTTTTTGGCTTAGTTATCGGTGCTGTGTAATCATTATCAACACACTAAAATAAACATGTTATTGTAATAGGTGTTTGCTACACACATTTTCTACGAGACCGTTATAAGTGCAAACAATGATTAAAAATTACCGACGAGGTCGAGCAACTAAACACCAAATTATATATTTATCATTAACGATAATCCGCTAAAGGAAATTATTAAACGACTTGATGTTAACCCTTCAATGCACAGGTAAACAAAATCACACTGCTGCATGGGTAGGCTTTGTCTGGCCCATCGCAATATAGTTGGCAAATCACTCATGTCCTATCACACGAAGAAATAAGAATTCAAAAAGATTACAGACAAAATTTAAACATAGAAAGAAATCTTAATTTAAAGGATTAAATCCATAGCAGTAAGTAGCTCTTGGTTTTACTTTAATAAAACAATGTTTGTTGTACTTAAAATTTCGCATTCTACAATTCTATTTTAAATTTCAAGCTTACAACTGTGCGCTTAGGAAAGAGAAAGTAATAAGTAACAGAGAGGATTATATATGGAACCAACCAGTAGGATAATTATGACACTGTCCACAATTTAATTAAAACTGGGAGTAATATTTTAAAACATGTTAAAACAGTAAACAACCACTTGTTGATAACTTTTTAAATATGCTTAATTAAAGTGTGGCACACAGTTTCCTCGCATCCTACCACGTACTTTACTGATGTTATACAAGCCATAGTTGTCCTTTTCATTTAATTTTTTCCCTCTTTGCTTGCGAGCTTACCAAAGGTAACGGAAGCTAGGAGCTCATTCCAAGAACGAACATTTTTTGCCTATGATTTCAATAATTCCATTCTAAGGTTCACTTTAGAAATCAGTGACCATTTTTAGCCCCCTGTCTGTCAGTCATTTAAGCTATGTGATCGTTCTCAAGAATGATAACTTTTTGTCTCTGATTTAAAAAATTCCGTTTGAAAATTCCGGAACATTTTTGATCCCTTGAACGACAGAGTCTGTCGTACAATTTTTGCAAGACAGCATTCTTGAAAACTGCTTGTTTGATTTTAATGGAATTTGAGTGGTAGGTCATAATTTATCTATTTATCGTTTCATATAAGTTTCAACCTTCTGAGACCATTAGTTTCTCTTCCACATACGTACAAAAAAAATTATTATCCCCTGTATCTTCAAAAGTACCCTTCTGATTTTTTATAAAAATTTGAATGGTATGTCGAACGTAGCCCACAGATGTGCCGTCCCCCTGGAACCTGGAATGCTAATGGTAGTTGAATCGACAAGCACAGTTTGAACCTTAACCTTCTACGCTCGTATGGGATAGTGATGGGTACCCCATCCTTCTGCAGTGCTTGCACTGGTTAGTAACACACCTGCTAGTGTAGCGGTAGTAGTCCTTTTGAGCATACACTCATTTTCCGGCAAATTCCCGTCAAAGCTACTTCGTCGATTCGACTATCGTTTACTAATAAACGTAGGGAATTAATTGGTCGTCGAATGAGCCTATAGTCTGGGACAATGGGCCTAGGGTAAGGGGCAATAGGCCTAGGGGTTAGGGGCATTGGGCCTAGGGTAATTGGCCTTGGGTATGGGACCTGGTGCATTAAATTCTTCTGATGTTCCTACTAAGTTATTTGTCATCAAAATGTCAAGGGGGGGGGGGATTTTTGGGGGTATGTGTTAACTCATAAAACTTATGAGGAATGCAAAATTTAGACATGCATACATATTATGCTTTAGTATATACATACTAGTAGCTTTAGTACATACATATTAGTAGCTTTCATTTGATACCCCACTTAAAATTAAAAAAAATAAAAATTATGTCCGACTGCGAATGGGCGCATACAAAACTTGCAATTTAAAAAAATTGGGAATCCCCCCCCCCCCATTATTTTCATTGCTCTATTTTTATTACGGTTTGAATGAATCATTTCAAAATGATCCGTCAAGTCGTTAATTAGTGGTTGGGGAGGGGAAGGGGGGGTATATTTTTAATATTTACCTTATTAAACCTAATTATTGCGCATACTCATGTTCAATTTTTCTTTTCTTTATATTTTTCCTGGGTCAAAAAAGTTGCCAGAATTTCAAACTTCAACGTTTTAGCTTAAACGGTTCGGGAGATATTAAGCAATGAGCGACGGACGGGCAGATACGTCACCATTATCAGCATAATTTAGGGTTTCGACAAGTATCTGGTATCTGCGAAACCCTAAAAACAAAACAACGAACCTCGCTGTGTACTCCCTTTTTCGCCCATAGTTTACTTACTCTTACAATGATATCTTCTCTAACTCTAAACCTTTGTTTTACGCACAGTTTAGTAAATATCCTACACTTCATAACTCACTTGACTTGAGTTTCCAAAACTAAAACTTTTTTGATACATTAGAAAGACAGTTTAGTTATACACCATAATCTTTCTTACTCTATGGACTTGTTTTTTTAAAAAACTTTTTTAATAATATTGTAAGAAAAAAACTTTTTTAATAATATACATAGAAAGAAATATTGTGGGGTTTAAGCTTTTGAGACGAGAAGTGGTGGAAATGCTGAGTTTAGAAACAGACAACAGAGCGTGTGGTGGGAGAATAGTGAACTAATTTGACAGTTTCTGTTCCTCTGAGATAAAATGTAAACAATTGCTATTAGCTGAATCTATTCCTATTCCTTCATTCCTTCTATGCTTTTTAGTTTTGTGTTTGTTTAATTATTAAAATTAATTATGTTAAACGATTTTGGATGCATTGGTAGAATATATTGTAGAAGTATAAGTTTCTAGGTTCCTTATATTTTAATATTACGGTTTATCAGATTTAGGTGGATTATGACTCGCGTAACGATAACACTAGACCAAACTTGTGCTTAATTTAATTTATTTATTATTTTCTAGTTTGTTGAGAGTGAGCAAAGCATCTAGCCGTGTTCTCTAGGGTGGTTGTTGTGGTTGTCTAGCTCTATATCCTGTCATACAGAGCGTACACAGTTACTGTTGGTCATAGTGTAGCTAGTAAAACCTAGTTTATTTTTATCACTGAGTGATGGACGAAGATGTCAAGTGTTTCGACGAAACAGCTGCCATTATCTACGGCTCCGAATCTTCGTCTCTCTCTCAAGGTAATTTTTACAGAGACTTTAGAAGAAGAAGAAAATTGGAGGTTGGTGTGTCAGTTGATCTATAAAATACGTAATTTCAACTTAACTGCAATTAGCTACAAGACATTCTACGTAGAATTCACTTCATATTGTCTTAGTCTGGCCGCTCATTTTCTATTCAACTTTTTTATATATATTTATATTCAATTTGTGTTAGTGAGAGATACCGAGGGATGTGCAACGCAAGCGTGACACATAGGAACTGTTCTAACATCAGACATTATGTTAAAAAGATGTTGACTCGGCATTATGCCATGACCTGCATTGTTTTGTCACGTCCGACTCATCAGGGGCCCGACGATGCCCACCCAACTCTGGACCTATACCAGATCAAGAAGATCAGATATAGGGCTTATCAGAGACAAGTATGCTCTCATACCGCCATACTTGCTTGGCTGGCAAAACACAACAGCAATTTAGTCGTGTTTGCACACTGCAATAGGTCTATATCTGACCTGATGAGTCGGACGCGACGAAACGATGCGGGACATGGCGTAATGCCGAGCTAACATCTTTCTGACGTAATTGTCTGATGTTGGAAAAGTTCCTATAGGTGGAGATACACTTGCCATCAAATTGGGCAAGTAGCTTGCATGCCAAAAGAGGGTATTTGCCAGTAACTGGCATACCAAGGATTTTTATTAAGGTTTTATCTGCTTGCCAGCTACAGGCGTGCCATTTAACATAAACACGTGCAAGTAGCTGGCATGTTTTTGTTCAAGCTACAGGCATGTGTATCTTCGCCTTATGTGTCGCGCTTGCGTGGCACAGAGTACCACCTCCTTGGTGTCTCTCACTAACACAAATTGTGTACCTTATTGCAGTGTGCAAAAACAAGGTATTACATTGCTGATATTTACATCCCTTTGTCTTAATGGTTATTTAGACAAAGGAACATGTGTAGAGTAGTATATATTTCTTAGTCTAAATTACTATTAAAACAAAGGAATATCACACTTATGTTTATAAATGTGATAATATCTCTTAGTCTAATTAAATATTAAGACAAAGGAATATTAAATATAGTCTCGAAAAATTTAGAACTTATTGTGCTACAGTTTTCTGTATAAGCTTTAGTTCAACATGTGATAAGAATCGATTTTAAACTAAAAAAACTGAAGAAACTTTTAAACTAAAGAAACTGCCCCAGGAGTCTCAATGTCTTGGGGAGACAAAGTCACAAACCTTTAGTAACAACAAACAAAGACTTTAGTAGGGCAGTAAGGGGGGTTCTGTTAATAAGTGCCAAAAATCTTATCCTAGCATTTATAAATATAATTATGCTATTCTGATGTTGTAGGTTTATCCAAAGATTCATATAATGTCGATAGTAAAGAGTGGTGTTTAAAATCGGAAGTTGCTTTACCCGATGAAGAGACCGCAGACAGAGCACTAGTTCAACAGAATCCAGGTAACTCAAAATCGATATTATCTGTGTTTTATCTGCCTCTGTCATATTTAATTAACCTACAGGGGAATTTTGTTTGGCGAAATGCAGTGGTGTTGACACCCCACTTTGAATATACGTCTTTATTTCAGGAATAATTTACATTTCTTCCGATTATAATGAGGAATAATGTTTTAAAAAGTAAACTAAAAAAAACTTTAAAATGGACAAACCGTAAAATCATTTAACAAGTATACTCAGGGCCGGCGCAAGAGGTTTTGGCGCCCTAGGCAAAACTATTATAAGGCGCCCCAGCCTTCATCATTCTAAGTTATGCCGATCAGTCAATTTAGCCACCCACTTTTAAAAAATGTAAGAACAAAACGAATAGAACACAATCTACCCAAAATTTATTATTTAATCACAGCTACAATGAAAATAACTTGCTAACGCCTTTTCAGTTGAAATAGTTGCCAGTCCTACTAATCTCTCTTCTATCATACATGACCCCAGCCTGAAGGGGGTCCGGGAAAATTTTAGAAAATTAGGTTCTAAATGGTGAATTTTGGGCCTTTTTTTGAGCCTTTTCAGCTAAAAAAAAACAATTTCCTAAAAGTTTGTAAAATTGTTTCTGCAGAATTTTTGAAACATTTATTAACTAAATCGGGTTTTAGAGTAAAAAAAAAAAAAAGTTTACCTTAAAGCTATACTATGTTATTAATTCTTCCTGATTCATTAGGATGAAATACCTTCATAACGTCCTGTACAGCAACTGAACGGGGGGATACACACTCAACTGAGTATATAAACAAACAACCATTGAAGTATGCAAATAAACAATAATCGTTTATTAGCAAATAATTGGATTATTAGTTTTAAATGGGTATGAAAAAAAAATAAACATAAGCAATGTTCAACCTTATTTTATTCAATAGATATTTTTTTGTAATTTTGTTGTATTTGGGGGGGGGGGGTTTCGCCCTCCCCTCATAGATCCGCCCCTGAGATCTCTCCTAATTTAGGTTATTCATCCATCTTTCTTTATAAAACATTGATTTCTTGGTAGGCAAGTATTTATCGGCGCCCCTCAAGCCCTGGCGCCCTGGGCGGTCGCCTAGTTCGCCTGTACGGTCACGCCGGCCCTGAGTATACTCTAGCGGTCCAATGCATGCTGACTGTGCCGAGTGGAAAGAATGTACTATGCCTGTGATATCCAGCTTATCAATAGTAAACTAACAAATAGCAGAGGGTGTTATTTTGCCAGTAACTCCTTGTAGAGGTGGGTGGAAAATAACAGAACAGTTTACAATAACATGTTATTGGAGAATAACAGTTCGTCCGATAACGTGTTATTGAAAAAGTCCTGTTATCGAATAACAGTTCACATTATAACAGCTCAGATAACAGAACAGATTTGATAACAATAACAGATCATATCTGTTATTGTTATTTTATAACAGAACAGAACATCAAGTAACAAGAACAAGATGCATGAGCTGTTATTGTTATCGTTTCGTTAATGTTATCCTGATTCTTTCTGTTCTCTCAACAAATTACTAAGGCTAATTCGGATTGTACATGCCAACAAAATTTTTTCGAGTCAGACCTCTACCTGGTTTAGGAGGGATGTTTTTCTTCAGGAAATGAGCGGAGCACCGTGAAGCAGCTATTGAAAATTCAAGGGTACACAAAATTAAGGTTTTTAATTTAATATGCGGGATTTTATCACCTAACCTCAAAGTGGGCATGTACAATCCGAATTTACCATTACTAAAACCAATAATTCATAAGTCACAATAATTTGTGGATTTATGTTAAATACATCCCCCCCCCCCCCCGGTTTTTTTGCTTGGTATCGAAAGCTACCCCTCCCCCTTGGAGGCCCGAAAGGGGGCTGTTACTTATTACTCAAATAACACGTTATTGCCTGATATCAGAACAGTTATAATATGTTACCGCCAAATAACTGCTATTACCCACCTCTAACTCCTTTTAGATCACTGTATTTGATCATTCATTAAGTGCAGTCCAAACTACTCGGGTGCGACTGCCTGAAGATTTAAATCCTTGTTATTATTACAAATAGTGCATCGAATAATTAAGTATTGTGTTGTTGGTTGTTACATTAGGTTTGAAGACGGAACAAGAGCCGAGTCCAGAGATGTGCATTAAAACTGAAGCAACTTCACCTGGCAGGCAACAAGTAGAGGAGCCATTGTCAAGTCCACCAGGTAATTAACACCGACGTTATCTCTAAGGCTCTGTATCTCGTAGTATTGTTCTCTGTTATAGTTAAAATAAAGATACACTTAAGCTTTGAATACTTTTATTGAAGAACAAGATAATAAGAAAAACATTAAAGAATTCACAATATAATATACCACATGCTCTGAGAGACGCCGCCGAGAAGAGAGTGCGTAACCTACAACATGATTACATATCGAGTGGTCAATATCACAACTATCGATATATCATAATACATATATAAATGTATAATCCAACAGTTATATTGCTAAATGGTAGGAGAAACATGTGAGCCCAATACAACTCATAGCTTGTTCCAACACCAAAACATAATCTGAACAGAAGTGAATAAATCAGTCCAACACAAACGTCACCTAACTACTAATTGTTTTACACGGTTTTATGTTTGGTTAAAACTTTGCTACATTTCATCTAAACATCTCTGTTAATTTAGTTTTTTAGAGTTTTGTTTTAGTGAGTGAGAGTTTTGTGGAGTTTTGTATGGTTTTGTGGAGTTTTGTATGGTTTTGTGGAGTTTTGTATGGTTTTGTGGAGTTTTGTATGGTTTTGTGTGGTTTTGTGGAGTTTTGTATGGTTTTGTGGAGTTTTGTATGGTTTTGTGTGGTTTTGTGGAGTTTTGTATGGTTTTGTGGAGTTTTGTATGGTTTTGTGGAGTTTTGTATGGTTTTGTGGAGTTTTGTATGGTTTTGTGGAGTTTTGTATGGTTTTGTGGAGTTTTGTATGGTTTTGTGTGGTTTTGTGGAGTTTTGTATGGTTTTGTGGAGTTTTGTATGGTTTTGTGGAGTTTTGTATGGTTTTGTGGAGTTTTGTATGATTTTGTGGAGTTTTGTGTGGTTTTGTGGAGTTTTGTATGGTTTTGTGGAGTTTTGTATGGTTTTGTGTGGTTTTGTGGAGTTTTGTATGGTTTTGTGGAGTTTTGTATGGTTTTGTGGAGTTTTGTGTGGTTTTGTGGAGTTTTGTATGGTTTTGTGGAGTTTTGTATGGTTTTGTGGAGTTTTGTATGGTTTTGTGTGGTTTTGTGGAGTTTTGTATGGTTTTGTGGAGTTTTGTATGGTTTTGTGGAGTTTTGTATGGTTTTGTGGAGTTTTGTGGAGTTTTGTGTGGTTTTGTGGAGTTTTGTATGGTTTTGTGGAGTTTTGTATGGTTTTGTGTGGTTTTGTGGAGTTTTGTATGGTTTTGTGGAGTTTTGTATGGTTTTGTGGAGTTTTGTATGGTTTTGTGGAGTTTTGTATGGTTTTGTGGAGTTTTGTATGGTTTTGTGGCGTTTTGTATGGTTTTGTGTGGTTTTGTGGAGTTTTGTATGGTTTTGTGTGGTTTTGTGGAGTTTTGTATGGTTTTGTGGAGTTTTGTATGGTTTTGTGTGGTTTTGTGGAGTTTTGTATGGTTTTGTATGGTTTTGTGGAGTTTTGTATGGTTTTGTGGAGTTTTGTATGGTTTTGTGTGGTTTTGTGGAGTTTTGTATGGTTTTGTGGAGTTTTGTATGGTTTTGTGGAGTTTTGTATGGTTTTGTGGCGTTTTGTATGGTTTTGTGTGGTTTTGTGGAGTTTTGTATGGTTTTGTGTGGTTTTGTGGAGTTTTGTGGAGTTTTGTATGGTTTTGTGTGGTTTTGTGGAGTTTTGTATGGTTTTGTATGGTTTTGTGGAGTTTTGTATGGTTTTGTGGAGTTTTGTATGGTTTTGTGTGGTTTTGTGGAGTTTTGTATGGTTTTGTATGGTTTTGTGGAGTTTTGTATGGTTTTGTGGAGTTTTGTGTTTTGTTGTTTAAGATTATTTTACTTTGAATGAACTGTGCTGCTTTTATTCTAATTGAACTATGCCTTCCCGCTTGCCGGTCTCCCAACCTTTATTTGATTAGCTTTTTAACTGGTTGTATAGATGTGCTCATTTCTTTTTATAAATAATTCAATTTACTTTTAATGTTTATGTTTTCCTAAAGAATCTGTTCGCCACCGAATTAGATGATGTTTATTCTTGTCATTTTACATTAATTCTACCCAGTTTTAATTGATTTGCTAAGGCCGTTTTGAGCCCATCCCTACTCTACATCTGCCGTTCTTTCAGTCTCTGTTTCACTGAGGAACCTCCTAGCCAATATTATGTCGACCTATAAGAGCTTTTATAACCGTCGTGAAGACACTTTTCAACCGACATCATGTCATTATACAGCCAGCCTATCATTTTGCCGAGATACCTTCGGCATTGCCAGAAATTCACACTAATGAGGCTACCTCACTGTAGCTACCTAACCACACATTTTCATGTATTATTTTTACCCCCTTTCATCTCATCATCATTACCAATCAGTATCACCTATATATATGTATTTTAAGCATACACTCATTTTCCGGCAAATTCCCGTCAACGCTACTTCGTCGATTCGACTATCGTTTAGTAATAAACGTAGGGAATTAATTGGTCGTCGAATGAGCCTATAGCCTGGGAAAATGGGCCTGGGGTAAGGGGCAATAGGCCTAGGGGTAAGCGGCGATGGGCCTAGGGTATTTGGCCTTGGGCCAGAGACCAATGGCCGATAATCTGGGGCCTGGAGCACTTAGGAAAGAGCCTAGGGCTTTTGGCCTGGGGTATGGGACCTGGTGCATTAATGTTCACTCAATTTCAGATTCTTCTGGTGTTCCTACTAAGTTATTTGTCATCAAATGTTTGTATATCTCACTAAAAAGATTTAATAATGAGTTCTTAATAGTTTTCTCTTTATAAAAGTGTAGTTTCAACCCAAAAAATGTATTTTCTGCATATGTTAGTCGAATCGACGAAGGTTTACTAATACCAGCCATCCAATTACCATTAGCATTTAAGGGTTAACACTATTTGCATTAATTCTTTATTTTTTAACAACCTTAAATAATACCACCTTCTGTAAGCCTACATTTATGTTTTATTTATTATTCACCCGTTAATCCTCTTATCAGCATTGTCATCGATATAGCTCAAGAACCAGCACCCTACCTGAGTAAAGAACCCAATTATTATTTACATCTTGGCCCTTTAGGCTACGAATATCTACCAACAATATCTCACATTCATGAAGCCTTTTCTATAAATTAAGGCTTGGCAAAGTTCATAGGACTTGATATGAAAGGTTGACATAAAAAGGTGCAGAAATGCTTTACTAAGTCCTGGGAGTTAATGTAGAAGAACTTCATTGTTACGGACTGCTAGGGCCTAAATGTTATCATTTTAATGATAGTTCAGTTTTGGTGAATATATTACCAAAGGAGATGGGAAGAGAGAGGCCCAACTAACTGTTTGTGTGTGTCGACCGTTAGGTTGATATACCGGATGGGGGGACCCACTAACCCCTTGTAAAGTGTTATATATACAGGGTGGGCAAAAAAAAAAACAGCACTTTTTTGAACACTTATAGCTCAGCATCTGTAATTGATAGAGATATGCAGTTTACAGGGTCTGAAAACTACATTCTTCTACTTTTAATTTCATATCTATAACTTTAAAAACTATTGGGTGAAAGCCATGCAGTGACGGTTTGAATTAGGGTCTTAAAAAAAGTCGTCCGGGTAGTATTCCTTGTTTGGTCTTATAGTTTTGATAGAATAAATTACCATGTGGTAAGGGGGGGGGGGGGGTCTTTGTAGGTAAGTGGTAGGGGTCCCTCAGTGTTATAATATAACAAACATTGAAGATGTGTTAAGCACAATGTTGCCTGAAGTATGGGCAATTCTCTTGCAAGTATTGAATTGTTTGCAGACCCCCCCCCCCCCCCCTTACCACATGGTAATTTATTCTATCAAAACTATAAGACCAAACAACGATTACTACCCGAACAACGACTTTTTTTAAGACCCTATTTCAAACCGTCACTGCATGGCTTTCACCCAATAGTTTTTAAAGTTATAGATATGAAATTAAAAGTAGAACAATGTAGTTTTCAGACCCCACATCTCTATCTATAACAGATGCTGAGCTATAAGAGTTCAAAAAAGTGTGGTTTGTTTGGCCCACCCTGTATATATTGCCATTATACATTGTAAATCTGACAGCTCAGACTGGCCAATCTATGTGGCGGGAAAAAATAAAACCACTAGGCGGTTATCTTAAGGTTATCCAGTGATATTTTTGTTTTCCTAGTTGGCCCGACCTACTACCCACCAAAATGTGGACCTCTCATTGGCTCCCCTCCCATTTTATAATAATTTACCCGCATTGTTAGAATAACAAAGTATAATGGCATGAGTTTAGTTGTTTGACAGGCCTAGGCATTGCACTGACCTGCTGTTAGTTAGATATTAAACCGTAATCAGCTCAAACTCAGTAAATTTGGTCTCAGAACAAGCAATCTTTCCTAATGATATGTTAAGCAGAAGCCAATCTAGTAATCTCCTCATGTAACATTGATGTTTTAACATCTTCAATTAGTAATTTCTAATATAATTGTGGTGCTTTGATGATGTTGTAGGTTTATCCAAAGATCCATTTCCATTTGATAGTGAGGCATGGTTTGTAAAAGCAGAACCTGCTTTACCTGCCGGGGATGCAACAGACGTAGAACTAGAGCAACACAATCCAGGTAACTCAAAATCAGTATTGTCTGTCTTCCATCTTCAATATTATAATCTCAATTCTTTAATTGAGATACTTGTTATTATTACTAACAGTACATGGGTTTGACTTCTGTCGTATTACACTCTCGTAGCATAAAAGGGTGCGGGGCAATATAGAATACTGTCAATTTTGTAATTTAAATTTACATCAGTGCCATAAGTAAGTAAATAACCATTTCTTAGGGAATATTGTTTACATATAATTTTAGAATATCGCTAAATCTGCTTTAGCTGTGGTCAAGAGTGATTTCTTTTTGCGAATTTTTGAAGAAAATTAAGCTATTGCAATGGCTTCAAAATTTTTGAAAATCTCCTTCATAGAAATCTGTTTCAGGCCATTCTTAATCGATTCCTGAAATTTAACACTTTTTTTATGTATGTATGTATGCATATATGTATGTGTCACTCCAGACGATAGCTAGAATAAGCGTCATTTCTATACCTGCCGGCTTGTACGTCCAAGTGGAGCGGAGATACATCCGATACACTCTCATCCATTGCCATTTGTGGCGCTAACATTTCTACGAGTGAAGTATGGCCTCCTTGGACAGAGTAATGAAGAGCTGTCATGCCCCTGGGACATTCGGCACTAAGTGATTCAGGATGCTTCACGATCAGATCAGTCACAATTTCATAACTCTTCCGCGTCACACATCCACGTTCCCCAAAAATGTGACACTTTTTGGTAGCTGGGTTAAGGCTAAAGCATGTTCCGAGCTAAAATCTGTTCCCAGGAAGTACTTTTTTCTCTCCTCTATGGCGCAGTCAGGGCTAAGGAGTGTTTAGTGTTGTGCTGTTTTAAACTTAGAAGAGTTGGCTTCTCCATTCACTCAAATTGAAGCCTGTGTCAACTCGAAGATATCAACTTTGTCTCCTGGCCACTTTATCTTTTGCCAACATCTCTTATTGCCACCTGAGCCTTGTCTTTTGCGCAGCGTTTCTGGGACAGAATATTTAAATCAATACTGACAAACATTGTTCACTGCACCCAACACTTTATTTATTTTTATTTATTTATTTTTTTTTTTTTTTGGAAGGGGGAATTGCTGCATGCACCGTCAGAGGACTTACGGTAGTCCCCTGGTGTGTGAGACTCTTACTCACTAAAACCTCCCTCCCATTCAGGTCTTGGAAAACCACTCCGGAACCGCTTTCGCATTACTTCAGAGTGGAGACCTCGTATTGAGCTCTGTAGGGGCTCAGTCTTCCTTTTCCTTTTCCTCCTCTTTTTTCAGAGAACAATCTCCTCTTCCGATTTCTTCTGCCTCAAGATATCTTGGACGAAGTTCTCCATGTTCTTCCATCGTTCCTGGCTGCTGAGCATATTTTTAACAACATCCTCAGGATTTAGCTGCCCAAACTCGTTCTCAAGTCTTCTTCTCTCTGCAGCCCATCTTGTGCAAGTGAAGAAGGTATAGTGTGCATCATCGATGTCAGAGTCGCCATATTGGCATGCCGGGCTATCTTTCTTTCCCATCCTATGGAGGTAGGCTTGGAAATATCCATGACCAGATAGGAACTGTGTCAGGTAGTAGTTTATATCCCCGAACCTACGACCTGTCCACTCTGCCAGATTCCCTATCAACCTCTTAGTCCATCTTCCTCTGTTTTCTCTATCCCAACGTTCTTGCCATTTTCGCATGGTGAGGTTTCGCGCATCTTGTCTGGCTTCTTCGAGTTCAGCTCTCCGTTCATGGATAGGTTTCCTCTCTGATGCCAAGAGGTCGATAGGGATCACTCCTGCTATGACCATTACCGTTGGTTCTGACACCGTACGATATGAGCTTGCTACTCTGAGCGCTCCTCTTCTTTGTATCGAGGAGATCTTTTTCCTGTATTTTTCCTTCTTCAAAGAATCTGCCCATATCTCGCACCCATATAAGAGGATAGAGTGTGTGACTGCCATTAGGAGTCGCCTCCTGCTCGCTTTTGGCCCTCCTATGTTGGCCATTAGCCGACTCATTGCAGTAGTCACTTTTGAGGCTTTATCAGCAGCACTCTTAACCCAACACTTTATAGATTGAACAATCTTGCCCAGATCATCGAATCCTAGTCCATACTGTCCCACTTGTATTTAATAGATTTGCCAATGGAATCACTTAAACAACCAGGTCCTTTTTCCCCTTTTTTTTGGGGAGGGGTTTGTTTTAATTTTTTTCGGGTTAAAATAGCCGCCATTTTGGAAACGCGATATATATTTGTGAACCAAATTTCAATACCTTTAAAATGATACCCAACTTAAAAATTACAAAAAATATAAAATATTACGATCAATTCGCTATTGATTGCTGATCGCAAAAATTTTGAGTGTTTAAGTCAGCAATAGTTTTTCGGTTTTTGGGCAAAAAAAGTTTAACTTGTATACCAAATTTCGAATCTCTAGCTACAGTAGGTCGGGAGATATACTCCAAGATGCGACGGACAGACGGACGAACTACTAAAAGCAGAAGGGTTTCTAGGATGACCTCGAAACCCTAAAAAGGATCTCATTTCTTTTTCCACTGTAAAGTTGATTTCGTTTGGATCTTATAGTTTCTTTTTTTTTTTGTTTTAATAATAACCAAATTATGTTAAAACGAATTTGCTTCATAGTTTAGTAAGTTATTTCAAGCCGAAAACTTCATACTTTATACACGCCTTCACGGAGTAAGTAAGAACTTAAAATAATTAAGTATTGTGTTATGTGTTGTTACACTAGGTTTACAATTTAAGTTTTTATTTTTTTTTAAATAAAACATGGATAATGGTGATGGAGCAGCAATTTATTATTTGGTTGTACAAAACTTTGAGGAGATTGGTAGACTTAGTTACCCCTTCCTGACTGCTGCTCTATACTTGGGCCATTGTACTTTGTAAATCTGACAGCACGGGAAATTCTAAAAAAAATGGGGGGGGGGGGGAGCCAATGAGAGCTCGAGATTTTGGCAGATAGTAGGTCGGGCCAATTAAGGGTGCGTTGGGAATCACTAACCATGTCGACCAAGAAGTAACCCCAGTGTCCGGAAACGCCAACCTAAACTACCGACCGCGTTTGTAAACCTCCGGTCGATTTAGCAGTCGACCGGCTTGGTTGCGACCACTTTGACCAAAATCGAAATGCAGTGAGTCTGATTAGTAAGCGTAACCATAATGTTACCTTTATTTGGATGTTAATGTTCTTTTATAAACATTTGAATACGTTTTATAAACATTGAATACAATGACGTCTTTTTTTTGCTTATCTTTAAAATTCTTTTTTAATATTTAGTTTTTGTGAAAAATGGACCTTTATCGGTACTCTTTTACTTTGTTATTCACCTTTTTTTTATTTTAAAATTGAAATGAATTGGGTGGGCAATTTTGTGACTAATAATACGAGCACTATGTACTCAATTCATCGCTGGAGTGAAAAATGATGAAATTAGATTACTACTATTGAACACTAAAGACCTAGCATACCCCAGAGCTATAGAATTGGCGAATGCTTATGAAGCAAACAAGTTAGCTTCAAAATCTTTAGCAAAAATGCAAATCAGAAATGAAGTCATAGAAGTAAAGGCATTGTCAAAAAATATAAAATATCAATCTTATTGTAAACAAATGATAATATATATATTCGGTAATACTCGAAACAGAATTATTATAGTTATCAAAACTAAAAGATAAAAAGTGTGATATTCCTTTGTACCGTAGTTCATTATAGACTAAATACACCTACCTTTGCCCTAATCGTTATTTACTTTGTTACCAATCCTACTTTTCAACATTTGATGGATACCAATATAAGCTATTATTTTAGACAGTCTAAAATATAACCCCTGGCTGAATTGAAGGAGACTGTGCGGTCGAGGATCGCTTGGTGGCATAATTTTGCTTCATTTATACATGAGAGATTATATCCATTTGTTAAACTGTTCATTTGAATATTTTATACAGTTAAGAGATTATAAATGCATCATTTGCACACAGAAGAGTTGATATTATCGATGTGAACAGTGCAGTGCAAGGTTTTAGAAGGAAGATACTGCTGAACGTCGTGTCATCTGAGTTTTTAGTTGAAGGAAAAAAGGAAAGGGATGATAGCTATATTCAGATGAAACGTAAAGGGATGCTGCTACAATGGTTTGTTTACTTGAGGAATCGTCACAGCTTCACTTCTATCTCACACCAAACATAAGCAAATTTATATTTGTAACCTCTCTTTGTTTATAACATTTTCGGTCGACCGCTGCCTTCAACCGTCCCGTTCGGAAACAAAATTATTTTAATCCGCCATGACACTAACTACAACAAACCCCCGGTCGACCGAAAGGTTGACCAGTTAGTGTTTCCAAACACACACTAGACAAACAAAAATATCACTGGATAATCTTAAGATTACCTCCTAGTGGTTTTATTTTTTCCCTGACATAGGTTGGCCAATCTGAGCTGTCAGATTTACAAAGTATAATAGTATGAGTATATAGTTGCACAGTTGTACTGTAATGGAGTATAAAGACTACATCCTGCTGATAATGTGTCAAGCAGAAACCCCTCCGGTTTTGTTCTCATCTAACCTTGATAGAAAACCCACCCATCATTGATAAATTCCAAGTATTCACAAATATAAAAATGTTGTTAAATGATTATGTTGTAGGTTTACCTGAAGATCCGTTACAGGTCGATAGTAAGGCATGGTTTGTAAAAGCAGAACCTGCTTCACCTGCCAGGAATACAGCGGATGTAGACCAGAATCCAGGTAACTCATATTCTATATTAAAATTTAAAATCACAATGCTTTAATTAGCTTGTTGAACTGCTGGTTTATTACTACAGTTAGAAACTTTAAACAAGAGTTTAAGAACTCCTTGTCGTATTATGATAAGGTGAGAAAGGATGGAATTTTATAGGTGTGGAAAAAATAAAATTTACACTTTAAGCCATATTTAAGGCCAGCATGGCCGAGGTGCTCTAGACCAATTCAGCTCGCCCAGCTATCACTGAGTCGAGCTGAATCGAGGTCGTGGGTTCGATCCCATGCCTGTTCGCATTGTTGATTTTATTCTGTTAAGAGCTGAAAAGCTCCTCTCCGCAGTTGGTTACTTCTAAATTCGTGAAAGTGCAACCAAGCAATTTTTCTTTGGTGTTAACATCCTGATCCCCTCAACTCACACTCCTTTATCAGTAAACACTGGTCTTTCTTACGATCTTACACTTATACAACTTTAGCTTTGCTTTATTACGATCTGTATTTTGAATTCCATGTTAAACTTTTCTAGGATAAGTGATATTTGGTTTACTTTAAACATATGAACATATTCCCATTTATATTTTTTGTCCTGGCAAAGTTTAGCCGTGTCCTCCTCCCCCCCTTACCTTTTGAGTTTCGCCCCCAAACCTCTTGCTCCCCTGGGCCCATCGTGCCCCTAAAAAAAAAATTTGTTATATAGAAATTTTGTTATGTAGAATTTTTCTTAATGGTGCACTTATATACATATTTATTCATAACAATTTTAAGAATAACAACCACATACATATTTATGTTATGTATACAATTATGTAATAAAAATAACCCAACACAATGTATCAAGCAATAAATAACAATAA
This sequence comes from Gerris lacustris, assembly GCA_951217055.1. Taxonomy (NCBI): domain Eukaryota; kingdom Metazoa; phylum Arthropoda; class Insecta; order Hemiptera; family Gerridae; genus Gerris; species Gerris lacustris. Next base: position 2,030,680 of record OX578278.1, on the reverse strand, counting down.
TGTAAAATATAACTAACACTTGACAGATTACAATGCATTAAGCAATTATTGTTTATAAATTGTCTCTTATCTCCTCGTTATAAGGAGGTCTAACGTAATTTAACTATTTAACTAATGTAATTTGACGATTGTTGACGATCTCTTATGGAGTAATAATGTATGTTAATTCAATTTCTAATTCTATTTTAATAAAACAGAAAAACTTAAGATATCATTAATTGATAAACAGAAACAGACGGAATATGACCTTACAAAGTGTCGAAAAGTTTCAATATTAATATGGCTTAAATAGTATATTTTATTTTTTCCACACACCTATAAAATTCCATTCTTTCTCAACCTATTACAGCTGTTAAGTGTGTATTGTGGTAAGTATGTGTTACTCCAGGTTTACTGTTGAAACGGGAGGCAAGTATTTTATTATATATTTTTAAGATACAGTAGAACCTCGATAAGAAGTGTCTCAAGGGGATTAGGTAAACAATATTGTTATTGAGGTGCTCTTTTTGTTGAGGGTCGTGTTATCAAGGTTATTTTGGTTATCAGTCGTGTTATCGAGGTTCAAGGGCGGGTTTTTCAAGTCTAGACTTGTTCAAGGTCGACCTATTCCTGTATAGAGTCGCGTTATAGAGGTTGACTTCTCAAAACAACTTGTTATAGAGGTTCTGAGTTACGTTTGAATTGGAAAAAATCTGTGTTATTGAGGTTGTTTGGATAATAATAGGCGCGTTATAGAGGTTAATTTAACATTTTGTGTTATGGCAATCTCAAGGGGATTTGAAAATTGCACTTGTAATTGAGGTTGTCGTGTTATTGAGGGTCATATAAGCGAGGTTCTACTGTATATTTTGTTGTGTAACAAAGTTTAACATGGCGCTTATTGGGCTTGCTTTCTTTTCAGGTCCGGCAAATAGAAAGAATTCAAGAAGAAAAAGGAGTTTGGAGTGTTCTCACTGTCCACACACTGCAGAACTACAGTCCGATCTGCAGGTCCATTTGTACGTCGCACACAAGAAATCCAACGCTACGCAGACTCACAACTGTGAGTGTAGATCTGATGCGACGCTTAATTTGCCGAAGCCCTTGAGCTCCGGACGTAAGGGACTTAAGTCCTTTCAGTGCCCCTTCTGTGAGTACAAATTGAGTAGACAAGAGCATCTGAACAGACACATCAATACCGTACACATGAAACTGAAACCGTTTCAATGCTTGGACTGCGGGTTGAAAACCACTCGGAGAGACCACCTCGCCACACATCTTTATAATAAACATAAGAAGTTCCAGTGCCCGCATTGTGACCATCAAACCGGCGAGAAGCAAAGTCTCAAATTACATATCGACTCGACACACGAGAATAACGGTTATCACAAAAATAAGAAGTTTCCTCTACATCAGTGCCCTCATTGTGAACATCGAGCAAACGGCCAGGAACTTCTGAAATTACACATCGACTGGGCGCATAAGTACCTTTATAAGTGTCCTCACTGTGTGAAAGTATTCGTGACGAAAGAAATCCAGTGGAATCATATGATCGCGGCTCATAATGAATACCGGTGCTTTCGTTGCGACCATACAACCGACAGTGAGGACAGTCTCATAAATCATGTCGATTCGGTACACAACAAATTCGAGTGCCCTTACTGCGAACATCAAAGTGACAGCACGGAATGTCTGAATACACATCTCGACTCGTTACACATGATGCGTTACCAGTGCCCACACTGTTACTGTCAAAATAACAGCAAGGAAAGTCTACAAGCACATATCGACAAACTCCATAGTAATCGTTATAATTGCCCTGACTGTGTCAAAGCATTTCCGACAAAAGATATCCTCAGAATTCATATGATAACAGCACATGACGAATTTCAATGCTTTCATTGCGACCATAAAACAACGACCAAGGATCGACTGATAAGCCACATTAACAGGCTACATGACTTTGTGTCACTATCAAAGTAACAGCGAGGAAAGTCTCCAAATTCATATTAACTTCTTGGATGCACCAATAGAGACATTTCATTGAGAATACAAACCACCTTATACAGTATCCTTCCAACTCATCTAATTTACGAGTTATCTAAATAAAATAAAATTAATCTTGTAACAATTTTATTTGCTTCTATATATAGTGTATAAAAGTATTACGACAATTAATATATTTATTACGTATGTCAAAGTGATTGATTTTTTCTAAAAATAGTAATTTAATTATTATTTCCTGTGGAATTATGTTTTTTTTTGTTTTAATATTGTGCATACTTGTTTTCTTGTTTTTGGTTTTAAAACCAAGATTTTTTTTAAAATATAGATATTGCACTTATTTATTGTAATTAAAAAGTTGAAAAAATGTTTTAATATTTATGTATTTTGAATTATTATTAATATTAATAATAATGCATCAATGTCAGTGTTGATGATCCATCAATCATCAGTGATGATTCATCACTGTCACTCAATCTATTTAAATATAATTATTTGGCAAAAGACTTATTTCTTTTAATGATCAGCTCTCAACGTCAAATCTTATCAACATCAAGACCGGAGTTTATAAACATATTGCAACAAACAAACCAATGAGATAAATAAAAATATACAATAAATAAACACACACACGCATATGCATTCAAGCATTTGCAGACATAATACATACAATCAGTGCTCGATTTGAGGCGGAACGCGGCGGAACGGCGTTCCGGGACCTCTCTCTCTGATAAATAAAAAAAATTATCGGCACTAAGATTTTTTTTAAATGCTTTGTTAAAATTTTGTTTGTCTGTGAGTGACTACAAATTTGATTAGGGACATCATGTATTAAACTGGCAAATATTTCTTTTCCAAATACAAAAAATTCTCTTTTGTTGAGATTATACCTACTACTAAATTATGATAACCTGAAACAACAAAGGTTTTTTTTTAATGGCAGGGATCGTATTAAATAAGTACTGTGCAGAGACGCTGTGCCGAAACTCGCCCGGGGCGAGTGATACAGGGAATGTTTTGTTGATTTAATTATTCGTATAAACCTAAGAACCTACTTATTTATTGAGAGTATTATAACAACATGTGACATGCTAATCAAGAAATTGTTTATAAAAAATACTACTTAAAATGATATAAGGTTTTACACAAAACCCACCAGTGCACCAGTTGCAGTGTGGATTTATGTCCTAAACTGCTGTTTTTGAACGTTTATTTTTCAACATTTCCCGGGGGAGGACCCCCGGACCCCTCTTCTATAAGGGGGGGGGGGTTGAGAGAGGGTAGGTTGTAGTTCCGGCACCTCAATTTCTAGAAATCGAGCACTGCATACAGTAATAGTAACGGTTGATTATTGCATAGTAATTTCAAAATAACAAAAAGCTTGGATAAAAGCCTTCAGCTGGACTGAGTGGCAAATATAACATATGCATCATTTACCCGCTCACTGAGCGGCTTACGCCTCGCTAACCGAGGGAGCTTCTAATATGGTGGGTGAAGGAGTTAGGAGTATTGTAGGTAACAAAATATAAAGAACAAAACACAATATAAAAATAATACTTTTATTAGGGGGGATTAGGTCCCCACTGTCAATCTCAATTCAAAAGTAAACAAAGTGACAAATTACAATATAAAAGTTAACAATAAAATTCAACATTAAATTTTTAATTTAACATTAATTTTTTTATATATTCTCCCAATTACCCCAGGGGCGGATCCAGGGGGGGGGGGGGCGACCGCCCTGGGCCCCGCGCCTTGGAGGGCCCCGCGCCATAGAAAATTAAAATAAAATACTTATACAGGCAAATTTATAGTTCCTAGTAAAGATTGTCCGTGGGGCCCCGAGCCATTTACAAAACATGAAATATTAGAATTATAAAATTCAGTCGAATTTAGTTTTCATGGTAGAGCCTTATACCTAACTACCATTTCGCAAAAGTCAAATACGTGTTATAATATATAGATTAATTTGTTTATGTTTAAGATAGCCCGCGGGGCCCCTCTCCATATAAAATTAAGTGAGTTAACGTCCTAGTGTTTTCCCACCCTCCCCCTTTTCAAAATGATGACGATTTTGTTATTTATTCTGTGGGGTAAATCTTCATTATGTGCCCCACCTATATCTAAACGTCCAATTTAAGCTTTTTTTTCAAACGGTCCCTTCTTACATTACAAAAACGATTTCAGTTGTGTTGTAGCATTTCGATATATTCAATTTTTTTTTAATTTTAGGGAAAAGTATGGAAGGTTATGGTAAGGTTAGGTTGAGTTTAGTACTTTTTGACCTGACCTAACAATAACCTTCTATTATTACCCTATAAAACGTGACATTTCGTGTATTTTTTTTAAAACAAATAAATAAATCACTGAATTTATCGAGATACTACATAACCTTAATCGTTTAACAATGTACAGAGATAAGTAAAAAAGGCAAATCCTGTAAAAAGGAATAGTAAAAAAAACTAAGTATATCGGACAGTACGAAATAATTGGGCCAATTAGTGCAGTTTTATACCAATTGATGTCAAAGAGAAACTTCACCTCAGAGATGCATAAAAACGCTGTTTTGAGAGAAGACGTTTGAGAGTAAAAACGTTTGACTGGCCCTAAGTGAAGGGAATTAGCCGTAAAATAGGATCAAGTCATAAGTGGTCTATTATTAAGTTACTTTATTGTTTTTTATCACCAATCCCCACTCTATCCTAGGGGGCCCCGCCATTTTGTCTCGCCCAGGGCCCCGCAAGATCTAGATCCGCCACTGAATTACCCTTACTGAGTGTAATCGACCAGCTCGGCCGGAGGAACCTCCCTGGATATCAGTTATTTTAACTCCGCCATATATATGTAGTTAGCATACTTTTTTTTGCATTGTGATATTATAATTTGTATTTAATGAAAAGCATGTAAGAAACTTAGTTAGTGCATATCAATACGTTTAGACCTTTTAGAGAGAAAAAAGTCCATATGCCACTGGATCGCCCTACCTGTACAATATGTAATTGTAAAAAACGAGATCGATTATCTTACTCGCTTTTAGATCCAATACAAGACTGCGTGTATGCCATTACGTTTTGTGGTAAATCTGACAGTACGGAAAAATTGGGGGAAAAAAAACGGGAGAGGAGCTAATGAGATTGGAGTTTTTAGTGGGTAGTTGACCAATCTAAGCTGTCAGATTTACAAAACGTAATGGCATAAGTATAGGTCTCGAATTAATGAGGATAAACATTTCAAGATAAAAAGAACTTTTTATACACTACGTTTTTAAATTTTCTGTTGAATCGTATGTAATGTTGATAATATAATTGTTATTGTTATATAATATATAATGTTAGTGAAAAAAAAATAGTTCCGAATTTATTTACTTCACATAAATAACAACCATCCAGAGAGCTGATCTTAAACCTATAAAAGGATAAATCTCTGTACAACGGATCTCCCCAACACCAAATCTAAAGCATGCCATCGATATATTTGAAATAATATAATCAATAAATAATATAATCGATATTTCCTGTTTTGCTGTCATTCAATGTTTATCTATCACAAATTTGAGACCCGTCAAAATGAAGATTGCGTAAATATTGGATATGGCAAAACAAATAAAATAACTTGCGGATTTTTTCCGAACTAACTTTCCACACAGCAAAATTTGCTGAAAACTAATTAAATTCTGCCGAAAGATGGCTAAAAGTATTAAAATAATGCATTGTCATCGTGTTCTGAGCTACGCTAAAAGTTTCAAATGTCTAGCTATTCGGGAAGTTAGTTAGAAATCGATTGCCAGATTTGTACCGGACAAACAAACAAACAAGAATGCAAGCTAATATAAACGTAGTAAAAATACCACTTCTTCATCGCAGTTGGGCATGATTAAAACAGTATAATATAGTGGTAGCACGGCGTGATGAGCCAAGGAGGAGTTTTAGGAAACAAATAGTTATTTATGTAAATAGGCAGCAAAATGGAATTTTGCTGCCATTTTGAGCCGAAGGCGAGGATAGGCTAAACAAATTTACTGCAGAGGCGAAGCCGAGGCAGGGAAGTTGACAAGGTGATGCCCAGGCGGGAAAATTTTAATTACCTGCTAAGGTGTAACCGAAGCAGGTAATTAACATTTTCCTGCCTCAATGTTTCCTTTGCTGCATAGTTACATACAATATTTTAATTTAAATCAAATTATAATTATTATTAACTACGGGAAACAGACAGAGAAAAATACACTCCAGTGCTTGTCAGCATTCTCGACTTTTTATCACAGTAAACGGAAAATTTTAGTGCATTGGTATTGTTTGGGCTCGTTCCAAGCAATTCTGATCACACTAAATAGTTAATAACATTGACATTAACCGTAACCGTGATTACATTACATTGATATCAAAAGACATCTTGATAATAAAGTACATCTATTCAGGCGCGAATACTAGGGTGGGGGGATCCCCCCCCCCCTCCCAAGACCACGAAAAAATATCTTAAAAAAAACATAAGTTGAACACATGGTTACACTTAAGCTCCGAAGACACTGCTAGCGTAGATAATACCCCTCAGTGCCTCAGTGTTGCTCGAAGATAGAAAAGACTGACGACGACCCATCTTCAGAACTTCAACACTTGCATCTCTTCCCAGCTCACAACTATCAGGCCTGATGTTTTATCTTTCATATATTTAAAATCAACTATCAATTCCAAACTTAATTAATTATCATATTTATAATTATAACTATTATCTATCAATCTATCTATCTATTATCTATTATCTATTAATTATAACTATTACTATTATCAAAGTTTTTCATTCTATAAATTCTTATTTAAATATAGATTCATATATTTTATTTATTCTTTTATCCCCGACTTATAATTTAAATCCAAAACCTCAAACCAACGCCTTCTCAGACATTATCAACCTGTTTCGGTCAAAATTTTAGACAGAATTGTTATTTAATTTTATTTGTTTTATTTTAACTAAGCTTTTGTTCAGAATAATATTATCAGTCTGGCATGTAGTTTCTATTTTTTGTTTTAAAGATTTAGTTTAAAAGTAATATCTCCATAATATTTGTGTTGATTAGTTCATTTTGAATAGTGTTCAGTTTTTTTTATATGTGTCAACTCATTTCTTTAACCAGTTGAATTTCTATACGCCGAGGAAGAGTGACGTCACTTACGTAAAAAAGTGTGTGTTGTTAGGTTAGCTGGCTCATAACATTGGATATACTGAGTTTTATCAGTGCTATTTTATTTTATTATTATTTTTTAATCAATTATTTGTTTTATCATCTATAATGTATACATTTATTGGCTTATTAATGATGTTACTGATACATGATAAGGTTAAAAACAGTTAAAAAAGCTTTTAATAGAGTAAGAAGAGCACATCTGTGAGTAAGTTATTTTACATCTTCTTTGAGTTATTTGTGAGAATTATTTGTTTTAACATCTAAAATAAAATGTATACATTTGTTGGCTTATTAATGATGTTACTGATATATGATAAGGTTAAAAACAGTTAAAAAAGCTTTTAATAGAGTAAAAAGAGCACATCTGTAAGTAAGTTATTTTACATCTTATTTGAGTTATTTGTGAGAATTATTTGTTTTCTCATCTATAATGTATACATTTGTTGGCTTATTAATGATGTTACTAATATATGATAAGGTTAAAAACGGTTAAAAAAGCTTTAATAGAATAAAAAGAGGAAAAAACTATAAAATGCTTACAGAACTCTAGTAAACAATGGTTTGTTATGAGCCAGAAAAGATAACCTGACGAAAAATCGTGGAGGGCGCATGACGTCACAGCAACCTTTGTCACTTTTACGTAACCTCTCTGACGCGACGTATTGCCAGCAGCAACATTACTGTGTCTGCCTAAGCCTGGTTCTTTCGTGCGCTTTATATTTTGAAATAATATTAAATTATTTACATCAATCTCACCATGAAACGAAATCATGAATAAAAATAATCTATTCGTTCAACGAATAAATGTATTTTTTTAAGACAGTTACACCACAAAAAGTGACTTCTGATCATGAATCTCCTGTGTTGTAAAAAAAGTTCTTCTTCCATCCCTGTCTCGCAATTAAAATTGTCTGTTTGATTGAAGAAGCTACCTTTTCAAATTTGTCCCCTTCCGAACCGGAAGTAGATGTCTCTACTGATCAGGGGCGGATCCATAAGGGGGGGGGGGAGGAGGGGGAACTTTCCCTTTCCAAATATACAACAAAATTACGAAACAAATAACTACAATAATTTGAAAATACAGCTGAAGTAAGCAGTGAAAATGTTTCAAAAATTCAGCAGAAACAATTTTAAACAAACTCTAAGTTAAGATTTTTTTTTTAGCTAAAAAAAGGCCTACAATTTTGAACCTAATTTTCTAAAATTCCGCTTAGGGCTGTAGGCATTTTACATAGACTAGGCTCCAAAAGATTGTTGGGATTCACCCCCCCCCCCCCAAGCAGATTGTCTGGATCAGCCATGCATTAATTATATAGTATTATAATTTCGATTTTAAAAGAACGGGGAAAAATGGAATAAATTAGAATTAGACGATAAAACATTTTTTTAAAACAAGCTTTTATTCGTATTCTTGTTAGCAAACCCTTTCATTTTCATTACATTCACCTCATATTCAATTTCACCTCAGAAATGCATAAAAGCACTGTTTTGAGAGGTCATATTTTCAAAATTTCCGGGGGGGGCCCGGACCCTCCACCATAGATCCCCCCCCCCCCCAATAATTAACTGCAGACTACGCCCATGACTTACAGTAAGATATTGTACTGCAGTAAGCATCAGCATAACATTTTCTAAAGAATACGTTGTAAAACAATGATTGTTACTTTTTTGGTAGGGGGGGGGGGGGGGGCAGCTGCTTTGTTGAATAAGTTGTTCCTTTTTCTTGTTACCACTACGAATTCCCCCCCCCCCCCCAATCTAAACTGACTTAGAATGTGCCCCCTCCAGACGTAGCCGCTGGATACGCCACTGAATGACGTCACTTAGCTAACCATTACTACGTTCACACATCGTTTTGAAAGCGTTTCGGATCCAATTCGTTTTCAAAACGATTTGTGTTCACACAACTAAAAATATAGGTGATTGAAATATTTGTTTTCGATATTTCATAACAGTGACGTCACGAGTAAAACCTTCTTTCTTGTTAACTAATATGTCCGCGAATTTTTCATTTTATATACAAGTTGTTAAAAGGTTTTAGAGGTCCTTTCTAGCATTAACTTTTGTTTAAAAACGTTTTTGCAGTTAAAAAAAAATGATACGGAAGCTCACGAAAACAAAAAACTACAAAAGAGGAAACGAGTTAAATAACCTGATATCTCGATCCCCAGCACGACCTGTTCATATGAGCGTTTTGAATTCGATCCCCCGTTCCGATCACGTATTTTTGGTGGAACGGATTTAAACCGATACGATCTGTGGTTCTCCGTTCACATAGGGTTCTGAACTATAGCGGATCGTTGTCAATACCGTTTTCAAGATTATGTGTGAACGTAGTAAATTGTATTGTCATCCAAACTAAACTTGTATTCAAAATTTCAATTCAATCGCTCGAGGATATAAATGCTTTACAATAATTCAGTTGTAAGATACAAACATTGCAAGTAGCCTAATGATACATACAAACATTACAAATTGAATAAAAGTTTGCGTACAAAGGGATCGTAAGGGTCTATTAAAGTGCGTTACCGTTGGTGAGGAAGCTATGTGCCACACTAATTGGCAAACAATTCTTCTTTTTAAGATTTAGATTGACAATACAAGGTCGCATACAAGGTTATGCGAGATTTGATGTGATTGGACTTGTTTTTAAACTCTAATGTGTTTCTGCTTCTGAGATCATCTTATTCAACAAAGTTTATCACGCTATAAAAGGCCGGAATCAAGTTTTCTCCTGGTCTCCATCTAAACAGACTAAATCAAAAGAAACGGTGGTAGATAATAGATAATGGAACCTCGGTTTTTAAGTATCAATTTAAAACCTGGCTTCCATTTCCATTCAGTGATCCATTTGGTAGTTGGTATAGCTGACTTCTCTCCTATCAACGAAGCTCGAAATTATTGAGCGTGGTCACAACTTGGATGGGTGACCACATATCTGGTTTCAATTTCCAGAACCCTGCTCGGTGTTCACCCAGCACCACCATATAATTGGGTAGCTATTTGAATGAAATGGTGACCAACTGGCTGCGTTTGTCTATTGTAAGGTTTTATACAGCTAATGTAGTGAAACATTAACCCTGGGTCATCATACAGTCGTATAAGCCCTTTGGCAGGTCTTGTACGGAGTGATATAAGTTATATATTAAACCGTAATCCACTGAAGCTAAGTAAATTTGGTCACAGAACAAGCAATCTGTCCTTCTACTAATGATATGTTAAGCAGAAGCCAATCTATTAATCTCCTCATGTAACATTGATGTTTTAACACCTTCAATTAGTAATTTCTAATATAATTGTGGTGCTTTGATTATGTTGTAGGTTTATCCAAAGATCCATTTCCATTTGATAGTGAGGCATGGTTTGTAAAAGCAGAACCTGCTTTACCTGCCGGGGATGCAACAGACGTTGAACTAGAGCAACACAATCCAGGTAACACAAAATCAGTATTGTCTGTCTTCCATCTTAAATATTATAATCTCAATTCTTTAATTGAGATACTTGTTAAGATAAGGCGCGGGGCGGTGTAGAATGGGCAAAACGTCATTAAGAAGGCTAAGGCTGCTAAATCTACCCCCCTCAGATCGTGCTGCGCTCATTGTACAGTTCTACTATAATGATAATGGTATAAGTATTCTGTATTCTGCGGATGATCGTGTTTAGACGAAACCTGTTCTGATCTAACCTTGATGTTCTAGTTTCGGAATGTCAGCAAACGACGGAGGTTCTTTCTGAAATAATCAAAATAATTATCGTAATTGAATGGATTGTGCCACATAAAAGCACGGAGGGAAATGAAGGCTAAGATCATCTCGGAAGACATGGTTTCGGTACGATTCCCTAGGCACCAGAACCCATTGTAGGCACCAGAACCCATTGTGGGTATCTCACGTTCCGTCGTTCTTCGAGTGTAAAGAAGAAATCATTAATCATCCTTTGGTTTCTCCGATATTTTTAAAAGGAAAAGAAATAGAAGCACTAGGTATTCACGCAAAGCATTTGATTTAAAAAATAACTGGTTTCGACTACTTATTAGCCATCTTCAGATTCTACACTCTGAAATACAGCAGAATATAAATTAACAGCAATTTTTTGTATATGTTTTTAATTTTGGTTTGTGTAGAATCTGAAGATATGACTATTGAAACTGAGACCGTTTATTTGTTGATAAATACTTTATGTAAAGACCATGTGTATTTTTCCCCCTTTTCAAAATAATGATTTGAAATCATGCCAGGAACTGACAGGTTTGTTATACTGTCGTTTAAACAGGCATCTACAGCTGACGAATCAACATGCAGGCAGTGTCACGAGCATGAACAAACTACTTTACATCTGATAAGCCAATGCCCTGGCTGCTCAATCATTGATGACTGGTCTTTGGGGAGCCTACGATCCTGCCTAGGGAACTAATAAGAATCCCCACTAATAAGTTGTTCATCCCGTTTTTTTTTTTTTTAAATAAACTTTGATGGTAAACTCATCTTTAATTGATAAATTCCAAGAATTTATTAATATAAATGTTGTAAACTGATTATGTTGTAGGTTTACCTGAAGATCCACTTGAAGTCGATAATAAGGCATGGTTTGTAAAAGCAGAACCTGCTTCACCTGCCAGGAATACAGCTGATATAGACCAGAATCCAGGTAACTCATATTCTATATTAAAATTTAATATCACAATGCTTTAATTAACTCGTTATCTGCTGATAGTGGTTATTAGTTACTCCACGTTTACTGTTGATACCTTAGCCGAGTTTTTTATTCTACTGTTAAGATATTTCTTATTTTGTAACAAAGTTAATCATGGCTCTTATTGGGCTTGCATTCTTTTTAGGTCCGGTAAATAAAAAGAAGCCGAGAAGAAACAGTAGTTTCCAGTGCTTGCACTGCCCACATACTGCACAACTACTGACCGATCTGCAGGTCCATTTCTACACTGTACATCAGAAATCTAAAGAAAAGAACCTAAAGCAGTTTCATTGCTCCGACTGTAAGTGGAAAGCGGGTAGGAGAGACTATCTCGACAGGCATCTTTATAGTAAACATAAGAAATTCCAGTGCCCGCATTGTGTCCATCAAACCTGCGAGAAGGAAAGTATGAAATCGCATATCGACTCGACACATAAACATCCTCCGCATCAGTGCCCTCACTGTGACTATCGAGCCAACGGCACGGTACTTCTAAACGTTCATATCGACTCCTCACACAAGTACCATCATAGGTGCCCCCACTGTATGAAAGTATTCCTGACAAAAGACATTCTAAGAAATCATATGATCGCGGCTCATAACGAATTCCTGTGCTTTCACTGCGACCATAAAACCGACAGGGAGGATTATCTGATAAGGCATATCAACTCGGAACATAACGGATTCGAGTGTCCTTATTGTGACCATCAAAGCGACAACGAGGAACGTCTGAAATCTCATATCGACTCGGTACATAAGGACGAATATCGGTGCTCTCAATGTCGTCATCAAAGCAAAAGCGAGGAAATTCTACAAATGCATATTGACAGGGTGCATAAGTATTGTTATAAGTGCTCTGACTGTGTGGAAATATTCTTGACCGAAGAAATTCTGCGAAATCATATGATCGCCGTACATAATGAATACCGGTGCTTCCATTGTGATTATAAAACCAACAGGGAGGACAGACTGATAAGCCACATTAACTCGGTCCATACGAAATTCGAGTGCCCGTATTGTGAACACCAGAGTGACAGCGCAGAATGTCTAAATTCGCATCTCGACTCCGTACATAAGATGCGTTACCAGTGCCCTCATTGTTACCGTCAACATGACACCAAGGAAATTCTACAAACGCACATTGACAGGGTGCATAAATATTGTTATAAATGTTCTAACTGTGTGAAAGTATTCCTAACAAAAGACATTCTGAGGAATCACATGATTGCAGTTCATAATTTATTCCAGTGTTATCATTGTGACCATAAAACTGACAGCGAGGGAAGTCTTATCAGCCACATTATCTCGGTCCATAACAAATCGGAGTGACTGAGTGGTCGTCAGAGCGACAGCATGGAAAATCTCAAATCTGGTGTAAAACAAACCTGGGTCGGAAAACCCAACTATTCACAACTTTATGAAATGTTGGTACATCATGTCTCACATCTCCATTTCTATGAAACCTTAAATGTCGTCCATGATATTCTAGTATGAAACTTGGTAGCGCTACGTCTTTTGAGCAGCTCCCCATTGTTAAAGCAAAGCAGCTTGTGAACATTAAGTGGGGTGGCGGGGATCTGGTCCAGGAATTGAACCCGGATCTGTGTAGTCACCCATCCAAATAGTGACTACGACCAATGCTGCTTAACCTGATTGATCGAGAGCCAACCTTTCTCCTCTAAGAGGTGCCCAGGCCCCTGAAGTAATACGGTCGTTTGTAAATAAAATATTTTATATATTATAATTTAAAACTTATTGATTTTTTCTGAAAATATTAAATTAATTATTATTTCCTATGAAAATTTGTGTTTTTTTATACGATTATAATTAGTTTGGCATGTTTCTCCAGGAAAAATCTTGTAACTTAGATTTGACCCACCTCAACTTCCTAGAAACCTGAAATTTACACACACTATGTATTTCCCATGACAATACTATAAATCAGATATTATGTTAACAAGGTCGTTTGTATTACCCGTTAAATCGCTAAATTTAGTAGATATTTTGGCAGTAAAATTTAAAATCAATTGTACGAACAGTGACCGGCAAGTTGGTATTTTCGTTTAAATCACATAATTTTTAACGGCAAAGATGTCGCTGTAGAAAAAAGCAAGCTTGATTGGAACTCTTTGAAGCTTGCCCTCCACTCTACCTTGGCTCCACTGTACCTTGGCTCCACTGTACCATGTCTTCACTGTGTTTCTACCTTAGGGCACCCGCTTGTTCTACCAAACCGATTTTTCTTTGACAACTTTTATTATAATTATATTATGACTGTTCAGAATTGGTGTATAAGTGCTGCGATCTAGCGGCTGTTTCTTAATTACTCGTCCTGCACTCTAGCGGGAGCCCTTCAAACTAAAAACCATGCGACGGTGAGTGTCCGTTATAACTTTGAACCTCGTATCTCGTCCCGTCTCCAACGTCCGCTCGACCTGGTCGTGTGCCGGTTCCCGGTTCCGTATTATAATAAATATGTTCTCCTCGAGCTCGGTTCGGTTCGGCATGTAGTAGAAGAACCAGAGAAGAAGGATCGCCATCGAGAGTGGGCCCACTCATCGAAAACGTCGCATCAAGTCGAGATACAGATTCATCAGGTCTCAGGTCAGTCCACAGCTTTTCTTCAAATTCTATAGGTCCTTTGGTATATCTAACATTTCTCAATTACAACTTATGTACTAGGTCGGTCGGATGTGGTACATAAGAATTTGGTCAATTTGGGCCGGATTTCGTAATATTCTACAGTTATCGAGTTCGTACAGTTGTCGTGTTCGGCGTAGTGATCTGATTGGACATTCAACCCTCGATGTTTCTAAGTTCGTTTCTCAAATTCGGAGTCAGTTCGAGTTGTCGGTGTTTTTTATTTAAATTTATTAAATCTTTGTGTTCATTTTTGCTAAGTTTCTGGGTCCCTAATAAACTTGGCGATTTTTAATTTAATAAAATCTGTGTTGTGTCGATTGGTCGATCTCGTTCGGAGGTCATTCTATAGTTCTTTCTGGTTCTGAACTAGTTCTGAGTTCTCTTAAGATTGGGAGCCTGTGAATAGGTTACTTAGTCTCATATTCTTCATTTTCATATTATTTTATTAATTCTAAATTTTCGTTTTTCGGTGCTTCGAATGAAATTAGATATTCTTGGTCGATGTTCATCGTGGTCGATACTCGTTGTATGTAATCGAAGTGAGTTTTTCGTTAAAGATTTTATTTAAGTATTTTACTTTTATGGATTTTCGTAATGGTTTTATAAATGCTCGTTTATAAAGTACCGACTTCCGTCGTTCTTGGTTAAAATAAATTCTCAGGTCTTTTAAAAGTTAAGTTTGTAAGACCTAGCCATATCGATTCGATATATCGATCTCGATTTCAGGGTATATTGATAGGTAGTTCTAAAGTCAGCTGGTTTATACCGGGTTGCAAGATAATTAAATTATCGTTGGATTCAAGGAAACCTTTGTACCCTGGCCTAGCAAGGTGTCTCTCTTTATCTAATTAGTTTATATCTCTAACTTTATAGAGTTTTATTATCTCTTAGGGATTATTTCTTTTCGGATTTATTAAAAATAAACATTCTCTCTTTTAAATTCATTCTAAATACGAATTTTCTCATTCAAATTGTGCTTCACCACGAAGTCGTAGGAACTTAATTTTTGGATATTTGGGTTCGTCTCGTTATTATCTTTTATACGAGTACCCACATTAAATATTTTTCTTTACATTTATTTTTTTTTTTTTTTTCTCATTTTATTATAATGGCTAGTAAAGAGGAAAAGAAGCTTGAACTTTTACAAGCCAAGCAAAAGGCTTTATTCTTACGTGCTCAACAAGCCTTTGATTTAGTTTCAAAACTTAACGATGCCAAGGTCTGTAGTCAGTTTAAAGTCAGAGCCGCAGCTCTTGTTCCTACCCGAACTGAATATCTTCAATTAATAGATGAGATTAATTTCTTAAAACTTGAGATTAATAATCCTGCTGATCCAGTCGAATATCAATCTTTAAACTCATTTGACGAATTATATTTCACTGTCGCTGATTATCTAAGCCGGATAAGAGGCGAGCCTTCATCCTCGTCAGCCAAGGTTGAGACCTCTGGTAATCATTTAGGTAATATGGGTCCTAATCTTCCCAAAATTTCTCTGAAAGGGTTTAAAGGGTCATTAACTGAGTGGATGCCTTTCTTTAATTTATTTACAAGTTTAATTCATGAAAATAAAAACTTATCTCCTGTTCAGAAACTGTTTTACCTTGAAGGGTGCTTAGAAGGCGAACCTCTAGCCTTAATTAAACATCTTCCTAAGACAGATTCCAACTATCAAGTAGCTCTTAATATACTTAAGGATAGATATCAATCTACTCGACATCTCGCTGCTGTTTATGTGGATCAACTTATTAATATTCAGCCTATAAAAACAGATTCGTATAAACCTCTTCGTTCTTTTTATGAAACCCTTTCTGAAAATTATTCTGCACTAAAAGCCTTAAATGTATCCAACCTTTCTGACTTTCTTCTTTTTCATATGGCCTTTCGCAATCTCCATATTAATACTCGTAAGCTCTTCGAGTCAGAGCGTCGAAATATAATTAAATCGTCAGTAAATCAGGATATTTCTCAATCTCTTCCTAAATTTGAAGACCTGTTAGAGTTTCTTTCGTCTTACTGTAAAGTGTTGGAAACATCAAATATGACATCATCAAGTCATGACTCGTCAGAAAAGTCTAACAATTCTCTTTCAAAATCACAACCAGATTTTCGTCGTGTAAAAAATGCTTATGTCAACACACCTCAGTCTAAGAAAAGTAGTTTCCCTTTTGATCGTAAGCAAAGCTCTAATAATAACAATACTTCTTTTAAACCTGTTAACAGATCTTGGTCTCCCCCTACATGTCCTTTATGTAAATCAAGTCATTCGATATACAAATGCCCTCAGATGTTCAATAGTTCTCCTGCAGATCGAAAGCAGCTTGTTAACTCTGCAAAATGGTGCATTCAATGTTTGGGCCATAGTTCTTCAGATCAGTGTATTTCAAAATCAAAGTGTTTTCGCTGTCAAAGCCCTTCACATCATACACTTTTACATGACTGTTATGATAAACCAGAAGGTTCTAATCAAAATCAGGGTCACTCGTCATCTACTGATGTAAACATTCAAGTTCATTCTGTAAGTTCGGAAAAGCCTCTGTCTATGGTCGTTCTCGGGACAGCAGTGGTCCATATAAAGGATAGTAGTGGCTCGTTTGTAGAAGCTCGTGTGTTACTCGATTCGGGGGCGCAAGCTTGTTTTCTTACCCGCTCATTCTTCTCTAAACTCGGACTTACCCTTGAAAAATCTAATATTACTGTCAAGGGACTTGGTCAAATTTCAGTTACGCATGCTCGTGGTCGTTCGATGGTTTCGATAAAACCTCGTTTATCAAGTGAACCAATCCTATCTACTGAAGTTATTGTCATGGATAAACTTACAGGTAGATTACCTTCTCATCATCTACCAGCCTCAGTTCGAAATCATGCTCGTGGGTTAGTATTAGCTGATCCAAATTTCGATGTTCCTTCAGGTGTGGATGGAATTATCGGTGCGGAGCTGATACCATATATTTACCATGGTTCCTCTCGTTCATTTGGACCAGGCCAACCCAGTGCGATGAGTAGTATATTCGGTTGGGTTATCATAGGAGCTGTAAGTAACTCGTCACAGCTTTCAGCTTTCGTTTCTGAAATATCTTTAGACCAGTCCTTAAGGAGGTTTTGGGAGTTAGAACAATCTCCTGAAAGGGAATCTTGTGATCCCGAGGATTTAATTTGTGAAGAACTTTTCACCTCTAAATGTCGACGTGATGAAGGAAGATATGTGGTTCCTCTTATGTTAAAACCTAATTTTTCTATGTTAGGCGATTCCTACAATTACTCTAAAAGATGCCTTTTAAATCTCGAAAAAAGGTTGAATCGTGACTCAGTCCTCAAAAATGCATATCATTCTTTCATGAAGGAGTATGAGGATTTGGGACATATGCGCAAGCTGAACGACCCAAATGTCACTTCTTCTTTTGTAATCCCTCATCACCCTGTTTTAAATCTTTCAAGTTCTACTACAAAGCTTCGTGTAGTGTTCAACGGTTCAGCAAAATCTACTTCTGGTCTATCTCTTAATTGCTGTCTTTATACCGGTGAAAAACTTCAAAAAAATATCGATGATGTTATCTTCAAGTTCCGTCTTCATTCGGTGGTGTTTACTGCAGACATAGTCAAAATGTTCCGACAGTTCAAGATACTTTCTGAGGATACCGCTTTTCAACACATTCTGTGGCGCTATTCTGAAGATCAACCTGTGTCTACTTATGTTTTACTTACAGTTACATATGGACTTCGTTCTGCTCCATATCTTGCTTGTAGAACTCTCAAACAACTTGCTATTGACTATGCTGAATCTTATCCTCGAGCTAGTCGGATTTTGAGGGAGGATATTTACGTTGACGATGTCATCAGTGGAACAGACACAGTGGAAGAAGCTGTTGAACTCCAGCAAGAAATCATCTCATTGTTAGCTCAAGCTGGCCTTAGATTGAGGAAATGGAGTAGTAACCATCCTACTTTACTTTCTAGCCTTCCTCCTGAGGATTGTGAATCACCTCTCTCTTTTGATTCAGAATCTGTTTCTATTAAAGTTCTAGGTCTTCAATGGCTTCCAAAGGAGGACATGTTCTCTTATAAAATAAATTCATTAACTCCTTGCTTCACTAAAAGAGGAATATTATCCGACATTTCCCGGTTATTCGATCCTATGGGATGGCTCTCTCCTGTTGTATTCTTTGCAAAACATTTCATTCAACGGCTTTGGTTATCTGGTTTATCCTGGGATGAAGAGATTCCTATGGACCTTCGTGATGACTGGAGAAGATTTATCACGGAATTACCTTGTATTTCTGAAATTAAAATTCCACGTCTTGTGAAACCTTTATTATTTACTTCTTTTATTCTTGTAGGATTCTCGGATGCAAGTGAGATTGGGTTCGGTGCTGTTATTTATTTAGTAGGCCTTTCTAAGGACACTAACTCTTCTTTTCTACTACTCGCGAAGTCACGAGTAGCTCCTTTAAAATCTCTTTCGATTCCTCGCCTTGAACTTTGCGGAGCTCTTCTCTTATCTCGACTGTTTAAAACCTGTCTCTCAGCTTTATCATCAGTTAGCATTCAAGAAGTTCTTGCCTTCTCTGATTCAATGACAGTGTTGGCTTGGCTTAGAACTCCCCCTCATAAGTTAAAGTCATTCGTTGCTAATAGGGTGGTAGAAATCGGAGAAGCCCTTAATCCTTCTCAATGGCATTATGTGAGCTCTAGTCAAAATCCTGCTGACTGTGTTAGTAGAGGTCTGTTTCCTTCTGCAATCGTAAATCATAACCTCTGGTTTTATGGACCCTCATGGCTGTCTACAGATCGGGTGGAGTGGCCACTTAATCATGAATTTACTCCTCCAAAGGCAGTACCTGAGATGCGACCATCTACTTCAAATTTCACCGCTAATATTATAAAATCGAAAAGTCCAGACTTTATCAGTAAATTTTCTCAGTATACTCGTTTAGTCCGACTCACAGCCTGGTGGTTAAGGTACTTCTCTAACTTACGTTCCCCTCACGATCGTCTCTGTGGTCCTTTATCAGCCAAAGAACTTGTTGAAAGTAGTCATCGTCTAATTTACCTCGACCAACGTGTATTTTTCAAGGAAGATATTTCACTACTGGAAAAGGGGGAAGAGTGTTCCAACCAGCTTCGTAAACTCCGTCCCTTCCTCGATTCAAAAGGTTTGGTTAGGGTGGGGGGCAGGATCAGACATGCTGACCTGCCAGCAGAAGCACGTCATCCTTTGCTTCTGTCTAAAGATAGTTGTCTCGCAAAACTATTAATTAATTATTATCATATTCTCTACTTACATGTAGGACCTCGAACTCTCCATTCATTACTTCAACGGGAGTACTGGATTCTCTCAGCTCGCCAACTCATTCGGACCCAACTCTGTAAATGTTTACCGTGCTTCAAGATGCGTTCATCTCACTTACAACCCCTTATGTCAGATTTGCCTCCAGCTCGCGTTCGGCAAGCTCGAGTCTTCCAAACGGTTGGAACTGATTTTGGTGGTCCTTTTCTAGTCAAGGAGAGTAACCTTAAGAAAGCTCGAGTCTCTAAGGCGTATCTCTGTTTATTTATTTGTTTTGCCACAAAGGCAGTCCATCTTGAGGTGGTGTCGGACCTTTCCACGGATGCCTTTATTGCGGCACTGGAACGGTTCTTTAGTCGTCGAGGTCTTAGTTCAGTCATTCATTCGGACTGCGGTAGTAATTACGTCGGAGCCAAAAGATATCTTACTGATGTTCATGAAATGCTCAGTATTCGTCCCAATAGAGAGAAAATCCATAACTGGCTGAGCCAGAAGAAGATTACCTGGAAGTTCAATATTCCGACGGCCTGTCACTGGGGAGGAATTTGGGAAGCAGGTATCAAATCTGCAAAACATCTATTAAAGCGTGCTGTCTCAGATCGTGTCTTGACGTTTGAAGGTCTCACTACTGTATTCGCCAGAGCGGAAGCAGTGCTCAATTCAAGGCCTCTGTGCCCACTCTCCACTGATCCTGAGGAGCTGGACACCCTCACACCTGCTCACTTTATCATAGGTGGCCCCATAGTGGCTCTTCCAGAACCTCCATTAACTGACATTCCACTTAATCGTCTCTCAAAATGGGAAATCGTTCGTCAGATATCACAGCACTTTTGGGACCGTTGGAGGAGTGAATATCTCAACACTTTAACTCAACGTCACAAGTGGAACAAATCCGAGCCAAATCTCGCAGTTGGTGATTTGGTATTGCTGAATGAGGGTCGTAGTCCCCCTCTGTGCTGGCGCTTGGCACGAGTTATAGCCCTTTTTCGAGGTCCTGATCAGGTTGTTCGGGCTGTTAGATTGCGAACAGCCCAAGGAGATTTTAATCGTCCAGTGGTCAAACTAGCCCCTCTTCCAGGGCCATAGACTTTTTCTTTTTCTTTAATCCTAAATGTACTTTTTTTTTTCTTTTTTTTCTTATTGAAGGTATTCTTATTTTCTTATCAAGTGAGATAATCACTCAAGTTTCTTTTCTGCTTTCTCTTTCCTTCTCTCGTTAGGCAGATAGGTTCGGCCCTTAATTTTTTTCAGTCAACATTTTCTTTTTCTTTACACGAAGTAAAGCTTTTTCTTTGAAACCCCCTTGGTTTCGGTGAGGGGTATGTTCAGAATTGGTGTATAAGTGCTGCGATCTAGCGGCTGTTTCTTAATTACTCGTCCTGCACTCTAGTGGGAGCCCTTCAAACTAAAAACCATGCGACGGTGAGTGTCCGTTATAACTTTGAACCTCGTATCTCGTCCCGTCTCCAACGTCCGCTCGACCTGGTCGTGTGCCGGTTCCCGGTTCCGTATTATAATAAATATGTTCTCCTCGAGCTCGGTTCGGTTCGGCATGTAGTAGAAGAACCAGAGAAGAAGGATCGCCATCGAGAGTGGGCCCACTCATCGAAAACGTCGCATCAAGTCGAGATACAGATTCATCAGGTCTCAGGTCAGTCCACAGCTTTTCTTCAAATTCTATAGGTCCTTTGGTATATCTAACATTTCTCAATTACAACTTATGTACTAGGTCGGTCGGATGTGGTACAATGACGTTTATGAACACCTAAAACTCAAAATACGTTGAGAAAACATTTGATTTTAAAGCCCCATTTAATTTGATCCGCGTAAGTTTTCCGGATCACGTTTGGACCATGTTTTTACTTTCTCATATAAAGAGAAAGTATTGTGATGGCGCGAAAATTCGATTTTTATATTTTGTAGTCAATGTTATTGCAGGCTCGTTACGCTCGCCTGTTTATACTACATTTATAATGAGCTTTATTTAAAAGAGTTGTTGCAGATTGCAGACTTGCTTTTTTATACAACAAATACTGTCTAGACAGCCGAGCGTAGCGAGCCTGCAATTACTTTTGTAAAGAAATATGATCTATAAATCCAGGTAGCCATATTGAAAACATAGTATGGCGGATATAAAAGCATAATTCTAAGCGAGTTCTTTATGCGCCGCATCACTAGTTATGAGTTATGAACATTGTCATAGCGTGCTTTTGTAAAAATTGTTAATATTTCAGGTTTTACTGAATATTTTTCTGTGAAACCAAGCCTACAACATGCGCCACATGCACTACTGCATAAAATTAATGGATTTCGATTTCGTTCAACCAGTTTTGCGTCTATATAGTCTGCCCTGTGGTGACAGACAGACATATATATACAGACAAAAGTTATGCCGGTTTTGGTTGTAATAAATAAATTGGCAAATTATGTTCTTCTAGCTCACACAAAGGGTCTTTTTAAGGGGGCAATTTAACAAACAGGACGAGTACCTTAACCAGCATACTCGGCCCAGCCATAGAAAGATGGTGGCCATTCAAAAGTTTGTTTCAGCTCTAACTTTTGAACCAACCTATATTTGATTAAAAAAATCGGTCCGAGACAACTCAGATTTCTCTTATATACGAGCAAAAAGTGTTTTTTATGAGCAAAGGTATGGGATCTTAAAAAAAAGCATAAAATTTGACCTTGTGAGAAAACGGTTGAGAATAGACACATGGTTTATATGACTTTTTTGTAGCCAATGAGGTTTAGAATCACCTAATTTATTTTTGTACATATTATATCTCCAATCACCCTCATGTATATACAAAACTAAGAGTGTCAGTGATTGACTGATACTCATTTCGACTATATTTATTTTCAAAATGCCGGAAAAACTTGAAAATCTTAACATAATAGTTACATACTGTTTTCCTACACTTCAAGACTAAATTTATATTTACCATGTCAAGCTTAGAGTGTTAGTGTTCCTCATGTGTCAGGGCAGGAGAGAGGAAAACGAATTCTAATTCACCTTTATGAACTATATTTCGCTTCCGAAAACCTTTAAGTTTAGTCTTCCGCCATATTGGCCGCCATCTTAAAAATGTAAAGTGTGAAATTTCTAAAAAGACTATACACTTTTGAAAAATGATTAGATGCACCTGTTTGTCACATTTTGTTCAAATCGGTAAATCTGACAAGCTTTTATTTAGCTTGCAATGTTTGTATGTATGTATGTTTGGGTCAAATCTTGCAACTGAATTTTAAAGCAGTTATCCTCAACGAATTGAATTAAAATTTTGCATGCACGTTTAGTTTGGATGACAATGCATGGTTAGCTAAGCGACGTCATTTAAATCCATTATGGCGGACAGCCCAAGATGGCGGACTAGTTATTTTTTGAGCACGTCCATAATATGAGTATCAAATGAAATGGTTTGCTGTAAAGAATACGAAAAATAAAATGCCTTCACTCAAAATCCAATATGGTGGATGGCCATAGATAAAAGCTTGTTTTATAATAGGCTGTCAATTGGTGGGGAACATAGCTTCCTCGCATGCTATCACGTACGTTTTGATTTTATGCTTTTACAAGCCATTATTGTCTAATTGGTTTGTTTCCCCCGTTTTGTTAATCTGTCAAAAATGTTTTAATTTGTTACATGAATTAAAGTATCAATTAAGCAAAAGTTAAAGAGTGCAGAATAATTAAATTAATCTGGGGCTATCTGCGGGTTACTTTCGATTAACTATAAAAGTTTCATACAAAACAGATAAGTACTTATGAAGCTATAGGTGTAAATAAATGTATGTTTGGCCGCATGTGGAAGAGAAACAAATGAACGCAGAAGGTTATATGGGACCAACAATGGGCTAATCATGATCTACCACCCATATTTCATTAAAATCGGATGTGTAGTTTTTAAGATATGTTGGTTCGCAAAAATAGAGCGACAAACACGGAACCAAAAATGTTCCCTAATGTCTGTAACGGATTTCTGTCTTGGAATTTTTGAAATCGGAGACCCAAAACTTTTTCGTTCTCCGGAACGATCATGAGCTTCCATTACCTTCGGTAAGCTCGGAAGCAAATTTTTTTTTATTTCATGTCATATATATATATATATATATATATATATATATATATATATATATATATATATATATATATATATATATATATATATATATATATATATATATATATATATATATATGTGTGTGTGTGTCTGTCTGTGTATATATATATTATGTAGAGTGGAATGAACTTAAGATACAACGTATGTAAACCTTGGAGAAGCGACTGCAATGGGCCCGTAAAATACACCTTCAAAATTATTATATATATTATATATTATATATATATATATATATATATATATATATATATATATATATATTTAATGTAAAATGCGTAAGATGCAATTCAAGTAAGGAAAATTACTAACCTCGTTCAATCTAGGAGTAATTGAGTTTTAAGAAAATCAATTACTCTGAGAGTTGGACCTAATAAAGAGGGAAATAATGGAACGCTAGATAAGATTCGAGCACTCGATCTAAACACAGTGGCGACGCTCATTTGTACAAGTGGTGCAAAAATAACTTACAAGAAATACTTGACTCGGAAAAAAAAAGTCTCGCGTCTCGTTATGAATATATACAACAATAGTCAATTATATTTTATTTCAAGTATCTATATTTTTTTTTTTATTTTATAAAATGAAAAAGAAAAGTGTTTATCGATTTAATTAAATAGATACGGCGGTATATAAATATAAGGAGAGGATTGGGACTAACTCACTACTCACCTGTGACTCAAGTAAACATCATGGTGTCTAAAATCTGTAAGTATATTTGAAAACTATTATATATTTTTTTTATTGAGTTAAATTATTAATAATTTATACTTTACAATCCATCGTTAATTGTTGTTTATATATTTTTTAACGACATACAACTTGGACATCAAAAAATATAATCTTATAAAAATATATAATTAAAGTTTTGTCTGTACGTTGATCGGAATTGCAAACTATTTGGATACTTTTTTATTTCTTACTTTACGACAACCAAAAGTTCCACTTTTTTGGATTCAGATTGAATCTCAATACTTTCTCTTTATATGAGAAAGTAAAAAAGATTAAGGACCACCTCAATAGAAATACTTATGTACATTATTGTAGGAGATTTACTTTTGGTTTTGTAGAAATTAAAATTGACAGATTTGCATGTTTGTTGGTTAGTTTGCACAGTTCTTCTGGCCGGAGTGATCGGCCTGGTTCTCTCAGGCGAGGTGCCCGTTGTTCCTGCGGTGCACGAGCCAGCAGACCCACCTGCCCCTCCAGCACCGACTTCCGCACCAGCACCGGTAATCATCCACCTTACACTTTCAAGTAGTACAATCTTAGTTTAGCCTCACAGACTTGCCAACTTCAGTTCAGCTAATAGACCCAATAAACTTTCTCATACTCATTGTAATACTGAATTTAAATTCTATTCAACATTTGGCACTTTTTTACTTTAGCGCACCCCCCTTGGTTCTAAACAATAATCTGCCCTACAAAAATCTCAAAGGTTTGTGTGTTTGTCTCCCCAAGACATTGAGACTCCTGGGGGCAGTTTTATCTATAACATTCCTTTATCTTAATAGTTGATTAGACTAAGGGATATGATCACAATTATATACACAAGTGTGATATTCCTTTGTCCCAAGGTACATTGGAATAAATATCCCTTCGTCTTAATAGTAATTTAGACTAAGGAATACATGCTATTCTGTATATGTTCCTTTGTCTAAATAACTATTAACACAAAGGAATATAGGGGGGTGCTATAGTAAATAGACTGCCAATTAGAGTGGCACATAGCTTCCTCGCATCCTATCATTTACTATAACAATTATTGTTATATTGTTTATTTTGTAAAAACTATTAATAGTTATAGCGATCTTTAACACTTCATAACGGTGTCGCTGTTGGTTTTACTAAAAAATTGTATTTGAAAAAAAATGTTTGTCTCATTGAATAGATGAAGTTAGATTTTTTCCCCGACCTAAAATTCCAATTTTAAGATTTTTTCCCCGACCTAAAATTCCAATCTTAACGCGAGCGTTGCTCGTGAACGCTTGGACGGATAACGTTGTCCAACGAACTCGTCCTGGGCATTGGTATTTTATTTCATTTTGAACATGTCTACCAAATTTCATCAAAATCGGTTGACATTTACTCAAGTAATCGTCGCACGTTTCATAATTCGCGGACACACAGAACGACAGACAGACAGACACGAGACCAAAAATGTTCCCTGATGTCTGAAACGGATTTCTGTCTTGGAATTTTTGAAATCGGAGGCATAAAAGTTGTTCGTTCTCAAAAGTGTACACAATGCTTCCGTTACCTTCGGTAAGCTCGGAAGCAAAAAGTATCACAATTATATTAATATTATTATTGTAAATGTTGATAAAATGTTCAGTAATAATTAAATTTAACCACAAAACCCTAAAACAACTAAGAAATGGAATTCACTGAAAAATTCCTACCCAACATTTTATAAAAATAGTCTTCGAATCGGTGTGACCAGTGGCGCACCCAGGATTTAATTTTGGGAGGGGCACAGATTAAAACTAAATAAGGGGGGGGGGGAGGGGATGTAATGTGGGCTTAGCATAATCACAGACAATTAACCAGCCTGGTTTTCTTTGTTCTTAAATTGCTTCATATCAAGGGCGGATCCAGCCAATTTTGAAGGGGGGCTGGGCTCTCTTTTAGGGGGGTCCGGGGGTCCTCCCCCGGGAAAATTTTTATAGTTTATGTTACTTGAAAACGTCATTTTAGCCTATTCTAAGAGCATCTAAAATGTTATTATATACAAATAAATTTAAGTTTTTTATGAACGGGACATGAAGACCGGGGTATTTTAAACAAAATTATTTATTTAAACAAAATTATATACATACTAATAATATTTTATTATAAAAGTTGTACATTATATAATAGATTAATGTTTTAATTTAGTAGCCAGAAAAATAAATTGGTACATTTTAAAAATATTTTAGTTATGTGATATAACAAAAAAATAAAAATAAAAAATACGCACGCCAAATGTTTTGAGTTTAACAGAAATTAGCAGATAGTATTAGGTTAAAAATAAACATAGTAGGGTATATAATAGTCCAGTCAATAAGTACAAAAAATAGTCTTCCTTGCGAAAGGTACGCCCTTTTAAACGCCAAAAAACAAAAAAAAAAAATGTCGGGCTTAACTAGGTACATATATAATTACTGTTTTATTTATTTATTATTTTTTACTATCACAACACTATTACTTTAATACGTGCGGCGGAATTGCATACTTAAATTTTAGGTCAGGCTATGGGGGGGGGGGGCACGTGCCCCCCATTGCCCCCCCCCCCCCCCCCCCCTGGGTGCGCCACTGGGTGTGACACACCGCTTCCTCACGTCCTGTTTTGTATAATTTAATGATTTAATGCTTTTACATCCTATTATTTTGAAATTTATTTAAATCCTCCCCCCCTATCTTTCTTTTATTTAAATCTATCAACAATTGTTTTGAGTTTTTACATAAATTAAAGTATCAATTTAACAAAATTTAAAGAGCGCAGACGGTTGAAAGGCATCCAAATTTCGTAAAAATCAGATGAGCACTCTCTACGATGTACGTGTATTGTAATAAATGTATGTTGGTGTGCATGCTGAAGAGAAACAAATGAGCACAGAAGGTTGAAACGTATACGGTAGCAACAATGGGCTAATTATAACCTATCATCCAAATTTCATGAAAATCAGACGTGTCCAGTGGCGTATCCAGCGGCTAGGTCTGGAGGGGGCACATTCTAAGTCAGTTTAGATTGTGAGGGGGGGGGGGGGCAGGAATTCGTTGGGAAACAAGAAAAGGGAACTACTTTTTCAACAAAGCCTGCTGCCCCCCCCCCCCCCCCCCCAAAAAAAAATCTCCGCGCCCAATAACTGTTTTTGAACCTATTCGTTAGAAAATTGATGCTGATGCTTACTGCAGTACAATATCTTACTCTAAGTCATGGGCGTCGTCTGCAGTTAATAATGGGGGGATCTATGGTGGGGGGTCCGCCAAATTTTGAAAAAATGCGCTTTTATGCATTTCTGAGGTGAAATTAAATATGAGGTGAATGTAAAAATATGTACATATTAAAAAAAAAAAAAAACGGTGTATTTTTCTTTTTTTTTCCCCTGTGCCCCCCTCCTGGATATGCCACTGAGACGTGTAGTTTTTAAGATGTTGCTTCCCAAAAATTGAAGTGTAATGCCATGAGTATTGAGTATAAGTATGTGATTGGATGTTTTACGTAATGTTACCTGTTGTGCAGGGTGGCGCCTGTGTGGGCAAGGAAGCTAATGTGGCAGGAGTTGACTGCAAGTCTTACTTGGAGTGCGTCGAAGGAACGTGGAAGCAGGTAGAGTGCGGCTGGGGCAAGTTCTACAACGAGGAAAACCACGCTTGCGAGTATAACTGGTTCTACAGACACTGCAAACTCTAAACTTTCCTCCACACACCCTCATCCTTATCGTTATCAGTCAAAATAAATCCTTCTGATAATAAATATGGTTTTCTTACTTACCTTCTCCTGACCTCTTTTGACGGCCACTCCAGAGTAGGGGAGACCGGGGACGGTTGAAACATTTTTTACAAAATCGCTTCCTGCAAAAACATATTAACCTCAATGTATTTGACAGTGGGCCTTAATTGAACTTTTGTTATCAGACTAGAAATGGATGAGGTTTTAGTAAGATTATCTGCATTACAAAAATATTTATAGGCATTTTCAAATTCAAAATTCAGGAAAAATGTTTCAACCGACCCCATATTAGGGGCGGTTGTAACAGTTATTGGGGTTAGTTGTAACACTAACAGAATAAAGAGAATTATGTTAGAAATACTTATTTATCGAGTCAAAATTACAGATCATGAAGCAAAATAATAGGTGTTTAAGATTAATGAAACAACAATAAATATTCCAAAAATAATGTAATTTGTATCATATAATGTGTAGTTCAAGGTTAATTAACATATTAAAACTAATAAAATTTGATGAAAGTAAAAAAAAGAATAATTTAAATTATTTAAATAAAGCGCTAAAGTGTATTTGAAAATTTCATACTTTATAGCCAGCTGGTAACTTAATTGTAAACATTGTTACAACCGTACCCAGAACATGTTTTAAAAAAGTTGCCGTCATAACCTCCGAAATAAACATTTTAGATAAAAAAGAATTACACCTGTTGAACTTCCATAACCAAAGTTCTTACGTTAAAAACTATCATAACCACAACTATTTTAGTTTTGGATAAAAAAGCAAAAGAGTAGCAACAAAAATACTTACTTTTGGACGCGAAAACTTAATACCCCCTCTCAGAAACTTATGATTATGATAAACTCGAAACGACACCAAACACATAAGTTCAGATTTCGCCACGGAAGCCGCGTCCCTTTTCCTTGGTTGTTCCCAAATATCGTTAATTTTTCCACCCATTAATTGGGTTGTTTCAACCCTACCCTGTTCCAACCGACCCCGCCCTATACCACAGTAAACCTCAATCTGAAACATTCTGAAGTATTCAACTCTCGGAATACCCCGTTCTAAGTAATCATTTTTAAATTGGGACAAATAAATGCTGCAAATTAGTGGCTGGGGAAATATGCAGGCCCCGATTTAGGGTAAGCTGAGCCCTGGGCAAAACCTTTTGAAGCCGTCCCCACCCGCACATAAAAGGACTGACATATTTGTGATTGTGATCACTGAATAGTATTTTTGGGTTACCCGAATGTGGACTGATACATATTAGGTATTAACTTGAAATGGTGTGTACTGTTAATAAAAGAATATTCGGCCTATATTTCTTTTTTAAAAAATATTATTTTTTCATTACTACGTTTTTTGTGCAAACTGCAAACATTCATGAACATAATTTTAAAGGTACCAATTTGCATGTCTAATTTTTAGGGTCCGTAGGCAAAACCAAGGACCCTTAATATTTTCCTACGTGTGTCTGTCTGCCGTCCTCTCGCATGCTCTCACGGCTACACTTTTCGTCCGATCACTTTGAAATTTAGCATGTATGTGTCTTGTACCTACCCACATATTTTTAAAATATAGCGACTTAACAAAATATTTTTCAAAATAATTTGGGTAAAATAACTTAAGGGTTACATTTTTTTATTTTTTTTTTCGACACCGTGAGGTGTATCATATGAAAGAGTACGTCAAGCTGATAAAAATATATAATTCATTGGTTATAACTTTGATAGGGCGAGCGTAGACGAGTTGAGTTTGGCTTTGAAGCGGGTGTAAAACGTGCCCCCCCCCCCCTCTATCTTGCTTATGTGAAGTGCAAAAAATCTGAAAAAATTCCTAAACATTCATCACCCAAAAGTAAAGATACCACTTTTTGGAAATTTCGAAAAAAATATTATTTTATTTTTTATTGACAAAATACGTTTTTTTTTATAAGTATGGTCTTTTCGATGTATTTATATGGTTATAGTCCGGTTCAGTGGCAAAAAAATACTTTATCGGAAGGTTGTTTATGTGTTTTAAGAATATCAGACCCATAAGATAGTTCAAAGTAAGCTTTCTAGCATTTTAAAAAACACCATCAATAGGGTACCACTTAAACTATACAGTGTGAGTGTGGCGTACGGACCCTCGCTGTGTGCTGACTAGCACACACTTGACCTGTTTATTGAAGTGTAAAATAAATTTGTTTTTAATAAATAAACACGTGGATTAAAATTATGTTATATCTTTTATCACCAAAGAGAAAACTAACGAAATTGATAGTTAGATATGAAAATGAAAAATATTACTTTTGTCCACAGCTCGTGTATGAAATGAACATTAACATTTTGAAACTAAAGGAAACGTCAAATGTTTGATGAAATAATCACAGTAAGTGAATAGCTTGTAATTTCCATTCAAAAAAATTGCCAATTGCCAAAAAATTGCTGTAATTTCCATTTTATTTTCTATACTTTTCTTGAAAACTTTTAGTTAACATAACTTCATGGACCTTTTTCTTGAATTTTTCTTAGCGAACTCGGTAACTACTTCGGAATTAATAACCAATAGCTGTCCTGGAAATAATAATAATAAAAGAAAACTACCCGACAATTTTTCGCCCCTCAGAAATTGCCCAGTCTGCCCATTGGTAAATCGGGGCCTGGAAATAATATGTTCTCACCTCCAAATAATTTAAAGGTAAATACGAATTAATAATATGTCCATGTGCTTTTAGCGCATACAGAGATGTGTATAGGCTATAGGCATTTTAAAATAGATTTTTTATATAGATGTGCATCTATATAAAAAAACGTCTAAAATTCTGAGATGAAATTTGGTTCAGACCTTCTAAATCCCAAGATACTGTTGGGGTCTTCTCGTTTCATTGTACACCAGACGACGTTTTTCTTTCAACATCCAGAGTTGACTTTCGGGGGGGGGGGGGGGGGGGGGGGGGGGCCGCCATACCGGGGGGTTTGGGTAGTATGGAATACCCCCCCCCCCCCCGTAAATTTTTTTAAAATTTATAGCTGAAAACGTGTTTTAAGATGTTTCTTTTAGATAATTTGTATTGCTAACGCCTGTGCTATATATTTAATAGGGAATTACTAAGAAAACATCAGTTAAACATTTTCAAAAACTTTACATTTGATTATATACTGGCTTTATTAGCTGCAGCTGACTTGTTATAAAATGAAAGAAGCAATCGACAAAGTGAAAAGTATATTGCAACCATGGTCACACCAAGGCCTAGTACCAGTTCTAACCATGATTTACTAATATCAATTTAAAACACTAGAAAAGATTAATATTATTGATAATTTTACATCCAGGAAATAATTACTTGATTCAGTTAAATTTATTAGTTAGTTTAGTTAAATTTACTTAATTAAATAAAAATGTAAAAAACATTACATTGCTACATTTCATAAAAAAATGTTAAATTATAAATTAAAGCCGCTTTTTTCCTTTGGCGAATCAGTCATTAAACTTTTTCAATATGAATGACCAAATCTTTGTGCGGACATTTAGTAAACACAACCCAGGAAGCGGATCTTCACTCATCCTGGCACGAAGCCGTCTTTAACTCGATGTAATGACGAGAATGAGGTTTCAGCAGAGGCGTTGCTTACTGGTAGAGTAGCGAGAATTTCAGCAATCACTTAATAATTGGGAACAAGTCTTCATCACAGGAATTAATTAAATCAATTGGTTTATCTAGGACTGCAGATATTCCTAGTCCTCAACGTAGAGCCAAATTTTAAAGAAAGTCAACAAACATTTTCTGACAGCTGGCACTCCGTACTCCGTACAGTTTTTTATCTACAATTTTTCTAAAAACGCACTACTTTGATGAGGTGGTAAAGTTGAAACTTCGGATTCAGCACCCCAAAAGACGTAAAAAAGACTACTGTATTTTTTCCTCTGCCCAAAATACTATTTGAAAGGTCTGTAAGTGATTGTTACAAAATGAATTTATAAATGTGTTTATTAAAATGTACAAAGTAAATGACAGATGTTTGTGAATTCAAGGCCTTAGTAGTTCGTTGGTGGATTGACTGCCGGCCGAGATGAACCAGTCTCTCTCCCGCTCCAATCTCTGCTGAACACCGTCTGAAAAACAAAATGGAGAACTCAGTGGCGTAGCTAGCTCTGATAGCGCCCGCCCGCAAGATAAAAAATGCGCCCTTTACTGAATAATGTAAATTATTCCAGTCAATGAAGGCGAAAATAAGATAAAAGCTCCAATTTTTTTCGGATTGAATGGATTGTCCTGAAAATTTGCATACAAGCTCATTTGAGCCCCCACTTAGTGACCCCCAACGACAAGTTATATTGTCTCGATGTGTGCTTTTTGCTATTTGGGGGTGAAAACTACCCTTGTATGGAAAAATGCGAAAATTTCAGATATACGTATTTTAAAGATTCAATTTATGTTCAAATATGTTGAATCAAGTTCCTATAAAGTTTTTTATTGCATCTCACGCATTTGCCATTTGGCATTTGAAGTGTTTTTTAGAACGATTTTACTTTCTCATATAAAGAGAAAGTATTGTGATGGCGCGAATATCCGATTTTGAGTTTTGATGGATTTACACGTTTTGAGGTCCCCTCAGTCCAAAAAAGTGGTTTTTAAAAAATGTCTGTCTGACGTCTGTGCAGGCGCCTGGAGCCGAAACTACAGGGCCGATTTTCACGAAATTTGGCATACATGTTCAGAAAAATCATACCCCGGGGCGAAATCGAGAAATGAATTTTAGCTCCAAATTTGGGGGCCCTACCGCAAAAACTCTGAAAAAACGTGAAAAAAATGATTTATTGAAAACGGATCCGACTATTTTGATTTAAAGAAATCTAAAATGTAGGCCATTAAAATACGAATCTAACGATATAAGCCGTTTTCCCGGTAAAAATCTAGTTCCTGAGAAAAAAGCTAAAAACGCGGACGGAGAGAGCCCGGGTTCGATTCCCCGCCCAGGAAAAGTTATTTTTTATGATAAATTTTGATAAAATGTTCAATAATAATTAAATGTAGTTACGAAAACTAATAAATGGAAAACACTGGGCTAAATAATTATGAACTCGTATATGAGAAAGTTTGTCTGAGTTGTCTCGAACCTATTTTTTTTTAATTTACTTTTATTAACAATATATTTTATGGAATTTTTTTTTTGAATACCCTTTAATTATTATTATTTATTTATTTTATTAATATTTTAATTATTATTATTTATTTATTTTATAACATTATGTTTTCACTTTCTCTCTTTTTCAATTACTACATATATTTTTTTCTTCTCCAATTCTGCGCCCCCCTCAAGCCAGCGGCCGATAGCTACGCCCCTGGGAGAACTTCTTTAAACTATTCAATAGTAACTCTCTCCAACTCCTCATCACTTGGCTGGTCCGGTAACACTGTCCAGATCAAGAGAACATCAGCTCGATACAGGACCGAGGGAGAGAAGATATCACTTATCAGTGCATCTTAGTTCTATGCGAGTGTAATACAGATGATGTCGGGGCTCGGAATCCATGCCAACATTGTGAGGTGCAGGTCACGCATGACAGAGCAGTTTTTTGGACGGTACAGGGTGATATGTCAATCAAATAAATCAGTAATTAGTTTCAAATAATACCAGCCCATAAAAACCAAGTTTTTATTATAAATCCTTTATATTTTATTACTACTCTTTTATTAGCTTGCTTTCTTGTTTGTTTGTTTTTTAACGGATTATATTGTAGATTCTTTTTCTTTTTGTTTCAAATTCGTTGAAACCGTTTTCAAAATATTTTTGTTTGCGTTCATCGGAGTTTCTGGGAGATGGCGCCCCTGAATTTAGAGCTAAAATAATTTAACATGGTGCGTAGGCTTCCGGTAGAATCGTAATAAACAGCTTGGGTTTCCGGTGAAATCCGGTGTCACCAAGGGGTTAAAGTCCTTAGTTTCGCTTCCACTACTGGAAGCATTTTCAGGGGTGTCCTGCATCGGGATGTTTACTTGAAGCAACAACAAACAAGACACAGAAGTAACAACAGTATGTCTCGTTGCCGCTTCAAGTAAACATCACAAGTAAGACATCCCTGAAGATGCTTCCACTACTGGAAGCATCTTCAGGGGTGTGGTGCATCGGGATGTTTACTTGAAGCAACAACAAACAAGACACTGATGTAACAACAGTATGTCTCGTTGCCGCTTCAAGTAAACATCACAAGTAAGACACCCCTGAAGATGCTTCCCGTTGCTTCCAGTAGTGGAAGCGAAACCAAGGACTACAACCCCTTCGCCTGAGGAAAAAACTTAAGAGATATAAATCGTAGGCAATTTATTTCTTTGTCACGAGTCACTTTTTTTCTAAAAGTTTGTAGTTTTACAGTTTTAAGCGAAACCCCAAAATATAACCAGGTGTTTAGCCGAATTTGAAATTTTTTGTCAAATTTCAATGCCAGTCGGACTACAACCCCTTTGAGTCGCGGATTATACCGGAAGACCAAGCTGTTTATTACTAAGATTAATTTTCTCTATTGGTCCTCGGGGTATGATTTTTCTGAACATATACATCGAAATCAGCCCAATACAGTTAAGACTTCAAGCGATTGCACAGACACTTTTGTTTTAATCATTTCAGTGTTTTAGTTTAACGGTTTCTAACTTCTGTCCATCACCAGATAACTGGTAACGATAATCCCCTCAATTGTCTTATAATGAACTCTTAAATTATATTATTAATTTATTAATTTGAACCTATAAGTATATATTATAATTTTATAGTATAGAGTTTTATTTTCAATAAAAATAAAAGTGTTTACCCCAGAGTGGTTTGACGGGGAGATTTTTGCCTTGGTTGTAATCTGTGGGCAGCATTTCTAGGGGAAGATACTTGGCCAGGCTCTCAGACCCACGCTCCACGTGATTCTAGTGATGAAACAAAATAAAATTAAACAACATCTGACTGCGCTTTGTCAATCCACAACACATTTTTCCACATTTACCTCTCACCTACATATATATATTTGCTGCTTCTAGCTATTTCAATATTTGTTTTACTGATATGATAAAGGTATGGTAGATGTTTGAATCAAATGTCGTGAATGAAATGAACCAATAAGAAATTAGTATTTTATTAGAGTTGTTTTAGTAGTATTTTATTTTAGTTTTATTTGACTACCAATGCAAAACACGCTAATGAAATCTTTATTAATTAGTCGAGATCAAGATAGCCGCCACAGCACGCAGGGCACTCCGCCATAATGTTTGGGTTGAACAATCCGCTAATGTATAATGTATATTATACTACTTACATTATGAATTATCTTCTGTATTAAGTATCTAAAATAATAAATTTTGTAATTTTCTGTAAATAAAGGAATAATTAATAATACAAAAAATGTTTATTCAAATTTATACTGTAAAAATAATCTAATGTGGTGGGGAATTGAAGCTCGACCTTTCAACATTTGCAATTAAGTATGATTTGTCTTCTCAGAATCTAGATTTATTCCAGGATAACGACGACTTACGTTTACATGTGTATAATGTATAATTTTATAATAAAAATCTTTGTAGCCGTTTTGGAGAAATATCTATTTTTGTCAAATCTTGGCTGTATTTAGAGAAGAGAAAGGTATTGGGTACATCATTTTCAAATGATAATCGTTGTCTATCGATTAAATTGGTTTGGTCTATGTAAAATCTGTTATGTAACATGTTCTCCTCATCTACACTCAACACGCAAATATAAAATAATAATCGGAATTTCATATAACAGCTAACAAATTAAAAATGTAACATATTATGTAGTAAAAAACGAATAGCGAAATGGTGCAGAAAAGCATAGCGGCCGGCATGCCGGCTGTCTCCGGTTGTGGTTATTTTTTACTACGTTTTTATTAGCTTGCATTCTTGTTTGTTTGTCCGGTACAAATCTAGCAATCGATTTCTAACTAACTTCCCGAATAGCTAGACATTGGAACTTTTAGCATAGCTCAGAACAAGATGACAATGCATTATTTTAATACTTTTAGCCATCTTTCAGCAGAATTTAATTAGTTTTCAGCAAATTTTGCTGTACGGTAAGTTAGTTCGGAAAAAATCCGCAAGTTATTTTATTTGTTTTGCCATATCCAATATTTACGCAATCTTCATTTTGACGGGTCTCAAATTTGTGATAGATAAACATTAAATGACAGCAAAACAGTAAATATCGATTATATTATTTATATTATTTCAAATATATCGATGGCATGCTTTAGATTTGGTGTTGGGGAGATCCGTTGTACAAAGATTTATCCATTTATAGGTTTAAGATCAGCTCTCTGGATGGTTGTCATTTATGTGAAGTAAATAAATTCGGAACAATTTTTTTTTCACTAACATTATATATTATATAACAATAACAATTATATTATCAACATTACATACGATTCAACAGAAAATTTAAAAACGTAGTATATAAAAAATTCTTTTTATCTTGAAATTATTTATTATTTTGTTGGTTTTTTGGGTGTCACCGGTCTTCTAAATACTTAAGAAAGTATATGTAAAACTCTACAAATAGTGGGAGATATAATTGTACAAAGCTATATTGAGTTATAGTTACCTTTGCGAGGCTTCCTGGACTACAGAACTCTCTGTAGAGTGTATTACACAGATCTACTTTGTTCTCGTCCGTGTTGAACCAAACCACTGCTTTTATCTTGATGGGGTACACCTGAAACAAACACTCGACATGTTTCATTCGATCTGAAGCAGGTTTCAGCTTAAAGTCTCAACATTCGTTAATTAAACGCCGCTTTTTGATCGTCCTTTCACAAGATCAAAAAACTTTTCTCCCCACCAACACCAAACACCTTGTTTTTAACTCCCATTGGTTATTTTTAAGTTTTCTTAACTTCCCACTATAACTTGTTGGTGTGACTGTTTCCAAATGCCTGTCCATGAGGCCGGGCGTACATTGAAACGCAGGCGGCGCAGGGCAGCGCAGCAGTTTTTTTCAACAGCTGAAATATGCGAGACCGCGCAAATTGAGACGGTAGCGGTAGATCGTCTAGTATCAAGTATCGGGTAGGCCACTTATCGTGCAGCGTAATACTGCTGCCCTTGCTCCTGCGTTTCAATTCACTCGGTTTCGTATATTTCTGCGCTTGAAAAAAACTGTGCTGCCTGCCCTACGTCGGCTGCGCCTCAATGTGCGTCCTGGTTGATCTTCTACCAAATTGCACTCAACAGTTATTTGACTTCAAAAATGTACAATTTTTTTGTTTTTGTTTTATTGTTAAAAAGAATATTAATGGGCTAAGTAGGTGCTTTCAGCACACACAAAGGACATATATCACAGGGATATCAAATAGAACGAGTTCTTTAACCAGCATAATTAGCCCTACAGTATCAAGATGGTGGCCATTTAAAAGTTTGTTTTAGCTATAACTTTTGAACCTCTATATAATAATAATCTATATATATAAAAGTCAACGTATGTGTGTGTGTTTGTTCTTTATACAAATCTACAGTTTTAGCCCGATTTTGATGAAAATTTGCACACTTGACCTTCAAAGCAAGGAAAAAATCAAGGTCTACATGAATTTTCGAAATTCAAATTTTGGTACACAGGGGTACGGGGTACAAGTAATGAATACGGGGTCAAAGTAATGAATACCCTTCGTGATGCATATCGTTGAAAAGCTCTTTAAGAGTGCAATAATTGTTGTTATGTATAGTTTTGTCATATTTATATTTAGGAGGGGGGTAAAATGGAAAATATAGCTATATCTATAAATAAAAGAATAAGAGTATCTATATGAGAGAATGTCTTTTATACAAATCTACAGTTTTATCCCAAATTGATGCATTTTTACACTCTTTTTCTTCCAAACAAGGTAAAGGTCACTGCCTACATGATTTTCCGAAATTAAAATTTTGGTACACAGGGGTACGGGGTACAAATGTCAAAGTAATGCATACCCTTCATGATGCATATCGTTGAAAAGCTCTTTAAGAGTACATTAATTGTTGTTAAGTACGTTTTTGTCATATTTTCATTTAGGAGGGGGGGGGGGGGTAAAATGGAAATGTATATCTATATAAGTCAACGTATGTGTGAGTGTGTTTATTTTCTTTATACAAATCAACAGTTTTAATTCGATCTCGATGAAAATTTGCTCACTTGACCTTCAAAGCAAGGGGAAGATCTCTGTCTACATGAATGTTCGAAATTTAAGTTTTGGTACACAGGGGTACGGGGTACAAATGTCAAAGTTGAAAACCCTTCATGATGCATACTGTTGAAAAGCTCTTTAAGAGTACAATAATTGTTTTTACGTGCATTTAGGGGGGTAAATGGAAAAATATATCTAAAAGTCAACGTATGTGTGTATGTTCTTTATACAATCCATAGTTTTAGTCTGATCTCGATCAAAAAATGCACACTTGACCTTCAAAGGAAGAAAAAATCAGTGTCAACATGAATTGTCGAAATTTAAATTTTGGTACACAGGGAACAGGGTACAACAATGAATACGGGGTCAAAGGACTGAATACCCTTTATGATCCATATCGTTGAAAAGCTCTTTAAGATTACATTAATTGTTGTTATGTACAGTTCTGTCATATGTATTTTCATTTAGGAGGGTGTAAAATGGAAAAATATAGCTATATCTTTTAAAAAAAGAAGAGTGTCTGTATGAGGGTATGTCTTTTATACAAATCTACAGTTTTATCCTAATTTGATGAATATTTACTCACTTTCCCTTCAAAGCAAGGGGTAGGTCACTGTCTACATGAATTTTCGAAATTTAAATTTTGGGGGGGAATTTAGGATATTTAAAAATTTGCTTATCAAAGAGGAGGGGGTATAGAAATAGGTGGGAGAGGTTGAATTTAGATATTCTTGCATAGTAAAATAATTTATAATGTTTCATTATGGTTGTTTATAAACTTATCTAATTATTATAACACTCCGTAGCGAAGCACGGGTACCCAGCTAGTAATAATATAAAGTATAATAATAATAATAATAATAATAATATATATATATATATATATATATATATATATATATATATAAAAAATTAAAGTTTAATATGTAAATTGGTCAAAATGGAACAATTTTTGTATACTTTTCATTTCATAGGCCAAAACCGGCCTTAACTTTTTTCGTGTATGTGTGTGTGTCTGTCGCCATCAGTCCGACTTTATAGGCGCAAAACTGGCTGAAGCTTTTCTGAGGTGAGCGCAAACATGTTGTGCATGTTCTAGACTTGGTTTCATCGAAAAATATTTAGTAAAACCAAAGTTATTAACAATTTTATAACAAAAAATTAGGTAGTCTTTTTTTATAATGCACTCAATAACATACATACAATAATTATAGTGACAAAACCCACTGATTTGCTAATTAATATTCCCTTCAAACAAACCCACCTCTTAGGCGTTGAAAGGGGGCTCAAAAATGGAAAATAATATTTAACACCGAAAGAAATGTACATGTTACGTTTACCCTAAGAAGATCAACTCGTCCCCCCCCCCCCCCCCCCCCCCCCCATTCACTTGAACGGATCTAAAGAAGTGCGGTACTTAGTACTTAGGACTTAGGACTCTACCTAGACAGAAGACTCACCTGGAACTCATACACATCAACGCAAACAAACTGACATGAAACGACGCTATAAATTACTTTTACGACTTCTCGACTCTATACATCTAAACTTACATTGCAGAACCATCTAACTATCTATAACTCTATTATGAAACTTATCTGGACCTACGGACTTGAATTGTGGGGGAACTATCAAGACACCATGCCATCTAACTCCTATAAAATCCAATCCCTCCAGGGTTTCTACAGGAGAAACCCTGAAATGGAATTTACGACATCAAATTTGGAACGAGTGGTAGCCGCTACGTAGGACGGCCGGGACGGGATTTCAAAACCCGTATAAAAGAACACATCAAATGCCCGGACTCGGACATCAAGTTTTGGAAACGCATTATGGATGGGCATGGGCACAGCAGATTATCAATTAGTATATCACCATCTTACTGGAAAGGAAAAGGAACGACTCTCCTATAACACTAGATTGTAGGCTGTTTTGACTTGCTACTTGCTCTCAAAACAAGAGTTGGGTATATAAGCAATATTTCTACTGGTTAGGGGTCCCCACAAGGTATAATCTTTTTGTTTGTTTCTAGGAATTGCGATGCTACAGTTTGATTGGCCCCCTCTTCCATTTTTTGCTTTCACGCGCTGTTTGTCTATTGAGGTATCGATGAGCTTACCTCAAGTATAAGGTTAAACGTGGAAGAGTCGCTGCTGTGTTTATCCACTAACTCCTGGGTGAGGTTTGCCGCGTCCACCACCAGATAGAGTGACAACTTGTGTCCCCTATGTTGCCTCATGTGGGAATCCAGAACCATCAACAGAAGCTTTCGTGATTCTTCAGCAGAATAGTACCTGATCTGACTCGTGGGTGGCAGCACCAGCAGCACGTGATCTCCTTTAGGCGTCCTTTCCTCCAGCATTATGTACTTCCTCACGCCAACAAATACAATTCAAATTAACGCAAGACTCGCCTCTACAACATTGATGAAAAATCCCGTTGAATATCCCATAAGGACTTTCATGAATGGAACAGTGTTTCAGGTTTACGACGTTATAAACTGCTAGTAAGTTTAGAACGTCGTATACCTGAAGCACAGTTTACTAGATCGTTACTTTCACAAAAACAATCCTGTCATCTTTTGACAAGCATTCCTATTGAACTGGAGTTGCTTATGATAAGAGTCAGTTTCAAATGGCTCTCATCATGAGCAACTTCCTTTAGTTAGAATAACTATTTTCTTCTCTATTGTCGTCCATGTTATACTCAGAACTTATGGTGAAATATGTAAACTAATTGTTTTACATTTTGCTCATTACCTAACAAATCTAAAATTGTAAATCATAGTTTCTATGAAGACAAGCTACAGTTGCAGTGGATGCAGATTCGGCCGTACAGTACAATCAATTGCAAAACATTGAATGTTATGAGAGTGGTTACTTTGGCTTCAGTCGCTTTATCCATATAAACAAGTACTCGTCCGACCAACTTGAGCCTTCAAATCTTCAGATGACCATTTGTTGAAAAATTATAATATTGTTTACAGTTTTTTGGAATGTTTTAATACAGTCGTCGTCGAAATACAAACAAGAAAATTTGAGAGCTTTGATATTATACTGGTTTCAATAGCCTTGACATTCTAAAATATCCATCAAACATTGTTAATTCTTTGAAAGGTCTTGGAATAACATTCGGTACTCTCTTTTGTCGTCGCTCGCTAGAAACAATTAATTCACGACTTCTGTCTTTCCACCGTTCAACAATAATGACTTCAATGAAGAACTTTCAAGAGAATAAAAAATCATGTGTAACCTTCGTCTACGCTGGTAGACAGAAACAAACCGGCAGGAAGAATGTAAGAAAGTAACCACTATGTTTTGACTGCAAAATCGGATTAATTGGGCCCGGAAATTTAAGTCCGTACACGTATCCACTGTAGCTGTAGTCTTAGATTACTTTTGACGGGTACTTACATGACGGAGTACCATTTAATTTTGTTTGGGTCTCTGTTGTGGAAGTAGGGTTGACTGAACTCTCCCCTGAAGGTGTAGTAAGCGTCGAGTTTGAGCATGGCCAGCGACATGTACGGACTGAAGCCCTGGATGAAAGCTTCCAACACCGCCCCGTCCTCTGAAACAGAATAATCATATGACAGCGATCAGACGTGCCTCATACACGCTGCGATTTGTCGTACACGTACAATTAGATCAGTTGTCCGATATGTTAAGATTCGTGCATCGTTTATCGGTGTGCTGAGAAATTCTTCCGAAGAAAGTGTCGATTTAAAGAGGACATTCAACAGGTAAAATAGTGTGTGGCTAAAATAATTCTAATTATGGGGGTCAATAAATTTGTAAAATTTAAGTATAATTTTATTTTAATTTATTGAGAAAGAAAGTTGCTTTCTATTTGTGCGGAGTAATGAAGTAGTAGTAAGGGGGCGGGGAGGCCAGGCCTAGCAAATAGACCGCATTCGGGTCCTTTTTGCCAACCCCTGAACTCACCTATCAAACCACCACAGAATTACCCTCAAATCTCCTTGTTTGGGTCACAAAGGAGAGAATATCTTGCCACTTTAATGTGACAAGCTCATCTTCCTTGATTTCCCCTGCTCCTAATAAGTGAAAGCATAGTCTGCCATATCCTTCACACACTCCCACAAAGTGGTAGGCTGTCTCCTCTTCGAGCCCGCACAATGGACATGTGGGGTCGTCTTCCATCTTTAATAGTGCCAGATGTCTTCTGAGCTGGCAGTGCCAGGAGTAATGAAAGAGCCCCGAAATTTTCCGCTTCGCTTCTGCTATATATACAGATAAACATACTTGGATAGTTTAGGTATATAGTAAAGGAGGGGGAAGAGGGAATAGATAGATAGGCTCGCAGAGTTGATTTGATAGGCCTCCAATATTGACTCAAATATTGGGATTCAAACAAATAAAAGTTTTGAAGTTTATCTAGGAGATATGAGTAAACTTGCTGGTTAGTTTCAAGATTGCGGCTCAAGTAGTTCCCGTAACAAGTGAGTCAGTAGCTTTTAACTGTTCATAATATTCACAGACAAACAATTAAAACTCTAAATAATATAAGAGTAAATTTAAATATATATACATAGTATAATATATTATCATCATAACTTACCTGAGGCGCATTGCGGCATATGAGGTTGTGTTTTTAGCCACTCTTTTACTTCGGAGAGCGCCACCGCCAAGTTTTGTCCGTTCATTTATATAAAGTTAAACTATAATATAACTATAAAGTTAATAGATTAGAACATAATACACTATCAATAATACACATTTAAAT
The DNA here is from genome assembly GCA_951217055.1 of Gerris lacustris. Lineage (NCBI taxonomy): Eukaryota > Metazoa > Arthropoda > Insecta > Hemiptera > Gerridae > Gerris > Gerris lacustris. The sequence continues at coordinate 1,987,472 of OX578278.1, read as the reverse complement.
TAAATTCCAACATTTGTCATCTATCATGTTGAAGAATTTGTTGAACTTATTTTCTTTTTTCCTCTTTCTATTCTCATCAACAATAATAATAATAATATTGCATCAGTAATTATATTATGGTTTGGAATTGCTTAAAAATCTGACTTTGTAGTAGGCATAGATTTGCTCTATTTTATGCTCTAGTGATTGACTGTTTGAAAAAGGCAATTCATTTTATTTTTACGCTACATCGCTTTAAATTAATTAAATTTAATTATTTTTATGACAAAATAAAATTAAATAAGTCACGCTTATTAGCTCTTAGGTTGTTCTTCTCAAGAATAAAAAAATTAATATGTCCATATTAATATTTATAATTATGTATGGTTGTATATGTATTTGTAAGCTTATATGCATATGTATGTATGTATATCAATAAAACTATCTTTTATACATAAATGTACATTTGGTTCAACAAAATTAGTAATTAGATAGATTTTTATTCCTAATTATTGATGAAATGAATAAACATAATAACATAACCTTCTTTGATATAAAACACAATCTTAAAAAAAATTAGTAATTTTTGTTGAACTGGACAAATAAAAATATTTTAATTCACGTAACCTAAAAAAATGTATCTTATATAATCTATGCAGTTGGATATTAATTAATTTGTTGAAATATCAAATCCACCGAATAAACGTTATAACTTACAACCTATTAACTAATACCTTTTTATGGTTTTCCCCATTAATATACACACTCACAAATTCATATACCGGTGCGTCCCTATAACGGTCCCATCCATTGTTTGTTTTTTCCCTAACGGCTCCCATCCATTGTTTGTTTTTTCCCTGACTCCGGTCCATTGTTTGTTTTTTCCCTAACGGCTCCCATCCATTGTTTGCTTTTTCCCTTACGGCTCCCATCCATTGTTTGTTTTTTCCCTGACTCCGGTCCATTGTTTGTTTTTTCCCTAACGGCTCCCATCCATTGTTTGCTTTTTCCCTTACGGCTCCCATCCATTGTTTGTTTTTTCCCTGACTCCGGTCCATTGTTTGTTTTTTCCCTAACGGCTCCCATCCATTGTTTGCTTTTTCCCTAACGGCTCCCATCCATTGTTTGCTTTTTCCCTTACGGCTCCCATCCATTGTTTGTTTTTTCCCTGACTCCGGTCCATTGTTTGTTTTTTCCCTAACGGCTCCCATCCATTGTTTGTTTTTTCCCTGACTCCGGTCCATTGTTTGTTTTTTCCCTAACGGCTCCCATCCATTGTTTGCTTTTTCCCTAACGGCTCCCATCCATTGTTTGCTTTTTCCCTAACGGCTCCCATCCATTGTTTGTTTTTTCCCTGACTCCGGTCCATTGTTTGTTTTTTCCCTAACGGCTCCCATCCATTGTTTGTTTTTTCCCTGACTCCGGTCCATTGTTTGTTTTTTCCCTTACGGCTCCCATCCATTGTTTGTTTTTTCCCTGACTCCGGTCCATTGTTTGTTTTTTCCCTAACGGCTCCCATCCATTGTTTGCTTTTTCCCTTACGGCTCCCATCCATTGTTTGTTTTTTCCCTGACTCCGGTCCATTGTTTGTTTTTTCCCTAACGGCTCCCATCCATTGTTTGCTTTTTCCCTTACGGCTCCCATCCATTGTTTGTTTTTTCCCTGACTCCGGTCCATTGTTTGTTTTTTCCCTAACGGCTCCCATCCATTGTTTGCTTTTTCCCTAACGGCTCCCATCCATTGTTTGCTTTTTCCCTTACGGCTCCCATCCATTGTTTGTTTTTTCCCTAACGGCTCCCGTCGAAAAAGGTTTCACGAGTAAGTATATTCCCAAACGGCTCCGGTGTTCATATCTTACTTTTTACGATAACAAGTTCTATTAAAATTATTGGAGTATGGATTTTACGTTAATTGTGTCAGCTTGAGCAGTTTGTTCAGACTTCAGTCTGGTGGTCTGGTAGTTGTAAGTCTTATTTTAAACAAAAAAAGTATTGGTGAAATTTATGATGAACATCTGGAACATAACCACTCGCATTTAGATGTCAATGTTCTAAGGAGGAGGGAGATTAGTAATAGTTTATAATAATAGTTTGTAATTTGCATGAAAGGCCCTGCAAAACTTCTCCCAAGTCAACTTGAACCTAAGGATTTACAATGTTTTAACGACAGGATATCAAAGCTATCCGTAAGACAGTATATTACGTTAGTTCAAAATCTCTAGCAAACTTCTGTTTGTCTCTGAATCCTAGCTTGCGTCACAATTTGGAGACAAACATTCTGAAATTGGAAGAGCACTTAAACATTTGTTTGGCCTTCCGTACCTACCACCGTCAGAAGTCTTGGATTGTTTCACAGACGATTTAATGGCTATCAAACGAAAGGACTAGATAAAATAGACAAAGTGTTTGACTATATTTTTGAAAATTATATAATGTCAGATAGTCGATTCCCTCCTGAAATGTGGGCTGAGTCATCTTCTCCTTCTTTGACAACAAATGGCTGTGAATCGTTCCACGGTAAATTCAACAGCGAATTCAATACTTATCATCCAAATATTTTTAAGGTTATTGATATACTGACCGAAATACAATCTGAGACACAAATTAAAGCTCGAAGTCATTTCCATTTCAACATACCTAAATCGAAAAAAAGCAGCAGTGAAATTGGAAACATCATTGATGAATTCTCTTCAAATGAAATAACACGTATGAATCATATAAGAAAATTGTGGCTTACAAATTTACCCAATGTATGATGTTTATATTTATAATTTAATTTACAATATCAAATAAATGATTTTTATACATTAATTTTTTAAACCGGAGCCTTTTGGGAATTTGCCGCTCACACATACACACACACACACATATATATATATATATATATATATATATATATATATATATATATATATATATATATATATATATATATATATATATATATAAGCAATAAAAATACTGTGTTTGCACACTGCAATTAGCTACATAACTCACTCACACAAATATATAAACTTTATATTACGTTTTAATTTATTTAAAAATTATATTTTTAACATATCAAACGTGTTCAAAATAGAGTTAAATAAAAAACTAAAATAAGTTAACAAAATATAAAACATTTGTTTGATTTTTTTTATTTAAAAGAAGTAATTTTTTACATCTTTCACTTGTCTGTCTGGGACATTTTGTTTGTCATAGAAAATGTTGCAATTTATATATTTGACTTACTTGGGGAGTACATAGATACCAGGAACTTGTACAGATCATGTATAACTCATTAGTTTTACAAAATCCTTTGTATTAGCCAATAAATTTCCATACTTCGATACAAGGAGAACATTTGGCGGTAAAATTCGAAAAAATTGAATTAGTGACAGGCTCTAGTGAGCTTTTTTGCTATGATTTTTTTTTTTCTTCGCTGAATTGTATATTGCGCAGGTATTATAAATAATTTAGTATTGTGTTTGAGCCAGAGAAATAATAGTTTTAAATTTTATGTACAGGGCTGTAAAACGTTTAAAAAAATGTTGGAGGAACAAACAAAGAATGGGGCATACAAAACAAGTTAATGGAGCCACTAGATGTACGGATATTTACCCGATATTATTAATTAATTAAAAACTAGACTTGAGAATTAATGACGAAGCCGTTTAGTTAAACACTGACTGGGTTCTCCTACTAGAGTAGAATTATAATTGTGTAATGTAGATAAGAAGACATTTATCATGTTTTGAATATTTATTCATGCCCTGATAACGTCATATCACTTGACGATGCCGGAGTGGCGTTTCCCTTGACAATGTGTCACCTTGTGGGGTGGGTCCGCATTCACCTGATCATCGCCACCATACGCTAAATCTGTACAAATCATATTTTGGCGCCACCCGCAATATATTTGCTTATCAATGAATACAGTTCGTACCTCGTATCCACCGATTGAGCATTTGAGAGGAAATGTTTCTTTATTTTTTGGGTTTCTGAGAAGAAGGTGATTGTTTATAAAAAGAAAACTGCTTGTTCTTCAACCTCAACCACTGAAAAATTAATATCCTTATCTAGATATTTTGTACGGTTGATTTAGATTTGCTGAAAACTTAAAACACCAATAGTAAACCACCAATATTGTTAATGGTGTCGTAAAATATAGACTGACAATTTGAGTGGTACATAGCTGCCTTGCGTCCTATCGCGTATACTTTAATGACCGTCTAATTTAATTAATTTTATTAACTTGATGACTGACTCATCAAGTTTAAGGACATTTGGGTACTGGCATCGGTCAACAGCTATCACCAGCAAATCAGGGAAAAAATGCTTACGTAAGAAAAGCCACAGGAAAAAATGCCCATGGAAGAAAAGTCCAAAATAGTCGGTATGGACCATCCCTCAATATGGCTGCTTGTAGAAAAAATTATGTTGGAGGTTTCGTCCGATTATTTTAAAATGGAGGAGGCACGGAATGGAGTAGTATTACTAAAAGAATAGCAGTAGTATTAATTGAAGGACGAGGGCATTATAATTATTTTTTGTACTTGTAATTGTATTATTGTAAATAATTCTTTAATTGTAAATAATAAATGAGACGGACAACAACTTTTGTTCCTATGTGAGTAGTTGATATAGATATTTATTTACAGTAAGAAAGTAAATGTTTTCTTAAGCCTAGTCCACACCAGTAGACATGTTGCGAGACATTTCTGTAGACGGTCTCATAGACCGTCTACAGAATATTGGTACCCCTCGATTTGTTTTTTAAAGCTCTACAAGGTTCTGCAGTCAAACAGTTTCAAAAAAAATTATAATCCTATTAAAATCTAGATTGAAATATGAGTGCGGTTACAAAACCAGCTACATCCCTACTGTACTCGGATTCAAAAGCAGCTATATCCTATGTACACATTATAGAGTTACTCTGAGTAAGGCTGCAAAATCATCTATATCCTTCTTTACACATTTCTATCTTCTTTTAAACAGAAAAAAATATTATAGAGGCTACACTGAATAAATAATAGTTAAAATAATAGTTTATAACTGCTTAATTTATTGGATATAACTGCTTTGTGCCCAGTGCCGGATTTAGGATTTTTGAGGCCCTAGGCCAAATTTTACTAGCGGCCCCCCCATTGTTTTTTCATCCTAGTTTTTATAAACTATAGAAGTTCTATAATTGGGTTTTCTTTGGATTTTTTACAAACCGTTATGGTGAATTAATATTTGTAGGCCTAACTTAACTAATGTCAAAAAAGTATAATTAATTGGAAGATTTTGTTTTAACTCTTATAATACTTTTTAATTTAGTTTTACTTACTACATAATATGTGGTTAGGTTTTAATAAATAGGCCGATAAAACTCACACTTTTTATTGAATTTTATTAACTTGTAGAACCTTTCTTAAAAATTAAATATAAAATGTATAGTTTAGGAGCGTGCAAAAGAGTGTTTGACTAACATCACGTAATCTTTTGGTACCTGTAAAAAATATGTAGTCGGCTAAGATCGTCTGCAGGACATAAGTTCGACAGCTTGGCAATAGGCATTTGAAAAAAAAACAAAAAAAACCGATAGAGAGTGGTCATGTCCCGGCCATTTTGGTGGACAATGTGATTTTCATGATCCTGAGTACAAAATGAGGGCACTCTTATAGAAAAGGGCCCCCCTTTTTGTATAGGACATATACAGAATGGTTTATATCCCTTAGTCTAACGTCCTATTAAGACAAATGGATATTCAGACCAATATGCTTTGGGACAAAGGAATATCACACTGTTATATAAAAGAAGTGTGCATTCGGTAGTCCGAAAGTACATTGATTAAAGAAAAGTCCCTTTTCTATAAAAGTGCCCAAAAGGAGTTAGTGACCAAAAATCAAGTTAATATTTACCTTGTCACTTGATAGATAACCATTCATATTTGGAGAAATAATTGAATAAATGAATAACCTATCAAGTGACAAGCTAAAATCAACTTGATATTTGGTCTACTAACTAACTTGGTACTCGGATCATACTCAAATTCAAGAAATACTCCTTAGAATATACTGTGTCAAAGGCACTGAGCGGCAAGTCATATCAATGTATTGCCTATATCTGCGGCCCCCCCTAAGCCCGTGGCCCTAGGCCGCGGCCTAGTAGTAAATCCGGCACTGAGCACACCAATCCAACATGGCGGTGGGTTTGTTTGCAAAAGTAGCTATAAACAAAAACTGTGATAAAACCAGCTATGGATTATGGATTATTTCTTTTGTTTATTAAAAAAAAAAGATAATAGACTGAGATTATAGGGCTTTTGTCCTCTAAATGAATTATTAGTTATTGATTTTTTTTTTTTTTTTTTAAATTAACCTGATTGATAACACTATACAATTTAGCGAATTGCTAGATGTTTTTCGTGCTTTGCCAAAAAAAAAAAAATCAAGTGGATATAGCTGTTTTTGGAATTCAGCTACTCTCATTATCATTTTAGTTTATAATATATTTTAGATAAAAACCAAGGTAAGTAAGATGTAAATCTGTTGAAAAAATGTAAAATGATGTAACAAGTGTAATGTAGCATATTAGTCATACCTGGTAAAAACCCTAAGATTTTAAAGATGATGCATCTTAAGTCCAGTAACCCCAGGTAACGTTACTTTTACAGTTATATAATTGCGCAAAAATACTATACCCATAATGACTATTCTATTTAAAAATAGGTTAAAATTTGTTAGAGTTAAAGTTAACTAATTATATTTAAAGTGTACCATTAACGATTCAAATTTAATTTTTTGGGCATTTTTCCTGGGCTTTTCTTACGTGAGGTTTTTTTCCGTCTACTCACCAGCAGGGTGGTAAGGGAGGCTATTGAGATCGAAGAACAGCGGGAGAACTTGTGAAGATGGTTTCTCCCATCGATATTTTCTCCCTTTCTCGGACCTGGAAACCTCTGGTCAGCTCCTGAACCAAGCAGAAAGTAAGAGACACTGTCGCTTCTCGACTTATTACATCACCCACCGGACAAAGGAACACCGTCGACGGATTGCATCATCCCGACAAAGGATTACTCCGAGTAAAGGAACCCCCGCGAAATCCAAGTACAATCTACATTCTGGAAAACCTGTATAAATACGCCGTTCTTCTCTCCTGTCGTCAACACCACGATGACCCCCCCCCCCCCCCCCCCCCTCCTGAAGATGCTTCCATTAGTGGAAGGGAAACGTCGGACTTCAAACCCTTCGTGACGTGGATTTCACCGGAAATTTTAGGATGACCCACCCCAAGGCTGCGGCCACACCGGAGCTACCTCGCTTGAAGCCTAGTGGCTTGGTGAGTCGCCAGGCGTGTAATCCATGTGAACCAACCTTCTAGAACATACGAGAGCGGCCACACCGCGCGCTTGGTTACTAGGCGAGTTACCTAGCGAGTCGCTAGACGAACAGTCCATTCTGTTCCACATGGGGTAGACGGAAAAAATGCCCACGGAAAAAATGCCCACGGAAAAAAAGCCCAGGAAAAAATGCCCACGGAAAAAATACCCACGGAAAAAATGCCCACGGAAAAAATGCCCACGGAAAAAATGCCCACGAAAAAAATTCCAATGTCCAAAATAATTAAACTTTAATGTTTAATGGTAGATAAAACTCGTATTAAAATGGCGCCTGTACTATTTATCATAGGAAGTTGCAATAGGGCTCAAATTGTGCAGAATTGAAATTAGGAATGAAGCCTGTGATTAGATTTTTGATATCTTGCTTAGAACCAGAATAATTTTAATTTTACTGTTTTTCCTAACCTCAAAGAGCGGTAGATCCTTAAGGTCTATAGGGTATATAATAAAGTAATCAACCTTGCTATTCTATATGATTCAAATAGCAATGTTGATTACTATAAATATTATATACCCTACAGACTATTGACCTTATATTATAATATACAAGTAAGTTGAAAAAGAAAGTTATTAATTTAAAAAAGTTCCGAGGTGCCCCGTACTAGATTTTTTTTAATTCGAAGACATAAAAAATATCTCTCTTCAGAACGATCATAATGCTTCCAAGTTTACTGGATGTAAGGTACGGTAAGTAAGAAAAAACTGTGACATGGAGCTGCAAAGGCTCCTTAAAATCTAATTCTACTGCAAAGGATAACTACATTAGATTGTGAAGCTAGGATCGTATACACTAATGTTGGTTCAAATGATTTTTGGCTTGAAAGATCCTTATACTAATATGTTAATACATATTATAGGTATAAGTTGTTAAATAATAATTTTGATAAACACAATTAGTGGTTTGATCCATTCTGTGCTTGCCCTGATGCCCTCCATTACGGTAAACAACTTTTTTGAGTTTAATAAAATGTAAACGCAGACTCAAAACAGTACTAGTTCTAACATGGATAAATGATTTTATACAAAAGTCAAAAGAATGCTATGTTAAACTTAGGCTTACATTTAAATATAAAATTTACTAAAAATTATATTGGTTTAGTATTTCCTTGAAGCATTCATACTTTCCTAAAGATTAAGCATCAATGAAACCGCGTTAGTCAAAAGATAAGTTTAAACATAATAACAGACCAAGGACAATCAGGACATTTCCCCAGAGGGGTCATAAACCGTGGATTACCACAGGTACTAAAGGGATATGTCCATCAGTATACCGACAAAGTTCAGGTGCAACAGTAGGATTACGATTTGTTCGCCCACTCCTGTCTAGATAACCATAAATATTCAGGATTAGGCTAGTTTAATCTAGTGTTCAGTTTAACAGTGAATAGAGAGTAAAACCTATTTTAGAACAAATAATTCTAAAAACTTAAAACATCATTTACTAAAAAACATTTCTCAAGAAAAAAATCGTAGGCATTATGAATTTTAACTTTCATTATCTTACTAACTAAGGAGTAAAATTATATGATCTTTTCTCGGTAAATTTCAATAGAAATATACGAGACAATAATAATATAAAGCCTTTATAGAGATTTGTATGGCAATCATCATTCTAATAAGCTAGCATATATTTTAAAATATTAAACACAAAACTACACCTTCTAATTAATTTCTTTTGAAATAAAATCTCTACCAAGATTTGTAAATCCAAAAAAAGTCGAAACTAAAGTTAGGATGGTACAGATTTTGGAAGAAAAATTAATGAGCACAGACGGTTGAAACTTATAGACAAATTAGGTACCTTCCATATTTCATTAAACAAATGCCCACGGAGGAAAAGTCTTTTTTTTTAAAAAAAAAAATTCTAGCAACAGGGTTTCCTTTTCAAGAGAATCAGTCACTGTTTGACATCGTACGTGATTATACAATTCTGTGCCCATATTGTCCAGACAGAGGACCCGCGCCACTTTCACTTAAATTTTGGTATTACGCAAATTTTAGTGAAATACATAAATATAATACAAAATAAATTAATATGGTACCTGAATTTAAAAATATACTGAAAAATTAAAAAATTGAAAATGATAATTAAGACTGACTCATTTTGTGCTTATAAAAGATGAGACGAAACATCGGTATTTTATAAATTAAAAAAATCAATTTTAATATGTTTTATAATATTTTGCTAAAATTATTTCATTCAAAATTATATTTTGAATGAAATTTCAAAATTATGACATAATTATGACATAAATTATGACATAATTATGACATATCAAAATTATATTTTGGACATTTCTTCCGTTGGAATATTTTTCGTGGGCATTTTTTCCGTGGGCATTTTTTCCGTGGGTATTTTTTCCGTGGGCATTTTTTCCTGGGTTTTTTTTCCTTGGGCATTTTTTCCGTGGGCATTTTTTCCGTGATTCCCACATGGCGACTCACCAAGCCGCTAGCCTCCAAGCGAGGTAGCTCCGGTGTGGCCGTAGCCTAACACTTACACTAATTAACAACGTTGCATGTAAGGGGGGGGGGGTGTTTCACACTATACGGTTTAGTGTAATTATTTTAGTGGAGTATAGAAGGAGACGTTCACTTTCACATTGGTTGAGGACGGCTGCTACACGGCGACCGTATGGCTTTTTGCCGTCGCCGTGTAGCAGCCGTCCTCAACCACTAAACTCATCTCGCCGAGGACCCAGTAGTCTATTTGATCAAATGCAGGCTTTCACATTGGACGGTTATTATTCGTACGGCCAGTTTCTCGCTAGGCTTTGCTCTTTGGTCTGTACGTTTCTCTACAGTTCTTTTAATTTATTTCAATATTAATAATATTTATTTAATTAATTTAATAATTCACAATGGAAGAGATTGATGGAGAAGTGTAAATTACCCTTGTCCAAAATAGACCAGTGCTGTGGCACACATATCTTGATATATACAAAGAAAAGACAGAGGTCGTTGAAATTGGTTGTATACAATTTCTAAATTGTGTGTTTTGATGCTAACGCTAAAAGAAGAGGGTTTACCGAAAAGGGTCTATACGTCTACGCATATAAGAGACGCTGGAATGATATATAAGGTGTAGGAACAGTTAACGGATAAATAGATAAGTATGGGTAATCATTTATAGGATAGGAGGTTATATATATTATTATATAAGAACAAGATTAGGCTTAGCTATGAAAAAGAAATCAATGAGGTAATGAGGTATGTACAATTTATAGGATAACAATGACATAATAGTAGGCTATTACGAGCAATTTCACTGTCTATAGTGATTGTGTGTTGCTGAATGGTATCCTTCAGCTTTTCGTGCAGTTCATCAAATAAGGCAACAGACATCCGAAAATAATTAAAATACTTATTTTCATCTCTACGTAAAACGTTCATCCTCAAATAACGTAGGAATTAAGCCCATACTTCATCTTTCTTTTGATTATTCAGGATGCACCCACATCCGGCTTTTGCATTGTCTTCTCTTTTTGCGACGATAATACAACCATAATGCAATAATTTGTTTACAGTTCATAGCAACACCTCTTCACTACACTTTTAAAAACCTTCTGATTGAAAAAAAGCCGAGGACAACCCGGATAGGCAACTATTGAATTTCCAAATAGGTTTGTCTAAAGCCACGCCCACCTTACCTCTCATTAGCCAGCTGTTCCTAGCTTGCCTATTCCCGCCAGTATTTAAATTAAAATGTTACATCGTCTCTACAGCTAATTAACCTAACCTTTTAAATTTTTTACTTATAAAATAAAAGAGTTTCAATATTACAAAAAATACTTTCGTATTCCTTGTAGTCTAGTCAAATTAAACACTAAAAAGGGCTCGACTTTGTAAAAGGTCAAGTCGTTCTAATTTGTTTATTTGTTGCTAGGACCTAAGCCAATAGTAAGAACCCAAGTTTGTAAGAGCTATGCGAACAGATAAATATATTTACGCATGACGATGATTCAGTTCAGAGTAAAAATTGGCCGATTTAATTTGGTATACGTTGTAATGAACATGGATTTTATTATGTAAGGTAGTTTGACCCGCAATACATGAGAGATGAAACTTGAAACTGGGTAAAAGCAAAGATGAGGAGAAGGAGAGAAGAGAACTTTTTTTTATTGTTATTGTTTGTTATTTGTTATGTTTATTATGTAGAGACAGAGAGAAGCAAATGTGTTTTAAAGTATTGTATTTTACCAGTTAATAGAATTTGTGAATTTACAAAAATATGTTTTATTAGTTATTGAAAAAGTATTTATTTTTATAATTAAAAAAACAAACATTAAGACGTATTCCTTTTATCAGTGCTAAGACTAAAGTTTTATTAGTGCTCAGACTGTTCGTTGGTGAAAGTTAATTAATCTATAGTTTGAGACAGACATATTTTCAATTAATTTTTTTCAGTAAAACCAAAGAATTTGCCTAAGAATGATGGAGAGAAGCATGATTGGTGTTAGTAGAAGAGATAACATAATATCAAATCTTTGGATTAGAAAAGAATCGAGAATGGATGATTAGGAGAACTAATGCTGAAGAGAAAATGGAAATGGGCTGGACATATTTCCATATTCGGTTTAGAACTACCGAAGGTAGATGGTCCAAGAAACTTGAATTGGTTCCCTTGGGAGAAAAAGAGAAGCAAGGGAAGACCTCTGCGACAATTGGATGAAAAAGGTGTGCAGTGAAGAGGCTTGGCAGAGAGTTTCTCGAAACAGAATTGTGGGGAAAGAAATGGGATGTTTACCAAAATGTATGGCTAAAAGAATAATTAGCTATAACGAATACAATGAATCTTTAATATTATACTATATGTTTACTTTATGTTTGGTACTTGTTACATGAAAATCATGTATGCTCAAAAGAAATAAAAGGCTAAACTCGGCAATAGCCCACCCCTTACGTGTAATCGATGTCTTTCGAAGTCGTACAGTTGGCTTCGACATATCAGTTCATCCCTTCCATTCGTATATAATAATATATGCATATAATAATTATACATGTATGGTTTGTTCATAGGAGAGTTGATATCCCATTGTCAAAAAATACGTTGAAGTGAGAAGGGGTGGGCTAATTCCTAATATTCATATTCTGTTTGTGAAGCTTTGTTATACACAACAAACACTTCATCTTCTTGACCAACTAGTTGCAAATCTTTTATCTTTTTGGTGCATGGAAGATACCTCATGTGCCTGTATTTAGAGTACCTTCCACTAATTATGTCTATTATTTTTGTTTTATAGTAATTTTCCATATCCACAGTCAAATAATGGAATAACTGTTTGATATTATAGGCTCTTGTCGTATTTAAGATGCGCTCTTTTAGAACGTTTATTGCAGACTGCGCCATATTATTTGTGTTATTCCCTCTAATTAAAGTTCTTTTACATTGAGCCCAAATAGGATGGTATCCCTGGGAGAGAGTGAGGAAAAGAAGCAAACCACCGGCTCAATGAGAGGAAGAGCTGTGGAGGAGACACGAGAGACTGGCCAGAGTGTGGCAAGTCTAAGTAGGCAGTGTATCAAAAATGTATATAAGAATATTAGGTTTTAGAAGCAATAAGGAAACAAATTATTATTATACTAATAAACTATTTTTAGTAAATTAAATAATAAAATAAATGTATGCATGTGTGTGTAAGTGTATATAAAAAATAGTAAAGTTGTCTAAATGGTGTATACTGACAATACATGAGTTAAATTAAATAACTAGTCACTATTTAAATACTTGAGAGTAGATGATTTTAATAGAAAATATTTTATCAATTTGTTTGGTAAACACTAGTGGGAGTAAAATCTAAAGAATTTAGTAGCCAAAATATGTTTTTTGTTGTAACGTTGTTTCTTTATTACCTCTATTTATAATTTTTGTTAGTTATAGAATAATTTATACACACATAATAATATATAGATTTAATTGCATTGTTGTTAGATTATTGATAACTTGATGTATATATTTTTGTTTTATTGATTTACCAAATGATAAAAAAAAGTAATGTATAAGTTATATAAACCACTCAATTGGTCTTCTCAGAGCCTTCAACAAACTAATATGTAAGCCGAGTAGCCAGGAAGAAAAAAAAGAAATTAAAATTATAGTAGTGTATAGTATTTATTTATTATGTAAAAAATGTAAATTTATTTGTTTTTGAAATTGTATCAATAAATGGTATTCAATCAATCATTGTATCACATCTTAATGATAAAAAAATGAACCTACCTTAAATGACTTTTTTTTCCAGTACAGGGAGTCGTAGTCTGAACTCTGTATGTAACCCCTGATAACTGCTGATGATGCTGCAACCATTCCTTAAATTCGTCCACAGTCGCACATTTTAATCTAAAATTTGCCACATGACCATCTTCGGTTTCATTAGTCTTAAGAAATGAGGCGCTTGGATACAACTTCTGAAATAAATAAATTATATAAAAAGCATTGACAAAAAACACTTCTCAAAGAAATATTTGTTAATATCATCAAACATAATGCGTAAAGACAACATCTCAGGGATAGAGGAAACCTAGGCTTTTGGAATGGTTGGCTCTCAGGCATCACTTATATTATACTACAAATTTAAAACTAAAACCAGTGAATGTTACAACCAAATATATATGTTGCACTATATATATATACCTGTTATGATTAATTATTTATACATAGGCATTTACCTCATCGATCCTTTTAGTCATTAACTCTGTTAGACACATTTTGAATAACTTAAAACTATCTTAATATGTTTAATTAGGTGATATAATTATATGATATTTTTTCTTAGGTCTTTAGGGATGTAAGAAAAAAATTAATATTTAATTATATTAATTTATTACATTTAACATAATTTATTGGCTTTACAATATTTCGCCATATCCTGGGCATCATCAGGCCTATTTCTGCAGTCAATACTTTAGTATAAACATTTTTTCAAAGCAATTTAGAGGAATAACAATTGAAAAGATTTATAACACTAGTGTTCAACTGTTACTCAAGATTGACAAAAAGATAATATGTAATTTGTTTAATACCATAGTTATAAGTACTTACTTCAAATTTGTTATTCATTTTTGAGGATTATAAAGGTGTATAATGTATTCAACAAAAAAAAATCGGATCAGACACAAAAACAACTGTAACGTCATAGAACTCATATAAGATACATTTCCATTTAAATATTGGCGGCAAAAGGCAAGCTAGGAACAGCTGGCCAATGAGAGGTAAGGTGGGCGTGGCTTCAGACAAACCTATTTGGAAATTCAATAGTTGCCCCGGATAGTGTGAACAACCTGCCAATTCGGATTTTTGCCGTATGGTTTTATGCCGTACGGCAAAAACCGTATAGTGTGAAGCGGGCCTAGACTCAATTAACCGTCATGGTTAACATTTTCAAAGCGTGTTTTAATAAACTAACAATTTAACTCATTGAACTCAAAATGCATAAATTAAATGTTAGTTAATTGAACGAGCGTAGTGAGTTCTTCATTTCAGAGACTTGGGATTTGAAAAGTTTGTTTGTTTGTTTGTTTGTCTAACGATAACTGGAGTAAAAATTGATAAATTTCAGCGAAATTTGGCACGTAGATGCATCTCAGCATTTTTGAGAACTGTATAGTTTTTGAAAATGTTTCACTAAACATTTCCAAGATGGCGGCCAATATGGCGGACGACTAAAAAAAAAGTTTTAAGCCAGCATAATGTGTTATACATCGTTTTGAAGGTCTTTAAGAGAAAGAAAAGAATATGTAATTAATCAAATTTCACACTTCATATTTCCAAGATGGCGGCCAATATGGCGGACGACTAAAATAAAAAGTTTTAGTCAGCATAATGTGTTTACATCGTTTTGAAGGTCTTTAAGAGAAGGAAAAGAATATGTAACTAATCATATTTCTAAGATGGCGGCCCAAATGGCGGACGACTAAAAAAAAAGTTTTAAGCCAGCATAATGTGTTATACATCGTTTTGAAGGTCTTTAAGAGAAAGAAAAGAATATGTAACTAATCAAATTTCACACTTCATATTTCCAAGATCGCGGCCAATATGGCGGACGACTAAAAAAAAATGTAAGTCAACTTAATGTGTTATACATCGTTTTAAAGGCCTTTAAAAGGAGGAAATAATATTTAACTGATAAAATTTAATACTTCACACTTTCAAGATGGCGGCCAATATGGCGGACGACTAAACAAAAAGTTTTTAGTCAGTATGACATGTTATACATCAATTTAAAGGTCTTGAAGTTTAAGAAAGGAATATCTAAGTCTTCAAAATGTCACACATAATATTTTCAATACGGCGGACTATTAAAAAAAAATTAATCTGCTTGGCATGTAATACATTAATCTAAAGGTCTATAAAAGTAGGAATATAGTCAATAACTTTTCAAATTTCATAATTTATATTTTCAAGATGGCGGCCAATAAGGCGAATGACAAAACGTTTTTCGTCAGTATGGCATTTTATACATCGTTTTAAAGGGTTTAGAAGTAAGAAAAGAGTAGGTAAATAACTATTAAAATTTCACTCTATATATTTTCAACCAATTGTAGATAATTATTATTTAGTATAATTATATCATACTAAGCAGTTTAAAGCAGCGTAGCGAGCATACAATAACTTTATTTAATAAATATTTACTACAAATTCTGAATCAAACAGGCGAGCGTAGCGAGCCATTTTTAATTTGATTAAATAATTACTATATTTACTGTATTAATAGGCAAGCGTAGCGAGCCTTCTTTAATTTATTTGATTAAATAATTAGTATATTTACTGTATAAAAAGCGAGCGTAGCGAGCCTTCAATAATCTTATTTAATAAATATTTACAACAAATTCTGAATCAAACAGGCGAGCGTAGCGAGCCTTCTTTATTTTAGAAAATAATTACTATATTTACTGGGTAAACAGGCGAGCGTAGCGAGCCTGCAATAACTTTATTTAATAAATATTTTCTACAAATTCAGAATCAAATAGGCGAGCGTTGCGAGCCTTCTTTATTTTATAAAATAATTACTATATTTACTGGGTAAACAGGCGAGCGTAGCGAGCCTGCAATAACTTTATTTAATAAATATTTGCTACAAACGCTAAATCAACAGGCGAGCGCAGCGAGCCTGCTATAACTTTATTTAATACATATTTACTACAAATGCTAAATCAACAGGTGAGCGCAGCGAGCCTGCAATAACTGTATTTAATTCATATTTACTAGAAATGCTGAATCAAGAGGCGAACGTAGCGAGCCTGCGTTAATATTATTAAATAAAGATAATGGACAAAATCATTTTAATGATCTTTTCAGGTTAAATAAATGTCAGGTTTTACTGAAATATTATCCTGATATCATTATTGAGAACATAGTATGGCTGATATAAAAGCACCATTCTACGCGAGTTCTTTATGCACCGCATCACTAGTTTATACTAACTTGGTTTTATAGACTAATATTATTACCGTGATTTCTTCTTCTTAAAATTCGGATATGTGCATTATAAAAGATGTGTTAATCAAATAATCAGCTAATTATTTTGGCACATATCTGCCTCGAAACTACTCCGAAGTGATTAGCCAAAACCGTTCCTACGGTAATAATCCTAGTATTGTTTTTTACTTTCTCATATAAAGAAAAAGTAGTGTGATGGCGCGAAAATTCGATTTTGAGATTTTGATGGATTTACACGTTTTGACGTCCCTGAGTCCAAAGAAGTTGACAAATCTGTCACTTAGAAAATATTTTTGTTGTTATTGTATTATGAGTAGAATAAATATGTTAAATGTTTTATAGAATATCAATGTTAATTATTAAGTAAAACCATGTTAAAAGAAGATTTATTAGAAGTGGTTTTTTAAAAATGTCTGTTTGTTGTCTGTGCAGACGCCTGGAGCCTAAGCTACTCGACTGATTTTGACAAAATTTGGCATACATGTTCAGAAAAATCATACCCCGAGGCGAAATCGAGAAATGAATTTTAGCTCCGAATTTGGGGGAGCTACCCCTCAAAACCTTTGAAAAAACGTGAAAAAATAATTATCACTCGAAAACGGTTCCGACGATTTTTATTAAAAAATTCTAAAATGTATTCCATTTAAATACGAATCTAACGACATAAGCCGTTTTCCAGGGAAAAAATCCATTTCCTGAGAAAATAGCATAAAACGCGGACGGAGAGAGCCCGGGTTCGATTCCCCGCGCAGGAGAAGTAAATTTTATGAAATGGACAATAATACTGGTAAATCTGCACTATTTGGCCCACTAATTTCTAATTGTCCGATTTACTTGCAATTTTTTTTAAACTGTTCCTTTTTACATATTAAAAACGATTCCGGTTGTACCATCTCGGTAAATGCAATAGTTCTTTTTAAAAAAAATACGTAAAAGTGTCACTTTCTTAGGAAAATGAGGAAGGTTATGGCGAAAAGTACAAATCTTAAACTAACCATAACCTTCCCTTATTTTTCTTAGGAAGTGACATTTTACTTAATTTTTTGTCTAAAGTTTAAGTGATAATTTAGAGAATTTTGTACTTGGATTTGGACATCTACCTGGTCTATATGCAGCAGGGTTGTTTTTCTTCAGATAATGAGCGGAGCACTGCGAAGCGGCCGTTAAAAAATACTTCACTTTTACGTATTTTTTTTACAAAAAAAACTATTGAAGTTACCGAGATGGTACAACCGGAATCGTTTTTAATATGTAAAAAGGAACAGTTTAAAAAAAATTGCAAGTAAATCGGACAATTAGAAGTTAGTGGGCCAAATGGTGCAGATTTACCATAATATTTAAATGTACATTTGAAAACTAATAAATGGAAACACTGCTTGTTGACAAAGAATAAATGATTATCTTCAGATTTTATCGTTGATTTGTTAAAAGAAAATAGAGGGGGAGGGACACACACGAAAAAAGTAATTTTCAAAGAGACATGGCGCAAACATGCTTTGGTTCAAAAAACAGAACCAAATATTAGTACTGAGGGCGTCCTCCTCAATCGTTCAACACAACATGCACTCATCACCACATGACGCATATTTACGTTAGAAAAATGTTAAACCCCCTTAACCTTCAACCCCTAGGTATGGAGGGATGTTTTAGGGTTTTGTAGATACTTCTCAAAACCCTTATACCGAGGGTGATGTGTCCGTCCGTCCGTCGCTCTTTTTTGGTTCATAGGGCCCGAACCGTTTAAGCGAAAGTGATGAAATTTGAAACACTGGTGCAACGTTTTGACCCAACCACAAGAAAAATATACAGAAGTTCAAAATTTAATATGCGCATGCGCAATTCGCAAAAATATGGTAATCTCAAAAATTTATATTTTTTTAAATTTTCGAGTGGGGTATCAAATGAAAGCTGCTAAAGAGTAAGACGCATATATATATATATATATATCCTTTTTTAAATTTTGCATTCCTTGTTGGGTAAAAAATCAAAATATACCCCAAAAAAAGTCCCCCCCAACCACTATACAACGACTGGTCCTAAAATTTCGAAATAATTCATGGTAATGCCTTATTGTGGGGCGATGAAAATTCCGGGAGTGCGTATCAAATTTTTAAAAATTGCCAATTTTGTGCGCGAAAATTTGAAGTGCGCCCAAAATTTTTTTTTTTTTTAAATTTTGAGTTGGGTATCAAATGAAAGCTGCTAAGAGTAGGACACAAATATATATATATATGCTATTTTAAATTTTGCGTTCCTTATTGGGTAAAAAATCAAAATATACCCATAAAAAAGTTCCCCTCCCCCCCCCCCCCAACCACTATACAACGGCTGGGCCTAAAATTTCGAAATAATTCATGCTAATTCCTTATTGTGGGGCGATGATATTTCCGGGAGTTCATTTCTAGTTTTAAAAAATACCAATTTTGTGCGCGAAAATTTGAAGTCCGCCCAAAATTTTGAGTGGGGTATCAAATGGAACTGCTGAAGAGTAGGATACAAATATATATTTGCTTTTTTAAATGTTTCATTCTTTATTGGTTTTATAAGTCAAAATACACCCCAAAAAAAATTCCCTTCCAACACTGTATAACAGCTGGTCCTAAAATTTCAAAATAATTCATGGCTATACCTTACGGTGAAGCGTTTAACATTTTCTGAAAAAATGTAATTTATCTAGTCGTTATTACTGATGAAAAACATTGTGACCCCCCGGGGGATCTAACCCGGGACCTTTGAGATCTATGAAAGAAAATCATTATTTCATAACGGGTGTGCTTAATCATCTACAAAACCCTAAAAAGTACTTAGACGCAAGTACTTCCCTGTGATTTTTTATGCTTCCCTATTATTTTCTTGTGATTGCGGGTTATTACACATGACATAACTGCCAAGTTTCAAATTTCCTCGTTTTTTGCTTACGGATCCTAAAAATGGGATCTTTTCCGTTTTACGTATACCACTATTTACAATGTATTAAATACCACTAAATTAATTATGCACCACTATTTAAAATGTATTTATTAGTTGTTTACTCGTGTATTAAGTAAAAGAAAGATCCTTAAAAATAAATACATAATAGGTAAAAATAATAAGAAATGTATCAATTTAATTCGACTCAGCATTCCCGTGTAGATCAATTCAATAAGATGTGCTCCGTTTAGGATCCCAGAGTCAACAGTTAGTTTTATAAATATCAATCAGGTTTATACATTTTCCTCTAACCCATAATTAATTAAAAAACGATGCTACGAAATTAATAGACTCAAACAGGGATGCCCATCCCCCCTTAAGTTACATGGCGCTAATACCCCTAATAACTGTCTGAGTCACTCTTGGAATATCTACAAATCCCCCTCTCCAATCTCTGAAAAAAACCCAAAATTGGATTCCCCACTAAAACATTCTGATGGATGATTTATCAAACTCCCCCCCCCCCCCCCCCCTCCCCCTGTGGAGACCCCTGGACACAAAATAATATAAATGATCAAACCTGGAGCTTCAAGTGTCAAATCTAGAACCAACCAACCTCACCCCAACACGTCCCTTCCCTACCCAGCAGACGGACTTTATTAAAAACCACTTTTTTGGAATGGCTTTTATCCATTGCGCATGCCCGTGGCAATCCCGCAGAAGGTACACAACTTGGTTGAAACAAACCTATTATTTGACAGTTAAAATTTCTTCGTATGTCATACAAAACCGGTATTTGGGTTTGTCTGAGGATTGACTGAACAGTAAGGCAAATGATTTGCAATCTATCCACGTGCCAAGGCCAAGGCTTGGAGGACGGTAGGAAGCACAGTTCCGAAGTCGGGCTGTAACAGCTTTTATCCATTGCGCATAATGGTTTTACCCATTGTGCGGGCAGGTTCCCTTCTTGGTCAGAGCAAACTTAATAGTTAATCCGGACCCGGACTGATAGATCAATTTAGAAGTGAATATCACCCTCTTTCCTCCTATCTCTTACTCCGAATGAATTAACTTGAAATAAGATATTAAGATAAGATACACCGATACAGAGTCTTGACTTCATTTTTATTTGTGAAAAGTTTACACAAAGAATTCAAAATGTTTCGATATTTGAGGTCGGTTGGTTATTTAGCTGTGAGGTCATTTAGATCTAGCAGTACGAGGAGAACCAGTTGATTTGGCAGGCCAAGTTCTTTTGGTTGAAGTAGTGTCCGAAGCTGCAGGATTCCAACTTCCACTGGTTGGAGCTACACTCCAAGTATTGCTTGCAGTTCTGGGACGCTTTCTTCATGCCCTCCTCTGACTTGGGACAGTAGTTTTTCTAGCAAAAAAACAAAAAAAATAAAAAAAATAAAAAAAATAACAAAAATACTTAATAAATTAAATGTGTTGATTCTCGAGTAGGCAATGCACTAAAAATGAAGGTTTGTTAAGTCCTTAAGTTCGTCGACATTCGTGGATTGGAATATGCCAACCGGAATGGAAAGACGACTATACTTATGCCATTGTACTTTGTAAATCTGAAAGCTCAGATTGGCCAACCTATGTGAGGGAAAAAATAACATCACTAGGCGGTTATCCAGGGATGTTTTTGTTTGTCTAGTTGGCCCGACCTACTACCCGCCAAAATCTCGAAATTGGCTCCCCTCCCGTTTTATTTCGATTTTCCCGCTTTGTCAGAATAACAAAGGATAATGGGTACGAATATAAAACGAGGAATCGAATTTAAAGTCGTGGTTGTTTGAAATAAAAAGGAAGAGAGCAATTTGCAATTTCCTTCGATATCTCAGGAACTACATTTTTTCCGGGAGCACGTCTTATTGTCTATTAGATCCTATTTAAATTAACAACATATTAGAATTTTTTTTAAATCAAATTCGTTGGAACCGATTTCAAGAGATAATATTATTCAAGTTTCTCCAGAGTTTTTGAGAGTACAGCTCCCAAATATGGAACTAAAATTAGTATCTCGATTTCGCTCGATATTGATTATTTTGATCAAGTATACCAAATTCAAAATCGGCCCAATAGTTGAGGATCTCATATCTGCAGAGACTACTGACAGACATTTGCTTATCCCTTTTTTGGACAAAAGGGAAATCCTTAAAACGTGTAGGTAAATTATTAATATATATTAGAGTTCTATTTTAGCACCTTTTCTATTGAAACAGTCCATTTAGTAAAGTAGGTACTTACGGGGAGAGTAGTAGGTGCAGGTGTAGCTGCAGTAGTTGGTGTTGTTGAGGGAGTAGTGGGTGTTGTTGAGGGAGTAGAAGGTGTTGCTGAGGGAGTAGAAGGGGTTGATGAGGGAGTAGTAGGTGTTGCTGAGGGAGTAGAAGGTGTTGCTGAGGGAGTAGAAGGTGTTGCTGAGGGAGTAGAAGGTGTTGCTGAGGGAGTAGTAGGTGTTGCTGAGGGAGTAGAAGGTGTTGCTGAGGGAGTAGAAGGTGTTTGAGTAGGTGAAACAGTGGTGGGTGTTTCCCGTTTTGAATCTCTCGTAGGAACAGGTGCTTCTGTGGCTGGTTTGGTAGTGGGAAGATGAGGAACAGTAGTGGGTTGTTCAGACTTTGCCGTCTGCTTGTAAGGAACTGCTGCAGTCACGGCCACTAGAACTCCCAACGTCATCAGATATACAGCAACTGTAATATTAGACAAATAATTAGAGGTGCAAGTGTTGGATAGTACCCAGCCGACCGCCCACCAATTCCATCAAAGATCCCACGCAACAATAGTTTGCCAATTAGTGTGGCACATAGCTTCCTCACATCCTATTATTACATGAATGGACAAATGAGATCAGCATCTGTTTCTATTCCCACTGGGTTACCCTTGTTGGTACTTGCTAATTAGGGCCCTCCCTAAAAGTTAGAGGTGGTAAGACAAAGTTAGAGGTGGTTGGAGGTGATTAGAGGTGGTTGGAGGTGGTTAGAGGTGGTTAGAGGTGGTTGGAGGTGGTTAGAGATAGTTAGAGGTGGTTAGAGGTAGTTAGAGGTGGTAAGAGGTAGTTAGAGGTGGTAAGAGGTAGTTAGAGGTGGTTGGAGGTGATTAGAGGTGGTTGGTGATTAGAGGTGGTTAGAGGTAGTTAGAGGTGGTTGGAGGTGGTTAGCGATAGTTAGAGTTGGTTAGAGGTAGTTAGAGGTGGTTGGAGGTGGTTAGAGATAGTTAGAGGTGGTTAGAGGTGGTTAGAGGTGGTTGGAGGTGGTTAGAGATAGTTAGAGGTGGTTAGAGGTAGTTAGAGGTGGTAAGAGGTAGTTAGAGGTGGTAAGAGGTAGTTAGAGGTGGTTGGAGGTGATTAGAGGTGGTTGGTGATTAGAGGTGGTTAGAGGTAGTTAGAGGTGGTTGGAGGTGGTTAGCGATAGTTAGAGTTGGTTAGAGGTAGTTAGAGGTGGTTGGAGGTGGTTAGAGATAGTTAGAGGTGGTTAGAGGTAGTTAGAGGTGGTTGGAGGTGGTTAGAGATAGTTAGAGGTGGTTAGAGGTAGTTAGAGGTGGTTGGAGGTGGTTAGAGATAGTTAGAGGTGGTTAGAGGTAGTTAGAGGTGGTAAGAGGTAGTTAGAGGTGGTTAGAGGTAGTTAGAGGTGGTAAGAGGTAGTTAGAGGTGGTTGGAGGTGATTAGAGGTGGTTGGTGATTAGAGGTGGTTAGAGGTAGTTAGAGGTGGTTGGAGGTGATTAGAGGTGGTTGGTGATTAGAGGTGGTTAGAGGTAGTTAGAGATAGTTAGAGGTGGTTAGAGGTAGTTAGAGGTGGTTAGAGGTAGTTAGAGGTGATTAGAGGTGGTTAGAGATAGTTAGAGGTGGTTGGAGGTGGTTAGACAGGTGATCTCTAACCAGCTCTAACTTTAAGGAAGGGGTAGGGCCCTAATTTAAAAGTACCCACTTATTCTTAAGCAACCTTAAATATGCGCAGATGATTGAATTTAATAAATTGCCATCTTTAGCAGTCACTCATCATAGACAGTAACCATCATTTTTTTAAACTTTTGAAGATTTGGCCACAAGTGCTCCTCTCTGTAGGAAACAGTGTGTAATAACAGTGATTTGGCGGTAACATGTTATTACTGTTCTGTTATCAGGCAGTAACATGTTATTTGAGTAACAGGTAACCGCCCATTTCGGGCCTCCAAGGGGGGTATTCAAAATAAATCCACAAATTATTGTGAATTACGAATTATTGTTTTTAGTAATTTGTTGAGGTGAAGGGCGAAATATAACTCTACATAAAAACTAATTTCATTAAAACAGGGGTCCTAAAACTTAAAACGTGAACGAACCGACAAGCAAAATAAAATTAAATACCCATTTTTGAAACAGATACGAGTCTATGATAATAATAATTGATGATAGGTAAAAAAATAGTTGCAGTAATGGGACGTCGCGTCGTAGAGAGGTGTAAGTAATATAATTATAATTTTTTTTTCAATTTCTTTATTTCCGTTTCATACATACATGTTACATTGACGGTTACTTCTCAGGTAATGAAAGTTTTTCGAGGAAATTGGTTCAGTAGAACTGGAGATAGAGTGTATCTTAGATACACTCATCAAAGAGAGGCGAGACTCTCTGGATAGGTAAGGCAAAGAGGAGTTGGAGTTAACACTAACGCAACACAGATAGATATAGAATCTAGGTCAGGGGTGCCCAACCTACGGCTCGCGGGCCGAATCCGGCCCGCGAGCACATTTTATGTGGCCCGCCGTGTTGCCATAAAAACAAAGAATTTTCAAGCATTCAGAGAATCTAAAATATATTACTTTCCTAATGCCAAACAGCCCAGCTGATTTTGCCCAGCAACATTGGAGAATGGAGAAAGCAGAGATCTGTTGCCATTCTACAGCGCCTTGCCCAATGAAGATTTCAAAAACTTAAAAATGTTTGCTCGTACCATGTTCTCAGAGTTTGGCTCGACCTAAATTTGCGAACCAACATTTTCAAAAATGAATTACATTCAATCAAAATTCCGGTCTTCCCTCACAGATGAGCACTTAAAATCATTATTAATGATTGGTACAACCAAGTTTGAGCCTAAGTGGAAAGATATTTTAAGTACAAGTGCAAAGCAGTTTCAACCATCTCACTGACGCTAAGTTACTTACAAACTTTTTATTTTGATTAATAACTTTTTAAAATAAAAGAGTAAATTTTTTGTAATTCATACTGTTATTGTTGTATTTTTATACTTGTGTGGTTAATTAAAATCATTCTAATATATAATATTTGAGTGTTTTATTTTCTGCAAAGTAAAACTAGGCTAGTAACAGAAAAAACTTTATTAACATGCTGTTTCAGCTAAAACCAAAACGGAAAATTAACCTTCTCTAGGAAGCATAAAAACGTGTTTTATGAGGGTAAAAATTCTACAAGTTTCTGGGGGAGGACCCCCCCCCCCCCCGGTACAACGCCGGCCCCCGGCCCGCCTTCCCTTTGAATGTTGACAATGTGGCCCTTGATTAAAAAAGGTTGGGCACCCCTGATCTAGGTAATAAATAGCCCTAAGCCATAAGGTAAGAGACATTGGGATTCGGAGCAGAACAAGGGTCCCATGCAAGTTAGAACTGAGCTCTACCCTACAACAGCTAAATCTTTGTCATTTATAATAAAGTTATTTAAACTTTGATAACAGAAAACAGAAAGAATCAGGATAACATTAACGAAAACGAAACGATAACAAAAACAGCAACGAAGTGTTATCCTATAACAATAACAGCAACGAAGTGTTATCCTACAACAATAACAGCAACGAAGTGTTATCCTACAACAATAACAGCAACGAAGTGTTATCCTATAACAATAACAGCAACGAAGTGTTATCCTATAACAATAACAGCAACGAAGTGTTATCCTATAACAATAACAGCAACGAAGTGTTATCCTATAACAATAACAGCAACGAAGTGTTATCCCATAACAATAACAGCAACGAAGTGTTATCCTATAACAATAACAGCAACGAAGTGTTATCCTATAACAATAACAGCAACGAAGTGTTATCCTATAACAATAACAGCAAAGAAGTGTTATCCTATAACAATAACAGCAACGAAGTGTTATCCTATAACAATAACAGCAACGAAGTGTTATCCTATAACAATAACAGCAACGAAGTGTTATCCCATAACAATAACAGCAACGAAGTGTTATCCTATAACAATAACAGCAACGAAGTGTTATCCTATAACAATAACAGCAACGAAGTGTTATCCTATAACAATAACAGCAAAGAAGTGTTATCCTATAACAATAACAGCAACGAAGTGTTATCCTATAACAATAACAGCAACGAAGTGTTATCCTATAACAATAACAGCAACGAAGTGTTATCCTACAACAATAACAGCAACGAAGTGTTATCCTACAACAATAACAGCAACGAAGTGTTATCCTACAACAATAACAGCAACGAAGTGTTATCCTACAACAATAACAGCAACGAAGTGTTATCCTACAACAATAACAGCAACGAAGTGTTATCCTACAACAATAACAGCAACGAAGTGTTATCCTACAACAATAACAGCAACGAAGTGTTATCCTACAACAATAACAGCAACGAAGTGTTATCCTATAACAATAACAGCAACGAAGTGTTATCCTATAACAATAACAGCAACGAAGTGTTATCCTATAACAATAACAGCAACGAAGTGTTATCCTATAACAATAACAGCAACGAAGTGTTATCCTATAACAATAACAGCAACGAAGTGTTATCCTATAACAATAACAGCAACGAAGTGTTATCCTATAACAATAACAGCTCATTGCATCTTGTTCTTGTTACTTGAAATGTTATTGATTCCGTAAACTTCAAAATTCCTCTCGCCATGCGCCTCTCTAAATTTTTCCTTATAATAGTTAATGCATTTGCTATATATTCCTACCTTCTCTTTATGCACATTTTCTGTTTGCTCAGGATCATTACTTTGAAATCTGATGGTTGGATCTATTATGGAAGCAGTCTTGTTGCCTGGGTGGAAAGCATCTGAGTATCGAGTAGATCTAGTAGAATCAACTGCATGTACTTCATCATAGCAAGTGTAACCCTGTTTCCTCAGCTCATCGCAGATGGAATTCTTCACATGATGATGATTATATAATAAAAGTTTGGGCATTGATTTACTTGGAATTGCTGTAGTACCAACAAAAGGTGTCATGTGGCAAAAAGTTGATTGTGTACCCATTCTATATTTGTTTACTGAACCACAAAGGGACATTTCGCTACCTTGGAGCAAGACTGTCACAACTCAAAAAATCTGAGTTTTGGGAAATCATGTTTTAAAGTCACTGATACTCAATGGCTCTTCACTTTTGATTATATAGAAAACTGATAGCGTAACAAGCTTTTACAATTTATCTTTAAGTAAATTTTTCTTAGCTCCCACCATCATAACACCCATTAAACCCCTTAAGGGCTTTGCGACTTGTGTCGGTTTTTCTTAAAAACTTTTGATCCATGTTTTGAGTTGTGACAGTATTGGAGAAAATGGTATGCTCTAAAAACACACAAAGAGGCTTTAATTTTAACATTTATTTTTATTGAAGTTCTAAAATACACAGTTTATTCAAGTTCCAATGAAATGTGTCAGTTTCACCAAAAACAAACAGCATGCAATCACCACGTTTTTGAGACAAGAGTGGCATAATTTGAAATGTGTCAGTTTCACCAAAAACAAACAGCATGCAATCACCACGTTTTTGAGACAAGAGTGGCATAATTTAAAATGTGACAGTGTTACCGAAAAACAGCATGAACACACCTCAATCACTTCTACAATGTGACAGTATTGAGAAAAAATGCTAAACATTTTTGTACAATGGAAGACTGACACATTTGTTCTCTGGTGGTCATCATTAAAAGTCAGAATTGTGACATTCTTTCACAAAAAAGTATACCATATTTCCATTCTAATTCTGAGTTTAGTACGATTTCGATATTTTATGAGTTGTGACAGTCTTGCTCTGAGGTAGCGATTTAGTCTAAAGAATTTTTGGGATAAAGGCACATCACTCTTTTGTACGTAAAGGTACATCTATTCCCTTAGTCTAATTAACAAAATGAAGGATATTTTTATGGATGAGTTAAAATCAAAGAATATTTACAAGTTACAGAAATTTGGGATGGGTAACCAAGTAAATGGGAGCTAAAGTTTGTTACTTAAAGCTTTCTTATTATTTTTTTAATTAAAAAAATTAAATTTTAAAATAACTTACAGATTTTGGCAACCATGTTGAAGCAAGACAGGAGTCTTCCGGATAGAACAGATATAGGGACTCAAGTGTCCTTAGTAGCGCCGTCGTGAAATTTATATGTTAACAGATAAGTGGCCATCACTAAACTCAAAGTGATAATCAACTCTTGAGCTTCGTGTTAATTAATTATTCTCTTGTTTAATAAAAAAAATTAAACAATTAATAACTGAACAAGATGAAACGTGGTAACATATTAACACTTAATTAAAATTAATTACCATAATGAGGCTTTCAACGAGGAAAGTGATAAAATGTCGCAGTGTACTCGAAAAAACAAAAAATTCTTATTGTTCGATTTTCTTTCGATAATTTAATTTAACTGTTGAACCAAATAACGGCCTTGCACTATTGAAATGCACTGATTTTTTACTTTCTCATATAAAGAGAAAATATTGTGATGGCGCGAAAATTCGATTTTTATGGATTTACACGTTTTGAGGTCCCCTGAGTCCAAAAAAGTGGTTTTTAAAAAATGTCTGTCTGTGCAGACGCCTGGAGCCTAAACTACTGGGCCGATTTTGACGAAATTTGGCAAACATGTTCAGAAAAATCATACCCCGAGGCGAAATTTAGAAATGAATGTTAGCTCCAAATTTGGGGGTGCTACCCCCCAAAAACTCTAAAAAAAAACGTGACAAAAAAAATATTTTTTTTAAAACGGTTCCGACGATTTTGATTAAAAAAAATTAAAATGTAGTCCATTTAAATACGGATCCAACGATATAAGCAGGTTTCCCGGGAAAAATCTAGTTCCTGAGAAAATAGCTTAAAACGTGGATGGAGAGATCCCGGGTTCGATTCCCCGCCCTGGAGAAGTTATTTTTATGGTAAATTTTGATATAATTTTCAATAATAATTAAACATACTTACAAAAACTAATTAATGGAAAACATTGGCTAAGTAATTATGAACTTGTATATGAGAAAGTTTGTCTGAGTTGTCTCGGACCGATTTGTTTATATTTTAGAGTTTAATTGCAAAGGGCAAAATTAGACTCTAGATAATGTGACTGAGGTTTATAGAGATGATTAGTGATGACGTCACAAGATGGCGTAAGCTTTCGATAATTTATTCGATTCGGTTTGTTATGTTCCTTTTCCTTATCACCTGTTATCAATCCCATGTAAAATGAATGGGAGAATTTTCTCAACTTTTTAAATAATTAATTATTAAATTATTATTAATTTATAAGACTTTTCAACCTTTGAACGTTATTATACTAAGTCTATTTCAACAATGTAAGATAAGAAAACATTAGAAATTGCCGTTCTAGTGGTTTAAAAAAGTATTATTTTGAGTGTGTTTTATTGTGGTGATACCGTCCGGGTCCGTTCTTATTTATTGTTTATTTTTTAAATCGTTTTTCTATTTTAGTTTGTATATTATGTCTTCCACCTTCTCGAGCGTTATGAAAATTTCATCTATACTTCATTTTTTTCGGAGGAAAAAGCTATTCTTCGTAAAAGTATGTTAGAGTACTTAAGTAATATTAAATTAATGTATTAAATTAGTTTTTTAATCAACATTTTAAACAAGTATACATGCGAGGCACTCATATCTTATATTATTATACTCGTTAATATAGATAGCAAAAAATACACAAATAATAATAGTAATAACAGTCTGCTCTTTGTCTCGTCATCAACGTCTTTTTCCTAGGCTGATCAGTGATCTATTGTATAGTATATAATTATGTTCCACCATCGGTTAAATATAATGCACATTGTAAGTTACCAGGAACAAAATATTATTAGCAAATAATCTTTTATTACCTGGCAGATTAAGTATCACTATCTTTCTACAAGTCCTGTACCCTGAGTATACTTAATTGAGTTTCAAAACTTGAGGAAAATTTATTTCCGGACACACAATATGAACACGAACACACCCTGTGGCCTGTGAATTTTTATGGCAACAGGAAATAAAAAAAATCAAGTATAAAGATTAATAACTCAAATAGCTTTTTCGATGATATGACCCGTCACACAAATACTCATTTTAAATAACTGAAACGAAAGTTTTTAATGTTTTCTTTGTTACAATCGTTAAAAAAGACTTGGTACAACAATGTTCAAAGGGTGAAAACTCTTATAAATCAATAATAATTTAATAATTAATTATTTAAAAAGTTGAGAAAATTCTCCCATTCATTTCACATGGGTTTGATAAGAAAGAACATAACAAACACTGAGTTAAATTTTCGAAAGCTTTTGTGACGTCACACTAATCATCTCAATAATACCTTAAACCAGTGGTTCTTAACCGGGGGGCCGCGGCCCCCCAGGGGGTCTCGAAAGGTATTTAGGTACTATATATATTGTAATTGGAGATTTTAAGGGGGCCGTGGTTACCAAAAGGTTAAGAACCACTGCCTTAAACCATACAAGTCAGTTTCCCAAGAAAAATCTGGTTTGCGGGATGTTAGCAAACATAGATGGAAAGTAGGGACTATCACAATAGATATATGTACTAGAGAAAGTTTGTCCCTGTTATCTCAGACCGATTTAATATTTGTCTGTTCCACAAATATATTTTAGTACGAATAAATCTTACTCATAATTACTCCCAGAGATTTCCATTTCTTAATTGTTTTAGGGTTTTGTGGTTAGTTTAGTTTTTTTAGTTTATTTTATTTTAGGCACTGAACAACAAGGTTATATGCGCCTATGCAAGATTTAAATTAAACAGTAGTTAAACAATGTGTATAAATAATAACCAATAAATAACAATTAAATTCAGATATGAGTATAGTAATTAGCGTGCTGTAAGTAATGCATCAGTTTAGTTATATGAGTCAAGTTGTTTGCTAAAATGTCTGCTAAGTTGTCTGATATGTCGTGTGTAATTCTAAGTTGGTCAAGTTGTTGGCAATCAGTCAGTAGATGAGCTACAGTCAGAGTATCGTCACATAGTCTACATCTTGGTACTTCTCTGTCTCTAGTAAACAAATAACTGTGAGTAAGTCGTGTATGTCCTATTCTCAGTCTGCAAACTGTGTCTTCCTGTCTGTTTTTCCTTTATGAGGAAGTCCAGTCGCAAAGGTTTTATGTAGTTTGTTGTTAGTGGTGTCTGTCCAAGTCTGTTGCCATTTCTCTTTTATTTTTGTCCTGATATAAGAGTCAAAGTCTCTTGGTATAATCTCTGTCTCAGTACTCAGTCCGCCAGTTATTGCTTGTCTCGCTAGTAAGTTGACAGTCTCATTTCCGGAAATTCCTACATGGCTAGGTACCCAACAATATCGTACCTTTAATTTTGTCCTTGCTATCAAATATCTAATTTTGAAAACTGTCAAATTTTGAATGTACACTTTATCTAAAACCGCTATAGCTGATTTTGAATCCGTATAAATTGTGGCAGCGTCTAGTTCTTGGTTTATGGCTGAATTCAGAGCATGTAGGATGGCCTCCAGCTCTATTGTGAGGATCGAACTCCACTTCGAGCAGGAGAACATTCCTTGTTCTGATGATGAGACATAGGCACGACCGGTCCCTTCGCGGGTCTTGGAGCCATCAGTGTAAAGATGTGTAACATCTTTACATAGATCTTTAAAAGTACTCATTAGATTTTAAAGACATTTAGATGGACGTAGCTTACACAAAGGTTTGTATTCAACATGTTTTGTGGTAAAAAGGATAGTTTTTTCAGAATTTAAAGAATAAACGCAAATCAAATATGACTTTTAATGTTAGTAGAATATCTCAAAAACTATGGTTCGGAGATTGTGGGTCTTAAGGGATGTATTAATAAAGAAAAAGCTCTATCTCATGTTGTCCAATCTAGCTATATTTCGACTCCCTTTCGAGTCATTTTCAAGCATCTACAACAAAATACAAACTAATCAAACCCCTCATTTTATTTGTTACTTGTAGTTCATCAATAACAAATAAGACTAATTAAAAACCTTCTTACCTATATACTGATCTTAATTCATGGTTATAACCAGAATAGTCATCCCTCTACAAATCATTATACTATTTTATTTCAGTGTTTCCACACTTAAGGGGCCCACACACTTACAGTTTAACTGCAGGCCGTTATCGTATACGATTATCGTAAGACCAAAATCTCAGACCACCACACATTACCCGTCCACCGCCTGCAGGCAATCGTAAAGAACTACAGGTCTGTGCCTGTATGCACCATACACTGTGCGATGAATGCCTGCAGGCCGATATCTGTCGATTTTTAACTGCAGTCCGACGAAGGGAAATGAACAAAATAAAGACGAAACAATCTACACGCCTGTAGGCCGACTGATAGTGTAGGGCGGCATTGATCTTGAGGCACAGGCCGGACAGTCCACGGACTGTCGTCTCTCCTTCCATCCGATCCTTGCCTCTACCCTCCACTCACCTACAGTCCACCTCCGACTGCAGTCCGTCATCTTAAGGAAAACTGACGAGTGTGTGGCCAAGCTCCGTGGACGGACAGATAGTTATCTTCAGTTAAACTGTTAGTGTGTGGGCCGCTTTACTGTCAAATCTGGTTAAATCTAAACCCCACCTAGAACACAGTTACACATTTTGGCTAAAATTGGAAATTTTCTTACAATTGAAATATACAGAAACATGCTGTACTGATATCCTACTTACATTCATATTGTTTCCACAATTTTTTATTTGTCTATACTTATATAATATAAAAGTAATTCAACCAGTTTCAATCTTCCCATTAAACTTAACATTAAAACTAAAACTTAACATGACCTCCAGTAACACATCACATAACAAATTAAATAGTAAAAATTAACAATTAAAAATTATCACAGCTCTTATCACAAACATTCATTCACATCCATTAACAATCAAAAACTAAGCTGTAGTGGGACCCATGTTTAAACCATGATGAACCATCTGCGCTTTGAAACATTTTAAGGTTTTGTTAAACATGTTTTGTGGTAAAAAGTGTAGTTTTTCAGAATTTAAAGAATAAACGCCAATCAAGCTATGACTTTTAATGTTATTCATTTGACTTTTAATGTTAGTTGAATATCTCAAAAACTAAGCTGTAGCGGGACCCATGTTTAAACCATGTTGAACCATCTGCGCTTTGAAACGTATTCAAGGTTTTGAGGTAAAAAGTGTAGTTTTTCAGAATTTAAATAATTATAAACAGGTCAAGTGTGTACTAGTCAGCACACAGCGAGGGTCCGTAGGCCACACTATATAGTGTGTAACTGTAAAGTGTATAAACAATGTTTTTTAAAATGCTAAAAAGCTTACTTTGAACTATTCTAAGGGTCTGATATTCTCAAAACACACTCTGATCAAGTATTTTTTTGCCACTGAACCAGACTACAACCATATAAATACATCAAAAAGGCCATAATTATAAAAAAAAACGTATTTTGTCAATAAAAAATAAAATATTTTTTTAGAAATTTCCAAAAAGTGGTATCTTTACTTTTGGTCGAAGAATGTTCAGGAATTTTTCAGATTTTTTGCACTTCACATAAGCGAGATAGAGGGGGGGGGGGGGGGGACACGTTTCACACCCACTTCAAACTTGCCTGCGCTCGCCCTGTCAAAGTAATATCCAAAGAATTATTTATTTTTTTAATCAGCTTGACGTACCCTTTCATATGAGATACCCCTCACGGTGCCGAAAAAAAAATTAAAAAAATTAACCCTTAAGTTTTTTTATCCTAATTTTTTTGAAATTTTTTTTTTAAGTAGCTATATTTTTAAAATATGTGGGTAGGTACAAGACACATACATGCAAAATTTCAAAGTGATCGGACGAAAGGTGTAGCCGTGAGAGCAAGCGACAGGACGGACGGACAGACACACGCAGGAAAATATAAGGGTCCTTGGTTTTGCCTACGGACCCTAATAACGCCAATCAAGCTATGACTTTTACTGCACCCATGTTGAAATTCAGCTGGGACCCATGTTTAAAGCAAATTTTTTTTTGTTAGGCATCAAATTTTGAAGTGGGTAGGTTTCGTACTTGTAATAGAAAGTAGGAGAAGGGTAGTTAAAAAAAAATGCAAGTTAGTTTATATGGTGAAATAAGTAAATATTTTTTTGTTTCTTGTTTTAATGGATAATTTCACAGGAGTATAATACTTCAATAGTTCATAAAACATTTTTTTTTTATTGTTTAATATAAATAGTTAAAAACTAAAAAGTAGAAAAAAATAACAACAAATTAAAAGAAAAAAATAATAATTTCAAATTTAGATAATACAAAATGGTAATGTTTCTCTGTATCCACAAAATAATTTTAGAATTTATAACAACTTTTTTTTCTTTCAATAATTTACATAATATAAAAATCATTTTATAAAAAGTGACACTGTTTTAAATTTTTAATGGTTAAAAAAAAAAAAAAAAAAACAGTATTTCAGTTAATTTTTTATTTTTATTAAATGATTGTTGGGTTTTTTAAAGAATGTTGTACTTAATGTTTCATCAGGGTTCCCGTCGTTTACAAACTACTATTTTTATAAGAAAAATTTTAAAATTTAAAAAATAAAATCATTAATTTAGTTTACCAAACCAAGATTTATTTAGTCAGGGTTGATAATATAACATAATAATCCTCTCTATTCTGAGCTTTTACTAATTATAAAAAGATAATTAAAACAAACCAGATCACACATTTTCATTTGTACTCTTTATTAATATTAGTTAATTAAGACTTCATGGTATTTTAAGTTACATTATCAACATGCTCAACACTAAAGATGACTTTATATTAAGACTTAATTCGTACTTAGTCCGCACTAGGAATTTGTACTTGGTTACTTTAACTAAACGACGCTTCATCCTTCAGGAAAAATAAGTTATTAGTGTCATTAGCCACAATATAAACACATTTAGTTTTAGGGAGGCTATATAAGGTTTGTTCCAACCACCCTATTTTGTCCATTCCTTTATATCATCCTACGGATCGTTTGAGAATATTTTAGAACAGGTTTTATGAGCATATGCTTAGTCTATGCTGTTATAAAATCATTGTAATGTCGGAATCAGTTTGCGATTGTTTCAAACCATATTAAAACATTTAAGGAGAAACCTAACAGATAGGGAACCTTAGGCCCTCCGCAAACGGGTCGACTGATTTGCAACTCGAGTTGGAAACTAGTTGCAAAATAGTCACAGTTTGAAACCAGAATAAAACCAGGTTCACACACGAGTTCAACTGATTTTAGATTAGTCGGTGACCTCTTTTCAAATAGTGGGTATACGAAGCTTTGATCATTCATTCTTGTCGGTATTTTTCTTTGAACTAATATCTGCAACCACTTTGCTACGGGGAAGGACGGTCTCGCGCGACCAGTTGCAAGCTGATTTCAAACTGGTCTGGTTTTGGTCGACCCGTGTGCGGACCTCTACCTTCTACACGGGGCGTGTCACAGAACAGTTGCATGTGCAACTAGTTTCCAACTCGAGTTGCAAATCAGTCGACCCGTGTGCGGAGGGCCTTACTGTTTATATGTGTGACAACGTTACAGTGCATGTCATACAAATCCGAAACTCTGTTTTGGATGAGATAGTTTGGACTGTACTGTAAACCACGATTCACAAAATGATCCACGGAAGGTAGGTTGGAACAGTTTGAAGGACGGTACGAAACACAGCCCAAAATCAGGTTTCAAAGGCTTTTATTACTCGGCTTTTCCCCTCCTTAGTTAGAAAAAAATCTTATATTATTGCCACTGTAAACACATTTGGTTGGAGGGAGGTTACATAACTGTCAATTAACGGTTATACATTGGGCATGCAATTGTAAGATGAAAACAAATTATAATGTATGAGGTTACATAATTTGCAGACTTTTCTAGTGAATTCGTTCCAATTCTGACAATTATTTGTTATATAAGTAGGTGGTTCCTTTTATCTCTTTTATGATCAGTTGGGTCTTTTAAGGAAATGTAAACACCTCACTTTTGCGATATTTCGATGCCTCCTTGGATCATTCTCAAGCTAAAATCATAGTTTATTTCAATATTACAATTATTTTATAAATTATAATTACTGTACATTGAAATTTTACTGTTGATTTACTGGCATTAACTATAGACACTTGCATTTTTACTGACCTGATTGACTGACAATTATTTATTCCTTTCAATAATTGTTTAGGGAACTTTAAGCTGAACTTAAATATACAAAATTGTGGTGACAATATTGTAGTGTTACTTTTATTAACCTCTCTAGTCATAGTTATGAAGTGGTACCACAAAATCTCAGTCAAAACAACCAATTATTCCAATGTAAACATCGTTTTACAAAGCTTTATAATTCAGTTATATAAAGACCATTTTGTTTACATATCGCTGGTGCAATTATGTTTCAATTAATAATAGACAATAATATAAATGTATAACCATAATAGAAATGAATCATTTTCAGATAATAAATGAAGATAACTATCATAATTTCAGTAATTACATTATGTTGTTATGTAATATTATGTAAACACATGAAGTCTTGATTAGACAATTAATTAGTCTAAAACTAATATTTTACATTTTGTTGATTAAACCTACATCTATTCAAGGTACCATCTCTTTTTACCTTTAAAAAAAAGTTTTTTTTTTTTTTTAAAAAAATCACATATTTATTACAAAACGTTTTTCTTTTAATATAAAATTGTTTAACAATATAATTTAAAGAATTAAACTTGATCAATATTATTGTTGAAGTAAAAATAACTGGAAAAAATGTAGTACTTTTCAATTTAGTAATTATCATACAAATAGTAATAATAAATTATTATTGACCACAAAATAACTAACTAACTGTGCTCCTTAAGGCTCTACCGCCCTTTGAGGTTCGGAAAATCATTAAAATGAAAATTTTATTGATTCTAAGCAAGATATCAAAAATCTAAGTACAGGCTTCATTCCTAATTTTAATTCTGCACAATTTGAGCTATATTCCAACTCCCTACTACAATAAATACTACAACTATTTCAATACGAGTTTTATCGTTGTATTGAAATGGCACCTGTACTATTTATCATAGGAAGTTGAAATAGGGCTCAAATTGTGCAGAATTAAAATTGGGAATGAAGCCTGTACTTAGATTTTTAATATCTAGCTTAGAACCAATAACATTTTAAATTTACTGTTTTTTCTAACCTCAAAGGGCGGTAGAGCCTTAACACCCTGTGGGGGGCCTGAACCAGCCAAAAACTTACAAAAAAAAATTGTAAAACAAACAAATATATAAAATTTCAAAATGAACAACAAAAAACATCGATGAAAACTAAAATTTTTATGTGATATCTAACATTCTGCTTCCACTTCTGGAAGCACCATCAATAATGTTCAGCACCGTCAAGTGCATTTTAACAAGTTACAAAAAAAAACTTAAGGTCTGCTTCTTTTCCAGTCTCAAATCCACATCTCGATCCTAAAAATTTCAAGAAGAATGCTAAATCTTTAATTCACCGATGATAAGTTACTAGTTAAAGATTAAATGCCAAATCATCAATTCACTGATGATTAGTTACTAATTATAGATTAAATGCTGAATCATCAATTCTCTATGATTAGTTACTAGTATAAAGATTAAATGCTGCGTCATCAATTCACTGATGATTAGTTAGTTACAGGTTAAATGCTAAATCATCAGTTCATAAACGATTTTGTTTGTTATCAGCCTGTGTTTATTATTTTTTTATCATTATGTCGACTATTTTCTTAAACCCTATAATCTTAACCTGATGTTAATTCACTTTAAACAGTTAAGTAACTGGCCATTAGTTAAAAATAGTGATTTATCAAATCACCGATGATTAATTATTAATTAATTAAATCATCAGTTCAGTGATGATTGATTAGGAGAGTGTGGATTTGTCAATATACAGATAAAAATTAAAAGCGAGTAAGAGATTATACATTTTTAAAATTAAACTAAAAGATATGAAGTTCACTGATGAAGTTGATAAATTTTTAAAAGTTTAAACCATTTTCTTGCTTTTGTACTCGAGTATAATAAAACATGATCAAATTTAATTTTCAAATTATAATCATTATAAATACTGAATAAGGTTAAAATTTTAACTTTACAAAAAAATACTAACTTTTTCATTAGTTTTTCTAAATTTTATTTTTTTTTATTAAATAAAAAAACTTATTTTTATTTTTATTCTTTTAAAAAATTGCATCAAGCTCTAAACAATTTGTAAACGGCGGGTGCAATTATCAAACTCTTTACAATTTGATTTTTTTTTTACAAATTTTCCAAAATAAGCAACTTAAAAAAATGTTGCTTTTACATATTATCAAATTTTACTCCTTTTTATCTTTCATAATATAAATTGAACTATCTTACTTATTTTACTACTTAGTAAAATATTCCAAAAAAAAGGATATTAATATTAGATATTAATTTAATATGATGTATTCTAAAGGAAAACAAAATAAATATTATAAACAGGATACATTGCACAGTACATAATATTATCACCTGGTTAGATGTATATTTTATTTTCTATTTCAATCTTATTATAAATTCTACCTCCCAATGATCCTCAGCAGAGAAAAAAAATTAGGAAGTGAGCCCCCCCCCCCCCCCAAAAAAAGGGATTTATTTTTCTTAATCATTTATTCAACACAACGTTTAAAAAATTTAACCACCTTAAAAATATTTTCTTTTATATAAACTTGAACTTTTTTTGTTCCGGAAACTCTTGGAAAG
Source organism: Gerris lacustris (assembly GCA_951217055.1). NCBI lineage: Eukaryota > Metazoa > Arthropoda > Insecta > Hemiptera > Gerridae > Gerris > Gerris lacustris. The sequence continues at coordinate 1,948,824 of OX578278.1, read as the reverse complement.
TGATTCCCTTTATCGTACTCTATTGGACTCCTGTACATCCCGGAAATGCTTTTTATTCAATTAATTCATACGGCTTTTTATAGGGTTCTCTGTTTCAAACCCCATTACAGGCCATTTAAATTTCCATAGAATATGGAAAAGTGCTTCTTTAATGTAGTATCTCCACATTTTACTAATTACTGCTGTCAGCATAAAAACACTTGATATTTTGTCATTTACAATTGCTCAGTTCTGCTGAAAGCCCAGTGTGGTCAGGAGGAAGATGACCCCCTTCTTGATTTATCAGCAACTTACATTGTATTAACTTGGCTGGAGTGGGAAACCATCGGCTTAGCCGATCTGCCGACTGAAGTTGCTTCAAAAGAAGAACATCAGTGCTCACAGTCAAAGAAATGCACGAAACTCTCCACAAATAGTTTTAAACTATTAATAGTTTATCATTAGTGCCTTTAAACTTTTTTTAAAGAACTATTTTTTATAATATGTTTTTTATTTTTTCATTTTCAGTCTTTTAATGTAACTTAACTAAATTGGGGTTAAACTTTATTAATATCTAAGAGGTTTTTATTTCTTTTACTTGTTAAAGGCAGTGATGACGACCTAAAAACAGGCAGTCAACTATTTGTGGGGAGACGAGTATTTGTTATTTGCTCTAAAGAAGGTTTGTGAGCCTGGTTAGTGGAAAGAATAAGATAACATTGTAAAGAGGTATTTAAACGACCCTAAATATGGAAATAAACTCCACAACAATTCCTATGCATTCTGAACTTGTCTCATCTTCACAAGAAACCAATACCAAGCCTCCTTGGATCAACCTGTAAATAATCCGCCCCACTAGTTTGTGATCTCTCTCTCTCCTCCTGCCCATCTAGTTGGTGGTCTTCCTATCCTTCTGCCCATCTAATTGGTGTCTTGCTCTCTCTCCTCCTGCCCATCTAGTTGGTGGTCTTTCTCTTTCTCATCCTGCCCATCTAGTTGGTGGCCTCCCTCTCCTCTTGCCCATCTAGTTGGTGGTCTTTCTCTTTCTCCTCCTGCCCATCTAGTTGGTGGTCTTTCTCTCTCTCTTTCCTGCCCATCTAGTTGGTGGTCTCTCTCTCCTCCTGCCCATCTAGTTGGTGGCCTCCCTCTCCTCTTGCCCATCTAGTTGGTGGTCTTTCTCTTTCTCCTCCTGCCCATCTAGTTGGTGGTCTTTCTCTCTCTCTTTCCTGCCCATCTAGTTGGTGGTCTCTCTCTCCTCCTGCCCATCTAATTGGTGGTCTCTCTCTCATTCTGTCCATCTAGTTGGTGGCCTCCCTCTCCTCTTGCCCATCTAGTTGGTGGTCTTTCTCTCTCTCTCTCTCTCTCCTCTTGCCCATATAGTTGGTGGTCTTTCTGTCTCTCTCTCCTCCTGTCCATCTAGTTGGTGGTCTCTCTCTCCTCCTGCCCATCTAGTTGGTGGTCTCTCTCCTCCTAACCATCTATTTGGTGGTCTCCCCATCTATCCATAATCATCCTAGGGACTTAGGATCCCTTCATTCTTCATACATGGGCCCAGCTAGAGGATATCTGACTCGCCTGGACTGGCTGTCTGTAATGATTCGCTCTATTTCATCAAAATGTAATAAGAACTTTTTTAAGAACTGTAACTTACTACTGTTCCACACGGTGTTGTACATCAGTTTGTTAGAATGGGATCTGAAAACCAAATATAGCGATTGTCGGCCTCCACAATCCAGACTTGGATTTCCTATAAGACTGAGTTATATTCCCTGACCAGAAAGCCCAGTTTTTTTTGAACTCCCTAAATCTGTGAAAAATTGTCTTCCCCAGAAGTATTGTGGGTGTCTTATAGACACCAGAATTTACTACATCTTCTGGCACCTAATGCTGCAACATCTTCTAACACCATCTAACCACCTCAATATATAACAAGATGTACTGTGAAATAACCCTTTAAAACAAAGAGATTACATGAAACATATATTCTTATGAAAAATATTTTTTAAAAAAAAACAAATATTTATGTTTTAATAAGAAAACGTGCTTTCAATAAAAAATAATAATAATAAGAGAATATGAAAAGAAATATTGATGTGATTAACTGATAGTTGTGTTCCTGTTTTATTATTTCATCTATAAATTAAGTCGACCATTGTTTTAATTCTGTTTTGTTACATTATTATTTCTTAAATTATTTTACAAAGTTTTTAAACTATTAAAATTATTTAATTTCTCTTTAATTACACTTTTAATTCTTAAAAAATTGTATTTTTTTTTTGTTAATCTGTATTTTTAAATATATTTTTATAAATGTATAAATGGTGTGGAAAAAGTTTAAAATATTCATATTTTTGTTCATAATAATTTTATATATATTATATTCTTATTTAATACTAAATAAGCAGTGGTTTCATACATTAATATATATATATATATATATATATATATATATATATATATATATATATATATATATATATAATATATTTAAATTAAATATAAAACTAAACATTTAAAAATAAATATAAATAATATTTATAAGCATTTCATAATCAAAGTTTTCCTTAAGGTTCTACTGGATCTAGGTTTACAGTTTGAGAGTAACATTCAGTCCCAGATTCACGTTAAAAGATAGTCGAATGAAATAAACAAAGCATTTACTTTCAAGATGTATTTCTTGGTAATAAGTTATCAAGTTAAGATGTTGGTAAGCCTGACTAGACGTCGACATAAATCCACAACATGTTATATCATTGATTTTTTTATGTTTAATTATTTATTTGCTGGACTATAAAACATTAGATTATAACAGGATGAAGGGGTCGGCCACATTACACATTAACTAAACTCCTGTACTGAGTGGGGAGCTAAAGAGAGGTTGAGACTTTGATGAATTGAAGGTAGCACCAGATTGGCAAACAAAAATGTCACTAGATAACCTAAAGATAAGCACTTATTGGCTTTATTTTCTCTCTCACATAATTTGGCCAGCCTGAGAGTCAAAAAACAATTGTATTTGTAAGAGCAGTGTAAGTATGATGATTAGCCAGTATATTTACATTTGAATGATATTATTCACTTTGTAGACTAATTCATAGTAATCTTAGGAGCAACATTCGGCTTAGAGTAGTGACACACTTCGCCACCCGGGTGGCACCACCTGGTTGATGCCACTTGCTTCCGCCATCTGTCTTGCGCCACCCGAGGTTTTTACTTTTTTCGACCAGTCAAGAAATGAACCCAGAGGAGATAGCTGTGATTTCTTATCATTATTTTCGTGAAAGAAGAAGAGGAAAAAGGCGTTTTTGAGTTCATCCAATAATTTCAGACAAAAAAAAATACTAGGTTGTTTCATACAGTGTATTTGCGTATCAAAGAGGACAGTAACAATTTTCAATTGTTAAAAATTTAATTTTCATTTTTTTGCTGAATGTCGCGTGGAACTTGCAACGAATTGCTTAGAATATTGAACAACAGTTTGACGAGTAAACACACTTATATGAGGGATGCAGTCTGCCCCTTGATTTGATTTACCCTATATTTGATTGAAGGAATGGGGGCTGAGTGGCAGAGACTTGGGTGGCACCGTCTGACAGGCTCAATTGAAAACAATGGGCTGACGGGTGGCGCCACCTGGAGGTGGCGGCTAGACCCTGGGACGGTCAACCGTTTAGTGCCACCCGGCAGGTGGCGCCACCTCTTGTGGCAGGTTGCAGTCTATTCTCATAGCTACTCGGGTGGCGAAGTGTGTCACTACCCTTAGACCTGCCAAATGGATAGTACAATTATAAATGTAACGGATCACTCGATGTAAGCATGGAGTAATCACATGGATGCCACTTCACTTAACTAGCTATCCATTCATATTTTACTATTTTGGTAGTATTCATACTACGGAAAGATTAAATTTTAATTTAAATTTAATTATAATTATTATTACTATTTGAACCACGGGCCGGTAGAGCGCTATATTGGATATATAGATGCCCGTGGTTCAAATCCCGGTGCTGGAGTTTAATTTTCTCAGTCTGTTTCCCGTAGTTAATAATAATTATAATTTGATCTAGCTATCCATTTAAATCAATCATTATTTAAAAGTTGAGATGATCATTAACTGTTAATTATTTCTGTAGAACCTTAAGAGCTCATTTTTTAAAAAATGATAAATTTATTTTACAATCGAAAAAAAAAAAATTAATCAAGAAAATAATTTGATTTCTTTTTTTTTAGGAGTAATCGTAAAAAAGTTTAAGGATTTGCATGGTAGGGGGTTAGGGAGGGGTGGGTGGAGGTTATTGCTGTCTTATGAGATGTAAATTTAGAATTTAAGAAGGGTTTGAGGTTGCTTACATTTATGTAAGATAGGTCTGCATAAATAGAAAAACAAAATGAAATAATTTGTTATGCAAATTTTAAATTCTATTTTGCTCTAACCACAGATTACACATAGAAAGCATGATATATTTTAAAAAATTAATTATTATAAAAGCACTTTATAAATTACATTAAATCCTGTACAAAGTGAATGCCCGATTGTAAGAACCAAATTTATTATTTCTGTCTTATCTAATCTACAGGGGTATAATTAGGTGTACATTCATTTCCCCGGAGTACATTCATTTAACCTAGAGTACAATCATTTCCCCAGAGTACATTCATTTCCCTAGAGTACATTCATTTCCCCGGAGTACATTCATTTCCCCGGAGTACATTCATTTCCCCAGAGTACATTCATTTCCCCAGAGTACATTTATTTCCCCAGAGTACATTCATTTCCCCAGAGTACATTCATTTCCCCGGAGTACATTTGCACTGGGGAGCACGACAAATTCAATTTTAATTGAATGTCTATTTGCACATGGCTAAATCAAATGTAACTGCTGTAGAACTTAACAGAATATTGCTTATAGTTACAACTTAGCTGTAAGTCTCCAACTAGAAAGCAGACACTTTACACAGATTTTACTGTATTAATTTCTGCTATAACAATAGATTGAACGTATTAATCAGTTTTTAACAACTATTTATATATTAATTAATATTGGACTTAAGTGGTAAATGGATATACGTAAAAATATGTATGAAACTTAAATAGAATGGTGTTAGAACATCTACGGAAAAGTTTAAAATACTTGAATTAATAAATGTTTTCTATAGTTTGCTTATAATATCACAATTGTCTTTGTTTTATATATTAATTAAATAATAACGATATAAATGAAAGGAAAAATGCTACGACAGTCTTGTAGAAAAACATATTGAACGGTGAATATAGTCGGTCAAAACGACAAACTAACGCTGCAATAAGAAAGATTCAAATCAATGCCAAAATATATCGACATTCTACGTTTTCCACTGAAATCCATGTCATGACTGAAGAAAGACAGATAAAAAGTAATCACGGCTGTGGGAATTGAACTACATACCTCTGCTTTTACACCTCGATGCTCTAGCCCTGAGCTACCGATGAAGAAATGATTTCCACCCGTCAAAATATATATAAACAACCCACTTACATCTCATCGGACTGTTAGAGTCGTGAGGTGTAAATCCAGGGATCCAAGCTTCTATTCCTGGCTGCAAGATACATTTTTTATCTACCTGTCTCCTTTCCTCTTCAATTATAATATTAAATATGTTTATTGTTAATTACTGGAAATTCTCCCAAGAATATGACTGATTGCAATTGAAATAATTAATTTAATTTTAAAATATTTTGGAAATCAAACGAAAATAACTTTAATTTATTTTTTATAGAGAAAGATTTATAATGATCATAATTTTTATAAGAAACAAATAGTTTATTATTTATTACTATGTTTAAATGTATTATTTGCTTATTATTAAGGGCTAGGGTCATTAATGTCCGAGGTTAAAGTTTGGTCAGTTATAAATTTAAATTTATTTAATTTAATTATTTTATTTTATTTATTGATTTTTAAAATGATTTTAAAATTTAATATTTCAATCATGTTATTCTACAAGACTTTGCACCTAAAAATATACATTTTTTAAAAAAAAGTATTCTTCAAAATACTAATAATTATTATTTTACAAAAAAAAAAAAAAAAAAAAAAAAAAAAAAAAAATTAAAAAAATAAATAATAATAGAATTATAGAATTGAACACTCAACAATATGATTTTTTTTGTTCGACAATATTTTCACTAATAAAACTGTAAGTAGGTAATATATCATGGGATAAATTAAAGTATTAATTACTGGATTAAATAATTTAAAAGTTAAATAACTCATTAGTTTAATGATGAAATACTGATTTGAATAATTTACTGAGTCAGTTCCCTGATGATTATTTATATTTATAAGATTTAGATTTATAAATAACTAGCCAGATCGGTGCGCTTCGCGCACCTTATCCGTCTAGAAGTTGGTGCTGTGTGTAAATAATAATTAAAACAATATAATTAATATATCTTTACTGTTACATAATTTCGTATTTTAGTAAAAGTAGGTTATATTATTTTTTTATGTATTTTCAATTATTCTATTTTATTCTACATTCAATTTTCAATTTTAGTTACAATAAGTCTATGTTACAAATTTAAGATCCTTAAATCCACTGGAAGCTAAGATAATAAGCTGGAAGCTAAGATAATCCACTGGAAGCTAAGGTATCTGATTAAATCCAAGATGGCAGCCATATGTTGAAGTGAAAGTACCTTTAATTTTCTTAGGTCCACTGGAAGCTGAGATAATAGAGAGTTATTAAATCCAAGATGGTGGTTGTAATTCAATATGGAGACCATATGTTGAAGTGAAAGTACCATTAATTTTCTTCTTTAGCTACCACAAGTCTATGTACCAAATTTTAGATTTCTAGGTCCACTGGAAGCTGAGATAATAGAATGTGAATAAATCCAAGATGGCGGCTATAATTCAATATGGTGGCCATATATCCAACGCAAAATGGCCGTACTTATCTATTTATGGTACACTCTATCTATGTACCAAATTTCAAACCTCTATGTCAATGGGAGGAGAATTAGTGATGAATAAATCCAAGATGGCGGCTATAATTCAATATGGCAGCCATATATTGAAATAAAAATGGCCTTACTTTTCTATTTATGGTACACTCTATCTATGTACCAAATTTCAAATCTCTATGTCAATGGGAAGTAGGAGAATTTTTGATCAGTCAGTCACTGTCACTTTTAGTTTTATATATATATAGATGATGCAGTAATCAGTATTTATCATTTTAGTTGACGTTAATCAATTAAAAACGATCTGAGACTAAAATTTATGAAAAATATTATCAATTATTATTAACATTCTAAACGATGCAAATCTGATCGTAACACAATTTGAATTAATAACTTAACAAACAAAATACAATCATGATTTATAATGTGTAACATTTCTGAGTATTGAACACATAATATATTAAATTAGTGGTGAAACTCTGATCTGAGGCTACAATATCTCAAACTAGTCCATTCTCAGATCATTCAATTTTTGTTATCACTATTTCAATTTTAATTTGTCGATTGTTGAGCGTTCAAATAATTATATTATTTACTCAGTGGTTTAAGATTTAAAGAAAACAAATTGTTTAAAAAAAAAGAAAATTTAAATTTTCCATTTAAAAAAAAAAAAAAATCTCTAGCTTTCCCTCTCTCTCTCTCTTTCTCATTTTCTCTCTAAAAACAAATAATAATACAACAATAAAATAATAAATATTCAAATATAATTTTATAAATAAAAAAACAATATATACATACAGCAAAATCTGTCTATGCTGGAAAACCAAGGTTTCAGAAAAGAAATTCAACCTTGGGAGGTTTCCAGCTTATAAAGGTTCTAGCTTAGACAAATTTTATTACATATATATATAAATATTTATAAAACTGTTGCCAACATAATAATAAAATACAAATTTTTCTTTGTTTATTCTTTCTTCTATAATAATTATTTTTATCACTGAAACATTATAACTGGGTTAATTCAATCAAGAAGTTAGCCTCTTCAACAAAAAATAAAACCATATTATATTTTCTGGCTTTGAAGAATAAAAATATTTAAAACAATTAAATAATAATTCAATAAAAATAGTAAGTAATATTTACAATTAAAAAATGATATTTTTTATCATACTTTTCGATTAGCACATTTTTTCGTTTAAATGTTTCCTTAAATGTAAAAATTTATATATATAATATATATTCATACTTTTTAACAAGAATTTTAAATACAATATTTAAAAGGTTCAAAAATGTTTTAAAAATAACAATAAACATATTTCATTATTATTTTCATATAATATATAAATAAATAAATACTTACATATATATATATATAATGATAACAATTAATTTTTTTTTTTTTAAGAAAACATTTATTTTTTAAATAAATGTTTATTTAAAAATTTTGTTTCCAAATTAATTTCAATAGCTTATAAATTAATTAATAATTAATAAATATATATAGATATATATTTATAAAAAAAACATGATCCTAAATTTTACAATATTATATCAACAGTTTTTTAAATAATAATCTTCGATTTGATTTTTTTTTTATCAAGATTTAATAAGAAATTATATTGTTTGTTTTCTCCCCCAAATTTGTTTGAATGCTTATTGTATTTGTTTGTTTATGTATTTTTAACATATTTACTTCTTCTAGTACGTTATTTATTGTTAAGTTAATATTAATCCCTTTTTTATTTATTATTTATTCTGTATTGTATGTTTTAATATACTTAATTATTTAATGCAGTAATTATTAAAAAACATTATTTTTTTTAAATGTAATTTTCTTTTTGTTGACGTTACATTTTCTTCAATATTATTCTATAAGATAATCCTGCCGTCAATATAAACATCTTAAAAAGAAAATCAAAATCTTAGGCATCATTATTTTTTTTTCACAATGTATTTAAATATCTCAGAAATTAATTTGTAATTAAATGTATTTAATTACTATTATTTTAATTTTAATTCCTTTGTCAGGAAAATTGTGGGTTTCCCGTGGCTGTTGGATCGTAACTTCTAATGAGAAACAGTGCAGAGTAAGAGATACTTGATGGTTGTTTCGAAGCGATTGCCGACGGAGACGTGTTTATTTGAGGAGGTCGTGCGCCCGCTGGTTTGCGACGGCTATCCTTGTCTCGTTCGACTCACCCTGCAAGTAAAAACATTTTTTTTAAAAGTTTATCGGCATAAGTAACAAAAAATGATTTATCTACTTGCGACAGCAAAATGAGGCATTATTGAACTGATTTCGGGCAGAGAAATGAGATTTTAGGAGCCTAGGAGGTAAAATAAGGAAAAATTTGCTGCCTAGGCAGCAACATTTTTATTGTTTTAATGTTGGCAATAACAGTTTATACTATTATCTATATCTTATAACATTATATATTATAGTTCAATAAGTAATATTTAATAAATAAACGTTTCAATTATAAAATAATTTGTTTATATTTATTAATTCTGTTAAAAAAGTTCAATGAATAGTAGATCTTTAATTAAAAAAATAGTGGAGTCACTGGCTACACTGCAGCTTCATGTAAACATCCAACATCCATATTATTATTATTATTGTTGAAGTCATTCTAGATTAGACTAGCTAATTTTCTTGATTTATCCTAGTTACTTCTTTTCTTCTAAGCAATAGAAGATATCTTTACTAATTTTAGTAATTTGTTAGTAAAAATATAGATAAATATTTTATATTGCGTGCATAATTCATTCAGAAGTTTTGTGTGTTATGTATTTTGTTGTTATAGATTCAGTTTGCTATTCACTTATTGTTATTATTCTCAAGCTTCTTATTTGATTTCTTTATGAACATTAATTTTAGTTAATACACACGTTATTACCTTATTAATATAACATAGTAATTAACTATGTTATATTAATAAAGAAGGTATTTTAGCAGTTTCATTTTTCTGCCGCTTGTAGATAAAATATTGTATGCAACAAGGCAGCAAAGGAAACATTTCTGCCGTCTTTTTTCTAACTCCACCATGTATAAAAGTAGTTAGTATCGAATACTAATTTTGGAACTGTGATTTTATAATAAAAAAAAAAAATTGATTTTATAATTTATATTTAATGAAAAACGTAAGGAACTTCGTTCCTACCGGGTGTTCTGCAACACCACACGTATTTTTCCCAATTCCAGGGTATTTTTTTATGCCCGAAGACCCGACACTAGATTGATACAAGATAAACAAACCCTTGATAAGGGTTGGTCAGGAAACCATATCTTAACAACTCTAGTACCATTAATTTGTTATTGAAATGGCATGTGAGTGTGGACAATGGTTTTATAGACTGAAACCTGATGGTGCTCATTTGAGAATCTACCCATTTGTTCAAGAAATGTTGGGGGCTGGGGAAATTGAAGCAATGTCTATGTGGGTAATGTTTTACGTCATGTTTAGTTATATCTGCAGAAAGAGGTGAAAAGAAAACTTTAGGGGGGGGGGGGGGGGGGGGGGGGTATTTTGAAGACGTTACGTACCTTGCGGTTGATCCTGTCTATCTGTCGGTTCTGGTTCTCCAGCTCGGATCCCATGTCTATGGCCATGTTCCTCAGGTTACCGATCATCGTGTTCACTTGAGACATGTTCTCTTCCATTTCACCTTCACGTGCGTCATTCGTAATTCTGATAACATCAACATAACATCAAGTTAATTATAATCCACAGCCAGTAGAGCTTCATTACAACAGACAGATAAAATATCATTTAATAATAAAGGCTGCTTATTTCTATCTCGCTCGTTATATATATTGATATCGTAGCTTTCCAGCCAGACAACAAGACTGCTTCCTAAATGATTGAAAACTATATATAGGTATATATTTTCTTGGGGTCTGGTTAGGGTTACAATGAATAAACTCCTCCTTTTCTTAAAAAAACAGCTATATTTCGCCCTAACTAAGGGCTTCCTCAGGCTGGTAATATTCCTAAGACTGCTTCCATAATAGTTCCAACCATCACATTTCAAAGTAATGATCCCGAGCAAACAGAAAATGTGCATAAAGAGAAGGTAGGAATATATAGCAAATGCATTGACTATTATAAGGGAAAATTTAGAGAGGCGAATGGCGAGAGGAATTTTGAAGTTTACGGTTTGTGGTTCGGTGCACGAGATACAATACCTTTAAGAACAAAATTATTTTTTGTGGTAATTTTAATATTACCGTTGAAATTTTAAGACTCCTAGGAGAAAATATAATATTGGACTCTTTAGGTATCATAAGCCACCACATTTATAAAACTTTGTTAATGTTACATTATTTACTGTAATTTTAAATTGTTATTAATGTTTCTTTTATTCTTAATTTAAAAAATAATTTAACTTTGTTACTTTAAATCAAATTATAATTATCATTACCTACGGGAGACATACAGAGAAAAATAATAATTATAAGCCTTAATTCTCGGTCTAGTTCTATTGCCATGAATATTTGGCTTGCTAGAAAAGATTGAAAGCTTGGATTCGGGAATTTGTATCGGTAACGACAGAGAAAAATCATTCTCCAGTATAGCTAAGAAGAGTAGCAGTATAGCTAGTAAGAGCGCCTGTAACGGATGTATAGAAGGCCTATTTTTCTCTGTATGTCTCCCGTAGTTAATGATAATTAAAATTTGATTTAAAGTAAAATTTAATCTTTCCTTAGCATGAATACCACCTAAAACTGAAAATTTTGAACTTGGTTACGTTCAGCCTTTTTTTGCATAATACAAATCTTATTGGATTTACTACTTGTGCCCCATATGGTGACACAATAAGATATAAGGCAAGGGAAGTATGTAAAGTAAGCCATTTTTAAAGTTTTCTCATCTAGGGAAATAGCTAATTTTCTCAGCAAAAACATAGTAGATGCTAATTCCTTTGATAGAGCTTCGATATGGTGATTCCATGATAAGGTGGAGTCAAAAACTACTGCCAGAAGTTTAGTCGAGGCTGTCTTATCAGGCTTCTTCAAACAAAAGAACATAATTTGTGTTTTTTTGATATGAACCACCCTTGACCCAGACCTGACAACAGTACTGACCCCCCAGACTGACAAACAGTAGAAATGATAAAGGTCGTCGATTTTGCCAACGGATCCAAATAAAAAATACGTATCGGAGCTACAGTAAAGAGTAATAAAAAGTAAAATAAACATACTTGGCGATGTATCCTCCTTGTGGGCCGAGTCCGTTGCGATCGTCCATGACTCTCTGAGGTTGGTTGTTGACCACCTTACCGTCGTCATTTCCCTTCCAGGTACCTTCGTCTTCTTTGAACGATGCGCTCCTATATAAACACCACACACACATCAGTACAACTACTGGCCACACCCCCTTCAGGGCTCCAAATAAATAGTTAGAAACCTACACACACACAGGTAGTGATGTGAGACAGAGAATATTCTCCAACACGTGAAAAAATGAGCATATTCAAGCATTTTCTTTTATTTGCTTTATTATACATAATTTGACACTAAAAATATTTTATTATAGTTATTATATTGTATTATAGCACTTATAATATTGAATAGAACTATTTCTATTTAATTAGATATGTGTTTGCATAAAAATGCTAAAGTGTTGAGCCTGCTAAACCCGCAGAGTACAAAGAGATACGATCGAATCGAGTTTTCTTAAAGCCTTCTCTCTAGATTTCTTTATTTATTTCTTATTTTTTTTTTTTGTCATTATCTTATCAAGTTTTTGTTTTGATAAGGTATTCATTTATAATACTTATATGGTAATTAATTACTAAATCATCATAATATTTAGAATTTTTGTAGGGTGGCAATATCCTTAGAATTGACGTTAAATAGATTTGTACCTTAAAAGCTCGTCTTAAAAGAATAAGCTCAAAAATGCTCACCTTGAGAGAATATTCTCAAGAATATGCTCGCCTCAAGAGAATATTCTCAAGAATATGCTCGAGAATGCTCGCCTTGAGAGAATATTCTCAAGAATATGCTCGCCTCAAGAGAATATTCTCAAGAATATGCTCGAGAATGCTCGCCTTGAGAGAATATTCTCAAGAATATGCTCGCCTCAAGAGAATATTCTCAAGAATATGCTCGAGAATGCTCGCCTTGAGAGAATATTCTCAAGAATATGCTCGCCTCAAGAGAATATTCTCAAGAATATGCTCGAGAATGCTCGCCTCAAGAGAATATTCTCAAGAATATGCTCGAGAATGCTCGCCTTGAGAGAATATTCTCAAGAATATGCTCGCCTCAAGAGAATATTCTCAAGAATATGCTCGAGAATGCTCACCTCGAGAGAATATTCGTAAGAATATGCTCGTGAATACTGTCTAAAAGATTATGGTTGAGCATCTTGCATCACTACACACAGGTGTACACATCAAGTCAACCTATTTCTTACTTTCTGTATTATTAAAGTAAGTTTTGTAAACAAACGACTCTAGTTACTTAAAAAGAGAAGGATAGACTAAACTAAGCAGTTGTAGGAGTTAGAGATAACCTCCCTTTTTTTTTCTTCCCCAGCATTATTTCTTTAACATTTCATTTTTTTAACTCTTCCCTTTTTCTCCAAAAAAATAAACCTATGCTTTTGTATAAACATTTTTTATTAGATAAGTCCTAAGGGAACCATTTGAGATATTCTACAAAACAAAATGTATGGACATTTACTATTATAAACATTTTAAGGTCAAATTTGCTCTTTAGGGTGCCAACAATTGGAGCGTTTACACAACAAAATTTAAATTATTTTAAAACATAAAAGAGAGTACATAAAGCCAGAGATGTGGTCGATATATTTACCATAATATTTATGGTAAATATATCTAAATTCTTCTAAAACAGAAAACCGACATCTGACAAGAAACACTTAGATATGTAGGTCGAGTCGAGCTACTTCTAACCCCCTTGAAACACCTCTAACCCCCTTAAAACATCTCTAACCCCCTTGAACCACCTCTAACCCCCCTTGTAACACCTCCAACCACCTTGAAACACCTCCAACCACCTTGAAACACCTCTAACCACCTTGAACCACCTCTAATCCCCTTGAAACACCTCTAACCCTTTTAAACACCTCTAACCACCTTGAACCACCTCTAACCCCCTTGAAACACCTCTAACCCCCTTAAAACACCTCTAACCCACTTGAAACACCTCTAACCACCTTGAACCACCTCTAACTCCCTTGAAACACCTCTAACCCACTTGAAACACCTCTAACCACCTTGAACCACCTCTAACCACCTCTAACCCTTTTAAACACCTCTAACCACCTTGAACCACCTCTAACCCCCTTGAAACACCTCTAACCCCCTTAAAACACCTCTAACCCACTTGAAACACCTCTAACCACCTTGAACCACCTCTAACTCCCTTGAAACACCTCTAACCCACTTGAAACACCTCTAACCACCTTGAACCACCTCTAACTCCCTTGAAACACCTCTAACCACCTTGAACCACCTCTAATGCCCTTGAAACACCTCTAACCCACTTGAAACACCTCTAACCACCTTGAACCACCTCTAACTCCCTTGAAACACCTCTAACCACCTTGAACCACCTTTAATGCCCTTGAAGCACCTCTAACCCACTTGAAACACCTCTAACCACCTCTAACTCCCTTGAAACACCTCTAACCCACTTGAAACACCTCTAATGCCCTTGAAACACCTCTAACCCACTTGAAACACCTCTAACCACGTTGAACCACCTCTAATCACCTTACTAATACAAGTAGAATATGAATGAGTTACTTGTTGCAAGGGAGGACACAGAGACCGCAGCACTTCTCCATGCCGGTGAGATTCTTCTCTGCTTCCTTCATGTCGGCATTAATCTGATCCATGCCCTCCTCAATACGATCCAGTTGTTCTGAAAACATCCACACAGCAGCCGATTAGTAACAAACTCCTCACCGCTCTCCCCGCTCAAACCACTACTAGATAACTACATTATACTTCTATTTAATCATAATCATATTATATTCAATAAAAATAATATATAAAAAAATAATATTATAATACAGGTAATAATAATAATATATATAAATAATAATAGTCACCATAACTCTCAAATTTCAAAATTTTATAGTTTTTATAATGAATATTAAAATTTAAATAAAAGTATTAGTCCAACACCAAACCTTTTATAAAGCACCTGATAGCCAAAACAAAATTTAAAATGTTTATCGTACTAAACATAAAAACAATCACAAAAATAAAAAATAAATCCTTCGGATAGATTAAAAAAAAATCATGTTAACATATACATATATTTTTTTAAAATACAAAACAATTTTTTTGGTCCTCTGCACATTTCTTTACGACACCTTACTCTGAAAACATGCGGTAACTACTGGATCCTACGTAGCTACAGCAAAAAACTACATCGGACAAAAAGCTAGACGGATCTTAATCTGTCCACATAAGCATGAGAAGAACAGTAAAGAACAGCAATCAAAGATGGGCCGTCACATCGGATTCCAGGAGAGTTCTCTCATCTATCAGCTAGATATCGCAGGAGAATAGCAAGGGAAGCTATTGAATTTGACAGTTGGACAACTTCAACAGAGAAGACGGAACCACACTCTCTTCCGACATCTGGAAACCTCCGGTTACTTCCTTCGCTAAGCAGAAAGAGAGAGAAGCAACACACGCATCCTGACTTCAACAACAAATGAACCTGCCGGATAGCATCATACCTAGATAGAGTTATCAGAATGGAAGAGACCCGCAGGAAATCCAGGAACAACCTCCGTTCCAAAAAGGTAGTACTAATACTTAGTGCTTCTATCCAGTCGTGTACTTTGAGTTAATATCACGATGTTTCACACTCCTCAAAATACTTCCACAAGTGCGACCAAAACGTCAACCTTCAAATCCGTTGCGACTCGGATTTCACCAGAAAACTATGACATTTATATGATAAAAAACAGTTTGTCAACAATTTCATGGAATTGTGTGTATAGATACACACAAGATAGCAGAATAGATAGTTCAATTCTGAGCAAAGTTAGTTCTGCGATTAGATGCTACATCACCAGGTGATGGTAATTTATTGAAATATACATTGTAACAAAACTCATATACATTGTACAACTAAACAAGCAATTGCTTTAATATCCTGTCACAAAAAAGATTGCAGAAACTTCCACAAATAAAAAAAAAAAGAAATTAAAATTAGTAGCTGTTATTTAGTTAGGAAATATTGGTTACTAATGATAATAATAATGATATTAGTTATGCCTTACCCCCTTGTTCATCCAGCATGACAAGAGATCTCATGCCGACCTCGTGACTCTATAAACACAGACGACCCATGATAAATATAAACGCAACACTCGTGTGTTACCACTCTAAACAACACCTTACCAAGTGTAAACAAACAACCAATATGGTCACACCCTCACCGACAGCCCAGCATCACCCTTACCCACAATATACTCCAAGAGAGTTCTGTAGTCAAATAATTCACAGTGTGTCCCAACATAGAGTTCTCAAGAGCAAATTTTAATTTGGGTTTTCGAGAAAAAGTCATTTATTATAAATTTAATAATTAATTATTATATTTTTAAACCTCTAAAAATTATATCTTCTTGATTTTTTATACATGGTGTTAAGTATTTTGAAAAACTTTAGAAACGACTCTATGAGTAAACTACCTTTATTTTTGACCATATCAAGTGGTTCAGAATTGTAAAAAAAAAACAAAAAAAAAAAACAGGTAATTTGAAATATTATATTTTATGAAATAAAATTTATTACTCACAAATCAAATAATAAGGTAACATAGGAAAACTATAAAGTTTTTGTTTAGAGTCACAAGGAATCAATAACTACACCTAATTACAAAATTATCAAAAAATTTAACAAACCTAAAATGTTTCGCTATATTTTTTCTGTGTGCGAGTCAAAAATGATCTTTAATGCTGCAAAGTTTTATGTTTGTATCTCTTTTTATTCAACAGGTATTGGAACAGTATAGAGTGACAGACAGACAATCACAGAAACAAAACTATAAGGGTTTCTTTTTTTTTTTTTTGGATTTACCCATGAAACCCTAAAAAAAGATCTTTTAACTGAATTGCAATCTATGTCTGTCCAAATTTTGACACTACAGTAGAGTCTCGCTAATCCGGGTTTGACGGGACCGGACCCAGTCCGGATTACCGAAAATCCGGATTAAACGGAATCAGTTTTAAAATGTCTGTAAAACAAGTTTTAGTTGGGTAAAACTATTAAAATCGAGATTTACTATTAAAAAAGAAATTTACGATTAAAAAATACCTCTATTCGTCTCAAAGACTGTTCTTGCACCACTCCGAATATCAAATAAATTAAATTACACAGGTGCAGGTATAGAAGAAACTTCCAGGGAAACAAGCTGTGTTCCGAATTGAAATTCGAGCATCGGCTAATCATTTCACATAAAGTTTAGACATTGTACATTGGCGGCATTTCACGGAACTCCGTTGAACCACCGCTACGTGTTTCTTTAAATCCTCTCCTCATCTCAGCCACATATAATTGTATTTCTTGGAATACACTACCTTTATATCTTCCGCCCTACATTTGTATGGAATCCAAACAGATTTATCGATGTTCTTACTTATTCATAAATATTCTAAATCTGTTTATTTTTAACAGAAATACCGGGTATTCCTCGTGTCGAACGTTGGAATGTTAACTATAAATGTTAACCTGTAAACTATACTAGGAACAATTTTATAAATGGTAATAGACAATAAAAGCAGAAACCCTGATAATCTTAACAATTCATAAATCTGAATAGACCCTAGTGCCAAAGTGTAAATCTTTTTGGCTCGTCCGGATTATACGGATGTCCGGACTAGCGGGGTCCGGATTAGCGAGACTCTACTGTATTTATAAAATCTCTACAAGGATTTGCTCAAGGGGAATATTGGCAGCAATTATTTTCTTTAGCTTATCCATGCTATTATCCAGACATTCGTTAGAAGCTTTTTGATTAAAAGTTAGCATATTAATATTAGTTAAGCATATTAAAGATTAATTATCACTAGTTTTCTTTTAAGTCTTTTGGAGAAAACTAAAAATTCAGTAGACAATTGCTTTTTTTTATTATTTTCTTTTTTTATTTCTTTAATTTATAATGCGTAAACTGTTTGTAGTCATAAGAACCATCGTATTTGTTTATTATTAAAATTCAGTGCGAGGTTTTGTTGTTGTTAGCTTATTATTTATTTTTAGAAAACAAACTAAAATTTGATTTTGATTCATTTGCTCATGATTCGATTGATGGTAAGTAATTTAACCCACACAGCCACGCTGTCTCTCTGTATTCAAATTAACTCACAAATAAATAGCCGTGATTTGGGTAAGTCAGGGAAAGTTAAGGATTGGCTGCAATTTACAAGTCATACAAAACCCTCTCAAGTATATAATTAATTTTAATTTAGTTTTAATTTAATAGAAAAATAATCATAACAAGTCAGTTTAGTTATTAATTAATATCAAGCATTTCCTCAAAACCAAATAAATAAATCATAAAAAAAACAATAAGATGTTAAAAAAAAAAATAAATAAATAAATTAGTGTCAGTTGTTGAAATGAAAAACATGAAATTGTATGTAAATACACATGTTAGTATCTTTTTTCTTTTTTAGTTCAGGAGATAGCGTGCAAAAAAAAGTGTCTGACTAACATCAAGCACGAATTTTGTGTATAACTAAATGTTTTGTTGCCTATTAACAATATGTGGTCGGCTAAGTTCGTCTGTGGGACATGCTTGGAAATAGGCCGGTGGAGAGCGGCCATGTCCCGCCCTTTTTGGTGGACAATATGATTTTTATGATCCTGAGTACGAACTTAGTTAGTAGACCAAAAATCATATTGATGGTAGTTTGTCCCTTGACAGAGAAACACTTTGATTTGGAGTAATATTTGACTAACTAACCTATTAAGTGACAAACTACCATCAACTTGATTATTGGTCTACTAACTAAGTTCGTACTCAGGATCATGAAAATCATATTGTCCACCAAAAAGGGCGGGACATGGCTGCTCTTCATCAGTTTTTTTTTTTTTCAAATGCCCATTGCCAAGCTATGTCCCGCAGACGAACTTAGCCAACCATATATTCTTATAAGGCACCAAAACATTTACTTATACACAAAATTCTAGCTTGATGTTAGTCAAACACTTTTTTGCACGCTATCTCCTGGACTATTTAATGAGTAAGTTCAAGTGGGAAAAATTAGAAAATAAAGGTTTTTCCAAGACAAGTTAGAGAAGAAACCCGACAGGGGGGAGGTTAATGTATGGTGAGTATTGAAACCCGTCACCGCTCAATAATTCTGAATTCTTACCGCCTTGGTGGCCGATCATGACGAGCGTTTTGCCACCGACCTCCTCGCTCTATCATAAAACAATAACATAGCCACAATGTTATCTCCCGCAAAAACAAAACATAAAATCAAATTCATGAAAATCAATTCAAATTAAAAAAAAAAAAAAAAAAAATACATATATAATTTGATAATATACAGGGTGTTCATTAAAGTTGGTCACAAACTTCGGGGGCTGATAGTACCCATCAAAACAAACAAAAAGTGTCTAATAAAGATATGCCGAAAAATCCTTCAGTTAGCCGCTAGCTGCCATTTTGTATTTTAATAAAAAAAAATTAATATCTCAAAAACAACTTTAGCTACAATAACCAAACTTTGCACGCATGTTTATAATAAAACAACGAAAACTTAAAAAAAAAATGTTTGATTTGTATTAATAGTTTCAAAATGGCGCTCATTTATAATTTTCAAAGCCAAATAACTACACAACTATGAATTTTACAAAACATTTTCAAAACACAAAAAAGATATAGAATGTTATTACAAATCCAACGGTATTTCATTCAACCAAATCGGTTAACAAATAAACGAAAATTGATTTTTTTCGGTTGGCCCGCAGAAGCCAACTATGGAAAATGGAATGAAAAAGAATGCATGCTAACCGAAAAAATGCATTTTTTCGTTTATTTGTAAACCGATTTGGTTGAATGAAATATCGTTGGATTTGTAATAATATTTTTTATCGTTTTTGTGTTTTGAAAATGTTTCGTAAAATTCATAGTTGTTTAGTTATTTGGCTTTGAAAATTATAAATGAGCGCCATTTTGAAACTATTAATGCAAATCAAACATTTTTTTTTTAAGTTTTTGTTGTTTTATTATAAACGTGAGTGCAAAGCTTTGGTTATTGTAGCTAAAGTAGATTTGAGATATTAATTTTTTTTATAAAAATACAAAATGGCGGCTAGCGGCTAGCAGAAGGATTTTTCGGCATATCTTTATTAGACACTTTTTGTTTGTTTTGATGGGTACTATCAGCCCCCGAAGTTTGTGACCGACTTTAATGAACACCCTGTATAATAATTGGATAAAAACAAATAATAATTGGAAAAAACAAAGAAATAAATAACAATAGCAGTTGCAGATGTATCAATAAATGACAATTCTAAAGGACCCCATACAGACTTCAACATGTTGTGCAACTATGTCTCTCAACCTGGTTGAACAACATAAAAAACATGTTGTACAACATCAGTAGAGAGAGAACCAGCACAAAGTGAACAAGTTCGAGTTTTTAGAGCATTAAGTTTTTAATTAAGAGTTACTTAATACTAGCGATCACATACTTCATTGTTACGCTTTTACAAACTAATTTTTTTAAATTTTAATCCCAATTTTTTTTTTAAATCAGTCAAAATTATTTTGATTTTGCACATGAATAATAGTACTAAGTATTGAGTCACCCTATGTCACACTGTGTCATACTGCATCTCCATTTTGCGCCACATGCCTTAATCTCTAGGTTACTCACTTAAGTTATTTTGCAAATAACTAGTGACCACTGAAATACCAAGAGCTTCATTGTAATACTGACTGTAAAAGTCCTACACACTAGAGAAAAATATATTATACTTAAAAATAATTTGTAAAATGATAAAATTGTTTTTGAAGCAAAACTCCAAGGAGAGCTAATAACAACTCACAAAAACAAACGATTAAAACAATCTCAGACATTGACAGTGGTCTCCTCCGGGTAATCTAGCCTTTATTAGAATCTAGAATAGGAAGCCAACATAAGAACAGAACTTAGGTTCTGATAAAGGTTTTTTTTTGTTTTTTTTTTTTAAAAAATTCCATACGGATAAATTAAGGAAATACAATTTTAAATTTGCTTTAGTATTGAGTTTCCTTAATTAAAGGATATTTGTCATGCTATTTATTCACGTACATCTCGGAGATTTTTCAAGTTAAAATGACATGCAACCCCAAATAAATTGGATAGGCATGAAGTCTCAAGTAAAAAAAGGTTTTCGTTGGTATCGTGAACATAAAATTAGTATAAGGGGGGGGGGGGAGGCAAAATATTTATTTTTTGAGAAAATGGCATGAAAATTAAACATGTTCCACAAGTTTTATATATTTTTGTAATCTACTCTTCAATACCTTTCATTTGATACCCCCACTCAAAATTTGAAAAAAAAATTTCACGTGACGTGAATTATTCGCCATTTTGAATTTGAACAGCTGATAATTTTGAGTGCGCTATATTTTTCCTGTGTGCGCGTCAAAACGATCTTTAATACGGGAAAGTTTCATGTTTTTATCTCTTTTGATTCAAAAGTTATCGGAACCGTACAGAGTGACAGACAGACAGACACAGGAACGAAACTATAAGGGTTTCTTTTTTTGGTTTTACCAACGAAACCCTAAAAAGGGAAAAAACTGGACAATAACTGAAAATTTTACTAGGATTCCAGGTAAACCTAATAGACAGGAATATCAAAAGCCAACGCCATTGTGAGGAGGGTGTAGTGGCCTAGAATGGCTAGTATAATATTCCAAGGTTAATAGCGATCCCTACACAAAAGGACAAGAGAAGCCCAACTTAAGCCATGATGTATGGTCTATTAAGTAGATGGACCATTTGACCTCGATAAATGTCAATGATGATAGACGGTAATCGAAAGGTCAAAGCAGCTACGTAAAACATCAATGGGTACGGTGGTCGAGACAAAGCGAACACCTCTGCCATTAATTAGTGCTTAATTATTCATCGTAATTATTAAGTTTCTTACTTATAACATCCACTCTAAATAAGATAAATAAAAATTACCTGAGAAATTGAATATTAAATTTCATCGATAATAAAAAGTCCAAGTTTCTGGAGATGATTTTATCATCATCATCATCGGAGGTTTTATTTTATTCACTCAGGGATCCTGAGAATCATCAGGGATCCTGAGAATCATCAGGGATCTAGAGTTATAACAATAACAGATACAAAGTTAATTTTATGAAACAAATAAGATTCGATAATATTGACTTACTTATGTACACTCGATTAATTGTTCCGAAGTCTGAAATAATATCGGGTCTACGAGTCAGACTAGATGGATTGAGATAGCCAGCTTAGGTGGTTTGGTCACAATATCTGTACAAGGACAGACAGATACCCCCATAAGGGTGAATCTAATTTAAAGTGCTATTTTGGAATCTAAAATTGGACTTAGACTGAAAATTTTGACTTTTTAAAAAAATGCAGGAAAAATTATGGAATGTTCTCGGACTAATTTCAGATATATTGCAGCATGCGGGACAGATGGGAAATAATTTTTTAAATATTTAGGCCGGAATTAAGTTTATTTAAAACTTAGTTTATTTAAGCCACACATTTTTGTGCACGGTTGTTACATTTTACACTTTAAGAAAATATTTTGGTCAGTAGTTTAAAATAAAAACCCACTTTTAATAAACCATTAAATAGCACTCTTAAAAGCCTAAACAATGAACTATAAATTAACCTAAAAAGTTTTTGAAAATAGACTTTAA
Source organism: Gerris lacustris (assembly GCA_951217055.1). Classification (NCBI taxonomy): domain Eukaryota; kingdom Metazoa; phylum Arthropoda; class Insecta; order Hemiptera; family Gerridae; genus Gerris; species Gerris lacustris. The sequence continues at coordinate 1,925,998 of OX578278.1, read as the reverse complement.
TAACATGCACGGTAATTACGTTTGAAAGGGTTCGTAACTGGAAGAACAATCGGAATTAGCACTAGCTCCCAACTGAAGGGTTCAGCTCATCCCCTATCAACCGTTAAAAAGCCACTTAAAATCTCCCTGCCACAACCAGAGTAGGGTCACATTTATATAATGCCACGTTAATTATTCTTTTTTAAAGGACATTATACTTGAAGTTCCGTTTAGTAATAATTTATTATTTTTAATAATTGACACATATTTTAATTCTGGTAGGATCCTACTTCATAATTATCCAATAAGTTTTTGAATAACATTATCAATGTATGAGCTAGAGTGAAGTGAATAAGAACAACTGACTTAAGGACAGCCACGGTTGTTACAAAATTGCCTTTTGAAAATTTTTTGTAGCGATTAAAATTAAGCGGAGCATTATTTTTTTGCTTGGTTGTAGTTCTGTGAGCTTAACTGAGTTGCCATGAAGAAAAATCCTGTCAATTATGTGAAAAACGCTCCAGTTAATCATCTAGGACATGAAAATTGCACTTTAAATTGGAATCACCCATAAAGAGCTTTTGAATCTATGCCAGAAGGGCGATGACTTAGAGGGCAGAGGTGATCAACTTGGCAGGACAACCTCCACGTTAATTGCGGAGAAAGGGTTGTATTCTAGCATAGTGCATGGAAAATAAGTATGTAGAGGCCTTTGCCAACCTATACACCCCACCCCACCTTCTTTCTAATTATTCAAGTAATTGTTCCATCCTAACAGTTTGTTTGTTGTTAATATTTTCTAGTATGCATTAATTTATTGGTAAAACAAACTTTTTTTTTCTTTGTTGTAAAAAGAGGAGTTAAATAAATAGGTCAAGTGTGTGCTGGTCAGCACACAGCGAGGGTCCGTAGGCCACACTATATAGTGTTTAACTGTAAAGTGTATAAACTAAACAGTGTTTTTTCAGATTTCTTGCACTTCACATAAGTGAGATAGAGGGGGGGGGGACACGTTTCACACCCACTTCAAACTTGCCTACGCTCGCCCTATCAAAGTTATATCCAAAGAATTATATATTTTTGTAATCAGCTCGACGTACCCTTTCATATGATACCCCTCACGGTGTCAAAAAAAAAAAAAAAAATTTTAACTCTTAAGTTTTTTTACCCTAATTTTTTTGAAAAATATTTTTTTGTAAGTCGCTATATTTTTAAAATATGTGGGTAGGTACAAGACACATACATGCCAAATTTCAAAGTGATCGGACAAAAGGTGTAGCCGTGAGAGCACGCGAGAGGACGGACGGACAGACACACGCAGGATAATATAAGGGTCCTTGGTTTTGTCTACCCCTAAAAAACCCCAAACAAATGTTTTAGATATTAAGTGAAACAAACATAGAAGAGATCACAATATTATTTGATGTTTATAAACAAGAAAATCTGAAAAAAAAGGCGCTTCAGTAATACAGTAAATGTTTAACTTTTTATTGGTATATTTTGAATAAACACGTTATTAATGAAGAAGCTCAAACTCTACCGAGACGGTTCTCCATTTGTCAGTTCATCTCCATGAGTTGTCACTATTGTTTATGTTTATACAGGGTGGCACAAAAGTATGGAAACCCCAGAATAACTTGTCAGAAATGCATTTTTTCGAAAAAAGTTTTATACAAAAGTTTCAGGATTTTTCCCTAGCTATTCAATGGCGACCTTGAATTTGACCTTCACCTTATCCTTCAAGGGTATTTGAAGGCAGATTCGTTATTTTAAATGGGAACCCCCATTTTTTTATTGTGGATTTGAAAAGAGCAGGAAATTTTATGTAAAATATGACCTTGACCTTGTCTTTGACCATGACCTTTAAGGTTATTCTAATGTCAAAATTGTTTTTTTTAATAGAACTTCTACTTTTTATTGAGGATTGCGAAATAGCTGAATTTTACCTTCAACCATGTCCTACACCCAGGGTCGACTACGGCCTACCTGTACTATTCAAAGTAAAGTAAAATATCATGGCGCAGTCGGTAGGACCCTACTATGTCTAAGTCCACTACAAAGAAAAATTCGAAAAAAATAAATTGCCAGAGGAGTCAGGCAGCGAAGATGAATCTTCTTTTGAGGCAGTGCGGAAATTACAACGCCAAATGAACAGAGCTCTGGATGGGATCGAAAATACGTTCAATTCCCAGTTTGATGATTTAATAGAAGGAGGAGCTGTTAATACCAGTCAAAAAGAAGTGAGGTCAAATGACCAACCAAAACAAGGCTACGGTCAAAATTTAAGCATTAAACATCATATTATTATAACTAGAATGCCAATGCCAGGAAAATTAAAAGAAAGTGCTCCTCTTAGCCAATTCTAAAGACTGGAGGAAAAACATGGAAAATTACATTCTTTTATAAAATTATTATTTAATTAAATTACATTATATTACAAATATAATGAGTTTCATTGTTTGAGATTCTGCAGAGGTTTTTTTTTTAATTCTGTAGTATAGACTTTCTGTGATGGGAGGGTCTAATAGGCCTAGATCTTACGGAGGAGGAGACCAGAGTCAGAAATTGTGTGAATCACTTCTTAATATCCCTAGGGTGCTAAACCTGAAGGTATGGGTTCTAAACTAAGACCTAGAGAAAACCTGTGGACCGTACATGGACAACCCATGAGTCCATTGAGAAAACCTGGTACACATCCTGTTTAACACAGGATGGGAGGGAATCAGACATCTTGATATGAAGCATGTGTTACCTCCCTCACATTCCATCACCACTGTAATGGTTACTGATAATGGCTTTAGTTTCAAGTGGAAGCTACACAATTCGCTAACCACTTAACCTCTTAGGTCTTAACGATCCCTGTTTGAGTTCTTCGGTTTGTAGGAATCCATTGCGTAGATCTCCTCGAAGCATTCTAACAACTAAGACTGGCGTGCTGAGTCCAAATCTGAAGTCAAAATTTCTCCTATACGTACAGTTATGAAAATGCGCCTAAAGTTCGGAAAAATTGTGTGTTTGACCCAATTTTTCACCCAAAAACATTTCGTAAAAAAAAAAAAAAAAAAAAAATTGTGCGTTTGAATATATTTAAACTATGAAGAACACGAATCAAAAGTAAAAAAAAAATCTGTTGACTTTACTTTTTTTAAGAAAAATGAAACAAGAAAAAAACTCAATTTTCCTCATATTGAGTCTTTGTATTTCTATTACTTTTTCAGAGGTATAACAAATGTTTTGTGACTTTTTTTTCTGACATTATTCTAGAGAATTACAATATATGTGACTGAAAAGGGGGGGGGGGGAGGGTAAGAATAATGGGGGGGGGGGGGGGGGGTACTAAAAAAAGTACATACAAGTTGTGGTATTGCCCAATTATTTTTAGTATCACTCCAATTTTTCTTGATCCCCCCCCCACCCCCCCCCCCCCCCCCTTCGGTCACATATATTAAAATTCTCTAGACTAGAACAATGTCAGAACAAAGTCACAAAACATTTGTTATACCACTGAAAAAGTAATAGAAATGCATAGACTCAATATGAGGAAAATTGAGTTTTTTTTCTTTTGATTCGTTCTTCATATTTTAAAAATATTCAAACGCCCAATATTTTTTTTATTTTACGATATGTGTTTGGGCGAAAAATTGGGTCAAAAACCCCCCCAAAAACACAATTTTTCCCAACTTTAGACGCATTTTCTGGGAAAACTGTACCTATAGGAGAAATTTTGACTTCAGATTCGGATTCAGCAACATCATAAAACATAAAGTTTAGATAAAATTTTCTTGGGGCCCGAAAGTACATTAAATTCTGCAGAACAATGTTATTAACACCTTGTATACTAACTTATCATTATCAGTAACACCATAAATAAATAAATAGATATTCTTATATACCGATAAAAAAAATCATAAAGGGGAGGAAATATATAATATTAATAATAATAAATAAATAAATATACGGTTATAGGATAAAATAAAAGAAAAAAAAAGCAATTCTATGAAACTAAGGCAAATTAGCAAATGCTACACATTTAGAAAAATAAAATCAACAGCTAGGCTTCATCATTTTAAGTTAATATATACACGATTACATACATTACATAAGATACATATATATACACATAACTTAGTTACATTATTACATTTTTTTTTTGGTGTTAGTGTTAGAAAGAGAGAGAGAGAGGTAGATAGAAAGAGAGAGAGAGAGAAAGATTAGAAGAAGAAGAAGAAGATAAGAGCATGTATGTGTGTATATATGTTCTTTTGTTGCTGTATGTTTGTTAGCGTTGATTTTTTTTCCGTTAACGTAATTTTTTGTATAAAAAAAAGAACAAGAAACACGTTTTTAATCATTTAATTTATAAAAGTGGAGGAATTTTTTATTTTATTTTTTTAAAGAAATAAAAATAAATAAATAAATAATAATAATAACAATAATAACATGATTATTTTTTTAAATGTAATTTGAAAAAAAGAAAAAGGGTAGATGGAGATGGTTGAAAAAAAACATCAAACGGACAAAAATACAAAAAAACAATTAAAAATATCGGTGAATAACTGTGCACATGGTTAGATGGAGGCATCGTAACATTTCTAGGCTTCAATTGTGAACGGCTTTTGTAATTTTGCTTCCACAGTCGGAAGCAATTCTGTGGACTTGATCTGACGAGCATTTTGATGTCTTTATACTAAGCACTCAACATCAGCAGTTGAACTTTATCGACAGTTAACGAGTACGTTTGCCGATTGAATTGTATCAATGCCGACACTAAGTATACTTGGATGTTAGAGACTCGACAATGGATCTCATCAAAATCCTCTTCCATTCCACACAAACGCTTCCAGTAGCGGTAGCTAAACGTGATACTTCACATGATACAAGTGCAATGAGATTTCCCATAAAAAAAAGATTTTTTTGTAAAAAAAAAATATATAAATAATACTGACACAATTTTTTTCTTTCATTTTACAAAAAAAAAAAATTAAAAAAATAATAGTGAACAAAGCTGAGGTCCAGCTGTTCTTTTCCTATTAATATATTTTACTATTAATTCTTTCCTAAAATATATTTTGAAATATTAAATGTAATTTATTTAAATATATTATAATTATAGAAATTATATGTATAAGAAAATATTATATTCATTAGAAAAAAAAAAAATGATTTTTTTAAGTTTTAGGTAGTATTCATACTACGGAAAGTTTAAATTTTAATTTAAATCAAATAAATAAATATAATTATTATTAACAATGAGAGACAGACAGAGAAAAATAGACTCCAGACTTAAACCATATATAGGCCTGTGGTTTAAGTCCCGGCGCTGGAGTCTATTTTTCTCTGTCTGTCTCCCTTTGTTAATTATAAAAGTTTTTATTGTTTTCGACAATTATTAACTAATCAAGCTCATTTTTTTTTAAATTTATTCAGTTAAAAAATTGAGAAATCTAAAATAAAAATTTAAAATTTCAATAATATTAGAAGTGTGACATTGAAAATTATCAACTGAGCCAAACATAATAATTATATAAATAAAAAACACATATAAAATAATAATTTAATTTGAAAAATATCAAATTTATTGACAACGAATAAAATTTATAAACTGAGCTAATAATAATAATAAACATTCTTTTTTTTTACAATAATAATAAAAGACATTCTGAATCATAATTAAAAATGTGAATATAATTATTATGTTGATATTAAATTATGCCAAAACTTATTCTTATCCATTATTTTTTAAGTGAGAGCTTAAAAATCTTAAAACGAGATAAAGGTACATTGACGTCCAGTATAAAATTCCATCCTCGACTCTAACTTAAATGAATAAAATAAAAGTATATCGGTTAAATTGACCAATCGTCAGTAAGAGCAACTAAGTAGCCAGTTAGAGAAGTTACAACTTGCTCTGGCCAGGTTCTGTGAGCTATCACGCAAATTAATAGGGCAGCTCAAGTTGTTAATTTATTTAAAAAACAAAATGAAGATATTTTGAGGACACGGTGCAATCAAGATGAAGAAAAACATGATGGTGTCCTCGCTGGTATCTAACTTATAACAATAATAACCATTAAATGTTAGAGTGTTGGGAACCAATCGACTGTTTTAAAATATTCATTCATTCGGTTGTGGATATCTAGTTTTCATTCGACTGATATCAGTCTGTAGTTTGGACTTGTATTAGTTGTAATTCGGACGTGTATATGTGGACGTGTGTATAACGAGATAACGAGTGTCATGTGCCTTCTCACTCTCACCCCCCTCAGCTCTGAGCCCTTTACGGCCTCCACCGTTGTTCTCTTTCCTTACCACTCCTATATTAAAAAAAACCATTCAATTGAAACATTCGAATTGCTGTTTCAGTCTATATCTTTGCTTCACCTTTATCTACTCTAGACTTTCTTTATTCATATACCCCTATTCCCTGTATAAAGCGGCCGACACACTAACAGTTTAACTGAAGATAACGATCTGTCCGTCCACTGAGCTTGGCCACACACTCGTCAGTTTTCCTTAAGATGACGGACTGCAGTCGGAGGGGGACTTTAGGTGTGTGGAGGGTAGAGACGAGGATCGGATGGAAGGAGAGATGACAGTCCCTGGACTGTCCCCAATGTGTGGGCCCCTTAAAACTGTTTTCAGTTGACTGTTTTTTTCTCAATTGACGTATTCATTCGGTTGTATTTTCTAGTCGGTTGTCCCAACGCTATAAAATGTCGTTTTAAACATGACTTTAAAACTTGACAGAATTTTATTTTCCTTGTTCAGAACAAAATTCAAAAGACAAAGTCAAAATGGCACTTTTTTACTTTAGCACCCCCCTTGGTTCTAAACAATAATTTTCCCTAATTAAGTCTCAAAGGTTTGTGTGTTTGTCACCCCAAGACATTGAGACTCCTGGGGCAGTTTTATATTTAATATTTCTTTATCTTAATAGTTGATTAGACTAAGGTATATGATCACAATTATATACACGAGTGTGATATTCCTTTGTCCTATGGTACATTGGAATAAATATCCCTTCGTCTAAATACTAATTTAGACTAAGGCATATATGCTACTCTGTATATCGACTGTGTACCTGCAATACCTCGTAACCCTCAAAATCGAGGTTTTTTTTATTGCATTTTTTACTACGTTTTTATTAGCTTGCTTTCTTGTTTGTTTGTCCGGTACAAATCTTGCAATCGATTTCTAACTAACTTCCCGAGTAGCTAAACATTTGAAACTTTTTGCATATCTCAGAAAACGGTGACAATGCATTATTTTAATACTTTTAGCCATCTTTCAGCAGCATTTAATTGGTTTTCAGCACATTTTGCTGTATGGAAAGTTAGTTCGGGAAAAATCCGCAAGTTATTTTATTTGTTTTGCCATATCCAATATTTACGCAATCTTCATTTTGACGGGTCTCAAATTTGTAATAGATAAACATTGAATGACAGTAAAACAGGAAATATCGATTATATTATTTATATTATTTCAAATACATCGATGGCACGCTTTGGATTTGGTGTTGGGGAGATCCGTTGTACAAAGATTTGTCCTTTTATAGGTTTAAGATCAGCTCTCTAGATGGTTGTCATTTATGTGAAGTAAATAAATTCGGAACTATTTTTTTTTCACTAACATTATATATTATATAACAATAACAATTATATTACCAACATTACATACGATTCAACAGAAAAATTAAAAACGTAGAATATAAAAAGTTCTTTTTATCTTGAAATTATTGATAGATATTATTAATATCTACCTATGTGCACAAGCTAGTAAGCCTTAAGCAATTATTTTTTTATAGAAATTATTGTAATACTTTGTATTTATCATTTAACTAAAGTGTACAAAAAACTTTGTATACGACAAGGTTTCAAAACCTTGTTACCCCCCCGTGCATTGTAAGTCTTTAACTAGTTGAGGGAAACGTTTAAGTGTTTAAGTAAAATTAATTAAAATCAAAATAAATACAGGGTGGAGCGCGGCAGACGTATGAATTTGAAGAGGGGATTGCTCTCTTCCTATTGGTCCTGGACGGTTGAGAGTAGGGTCGTTTGAAAGAGGGGGACGGGAAGTTTATGTTCCACGTTTCAGCAGGACGGGGCCACAGCCCACACAGCAAGGGTTTGCCTAAACTTTTTGCAAGACAGATTTCCCGGGGGTCTCATCTCTTTAGGAGACGATTTAAACTGGCCAGCAAGATTTTTTTGTGGGGATACCTTAAATCCTTGGTGTGCGTGTGCAGCGATCGTCCCAGAACCCTGGAAGCCCTCAAGAACAACATTGCGAGCCAAAATTGCCAAAATTCCTGTGGAAATGTTCGAAAGAGTGCACAAAAACTTTGAAAAAAGGCTTAATCAGTGTTTGGAGAGTGAGGGTTAACCACTTATCCGATACTTTGTTTAAATCTAGGTAAATTTAAATTTCCCATGTTATTTAATCAGGAAAAAATTTTTTAAAAAATGATTTTGTAACATTCTGTGTTTTATTACATTTTCAAATTCATACGTCTGCCGCGCTCCACCCTGTATAAAAATAAACTTTTTTAAAAACAACGTTTTTTGCTTCTCCTGAAAAAATTTAGTATTTGGGGTTACGAGGTTTTGCAGGTACACAGTCGATATGTTCCTTTGTCTAAATAACTATTAACACAAAGGGATATAGGGGGGTGCTAAAGTAAAAAAGTACAGTCAAAATAAACTAATAAAAACCAAAGTAAAAATAAATAAGAAAATTCACCAGCACACACCATGAATGAGAACATAAGGCTTCTAGAGGCTATTAGAAACCATATTTGCAAAAGTCCTACTTAGTATTCAGATTCTTGGCAAGCATACGTAACAACACACCTCAAACCGTTCAAATTTTGTCGATCTAAAAAAAAGGGGTACCCACGCAAAATTATCAACAAAAAAATTTCACTCTTTCCTTCTGACAGCATCAATTTTTCCATTGAAAATATTGTATTTTCTTAAAAGTACTCAACTGATTTAGTTAATGCCGACAAAATTCTGTAATAAAGACATTCAAAAAACTACTACACCTTTATACGCAATGACAGTTACAAAGAAGACCAGATAATCAGAAGGAAGGTTGATACCGATAACAGTTACTAAGAAGACCAGATAATTGAGAAGGTAGGTTGATACCGATAACAGTTACTAAGAAGACCAGATAATCGAGAAGGTAGGTTGATACCGATAACAGTTACTAAGAAGACCAGATAATTGAGAAGGTAGGTTGATACCGATAACAGTTACTAAGAAGACCAGATAATTGAGAAGGTAGGTTGATACCGATAACAGTTACTAAGAAGACCAGATAATTGAGAAGGTAGGTTGATACCGATAACAGTTACTAAGAAGACCAGATAATCGAGAAGGTAGGTTGATACCGATAACAGTTACTAAGAAGACCAGATAATTGAGAAGGTAGGTTGATACCGATAACAGTTACTAAGAAGACCAGATAATTGAGAAGGTAGGTTGATACCGATAACAGTTACTAAGAAGACCAGATAATTGAGAAGGTAGGTTGATACCGATAACAGTTACTAAGAAGACCATATTCTTAGGTAGGTTGATAACAAAGGTTTCCCCACTGTGTGTTTTTGTACAAGTATAAATTAAATTGTTTTTTTTACAAAAGTAAATCAACAGATTAAAAAATTAATCACATTACAATAAAGATGACTTGATATTGTGTTTTACAGAATATCGTGAGACAATAGATAGGAAGAATTTGGCACTTAAGCATTTTGTTTAGTCTCCATAACTCTGCAATAAGGGAAAGGGACAAGATTAGGGGAATTACAATTTTTTTACAAACATTAAACAAAAATTGAAATTATTTGCCGTCACCTTCACCGGATTTAACAGCCCTTGATTTTTTATAGTCCTAAGCCTTTGAAATTCTAATTCTTCTGATTACGTAGAAAGAACACAATACGTCTAACCACCTCTAACCACCTCTAACCATCTCTAACCACCTCTAACCACCTCTAACCATCTCTAACCACCTCTAACCACCTCTAACCATCTCTAACCACCTCTAACCATCTCTAACCACCTCTAATACATGTACATGAAGAAAGTAACACGTGTGGTACAAAAATGTTTTTCGACAATATTTAAGGATTTACTAACACACCCACACTTCTAACAACAAATAGCTTCGGTAAAAGCAGAATTTCGCATAGGTACTGGGCTGTAAAATTATATATTTTTAATCTGTTGATTACTTGTAAATACATATATTTGTAGATTATGTTTATGCAAAAATAAATTCAAATTATTCATTCAAATAAGTGAGAGTATACGGTCTTATTAATTATATGAATATAATAATAATAATAAGAATAATATAACAATTATATATAATAAAATTGAAACCAAATAAACAGATGCAATCAGATAACAGTTAAAAAAAGAAAGAAAAACCAAAATAACAACTCGCAGAAAAACAATATCAAAATAAATAAGAACAAAAAAAAACTCAATTTAAAAATAAAAATGCAAAGAAATATAGATATATATTTTATATAATAAATAACTGAAAAAAGTAAAGAAAATGCTTCCTTAAGTCAGTAAAAAGTACAATTTGAAACCCAGTGAAAATATAAATCAGTCATATGGAAATTTTTCTACAAGGTAGTCCACCTTCTGGATTATTTTTTTCCATGAACATATTATTTATTGGGGGCAAATTTTGAAAAGCTAGATATTTTCAGTGACAGTTACTTAATATAATTACATTCAAGAGGACAAAATTTACAATTTTTAAAAATTAAAATTGTCAACTAATACGAAAAAAAATGCAGTTTTTTACTTTAGCACCTCCCTTAGTTCTAAACAATAGTCTGCCCAAAAAAAGTCTCAAAGGTTTGTATGTTTGTCTCCCCAAGACATTGAGACTCCTGGGGCAGTTTTATATTTAATATTCCTTTATCTTAATAGTTGATTAGACTAAGGTATATAATCACAATTATATACACAAGTGTGATATTCCTTTGTCCTAAGGAACATTGGAATAAATATCCCTTTGTCTTAATAGTAATTTAGACTAAGGAGTACATGCTACTCTGTATATGTTCCTTTATCTAAATAACAATTAACACAAATAGGGGGGTGCTAAAGTAAAAAAGTAGCAGAAATTTTTTTTTAAATAGTGTACATACACACTAAAGAAGCATTATCAGTATTTACTGACAAAAAGTTAATTTTTTTGGGGCGTAAAATGTATTTTTTGATTCCAAAAAAAAAATGAATAAAATATAAACTGAATATTGTTGGATTTGATTCAGTAGACAGAGAAAACAGATGCAATTTCAAACTTGGTTGATTTCTTGTGTCTCAGTCAACAGTTGACGTTATTAACTTTTTATATTATTAAAAAAGTTTTGTAAACAAACAAGTCGAGTGAGTTAAGAAAGAGAAGGGTAGACTAATCTATAGCAGTGGAAGGAGTTAGAGATATCCTCCCCTCTGTTTTGTTGGAAAACAAAGGAGATATCTCACACGACTTACTGCCATAATTCATCAAAGTTGTTCTTTATAATAAAATAGTATAATTAATACATATTATCTAATTGTGGCTTGCAGCATTAACTACACTCCTATCTCCGTGGTAGAGTATGTGACTCTGACTCACAAGGTCATGGGTTCCAAGACAAGTAACCACTTCACTTTTTCTTTATCCAAAAAAGACCCCCCGAATTGAAATAAACAAATGGTGTAGTTCACAAACAAAATAGCTTAATCCAGTGCTTTCCATGAGCAAGTTTAAATTTAATTATTTCTGATCATTATCCCTAATTTAGAAAACTGCTACTGGAAGAGTAGCATTATTTATTTATTTTTTTAAATGATGCGACAAACGAACAAAACTTTCTCATATTCCATAGTGATGCTTTATTTAAGGCCTCTTTCACACAGGGCGGGCCCGCGCCCGCATCTAACACGCAGGCACGGGCCCACAGTGCCTTTTTTACACTGAGCGGGCCCACAATGAAAATTATCAATAGGTGGTTGTTGTTTAAATTCTTATTTAGATGTATTACATTGGAAAATTTGTTCATTAAAAACGTTAGAACCGTTTGTTTTTTTTGGAGGGGAAGAGCCCCCAAATTAAGAGCTAAAATTTATCGATTTGGCCACAGGGCATAATATATGCCCAATATCATCAAAATTGACCCATTTGCTCAGGCTTCATGCAGCAGCAAAAATGACACACAACAAGCAGACATTCTTCAAAAAAAACATTTTTGGACTCGAGAGTTATCAAAATTAAATTTTAGCATTAAGACAATACTTTCGCTAGTAGTCTCTAGTAGTAGAATGTCTAGTAGTTACTAGTCCAAACTATATGATACCGTTTTTTAGATTGAAACATTTAAGACATACTGAATAACATAACTCAATACCCCAAATCATTGTTGAGTTATTCATTTTTCTTTTTGTAAACAGAAAACTAAGCAAGTTAGGACCATATGTTAAAAGGACCATATTTCTCAAATGTTTGAACCTGCCAAATAATATCACTAAGTATGGACAAGTAATTACATACTAGACACCCTGAATATATTTCATATTTTAAAAAGTAAACAAAATATCGACATACACTGGGCGAGCAAGAAATTAAACAAGTTCAACATCGCCTGAGTTTTCATACGAGACAAAATTAAAAATGCTCAAATATATATTTAAAATGTAAATGGTGATATTCCAATTAATCTATTATATAAAACTCAAAAGGAAAAAAAACAAAAAAAAAAACAGAAGAACAAAAGAACTAAAAAACAACAAAAGATATAAAAAAAAAAAAAAAAAATAATAATAATGAACAAATTAAAAGAAAAAGAGAAGTAAATGACAAGAGAGATAATAATGTGGGATAGAAAGATAATAATGTGGCACATAGAAATGTGTTTTTTTCTTTATGTGAGTATGTGGGGGGACTCACCTCCCTGATCATCAAGTGCAACCAGTGTTCTGATACCAGCCTCCTTGCTCTAATGTGGCAGCACAACGCAACAAAACAAAATACCACAACATGTTCTCCTTTATATATATGTATATAGTTCAGTTAAAACATTTTTATTATATATAAAAACAACAACAACAATAACAACATGTAAGGCATAATAGTGGTAAAAAAACAACATAAATAAAAAAAAAAACATAAAGTGGAAATTTTTTTTTTTTTATCAAAAAAAGTTATTTTAGACAGTTTTAATTAGCTTTACTTTTCTGTGCAACACAGATTTTTGTCAGGGAAAATTTAGTTATCTATACATGACCCACTTCCTGACTACCTACAAAATCATTTGTTCTACTCCATTCTATCTATTCTAACTTAAAAACTATCAAAAATAATTTTTATAACAAGATTTTTTTGAATTAATTCTATGTGTGTTTTTATTTAAAAAAACAATTTATGGTTAATGGATTAATTTGTGATACTAGTTATATGTTTTAATGATGTGGCTTAGAAGTTTAATTTCAGACAAATTTTTGTTTACAAAAATGTTTTAAACCTTAATTTTACTACCTTTTTGGAACACCACATCAGCATATATAAGGCCTGAAGATGTCCCTCTCGGGACGAAATATAGCCAATTTTATAATGTAATTTTCTACACCTTACTACACCCCGTTTTGACCCAACACTTATGAGCATATATACTAACAGGGGACCACCACCTAATAAAATTAAAAACTATCTATATTCCATTTATTTAAATTAAAATTTTAAATTCTTACACAATTTTTGTTTTTTAAACACTTAACTTGCTTTGTTTGTATTTTTGTCTCCAAATTTTGAAATTAAATTTGAACAGACTTAACGATTAGTTAGCCCTCAAACTTTTACCAATTTTCAAAACCAAAGGACAACGCAATAACAGATCATTTTTAACTTGATTTAGATGAAATTTTGAACGAAATTATTGTATTTGCAGTAATTATAGCCTATAAAAGCGTGACATCAGCATATTGTTTGAGTTTACTTGTTTTTAACCTAATAACAAGAATCAGCTGACTGAAGGAAGGCAAATAAAATATTTCATTTTACGATACGCAAAATAAATAAATCTTTAACTTAATTAAAAAAGATTTTAAGAATTAAAAAAAAAAAACTAGATAATTAAATGATTTAAGATAATTATTTAAAAGCTTGATTTTTGTATTTATAATTTTTATGAAGTATAAAATGAAATGTTGAAGATACAGTGGAACCTCGATAATTCGGACTAATTGGGACCAGACACTGTCCGAATTACCGATTTGTCCGAATTTCCGAATATGCTGTAATAAAACAACTTTTTGCAGACGAGAGGACCTGATAAACCATACGTACATCGCATCTTCTAAAGCGGTATCATTTGCCGTTCGTAACGTTTTCCGATTTTTTGACCTCTCTACAGAATCTAGCTTTGACGCGTATTGCAGTAAGCTAACTCGTTTTCGTTTTAGATGTCCCCACACCATACTTTTTTTTGCAAGAGATGCTCCATTTTCAACTTTTGGATTTTTTTTTTTTTTTTTTTATAGAATTTATAGTTATTAAATGTTTCAGTAGGCAGTCCGGATTTTCGAGGCTCCGGAGTTTAGAGGTCCGAATTATCGAGGTTCTACTGTAGTTCTTCTTATAGTTTACTTCCATTAAAAAAACTCGATGCTATAGTTTGTACAAGAAGGAAGTACGGTGTTGAATATTTCATTATTATGTAAACTTGCTTTGTATGTAAACTTTAAAAAATTAAAATATCTAATGGTAAATACTGTATTAAAGTAATTGCTGAGCTGGTAAAACCAGGATTATTGCAACATGGACGTGTCACAGTAATGGATTATTTTTCACTTGTTTCTGTATTCATTGCTTTTGTGTAGATATATTCAGAAATACATCGCTACAAACAAGTGAATACAGACGAGAGAGAGAAAATTAATCATCTATATATTAATTAATTACACACACATTTATACAATAGTGTGTTTTTTTATTTTCTTAAAAAAACAAACTAAAGTTGGTTGTATAGTGTGGGTTTTGCATGTGAGAAAGTTAATGCTGAATAGACTCAAAAACTTCAGATCAACTTAGCTGTAGGTTGCATGTAATTTAACTGCAGATTGTATAAAAACTTAACTGAATGTAGGATACATCTCAACTGCAAGTTGCATTCGACTTAACTGTAGGTGGTATACAACTTAACTGCAAGTTGCATACAACTTAACTGTAGGTGGTATACAACTTAACTGCAAGTTGCATGCAACTTAACTGTAGGTGGTATACAACTTAACTGCAAGTTGCATTCGACTTAACTGTAGGTGGTATACAACTTAACTTCAAGTTGCATTCAACTTAACTGTAGGTGGTATACAACTTAACTGCAAGTTGCATTCAACTTAAAACTATTTTTTTTTTTATAATCCTTAACTATTGCTTTAAAAAAAATGAAATAATAAGGCAAAATGGTAATAAAATTAAAAATATAATTTTCCACTCATTGTAAGTTTTTGCTTTTAATTATTTTTTTTTTATGTGTAAGAATTTACTGTATATTATTAATCACAGAGACGTTTATTTTACAGTTGTTGTAAAAAATACTTTTTTTATATATATATATTGTATTTAAATAATAAAATTATAATTATAAAAGAAAGACAGAATTGAGAAAAAATACAGGTCTGCCTGAGATTTGAACCAGGACTCTTTGCATCAGGACTAGTGTATATCTTTGCACGAATCAAAATAATTCTCCAGTGTAGCTCAATTGGTAGAGCATCGGACTGGAAAACCAAACATAAACGGTTCAAATCTCAGATGTTAGAATAGATTATTATCTCCATTTTATTATTAAAATACAATTTAAAATTGCCTTCCCAAAGGAAGCTAAGTCCTCTACTATAATAATAGTAATAGTCGTAAATAAAGACAATGGAAAAATAATAAAGTAATATAAAAGAAAAATTTCTTTTTTAAAAATACAACAAGATTAAATTTGAAAACAACAAAAAGAAATGTAATAAAAAGAGAGTACATGATCGAGTGAATGTAAGAAGAGAGAGAGAGATATATAATATATTTGGTTGTATTTAAGTAGTGGTGGCTCTTAAGATGCATTGTGTGTGTGAGTGTACGCCCCAGACAAACAACTTGGGGCAAAATATCTACATATTTCCCACAAACTAAATCAAACCAAATAACAAAACAAAAACACAAACATTCCATTCACAAGATTACGTGTCGAGGGGATCATGCTTTAAAATATAATAATAAATTGTTTAATAATTACTTTTTCAAACTTTTAGATTAGAACTCACAAGAGCAAATTTGATCAGTTCACGGTTAAAACAAACTAAGATATAATGATTCGATGCATTCCCAACTCTCTTATTTAGGATGTATTACAGGGGAAATAATAATAATAATTATGAAAACACCTTATGATTTGATATTGAACTTGACACAAAAAAACAATTACTTTTGGTGTTTTGGGTGATTATTAAGTTTTATTAGCTTGCTTTCTTTTTTGTTCGTTTGTTTGTCCTGTACAAATCTTGCAATAGATTTTTAACTAACTTCCCGAGTAGCTAGAAATTTGAAACTTCTAGAATAGATCAGAACACGATGATAACGCATTATTGAAGCGAGCGTAGCGAGCTTCCTACATTCAACGAAATATGCTCCGTGTCTGTCTGTCTGTCAGTAACGTTTACGCGTGTGACGATAACTTGAGTAAAAGTTAACCGATTTAGTTGAAATTTGGTATACATGTTCCTCTTACTAATACTCAGGCTAAGTTCGTTGGACAGCGTGATCCGTCCATGAGTTCGCGCGCAACGCTCGCGTAAACGAGAGGTACAAAAATTAAATTGGAATTTCAGGACGGGAAAAGATTCTATCATCATCTACTCGATGAGACGAACATTTTTTTCAAATAACATTTTTTACTAAAACCAACAGCGACACCGCTATGACTTAATAAAGATCGCTAAAACTATTAAAGCGGACCTAAACGTTTATAATAGAGAAAACAACCTTTTTACCGATATCTTACGTTCTAACGAAACGATTTTAATAAAACTTCATATACACCATCTAATGCACAATTGAAACAGGTATGCAAAATTTCAACTTGATACAAGCAAAATTCTTTGCGTAGTGACGAGATACATTTATAATAATTGTTTAAAAGCTACCGCGGGTGGTGAAGATTGTTATAGTCGTATAGTGTATGGTTTGTTTAGGAAGTAAAGCTTTGTACCGAGTACCCCCACTCTTCCCTACACTACCCTCTTCCAGTTATCTTCAACTATGACATTCATCATGATTAATAAATTTCAATATTCAGTATTTCATTGCAATACGCTCGCTTCAATGATAGAGCCACGCGATGCCTAGTTTTAATACTTTTAGCCAGTGCTTGATTTCTAAAAATTGAGGTGCCGGAACTACAACCTACCCACTCCCCCCTCCCTGTTAAAGGGAGGGGAAAATTTGAAAAATTAACATTCAAAAACAGCATTTTAAGCAGTTTTAGACATAAACCCACACTTTTAGTGCAAATCTTAGTGCCGAAATTTTTGTTATATTTTTCAGAGAGAAAGAGGTCCCGGAACGCCGTTCCGCCTCAAATCGAGCCCTGCTTTTAGCCATCTTTCAGCAGAATTTCATTCACTTTCAGCAAATTTTGCTGTGTGGAAAGTTAGTTAGGAAAAAATCCGCAAGTTATTTCATTTGATTTGACATGTCCCATAATTACAATCTTCAATTTGACGGGTTTCAAATTTGTGATTTTTTATTAAGAGGTAAACATTGAATGACAGCAACAAAGGAAAAGTAAACAAAGAAATAAATTAATTGACGTGTGTCAACCAGGTTTGTTTACACTTGTGTCCTAGGTATCGGTTTAATTTTTCTGCATCTGTACTTCTTTACTTGTACACATTTTTTTTCTCTTACTGTCTCTACACGGGGGTATATCAATGACACGGTTTAGATTCGGTGTTGGTGAGATCCGTTGTACAAAGATTTGTCCTTTTATAGGTTTAAGATCAGCTCTTTAGATGGTTTCATTTATGTAAAGTAAATAAATTCGGAACTATTCTTTTTCACTAACATTACAATGACATTATATTAACATAACAATGACAATTATATTATCAACATTCCATATGATTCAACAGTAAATTTAAAAACGTAGTATATAAAATGTTCTTGTTATCTTGTAATTATTCTATTATAGAACCTATTATTTTATTAATCTACGATTAATACATAATATAAACATTATATCTCTGTTTAGATGCGTAGAAAGTGATTATTTACGTACTTGTATTCATTGCGCATGCGTTCATTGCGCTCTTCTTTACCACGCTAGCGCGGTAAAGAAGAGGAATTCTTCAGCTTTATGCACGATTAGCGAGTTTGTTTACATTTAACAAAACTAATTTGCTATTCTTTTATTAAAGTAACTGTTTATATCGAGTTTTTAGTGAAAAACAATGAATGAATCAAGTGACTTCGATGAAAATGTAGAGCATAATACTCCTCCAGAAATAATTAATTCGGCAAAAAATACAACTCAAGATTAATGCCATCTTTATCAAGAGAAGAGATACGAACTTACACATAGCAAGTTTATTTTTTTCTGTATTTATTATTTAAATCTAATAATCGTAGATAAAGTACGGTACGCAACTCGTGTGAAACCGGTATTTTGCATTGCTCGTGTGGTTTTACTACCCTCGCTATCGCTCGGGTGCAAACTCCACACTCGCATGCAAAATGCTACTTTCCGCACTCGACGCGTAATGTACTATTACACTGTTACCTCTTCTACCTATGTACCTGATATTTTCAGAGCCCAAGAGGATACCCTTAATAGGCTTACTTTTGCTACATTGAACCTGACGACCCAATAAGTCATCCAAAATGGGAAAATGTAAGAAGACGGTCGTTTTACCATGGGAAAAACGACCGTGGACAGGATAAAATCTGGGCAAAAGGATACCCCGAGGATGTGCTACTTGGGTCACAAGTGGTCACTTCTCTCATGAAGAACCAAATTAGAACTATTATAGCCCCGCTAAAATATTTCCCTTTTTCCCTTTATGATGAACTGATCGAATTTGCTCATTTAATTTTCTTTTGACAATAATAAATGATAAAACTGTAGTTGACTAAAATGAAAAAATTTAGTGGAATTCCAAATTTAACAAGTGTAAGCTAAATAAACACTTGTTTGATACTCCGTAATAACACTCGTATTGAATTTTCTTATGCGTTGATGCAACTTTTTAGACAACGTCACCAGAATAAACTTCTTATAATAGAAAACAAAATTATTGGGACCATAAAATAAACAATCAAAAGTAAATTAAATTTGGAGTAACTAATAAATTTTATAATATTAATTATTATTACTAAATAATATGCTATATGAGTAATCTCTTAAAAACAACCACTATGTATATAGGGCATTTGAAGTTAGTTAAATCATGGTTACAAAGGAGAGCAACTTTCAAATAAATTATTAACGAATTGTTAAAAACACTGTGAAAAAAATAATTAAATTAAAATAATTAACACCACAAAGTGCGAAAAAGATAGACAAATTATTCCAATTAAAAAAACACAACACACAACTACAGAAAACAAAGGGAAAATGCACAAATAACCACCACAACACACACATGCAAGTACATTTTTAAAAATAACTAAATATCTCGATTGTTATACCTAATTTATTTTATTAAAATAAAATGGATTTGGATAAAATTACAGGAAGAAGAGGAAAAATATACAACAAAAGAAATAATAATACCACGAAAAATTATTTAAAAAAACAAAAAAAAACAAACAACAGAAGTAGGCAAGTACAATCACACACACAAAGAATAATGAAAATAAAAATAAATAAATACAAAAACACACTAAAATAAATAAATAAATATCCACATTGACAAGACAATTAAGCACTAATAAAGATACGACACACTGACAAAATTAAAACAAATAAACACAATGGAAAAACTAAAAAGAAAAATACAGGATGAAACACAAATTATCATCTATTGAAGAAAATAAAAATAATAATAATATAATCCTCTAGAATTGTCGCCAAAGACAATGCATAATGCAAGTTCCTAAGAGAAAAAGATTGAAAACAAGTTTAATAGATATTTTGAGGATATATATTTACTTGATTTAAAATATACAATATCTTAAAGTCTCCAACATTTTAGGGCTATAACAATGTTGTTTTTTGGGGGTAGAATTAATAAAATTTTAAATTAAAGTATTTACAAGAGATGTCCTTTTATAAGTATTTTATCGAGCTAAATTGAGAGACAACTTAACTTTCAGGTGGATTGAATATTTGATTGGGTTCATCGGGGAAAACAGAAACACAGAAGTGTTTGCTTCATGTCTCGATGAGGGATGATTCAATCCACCACAGCCTTGTCTTAATTCAGCTAAAACAAGCACTAATTCACTCAACTAATTACATTTAAGATTTTATTAATTACTAACTAACTCTCCCATAAAAAAACATTGTTTCAACCCCTAAAAGTTTTGGAGGCTCTTCAGATATTCAATTCCACTGTCAAAACTTTATTTTTCAATCCCTTGTTTTTTAACCCCCAATATTATTTTTCGATCGGAAACGAAAATTTTAAATATTAATAATAAAACTTATTAAGATTTTTTTTTTTTTTTTTTTTAATCTTGGGGTAAAAACAGTGATGCCAAAACGCTCATTCTTTTTACCGTTAAAAATTCATTATTTTGAAAAACAATAAAAATATTCTAAAATCTAAAATTGGTTTTTTTCTGATGCACTTTTATTTTATTTTAAATTATTTTGACAGAATACTGTATTTTAAAAATGTTTAAATAAACAATAATGTACCTAAAAAAAAAATGTTTAAAATGTTTTTGTTGTAAAAAGTAAAAATAAATAATAAATAAAATAAAATGCTGAACTAAAGAGAAGGAAGAAAAGCATTATGTGGATTTGTTTTTAAAAGAATAAAAATAAATAAATAATAAAATAAAATTATAGAAGAACACACACATTAAAATAAAAAATAATGGTTTAAACATAACAAGATAAGCAACAGGTTATTTTAAATTGAGACAGAGTTAAATAATACAGTAAAACTGCCGTTATACAGACTAGTAGTTGCCACCTCAAGTCAGTTCACGTAATCGCAATATCCACATTAAAATCTGGTATTATAAAGACAAGTAAACAATTTTATTTTATTTGTCGTGGAATCTCAATAATGGACTCTTCAAGAGCGGGCATCGCTTACAGTGGACAAAGTAATTGGTCTTTCTATTAACAGGGTGTCCAGCAATATTAAAATTTAAAATTCAAGCATATTTCAAGGTTTTCAAGGCTCAATTTTATAAAATTCAAGGTTGGGTTTATAAACATTAGTTATTAATTCTTAGAATTATAGAAAAAAATAGTATGAGTTCAGCAAAACTTTTGTAATAGAAGAGATTTTATTTTTTGGACTTGTAGAATATTATAGGCTGGATTGTTTATTTGGAATGAAAGTCCTTCTACTATATATTTTTATTTCATCAGAGCTTTCACCATGGGAACCTGAGCTTCTTCAGTGATCATGATCACTGAGCTCTGATGAAATAAAAATAAATATCACTCGAAGGACTTTAATTCCAAATAAACCCTCGAGCCTACTATAATATTAAAAGTATTAATTCAACCTAATTACAGCAGTTGTACCCCATCAGAGAAGTGAAATACAATATACAGTAGCGCATCAATTATCCAAACTAATGTTGTTTAGGGTGGTTCGGACAATAAAAAAATCAAAATGAATTGATATTTCTAGACAACCTAGGGTCTTTATAATTCCCGAAATTTTAAAAATTCAAAGCATATTTTAAATTCATATTTTACGATTTTGGTAGTATTCATACTACTGAAAGATTAAGTTTTAATTTAAATCAAATTATTATTATTATTAACTACGGGAAACAGACAGAGAAAAATACACTCCAGCGCTGGGATTTGAACCACAGAAATATAGAGGCCTGTGGTTCAAATCCCAGCGCTGGAGTGTATTTTTCTCTGTCTGTTTCTCGTAGTTAATAATAATTATAATTTGATTTAAATTAAAGCATATTTTAAGTTTTTCTGTTATTTTTTCAAAATTCAAGCCCATTTCAAGGTTTTTTCAAGCATCCTAAAAATTCAAGCATAATTCCAGGAGATCAAGGAATTCAAGGCTGCTGGGCACCCTGATTAAATTTGTCCCTTTTCTGCCCGGCCCAAGACCCTACATCTAGTTCTGTTAGGTTAGTATTCATTAAAAATCACTTATTAAAGCCAAGTTTAAGGCTGTCAATTATTTGAGGACAATTTTACATTATTTACTTTAAAAGAAAACATTTACACATTAAAAATACACAATGTAAATACTGGGATTTGAAAAAAAGTTTTCTGTTTGTTGCTTTCTACCTCATCCGGATAATCACAGTTTTACTGTATGTTCAACAATTTTTCGTTTGACATGTTTAATTTTTTTTTTTTAAATTTAATTTTTTTTTAAATTTAAAAAAGAAATAACCAAAAGTAAATTACTGTCACTTTTACAGTAATTGAATGTTAATATTAATGAGACAGTCGATTAGATTAATTAATATAAACCCCTTTAAAGCATAGTGAAAGAAATGAATGCATTTGACAGGAGATGAAATCTACGCTAGTATGCTGCAACTGTCACAGTTCACTGTCCAACTGTGATGACTGCAATTCAAATCAAAGTGAGAGGCACCCAACAACAAAAGTTTATCTTATACCCTGTGATGAAGGAAGTACAGGGAAATGTTAAAGTGGCCACTGAAGGGTCCAACCGCAAGTGGACACCTCGTCTGGTTTTATGCATTTTATTGTGAAATACAGGTTAATCACTGATATCTTCTATTATTACAGGACTCTTACTATCCTTACACTTTGTTTACTGTTTACTTATTATAGAAGTCATTGTGGGCTATTTATAGTAGATTGAAGTTGTAACAAATCAACCTATCGTAAGACTAGCAGATGGGCTTTAATCCTGCTGCCTTAACATAGACGTCAGGAGGAAGGTGCACTCCTTAGTAAATAACTAATGATTTCAGGAGGAAGGTGCACTCCTTAGTAAATAACTAATGATTTCAGGAGGAAGGTGCACTCCTTAGTAAATAACTAATGATTTCAGGAGGAAGGTGCACTCCTTAGTAAATAACTAATGGTTTCAGGAGGAAGGTGCACTCCTTAGTAAATAACTAATGGTTTCAGGAGGAAGGTGCACTCCTTAGTAAATAACTAATGGTTTCAGGAGGAAGGTGCACTCCTTAGTAAATAACTAATGATTTCAGGAGGAAGGTGCACTCCTTAGTAAATAACTAATGGTTTCAGGAGGAAGGGGCACTCCTTAGTAAATAACTAATGGTTTCAGGAGGAAGGTGCACTCCTTAGTAAATAACTAATGATTTCAGGAGGAAGGTGCACTCCTTAGTAAATAACTAATGGTTTCAGGAGGAAGGTGCACTCCTTAGTAAATAACTAATGGTTTCAGGAGGAAGGTGCACTCCTTAGTAAATAACTAATGGTTTCAGGAGGAAGGTGCACTCCTTAGTAAATAACTAATGGTTTCAGGAGGAAGGTGCACTCCTTAGTAAATAACTAATGATTTCAGGAGGAAGGTGCACTCCTTAGTAAATAACTAATGGTTTCAGGAGGAAGGTGCACTCCTAAGTAAATAACTAATTATATCAGGAGGAAGGTGCACTCCTTAGTAAATAACAAATGATTTCAGGAGGAAGATGCACTCCTTAGTAAATAACAAATGATATCAGGAGGAAGGTGCACTCCTTAGTAAATAACAAATGATTTCAGGAGGAAGCTGCACTCCTTAGTAAATAACTAATTATTTCAGGAGGAAGGTGCACTCCTTAGTAAATAACTAATTATTTCAGGAGGAAGATGCACTCCTTAGTAAATAACAAATGATTTCAGGAGGAAAGTGCACTCCTAAGTAAATAACTAATGATTTCAGGAGGAAGGTGCACTCCTTAGTGAATAACTAATGATTTCAGGAGGAAGGTGCACTCCTTAGTGAATAACTAATGATTTCAGGAGGAAGGTGCACTCCTTAGTGAATAACTAATGATTTCAGGAGGAAGATGCACTCCTTAGTAAATAACAAATGATTTCAGGAGGAAAGTGCACTCCTAAGTAAATAACAAATGATTTCAGGAGGAAAGTGCACTCCTAAGTAAATAACTAATGATTTCAGGAGGAAGGTGCACTCCTTAGTGAATAACTAATGATTTCAGGAGGAAGTTACACTCCTTAGTAAATAACTAATGATTTCAGGAGGAAGGTGCACTCCTTAGTAAATAACAAGTGATTTCAACTCTTGATTTTTATTGATTTTTAACTCTTGATGTAATGGTAACATTGACATTAGGGTGGCCCTTAGCTATAGGGGTGAAAAAAAAATGTCAAAAATTTTGAGCTCCCAACCCCTAATTTTGTTCGAATACATGAAAAACATATTCCATAAAAATTTTAGACCGATTGGAAGCGATTAACCCGTGCCGCCGGGCCTTTAAAGTTTTATAATGGTCAAAACTGCCAATTTTGGTTACATCACTATACTTTTTTAACATTAGGGTGTGGTAAAATAACATATAAAGGTAAATACATACATGTTTTGTAAACTAGACATATTAAACTTATTATCCTGACCTAGAACAAACCTATTATTGGCTTGGTTCGAAATTTAATGATTGACATACATAACTTTTTTCTTTTTTTTTTGTATTTTCTAAACAAAATGGTGTACTTATTTTTATTTTTATTTTTTTTTTATTATTTCAATAATATATTGTGTATTCTAATTGAAAAGACAAATAGTTATTAATAACTTCTAATTATTAGCAATCTATTACTTGGCATACAAAATCACCCTATCTTGCAGTAGGTGAGAGTTAATATTGGCATTAGTAAATAAACTAATTTAATTTTATGGTAATTCCTGTTCATCTGCATAGTGTTTATTGCATAAGTAGTTGTAGTATCAGCTCATTTTATTTATGAGATGATGTGCTTTTTTTTATCATAATGATTAAATTGAAATTAAAAATTTAGGAATATTAAATAAAAATAATTTTACTATTCAATATAATATATATTTTATTTGAATTTTATAATTACTACTTTTATCAAAATAATAAAATTAAGTATGTATATATCGTATTACTAAATTATAAAATTAAAAACATTAGGTAAATATTAAAATTAGTCCTTAATTGTATTTCTCTAATAAAGTGCTTTTTGAACTGCTGGGATATTGTTGTCGATAATCTTTTACAACTTGTAGAATAAATTGTTTTTCGTCATCAATTCTTGTTAAAATGTTGTTGTATTCCTGAATCAACTGAATGCCTCTCTCTGCAACATCGTTGACAACCTCAACTTTCCTCATAATATTTAATCCTTCTAAATATTCTTTATTTTGACACCACGTTGTGGGAGGAGTTTGTAAGAAATCCTTCTTAATGTTGAAGCGACTAAACAGATTTAATGAAGCAGGTGTTATGAAATCTGAGAGATCTTTAAGAAGGATGTTTGATGCTTCTCTAGGTCTTAGAAAAAATTTATTTTCTCTTTCTTGCTCTTCTTCAATAATTTCATGTAGTCTTTCAACCATTTTAACTTTCGTTTCAATTGTAACTCTTTCGTCAAAAAAAACCAAATGCTGCCGTTTCTGGAGCTAAATACCACAAATGGTTGGAAAATTTCTTGATCGCAGCGTTACTAATACTTGAATTTATTTCCACATAATTAACTAATTTTTTAATGAAGTTCAGATCTGATAATGGAGCCTTAATGGCATTTGTAGCTTCATACCAAGCAGGCAAATAGATTCTTACAAGAAACATACACATATGTTTTAGAGAAGACCTCTCTTTGTCCGATAATCGAAACTCATCTCTAAATAAAAAAATTTTAATGCAGTAGATAGCTTTGGCCATCCATCTTGCATGGCTTATAGCGCCTGGTTTCCTAAAAGATATTCCACGAGGTGGAGTTTCTCCAAGAAAAATTACTGCAAGTTCCAAAAGTTCCCTATAATCTTCTCTGAACTGCGTTTCTTGTAACTTATTGAAGAAAAAGTCGATAAGCTCTTTTTTTAACACCTCTGAAATGGCCTTGTTTACATCATGTCTTCAATACCAGAAGATTTTTTTTTTGTGTTGATATCACTCCACTTATTTTTAAATCTAGAAAAGATTGGAACTTCAGGACCAGAAGTAGGTCCCATTAGCTCATCAAACACTCCTTTTAGTACCACCTCAAAAATGTGATGCCTACAAGGAAGATATAGCAATTCTTTTTCCAAAATGGTTTCAATATTTCTGCAAGCACCATTAATTCTTCCCGTATTTGACGCAGTTGTGTCAAAACACATTGCCTGGACTGAGTCCAAAAGACCCCATTCTTCTAAACTTCTGAACACTGCATTTGCTTGCTCTAGACCACTTGCTTGATTTATACTTGGAGCACCTATCAGCTGTTCCTTCCCATCAAAAGTCAAAGAAATTGCCAATCTCTCAATTTTGTCATCGCCACTAATAGCAGGTAGAAGTTTTCCGTCCCAATGAACGACAACTACTTGGTTTTCGTCTATATTGAAGTTCTTTAACATTTCTTTATATCTCAGGGTTCTAAATTGAGAGCGCTTTCGACTAATAGAATTTCTATTGATTACTAAATTCTTTGTTTCATGCCCCAATGCCTCTGCAGTAGCCATTAAAATGTGTACTGCATCTCGATCACTAATTCTACATCTGTCTAATGCTGCTGCTAAGCGATCATTAAAAAAGTCATGGGTACCTCTTAGACCTGATGTTGTAGGGAGTGTTCCTTCAGCAGCAACTGCGTCGAAAATTCCTTCACTTTCTCCTGTACTGCTACTGCTACTAGTACTCGGTAACAACTCAGCCACCAGACTCGATTGTTCCATTTGTTTCAAGGAACGGGTTTTCCTGGCTACCTCTTCTTGTTTACGATCTACATAACGCTTTTCTGCCCGGTGTAAGTTATTATCGACACCCAGCATTATACCAGGTCTCCCTTTCATTCGCTGCATTCGTAAAAATGCAATATCTTCCTGGATTCGCATTTGCTCTTCGGCATCCTTATGAGCAATGTCAAATAAATCGTCTAACTTCTCAGTAAAAGCGGATCGACTATTTTTAGCTGATTCTGATGTCTTATTAGCACTTTTTTGAAGTCCTCTCCACTCATCGTGTAATTTGATAAGCATTTCACAGCTATGATCGCTCCTTTTCATCGGTATCCTAGCTTTTTCCCAAAAAACACTAACCTCTTTTATCACTAAAGCAGCACTAATTTTCACATCTAACTTAATAGTCCTAAGATTATAAAAAAAAAAAACACTCAAGACTTGTCTGTTTGAGGGAAGTTTGCATCCTGTAATCTGATGGGACACAGGACCAATCAAAAAGGGTTGATTTGAGCGAAGACTAACTTTCTCACTAGACATTGTTATTATAAGCACTAAGCACAAATAAGAAAAAGCACTAATGATCACTATTTGATGTCTGAACCAAGACTAAGACGGTCTCTAGGTATAACTGTTCTTCAAGCTAAAATGAGTCACTCATTGCAATCCAACTGTTTAATACAAAATCTTAGGGGGTTTTCCTTGACTCATTCTTAATACTATAATCCTTAAGTATGTGTCTAGATAAAACTTTTACCTGAAGGTATCTAAGTTAATGTGACTTTTTATCTTTTCAACTTATTAAGGTTCCCTTAACCCTTCAAATCCCTTCATATAAATCCAGTGAGTAATGATACTACTGATGGTGTTTTATATGTCAAGCAATAGATGACTAATAATTGGAAGTTATTAATAAATATTTGTCTTTTAAATTAGATTACATAATATACAATAACATATTGAAATAAAAAATAAAAAATAAAGTTTTTTTTTTTTTAATACACTATTTTATTAAGAAAATACGAAAAAAAATGAAAAATGTTATGTATGTCAATCATTAAATTTCAAACCAAGCCAATAATAGGTTTGTTCTAGGTCAGGATAATAAGTTTAATATGTCTAGTTTACAAAACATGTATGTATTTACCTATATATGTTATTTTACCACATCCTAATGTTAAAAAAGTATAGTGATGTAACCAAAATTGGCAATTTTGACCATTATAAAACTTTAAAGGCCCGGCGGCACGGGTTAATCGCCTCCAATCGGTCTAACATTTTTATGGAATATGTTTTTCATGTATTCGAACAAAATTAGGGGTTGGGAGCAAAGAAAAAAAAAAGTTAATAATTAAGGGCCACCCTAATTGACATTGAAAAAATTGATGCCATTTTTTTTTTTTTTTTTTTTTTTTTTTTTTATTCTACTACGATTACGAACATCAATGTTTTCTTTTGATGTTCTAACTGAAGTCAGATGACAAACACTGAAAATCATCCATCATCAATGTTATTTTGCCATTGAAGTGCCAACCCTACCTTACACATCGGATTTTTCTATTAAATTTATCAGCAACCTCCAGAAAAATGATGGAAAATCGAAAAATATATTAAATCCCGCTTCTTATAAAATTTGTAAACCTGTCAAATACATTAATCCGTTTCACAAATTCCTACTTGAAAATAAACGACCAAATTTGAATTTTAACATTAAACTGAACTCATTAATATTATATCGACGGCAACACAATGAGATCTCATATCTTCAAATTGGGCATTTTGAGACGTTGATTATATTATTACAACCTGCAGTCTATACAGTTTGAGTTATAACTTATGATAATAAAAAAAGAGGTGGAGAGCCAATGAGAGCTCAATATTTTGAAGTCTAGAAGGTTGTACAACCTAGGAAAAAATAAATTACACTAGGATATCCGCCTAGGGGCTTTATTTTTTTCCAAACATAAGTTAGCCAACTTGAGTAACAAAAATTAACACACTGTACAAGACTGTAATTTGAGCCTTTTATTTGAACTATAAAGAAATGCAGGATTTGTTTATAATACAGGGCTACAACTGATTAATTAGAGCATATTTTCTCTGAACATTAGAACTGAAGAACGAGGTCTCATTGTGACAAATTAATATCAACCAAATTACACATTTATTTCACACTAGTAATCATTTAAGGTAAAAAAACAATCAAATCACAACACACTCTCTCACACACTAAAAAGATAATAAAAATCCAAAAAAGGTTAATCATATCTCATAAAATAACTCATTATAGTCTGTCAACCAAAATAATCTACTTAGCATGCGACTTATGATTCGACCAATCATCATTTATCTCACAGAGAATAATCAATTATTATTGGTTAAACATTACGATATAAAGTCACATGTTAACTAAATTAATTTGCTGTATATACTATATAATATATATTGTAATATAGTTATTTATAATCCTATTAACTATTAACTATCTAGAAAAAATAGAAAGTTATTATTCGGATATTGCAGATGATCACTGTATTATTAACAACAGTATGGTACGAGTCAAAGTAATAAATATTTTAATTTTCATATCAATAAAAACAATTAAACATTAATACAATAAGAAAGTAAGTTCCAAAAACCCACTTTAATTGTTATTAAATAATTTTGATAATAAAACAAAAATAATGATAATAATATTATCATTATAAAGAAAATGAAGAAGAGGAAAATGATAAAGATATTTTTATTCTTCTATTTTCCCTGAAATTTTATTTTAAAACTATTTGGACTTTTCTTTTTGACTTTCTTCACGAGAGTAAAGTTGTTAAAAACACAATTTAGAAAAATTGTTAAAAAAAAACAAAATTAAAAAAAAAAAACAAATAAAAAAAAAACAATAAAATAAAGAAAAAGACTACAAATGAAAGAGTTAAACTGAAAGGATTGAACTGACCTCCTCACAGAGAGCAAGCATTCGCCTCGTAGACTCCAACGACTGCACAGACAAACCAACCATATTAACATCTCAACTTAAAACAATTAATTAACAAAAAAATACCACAATACATTACAAATATTGGGACAAGCCATCTCACAGCTCTCACTTAATAATCTTTCTATTGCCTCCGTTCGTCAAATACTAAACAATTTTTTAACATAAAACTATACACAGTAGAACCTCGGCACAGTGGGTTCATGGCTATTGCAACAGGCAAGGATGCAATACGGAGGCTCAAATTGTTTTGTGAGAAGCAAGTCCTGAAACGTATCCTCAAATTGAATTATCCATCTTACGCCCCCAGACCCAGCTCCTTGTGTCTTTTTTATTTTACTACGTTTTTATTAACTTGCTTTCTTGTTTGTTTGTCCAGTACCGAAATCTCGAATTTTAGCTAACATTTGACATTTTTGAAACTTTCAGAATAGCTCAGAACTCGAAGACAATGCATTATTTATATACTTTTAGTGATCTTTCAGCAGAAATTAATTCGTTTTCAGCAAATTTTGCTGTATAGAAAGTTAGTTCGGGAAAAAATCCGCAAGTTTTTTTTATTTGTTTTGACATGTCCCATATTTACAATCTTCATTTTGACTAGTTTCATATTGATTTTATACTTAGTCAATAGAAAATTTAAAAACGTAGTATATAAAAAGTTCTTTTTATCTTGTAATTATAAAACTTTAGTAGTTTACGTTTATATAAACAAATAAAATGATCTTAAATTTCCAAGTTTTAGTTACAATATTTTGTCACCATAATTTGATTTTTCTTTTTCAGACGGTCCCTTTATATTTGTTAAGCTACAAAGAAAAACGAAGTCGAATTTATTTATTAAACTGCGTTAACAAGAGATCGAAAATAAAGTGTTCATATATTTTAATACGTTTTTATAAGCTTGCTTTCTTTTTTGATTGTCCAGTACAAATCTTGCAATAGATTTTTAACTAACTTCCCGAGTAGCTAGACATTTGAAACTTTTAGAATAGCTCAGAACACGATGACAATGCATTATTTTAATACTTTTAGCCACATTTCAGCAGAATTTAATTAGTTTTCAGCAAATTTTTCTGCATGGAAAGTTAGTTTGGAAAAAATACGCAAGTAATTTCATTTGTTTTGACATGACCCATATTTACGATCTTCATTTTGACGGGTTTTGAATTTATGATTTATGACAGAAAATTTAGAAACGTAGTATATAGAAAGTCTTTTTATGTTGCAATTTTCACAAATCTGCTCGGTCAAGGCAATGAAAGTTAAAGCAACAGAGCTCATGAAGTAGTTCTACTTAGGCTAAAGAGATCCGGCGGTACTTCTTTAGATTGTTACTCCCCTAAGTTTTTTTAGGATATAACTATTAAGACAAAGAGATATTTAGTCCAGTGTACTTTGGGACAAAGGAATATCACACTTCTGGTTTTATAAGGGGAGTAACAGTCTAAAGAAGAACATTCCGTACACCTTCATAAGATTGTTACTCCCCTCTAGGTTTTTTTTTAAGAGGAGTAACAATCTAAAGTAGTGCCGATCCAGCTACATTGTTTCCAACGTTCAACGGAAAATTTGCCCTGAGTGTAGGGATCAAGGAGGAAAGCAGGTTGAGCAGATATCGGTTTTTATATTTATCAATTATTTTATCTACGATTGATACAAAATATAAACATGATATCTCTGTTTAGATGCGTAGAAAGTGATTCTTTTCGTAGCTGTATTCATTGCGCATGTGCGTTTCATAATCGTGGGATAAGGTGAAGAATTCTTCTTTTTTTACATTTATCTGCTGTTTAACTACATTTAATGAGTGATTTAAGTGATTATGATGAAAATGAAGAGAATAATACGCCTCCCGAAATAATTAATTCAGCACAAAATACAACTAATGAATTAATGTCATCTTAATACGAACTTACATACAGGAAGTGTATTCATTTTTTTTTACTGTATTTATTATTAAAATCCACAATCGTAGATAAAGTAAGGTACGCAACTCGTGCGAAAAATGCATTTTGTGGTTTTACTATCCTCGCTATCGCTCGGATGCAAACTCCACACTCGCATGCAAAATGTTACTTTCCACACTAGACGGTGTAATGTACTATTACGAAATTGATTAATTTATTTCATTGTATAGACACTGGGTATTAAGTTATAATTTGATTACTGACCTCATCTGTGACTTGGCCGGCCTTGAGCTGGAGCTCTTGCAGCTCAGTTCGAGGGGGGCCATTCTCAGGTGCTGCGGCAGCAGGGGGGGCTGTGGGTGCCGGCATTTTCCTTCTAGTACCTTCTTCTTACAAAAACCTGGAACAACAAAAATAAACCAATTTAATTACTATTACTTATGACATAACATAATTGACACAATCAGATAAACACGACAGGGATTGATAGGGATGTAGCACCTGGCATGGGAAAATATACCAACCGGCGTCATATTATCTAATGAGCCCCCCCCCCCCCCTAAAACTTATATTTTGTACAAAATTGCTAAACTAGAATACTTGCACTTGCTTTCTCAATAAAAAAAAAAAAAAAATCGGTCCGAGACAACTC
Source organism: Gerris lacustris (assembly GCA_951217055.1). NCBI lineage: Eukaryota > Metazoa > Arthropoda > Insecta > Hemiptera > Gerridae > Gerris > Gerris lacustris. Next base: position 1,893,403 of record OX578278.1, on the reverse strand, counting down.
AGACAAACTTTCTCATATACGAGTTCATAATTACTTAGCCCAGTGTTTCCATTTATTAGTTTTCAAATGTACATTTAAATATTATTGAACACTTCATCAAAATTTTTCATAAAAATAACTTCTCCTGGGCGGGGAATCGAACCCGGGATCTCTCCGTCCGCGTTTTAAGCTAATTTCTCAGGAACTAGATTTTTCCCGGGAAAACGGCTTATATCGTTGGACTCGTATTCAAATGGACTACATTTGAGAATTTTTTAATCAAAATCGTCGGAACCGTTTTCGAGAAATAATTTTTTTTCAGGTTTTTTCAGAGTTTTTGGGGGGTAGCGCCCCCAAATTTAGAGCTAAAATTCATTTCTCGATTTCGCCTCGGGGTATGATTTTTCTGAACATGTATGCCAAATTTCGTCAAAATCGGCCCAGTAGTTTAGGCTCCAGGCGTCTGCACAGACGACAGACGGCAGACGACAGACATTTTTTAAAAACCACTATTTTGGACTCAGGGGACCTCAAAACGTGTAAATCCATCAAAATCTCAAAATCGAATTTTCGCGCCATCACAATACTTTCTCTTTATATGAGAAAGTAAAAAACAAAGAAGGAAAATAATCAAAAGTGATGCAGAAAATGTTTTAGGGGTTCTGCCGCCCTTAAATCATTATTATTATTTCATATTTCTATAGGCGCTGCTGATACAGTAGGACGGGCAGATAGAGCCCTTATTACAGCATTAAGAAGCTTGTTACATTTTGTCTTTATACTAGAGTTTTGAAACGTTGCTTAAACTTATTAATTATATAAGAGATGCCGTGTGATTGATACAGTAGCATATTGGTATGAGCAAGTTTTGATCAATTTGTCAGACCAATTTTTCTTTTTGGAACGAAGTTCCTTATAGCACGTTCTGGAGCCCGGGAGTGAATCCGAAAAAACGACCAAAATCACTGTCACAAAGCCAAGCGTCATGAAGGATTAGTATAAGTTGTAATTTATAAAATAATTTTAGAATATCCCTTAATATTCGTGGACTAAAATCACTAATGCTGTCATAGAAGAAATGCTCATTTGATGAGATCAACAGGATCGAAGAGACCTGGAACTGGAAGAAATGATTACAATTCCACAGCAACACTGGCAGGGTGAAGAGGAAGAGGAAGCTCAACTACCTCACTTCTCAATGAAAACAATCAATCTTGTCTGTGTTCTCATTAGCAGACAACCTGACAGGCCGTGATTTGATTTTGTTGCGATTTGATTTTTTTTCTTAGCGAACCAGGCAACAACTTCGGAATTAATAATCAATAGTTGTTCTGGAAATAATAATAATAATAATAATAATTTAAAAAAATTATCCGAAAATTTTCCGCCTCCCATATACGGCCGCCCTGGGCAATTGCCCAGTCTGCCCATTAGTAAATTGGGGCCTGCAAGCTGACAGTTGTTACCTGCAGCTCCCTGTCCCCCCAACACTTACTGTAATTACAAATTTCGCTCCCAATTTTGATTTATTGACTTGCTACATGATTATTTACTACTTGGCATATTTACTTGTTTGCTTCTTTATAAGTTTTCTTGTTTATTGGATTACTGATTATCTTCATTTCTTGTAAATTCGTTACATTAATACATCGTTTTATTGCTATAATTTTAACTTGTAGTCTTGTTTCTTAGTTCAATTTGTAAATGAATTGCTTGTTAGTTTGTTAGTTTAGTTTGTTAATGATTTGCTAATTACTTTCTTTTGTAAATTATTTGTTAATTAGTTTGTTTACTTGTTGGTTTGTTTACTTTTCTTGTTAGTTTCATTTGTAAATGATTTGCTTGTTAGTTTGTTTACTTGTTGGTTTGTTTACTTGTTAGTTTGTTTACTTTTTTGTTAGTTTAGTTTGTTAATGATTTGCTTGTTAGTTTCATTTGAAAATGATTTGATTCTTAGTTGGTTTACTTGTTGGTTTGTTTACTTGTTAGTTTGTTTACTTTTCTTGTTAGTTTCGTTTGTAAATTATTTGTTTCTTAGTTTGTTTACTTGTTGGTTTGTTTATTTGTTAGTTTGTTTACTTTTCTTGTTAGTTTAGTTTGTAAATGATTTGCTTGTTAGTTTGTTTACTTGTTGGTTTGTTTACTTGTTAGTTTGTTTACTTTTCTTGTTAGTTTAGTTTGTAAATGATTTGCTTGTTAGTTTGTTTACTTGATTATAATATTAGATGACTGGTTATGTTATGAGGGTATACATCTGTAGATGGAAGAATCGAGCAGGATACCCCACATTTTTACAACTGCTTGGCTTCTGCGGTTGGTATAATTTTGAAGTAAAATGTTAATTAATTTTTTTAGAGATTTTATAAACCGAATAAAGGTTACAATTGAAAACAAGCAGTTTTTAGTTTTTATAATAAGGACTTGTAGGAGGCAGATTTGTTTGAGTAAAGAACGTCTACTATGCTGCTACTTGAGGATTCTGGCTCACAACTCTCTGTGTAATGGTTAATGCTAGTCCCCCGAGGGCTCCAACCCTCACTCTTCTGTATTCCCTCAGGAGCCATCCATCCTAGCTAACCAACCCCTCCATCCCTTAACTTGACATAATTAAAAAAAACTCATACCACCACATTGCCTTAATTATAATGAAAAAGTGAGCACACACATGCACACTGGTTCACTGTATACACTAATACATAAACAAATTCCATCTAATCAAACTTAATTATCATACCTAATTAGTTTGTTTGTTTCTTCTTTCGTCATTATATTGTAAAACCAATCTTATATTTAGTGCAAATCTATGTTTCACTTTAGTAACTAATAATGACCTACTAAGAAGATTAATCTTAGATGGTAATTGATAATGAATGACCAACTAAGAGGTTCCAACTGATTTGCATGCAATATTAACTATTTACTCTTTTGTTTACATTAAAATGATTGATTTTGTTCCTCGTATTTTATCATGTTATTTTGCTTCCCCATACTGCCAGTTACAGCGTCAGGGGTTCCTATTCAAACTCCCCTTGAGAGTAACTATTACACCTCCTCAGCTTGAGAAGAACTCGAGAGGTGAATGAGGAGAGGTTGAGCAGCACTTGTTGACCAAACATCGGCCTGGCCATGAGGGCCAACAAGTGAGCCTGGCCATGAGGGCCAACAAGTGAGCCTGGCCATGATGGCCAACAAGTGAGCCTGGCCATGAGGACCAACAAGCGAGCCTGGCCATGAGGGCCAACAAGCGAGCCTGGCCATGAGTGGGCTTCGGTAATAATAATTTTAAAAAAGTATTTTTTTTATTTAAGTACAAGCAATGTGTGGCTTCTCTTAGTGAGGAAAGCTACAATGTGTATTCAACGAGTAAAATAACACCTATTGTAATTAGATTTATAGTTGCCATTATAAAAAAAGTTTAGTCCCAAAGTATTCCTTGCCGGATAAATTTAATGAGTAGAGTTGAAAAGAGAGCTAGAGGAAAAGATAAAACAATACCACGGCATGCACAGACAAAGCAGTGAAAACTTTCAAAAGCACGTTTCCTAGCTTTTGTTCACAACTCAAGCGTCACACGTAAATCTGCCACAATGTGACTGGAAACGACTAAAGCACATCTTGAGCCGTTTCATTGAGCTGAGTTAGAGGTGGTTAGTGGCGAAGCTCTTATACTACACTTTGCATTTGGAGGGGTACATACTCCTCCTGAATGGCTGAACCGATCCACACAAAATTCGGCATTGCCATAGAGACCAACCACAGGAAGGTATAAATCTGAAATGGTCGAAATAGGTACACAGGGGTACGGGGTACAAAAGTTAAAATGGTATATGCCCTTCATGATGCATGTCGTTGGAAAGCTCTTTAAGAGTGCAGTTATTGTTGTTATGTTCACTTTTGTCATATTTTCATTTAGGAGGGGGTAAAACAGAAAAAAAAAATGCTTTTTAATTAAAAACTAGGGGGGTCTGCCCCCTACTCGCTTCGCTCGTCGAAAAGTGGCCACTCAAAAACGAGTTCGCATAATTACTTAACCCAGTATTTTCAATTTAATTGGTTTTTGTTTTTTCGAATGTGCATTTAATTAAAATTGAACATTTCATCATATAAATAACTTTTCCTTGGTGGGGAATTAAACCAGGCCTCTCTCTCTTTTTTCTGTTTTTAGGCTGCGGTCACACCGAAGCTACCTCGCTTGGAGCCTAGTGGCTTGGTGAGTCACCAGGCGTGTAATCCATGTGAACCAACCTTCTAGAACATACTAGACCGGAAACACCGCACGCTTGGTTACTAGGCGAATTACCTAGCAAGTCGCTAGACCAACAGTCCATTCTGTTCTACATGGCGACTCACCGAGCCACTAGCACTAGGCTCCAAGCGAGGTAGCTCCGGTGTGGCCGTAGCCTTAAAGCTATTTTCTGAGGAACTAGATTTTTCCCGGCTTATACAGTTAGATTTAGCTGGACTATATTTTTTAGAATTTTTTTTTTTGTCAAAAACAGAGTTTTAAGGGTTAGTGCCCCAAAATTTATCTCTCAATTTCAGCTCAGGGTATGATTTTTCTGAACATGTAAGTGAAATTTCATCAAAATCGGCCCAGTAGTTTAGGCTCCAGGCGTCTGCACAGACAGACATTTTTAAAAACCACTTTTTTGGACTCAGGGGCCCACAAAACATGTAAATCCATCAAAATCTCAAAATCGAATTTTTACATTATCACAATACTTTCTCTTTACATAAAAAAAGTAAAGAAACGCTTGCTAATAATCTAACGTTGATAACATGGAAAGTAAAAAACTCCAAGTAAAACATACTACATTGAATTTCCAATTATCGAGGATCCACTATATTATATTTATAAAAACATGTTTATATTTTTCGATTCCCAAGTCAAATATTTAGGGAAAATTGAGTAAAAGATGAAAATGTAAATTAGGTTAAGAAAAGAATGGTAGACCTACTTCTAGAGATAAATAAACATCACGGCTCAGTAGGGAATAAAGTAGGAGGTTGGTAGTACCAGTTCCCTAACAATTCCCTAGGGGAGGGAGATATAACCCTCCCCTACAGGTAGGTAAATGAGCTCTTGTTTTTCACAGCTATGGATATAAGAAGCAATCTTAGGGTTTACAGTTTGTAGGTAGAGTGAGGGGGAGGCAACACTGCTTCCTACTTTTTTTTAATTCACAATCGCAAACTAAGTTGGTTATTTCCACCGGGACTTGGTGGAAATAGGAAATAATACTGAATAAAAACACATCGAGTTTAACAAGATAATAATGTATTTCACTACAACTGACTCACTGAAATGAAATGTCACGGCTATTTTATAATTAATAGAAACATGCAATTTTTGTTCTACGAGCCAAAACTCTTTATTGATTTTAATGATTTACAACTTTTTTCTTAATATTGTAACTATAATGAAAAATTGGTCTGAAAAAAAAACTCTCATAGATAAACTTTCTCATATACGAGTTCATAATTACTTAGCAATTTGGATATGTTTAAAGCAATTTGGATATGTTTAACAAACATGAACATTGCTATAACACAGGAAACAAAGACCAAATTGTAGTGATTCAACATAGACTTGAGAAGTCTAATGTTGGACACAGTGTGCTAGCACTTCAATTTTCCAATAAACTTAGATCTGAGGTAAGAGAGCTTCCTATTGACTCTTTCAGTAAAGTTACCAAAGAATTCTTAATTCAGAACCCTCTGTATAGCGTTGAAGAATTCTTCGCTCTCAACTTCTAACTGTTATTTTGTCGTGTTGTTATATAGATTGTAAACTAGGATAAATAGTGTAAGACGTGTTGTAGTCTTAATATCTATGTTAATTTTCTGACTTTTGTACACCTACTGTGATAGGTCTCCACAAAGAAAATTTAAAATAAATAAAATAGCCCAGTGTTTTCCATTTATTAGTTTCCGTGTGTAAGTTTAATTATTATAAAATATTATATCAAAATTTATCTTCAAATTTTTAAGTTTTAGGTAGTATTCATACTACGGAAAGATTAAATTTTACTTTAAATCAAATTATAAGTACAGGAGGCCTGTGGTTCGAATCCCGGCGCTGGGGTCTATTTTTCTTTTTATGTCTCCCGTAGTTAATGATAATTATAATTTGATTTAAAATCAAAATTTATTATAAAAATAACTTCTCTTCGACAGGGAATCGAGCCTGGCCTCTCTCTGTCCACATTTAAAGCTCTTTTCTCAGGAGATTTTTCCAGGGAAAACGGCTAAAATCGTTAGATTCGTATTTAAACGGACTACATTTTAGAATTTTTTTTTTAATCAAAATCGTCATAACCATCTTCGAGAAATAATTTTTTCACATGTTTTCATATTTTTTATTATTTTTTTAGTGCTCCCCAAATTTGGAGCCTAAAACTAATTTAATTTCTCAATTTCTTTTCAGGGTTTGATTTTACTGAACACGAATGCCAAGTTTAATTTTTTGTAAAACATTGAACTTTATCGATGCGAGAACAGCGTGGTGAGGAATGTTACAATGTTACAGGAGGAAGATGCTGCACAAAATCACATTAACATGAATATTCAAAGTTTTCAGTAGAAGGAAAAAGGGCCGGGATGATGGCTATAAACAGATTTAAGCTTCAGAGCTGCATCTACCATAGTTTAAGCACTTAAGTAATCGCAACAGCTTTAATCTCATATTTATTTGATTCTCTCCTGTGTAATCATTGTCTCTGACTTTACTTTAATCTCACACCAAACAACAAACCGCCAATTTTATAACTTCTCAGTTTATAAGCTTTATTGGTCGACTGCTGCCTTCAGCCCTTGTGTACATTTTTATTTAGATGATAAAAATAAGCACTAAAAAAGTTATTCAAACAGGTTAAATTATAATTGAAAATAGTGGAAAGACTGAAATAATGGTCTGATTGTATTTTTTTTTATATTGCGGTTGGAAAATCATTGATTAGTTTAAATTAAACAACCTGTGATTTATTTAAGCATTTAACTTTAAATCAAATTGTAATTATCATTAACTACGGGAGACATACAGAGAAAAATAGACCCCCGCACCGGGAATTGAACCACAGGCCTCCTATATATCCGTTACAGGCGCTCTTATCAACTGAGCTATACTGGAGAATGATTTTTCTCTGTCGTTACTGATACCAAGTCCCGAATCCAAGCTTTCAATTTTTTCTACAAATCTAGCAAGCCAATATTCATGGCAATAGAACTAGACCGAGAATTAACGCTTATAATTATGAAGTACTCAATTAGTACCTGTACCTAGTACAATCATATGTCTCCCGTAGATAACGATAATTATAATTTGATTTAAAGTAAAATTTAATCTGTCCGTAGTATAAATACTACCTAAAACTTAAAAAAAAAAAAAAAAAATGAATTTTTAAGCATTTAATTAAAGTGTTTAATGGTGAAGTCTTAGTGTCTTTTATTTATTAAAATAATTAATGAATATTTATTTTGTAAGGCCAAATCTAATGAATAAGAATTACTAAATCGACTGTGTACCTGCAATACCTTGTAACCCTCAAAATCTAGATTTTTTTTATTGCATTTTTAGATAGATATTATCAATATCTACCTATGTGCAAAAGCTTGTAAGCCTTAAGCAATTATTTTTTATAGATTATTGTAATACTTCGTATTAATCATTTAACTAAAGTGTACAAAAAACCTCATATACGACAAGGTTTCAAAACCTTGTTACCCCCCCATGCATAGTAAGTCTTTAACTAGTTGTGGGATAAGTGTTTCAGTAAAATTAATTAAAATCAAAATAAATATAAAAATAAACTTTTTTAAAACAACGTTTTTTGCTTATCCTGAAAAATTTAGTTTTTTGGGTTACGAGGTTTTGCAGGTACACAGTCGATATATTATTTTATTAATAAAAATTATGCTTAGTTGTCTATTTTGTACCACAGTTTGTACGATTCTAATTCTACTCCGGAACTAAAAGTCAATAATCTCTAGGGCAGAGTCAGAGTGTATTTACAATACGGAGTGGTTATGTTTTATTGCCATCTAATGATGGATTTTTCCTTCTAGTCGATAGTGGACGGTGAGGTATTTGTTTGTGGTATGCATATTGAATTGTTAGCAATATGTGTCACATTGTCCTTATATACTAATTGTCTTTTTTCTTGACATTTATTGAAAGTTTAATCTTTCAATAATTTCAATAAATCTCTCTCTAAGTGCTTAATGGCTACAATTATTTTTCTTTCAACATACATTGCTCTTGCAAGTAGCTTATTAGTTCAGTTCAGTTATCTTAGGTTTTCCCAGGTATCAACAGTTATTTTCTTGGACAATATTTATAGCCCTTTATATTGGGAGTGGGCATACTCTCCAATTTACATTTTTCTTTAGGTTATGCCTCGAGGGAGCGTATATGGGGTTTTTCGGAATTTGCCATCCTGATTTTAAAATTATTATTTTCTCTTGTTAATATTCTTCTATAGTGGGTACTTTAGAATCTTTATGTAGGTCTGAGTTTCTAATGAAGCACGGTGCTTTCATTGCCGTACAGACAATTTTATTTTGTTGCGTTTGCACTTCGTGGAGAAGGGTCTTAGCCACACGGTCCATATTTCAACACCATATTATGTTACTGCAGGCTTTATTATTGAGTTGTAGAGCAGAATGCCATTGTATGGTGATAATTTGGATTTTCTGTTTATTATTGGGTATAGCTGACAAATGGCTGCTTTCCCCTTATTTACTGCTTTTGTTAATGGGACTTCCAGGTTAATTTCTGGTCAAAATTTATACCTAAGTATTTTATTTCCTTTTCCCAGTTGATACTAAGCTTATTAGTATAAGTAGTAGGTGACAAGGCCGTTACCTCTATACTCTAGGAGGGTTGTTATGAATGATTTTGGATAATATTTTTGGGACAAGAGGATTTTGGTAGAAGGAAACTGACTGGTGGAAGGATCTGTAGTGGGAAATAGCTAGATCTCACACATCTTATCGTTCAGGTCATATAGTAAGGTTTGGCTGAAGAAGCAGTAAGGTGGACTGTGCACCTAGTACGATTCTGATGATCCAACAACGGTAAGGATCTGGTGCCAGAGGAGCTACAGTATGCATATAACCAAAATAAAAAGGGGGGGGGGGATTTAGCATTACCAAAATTTCGGTTAATAAATAATGGGGCATTTTTAAAGCTAAAGGTGTCATAAGACATATTATATACTTTTTTTAGTTAGGAACATAATGTGCATACACTTATATGAGATACACATTTTAACAACTAATATTTACATTAGGCCTTCTGTTTTTTTTTTAAAAAAAAATATCCTATCTTTCTCTCTATTTGCATAGAGCAACTCTGTTTGTAAAATTATTGTTATCATTTTTTTTTACCAGGTTGAGATCCTTCTGGTTAAAAGGATGTCGGCTAAGAGAGATTCTGACGTATATTTAATATTTTATTTTATTAAAATTTTCTACCGACTCCTATGATGGGAAGAATAAACAAGCTACACATCAATTTGAAGGAATTGTGTGGTTACTATGTGATTTTCTCTCTAGATTAGTGTTACGCATACTAATGTAAATGAATGTGTTTAATACCCCTCAACTACGAAACTAACAACTAAGCAACCTAACCAAACTACACATACTCAGTCGACACTTTTCCATCAGAAAATCTCGCTGTCACCTCAAATTTGGAATCTAATTTTCTCAAATATGTCCATTTAAAAACAACGATAATAATGAAAAAGGTCTCCTCAGAACCTCATAGGAAATGCCCTGACAAAGTTATATATAAAACTCATGCAAACTGACATGGCAGCATAAAATAAATCACATTTTCGTAGGCAAGTTCCGGTATTTTTATTTGTTATGATACACAATTGACGGGTACGCAAATCTGATCCATAGTCTCCAAGATTAATTTTGCACTTAACATGCTCACTTCTCAAATAAAAATGGTCAATATTAACTTCTTAAAATGTATATTACAAAATTATAAAAAAAAAAAACATACGGTACCTACGTACAATCTAATTTACCTTTTAAAGTTGATATAACAATTTTTATGAATTCACTCAACAATAAAAATAAAAACTACTTGAATAACACAGAATCAAGCTAATGGATTGGTCAGGGTCAATATGAGTCAGAGGTCGGAAAAGAAAAGGCCTGAAATATATGAGCTCGGAGATGAGATCGACCTTCTATTTATATGTGTTACAAGAGATCGTGGAAACATGACATCACCTCCAAGGTAAGTTCATGTAATTATCTGCCAGCTACGAGGCGTCCTTCTTGTTTATTCAAGTAGTTCCAGTACTTCGTATAGCTACGGGTTTCATCGCCTTAATTAGAAATAACAAATTGACTGGCAGAACGAGTACAAGCTAAATGTCAGATTAGGCATTTTCAGGGATAAAGTAGGGGTAATAAATCATAAGGGAACAGCCCTTGCAAAGATAAACGACTGTCTGAGACGGCGTCAACTACACCCTTCACTCTTGTACGTTACCTTAACAACTCTAAACTTAACTCGAATCTTAAAAACTACTCGACGAACCATTCCAATGTTATGAATATTGTATTACATGCATTAATTGACGTCTAACCTCCTACCAAAACAATAATATTGTCAAGCCAATCAATCCGTAACGATGCCACAATTAAAATATAACAACTTGCACAAAACAAAATGGAAACACTTTAACGTTACTTTAGTCGTTAACTACATAAAAATATCTACAGGTATACGGTATAAATCCAACAAAGTACCTCAAAATAATCCTTCGAAAAGTGGAGAAATTAAAATCGCCGAGCCGAGCCTACGGAGAGGGATACTGACATATAGGGGGGAGGGGTCGGTGATAAGGCTTATCCGACCAATAGGGAAGGCTGCTCCTGTATCGACGTCACTACGTCCGTCTGACATCATTCGGGTAATCCCGGGGCTCTTCGGCGGCACACGGCTCCCTTGGAAAATCGATCGTTTTAATTCCCAACCTTTCCCAAGCCCTCGGATTCAATCCTATCCTAGAAGTTCTCCGCATACTTTCCGATTTGATAAACAAAAAAAAAAAATCTTATATTTTTCCGAGGAATCTATGAAAAACTATAATATAAGAAATGCGACTGCACTTGACAGCTAGATTATAGATTTATAATATTTAATAATACTTGTACAGTACAACAGATCAGTAAATAGAAAATCCAGAAGATTGTGAATTAATAAAAGAAAGAAAAACAAATTTCAATATAATCTGCAAATTCCTTTAAATTTTTGCAAGGAAAAAGAAAACGAGAAAGTCATCCTAATATTTAATAATTCACAGAAGAGAAAAAACATTTTAGGAAAATGAATTCTTTTGAAGATTATTAAATCTTTGTTTAATCAGTTCCCGCGTAAGAAGGTTACAGGTGTTTGGTCTGGGTTTTCCATTATCAATGTTTACTTCTCTCAGTCTATAAATGATTAAAACTTTTCTTACGTCGTTTTATTGCCGTAGATTAGAGTGTTGAACAACTGTCGTGCAAAAGTGCTTGATATTCGGAATATTAATATCGTAAGTGGCTCTCTGTCGAGAGAGGCGTATTTAATTAAACGGCGAATCGGGCCGAGTCAAGACGATGGACCGATCGGGCACGTCCGTGTTCACCGAGACCGTCACCCTCGACGAAAGAGACAGTAACAGGCAAGACACTCGCGTAAGTATTCACAATAAAACGCCTTTCTCTTTATAACTCTCCACATTTGTTTTTATTTGTTTTCTGTAGATAATCGGTTGTCAATATGTTGTCGAAAGTTGGCCGCTTCGTCGCCTCTAGTTATTTTAACGGGAGTAAATGTTTCCGTCGTGACGTTCACGTATTCAAAAGTTTCGGAGACTTGAAGGTGGTGGATCTGACTCGCATCGTGGCCGGACCGTACTGCACCATGCTGCTGGGTGACCTGGGCGCTCAGGTCTTCAAGATCGAGAGTCCGGGTACCGGGGACGAGTGCAGGAACTGGCCTCCTCACGTCGACAACGATCCCGACCGGATCACGTCTTACTTCGCCGCCGTCAACAGAAACAAGCAGAGTATCTGCATCGACTTGAAGACGCAAGGTGGTAGACAAGTAGTGCGGGACTTGTGTTCCTTATCGGACGTTTTGGTCGAGAACTACCTTCCGGGAAAGTTAAGCAAATTCGGTTTAGGATACGAAGATCTCAGAGAAGCCGCTCCGCACTTGATTTACTGTAGTATAACAGGTTTCGGTCAGACTGGACCTTATAGGGCACGACCAGGTTACGACGTCATAGCCGCTTCTATCGGGGGTTTGCTCTCTATTACAGGTTATCCTGACAGACCCCCTTGCAAACCCGGGGTGGCGTTGACCGACATTGCCACGGGGCTGTACGCTCACGGTGCTATTCTAGCCGCACTTCTACACCGCACGGCGACAGGTCAAGGACAGCACATCTCTTGCGACCTTTTGTCTACTCAACTGTCTACTCTGATCAACATGGGTAGCAATTACTTGAACAGTAAGAAAGAAGGAGGGAGGTTCGGGTCGGCCCACGAGAGCATCGTACCGTACGAAGCGTTTAAAACTGCCACGGGTTACGTCACAGTAGGGGCCGGTAGCAACGCTCACTTTGTAGCTTTATGTAAACTTCTCCATATAGAACATGTCGCACGAGACGAAAGGTTCACGACTAATGCGCTCAGGGTCGAGAACCGTCACATCTTGATCCCTCTCCTCTCCGATATATTCGAGAAGAAACCCTCTTCCGAATGGATGAAGTTACTCGACGGAGCTCCCTTCCCTTGTGGCCCTGTCAACAAAATATCAGAGGTGAGTTTCATTTAGTCGGTACTTTCTACTTTTTATGTTTATTAAGTAGTAGCGTTGAAAATCGAATATATTAAGTAAATTTCAACCTTAATTTAACTAACTTACTTTTGTGGAATAATACTTATGCCATGTGACCTAAAGATAACCTTACTGATTATATTAATTATTTATTTATTTGTTTATATTAATAATTATTTTAATAATCAGCTGAGACACAGCATAACTGTACATTATAGTATTTAATGTTAGGGAGTAGGCTAAAGTTAGTTATTATTACCGGTATGTTCCAGTAATATCGTTGTTTTCTATTTAGTTGTAAAGGGTTGATTTATTTTTATTTGTTGCTGTTTATTTTATGACCTGATATACCTAAGATTAGCTGATTGCTGTAAAAAGAGGTCGGCTACTTTTCACATGTAGTTTGTTAGGTTTGACTGAGACTTGTAGGAGTTAAGAGAGTAGTTTTCATCTAATGTAAGAGGTTGTTTGCGTGTGAGGACTGAGCTCTACTCATGTCTCAACAGTTTGTTTGATGGTAGTGCTGTTGCAAGCACCCAATGTTTTTCACAGATTTAAAAAAAGGAAAATATTTATATAAGATGAAATATTCATACTTCTCTATCATATAAAACCCAAATACCAATTAAAATTACAGTCTACTCCCGATAAATTGAAATCTTTGGGGCCTTCTAGAAAAATTCAAATTAAGGAGAGTTTTTAATTACCGGGTGTTTTATTTATCGAGAGGAGACGAGGGAAAATTTAAAATTAACGAGAGTTGAGAAAACGTACTTTGTACTGTACTTACATACATGTACAACATATGTACAGTACAATTTAGATATATTAGATTAGATATATTATTACAATTGATATACGGTGATATTTCATGCCTTAATTGGGAAATCTTGATTTGGTCAGATGCCTTAGCAATCATGGTCATGGCTGTTAAAATAGTGATGCTCGGCCGCTGCTCCCCATTGTCTATGCTCTCTAATACTAACCAAGGACACAACTTCATTCCGGTATGGTCTTGAAATTTTGGATGATTCCCTGATCCCAATTTATAGCGTGTTTCCCAGGAAAAGATCTCCGTTCCGACTTCAAATTACCGAGTGTATCTAAATACATAGGTTTTTTTCAATTTACCGGAAGAATCTCAAGGGACCAGAGTATTTCTTCAAATTACCGGGAGTTTCAATTTATCGAGAGTTTTAATTACCGGGAGTAGACTGTATTTATAATTGATTCATGAGAAGGGGGTGTAGAAAAAAGGGGAGAGGAGTACTTTGTTTTATTGAGATATTTTCTTGCTGCTATTTTTATAAACCCCCTCAAATTAAAAAATAATATATTAATAATAAACATTCTGTGTGGATTCCACGTAGTAAATAGTAAAATCAACAAAAGAAAATATATCATTTATAAATAGATAATTCCGGGACTACTTTGTACATGGGACTATAAAGTTTACCTTTTCTTAAATTGGGGTTAGTTTCAAAATAACATTTTCTCAATCCTAAATAAAACAACTATAATAATGATTTTGACTTATGCAAAGAGATCATCAAATTATTAATTAGATTTTTTTTTTTATAACAAGGTTCATCAAAAATAGTGTTTTAAGATTGTAGAAGTGTTACTAAGGAATGCATGGATAATTGAAGGTTATCTAAATATAGACGGTGAGGTATGTACACGTAGTACTAACCCAACTACAGGCTCAATACTACTGTTGTGTTCTGCACCCACAATATAGTTAAACCATAAAATACATACAAATTTAACTCAAATAACAAAACAAAACCAAGTCTGTCTTTTTAAACATTTTCCTTTGTGACAATAAAATTTTTGGAGAACACAAATAAGCTTTTCAAAAACACAGTTAAAACAAAACTGACATACAGTCAGAACAAGATGACAGTTAACTTTTGACTAGTTCAGGTTGACCAACCTATGTGCGGGAAGAAATAAAGCCACTAGGTGGTTATCTTTAGGGCCACACTCCTCAGTCACATTTAACTATTTTCTCGATCCGACTTTAGTTTAAGATAATCATGAATTGCTGATATTTTGAATTTAAGTTACTTGTGATTTATCAAATAGATTCAACTAAGCGATATATAATTTTTAATTTTTACACTTAGCGATGTTTTATTCTTTACTGTGAATTATATGTTTCTGGTGCTGCTTTTAGGTGTTTGAAGACGAGCACGTGGTGAGCAGTGAGCAGGTTCAGGAGCTGGAACTTGACTCCGGGGGGAAGGTTCGAGTGGTCGGCCCCGCAGTCAAATTCAGTCGACTTGAGAACAGAGTGAGATCCGCTCCTCCGTCCCTCGGTCGACACACCGAGCACATACTCAGTCAAGTCCTTAATTATCCTCAGGATAAGATCGACAGCCTTTTGGCAAACGGAGACGTTCAATGACTTTGACAGGACCTTGTTGAAAAAGAGGTGCCGCTCAAAGTGGTCAAAATATGTCTGTATGAACCCTTTGGTGGGCACATCGGCTTGTGAGACCGATATAGCACTGACTTTGACCTCTAGGAGCGCTCTCATAAGTACCAAACTGACAAGCGCTGTGTGAGTTTTTTGGATGTTTTCTGCACAGCCTTACCTCTTAGGCTCTGTGCACACTGAAGAAACAAGTTTCATGAAACGTGAAACTTTAGTATCATGAAAACACTTGATTTAAAACAATACAGAAAGAAGCACACTAAGTTTCTTGAAACATGTTCACTCAACCAAAAAGCCATGTATCACGCAATCAAAAAGTCAGGTTTCGTCGAAACCAAGTTGCACAGTTGTCATATTTATTGTTTTGAAACTGTCAGAAAATGGGTTTCCTCTTTTTGCACTGAAATATGAAACTGATTTTACGAATTGGTTTCATGAAACCAAATGAAATTACAGTTTCAAGAAACGAAGTGCTCCTTTCTGTGTCTTATAAATCAAGTGTTTTCTTGATACTAAAGTTTCAAGTTTCATGAAACTTGTTTCTTCAGTGTGCACAGCGCCTTAGTCTTTCCCTCTCTCTATTTCCCCATCATTTTTGTTTTACTGAATCATTGATGATCTGACATATCATTAATGTATTTTTACTGATATGCCTAGTAACCCATTGTTTTGAGCCAATCTTACAGATAGGTGTATTCTTGTCGGTCTGACAGACTGAAGTGTCTGTTGTACAATTCTTGTCGGTCTGACAGACTGATGTGTCTGTTGTACAATTCTTGTCGGTCTGACAGACTGATGTGTCTGTTGTACAATTCTTGTCGGTCTGACAGACTGATGTGTCTGTTGTACAATTCTTGTCGGTCTGACAGACTGATGTGTCTGTTGTACAATTCTTGTCGGTCTGACAGACTGATGTGTCTGTTGTACAATTCTTGTCAGTCTGACAGTCTACAGTAGAATATTAGTCATTTTTATATCACACTTTTTAACCCCTAGTCCTAATAATATAATAGTTTTAATGAAATATTTTGTATGGATACTATGATAATACACTGATCTGTAATGATAAAAAGTCTTATGATAAGAGATAAATGTGTCGTGTGCCCTGTAAGGTCTAACTTTAATTTAGGGTGCGTTCAAAATGACTAACCAGGTCGACCTAGAAGTAACCGTGGTGTCAGGAAAGACTGACCTTAACAACCAACTGCGCTCGCAAACCTTCAGTTGAATTTGTGGTTGATCAGACTGGTTGCGACGGTTAGTTAGCCATAACGTTACCATCATTATGCTTAATTCAGTTTAAAGCAATTTGACTTGGCCATGAAGTGATTTTGTTTTTTTATTTTCTTTTACTCGGTAACATAATGAAATAATTACAAGATAAAAAGAACTTTTTATGTACTACGTTTTTAAATTTTCTGTTGAATCATATGGAATGTTGATAATATAATTGTTATTGTTATATATAATATTAGTGAAAAAAAAAAAGTTCCGAATTTATTTACTTCACATATAAATGACAACCATCTAGTGAGCTGATCTTAAACTTATAAAAGGACAAATCTTTGTACAACGGATCTCGCCAACACCGAATCTAAACCGTGTCATCGATGTGCCCCCGTGTAGGGACAGTAAGATAGGAAAAATGTCTACAAGTAAAGAAGTAAACATGCAGAAAAATTAAACCGATACCTAGGACACAAGTGTATACAAACCTGGTTGTTACACATCAATTAATTTATTTATTTGTTTACTTTTCCTGTTTCGCTGTCATTCAATGTTATCAACATAACAGCAAAATTTGTTGAAAACGAATTAAATTCTGCTGAAAGATGGCTGAAAATATTAATATAATGCATTGTCATCGTGTTCTGAACTTTTCTAAAAGTTTCAAATGTCTAGCTACTCAGGAAGTTAGCTAAAAATCGATTGCACGGTTTGTACTGGACAAACAAACAGACAAACAAGAAAGCAAGCTAATAAAAACGTTGTAAAAAATAATAAAATTTTAAACCCGAACTCTCACATTAGTTTGACCCAAGAACCAAAACCAGTTTATATTTATAACCTGGTCGAATTCTGCCTTCCATAACTCCCCTAGGCACCTAGAATTATTTCTCAATTCTAAGAGAATTTGTTAGACTAATTCTGTTGAATCTGCCGTGACACTAACCACTTACCAACCGTCGGTCGACTACCACTTACCACTATCATTAACAGGTTGATCAGTTAGTGGTATTTCAAATGTACCCTTCATTTTTTGATTTTAAATAATATGTATTATTATTCTTTTTTTTTAAATTAATGTGATTTTTTAAAAATGTATTATTTTTTGTTTGTTTTTTATTTAAATATTGTATTGTTATTGCACATATAAACTAAAGGTTTGAATATTATTATTTTAATGTTTTATTGTTTCTGAATATTGATGTTTAAATAATGTGGTTTTAAAATTTTGTATGTTTAATGTTAACTTTGCACTTAGTTTTATATTTAATAAATGTGTTCTTGTTTTACTTTTAATGGTGTTTTTTTTTATTATTAAAATTAAGTGAGAGGTGACATTTTC
Organism: Gerris lacustris; assembly: GCA_951217055.1. Taxonomy (NCBI): domain Eukaryota; kingdom Metazoa; phylum Arthropoda; class Insecta; order Hemiptera; family Gerridae; genus Gerris; species Gerris lacustris. Next base: position 1,875,562 of record OX578278.1, on the reverse strand, counting down.
TCACCGATGATTACACTGGGTAAACATGTAAAGTGGGTGATCTCCCATCTTTTAATAACCTATATGGTGTTTTTTGGAATGTAAGCTAAGTTTGTACAACGGACCCACGTATTACGTCTTGGGGTTTTCATCCTTCCCCTGGGAGTTCCCCTTAGCGCTATTAAAAAAAATGACTACAAAAAGTGTTTGGAACAGTGGAAAAAAATATGGGACATGTATATAACTCAAGGTGGGGGATTATTTTGAAGGAGATATTTTGTTGATTTGAAGATTTAATTAATAAGTTTAAAAAAAAACGAGTTGGGGAACTTTTGGGTTGCACCTCGTATATAATTATATCTATAAATACCTACATATTTAGTATATACATGCATATGATTTCATTTATGTGTCTTTTCTGTGCAACCGTTCACTTAATTATAAAGACCTCTTTCATCCTTACCATTCCTTCTTCTATAGAGAAACCGTAGCACAGCTTCATTTCTCTATCCCAATTAGTAGTAGGTTTCCCTCTCTTGGGTTCATCATCGCTGCACTCCACCCAGTTCCATTTCTTCCTGACTATTGTACTGCAGATGTCTTCTAGCCCTATCCTTGGCCTTATCCATCTGTTTGATTTTCTGTCTCTCCTTGAAATGTTGAGCATCTCTCTCTCCGTACTTCTTTGTCACAGTATAAATGAAGGGCACAGAGTAAAGACCTTGCCTAAAAATGTTATCAATGAATTAAAGTTCATCGATGAATTAGAAAGTAAGAAAAGGGTTTTAATGAATACAAAAATTTAAAAATAACTATGAAGTATGTATTTGTACATTGACGAGAAAAGAATACTGAATGAGCCCCTAAAACTACCAACACGGGATGGTTCCCCTGTAAACATGATCTTGACTTGACAACACACACACACACACACATGCTCTCTGCACTGTTCCACCGATGAAGTTATTTGAAGATCTCATTTGTTTACGGTTTATTCTTGTGAGTTGTTTTAGTGAACTCTTGAAATTCATTGTTATGTTTTCAAGTAGCAGTGAAGTGGTTCGTGCCTTCTAATTGCATATTTTGTTTTTTTACCGTTATGCAAATAAAAGGGGAGAGATAAGATAAAGTTTTATAAAGGAACAATTCAGTTTTATTTTTATTTCATTTTTTACAGAGATGATTAAATAAATGCCTAATTACCTTTCTCTAAAATTCGGGATGAATTCCAATTTAATATTTGTAAGTATGATTTTAATTGGACAACGTGGGTAGTAACAAATTTCAAGGTGATTTTGTTGCTAATGCGGCTGCGGCCGACTTTTGTGCCCAACCCAGCATTTGCTTTGTTGATTGAGGAAACTGCAGAAAACTCAAATCAGGTTGGCCGGACTCGAGTCCTTTTTTACAAGGTTTGCTTGTTAACTGTTAACTTGATTGTTCCTTGTGTCTTGATCAACATACAGTAATGCCTTGATATCCACTGGAGTTACTTTCCACAGTGATGGAGAAGTTTTTTTTGCTTTTCTCCTAAGATTTTCTAGCTCAAAGGAACCTATTTCCATGTTGAATCCTATGCTCCAATCATATATTTTACTGTGGATACTCAGTAAAATATATGGATATGATTATCACTGTGAAATATTTCTCATATCTGGCATCGAAAGTCAAAGTTATTAATATTTAAGTTTGGCTGTTTTTTTTATAAGAATGAATAACAGGCCTTTTTGTTGAGTACAAAACTAATTGTGTTTTTTTAATACATTTAAAGCAAATAATAAATTCAATTGAAATGTGACACCCAGGATTATTTACACTTGTGTGTTGCATCCACATCAGTGTTAGGATAATGGTTTGAGGGGTGTGTGAAGGTGTTAACCATTAACCGCATCTACCCATGTAAATCATATACCGATGTAAAGCTTCCCTAAATGAAACCACTGATGATGTAAAGCCTCTCTAAATGAAACCACTGATGATGTAAATAAAGCCTCCCTAATTGAAACCACTGATGATGTAAAGCCTTGTGTAAATCTTTAGACTGTTAACAATGTATGTCTTTAGATTGTTAACAATGTATGTCTTTAGATTGTTACTCCCTAAATGAAACCACTGATGATGTAAAGCTTCCCTAAATGAAACCACTGATGATGTAAAGCTTCCCTAAATGAAACCACTGATGATGTAAAGCTTCCCTAAATGAAACCACTGATGATGTAAAGCTTCCCTAAATGAAACCACTGATGATGTAAAGCTTCCCTAAATGAAACCACTGATGATGTAAAGCTTCCCTAAATGAAACCACTGATGATGTAAAGCATCCCTAAATGAAACCACTGATGATGTAAAGCCTCTCTAAATGAAACCACTGATGATGTAAAGCCTCTCTAAATGAAACCACTGATGATGTAAAGCCTCTCTAATTAAAACCACTGATGATGTAAAGCCTCCCTAAATGAAACCACCGATACAATAAATATTCCTCTTTGAGGACTCTGTGAAGTTGTTGTTTTATTTGTCGAGATGTTTTTAGTAGTTTTAGTTTGTTAATTAAAGGTAAATGAAGTAGTATAATTAATATTTGCGGTTGTATTGGGTTGCAGGACGATGTGCCGGTTCTGACCCTGCGTGTAGCTAAACCCAAGTGCAGTAAACAAGTAAAGTGGACAGACGGCACCGTAGATAACGAACATCTTAACAGAAGAAAATCTAAATGTAAGTTTTACTCAAACAAATACATATCTGGAAAATCTAAGTACCGGGTCATTCCATGCCAAATCACCTAGGCCTCCTGCTTCTATATCATGGATTTTTCTGATTTTTTTTTCTAGCAAAGACCTCTATGAAAGAAGCCCAAAATATTTTTTTTTAAATTTTTTAATTGAAAATTGTACCCGCAAGAATTTTTTGAAAATTTTGATTTTTCCCCGAATTTGGTGGTCCGGGGTTACGACTTATTTCACTAAAATCTTAATACCTCCCGTGTTTTTTATGATATCATCACCATATTGGTATCAAATTAAAGCTAAATGTTAAAAGTTTTCCCGTTTTTATGCTTTTTTCGTTCTAGCCGGCACTCATAAAAATAAAATAATTTCCTTAATTAAACATATTTTCAATTATTTGCTATAGAATACATTAGTTTAATCATTAAAATACATCTATATATAATACAATAATCTAAAAAAATAAAATAAAATAAATAAAATTAAAAATATATATTATATACAATATACGCAGGGTGCCTCCGGATCTACTTACCTATAGGTGTAAATGCAAAAAGAAATAATATTTCGAAAAAAAGTCATTCTTTATAAAGTCTCCTGCATGTTTTAGCAACGGTTGTAAAAAATCGCATGCTCTAGGAGTATGCACAGACGACAGATAGACATTAAAGTCATAACTTTAAATATTTTTCAATATTGAAGGGGGGGGGGGATTTTTGATATCCATTTCAAATTTTTCATATCAAAAATCATCTTATAATAGAAAATATTTATTTTTATAAAGAATAACATTTTCTCGAAAAATCAAAAATAAGGCCACTTCTCACTTGACCAATTTCAGAAATTTGTACCTTTTGGGTACAGGGTGCATGGTACGAAATTTTTGATGCGATAGATCTTCATTCTAAAACATACAGGAGACTTTATAAAGAAGGACTTTTTTTCGAAATATTATTTCTTTTTGCATTTACACCTATAGGTAAGTAGATCCGGAGACACCCTGTATATATATATATAAAAATTTTTTTTTTAGATTATTGTATTTTATATAGATGTATTTTAATGATTAAACTAATGTATTCCATGGCAAATAATTGAAAATATGTTTAATTAAGCAAATTATTTTATTTTTATGAGTGCCGGCAAGAACGAAAAAAGCATAAAAACGGGAGAACTTTAAAAAATTATAATTTAAAAACTAAAAAGAACACCCTCTTGATTTTTTTTCTGTATTAACTATTAGGTTAGGAGGCTTTGTTAAAAAATTAACAACTGTTAATTTTTTGGTCCTTCTGAGATATCGTATGACATAAATACAACCTTAATTTCAACATTTAGGGCAAGAAAACAAAATTTAAAAAAATAAAAATTAAATATGTCTTAATATTTTCTTAAAGAGTAAACATTTAGCTTTAATTTGATACCAATATGGTGATGATATCATAAAAAACACGGGAGGTATTAAGATTTTAGTGAAATAAGTCGTAACCCCAGAACACCAAATTCGGGGAAAAATCAAAATTTTCAAAAAATTCTTGCGGGTACAATTTTCAAGTAAAAAATCTAAAAAAAATATTTTGGGCTTCTTTCATAGAGTTGTTTGCTAGAAAAAAAAATCAGAAAAATCCATGACATTGAAGCAGAAAATTTTCTGAAATCGGGTGATTTGGCATGGAATGACCCTACCACTCTTATTAGATTTCTAACTTCTCTATATTTTTCCTATCAATATTGATCAGGATTGATGTCAGTAATGTTAGTAGGTATTTGGTCATTATTTTCTCATAATTAGTCAGTAAAGTTGACCTTAAAACCAGTTTGCAGCCCTGGGCTTTATTTTATTGTGGATTTTTTTTTTTTTTTTTATGAATAAATTATTTGGACTTTCTAATTCCAGGTTGCTGTATATACGAGAAGCCCAGAGCATTCGGTGAGAGCTCGTCGGAGAGTGACGACGAATGTGAGAACTGCTACGGGCACGTAGAGAAGAAGAAAAAGAACAGGAAGAAGAAACCGGACGAAGATCCAAACGACCCTGTGGAGCAGCCGGACCCCGACGGAGCACAGGACGGAGCCGAGCCCTCCACCTCGTAACCTCCGCTTCCTCCGTCGACCTACTTACAATCAAATCCCACTTCTTCTTAAGAATAATCAAACTATATTATAGCCGACTTTTTCTGTAAATAAAAAAGAACAAAAACAAGAAACTGCAACACTAAATTCAATGGAAAATTAAGCGTAATAATTATATATACATAATAAACATTTAAATATAGGTAAGATTTGTTTGATATCACAGCCTTAGCTTGCAGCTAAACATAACTTAACAATAATTAGTGATAATAGTAATAGTAATCTCTTTAGAGTTCTAACCGACAACATTGTAGAAATAAAACAACAATATCTGTAAGAATGGACAAACAGTCCTAGTAACATTACTTTAAACGAGGCTACAAGTATAGCCACTGGTAAAATGCTATGCTGCAAAACAACCATGTATGTACTGGCGAAACAAACAGCTTAAAATGAAGGGTTCAATTAGTATTCAAACCAACTATAATGGGTAAATGAGGAGCTTAGTATCAAAGACGGACAAGAGCACATTTCAAAATTTTACAGGAGAGCCAAAAAACTGTAGCTTAAATAATACAGGGGCTAGAGCTATGATTTTTTTTTCTTCTGTACATTCTTAATAGACTCAAAACTAGTTAGAAGTTCTGAAAACGTGAATTTCTTTGATATTTTAGCTGCTAAATGTAGTAAAAAAGTGGAGTTGTCCGCTTTTGAAACAAAAACTAGGTTTTGTCCGTTTTTGAAGCAAAAAGACGTGGAAAATAATTGTTAGAATAATAATATTGGAGAAATAATTTTTTTTTTTCACGTTTTTAAGAGTTTTTCCAAATTTAGAGCTAAAATTAATTTCTCGATTTCTCCTCGGGGTATCATTGTTTCTAAACATTTATGCCAAATATGGTAGGAGTAGGTATTTTGATGTTAAAGACCTCAGTGCATCATGGGAACGAGTTAGTAAAATGCAGCCTCCTGATTGGCTGTTTAGGTTTATGTCCACTTTTGAAGCAAAACACATGTTGACTTGTCCATATTTGAAACAAAACTACAAATATTATTGAATTTTTACCTCTTTTCTGGTTGTTTTTGATACAAATGGATAGCAGAATCTGATGCAGCGACCAAAAATCTATAAGAAACAATTGATAACTGAAATTCGGAAAAAATGTCGAATGTTACTATACTATAATGATACTAGGCTCCTCAAATGTTCTACACTGGTGACAATAGGGTTTTCTTAAGCCCACTTGTCTGAATTGACGTCTCCTTTATTTAACAACTTTTGAGACTGTGTCACACTAACCCTTAATTTTGTGATATTTGTTTTGTAGGCAATACATTATTGTTTTGCGGTTTAGCATTTTATCTATCTATGGTACTTGTGGCCTCATTTGCTTTACATCGTCCGTTTTTTTTTCCAAACAATAGTTTCAAGTTAAAAGTTAATTTAAATTGTAGAAAGCAAGTGATATTGTTACAAATAAGGTATATTTAGTCAAATATATCTTATATCTTATTTATGTTACAAAAAATAGAAATTATTTTTAAAAAAATTAACAACGTAGAAACCAATTGACACCTTTGAGCAGCTCGACCACTAATGGAAGAATGATCCATTTATTTAACTGAAACAAAACTCTGCATCTTCTGAAGCAATATCATGTTTGCACTTTTATATACGATTGATACGAAATATGATAGTACATTACGCGTCGAGTGCAGAAAGTAGCATTTTGCATGCGAGTGTGGAGTTTGCTCCCGAGCGACAGCGAGGGTTGTAAAACCACACGATCAATGCAAAATGCCGTTTTCGCACGAGTTGCGTACCGTACTTTATCTACGATTGTTAGATTAAAAAAATAAATACAGAAAAAATTAACTTGCTGTATGTAAGTTCTCTTGATAAAGATGGGATTATAATTCTTGAGTTGTATTTTTTGCCGAATTAATTATTCCTGGAGGAGTATTATTCTCCATATTTTCGTCAAAGTCACTGGATTCACTCATTGTTTTTCACTAAAAACTCGATATAAACAGTTACTTCATTAAAAGAACAGCAAATTATTTTTGTTAAATGTAAACAAACTCACTAATCGTGCGTAAAGCTGAAGAATTCCTCTTCTTTACTGTGCTAGCGTGGTAAAGAAGAGGAATTCTTCAGTACTATGAGACGCGCATGCGCAATGAATACAAGTACGTAAAGAATCACTTTCTACGCATCTAAACACAGATATAATGTTTATATTTCGTATCAATCGTAGATAAACATTATATCTTGTTTAGATGGGTGGAAAGTGATTCTTTCCTTAGCTGTATTCATTGCACAAGGGTGTTTGTTTACTCCCTAGAGCAGAAAAAAAAGAGGAATTCTTCACCTTAACGCACGATTAGTGAGTTTGTTTACATTTAACCAAACTAATTTGCTGTTTGTTTAATTGAAGTAACTGTTTATATAGTTTTTAGTGAAAAACAATAAGTGATTTAAGTGATTATGACGAAAATTAAAATGAGGAGAATAATACGCCTCCCGAAATAATTAATTCAATGAATTAATGTCATTTTAATCAAAAGAGAAATACGAATTTACATACAGGAAGTTAATTACATTTTTTTTTCTGTATTTATTATTAAAATCCACAAACGTAGATAAAGTACGGAACGCAACTCGGGCAAAAACTGCATTTTGCTTTGCTCGTGTGGTTTTACTACTTTCTGCACTAGACGCGTAATGTAATATTAAACGTGCTAAGTTTACCCTCTACGATATATACCTGTACAAGAAAAGTTTTAAGTTTTGACAGTGTGAAAAAATCAAAGGAGAGCCAATGAGAGCTTCTAGTCTTCAAAATCTTGAGCTCTCATTGGCTCGCCACTCAATTTTGTCGAGTTTGCCACATTGTATAAATTTAAAACTCATCTTGTTCAGACTTTAATGTAATTACTCAATGCTGCAGACCATTGTCAAATGGTTTTTTTTTTATAAAGAATTTTAATTATATTGAAAACTTTTAAATTAAGTTAAAATTAATCTTTATTGTAACAAATTGTATATGTAAAATGGAGAACTCTAAGGTCATTATAACTAGAATATAACACCAATATTAAATTTTATATTATTATTAGTAAAAAAAAAAAACATTTTATTAATTAATTTTATATTAACATACATATTATATATAAAATTATATTCTTCAGTATTATATTTATTTTAAAAAATTAAGAAAAAGAGTTGGATGTTTAAAATTGAAATGTTTTACTTTTGCCTGTTTCTTGGGTTGGACCAGCCTATATAGGGCATCATGTATAGAAATGCAAAAACTAACAAATATAATGCATACATAATTAAAGTGTTTTCTGTATATATTGATATAAATTGCATTATTTATGTATTCTTTTTCATTTCATAGTCTCTCGAAAAACCAGATACGCTACATCAAAGCCCAGTTAATCTACGACTGATACATGCGCCTAAGATTCGCAAAATCGACCTGTATACAGCTGTGTCTCAAAATAGAGGTCTGAAGATGGAAATTGTATTAAGAGAAAACTAATGAAATGAAGAAGAATCCATAATTTGTGCATTTTTTATCAATATATTGAAAAGACTTTAATTATATGTGCCAGTTTTTTTTAATTTCTCTACGTGATGCCCCGTATAGGCTAGTTCAACCGTTTCTTGTGCTTTATAAGCAATTTTACCAGCAGTAGAGTTTTAATAATTCCTTAAATTCTAGCTAAGTCAACTTTAAAAAAATACAAAAAATAATTTGTTCTTTCTAAGGGAACTAAGTAGTTAAAAGCTGTAAGACGCATGCAGGTTCACAGTGCTTGCTTCTTAGTAGTCTATTTGCGTATACTTGTACCTCTGTAGGTAATATCTGGCTAAAGTTACCTACAATGTGCATAAAAGTGTCAAACTAACATCAAGTTATTAGTTAATGTTTTGGTGACCTCTAAGAATATTTGCATGGCAAAGTTGATCTGCAAGAAATAGCTTGCCTATAAGCTGTTAACCCTTTGTTGCTCGACTATAGTGGACAAACAATGAGGCATGGGTGGTGTACTTTATGCGCCATTGCATTTTTCAAACCATAAATAGGTCAAATCCAGATAGTCCACAGGCCACCATAAGAAGTGAGTCGCTGATTGATAAAGTTTTCTTACCTTATGGAATCGCTTATTTATGCCGTGTCCACCGATGAATTGGGTATATGGCAACTGGGCGCTGGGCCATTTCTTTTTTATTGACATGCCAAACATGCCCCTCTGCGGGATCATTGAAAAGGGATAGAAAAAGTTTTGATTTTCATAGGATCGTTTAATTAAATTATTTAAAAAACAGTGGTACACGTAGCCACCGATAAGAGTGGGCCGTTTGGGGTGGCCACCACCCCAAACATATCGCTCTGCGGGGACGTTGATAAGAAAACGGCCCACTCGTAGCAGTGGCCACCTTTACCACTGTTTTTGAAATAATTTAATTAAACGATCCTGTGAAAATCAAAACTTTATCTACCACCGCTACGAGTGGGCCGTTTTCTTTTCAACGTCCCCGCAGAGCGATATGTTTGGGGTGGTGGCCACCCCAAACGGCCCACTCTTATCGGTGGCCACGTGTACCACTGTTTTTTAAATAATTTAATTAAACGATCCTATGAAAATCAAAACTTTATCTATCCCTTTTCAATGATCCCGCAGAAGGGCAAGTTTGGCATGTCAACAAAAAAGAAATGGCCCAGCGCCCAGTTGCCATATACCCAATTCATCGGTGGACAAGGCATAAATAAGCGATTCCATAAGGTAAGAAAACTTTATCAATCAGCGACTCACTTCTTATGGTGGCCTGTGGACTAAGATTATCTAGATTGCGTTTTGGAAACATGTTGAACTAAAAATTAAATTAATGTAATAAATATTTATTTTTCGATGGTATCTTTAATTACAAAAATAAAAATAACTATAACAAATCATTTACAGGCGCTCTTACCAACTGAGCTATACGGGAGAATGATTTTTCTCTGTCGTTACCGATACAAATTTGATTGTACTAGGTACAGGTACTAATTGAGTACTTTATTATTATAAGCGTTAATTCTCGATCTAGTTCTATTGCCTTGAATATTTGGCTGGATCTTTCCGTAGTATGAATACTACCAAAAACTTAAAAAATTTGTATAAAAAATCAGTAATTACTCCTTCAGCATTCTGACGTAGTATCGGGCTTTTAACCTTAATTAATTATTATTAGTTGTCAAAGTCCTAAGATAACTCCTCACAACCATCATCCTAATCCGACAACTCATGCAAAACTGAAAAATATTGATCGGAAGGTATAATTTCTCTATACCGGACATGGTGGCACGGGCGGGCATATATAGTGCACCAAGACAAATAAACACGGCAAAACAATGCAGAACAAAGCAATAATCAAAGCAGACTGTTTCGTGAGTTTTAGGGGTCTCTAGTGGTAGGGTAAAGTGAGGGTTTATTATACTAGCATCGGGAATCTGTGATTTACAGAAACTTTTTGAAGTGAAACTTCTTTGGCGGCGGTAGAGTGAATTTTTTCATGTAGTGACATCGTGTAACGAAGTTTGCGATTCGAGACTCGTCCAAGTTTCCAACATTTTTACAGATTAATTGTAATGAAATTTGTGTAACGGAAGTAATGAAACGGAAATTGTGTTTCGAGACTAATCCTGGTGAAAGATTTATCTGTAAAAAATCTTTCGCCCTGGTGAAATGCGAACCAACGACCTTATGATCATGAAGCAAACATGCTATCCATTACCCCAAATTCATTGACATGAAGAGAGAATACAAAATTGGTATATAAGCGTAAATTAGATGGATTATAATTAGACTAGGTTCATAGCAACGGGCTTAATTGTATACTTACAAGAAAAAAGTAAAAACTAATTAAATTAATTTAAATAAGTTATTATATCTATTTAAAGACCAGCAAATCAAAACAAATATTTATTTTATTGGAATAAATGTAGTTGCCTTAACGTAGTTTTTGTTGGAATAAATGTGGTTGCCATATCGAAGCAATATTTCTTTTTCAATTAAATTTCCCATAACCATTTCTTAATCCTGAAATATGTAATAAATTCGTCAAAAAATGAAGGAGAGCAATGCATTCTAAAACTTAAGTTTTACTTCTAATGCGTGAGAGCCTCTCACTAATATTTTTTTTATCAGTGGCGCACTTAATGCCCCATCCCGTGTCTCGAAGGGTTAAACAAATAGACCAGTGAACAGCAGCCATGTCTCTACTACTAATTTTTTACCTTATGGACAAGCTGTCCATAAGGTAAGCTGCCCCCCCCCCCCCCCCCCGACAAACTTTTTCTATATATTCTTTGACGCAAGCTTGATGTTTGTCAGTCATTTTTATACAGACTTTCTCCTGAACTATTACCTCAAATCAGGATGGTTCATGAATGCTAAACCACATATCTTAGCAAGATGTTATTTGGGGACCATCTCTAGACAAACACACAAAAAAAACTTTTAAAATCCAAAGTCACTGAAAGGAAGAACTCACTAAGCTCGTTCACAAGATCTTTTCAATTAAAACTACAATTTTAATAAAAATAATATCTGGCTGTATAGTTGAAAAACTAATGCCAACACAAAAAAAAAAAAAATAATAATAATAATAATAATAATAATATTGCTGGAAATCAGAAGTGTCCAATTCAAATTGGTCCGCACAAATAAGGTTTTTTTTTTTTTTGTTTGTTATTTTAAATACATGTAGGTTTCAACTTTCTAAATATTTGTTATTTAAATACTGTAGAACCTCAGTTTATGGACAACTCTGTTTACCAACAAATAAGTTTACAAACAAAAACTCCAAACGTAAAAATTGCTTTAGTTTGTGAACATAATTTGTGTTTATGGTCAAGAATTTAAGCAAGAAGTTGAAAATTAAGATTATAAATGGCCATTTTCATGGTGAAGTATTGATAGCAAATCAAATTTGTTTTACACTTGATTCTATGTCTCATTCGCTTTTTACATAAATGCATTCTTATTTCAATAATTATTTCCTGTTTACAAACAGTTTTATGTAAACGTACAAAGATAGTAAACCAAGATCGTACTGTATGTAAATATTTTTTTAAATGATTGTTTTATTTTCCTTTATCGGATTGTAATTTTGAATCTGTTTTGTATTTATGTTTTAGCTATTTTTTACAATCAGCTTTTCCCTTTTTTCTGTTATTTTTAATGAAAATAAGTAAATTCAGATTTAACAAAAAAAAAAAATCTTATTATTAAATTAAAATAAAATAAATACAGTAGAAGCTCACAATAACGGAGTCTTCTATAGCTGAAAAACTTTTTCTATGAAATTCCATGATTTGCTACTGAACCCAAAACCCTGTATCCAGTTCTGTTTTGTTAAAATTAGTCAAAAATCATCAAAACAAAAGTTGATGGCTATCGTTTATTTGATGTATAATTAACACATTGTGTAGCTAACTTTTTTTATTTTTATTGATGAACAACCTTTTGCATTATTATTTGAAATAATGATTTGTTATATAACTGACTTGCATGATAGCAGACAACCCTCAGCCCCTATTAGTTTGTTATTGTAAAGTTCTGCTGTAATAAAAAAAAAATCTTTCTAACCCTGTGTGGATATAAACTGGAGAAGTATTTAAATTTTTAGCTTAATTAAGTTGTTATTCTCATGTTATTTCTTAAATTATGTTTCAAAAGAATGTCTTTTTATTTATTTATTTATTTTTTGTGTTTTTTAATTATCAAGGTATTTTTAATTATAATTATTTTAGTTAATAATATAATGTATCTTACCCTCAGAAGGACACTATCCCAAATTCAGTTTTAGTAGTTTTGAGATAATCTACTTTAAAAATAGAACTTAAATACACTTTAAATACTTAACTAATAACGGCAAAATGGCCCGTTGAGGGCGCAGGCCTGCCAAAGGGCTTATAAGGGGTTAGCGTGTTGCTCAGCTGTATAAACCATATAATTGGTATTCGCAACCATTTAGTCACCACTTCACCGTAGCAGCAACCCATTTATATAGCTATGCTGGATGAACATTGAGCGGAGAGCCTGGTCTGGGAATGGAACCCAGATCTGTGGTCACCCATCCAAGTTGTGACCACACCCAATGCTGTTACCTTTATCAGTAGGAGAGCTAACTGCTCTCCTATCTGAGCCCATTAAACACCTTAAAACACTTATAGTTTGAATTAGAAGCAAAAACAAACAAATGATTCTTAAGTCACTGCTTCCATTGTGTAGGGCTACTAAAATCTGGGGGGGGGGGCACGTTTCACACCCACTTCAAACTTGTCTACACTCGCCCTATCAAAGTTATAACTAAAGAATTATATATTTTTGTGATCAGCTCGACTTACCCTTTCATATGATACCCCTCACGGTGTCGAAAAAAAATAAAAAAATGTTAACCCTTTGATTTTTTTACCCTAATTTTTTTGAATATTTTTTTTAATTCGCTATATTTTTAACATGTGTGGGTAGGTACAAGACATATACATGCTAAATTTCAAAGTGATCAGACGAAAGGTGTAGCCGTGAGAGCAGGCGACAGACAGACAGACACACACAGGAAAATATAAGGGTCCTTGGTTTTGCCGCACCCTAAAAATAGGAAGGGCACCAATGAGTAGTCAAGATTTGGCATCTAGAAAGGCAAACAAAAATGGAGGAGAGGCTTGGCTCCCTAAAAATAAGTTTAGTGGTTTTATTTTTTATCCTCAAATAAGTTGGCCAACATGAGCTGTTAGAATTAACTCCAATTGCAATAATACTATATAGTTAACTGATTTAATGAATAAATGTGTGATTTTGACATTTATAGTGTTGTTTTATTGGGGGGGGGGGGGCTCTGTACTGTCAAAAAAATTAAGGATTGATTAAGGGCTAATCTACTATCACAGAAGGAAAGTTGTAATTATGTTTAGATATTATCATTACACACGCAGTTAAAGGAAGGGTTGCCAACCTCTGCTTGTATGTCCACAAGGTTTATTCTGTATTATACGGTAAATAGACATTGTTCTTTGTTATAAGCTTTTTTTCTTCTATTTATTTTAATTATGTAATTTTTAATAAAGACTGTACTTTTAATTTATTGCCATTATATTGTTGATTATTTTGATTGTCCCTTTATTAATAAAAAGGCATTTTCTATTCACTTTTACTTGTCTGTATTTATTTTATTCTCCTTAAATATGACAATGATATTGAATTGAAGAGTTTTCATGTTGAGAACATCTCAGTTCATGATTGGCCCGCTAGGGTCAGCCTTAATTAAGAACATTTTTTTAATTTTAACTCTCAACCCCTAACTTGATGTGAATAAATAAAAAAAAAATATTTTTTGAAAAATGTCAGGGCAATTGGAAAATTTTAAATGGGGCCGCTTTTTATTTGAAAATGTATGTATGCAAAATTAAAAAAAAATAGCAATTATTTCTAAAAAAAAAAAAAAAAAAAAAAAAAAAAAAAAAAAAAAAACACTTAAAATTCAATATTAACTGTACTATTTTATTATTTACAAAAGCTTTATACTTAAATTAACTAATTAAACTCAAAAGTAAGTCAATAAGTGATGAGTTAAAATAATTAAATACGTGCATAGATAACAAACACAGTGAAAATTGTAAAATAAAGTTGTTTTTTTTTGTAAGAACTCTATTAAACTTAGAAGTACATAATCTATAGGACTGTTATATTTAGGTTTTTTGTTACAATTTTCACTACTTTTGCTGTATATGTATAGGTTTTAATTATTTCTTTCTCTTTACTTATTGCTTACTTTTGAGTTTTATTAGATAATTAAAGTAGATAGTTTTTGCAGATAATAAAACTATATTATGTAGTATATATTGCTTTAAAATTTAAAAGTGACTTTTTGTATTGTTTAAAAATAATCTCTAATTTTCTTGATTTCAGCAGATATATGTTTCAAATGAAAAGCGGCTCCATTTTAAACTTTTCCGATTGACCAATTTTTTTTTTTAATAATTCCCAATAAGTGGTTGGGAGTACAATATTTTAAAAATTTATTTTTCACTCCTATGTTTAAAGCTATTGGCTGCTGGCCACCTATGGTTTTTTCAAACTCAAAACTGAGGAAAGGGACTAGCCAAAAATAATATGTAAACCAAATCAAGTAAAGAAAAATCTATGGATCAATGAACATACACTCTCAGAGCCAAAACTTGATAACTGCACAGTCTAGGACTACAGGGGTGGATGGGGAGGAAGCGTCCGGCACAGGAAAACATACCAGCCGGCGTTATATTATGTCATAAGAAACTCCCCCCCCCCATCGAAATCAGGGGGCCCCTCCCTCAAAACTCATATTTTGTATAAATTTCTGTTCACCTGTAATATAGGTCAAATTGTAATTATTATTAACAAAGGGAGACAGACAGAGAAAAATAGACTCCAGCACCGGGACACTATATTTCCAGTAAAGCGCTCTACCAACTGAGATACACTGGAGAATAATTTCCTCTGTCAGTAACGATACCTAGTCCCGAATTAAGCTTTCAATTTTCTACAAGTCTAGAAGTCAACATTAATAGAACTAGACCGAAAAGTATCGCTTACAATTATAAAGTACCTATTTAGTTCCTGTACCTAGTACAATCATTTAGAAATTTAATTATAATTTGATATAAATTAAAATTTAAACTTTCCGTAGTATGAATACTACCTAAAAACTTAAAAATTAAATCTGTAATATAGGTTAAAATATTCAAATTTTAATAAAATTATGGCAAAAATATCACAATTTGTTTAATATTTTATTTTAATAAACTACAAAAAATATAGTGGTAAATCTGCGATAAAATAAAATAGACACCAAAAATTTCATGTTGATTCTAATGATTAAAAGAACTACAAATTTGCTTTGCTAGAATACTTGCTCTTGCTTTCTCAGTAAGAAGATCAAAGGAGAAAGATTATCTCATTTTTAGGGGTCTGGTGACGGATAACCACGTTCTTTCTACCACCTGATTGTCGTGTTGTTATTCTTTATCATTATTATTATTATTATTATTATTATTATTATTATTATTATTTAATATTCCTAGAGGCTGCCCTCACTGATACATTAGGAGCTACAAAAGCAGCACCTATTACTGCATAGAGAGCAGACCCACGTTTTAGACGTTCACTGCACCCTGGGCATCCCGTCAAAATGCCCCCCCCCCCCCCAGAACTTTTATCCCTCGCTATATATTTGGTTGGTACTTTTGGTCTTTATGACTTATGAACCCTCTATTGCTTTCTGAAACGTCGCTTAAACAAAATTCAAAATTGATTGAAAATTGTGTTGTTTTATCACTGGTGCCACACTGATGCAACAGCATATTGATATAAAAAATCGGT
This sequence comes from Gerris lacustris, assembly GCA_951217055.1. NCBI lineage: Eukaryota > Metazoa > Arthropoda > Insecta > Hemiptera > Gerridae > Gerris > Gerris lacustris. The sequence continues at coordinate 1,859,369 of OX578278.1, read as the reverse complement.
CCGAGACAACTCAGACAAACTTTCTTATATACGAGTTCAAAATTACTTAGCCCAGTGTTTTCCATTTATTAGTTTTTGTATGTACAATTAGTTATTACTGAACATTTCATCAAAATTTACCATAAAAATAACTTCTCCTTGGCGGGGAATCGAACCCGGGCTCTCCCTGTCCATGTTTTAAGCTATTTTATCAGGAACTAGATTTTTCCCGGGAAAAAGGGGTTATATCGTTACATTCGTATTTAAATGGAGTATATTTTAGAATTTATTTGATCAAAATCGTCGGAACCGTTTTCGAGAAATTATTTTTTCCACATTTTTTTTTCAGAGTTTCTGGGGGATAGCGCCCCCAAATTTGGAGCTAAAATTCATTTCTTGATTTTGCATCAGGGTATAATTTGTCTGAACAAGTATGCTAAATTTCGTCAAAATCGGCCAAGCAGTTTAGGCTCCAGGCGTCTGCACAGACGACAGACAACAGACAGACATTTTTTAAAAACCACTTTTTTGAACTCAAAACGTGTAAATCTCAAAATCAAATTTTCACGCCATCACAATACTTTCTCTTTATATGAGAAAGTAATAAGTTTTATATAAGATTAAATTAATAATAACATAAAATATTATTAATCTGTGTAGTACACCCTTCTAAATTTACTGAGAGAGATTGTAAAGATGGTTGATGAGGTGTAAGAAATGAAAACTCCTATTTCATAGAGTGAGACGTTTCGACCCTTAACATAAGGTCATCTTCAGTCGTTTTTTTATTAATATCTTCTAAAATTAAAACAATAATTATAATTAGAACAACCTTCCTTTCAAATTTTTAAACATACTTAAGAAATCTTTACTCCATTTAATATTTATCTCTTAAATTATGTAACATACTACAAATTGTTCATAAAAGATGTGAAACATACTTACAATAATCATGGAATGTTGTTAATGGTTGTTGTTAAAAACATATCTATCTCCATGATTATTGTAAGTATGTTTTTAACAACAACCATTAACAACATTCCATGATTATTGTAAGTATGTTTCACATCTTTTATGAACAATTTGTAGTATGTTACATAATTTAAGAGATAAATATTAAATGGAGTAAAGATTTCTTAAGTATGTTTAAAAATTTGAAAGGAAGGTTGTTCTAATTATAATTATTGTTTTAATTTTAGAAGATATTAATAAAAAAACGACTGAAGATGACCTTATGTTAAGGGTCGAAACGTCTCACTCTATGAAATAGGAGTTTTCATTTCTTACACCTCATCAACCATCTTTACAATCTCTCTCAGTAATAAGTTTTGTTTGATTTGTTGCACTAATTTTTCTTTTTCATAATCGGCTTGGCAGCACTTCGGAAAATTTCCTGTCTTCCCGGTGGGAATGCATCCCTGAGGATTAGTAGTTTGAATCTCTTTGCATGGATTGACATTTATTTAAATTTTCTTAATCTGTTAAAATAAAGAAAAATAAATTAAATAAACACAAATACAGTTTTTGTCAGAATCATAAATATATTCATAATAACAACTATCAATAACTTTACAATAAAGATATATTAATTAATAATAAAATTAAAACAATAACAATTAAAAGAATAATAGTCTGTTTTACAATAGAAAAACAATTTGATTCATATATTAGTAACAAACCAAATCTGAATAAACAATATCACACACAAAAATAATATTAATAGTGGAAAAAATAATATAGATGGTTTTTATCAAATTAAAAAATCATTTGACACTTAACATGTCCAGGCAGACCAGCAATTGCTTGGCACAATGCAGTGCCAGCGAATAAATAACAAATTTAAACGATAAAAAAAGCTAGGAGAGAGCGGAAAGTATGTATAGAACTGTACAGATGCTCTCTACAGACCTAACAGATTAGATAGAATCTGAACTGTGGGCCTGAGTATTAGAATATAGATAGAAGTGTAGTTGGGAGAGCATGTTCCTGGAACATGCCCGCCCAGAATGTGGTCCACTGTCAACATGTTAAAGCCGATATCTAACCCAGTATGTGTTTAAACAACAACTCCACACTAAGTTACAAATTTCAAATTTCCTCTATTTAACCTTCGGGCGGGCGCAGGGGTGGCATTTTCACCACCATTTCGGGAGAACACGCCCCCTGTGATTTTACAGTATTCCAGCTTATCAGCTCTTCTAGGTATTCTCCAATTACTATTTCCAAGGTTTAATAAAACCATCGGTATACCTGGAACGTGAGTGGGTCGCCCTCACTTTAGTTTGAACATCGACAAGCTCAACTACAAACGTCAGTACGGTGTAAATATAAGAGATTTTATTTGTTGACTGTATTCTTATGCAAAAGAATTTGATCATTTTAAAAGATTTTCGTTTTCTAATTACATATACATATTTAATACAATACCAGGATAGCAGAGAAATTTTTAAGGCTGCGTTTTTTTTTTTTTTTTTTTTTTTTTTTTTTTTTTTTTATGACAATTCTGAAAAAATGTTTAGTTATGTGTATAAGTGTAATTTGTTTTTATAAAAAATGTGTTCAATAAAACTTTTTTTAATTCGAAATGAATGTTTTATTATTATTACCTATCGAGAAAACTAATTTCCACAAAAACAAAGATCTACAAGCGTCAAATATGGAAGGAAACAAACAGTGTAAATGCCGCCACGCGCCCGCTGCTGCTGACCAATATTATGCGCCCGCCTGAAGGTTAACAAAAATAAATAAATAAATAAATAAAAACATTCTTTGTATTTTTAAAATAAATGTATATACTAATGATGTTATTCAATTATCAATTGAATAATATGGTAAAGAGAGAATGATAAAAAAGCACCCAGGGGCTTGAAATAGAACCACAGATCTCTTGGTTTAAGCCTAGTCCACACTAGTAGACATGTTGAGCGATTTTGGTCTCAGAGACAATGTCTAGCAATTTGTCTATAGACATGGGCTAGACAATCGGCGTCTACGGTCTCGTTGCTAGACCAAAAATCGCATGTCTATGGTTTTCCATTCGAAATGGTAGACACTTTGCGCAACATGTCTACAGTTTGGATGCTTTCCGAGACCAGACTCGAGTCTCTCTCCTGCTCCTACCACCTTTTTTTGAGTTAATTTTATATAAGTTAATCATTAGTTAATCAGAGAGAGAGATAGAGTTAATCATTATATAATGATAATGAATAGATCATAATTGATGGTCTATTGAATTGAATTGAATAATTACTATTTCATATCAACGAAACTATTAATAGTCCAGGCCAGATTTATAAAAGAAATGAATCAGGCTAGTCCTATAACAGTTATTAATCTAATTTATCATTATAATGGCAATGATTAATAAATTAATATTAGTTTGACGTACTTTTTATTAAATTATAAACCTTAAGGTTTATAATTTTGTATTTTATTTTCTTTTAATAAAAAGTACGTTAAACTAACATTAATTTATCAATCATTGCCATTATAATGATTTATAATCTGAAGATTATAAAGTTCAGAATATAAAATTAACGTAAAAACCAAATTAAAACTCAAATCTTTAGCCAGATACGAGAGTAATTTGACTAAAACACAAATTTAGGTGTGGACACTAAACTGAGACAATAGACGGTTTCAGCAGACGTCTATAGACAAGTTGCGCAACATGTCTATAGACATGTTGCGTGACGTGTCTACTGGTGTGGACTAGGCTTTACAGCTGAGCTACTAAAATAGAGAGCTTCCTTTATTGTTTTACTTCAGAGGTTAAACCACTCAGCAGAAATGCTTTGAGTGCTCTCCAAAAAGTTAATTTTCAAAAACTATTTTTCTGTTTACAGTTTTCATTTTCAGTTTACTATTGTGCCCCTAAGTTTTTTTGCATTCTTATTGAAGCGAGCTTGTTTCATTCAACTAAATATGCACTGTGTTGGAAACACAAAGAAACGTAAATTTTAGGACGGAAAAAATTCTAACTTCATCTATTCGATGAGACAAACAAAATATACTATGAAGTGTTAAAGATCGCTAAAACTATTGAAGCGAACTTAAACATTCAAAAAAGAGAAAACACCGTTTTTTTTTACCAATGTCTTACATTTTTACGCAAAAATTATAAGAAAACTTCTTTTTCATTTCATACATTCCGAAAACTGAATCAGGCCTTCACTTTTTACTTTCTCATATAAAGATAAAATATTGTGATGGCGCGAAAATTCGATTTTGATGGATTTACACGTTTTGAGGTCCTCGGAGTCCAAAAAAGTGGTTTTTAAAAAATGTCAGTCTGTCGTCTGTGCAGACGCCTGGAACCTTAAGTACTGGGCCGATTTTGAAAAAAATTTGGCATACATGTTCAGAAAAATCATACCCTAAGGTGAAATCGAGAAATGGAATATAGCTCCAAATTTGGGGGTGCTACCCCCAAAATCTCTCAAAAATGTGAAAAAAATTCTTTCTCAAAAACGGTTCCGACAATTTTTATAAAAAAAATTCTAAAATGTAATCATTTAAATACAAATCACAAATATAATGACTTTTGCCCGGGAAAAATCTATCTACAGAGAAAATAGCTTCAAACGCATACAGAGAAAGGCCGGGATTGATTGTTGCTTGATGATGAGTACAAGGCCAGTTTCACAGAGGGCAATGATCATCACACAAAAACGTCACCTAGTGTGTCTGTATAGCAGACAGTACAATACTTTTTTTTGGATTTAGGGGACCTCAAAAATGTTTAAATACATTAAAATCTTCAAATCACCATAAATAAAAACAACAATCAAAATTTTCTTTAATCAAAGAGTAAAATTAAAATTATCTGGTTAAAGTCTAATTGGAGTAATTGATTCTAAGAAAAAAAGTAAACAAAAAAACAAAAACATTTTAAAACCAAGAGATCTGTGCTTTAATTCCCTGCACCAAGCTGCAATTTCTCCCCTTTTTGTAAAAATATAATATATATTTTTTTTAATATTTAAATAAAAATTATTTGTGCAACAATTAAATATGTGTAATTGAAACAATAAGCATTTTATTTTTATTATTAAAGCCTCATTCACACGATGACACTAGTGTGGCACTCAATGCTGTGAAACTGCATGACTCTCGCCGTCATGACACTGAATGTCATCAAGCTGTTCACACGATCTCTCCACACTGTCATGATAGTTCTTTAAAGTAGCAAACCAGAACAAAGCAATATAATTGTTTATGTAATGTAAATAATCATATTTTACTTACAATTTATTTTATTAGTTTGTCTTCCGAAAAAAGGTTATTATACATATCAACAGAGACATAGGCAGTGGCGTGACATCTAGCTCCAAAATATCAAATAGTTTTGCTGCTTGACATTAGATGCCACGGCATTTTAGTGTCATGACATCTACTGTTGAAACGACAACACCAGGGGATACTAATGTCGCGGCATTGAACGTCGCGGCATTAGTGCCACCGTGTGAAAGAGGCTTAAAGATAAAAATAAAATGATTAACCTTTTTGACCATCAAGGTTGATAGTCCAGGAGATAGTGTGCAAAAAAGTGTCTGACTAACATCAAGCTAGAATTGTGTAATCAAGTTAATCTTTTAGCGCCTTTTAAGAATATGTGGTTGGCTAAGTTCGTCTGCGGGACATAGCTTGGCAATAGGCGTTTGAAAAAAAAAAAAACCGGTGGAGAGCGGCCATGTCTCACCAATTATGGTGGATAATGTGATTTTCATGATCCTGAGTACAGAATTAGTTAGTAGACCAAAAATCAAGTCGATGTTATTTTCACACTTGATAGGTTAGTTATTCAAATATTACTAAAAATCAACGTAGTCACCTGTCAAGGGACAAACTAACATCAACTTGATTTTTGGTCTACAAACTAATTTTGTACTCAGGATCATGAAAATCACATTGTCCACCATAATTGGTGAGACATGGCCGCTCTCCACCGGTTTGTTTTTTTCAAACGCCTATTGCCAAGCTATGTCCCGCTGACGAACTTAGCCGACCACATATTCTTAAAAGGCGCTAAAAGATTGACTTGTATACAAAATTCTAGCTTGATGTCAGTCAGACACTTTTTTGCACGCTATCTCCTCGACTATGAAGTTTGTGAACCGTTCAGTCAGGCCAATCACATTCACCATAAATACCATCGACAGATAACGACTACTCACAAACTTATCAAGACTTCTTATACTTATTTTGATTGCTAAGTCAGCAAGCAACTCACTACAACGGACAAAATAACTTATAACTATACACATAAATAAAAAATAAAAAAAATGATATTACTATTTGTATTTCCTAGCAAGACAATGTCTGAATTCAACGATTTGTTGCTGGAAGCCATCAGCTGACGAGTCTTACTATTTGATAGTACGAGATTTGCTGCAAGGCCAACACATTGCTGCATCCAGCTCTATTTAGTTCAGGACTTACAGAAGAACACCTATGTTTCAGGCTTATCTTTTATTTGATGTTTAATACACACTTTTATAGCTAACTAAGTACTTTTTCCATTGATGTTCACCCTTTTGCCTTACTCTTTGAAATAATTATTTGTTTTAAACTGGATTTTAATTATAACAAACGATGCTTAGCCTCTATACATTGGGGAAGTGTGACGTCACTTACGTAAAAAAAAGTGTGTGTTGTTACGTTGGCTAAGCTGCGCTGGCTCATACCAAAGAGTATACAAATGGGTTTAATCAGTGCCATTTTATTTTAATCAATTTTATTAATTTAAGAATGAAAAATGTCTGAATGCTTTGAATTAGAGTGCAACCATAGAGTCTTAAAAGATAAATGTCACTTTTACTGCAATACTAATCTATTTTCTATGTGGCGTAACATCTGTAGGTAAGTTCTTTTACATCTTATATGAGTTATTTGTAAGAATTATTTGTTTTATCATCCATAATGTGTACATTTATTGGCTTATTAATGATTTTACTGATATATTATTAGGTTAAAAACAGTTAAAAAAGCTTTTAATAGAATAAAAAGAGGAAAAAACTATGAAATGCTTGCAGAACACTAGTAAACAATTGTTTGCTATGAGCCAGTAAAAGATAACCTGACAAAAAATCGTGGAGGGTGCATGATGTCACAGCAACCTTCGTCACTTTACGTAACCTCACTGACGCGACGTATTAGTGTGCTATAGTGAGGTTCCACTCTACATACTGTTAAAACAAATATTTTGTGAATTCCTGTCAGCTATTTAATTATATTTCCACTCGACCTTATAATAAGTTTTACAAGAAACACCAAAACAAAAAAAATAAATAAAAATTGAACTTTTTCATTCGTAGCGAATTTTAAAAGATTTATTGCTGTCACTTGTGCATGGATATAGTTTGTCTTTTGTACTTTGAAACAGTACGCAGTTAGTTTTATACATAAAAAGTGTTTCGAGTTTCATACGAGTACTAATCCTCGGGCTCGTTCGTAAACAGGATACGAGAAGGGGGATCGTTCGAGGTTCTCTTTCGACCGCCAAACTTTGATGGTATTATCGTCCGAGACGGTGATGAGAATGCCGGGATCGGTTGGCGAGAAGGCGACGCAGTTCACCACGTCATTATGAGGATACTTGGCGATGCACGCCTGATAATGACGATCCCATATGTAACCGAATTTATCTTCGGCCCCGCTGAAATCACAAGACAAATAAATAAAATAAGTTTATCGTTTTATAAACAGAGTTTATTTAACATATCAGTGCAACCGAACAAGCTATCGATTGAAAACTGTTGGACACATAATATTTTCATTTAATAACATGTATTGCATATATTTTTTTTTTTTTATAACTAACCGATAAGTAAAGAAAGATTACTTTATCGATTGAATTTTAATTTAAATTAAATTATAATTATTATTAACTACGGGAAACAGACAGAGAAAAATAGACTCCAGCGCGGGGATTTGAACCACCGGCCTCTATATTTCCAGTATAGCGCTCTAACCAACTAAGCTACACAGGAGAATGAATTTCTCTGACGTTAATGATACCTTGACCCGAATTTAAAGCTTTCAATTTTTCCACAAATCTGAGAAGTCAACATTAATGACAAAGAACTAGACCGAGAAATAACGCTTATAATTATAAAGTACCCAATTAGTACCTGTACCTCGTACAATCAATTAGAAATTCATATTTTATGATTTTGGTAGTATTCATACTATGGAACGATTAAATTTTAATTTAAATCAAATTATAATTATTTCAAAATGTTGAATGAAATGAAAGGGGTTCAAATCCCGGCGCTGGAGTGTATTTTTCTCTGTCTGTTTCCCGTAGTTAATAATAATTATAATTTGATTTAAATTAAAATTTAATCGTTCCGTAGTATGAATACTACTAAAATCGTAAAATATGAGTTTATCGATTAAGTAAATAAATAAATACATGTATTTGGTAACTTCCAAAACATCTGAATAAAAAATAATTTCATTCAAAGTAAATATTAAATAGCAATAATTAATTATAATGTGTACTTAACTGATAAATTAAACCTAACAACAAATAAATAAAATATATATTTCCTAGGTCATGCACAAGACATATTAGCTACCTATTTAATATTACCTGGTAATTCAAGAACATAAAGTGACTATTATTTTATAGTATATCTACACACATTTAAGATAAATAAATAAATAGAAACAATAACACACAAAACAAATATTAAATTTAAACCAGAATTGGATGATTTAATAATGTTGTTCATCTGGTTACACTTCTGTACACAATAGTAATTCGGATTTGTTTAAAAAAATGTATTTAAATAGTACAGTTTAATATGTTTCCCATTATTTTATTGGTTGCTAGTAGATATTAATTGGGCGTGCAACGTAGAGGAAAGTTATCAAAGCAGATATTAACTGTTGCAAACTCTACAACAGAGCCAATTTGATTCTTTAGATATACATAATTATTGTCTTTTTATGTTAATATATGATAAAAATAAAAATAAATCAAATTATAATTATTATTAAGTACGGGAAACAGACAGAGAAAAATACACTCCAGCGCTGGGATTGGAACCACAGGCCTTTATATATTGTGTTTTTCCACAAGTCTAAGGAATCAACATTTACGACAATGGAACTAGACCGGGACTAGGTACTGATAATGACAGAGGACATTATTCTTCAGTGTAGCTTAGTTTGTTAGAGCGTCTATACTGGAAATATAGGAGGCCCGTAGTTCGAATACCAGCGCTGGAGTCGATTTTTCTCTGTCTGTCTCCCTTTGTTAATAATAATTATAATTTTATTTAAATTAAAATTCAAAATCACACTTTGCACTTTGTTTTAATTGTAGGTACAGAGTAGATGTTGTCCCTAACAAATTTTTCACTAATGCTTAGCCGAGCAGAAGTGACCCAACCCCGATATGTAACTAAGTAAAAAGCAAATAAAATAAGAAGTTGATACAGACCTTGCAACGTAATCGTGGGAGACGTCGAGGAATATGAAGAAGCACTCGGTACTGCAAGTGAAAGCCCTGTGGGAAGTAAACAACTTGTCAACACACTTGAATGTCTTGAGATCTATAACTCTGAGATCTATCTGAGATGAGATCGGAGGAGGAAACAGCGGGTTCTTGATTCGACAACCCTCCGGCCAGGGTCTGCAGTTCACGTACAAGTACCTGAAACATTCAATATTCCTTTGTATTCAACAATAGTTTTTACTTCTTCTCACCTCTGGTAGGAAAAGTATTGTTTTCACCCAACATTTTTTTTTCGAGATTTCAACTGAATTGTCCGTTTTGGGTGTTTTTAAGACCTCCTGAGAGGTTTTTCGGTCATAAATTTTATCTGTTCTGTGTTACATATTTTTAGCAATAATTAAAATAATAATAATAATATATTCAGCATTATTTTACTTTCAATTGGCATCGACACAAAAAATGAGTGTTATATTTACCTATGATCAGGTGAAAGTGCAGCACCGATGATATGACCGTTGAGTTCAATTTGGGCGTCCGGTTTGTCAAATTTTTCAAACCTGTTGACCTGAGTATGTCGCTGTTCCACTAAAATATCCATCATCCTCTCCTCTATCGTGACGGTCACTATTTTCTTGGGAAACTTGATGTTCTTGACTCTCTTCAAGCCTAGATAAACAGTCACACACTGCATTGGTCACTACGTAGGAACTACAGTAAGCTTACAATTAGAGTTAACTCTGACAGGTTGGGTAACTTGTGTGAGGCAATAAATAAAGCCACAAGGCGGACATCCAGTGAAATATTTGTTTGCCTGCCAGGCCCAGCCTTCTAGATGTCAAAATCTTGAGCTCTCATTGGCTCCCCCCCCCTTTTTTATTTTCCCAGTTTTAGAATTAGCTCTAATTGTAATATCATGTACACCACATTTTTTTCTTTTCTCCCTACTTCTACAGTAATATAAACAAGATTTCTATCAATTTTTCACTTGTTTTTCTTAATTTTATTTAAGATTGTGTTAAATATTGGTAAAAAAAGAGGCAGCACTACCACCTCTTTCATTAAAAGTATTTAGTATTTTTTTGCATACATTAATTTTTTAATATCTGTTCCTCAGAGATAAATAATTATTATTGTAAGTGAGATCCAAACAAAAACACTAGTGCAAAAAAAATAAGCCAAGTCTTGCTTAAAAAGTTGTGAGATGATAGGTTTAGCCAAGTCTCCCACTGTCCGAGTAAGTTCTACTAGGTCTAATTTATCCAGTGCAAGTACATGATGTTTGTCTGTCCCTCTCTCTATTCTCTTTCCCAAATCACTCTAAACGTTTAAATTTAAAAACATTTTCTAACTTGGCAAATTCACACCCCAAACTTAAATCAAATAATAAATATTATTTTTTCATTTGAGCGACGCAGCACAAGGATACAAATTTATATACGACACTGCATTTATTTTTAGCCTCTTTGGAGTGTGTATTTGCCAAGTCAGAAAATGTTTTTAAATTTAAAAGTGTAGAGTGATTTGGGAAAGAGAATAGAGAGAGGGACAGACAAACATCATGTACTTGCACTGGATAAATTAGACCTAGTAGAACTTATTGGGAGAGTGGGAAACTTGGCTAAACCTATCATCTCACAACTTTTTACGCAAGACTAGGCTTATTTTTTTACACAAGTATTTTTGTTGGGATTTCACTTGTTTTTGTAAGTAATTTTCCATTTTCCCAAACAATTTTTCGTTTTTCTTTCTTAGCTCTTAATCTTAAGAGCATATCTTAATCTTTCGTGGAGGGAGCCAGGGTGGCCGAGGTCGTAAAGACACCGAGCTCAGCTATCACTGAGTCGAGGCAACTCGAGGTCGTGGGTTCGATCCCGGGCCGTGATACACTGAATGCATCTATGAATTGCGGACGGAGCAGGGCGAGGGACACCCCCTGAGGGGTTCTCTTCCCCCACGTAGTCTAGTGGGTTCGATCCGAGTCATGAAATGTGATCTGTATCTATGGTTCGAGGTCGGAGTAGGGCGAGGGGACCCCCTGAGGGGTTCTCTTCCCCCACACTTTGAAGCACGCTCATATAGCTTACTAATGACCACATCATACTCGCTTCGGCGGTACAATGTACAAATGTATGATGTGTGAAGTAGCTGGAACTCTCCACCACGGGGCAAGTAAAATGGGTCCACTGTAGGCCTGATTGCTAGGTTCGAACAAGTGGTCCGTCCTACCCGTCTAGTAGGAAGTACTAGGTAACTACTACTACTACTAATCTTTCGTGTAACTTCTTCATCGGTGGGTGTTCAAATTGAACTAAATAATATTATCTGGAGTAAATATGTTTGCACTTTAAGATAAACATGTTAATATGTTTGCACTTTGACTGTCAAATCACCTCAACGAAGGTTCTCAACATCACTTTTTAGTTTTAAAGTTCTCCACTAGGTAGCTCTAGTGGTGCTGTTTACAATTTTTAAATTTTTTACAATATTTCTAATAGCCTTGAAAGGGACAAAGAACCAGATTTTTTTAATTTGTCCTTTATTTGTACAATGAACTCTACCTGTATACAAAATTTCAAGTTTCTAGGATTGTTAGAAGTGCCTTAGAATTATGATGAGTGAGTGAGTCAGTGACAAAATAACAAAACTTTAGGCTCATATATCTTATGAACTACTATAGGTAGAGGTGTGAAATTTTTATTTCTGGTTCAGTTCGTCACGTACTTTAAATTAAAATTAATTTTATATAAGTATCTTCAATAGGATAATAGAGGGGGGTCCAAATTGGCGTGAGTTGGTTCCAGTAAAGGATGGTACGGCTGTACTTGACTTGGCTGGGGCACTACCGTGCTCAATGATTTTAGCAATTGTAGGAGATCTATTTTCTAACAAAACGGAAAATTATATGTATATTTAACTATTTTATATTATGTATAAATTTACATTGATTATCTCTTTTTAAGTTTTAGGTAGTATTCATACTACGGAAAGTTTAAATTTTAATTTAAATCAAATTATAATTATTATTAACAAAGGGAGACAGACAGAGAAAATGATAGAGCGCTATACTGGAAATATAGAGGCCTGTGTTTCAAGTCCCGGCGCTGGAGTCTATTTTTCTCTGTCTGTTTCCCTTTGTTAATAATAATTAAAATTTGATTTAATTTGATTATCTTTTTAAAAACACGATGAAGAGTCAAAAAAGTTACAATACTTCACCAAAATTATCTGTTAGAGTAATTTAGATAGCCTTTTGCAGACTTTTCCTCAGTGCTTTTGGAAAAAAAGCTGAAAAAAATTAATGGAGACAAGGAAATCAGATATGGAAATAATATAAATACACTGTCGATTTGTAGGGTATAGTGAGGGACTGGCTCGTCCCTACCTTTCTTCCCTTAGTCCAATGGGATTTCTAATCCAACCGCCCTGGTTTCCCTTCAAACATACGCGAAAAGGGTTTTTCAGGTCCAGGTCGGGTGATCAATCAGCCCTTAAAGTAAGATTGGTCTGACATAGATACAGCGTACCGACTTTATGAGGGGTGTAAGTTCTACATCCTGTGATAAAGATGAGAAGTTTCTCCGGTTCCTTGGACAGGTCGTCATCATCGTCACTTTGTTCCGACTCCGAGTCGGAATATACGTCTGTGTCGACTGCAAGGGGTCGACATTCTGCAAACATACAAAATTAACATCTTATAACTACATAATAATCTATAATTTATTAGCCAAGCTCACTTTTCAAGGGACGACCAGGTGGCTCTTCACTTTCATACTGCGATACTAAGCCAAAAAACCACCTTATGAGTTTTATCATTTCTTCTCCTGTCCGGTATAATAGGGTAAGTTAAAATGAGGTTCTGTAATTTACATTTGTTTATTTAACTTTGGTTCAGTAAATTCTTATCATATATATAAAAGTAAACACAAAAATACAATTTTCTTGTACTTAGGATGGAGACGCTATTTCAGGATCGTCAAAAATAGCAAAAAATAACCCCTTTCTATTGGCTTTGCAAATCAGTATAGCAGTGGTGGCACATCTTCATTCCACTAATTGGGTGAATAAGAGGTGTTCAGGTGGCCGGGCGGATTATGCTGGAACAAACTCATCCGATCTGTTAACTTGCCTACAGATCCATCGTGTGTACTCGAACCACATGCTTAGCAACATTATACAGGGTGGTCCTTAAGTACGTTCCGAAAATTAGGGATATGATTGCTTGGATTATGTTATGAAGAAAAGTTGAACTTATGTCCTAAACGGCTTAGTTTCCGAGATACAGGGTGTTGTCTAAAAACCCGACCGTGATAACCCCACATACGCCCCTAACTAAAAACTCTTGGTGCTACTAAAAACTTTCAATTAAAGGCTAAAATTACTCCCTCAAGTATTGCAAATGTATGCCAAATTTCAATAAAATACCTTAAAGTATTGTCGCAATAAAAAAAATGAGACACTTGAACACCCTGTATCTTGGAAACTAAGCCGTTTAGGACATAAGTTCATATATGAACTTTTCTTCATAAAATAATCCAAGCAATCATATCCCTAATTTTCGAAACTTACTTAAGGACCACCCTGCATATTTAACTTACAACCTTTAATCACAAGAAAAAAGTTGTTTAAATAAACCTGACTATACTGACTATTTGGTTGATTACTGGTTGAAGGTTCTGTCTCCTCCTCGTTTGGTTTCGTCTCCTCCTTATTCCTGCAACTCAAACTGCACAATAACATTAAATTGTTTATCTCCAGTAGGGAGAAAAAGTTACCATTTTGGACTAGTTTGTAGTCATAATTATTCTGATCTCTTTTTCTTCCAGGAATGGCGGTTAGTCCTCCGATCAAAAAGTAGGAATATGCCTATAAACTGTACCAGGAGTAATGCTATAAATTTTGATAGGCAATAAAAGCAGGATCCCTGATATATCCCGAACAGTTAAGAAATTGGAACGGGCCCCAATCACAATTAGTTTGGATTTCCCAGGTTCTACTGTATATAGACTGGAGCACCACAGATTATTTTGTTTTACTAAACACCCACACTAACACCAGTACTAAACACCACCCCCCCCCCCCCCCAAGTTGTCATTTGCAATTGCAGAGAGCAAAAATACAGATAGTCGTTTCTACAAAAATGTGGAATATTTCTGGCAGACCCAGAACAACTTGGAGGAGGGCAGCGAAGATAGAAATAAAAGAAGATACCTGGGGGAATTGTAAAGCAAGTCGAGTCACCCAAAATTGAGTGACATAATAGTACATTACGTGTCTAGTGAGGAAATTAGCATTTTGTATGCGAGTGTGGAGTTTGCCCCCGAGCGACAGCAAGGGTAGTAAAACCACACGAGCAAAACAAAATGTAGTTTTCGCACGAGTTGCGTACCGTACTTTATCTATGATTGTGGATTTTAATAATAAATACAGAAAAAAAAATCCTGTATGTAAGTACGTATTTCTCTTTTGATTAAGATGACATTAATTCATTAGTTGTATTTTGTGCCAAATTAATTATTTCGGAAAGTGATTATTTCTTCATAATCACTCATTATTTCTCTAAAAACTCGATATAAACAGTTACTTTAATTAAAATAACAGCAAGTTAGAATGTAAACAAACTTGCTAATCGTGATTAAAGGTGAAGAATTCCTCTTTTTTTTACCTAGGGCGGAAAAAGAGGAGAGTTCTTCACCTCATTATGAACGAGCATGCGCAATGAATACAGATAAGCTGAATGAATTGTGCGTAAAGCTGAAGAATTCTTCTTTTTTACCGACCTAGGGTGGTAGGAATTATAAAAATGCGCATGCTCAGTGAATACAGCTACGAAAAGAATCACTTTCTATGCATCTAAACAGAGATATAATGTTTATATTTCGTATCAATCGTAGATAAAGGTATTTTGTTGCAGGCAAACATTGTACAATAGATTAAAGGAAATAATCAGGTAGATGTGTGTTACCTGTTCTGGGAGGTGTCAACAGGTTTCTCTTCCAGCTGTGTCTCCGCTATCATTATCTTCCTGATGGAGCTGGCATTGACATTGTGAAACCTGTACTGAAGACTACGAATAGGTGTCCGCTCCGATTCAACCTCCTAAATAACAAACAATAATATTATAGACAAGTAGTAGCAGTAAGTGGGCAGGCAACCCTGGACTAGCAGACTCACTACGTTTAGGGTCCTCTTTGCCAACCCCGGAATTACAAGCCTATTAAACTAGCACTGTATAAACTCCTTGTTTGAATAATAAAGGAGAGGGTGTCTGGCCATTTTAAAGTTGCAAGCATTTCTCATTTCTCCTGCTCATAATGCATGGAAGCGTAGTATTCCATATCCTTCACATTCTTCTTTGAAGTAGTGAGGAGCCTCAACTTTGTCGTCCCACTCTGGACCAGTGGAGAATAAAAGTAACCTTGAATTTTATTCATAAGTAGTTTTGTCCCTATTTCTTCAATACTTTTTTCTTTTGTTGGGTCAATTAGGGTGAAAAGATATAATTCAACACATTAGTGTGAGCACTGGCTATATTTCGCCCCCCCCCCCCCCCCCTGGGGCATAATCATGCCTAAAAACATCATAAAGTATCTTTTTAACACTCCGTATACATATATATAATGTGTTGAATTATATCTTTTCACCCTAATTGACCCAACAAAAGAAAAAAGTCTTGAGATTGTCAGTGTCTGGTTAAGACCCAACCGGGTCACTCAGGTTGATCAAAAATGGCAGCCATTTTTTACCAACGAAATTACCAAAACAAAACCCCCAAAAAATGTGCCCCCTCCCCCCCCCCCCCCCCTCTGCTAGTCTATAAGGAAAAAATACATAAATATACTTCTCTGTGAGCCAAAGATATTTCCAGGAGTTTATATAAAAAAAGTCATTAGTATCAATTAGAAATTTTAGGTGGCCATAACTATAACTATGGCCAAAATTTTTATTTCATGTAATTTTTGAGTGGTGTATCATTTTAAAGGTATTGAAATGCAGATCACAAATATACATTGCATTTCCAATAAGTGCAAAAAACCAAATATGTGCATACCTATGATGATGCTAAAGGATAATATGCACACCTCGTTATTCTAAAGTGCAACTTTTTATACTTATTTTTCTAAAAAAAAAATCAAAAAATCAAAAAAATTAAAAATTAATATAGTAATACAAAAGGAGTGAAGATGGCAAATAGATAGAACTGAGAGATTGCACAAGAAAAACAAAATGGGAGGTTGAGTTATACTCAATGGGTTATTTTCACCCAGTGTATATTTTCAATTACAAACTAGTTAGACCCTATAATTATGAGTAGCCTGCCAATTACTACTCATTTGGAGTAAAACAGTGCTAAGAGTATAGTTAATGCTAAGAAGTCTTTAATACTTTTAGTAATTTGTTAATAAAAATATAAATAAATATTTCATATTGCGTGCATTATTCATTCAGAAGTATTGAATGTTATAAACGTGTGTTTTGTATTTTGTTGATAGATTCCGTTTGCTATTCACTTATTGTTATTATTCTCAAACTTCTTATTTGATTTCTTTATGAAAATTAATTTTAGTTAAAACATCTTATTAATATAACATAGTATTTTTTTTTTTTTTTTTTTTTTTTTTTTTTTATTAAATCGACAATAAAAAATTAACTATATTATATTAATAAAGATAGTATTTTAGCAGTTTCATTTTTCTGCCGCCCGTAGATAAAATATTGTATACATCAAGGCAGCAAAGGAAACATTTCTGCCTCATTTATTCATTGCCTGCCTCAACTTAGCCTCGGCAGTCAGTTAGGTAATTACCTGCCTCGGCTTCCCCTCAGCAGTTAAATATCATAGCCCGTTCTCGCCTTCGGCTTGGAGGCTAATCTAATCACTCGTCAGTAAAATTCCATTTTGCTGCCAAGTTACATAAATAACTATTCTTGGAAAATAGTGAAACAGGTAAAATTCCTACCGAATCTGCAATATCCCCTGAGTTATGATATAATTATAAATCCAGAATCCAGCAAATTGTCAGATCCAGATCTCGATAGGGACATTACTTTCAAAGAACTTAAGTGCTTGTGTATGAAAGTTTAAAATTGGCAAATTAGTAGAATTTGACGGAGTTCCTACCAATTAGAAGCTTCACTTATGAATAGCTCGGTGAGTGTAAGAATATACGAATAATTTAAAATTTAAGTTGAGAGTCGACAGATATAATCTAGTTCTCCTGTGTAAGAGTGTGTAACGTGGTTGAGTACCTGAGAAGCTTTACTGATCCAGAGTCCGGTGGTACTGACCAGGTTGCTCACACAGTGCAGGTCCCCTGACAGTAAGTACCTGTCACTGATCCAAGCACCGAATATATCGTAAGGTTTGTTCGGAACTCTGCACTGCAAATCAAAGCCACCTGCACAACATAGAAATACAATTAGTCCGACAATTGAACATTCACTGTTCAATTGCTAGAGAGGTGACACACATTCCACACTATAGATTACATTACATGATCAAATGTGTAAAGAAACAAACTGCTCGAAAAAATGCAGACAGTTCATCAAATAAAAAGTGATTTTTCTCCTCAGTTCAAAAAATATAGGTAAGATTGAATTCCCAATCCACATAATTAAGTAGAAGTTGCTTGTATTTTGGCCAAATCTGTAAACTTTTACTTAAATCATTTTATTTTCCCCGCTCTGGCACACATGGGAAACTGTGTTTTGTCAATTTTTCAGGAGGATCAAAAAACAACTTCGATATCCATCAAAACTAGGTTTTTGCAGCTTATGGTAGGTAAAAATCTGTAAATAATAGTAAATTACGCGTATAGTGCGGAAAGTTGCATTTTGCATGTGAGTGTGGAGTTTGCACCCGAGCGATAGCGAGGGTAGTAAAACCACACAAGCAAAGCAAAATGCTTTTTTCACACGAGTTGCGTACTGTACTTTATCTATGATTGTTG
This sequence comes from Gerris lacustris, assembly GCA_951217055.1. Taxonomy (NCBI): domain Eukaryota; kingdom Metazoa; phylum Arthropoda; class Insecta; order Hemiptera; family Gerridae; genus Gerris; species Gerris lacustris. Next base: position 1,840,976 of record OX578278.1, on the reverse strand, counting down.
GATTTTAATATTAAATACAGAAAAAATAAAACAGAAAAATAAAATACAGAAAAATATTTAATAAACTTGCTGTATGCAAGTTCGTATTTCTCTTTTGATAAACATGACATTAATTCATTAGTTGTATTTTGTGCGGAATTAATTATTTTGGGAGGCGTATTATTCTCTTCATTTTCGTCTTATCACTTAAATCACTCATTGATTTTCACTAAAAACACGATATAAACAGTTACTTTAATTAAACAAATAGCAAATTAGTTTTGTTAGCTGTAAACCAACTCGTGCTAAATTAATCCTGAAGAATTCTTCTCTTTACAGCCCTAGGGCAGAAAAAAAGAGGAATTATACAAATGCGCATGCGCAGTGAATACAGCTACGAAAAGAATCACTTTCTACCCATCTAAACAGAGATCCAATGTTTATATTTCGTATTAATCATAGATAAAAGTCATTATTGTGGTCCTAATACTTTGGTTACATTCAGTAAGCTCGGAAGCAACTGTCACCCAAAATTGAAAACGTAAAACATTTGCAAAACAATAAGAATTAATCTTAACTCTTTGACTTGAAAACTGATAATATGGTAACATGAGCTGACCTACTAGAGAGAAGACCGCAATTTCCCCCGAGGTGGTGTTGGTGAATCCAAAGTGGACACCGGATACTAAGAGTAGGGTGTCTGAACGGTTGAACTCGGAGAACTGGGTGTAGTTCCAGCTGAACGCTCTCATATCTTTACCGTACTTGTAAGAAATCTCCTCACCAAGGTTCCAAACCTGTAACATAACCGACAACGTCAAGTCTCTTTGTTTCCACAATATAACCAAGCGGAGGTGGAAGATCTCGGACAGGTTTCATAATGTTACGGTCCGTTCAGGTCAACATCCCTTTCTATGTTTTTATACAAGAGCATTCACACTTTTAGTACCGGTATAGTCACCCATAGGTAGAGCTACGGAATTTTCACATAAAAAAAAACAGAAATTTTGCAAAATAAAAATTTACAAGTTCGAAATTTTGCTAAAATTCGCATATACAGTAGAACCTTGATAAGAAGTATCTCAAGGGAATTAGGGAAACAGTCTTGTTATCGAGGTGCTCTTTTTGTTGAGGGTCGTGTTATCAAGATTATTTTGGCTATCAGTCTCTTTTGCATTTAGTCCATGCAAAAGATACCATATGGGTCCTTACCTGGGAGAATTTATGGTAGTTCTAGCAATGGGCTGATTTATGGTTTTTTGGGTCGCTAAATACGAATTTTTAACTTCCATCCTGAAATTCCCCCTGCAACCTCCCAATTTTGAAATGGAACTCCCCCAAAAATAGTGTTTTTTCAATAAAAAATATGAGTGTTTGTTTTTGGGGGAGAAAAATATATATATTCGAAAAGAAGATAAAATTTGCAACAAAAACTATTCTATGGCATTTTTGTGTAGGACGAACGGGATGGCGCTGGCACGTCTCCGAAAGTGAGCCTCTGTGCTCCTAAGACAGGAGAGCGAATGAAAACAATGTGCAGGCTTGCGGGGAGTGCCACCCTGTTAGTCCTATGCAAAAATGCCATAGAATAGTTTTTGTTTAAAATTTTGTCTTCTGTTCGAATATATATTTTTCTCCCCCAAAAAACAAACACTTATATCTTTTTTATCGGAAAAACGCTACTTTTGGGGGGGGGGGTCGATTTCAAAATTAGAGGTTGAGGGGGGAATTTCGGGATGGAAGTTAATAATTCATATTTAGCGACCCAAAAAAACCACAAATTAGCCCATTGCCAGAACTACTATAAATTCTCCCAGGTAAAGACCCATATGGTCTCTTTTGCATGGACTAATAGGACTAAATCGTTAATAACTCAAAACCTGTTAGGTTTAGAGAAAAAGTTATAAGAACAAAATTTGTTTATTTTATAGTCCTCTACATTTTTTATTTGAAACTTTCTTTTCTATTGGCAATATTTAAGGAATCACAAGCAGAAACCTAAAATGGGCCGCTATTTTTCAATATGGCGGCCGTAGCACAACTTTTGATTTTAGGGGACTTTTAGTATAATCAACAAGAAGCTGAAAACAACATCTCCACCAAGTTCCTTGTTTGCACTAATTTTTTCGAGGTTCGGCTGTTTTTTGGTCTATTTTTACTGCACTATTGACCGTTGTCTGCCAGGACACTGGGGATAGGTCGGAACGATACTGGGCGTACCTTGTCCATGATCAGATCTGACCATAGCTCTAATCTACCTTATGATATTTAAAGCGAAATGTTATGCTTGCCTTGATAAAGCCGTCCTTGGACGAGGTAGCGAACATGGTACCGTCGTGTGAACAACTGACATGAAGTACCTGGTCGCTGTGAACCTTGAGAACGTCCGTACACATCGAGGGAACTTCAAACGACAGTCTCTTGTACTCACAGTACCACGACTCCTTCCCTGTCAAACAAAATAACATCCACATCGACTTTAGATTGAATGCTTTCAATATGATGAGTTAACAAGCATTAAATATTAACTCGGATAAAATGAATGCCGACCAGTTCTAGAGACTCAAATAAGTTTTATTAACTCTGTAGGTGGATGCACAATGGATGGATGTTAAAGTTAAAACTTAATCAGAAAAATGGTTTTTATCTGTAGTAGGGAGAAAAAGTTATGATTTTGGATTAGTTTAGAGGGACTAAAGTAAGTCTTTTCTTCCCTGAACTCAAAAAGTAGGGAGAAAAATTAAAACCAGGTAGAAAGAGAAGGATTGCCAACTTAATTATTTTATAAATGGTAGAGAATGAATGGCTGATGTAGTGAAGTTGTTAAAATCAGAAGACATCTTTTGACATCTAGAAGGTCGGGCCAACAAAAATTTCACTGGTGGATTTTTCCCTTACATAGGTTGGCCAACCTGACCTGCTAGAATTAACTCAAATTGTAATACTACTGTTATTATTAGTTAAATTATTAATTAGAAATATAAGTCAAAGATAAATTAATTTAAATAATATTATAACATATTAAATGAAAAATAAAGTTCATTAAATCAAGAATAACAACAATTATTCAACTCTACGTAAAACATAACAAGCTAAGAAGTAGTGGAAACACTATATACATTTAATTAAATTGCACTGATGCAATTAACATAGATATCAACACTAATATTGTAATTATTATTAAAATATCTAGTGGACTAAAAACTAATAATAATAAATAAAAACTAATAAATGCATAATATTTATTTTCGGAAAAGTTACCATATTAAAATTTAATTCCACTGTTAAAAAGATTTATTTTGGTAGCCTGATAATTTTGAAAAAAGTATTATTGTTAGTGATACATCGAATGAGTTCTAATGATGCTGAGATATGCCAGCGTGGAAGCTATGATGAGATTAAGTGTCTTGTATCTACCACTGATGTTTGATTTCCAACCTAAACATCAATATATTTGGCCGATAAGTCCAATAAACTACCGCTGCCATTAAATTCTTACAAGATTTTATTTGGCATGAAATTGGAGGCTCCTTGTGATGCTACCTTCACTGGCTCCAACTATTGCTAATTCAATGAGTCTTTAAGCAAAACAAAAAAAATCACAGGGAAGTACTTGCGTCCAAGTACTTTTTAGGGTTTTGTAGATGAGTAAGCATACCCGTTATGTAATTATGATTTTTTGTCTTCGAATTCAAGGGTCCCGGGTTCGATCCCCCGGGGGGTCACAATGTTTTTTATCAGTAATAAAGACAAGATAAATTACATTTTTCAGGAAATTTGCATCGCCCCACCATAAGGTATAACCATAAATTATTTCGAAATTTTAGGACCAGCCGTTATAGGGGGTTTAGGGGGGGGGGAATGTTTTTTGGGTATATTTTGATTTATTTAACCAATAAGAAATGCAAAATTTAAAAAAGCATATATATATTTGTGTCCTACTCTTCAGCAGCTTTCATTTGATACCCAACTCAAAATTTTCAAAAAATAAAATTTTGGGCGCACTTCACTGTTTCGCGCCCAAAATTGGCAATTTTTGAAAATTTAGGATGAACTCCCGGAATTTTCATCGCGCCACAATAAGGTATTAGCATGAATTATTTCGAAATTTTAGCACCAGCCGATCTATAGTGGTTGGGAGGGGGAAATTTTTTTTTGGGTATATTTTGATTTATTTAACCAATAAGGAATGCAAAATTTAAAAAAGCATATATATATTTGTGTCCTACTCTTCAGCAGCTTTAATTTGATACCCCACTCAAAAATTAAAAAAAATTAAAAATTTAGAGTTTATCACATTTTTTCGACTTGCGCATGCGCATATCAAATTTTGAACTTCTATATAATTTTCCTGTGGTTGGGTCAAAAAGTTGCACCAGTGTTTCAAATTTCAGCACTTTCGCTTAAACGGTTCGGGCCCTATGAACCAAAGAGCGACGGACAGACGGACACATCACCCTCGGCATAAGGGTTTTGAGAAGTATCTACAAAACCCTAAAAACTCATGGAGAATATCTTCAAAACCCAGATCTTACAAATCAATTCTATAAAAATATACTTCTACAGTAATAAACTTCTTATACAGAAGTTACAACAGTTGATCACTTTATTTAAAACACACAGGTTGACATTATCATTTTATTCAGTACTCTTTTAGTTTGGTACCCCCCAATAGGGGGGGGGGGGGGGGGGGGGTACCAAACTAAAAAAAGGCTTTAGTTTTTTTTACTTTAGTTTGGTACCCCCGTTTATTTTTATTTAACCCATTTAATCCACTGTGGATCCAGCCCTCCCTTTCAGCCCTCAGTAGCTCTATTCTCCGTGCCTCGAGTAGAACCATCTTACAAGGCTCCGTCAGGCCCACTCACGTTTGTATCCACAGTGGATCCAAACTTTTTTTTTATTTTTTATTTATTTTGAAATTAACTTTTAAAACCATATAGATATATACAGTAACTAAGGTAGGTTCATGAATTGGATTACGCATTGAATGGGTTAAATACTGTTAAAATGGTATTTTATATAAATAAAAATAAATTATCATTCCTAACAGGGGAATGTTCAAAAGCAGCGGGGCTTTTGTGTGGGGTTGAGAAAGGGGAAAAAAAGAGAAGAAAAAAGATAGGGGGGTACCAAACTAAAAGAGGCGCTTCTATAAGCCTCTTTTAATTTGATACCCCCCTAAGAAAAAGGAATAATCTTGTAGGGGGGTACCAAACTAAAAGAGGCATATAGGGGCGCCTCTTTTAGTTTGGTACCCCCTAAGAAAAAGGAATAATCTAGTTGGGTTATTTGATTAAATTAATTTAGGGCAGGAATTAAAATAGAAAAGTGAGAAACACCTCTTTAATGTTATAGACAAAAGGAGTATTATGTATAATTTCTTGGAGAATTTTTTTTTTTTTTTTTTTTTTTTTTTTAATTGAGTATGTTATTATTATAAGTTAAAATAGCCATTGCCAATTAAATTTTATTTCGTTGACAAAAAATATTAGATTAGTCAAAAGCGAAATTAAAATTAGTTGAGTTTTAGAGGAATAGAAAGGTATCAATTTCCAAAGTGTAATTCTGTTTAATGGACAATTAGATGAGAGGGAGTTTTATTTACCCAAGAAGGCTGTATTATTTATGGCGAGGAATCAATGCAAGGTAAAAGAAAGATGATTAGAAGCAATTTTTCGTAAACGTATGTAAAATCCACTCATTATATATTATTAATTACTGACCCATTTCGCTGAAAATTTAAGATGTCCTGGGTGTTTAATTTGTTGGGCATAGTATTAACTGTACAACTAGGCAAATCAGTACTATTTCCCACTTATTTACCCACCCAGGTCTTCTCAAATTTGCAATGAAATAGGGGGGTACCAAACTAAATGAGTGCCGGGAGTCAAAACAATATAAAATAAGGTAATATAGTCGGATTGTATATGAAATATAATATACCGGGACACATGGGGATTTGAGGATCGACCTTGATGTAGCGATAGAAAGTTTTCTTCCAGAGCATGTTGTCGTAGGAAACCCTGTTCCAAGACTTACAGACACTCGACGCCATCATCAGCTGACTCGGTGTCAGGTGGGAGAACACTTGGAGCAGCACGATGTCCGGGGCAAACCCCCACGGCCCTTCCACCACAGCATTGTTCTCCGTCCTCTCCTCCTCCTCCGCTTCCTAAGTAAACACAAGCAACCAGTCAATATACCAGTGTGTATTGTAGCAATTGCTAGAGGTTTGAGCTGGTGGAATGCATGGGAGCAAATGGGTTCAAAGCATGGAGAAATAATAGAAAAAGATTTAGCAACAAAACCAGACGTACTTAGCATGAGAGGGAAAAATATAATTGACAAAATAAAAATAAATGGGCAGAGTCAGGCTGTTGTTAAAACAAAGGCAGCAATAATTCACACTCACTATAACAAATTATTAACATCTGAGAATGCATGCATGGTTAATAAACAATCATATATATCTAAGTTTAAAGATAAAGCTACCACAAGTTTGCTGTTGAAGGCAAGAGGGGAGTTGTTTTCCCTCAACTTCAGAAGAGGCAGAAGTGAAGAGCAATGGCTGTGCACAATGTGCAATCTGAGGCAAAGGGAAGACAATCTTCACTTTACAGCACATTGCCCTGTACTAAAAGAATTTAGAATAACCCATTTTAAGCAACCTTACTTATCAGAGCAACAATACATAAATCTGCTAAATAACAAAAATAGTGACTGGGGCCCCCTTGTTTCTTATCTCAAGTCTGCACTTAATTACACAACCTTTCTTATAAATAACTATAATACCTAACTAACCTACCTAAAAAAAAAAAGTTGTTAAACAAGCAGTGTAACCCCCTCCTGACGGATTATTTCCAAGGAGTAGCTTGAAAACTTTTTTTGTAACTATTGAGTAATTACTCTGTAAATAAAAGCTTATTATTATTATATATACCAGTGTGAGCAACAAGTGGTTAATGCTCCCCACCGAGAGAGAAAGAGTAGGCGGACTTAAACCATTGTCCTTAACTTTGGCTGATTAGCGACTAGCCAACCTCAAATTAGTCAAGTCAAGAGAATAGTTAAATTGAAAATTTAAACTTAAAAGAACACTTTGTTATTAATATGATGAGTTGAGAAGTGATGGACTTTATTAGGTGTGAATAAATTAAACTCATTCATTCATTTTACGGAAACGTATCGACCCTAAAAGGTCATCTTCAGTTAGTTTAATAAACTAGAACAAACAATAAAATTCCAATTTTACAAAAACCAATCACAGTAGTATCTTCTAAATATAATCAAACTTAAAAAGCATTTTGTCTAACAATAAAACAACAAAGTCTTTTTAATTTAATTATTGACAATCTCTCTTTGAGAGTTAATTTAATCACTTTTACCATTACAATTACACACAACAACAAAAAACAGCATAATTGTAAGTAAATTTATTATATCAAAATTGTAACTGATTGTTTTATTGTTAGACAAAATTCATTTTAAGTTTGATTATATTTAGAAGAGACTACTGTGATTGGTTTATGCAACGGTGGTTTTTGTAAAATTGGAATTTTATTGATTGTTCTAGTTCAGCGTTTCTCAAACTTTTTTGACCGCGGCCCGGTACAAGATTTTAAAATTTTTTGTGACCCACCTTAAAAAAAGTATGTATTTTCAAAAATAATAATAATAATGAAAAATCAAGTTATTTGTTTGTTTATTCATGCTCAAAAATTGCAAAATAATGATATAAGAAAAATGTAATTAATTAAAAAATTAACAATTATATTCATTTAAAACTTTAGTAAATGAAGTAAGCTTTGCTTTCCACTTATTTTGGTCCTGAGTGCGAAGGATGATGTTGTTTGTCATCACATAACAATTTCATATTAGGAGGTAATGATGTTAATTTTATTCTCAAATTAGATTCAACATCCAATATGTTTCCATACTTATTTTTTAAGTACACCAAGGTTGAGAACACAGCTTCACACGTATAAGTAGTGACAAAAGCCATTAAAAATGGTATCGCTTTTTCACATAAGCTTGGAAACGCCTTTTGACAGCGCAACCAAACATTAATTAGTGGTACAGTTTCAAACACTTTTTTCAGATCGGTTGAGCATGAAATTTCAATTACATTATCAACTTCTTGTTCACTAAGATTTAACATTTCTTCCTTTTCAATTTTGACCGAAAAAAGGTTCTTTAATCCACATATTATTTGAAGGAATATCCGAAAAGCGGTCTTTAAAACTATTTTATCTCCAGTAGGGAGAAAAAGTTATGATTTTGAATTAGTTTAGAGGGACTAAAGTAAGTCTTTTCACCCCTGAGCTCAAAAAGTAGGGAGAAATAGTAAAAGTAGGGCGAAAAAGTAAAGTAGGGCAAAAAAGTAAAGATTGTTTACTTTTTTGTTTTGGTAAAATGAATTAATCTGTTTAATTTATTCACACCTAATAAAGTCCATGACTTCTCAACGCATCGGAAAATAGTTAACTCTGGCAGGGTGAGAAAATTGAAAATAACGGGTAGGGCAGCCAATAAGAACTCAAAATTTAGAGGTCTAGAAGGTAGGAAAACAAAAATGTCTCGATAATCTCATAGTGGCTTTATTTTTTCTTCAATAGAGGTTGGCAAATCTGAGCTGTCAGATTAAACTCTAATTGTAACATGAATATAGTTTACTTGTTTATAAATTTGCATCCACTCATCATATTATGTATCTACTGGGTCTTATGTATGGCCCCAAGGTTGAAGATGTGGTGAGGGCCCCCCTACTCTTTACTAGGACCAAATATTGGGGGCCAATTTTTAAAGGGGGAGGGGGTCAGGAATTGGAGAGTGGGGCGTTCTCCCTCATAGGAATTTTTATAAATCAAGACCTAAAATATATTTCGATTAAGCTCCCTTGGCACCCTGAAGGATATGTCAAAATAAAACAGTTGTTAAACCTTATTACAAATATTTCAGTAAACAAAGCTTTGATTTGGGCATAATGAGCAACTACATTGGAAAGTTCTCATATTTGCCATAGTTGAACTAGGCAACTAGAACAATATTATGTTTGCTAAAAAAGTCATTCTTAAGACAGGAAACACCCATAACAGCTTAACCCAGGAGACAGAAACGCAACAATGATTCTCCTTCCTATGCTAAACAGAGTTAATTGTATTCCATTAGTTTTCACATACACCGTTTAGAGGAAAGTATAATCAAACGTTAAAATAAAACAATGTTATAACGAGTACTTTTAATACGTATATACGAGTTACGTTATGTTTAATTAGAGCTCATTTAATTTATCCTTAGATAACTAATTTAATAAATATTTTTCACATTGGAGCAAAAACATAACTATTTAAGAAAAATGAACACCAAAGTCATTGAAGAATCCCACATCAAAAGTAAGAGACATAAAGTAAATAGCACCGACAGGAACCAAAACTGTTTTAATTATGAATTGTTTGATATATAGGTACAACTTACGTCTAAAATTTGTTTGAAAATCGAAATGATGGCCTTATCATAATACATTCTACGGTACTAACACTACCTTTCACACCAAAACAAAACTATACAAATTTAACTTCTCGTTCCGAAAATTGCAATATGTTAAGAACATCCTGCTGAACATTGAACTAGCTATATTATTTCGCTTAACAGTTAAATGTAAAACAAAATATAACGATAAACCAACGGAATCTCGAATAAAAAAAAAAAACTTTTTAGAAAGGCGAGTACGATTAGAAGGTGAACGATAAATATTTAAATGTCAACAATAATCAGCTGTTTGTTTAAACAACAAATATTTTGAAGATCGGTGTTGTTTTAAACGACTCCTTGTTTAAGAAAGGCGGGGCTAAGTTAAATCTGAACCAATCACGATGTTCGAATAGAATGTCGGATAAGTACCGTTAATAAGCGGCTGGTAAACAGTGAGTTTGGTCACTTCGGGTGGAGGACGAAGTGAAACCTCTCTACGGTTACTCTTGTTGTCGTGTGTAATCTGTAATGTAAATTGTTAATCCATTAATCCGTAGACGTATACCGAAGAAAGGGGAGTATCTAATCTGAAATCTTAAGTATGGGCGTAAGAAGCATGTTATTCTCGGATTGTGTTGTTATCTGACGGCGTTTGTTCGGCTGTTATCTTGACAGGAGTTATCTGGTTGAGAGAAGTTGAGTGTTGTCAGTTAGCCTGGAGGGCTCTATCAGGACGTTGCCTCAGTTCATGAGATCGGTGGTGATGAGGCGTAACTTGCTGCTGCTGTCCAACTCGACTATGCCCGGCCAGGAGACCCTGCACCACGTAGCCGAGCATATTCAAACTTTCTTGAAGAGGTAAACTTCAACCCCTGTTCTTAAGACTTAGTTTTGACTGATACCAGCACCACTATGTATCACAAGTTAGGAATCAACAGTAGGTTCTACTGTACTTCTCTTGCCAATCTCCAAGTGTAATAAAATCAAAGCAGTGTGTTGTGGGCCTGGATATCTTGTACTAATTCTTATCCCGAGCATTTCTAGAGACGACCTGTATATAGGCTTTATAAGATCCCCCTTTATCTGAGCTTTATTGATGACTGATTGACTGATAGTGTTTTGGTAAAACTGAAGAATACGGTGCTGTGTTGGGAATAGGTTTAAAAAGTGCGCAGACCTACCTCAAATGCATTATTTTGACAAAGGTATATCAACTCTCATACGTACTACTTTATTTTATTTTTTATAATTATACGTATATAATCTCTCAGATTTATAAATCATACAAATGTACTATTCAACGAAGGAATATAATCTCTCAATAAATAAAGGAAAATTTTGCCGCCAAGGGATTCTTGACCGCACTGTCTTCTTCACTTCAGTTTAGCCAGTGTTTTCATGGGAGGGGGGGGGCTGTCCAGTTGTTTGCACACAAAGCTGCTGAACCAGACAAACTGCTCTCACTACTATAGCAATTATTATTCAGTCTATTGTTTGATTTATATCTTTGATAAATATTTTATTTTCAAAATTAATTAAGTTTAGTTTGTTGGTTTTACCGAAATAATATGCCAAACTGGATTTTTCCCCTCAGGAACGTCAACATCCATTTTTCCTACTTTAATAGAACTAAGTGCTTTGGTAGACATGTGTGCCTCCAAAAACACTATCAGTAAAACGCTCAAAACAGCAGGGGAGGGGGGTCATCTCTAGATAATTTTATATTTTCAATTGCTATTGTTTACTTTTTATAACTTACCTCGTTGACACATTCTCTGTAGATCATCATTACGTTTTCACCTAATGTTCAATTAATTCACCTGTGTATATTTGACATGTAATCAGATGATTTAATTCACAATGTATGATAATACGTTGCGACTATATTATATAAAAGATTTTTTAAAATATATTATCTATTTAACTTGGAGTTTGTAATTATATTCTCTCGTCTTTCAATATATTTTACGTTCCACTTTTATTTAATCTCCGGTGTCGTTATTTATTTTGGCTGGAAATGTTTGATGTCTATTAGAAATTTGGCCAATAGCTATTTTTTATGTATCACTTTGTGGTCACCACTAAAGGTTTGTAGCAGACAATGTCAGCTTTTCAAGAAAATTGATGTATTAATTATATAATAAAATTAAATCTATGACATAACAACAAAAGAAATGTGTGTAGAAGCTGTCATTTCATTATGTTGAGCAAGACCGAACTTCCACACACTCTTTATGGAAAATGAAAATGACTAATGTAATTTGTTTGTATTTCAGGTTCTCCGTGTCAGAAGTTCTGTTTATCCCGTATGCACTCAACGACTACGATGCCTACACTGACAAAATAACTAAAGCTTTCCTCAACTTGGGTAAGTTTGCACCAACTAAACAAGTCAATCCTTTTATTACAATGAGCATTATTTATTAGTTGAAAAGCCGTTTAAATTTGTTTTTCGGTGTATTTAAAATACTGTTGTGTATTTTTAAGGCGCATGAATGCCACTAAGAGCTTTCCGGCAGTTTTCTGCACACTGCTTCCGCTCAGCTTTTTAATGCAGTTCAAATTTTGATGCCAGTCTTGTCTCAGCTCTCCTCTGGTGCGTTTCCACATGAGTAATATTATTGATAGTAGTAGTAGTAGTTGTGAGGAAGAGGCTGTTATAATAGCTAAGCTACTTGCGTGTCTTCTTTAGGTGCACGCGATAAATGCAGCCAGAAATGAAGAAGGAGAGTTTCACACTCTATTTGAAAGGTTGAAACAAGACAATATAAGATTTTTTTCGTTATTTCTGTGTGAGTTACAAAAAAATTATTTTGAACTTGTTAAAGAAAAAAACAAGGCACCAATTGGAGAAGAGCCATACCTCCAAAAGAGCCGGCTGGCGGTAACTTTGAGGTATAAGTTCTTTATTGTTCTTGCTGGCAGGCTGCGCATACCTTCCGCCCTCCGCGGCTTCCGGCAAAATATTCTCTCTGAGCGAAAGAGGCCGGGCTGAACGGAGCGGAGAGGACCGTAGTGGAGTGGACGCAGTGTGTGGGTTTTTTATTTAAATACATGGGTTTTATTTTTTTCGTTGAAGGCTGAGCTGAGATGAGATGAGATGAGCGGATCCAGTGTGGGACAAGCCTTACACTTGACTTCTTCTTTACCTTCCTTACCTTGCTGTACATCTCCGGGGGCTAGAAATACCCCCATGGTATCTACAGCTCTCCTTGTACACCTAGGGGGGGTGTCTATCCACAACCTAGTACCTCAAGTTTGGACACAAAATAGTTCGGGACCTTCTGATAAACTTGAGAAAAAGTCTTACTCCAGAACCCGGCATGTCTTTATTTCAAGTCTGATTGACCTGCTTTGTCTGATTGACTGAAATGTCGTATGCTTTACTTTATTGTTACTTATTTTCATTGTTGCTCGGTACTAGACTGGTATAATTTTCTGTTTATTTATTGTGTGTTTGTGTAGGGTACAATGTGAAGGGTATTCACAGACTTGGTTCTCCCGTGGAGGCGGTGAAACATGCCCAGGCCATCTACATCGGAGGAGGAAACACATTCAGGCTTCTCAAAACTCTGTACGAAAACAATCTCATCACTGCCATCAGAAACAGAGTTCTACTGGTAAAAACCCCACTGCTCTATTTTATACCTTACCGTCTTGATCAAATGCTGATTCTAAGTCTTCTAATGACCTTCCCACCTGAGGAAAAGTTGCCTGACCTTCTTTATGTCAAAATCTTGGGCTGTCGTTGGCTTTTCCCATTTATATATTTTTTTGTTGGTTATTGGTTCTGGAGCCCGGGAGTGAATCCGAAAAAAACGACCAAAATCACCGTCGCAAAACCAAGCGTCACGAAATCTACAGATGACGATAACTTGAGTAAAAGATGACCGAGTGAGTTGACATTTGGCACACATGTTCATTTTACCAATGCCCAGGCTGAGTTTGTTGGGCAACATTATCTACCCAAGTGTTCACTCGCAACGCTCGCGTAAACGTAAGCTTAAAATTTAAAATTGGAATTTTAGGACTTGAAAAAACTTTATCTATTTAATGGGACAAACAACTTTTTTAAATAATTTTTTTTTTTATTAAAATGAACACCGACACTGGTATGAAGTGATACACTGATAAAAAACGATTTTAATAAAACTTCTTACTTTACTTAAAGTACAATTGAAACAGGCATGTAAAATTTCAACCTGATACAAGCAGACGTTTTTGAGTAGGGAAGAGATATATTTGTTAATATTTTAAATTAGTCAGAATGACTAATTTAAGTAACTTATATTTAAGACTTAATAAGTAACTTTTCCAAGTCCTGGTATTTTCACAAATTTTAATATTTGTCCATAATCTTCCATACTTAGCACAATGTTCCATACACAACTGGAATGTCCAATTAAGAGAAATCCGACATTTCCCGCTCCAATTAAAAATTAGATAATTTTAAATACGCGATCAAAACTCTGGATTAGGGGTCTGAGACAATTCCAGGCGCCGCCCCTTGGCTCCGAGACAGTCCAGGTGCATCCCCTCCACTGCTAAGGTACCATCGTAGAAGCGCCAAATTCAAATAAACTTGATAAGTTGGAAAATTCGTAGGACAGCTGAAAGAGGAACCTCTTAATATATACTATATCCTTTTTTTAAATTTTGTATTCCTTGTTGGTTTTATAATTTAAAAGATGAGCCAATAAAATTAGATGCAAGTACTTGCCTGTGGTTTTTATTTGTTACATAACCTGCAGAATATTTATACGGTGTCAAATTAATGATATGAATTGATTAACTTGAGCTGTTGTTTATTCAGGATAATGTGCCTTATATGGGAGCGAGTGCCGGTACTAACGTAGCGACAGTGAATATCTGCACTACTAACGACATGCCGATAGTCTACCCGCCGACGTTCTCCGCTCTCAACCTCGTCCCTTTCAACATCAACCCTCACTACCTCGACCCGGATCCCAACTCTAAACACATGGGGGTCAGTATCCACCTCTTTCCTTTAAAATATGTCGGCACTATAAGCTGGAGGTTTTGTTATCCTCAGTTGTGTAGTGAGGCTTTCCTATCGATAAAGTTAGCAGCATCAGATTAGGTCGACCACAGATTTTGGTTCAATTTCTAGACGGGGACCCTTGCACTGTGTTCACCGAGCATCTGAGTCACTGGTTATGTGAAGTGGCTACTAAATGGTTGCAAATGCCAATTATTAGGTTTATATAGCTGGTGGAGTGACACACTAACCTAATGTCATTAAATTTATAGCTTAATATAGCCGTTTGACGGGGCTAGGCCCTCTTTGGGCTGTCTTTTCTCAAAGTTAGTTAGTTCAGTGATGATCACTAAATGATACCTATATATAATTGCAAAATTATTATTATTTTATTTTTATTTATGACAATAGTATATATTGGCAGTGAAATAACTAGTTTAATGTGTTTGTTGGGTAGAGACTCGTTGAGTAGAATCTAACTCAGTTATGAGCTGTTTGACAGGTCCAGTTGATGGATGTTTCACATTCCCACATTATCTCCTCATTGTACGTCAATCAAGAAAAATATCAATTCTTTGATAAATGTATTAGTTTGTCTGATAAGGTAGTCTTTTATTTGTATTATTATGTAACACTAGCTTAACAAAACATTCTACTAGCTTGTCAATAACTTGACAGTAGAAATTAACACATCTGTGGCCACTGCCATCTTGTGTCTAATTGACTCGTGGGGCTTTTTCCGTACTTATAATTCAATTTATGCATTAATTAAATAAACTCGAGGTTGGTAACTAGAGGCCGATCCACGTATGCCGACCAGGTTGGCCTTGGGAGACACATAGGGGCCCTTGCTCTCCCACCATGGAGACCCACCTTGCGCTCGCAGCACTCCCCTCCATGGGGAAAGTGAGGCGACCCCCTCTTCTCTCCCTAGGCCTATATAAATCGGCACACCGGGCTGGGGAGCTTATTCTATTCCTTCCTCACTTGACTTATCTCTTACCTTTCACTTTTAACCTTTCCTTCTTGCTCCTTGTCGTGGTATTTCTTCCCTCACTGTACCCACTTGGAGCTGTTACCAGCTTGATGTCACGACTGTCAATCGGCTCTACCCACTGAGTGCTAGTATCCTCCTAGTGTCCCGACATTACCACTTTATATTCTTTACATGAGAGTCACAGTTTAAACACACAAGTTTGTCCGGGCCCTTCTGACAATACTTATAGTAAAACTCCTTAAATCCAAACACATCGATAATTTATCAGTCACATTATTGTGGGACAATAGTTATTTACACAACAAGGGAGAGAAGTATGTTTTCCTGCTCGAGGTTAAGTTTTTTCCTAAGGCACTGCCGAATGAGAAAACTTCATTAGCTCTCGAGGCCTTATGGCTGAGGGAGATAACTGTAATATTAGCTCCCGAGGCAGAGCCAAGGGAGATAATCCCAAGAGCAGAAATACTTCGATCCATGTTGCGTATTAAATTTTATCTACAGCTAGTGCACCATGGCTAATAGCTATTAAGTTTATAGGTATAAAAGTTTTACCTACAAATTCACGTAATTTAAACACCTTAAACTGATATTTAGTTACTTGATTTATTAAAATAACAATTTTTATACTAAATATTCACGTTTTACAACAAACACTTTCAATAGTTTGTTTTTAATTTAAAGACTTTGTATGATAACCTAAAATAACCTTCCCGAAAAATTAGCTATAAACTGCAGAAAAACTTTACTACCAACATAATATTTAAAAAATACTCCAAAAATACCTTTTAAGTTGGTATGAATGTTTTTTTACTCCCATGGGAGGGAAGTAACACTTCCTGCTCTGTTATTAGCAATGTAAAGTCCACTTACGATGCAAGTCGTAGATAAAACTCATTACAGACTTTTTGAAGACGAGAAATAGTATGTTGTTACTGTGTTATCAGATCAAGTGAATTTGTTGCATGGGCATCTTTGTGTTAAATATGCAAGTTGTGTGGGTATCTGTCTTGCCAAGGGGGCTAGAGCAACAAAGACACGCAACATTCAATCCTTGTGCATTAGATATCTAAAATATAAAGAATACTCAGAGCCCTGCCAGTTTGGTACTTAGGGTTGACGATCTTAGAGGTCAACGACAGTGCTATAGCTATAAGGGTCTCCCACACCGATGTGGCCACCGAAGGGTTGTCCCAATATTGTGTTGTTTTGATGTAGTCTGGGTCGGTTGAGTCTCTAACTAGGTTACGGAGTCTAAGTGTAGTTAGAGGGTTGATAACTGATGGTTTGACTGATTGTTTAGGAGACTCGGGAGACACGGATCAAGGAGTACCACGAGACGGAGGAAAGTAACGTAGTGGTCGGACTGAGAGAAGGAAGTCTTCTTCTAGTTCACGATGATAACGTTCAACTTCACGGAAATCTCTCTGCTCGCATCTTCATCAAGTAAGTACATTATTTTTTTTATTAACTGGATATTGACTTTTTCTTAAGTCGCTGGGCATTCCCACAAAAATATTGGGTTTCTGAAGCACCCCGGTTTTCCCTGAACTTGTAACTCGTTTGAGTCTGTGACAAGGTGTCGACTAGATAACTACACAATAACTCACATAATTTAAGTTAAACTCAGACAATTTAAAGAAAACAAATTTAATGATTTTACACAACTTAGACCTCTAACAAGATTTGAAGATGTCCTGGTATAAGGGATGAAGTATCACCTTTTAAACATGTATAGCTTAGTTGGTAAGAGCATCTGTACTGGAAATACAGGAGGCCCGTGGTTCAAATCCTGGTGTTGGAGTCTAATTTTCTCTGTCTGTCTCCCGTTGTTAATAATAATTATAATTTGATTTAAATTAAAATTTAAACTTTCCGAATTATGAATACTACCAAAAACTTAAAAATTGAATTTTTAAACATGTATTAATGTGTATTTATTTACCCCTGAAGACACCAAAATTTAAAAAATTATATATAAATGAACTTGTAGTCTCCTCAGGTAGGTAAAAGGTTAAAAGTTTTTCATAAAATAGTTTTCAAATAAATTTATTCAGGGTAACATTCCACTTAAACATATGACTAATAAAATGTTAATGCTCAGAGGTGACTAGATATTGCAATTACATTAAATTTAAATTTTTTAACAATATGGCGATTGAATGTTAGGCCGTGTTACCGCATTTGAGGCAGTGGCGTAACTATGGGCCCGCGCGGGGCCCTAAATGAAACGAGGGGGCCCCCAGATCTAAAGGAAGAGGTTTTTTTTTTTTTTTTTTTGCTCATCAATTTTGTTTGGCGAGGGGCCCCCAAATAGTTTTTGCGGGGGGGGCCACTGTATTGAGGGGCCCCTTATGTAGGAAAGGAAAAATGCACAAAATTCGTGCATTGCAGGTCCAATAAGAGATCTCAGTTCTGCACGTATTGTGTTCAGTTATAACAAACTACTCTATTTTAAATCAGAGAAAAATAGACTCCTGCACCGGGATTCGAACCACAGGTCTCCTGTATTTCCAGTACAGATGCTCTTACCAACTAAGCTACACTGGAGAATAATTTCCTCTGTTGTTAAGGGTACCAAGTCCCGAATTAAGCTTTCAATTTTTCCACAAGTCTTAGGAATCGACATTTACGATAAGTACCCAATTAGAACCTGTACCTAGTACAATCAATTAGAAATTCAATTTTTAAGTTTTTTGTAGTATTCATACTACGGAAAGTTTAAATTTGAATTTAAATCAAATTATAATTATTATTAACAACGGGAGACAGACAGAGAAAAATAGACCCCAGCACCGGGATTCGAACCACGGGCCTCCTGTATTTAAACTTTCCGTAGTATGAATACTACCAAAAACTTAAAAATTGAACAAACTTCTTTTGGCTTCTACTGCTTGATATCTTCAATCCACCAGAAATGTGTACAATTCCTACTAAAGTATAAATGTATAATTTATTTATTATGACTTAAAATTGTATTAATTAATTAATTTTTCAGGAACGAAGAGCCAAAAGAATATCAGTCTAAAAGTGATCTTAGTTTCTTATTAGCCGAGCCCCCTTTACACACTGTCCAACAGTAGTACGTACAGTCACAACTCTCCAGTATCAAATCTGCGTGTGAGTGAGCAAGAATATGAGCTGAGTAAGATGAAACTATATAAATATAATATACTTCCGCTACTATACATGAACATACACTTCTGCAATAAAACAATTGTTTTCTAATTGCTGTGTTTTATTGATTATTTTTTACAAAATTGAATCAGAAAGTATTGAGATGAACCAAAAAGTTGGTTTTGATAGATTTAGATTTTTAAATTTAAATGGCCGGAGACAGGAGACTGCAACCCCCCCCCCCCCCCCCCCCCCCCATACACACTTCAACATGTTGTCCAACTATGTCTCTCAACCTGGTTGAACAACATCAAAAACAAGTTGTACAACATCAGTAGAGAGATAACCAGCATAAAGTGAACAAGTTAGAGTTTTTAGAGCAGGGGTTCCCAACCTTTTTCCTTCATCGACCCCTTTTAAAATAAGATTTTCTTCATCGACCCCCTTGCATTTTTCCATTAACAGGGCTTGTAGCAGATTTTCCTCAAAATTAAGTGACTTTAGTGACTATTTTTTCCAAAATAAGTGACTTTTAAGTGACCTGTTTTCCCCAGATAAGTGACTTTAAGTGACTTAATTTTAAGTAAAAAAAAAGTATTTTAGTTACTTTTTGTTGTTTAGAACTGTTAAACAAATGCAATTATAAAAATTTTAGAACAGGATGGAATTTGGTGGGCTTGTTTGTCATGCAAAGAGGTACATTCGTGCCAAATTTCAACTCGATCAGGACCATTTTCGATATTACGATTTTTTAAAATTTTTGCTCACTCAGCAAACTGCGTTTAAGATGGCGGAAAAAGTTGATTTTCCGGGCGGCACCACTACAGGTAAAGACTGGTTTTCTGCCAAGTTTCAACTCTCTAGGTTAAATACCTTGGGCTATTACAGTTATCACTACAGTGATAACTGATAACATACACACACACATACATACAGACGCCATGCTGAAAACCTCTCAGGAGGTCTTAAAAACACCCAAAACGGATAATTCCGCTGAAATCTCAAAAAAAAAAGTTTTTGGTGTAACAATACTTTTAGGAAAAGTAATAACAATCAGGAGGGAGTTCGGAATAAAATATTCTTTTCATCTTTATTTCAACCATTTTCCATCTTAATATTGACGATAAAACACAACACACGCCAGCTGAATCTAGTGCAACTGTTACAAACTTTATCATTAATCACAGTTCAAAGTAGGCCTAATATAAAATTCATAGTTAAAAAAAGTCTTGAGCTTACAAAATCCCTTTTGAAAAACAGTTAAAATATATGTTTAGTATTTAAAAAACTACAGAAAATTAATTTTTTTCCGTGGTAGGCTGTGAAATAGTAACTTTAGAGCCTAAAAGACATAGCTAAAATACATTTTTTCATTACGTGGACTTAAAAAATCTTTTCATTACTCCTAGCTGTAAAGAAAAAATCTTTTACGTCCTAGGAACTAAAAGATTTTTTATGTCCGGCGGGTAGTTGTCAAAACTTCCGTTAGTACCGCTGCAGTCTTTGTAGAAATGCTTCTAGTACGATTAAAATCCGCTAGATGTCAATGCGTTTTATTTATCTTTTCTTATAGTGTAACCTCTTTTTAAGGTTTCTTTTTTTAAGTCTTAAGTATGTACTAATATTTGTTATTATTATATATTGATTAGTGATTAATATTTAATGTTTTTTCATTGTCTGCTACCTCGGAAAAAATAGCATATGCTACGCGACTTTGAAGTGTTTTTTCTTTACCTTGGCAATATTTACTGTCTCGCTTCGCTCGACAGTAAATGTAATTGCCGCGGTAAAGAAAAAACTCACTTCACAGCCTTGTAACATAATATACTATTTTTATCCTTGTAAGCCCAAATAAGTGACTTTCAGTGACTTTTTTTTAAATAAGTGACAAAAAAGTGACTCTCATTAAAATAAGTGACTTTTAGTGACTCACTACAAGCCCTGCATTAATATACAGCCTACATTAGCAGAACACTAATAATTGCACTTTAATACCTTAAAAGATAACAATTTGTGCTAAGAACTTGGATAAATTTTTTTTTTAAAAAAATGGTTTATATAAGATTTCAGATAAATCAATATTGGACAATAGTTCAATTTTTATTAATGTGGACATTGTGCGGTATATTGATTTTTTTAAATATTTGGCCTGAAATGGCCTGTTTGATGTTATCTAGCAAACATAACATATTATCTTCTTTTAATTGTTTGAAGTGTTCAGTGTAAATTTTCAAATGAATTGTAAAGGAATACTATTTGTGATTTGAAAATTTTGAAATGAAATGTTCGCACAAGAAATGAGTATTTGAGAAATGTAGTTAGTGGATTCAAATTTCGATTTTTTGATCCACAAACAGAGACATGGAAATATTACATTCAACAATTTGAACTAGAACTGTCGTTGCATGGTCTATTGGAAGGCAATGAAGCAGAATTAGAAACAAAATTTTCCTGTCAAGAATAGGTGCAGAACCATTTATAATTTTAGTTAACCATGCGTACCCAAACTCAGGCGCATCAAGGACAGTAATTCCAGAAGATACTTAGAAAAAAATAGGTTCACCAAAATTAGGCTCTAATTAAGACAATTTATAGTCCAGGAGATAGCGTGCAAAAAAGTGTCTGACTAACATCAAGCTAGAATTTTGTATACAAGTCAATCTTTTAGCGCCTTTTAAGAATATGTGGTCAGCTAAGTTCGTCTGCGGGACATAGCTTGGCAATAGGCGTTTGAAAAAAACAATACGGTGGAGAGCGGCCATGTCTCACCAATTATGGTGGACAATGTGATTTTCATGATCCTGAGTACAGAATTAGTTAGTAGACCGAAAATCAAGTTGATGTTAGTTTGTCCCTTGACAGGTGACAACGTTGATTTTTAGTAATATTTGAATAACTAGCCTACCAAGTGTGAAAATAACATCAACTTGATTTTTGGTCTACTAATTAATTCTGTACTCAGGATCATGAAAATCACATTGTCCACCATAATTGGTGAGACATGGCTGCTCTCCACCGGTTTGTTTTTTTCAAATGCCTATTGCCAAGCTATGTCCCGCGGACGAACTTAGCCGACCACATATTCGTAAAAGGCCCTAAAAGATTGACTTGTACACAAAATTCTAGCTTGATGTTAGTCAGAGACTTTTTTGCACGCTATCTCCTGGACTATTACTTACATAAATAAACAAAAATAAATGTATTAATTTTTTTTTGTCTGTTATTTTTTTAATTCTTTATTGTAAATAAATCCTTGTTTTTTTATTTATGCCTTTTATCAATTTTTTAAAATCCTTTTATTCCAAAATAAGGCTGATCAGCTTTATTTTTTAATTTTACTTTAACCTTGTGATTTTTTTTTTAAATTATAAGCCAATACTAAAGTTTTCTTATAATATTATTCATTATATACACACTCTTCAAATACGAATTCAACCGTTTAAATCTCATTGATTAGATGAGTAAAGTGGCCGGATAACCCCCGTCCTGTAATAACCCTGCCAATTGATCAGGACTACAACCCAAAAGAAAAAAAAAAAAAAACAGTTTAAATGAAAAAGTATTTTCCTCCAGAAGGGAGAAAACATTAATTTTCCACCCTAGTTTATAGGGATGAAAGGATCCCATTATAGCCTAGTTGTGAAAATCGTGGCAGAAAGTAAATTGTGGCGGTAACAGTAACAGAGAGCAAGAAAAAGTAACAGTAGAGCCAACCTATTTTTCTTTAAAAAAATCAGTGTTGCCTGTTTTGTAACAAGAAGCAGTTTTGTTTAACTGAATGACTCGACAGGTTAACAGCTTTTTTAAAAAATATTAATGAGTTTAAATAAGACGTACTTTTGATTGCCGTGATACTTTAATTTTTATCATCATTTTAAAATGTCGTATGACTTCATAACTGAGTTTAAACAAGACTTACAGAATAGAGGTAGGTTACGTCTAATCAGGTTATTTTATGTTTTTTATTCATCGTATTTTAGAGATATACACAAATAAATTAAAAAAATAATGTAAAAAAGGTGATACAACAACAGTGACAGATTAAATTATCATGTCTTTTCACAGTACGACCATATGTACTTGACTGACTTTAGGACAGCCATGGTTGTTACAAAATCGCCTTTTGAAATTTTTTGTTGCGGTTAAAATTAAGCGGCGCATCATTTTTTTTTTCTTGGTTGTAGTTTTCTAAGCTTAACTGAGTTACCATGAAGAAATATCCTGTCAATTATGTGAAAAACGCTCCAGTTATTCATCTAGGACATGGAAATTGCACTTTAAATTAGAATCACCCTTATACTTTCGGTATTATTAACCGTCAAAGTTTAAAAATGCAAAAATTGATAACTTCAAAATGGCGGCCAATATCTAAATGAAATTTGGTGGGCTTGTTTATCATACAGAGAGGTACATTCGTGCCGAAAATTTTTAAAAATTTTTGCTGACAGCAAACTGGGATCAAGATGGGGAGAAACTTGATTTTCACCACTACAGGTAAGGACTGATTTTTCTGTTAAGTTTCAACTCTCTAGGTTAAATACCTTGGGCGCTACGATGATAACACACATACATACATACAGACGTCAAGCTGAAAACCACTCAGGAGGTCTTAAAAACACCCAAAACGGATAATTCCGTTGAAATCTCGAAAAAAAATTGTTTGGTGAAAACAATACTTTTCCTACTATTAGTAGTGAGGAAAAGTAACACAACAATTTTGTCACCACAACTTTATGTAATTAAACAGACGCATTTCGACGTATATTCATCTTCAGTGTGTGTGTTAACTTAGTAAGAGTGAGTTCTGTACTAAGTTAACTATTTTACAAATGTTTATTACAAACTAACAGTACAAGGTGGGGGTAGACTAGGGCTGTGTGGGTAGAAGGATTATGGAAGGAACAAGGTAAGGGATATGGAGTTAAGATCCAAGGTGGAACCAGGGCTGGCTCAAGGGCCGGGCAACCCAGGCACTTGCCCGGGGCGCCGGGCTCAGAGGGGCACCGCCGGCCTCCGCGCCAAGTGGGGGGGGGGGGGGGGGTGAAGGAAAGGTAAAACAAACTAACAAACAGTAAGCATTAAAAAAAACTACGTATAACTTTCCATATCATATTTGCGCCCTGCGCCCAATCTAATTTTTGTTTATTATATTTTATCAATATTGATTATATTTACTCAAGATTCCCTATCACTAGTGCCTTGAATAAATTTATTTTTGTAAATTTGTAAACACTTCTATCATGATCTTAAGTTAATTGGTAACTTCCTGGTTATTCTTCTTTCCCCAATAAAAATAGATTTTTTTGTTGCCTTTGCGCACTAACAAAGTGCATGTAAATTCTTATTATCTACTAGCTTTATATCATTACCTTTTTATTACCTATAACCTATACCTTTTTATTTTCATTACCTATTTAATTTTTTAAAATTAAAAAAAAAAAAAAAAAATCATGTGCAATACCGCTTAAAACCAAAGTTAAATACTGGTAACTATCCAAATCAGTTTGTTAACATATAATTAGTCAAAATATTATCAAAAAATTGGTAGTGCGTGAAGTCTCACGTAAAAAGGGTTTCGTTGGTGTTGTAAACATGAAATTAGTAGTTGGGGGGGGGGGGGGAATTTGGAAGTTTTTGACAAAATGGCGTAGAAAATTAAACGCTTTCCACAAGTGTTATATATTTTTGTAATCTACTCTTCAATACCTTTCACTTGATACCCCACTCAAAATTTAGAAAAAATATTTTTTTCCCCGTGACAGCAATTAGCCGCTATCTTGGATTCCCAGTTAATCCGACCAAGTTGCTATTCTTATTTTTACTTTGGCCCATCAGACTGCACATTTTGCATATTTTTCTATATTTTTAGTAATAGCGGAAATATAGTTTTAGGGGGGGGGACAAGCTAAATTTCGATGTTTTTTGACAAAATGGCGCCAAAAATTGATCACTTTCCCTAAGTGATATATATATTTGTAATCTACTCTTCAATACCTTTCATTTGATACCCCACTTAAAATTCAAAAATAATATTTTTTTCGCATGACGTGAGTTATCCGGCATTTTGGATTTGAACAGCTGATAATTTTGAGTTCGCTATATTTTTCCTGTGTGCGCGTCAAAACGTTCTTTAATATTGCAAAGTTTCACGTTTCTATCTCTTTTTATTCAAAAGTTATTGGAACCGTACAGAGTGACAGACAGACAGACACATGAACGAAACTATAAGGGTTTCTTTTTTTGGTTTTACCAACGAAACCTTAAAATACTTACAGGTAACATTCTGACTTTTCATTTCATTAAAAATTACTCCTATTAAATATACTCCCTACTCTTTTGTAACAGTAAACCCAAAGTCTAAGTAAGTGTTGATAGCTATTAAAAACCCATCCCATATAGAAAATCGAAAATCTCATATATTTATACCAAATTGTTTAAAAAATAGTCAGCCAAATAGTGTGGCACATAGCTTCCTCGCAATCTACAACGCCCTTAAATGGTGTTATGCTTTTACAAACTATTATTTCTAATTTATTTAATTGTCCCTTTCATTTTAAATGTCAAAAATGTTTTGATTTTTTACATCAATAAAAGTATCAATTTAGCTAATTTTAAAGATCACAGACGGTTTAAAATTATATGGGCCATTCGACAAACCATTCAAATTTAATGAAATTCAGATGAGTACTTTTGAAGATTTAAATGTAAATAAGTGTATGTTTGTGTGCTTGTGGAAGAGCAACTAATAAGCGCATAACATAAATGGGACCAACAATGCGCTAATTATGACCTACCATCCAAATTTCATTGAAATTGAACGAGTAGTTTTTAAGATGTGTTGGTTCACAAAAATTGATTACAGACTGATGGACAGACACTGGACCAAATATGATCCCTAATGTCTGAAACGGATTTCTGTATCGGTATTTTTGAATTCTGAGACATACCATTTTTTGGTTCTTCGAAACGATCACATAGCTTATTGACCGTTACCTTCGGTAGCTTGAAAGCAAAAGATAATACAGTGGTGTCGGTAAGGGGAACGATATAGATAGAGGTATAGTATACTCATCACAAATAAATAATTAACAACAGTAAATAAACTAGGCATCGCGTGGCTCTATCATTGAAGCGAGCGTATTGCAATGAAATACTGAATATTGAAATTTATTAATCATGATGAATGTCATAGTTGAAGATAAGTGGAAGAGGGTAGTGTAGGAAAGAGTGGGGGTACTCGGTACAAAGCTTTACTTCCTAAACAAACCTATACACTATACGACTATAACAATCTTCACCACCCGCGGTAGCTTTTAAACAATTGACAATTATTATAAATGTATCTCGTCACTACGCAAAGAATTTTGCTTGTATCAAGTTGAAATTTTGCATACCTGTTTCAATTGTGCATTAGATGGTGTATATCGCTAGTATACCTGCAAAACCTCGTAAGTCCGATTTTTGGGATTTTTTATTTATTTCATATTTCGATAGATTTAGGTCGACTGCGTCTCCGTGTGAAATATTGTACGTTTTTGTCGACTACGACGCTGTGAAACAGCGATTGTAAAAGCTAGTAAGTCGAGAAGGTTTCAAGGAAGGTAGTAAATCCTCGTATGTCTGAAGAAGAAGCACGCCGCTCGCAGGCTACAGCAGAGTTCTGGTTTCAAAATAAGTTAAATGACTTACATTGACAAATTTGTATTTAAAATTATTATATTATTAATTTTTTTAAGTTAAACTTGCGTTTTTATTAATTATAACAACTATTTATCACGAGTTTTAATGAGGTTTCACAGTTCAGGAGACTTACATGGTTTTATACGATGCATTGTTCTAAGGAAATTCAACTTGCGTGGTTTTGTACCATAAGTATATAAACTTACGAGGTTTTAAATCTACTTTTTAATTACCTTACGTGTTTTTATTGTGGACTTACGTGGTTTTATTTACTAGACCACACGTAGTAAAATAATCATACGAGGTTTTTGACATCTTACCATCTTACAAAAATGTTTATTTTTTTATTTTTGCTTCTTTAACCCTTTAGAAACTATTATTATTTACTTGATGATGCCGATTAAAATAAGTCTTAACTTTTTATCAAAGGATAATCGCCCCGAGGGGATAAACCTGTCATCATTGATTCCTTCTTGCTACTTCGATTGTATTATAATTTTTTTAAACAGTTAGAACTTTTTTTTAATTTTACATAATCACTTAAAGTACAAAACACACATAAGGTTTATACTTTAAATTATAAATTTTCTATCGACCAATGATTATTTTGTGTTTTACGATTCTTTAATTATTAATTGAATATTACTGGCATTTTTATCACATTCTCAGCATTTTTCTATTTCATTATCATTTTTTCGTACATTTAATGATTATTATTATATCTTTAAAGAATGTAAAAGTTTTTATTAATTCCCTATGAAACATTAGGTAGATGTCTATTAAAATTATATTTTTGTTTTGTTTTTAACTTTCATAATATTCACTTGCTGTTGGTTCAAAAAATGGTATTGAATTAAACAATCAAACTACGAATTCTTTTCCGTTGTTCCACTTTAAAATATGTTCATTATTAGTATTAAATTTTATTTATTTATATTTTTCCTACTTTTTATGTTTGTTTTTTTATTTCTATAAAGTAATTACACAAAATAGGTAATTAAAAATATATTTATTTTTCTTTGTAAAACCTTGTAACTCGACAAAAGTTCTTGTCTAAATCCTCGTAAGTACAAAATCAGTCCACAAAATCATAATTTAATTATAATTTTAATTATTAGTGTATATAATACCTCCAATGGTAGTAAAACATCATATATATGGGCAACGTGTCATAGAAGTAAAAGATTAAACACTTATTCAGTTTTTTTGCTCTCCTGTAAAATTTTGGATTTGGTACATACGAGGTTTTGCAGGTATACTAGCGATATGAAGTTTTATTAAAATCGTTACGTTAGAACGTAAGATATCGGTAAAAAGGTTGTTTTCTCTATTATAAACGTTTAGGTCCGCTTTAATAGTTTTAGCGATCTTTATTAAGTCATAGCGGTGTCGCTGTTGGTTTTAGTAAAAAATGTTATTTGAAAATAATGTTCGTCTCATCGAATAGATGATGATAGAATCTTTTCCCGTCCTGAAATTCCAATTTAATTTTTGTACCTCTCGTTTACGCGAGCGTTGCGCGCGAACTCTTGGACGGATCACGCTGTCCAACGAACTTAGCCTGAGTATTAGTAAGAGGAACATGTATACCAAATTTCAACTAAATCGGTCAACTTTTACTCAAGTTATCGTCACACGCGTGAACGTTACTGACAGACAGACAGACAGACAGACACGGAACATATATTTCGTTGAATGTAGGAAGCTCGCTTCAATAAATTAAAACAACCCCTAAAACTCTTCAAAACCCACACTTTTGCATCTAATTTTCCGAAAATTTCCAGGGGAGGCCCCCCTTAGATCTTGGGGGGCATAGAATACCCCCACTCCCCCTGATAGGGCGGCCCAATTGGTTTTGCCCGGGTAAAGATTTTGCCTTGAGCCGGCCCTGGGTGGAACCCAGTACAGTTATGGTTCAGGTAATTATTTTGTTTTTCAACTGCTTATATTTTCCTTATTGCTGAGATCTTCAGAGATGAAAAATTTGAAAATTAGGTAAAACTGCAGTTATCAAGCCCCCTTGAGAAGAGGTTAGAAAATTGAGGGGGGCATATGTAGGGGAGACTGGGGACGGTTGAAACATTTTTTACAAAATCGTTTCCTGCAAAAACATTTTAACCTCAATGTATTTGACATTGGACCTTAATTGAACTTTAGTCATCAGACTAGAAATGGATGAGGTTATAGTAAGATTATCTGCATTACAAAAATATTTATAGGCATTTTAAAAATGCAGGAATAAATGTTTCAACCGACCCCATACCAGGGGCGGTTGTAACAGTTATTGGGGTTAGTTGTAACACTAACAGAATAAAGAGAATTATGTTAGAAATATTTATCGAGTTAAAATCACAGAACATGAAGCTAAATAATTGAATAATTGGTCATACGCAGAATAATAGGTGTTTAAGATAAACGAAACAGCAATAAATATTCTAAATGTAATTTGTATCATATTTTTGTAGTTCAGGGTTAATTAACATTAAAACTAATCAAAAGTCTGTATTTGTATTTGTACCCTTTCAATTAGTTCAGTGTGAATTATGGATCCTTAAGGGCACGGCCGTCGCGTGGGTGGGGCGACCGAGGCGGTCGCCTTGGGCGCCGCGGTCAGGGGGGCGCCACCGTGGGTAAAAAACAAAAAATCAAATTGTTTAATCCCTCATCAAAGTCATATTTTGGTCAAGCAATGGGTTTTAACAACTGGAAAAATTTGGCAGACCGTTTAAAATCCCATGAGTTGTCACCAGACCATTTTCAAAATATGGCTTCATGGTTTGAAGCAGAAAAAATAATTAAAGGAGAAATATCAATCAACCAGCACATCATGAAGCAAATTGAAACTGAGGCTCAGCGTTCAGAAGAAGTATTGCGTCGGTGAGTGGAAATTACTTTATATCTAACAGAGCACAATATGGCTTTTCGTCTTTTCGTGGGTCATCTTACAAAGTTTTCACAAAAAATAATGGAAAAAAAGTGTGTCAATACTAAATGAGCTAATAACTATAGGTACTAGGCGACTCAGTAAAGCAAAGTATCTTGACGAAAATAGAGGAAGCCAGATATTTTTCCGTTATTGTACTCCCGACATAAGTCACCAGGAGCAAGTTTCTTTAACGATTCGCTACGTCACTGAAGATGATGATGGGAAGATCAAAGTAGAAGAAAGCTTTATAGCCTATCGAGTTGCCGAAGAAAGCACTGAAGAAACTCTCGCTGACCTGCTGTACAAAAAACATTTCTGTAAAGAAATGGAAGAGTGCGGTTTGAACATGACAAACTGTCGTGGTCAAGGATAATATGATAACGGCGCCAACATGGCAGGTGTACATAAAGGAGTTCAACCCGTGTACTGGACAACTTCCCTTTGGCTGTGATCATTCCTTGTGAGTCCCATAGCCTATACCTAGTAATTGCTGATGGAGCAAAATCATCAGTTAAATCTACATCTTTATTTGGTATTTTACAACGCCTTACCATCTTCTCTAGTTCAACGAAGCGCTAGTGTGTAATAAGCGACCATACTAAAGCACTTACTTTAAAGCAAGTGTGTGAAACGCGTTGGGAAGCTCACATAAGTGCTGTTCAGGCTCTTAGACACCAATACGTGAAAGTTAGGGATAAATTGTTGAGTTAGGCGACAAAATTGATGACCCCCAAACAGCCTCTGAAGCTCAATCTTTGACTAACCAGATGGAAGACTTTTCCTTCATCGTAACTTTGACCTTGTGAAATGTCATTCTTTTTTAAATTAATTTGACCAGTAAAAGCATTCAAGGGAAAGAGGTAGACATCAGTAACTGTCCTGAAAAGTTCAATAAGTGTTTGGAGTTTTTAAACAGATTTAGAGAGAATGGATATGTGAAAGCAGTAATCTCCGCTAAAGAAATAGCTGCTGAACTTGGTAACGAACCTGTTTTTCCCGAGAAAAGGATTCGTAAACGAAAACGCGTTTTTTTGTCAGAGTCTTCTGAGGAAGATCAATCGTCACCTGAAGAAACCTTTATGAGAGAAGTTTTTTATCCATTAGTGGATAACGTTTTGAACTCACTTAAGAAGAGGTCAACTGCGTTGAAAGAATACCAACAAGTGTGGGGATTTTTGGGTAATGTTGCTCAACCTCCAGGAAAAGAAGATCTAAAACAATTTTGTTTGGACCTTGAAGGACATTTAACTGACAAAACAACCAAGGTGTCTGATATCAACGGCATT
Organism: Gerris lacustris; assembly: GCA_951217055.1. Classification (NCBI taxonomy): domain Eukaryota; kingdom Metazoa; phylum Arthropoda; class Insecta; order Hemiptera; family Gerridae; genus Gerris; species Gerris lacustris. The sequence goes on along the minus strand of OX578278.1, from coordinate 1,810,521 downwards.
GAACTGTATTATGAACTTTTACATATAAGTTCGATTTTGGATCATGGAAGCAACAAGAACAAAGTCACACCAAAAGAAGTGTTGTGTATGATCAAAAAAACAAACAGTAAAAATTTGTTTACAAACTTGTGGGTCGCGTTAAGAGTGTTAACAACAATACCCGGGACAGTTGCTAGTGCCGAACGAAGCTTTAGTGAGCTGAAGCTTATAAAAACTTATTTTTGCTTTACAAAGGCACAGGAAAGGCTGAACTCTCTCGCCATTCTAGAAATAGAAAATGACCAGCAAAAAAATTAGACTTTAGAGAAATTCTGACAACATTTGCTCATGCAAAAGCCTTTCAATGTTCAATGCTGTTATTTATAGTAGCTGCCGGTTTTTACAGTCCGGATCACGGCGGGTCCATAGGTGGTGGATTATGGAGTGGCTTTAAAGGGCTAGGGTATCATCCCCCGAACCAAAACTGGAACGAACAAAATTACGAGTTTTACGGGGGGGGGGGGGGGCGTCGATTAAAGTCTTGCCTTGGGCGCCTACAAACCACGCGACGGCCCTGCTTAAGGGTAATATGAAAAAACTCTCAACTATATGGCAACGTTTCGGCCCGACAAGCCATTTTCAAGCCTAGAAATAAAACTTTATTTAGAAAAACGTCATGATAATACATTACTATTGCGAAGTTTATTTGACTAGTTTCATAAAGTACCTGTAATATAATTTAGTGAGGGTCGTAATGGTTGTGTCTACAAAGGTTCTACATAATTCATGGAACAAAACATCGTTCCTTCGTCAAAGAATAAATAATAGTACATTACGCGTCGAGTGCGGAAAGTAGGTAGCATTTTGCATGCGAGTGTGGAGTTTGCACCCGAGCGACAGCGAGGGTGGTAAAACCACACGAGCAATGCAAAATGCCGTTTTCGCACGAGTTGCGTACCGTACTTTATCTACGATTGTTAGATTTAAATAATAAATACAGAATAGTACATTACGCGTCGAGTGCGGAAAGTAGCATTTTGCATGCGAGTGTGGAGTTTGCACCCGAGCGACAGCGAGGGTGGTAAAACCACATGAGCAATGCAAAATGCCGTTTTCGCACGAGTTGCGTACCGTACTTTATCTACGATTGTTAGATTTAAATAATAAATACAGAATAGTACATTACGCGTCGAGTGCGGAAAGTAGCATTTTGCATGCGAGTGTGGAGTTTGCACCCGAGCGACAGCGAGGGTGGTAAAACCACACGAGCAATGCAAAATGCCGTTTTCGCACGAGTTGCGTACCGTACTTTATCTATGATTGTTAGATTTAAATAATAAATACAGAAACAAATAAACTTGCTGTATGTAAGTTCGTATCTCTCTCTTGATAAAGATGGCATTAATTCATTAGTTGTATTTTTTGCCGAATTAATTATTTCTGGAGGATTATTATTCTCCATATTTTCGTCAAAGTCACTTGTTTCACTCATTGTTTTTCACTAAAAACTCGATATAAACAGTTACTTTAATAAAAGAACACCAAATTAGTTTTGTTAAATGTAAACAAACTCGCTAATTGTGCGTAAAGCTGAAGAATTCCTCTTCTTTACCGCACTAGCGTGGTAAAGAAGAGGAATTATTCAGAACTATGAGACGCGCATGGCAATGAATACAAGTACGTAAATAATCACTTTCTACGCATCTAAACAAAGATATAATGTTTATATTTCGTATCAATCGTAGATAATAGTTAAAACATCTCCTCACTCACAGTCTGAACCTGAACAGGTATGCACATAGCACATAATATAAATACATTAAGGATCCACAATTCACACTGAACTAATTGAAAGGGTACAAATACAGAATACAGAGGGTACAAATACAAAACTCATAGGAAATGCAAAATTTAAATACGTATTTACATATTTGTTACCTACTCTTAAAAATCTATTGAGCGTTGTCCACCATAGATACATACATGTTTTTGAGAAATTTTTGTAATTTTAAATTTTGTATAGTTAAAACATAAACTTTTTAATAAAATCCCGTCAAGTACTTACCAGCAAGCTACTCAAAGGGTTTATTCGGTCATAAAAATTCATAAATACATTATTATTATTTTACTAAAACATGTATAAAAAGTTGCACTTTGTGGGAGCAAGGACAAGGAGTGCTTATTATCCTTTAGCATCTTAGGTACTCTCTTAGGTATTTGGTTCTTTTGAGGGTAAAATTGCCGCCATTTTGGAAACGATATATATTTGTGGTTTACGATCTGCATTTGAATACCTTTAAGATGATACCCCCACTCAAAAATTACAACAAATAAAAAATGTTGCCATCAGTCAGCAATTGCTCGCTGATCGAAGAAATTTCGAGTTGTGAAGTTCACAACATTTTTCCTGTTTTGGGGCAAAAAGTTTTAAGTTGTATAATAAATTTCAAATTTAGCAGGTTTAGGGCTCTCCAGACGGCAAACTAATGCTCGGAGTAAACAATTTCCAAAAATAAAAAATTCTTATATTTAGTCATAGAATCCAAATCTATTGTAAAAAAAAAATATCACTTCCTATTCACTTTTTATTTATTATGTAAAATGCACACACTTTTGCTGATCACAGAAAATGTTCAGCATATTTTCTGAAAGCGCATTTCTAGCCATTATTCCCTGAAAACCGCATCTTTCTATCTATCATAGTTCCGGAGATATTTCGCTATTCCATATTAGCTGGGAGACCCTGTATGCTTTTGAAAACAATTCGATTTTTCAATATTTCCTACATTATAATTTTTCTCCTAATTTGCTTAATTTTATTCGTTTTTCGATTAAACATTCATTTCCCCCCTTCCTTCCTTCTGCCGCCCCTAAAATTTTGCAGTCCCTAAAATTTCGCCGTCCTAGGCGGCTGCCTAGTCTTGCCTATTAGTAGAAACGGCCCTGCTGCCTTGACCATAAAAACATTTTTCTTGTCACTGTGACGGAGTGGAATTTATCATTGTAAAGTAGTTGGAGGAATGAGACGGGGCTCCCTTGACTGAGACGGGGATTTTTCGTATCGAGTTTCTAAGAAGAATAGGGCCGTGGGATCGTTTAAAGGAAAAGCCGATGGTTGCTGCGAGTGGAAGAGTACTCGAGTTATTATTAGGACGAGTTTCCCGAGTCCGTCGAGCCACCTGTTTTTCCACGTCAATTATTTCAATAGGGAGAAGGGAAAATGTCGGGTCTTAGCAAGAGAGCATTTTAATTGGAAGAATTGTGGAGTGGACCGCGGCCTGCAGCTCTCTACCGGCTAATTAGGGAACTAGGCTGGTCAACTCCAGTTCAAGATCCCTCTCCACTTGACTCCCCCCCTTCCTGGTAAACAAATACTTCCCACTCCGAGTACAACCTCGTTCCCAAGTAAAGTCAGACATCTCGAAATTCTTTGGTTCACCTGAAAGACGAACCACCTGAACGGAGAATAATGAAATAGTCGTGTGTGAAGTCGAAGCAAGTTAGAATAAGGGTAGGGTAGGGGGGGGGGGGGGGGGTACGCAAAATGTTGATGTTTTTTGACAAAATGGCATGAAATAATACTTCTTGCATACGAGTCCGCAAGACAGTGACACATTTTCATGTTTTCGCTCTGCGTAAACTACCGACATAAAATGTCCCCAGGTTCGCTTCGCGGTGTTGGAGGTGGTTAAAGCGAGGTAGGCCAAGAGGGCTGAGAGTTGATGGCAACCTCCTGTACTTTCCTAACTCCCTGTCACACGTATAAATCTTTTTAACTTTCTTCGGTCCTATGACGTACGGCGGAGGGAGGCCAAACAGCTAGAGACAGACTGTGCACACCTCCTGTACCTTTCTAACTCCTTGATACACCGGGTAACGTTCTTTAGTAACGCTTTTCGAGTAATGTAGCATAGCCTAAACATGAAAATGTCAAAATTAAGCACTATCCACAAGTGGGTTGTTGTGACACTGGATCAGCTGTGTATAAAGCTTAATATTAGGTTTGTTCCAACCACCAGTTCCGAATCAGTTTCGGATTAGTCCGTGATTACGTAATGCGCATGCGCGATCACTGACCGTTGGGAATTGATTTGTGATTTCGTTTTTGTTGGAACGCTCCTTTCTCGAACCAAACTGTTTGCCGTGGTAGGTTTTAGCACTGTTATCAGAACAACTTTTTGAGTTTATCGTTTATGTGATTTTGCGTTCCTGTGCTATCGAAAATACCTGAACTTATTAATATTAAAGATATGGATGATGGATAAGTCAATAGTTGATGAAGATAAGTGCCAGTCGCTTAAATCAGGGCCTGATTTAGGCCGCCTAGGGGCTCGCACAACAAGGGGGGGGGCCACACCACAAAAAATTCATTTTCTAATGCTAATTAAGCTCGAAAGTTGGAATTAAAACCTACATACTCATTGAGGATATGACGAAAATACATGCACACATTTTAGAAATGTTTATTTATTACATGAATTCACGATTTCATTTCGATTTACGCAATTCACAATTATCGGGCTTACTGAGGTGAGCCAGTTTTAGTAGACTCACGGCACGCTCGTATTTTTATTGATATAATCCTAAATGCTCTTTTGTTTTAAAAAACAAATATTAATCTTAGTCCAGTTAACGAATGAAATATTGCGTAAATAAATCGGATTCTTTCGATATTTGTTTGAAAATGGAATAAGTATCAAAAGTCCATCTTGGAAAATAGGTCCAATTTTTATTTTTTTCAGAAATATCTAGAAAATGCCATTATATGCACAAAAATTCATTGTCTCATTCTTACAAAAACATTTTAAAAAGAAGAGTTGATTCGCAATCAAAACAAAAACAATGAAGCGGAGCGGAAGGTTACGTTTCTGTTCACCCAAACTCAATCCCAAACTACTAGTCCCTGCCGCCGATCGCTGACTGCTCTGACTGGTTCCAAACTAATCCGTGATTCAATCAGAGCGTGGTTGGAACAGCCGATTAACAGTCGGAGTCAGTCAGAGTTTGAGTTTGGGCTCGTTGGAACTCTTTTTTCCAAATGCGCATGCGTCGTACAGTTCCAAACCAGTTTGAAGAGTGGTTGGAACAAACCTATTGGCTTCCGTAACCGGATGGACGGGCACTTCTTTAGATTGTTACTCCCCTGTTCTACTTTTAGAATATAAATGACTTTGACTAAACAACTATTAAGACAAAGGAATATTCAGTCCAATGTACTTTGGGACAAAGTAATATCACACTTCTGTTTTTATAAGGGGAGTAACAGTCTAAAGAAGAACATTCCATACACCTTCTTTAGATTGTTACTCCCCCCTTATTTTTTTTATAAGGGGAGTAAGGAGTAACAATCTAAAGAAGTTCCGATGGACGCCACAACGCCACTTCACTGAAGTCGCTACACATTTATATGTCGATCGGTCAAATCCAAGCGTGGGGCTCTCTGCCGGAGTCGGGAATGGAACCCGGAATCTCCTGCATGTCAGGCGAATGCGATACCACTGAGCTACCGGGGAATGTTGATACAGCTAAGTTATTGCACTGACGAATTAACCAATGCGGGTTTATTTCATCCCCAGTGGCGTAAATAGCGCCCCCGCCAACCCCGCGGTGCGGGGGGGCGCCTGGTCTAGAGTCTAGGGGGCACCGAGAAATGAGTAAACAATAATATTTAATAATAAAAATTAAAAGAAACTATGTGGGCAGAATTATTTTTATAACACTATTTTTGGGAGATAAAAATAAATGAGAGATAAAACAAATAAAGAGTTTACATCAGAATGAGAATTTGTTGAGATGATATGATTTAGAGCTCAGTTTGGTTTCCAAGCTAAGTGTCACTATACCTATAATTATATGGGTAAGTATATCGGACTGATTCTCCCTTCTTCATTTTGGACTACTAGCAAACACTTTTTTCTTTTGCTTCCGAGCTTACCGAAAGTAACAGAAGCTATGAGATCTTTCTGAAGAACCAACAATTTTGATGTCTCAGATTTCAAAAATTCAAAGACAGATATCGGTTTCAGATAATAGGAAACATTTTTGTTTCCGTGTCTGTCTGTTTGTCGCTAAAACTATTTTGCTAAGATATTCCAGTTCAATTCTTCAAGCAAGGAGCAAGGTTGTTAGCTTGTTCTTCTTATTTATACATATTACAATTTTACTATTTTTATTAAGAAATAAAAATAACATTATTACTGTAATAGTGCTGTACACTAGCATTAAAAAAAATTGAAATAATAATCTGTTTGAAAATTAAATAAATTATTTAGTTATTAAATTTGTTTACAGATTATTTTATCGTCCCCACTCCATCTGTTCCAGAATGACTAACAAAGAAGGGAAATAAATTAAGGGGGGGGGGGGGATTTTGTACGTTATAGGGGGGCGCATTTCAAAAGTTGCGGGAGGGCGCCGGATTTCTTAGTTACGCCACTGTTCATCCCTATATATACATGCGGAAAACCCTATTAGGTTAGCGTCTAAGACCTTTCGCTTATCGGGCGAGAAAGAACAAATGGGTTGGATGTAATGGACGTTTTTCTATATTTTTTAATGGAATAGATTAGTTCGGATCAGCTTGGTTGTATGGGGGGTCCGCCCGCAACTTATTTTCGGTGGTGTTTCTAAAAAAGAACTGTTAATTTATGCCATGAGTCACGGGTCCTCATCCTACGCCACTGCGGTTAAGATGGACGAAAAGCGCTATTTTAGCCACTGTACCAACTTTTAAGTATATCCTACAATAAAGAGCTTAAAGCTATATCCATACCAGTGGCGTAGCTAGACCATTGGGGCCCCCCCGCAAGAAATTTTTGGGGGCAAAAGGAAATCGATGAGCAAAAAAAAAAAGAAAAGCCTTTTGCGTTTAGGATTGTGGGCCCCCCCTCGGCCTTGGTACAAGGATAGAAATTTCAGTTATTTCTGGATTTGGGGGCCCCCTGTCACCCCTCAATGCGGGCCCGCGCGGGCCCATAGTTACGCCACTGATCCATACCGGTAGACCAAATCGCGTCCTCCGTCTATGAAGGAAGTTGTGGTGTTGTTAGGGTTGCCAGACGTCCCGGTTTTCCGGGATTGTCCCGGTTTTGGACTCAAAGTCCCGGTGTCCCGCGGACACTTTTCCGGACGCCAAAATGTCCCGTTTATTACTGGAGACGTAATATAATAATAGTTTAGGTGCAAGATAAAGCTGATAATTTATCTTAAATAATTCATAAATGCGTAGTTTTAGAAAGCAAAGGTACAATAGTTTTATAGATAAGAAGTATTTTATAAATCCAAGATTTTTGTTTTATATTATACCGATATTGTACTGTATTGAGGATCTATATATTATAATATGATAAGTTACAACTTGCAGCGGGCGTCGTCGCCACGGAGACCCCCCCCCCCCCTCCCCTCCCCAATGTCTGAGGTTGCAACAACGAAAACCGATTATCATATAGAATGACAATTTATTATAGGTTTTAAATAATATTGCATAATGGCTATTGACTGATCTATTTAATCTACAATGATTAGGTCCACAACTTTTATTGTATTACAATTACTATTTTTTTAAAAATTTTGTATTCAAAGAAAAATGTGTACTTATGTTCATACTTTTTTGCCAACGAACTACACCATAAGTTTACTTTTATGACAAATGACAAAGTATTAAAATCAAATGTCACCTCAGAAATGCATAAAAGCCGCTGTTTGAGAGGTAATATTTTCAAAATTTTACGGGGGGGGGGCCTCAAACCACCCGGAGGGGGGGGGGGGGTGTCCTGGTTTTTACTTTCAGAAATCTGGCAACCCTAGGTGTTGTGGATGGACAAAGGGAATCGTTTGGATGTTTCGAACTGAGCAGACCAGGTATCATGTCCGGGTCTGCCGTCTCGATTAGGAAACTTATTGCACATGGAATAGTTCAGATCAGTAGCGTAGCTGGGGGTCCACCTGCAACTTATCTTCGGTGGCTTTTCTATAAAAGAACTGTTAATGTATGTCACGAGGGGGTCCTCATCCTACGCCACTGGTTAAGATGGACAAAAACGCTATTTTGGGTCATTTTCAAAAAAAGTGACACTTTCACTGTCCGCGAGTTAAAAAAATTAATTACTTGCACTCCTTATAATTAAAAAATCTACAACCCCACAAACATTTTTCTATAGATTAAATTCGTCATTTTGGTGTAGTCAGATTCTTGAATATTCTTTTTAGGGAGGAGAAATTTAAATTTATATATACAAAATGGTCACGATAGTTATGTCCCAGCACCTGTTAACCTAAGATACCATGCTCAAAAATGTTCAAAAACTATTTTTCTTTGACTTTCTAACTATGATGCTAGATAGGAAATATAATGTACTTTGTGATACTAAATATAAATTCTTTCTTATTTCGGTGTAACTTGTGGAGAATTTAATAAAAAGGCTTGTCCCAGCAATCGGTCACGATAGTTACGTCACAATAGTTACCAAGAAATTGGCTGCACTGTTTGACTGAGGGCGGGATTTCAGTGTTTTCCAGATAAAATAATCATTCCTTTATAACCAAAAGTTGGTCTCCGCGTCTTCTGAAGTTAGCCTCGGCCACACAACAATTCTCTTAAAAAATCATGGGGCGTATGTTTATTCAAAGTCACAATAGTTACCATAAATTTTAGTACTTAAAAGTGCATTTAAAGCTTTTTAATATTTTTTTAGAATACCCCAGTAGTCAGAGCTGGATTTACATATTTGGTGGCCAGGGGCCCAATAAAAATTGCCGCCTAACCCCCCCCCCCCCCCCCCCAAATGCTGTGACAATTTTGTAATTCCTATAAAAAAAAAAAATACTGCAAGTTTTGTCCTATAAAACATATGGACTAATGTTTTATAGTTTGTCCATTTTTAACCTGATTTATTTTAATATTATTTAAATAATATTCCACTATTATTACAGGACTAGGCTAAAACCAAATACCAATTTTTTAAAATAAAAAAAGTTTTTGAATGAAAAACAATTTTCAAGTACAAAGTATTTATATACAAGTTTTATTTAAAAATTAGTCATGATTTAAGAGTAACTTCGTTTGTAGGAAATATAAAGTTAAAGTGTAGTTATAAATAATTTTAAAAAACGGCCAATCATGCACCATGACTTAAGGAGCGAATTTTTAAAAAAAATCTGTGTATTATTGGCTTGTGATAATACAGGAATATTTTGGTTTAGAATTTGGATGGGTGAAAAAAAATTGATTCACAGGGGTACCGGGTACAAAAATCAAGATGCATGTCGTTGGAAAGCTCTGAGTACAGTAATTGTTGTTATGTACACTTTTATCATATTTTCATATAAGAGGGGGGTAAAATGGATATAACACGTTTTATGCTATTTTTGACCCTAAATTGTCAATATTTGACCCCTAAATGAACTCCAAAAATTCTGGCCAACGAACTCAGCCTTTCTTTTGATATTATTGACATTTTAAAATTTGTTTGGATTTTTTAAGTGCATCCTAGAGTGTGATATCGTCTGGAGTGACGCATACATACATAAGAAAAAGTTTTAAATTTCAGGAATCGATTAAGATTGGTATGATTTCCATGGAGAAAATTTTCAAAAATTCGCATTTAAAAAATTTTGAAGCCATTGCAATAGCTTAATTTTCTTTGAAAATTCGCTTAAAAAGAAAAGTAATTGAATACCTTTATTGAGAAATTTGTTTATTTAAATTTCTTAAGTCTTGCTTTAACATTAGGAAAGTCATTTATGACATTTAAATTCAAGTCATAGTCCAGTTATTTTAGTCATATGGCTTCTGTTCCAAAAAATTCGAAGCTTCAATTTATTATTTTTTGATCACTTCATTTTGACATTCTGAAAAGCACAACTTTTTGCGTATTTTTGTAAATATCTCGCTTCCTTAGTTCGGAGACCAATTGACTGTCAGATCAAAATTGAAGATTTTAAAATTTCACACATGAAACATTTGTATATTTTTTACTTAGAACGAACCTTTTGGATAATAAAGTGCTCCAAAGTTTCCGCACAAGGCGTAAAAAATAATTTTATTACATACTAATATAAATAATTGTCAATTAACGTTGGTGGAGCTGAAGGGTTTGCTTGGAGATAATGCTCCTACCGATGCGACAATACAAGCAAAATTGATTGAAAAGTATGGCAAGAATATTGTTATTACGATTCAGTGTATGCAGCGATACTGCGGACGTCTTCTCTTATAATTGTTGCATCAGCTTCAACTATTCGTGGAAGTTCTTCTTCTTGATTCAATTTTTTATTTTCATACCAAGCGTTAGAAAGAATAGTCGCATGAGTATCGAGGAAGCTAATCATTGTCATTTTTTGGTTTTGTTGTAATAACAATGTTGTTGCCATACTTTCCAACCAATTTTGCTTCTATTGTCGCATCCGTAGGAACATCATCTTCAAGTAAAACCTTCCATGTAAAACATAGACAATTATCTATGTAAAAATTTTTTTTCTTACGTCTTATGGGGAAACTTTGGAGCACTTTATTATCCAAAAGGTTCGTTCTACGTAAAAAATAAACATCATGTTTCATGTGTGAAAATTTATAATCTTCAATTTTGATCTGACCGTCAATTGGTCTCCGAGCTAGAGGAAGCGAGATGTTTACAGATATACGTAAAAAGTCTTGCAAAAACTAACACTACTCAAGTTATAATAAGCTAGGTTTTTGCTAAACCGTTCGTTGTACGTAAAAAATGAAAGATAACTTTTCTGGGGTAAATTTAATAATCTATTTTTTTAATAATCACCTTAATTTGTCTTCGAGCCTTAGGAAGCGAGATATTCATAAAAATACGTAAAAAGTGGTGCGGCAACGGATAACAGATATTCTTCGCCCTATATTCCGTAAACCATCCATTGCACGTAAAAAAAATAATGAGATTTTTTTTTTTTTGTGGGAAATTTTGTTATCTTTAATTTTGATAACCACCTTGATTGGTGTCGGAGCAATAGGAAAATACCGAATTTGTTGACCTTTGCCCTTGAATATCAACTAACGCGACCACGATCTCATTGCCGATTTTCAATATGTTTTGCAGAACGTCAAAATGAAGTGATCAAAAAATATAATATATTTTTTGATCACTTCATTTTGACGAGCTGCAATATCATTGAAGCTCCGAATTTTTTGGAACAGAAAACCTAAAATGACTGGACTATCAAGAAAGCAAAAGAAAAGTGTTTTTAATGCACTTAATAATTATTTAATGTTTATATTATAAACTGCTGACTGCTGGGAATCTTTAAATTGTTTAAAAACATAGTTTTATGCCCGTTTTTACCTTTAAAGATTACGTTGCATAAAAATAGAGTAAAGTTTACCTAAACTGTAGTTCTAACTGGTACGTGAATAACTAGCGGCGACGAGTTATAAATCATTAACCGTTCTATGCCCAAAATCTAAAATCCACTTAAACACTAATAAATAAAAACTTATGCCTACTGACCTGCACTTGCGCTCATACTCTACTGTACAATTAGTATATAAAAGTTCAATTAGTAAATAAATACTATACTTTTTGTTCACAAGAGTTATATTGTAATGTCCAATATAAAAAAAAAAAAGTTTAATGCTTTTTGTTTTATTTTTCTTTCTGCCGCCTTTTGCCACCTTCAAAAATTTGCCGCCAGGAGACCGGGCCCCCATGGCCCCTGCCTAAATCCAGCCCTGCCAGTAGTATACAGAAAACTTATGCTTTCCTTTGAGAGCATTAATAAGTTAGGGTGACTTGGCCGCCATGTTTTAGTTTATAAGTCACGATAGTTACTTTTCACATACATATTCTTGTTGTATAGATGTTCAGCGTCAAAATAAAGCACTAGTTGGCTCAGAATTGTCAAAGTGTCACTTTTTTGAAAATGTCCCTTTTAGCCGCTGTAGCAACTTTTAAGTGTATCCTACAAGTTAAGCGGTAACCAACTACCGTACTGCATCGAATGTAAGACGCCTTCGAATATAATGCTGCATCCCAATTTTAGAACTAAAAATTTGGAAAAAGAAACATTACTTTATCGAATATAAGACGCACCCTGATTCAAAGAGAAAATCTTCCCGCTCTCTTTTTTAACAACTTGTTCAGACGTCAAATTTAGGCATTTTACCATGCATATTGTTGGAATATTTAATCTTTATTTTGATTTTAGGTGCATTTGAATCTTTATATTTAGATGTAAGATAGACGCCATTCTGGCAAAGAAATGGCAAGGTTAGTTTTTGAAAATAAAATTTCGAAGCTAACAAGAAATAAATTGGTACAAAGGAACCCCTTTCACCCAAAATCTCATCGGAAATTGAAAATTCCTGAGAATCGATGAAATAGGAGGGCCCGACAACGATATCCCGGCAAAATTCAGAGAATTAGAAATAAAAAGTAAAAATAAGATCTGAGCGGTAATCTTGAAAGAGAAGTTCGTAGAATAAACCGGTTTCTGTACATTAAAGTTAAAATTATTAAGTGTAATATAATACACTAATTTTAATAGTAATATTATTTTTCTACTCTTCAAGACCTTTAAATTGATGTATAACATGTTATGGTAACTAAAACAATGTTTAGTCACCCACCATATTGGCCGCCATCTTGAAAATTTTAAGTGTAAAATTTTAATAATTGCATATTCTTTTTCTACACTTCAAGACCTTTAAGTTGATGTATAATAAGTCATAGTTACTAAGAATTTTTTTTAGTCGCACGCCATATTGGCCGCCATCTTGAAAATATTACGTGTGAAATTTTAATAGTTGCATATTCTTTTTCTTCATTTCTAGACCTTTAAATTGATATATATAACATGTCATGGTGACTTAAAACTTGTTTTTTAGTCGCCCGCCATATTGGCCGCCATCTTGAAAATATTATGTGTGAAAAATCCAAAATGTGTCCAGTTGTTTCAAATGCCGAGATGCACCAGTGTGCTGAATTTCATGTTCCTTGCAAAAGTAGTTAATGAATTGAAACAAGCAACGGACAGACAAACAACAAACAGACAGACAGAGCCGTTATATAAGGTTTATTTTTTGGCCGCCATCTTGAAAATATTATGTGTGAAAAATCCAAAATGTGTCCAGTTGTTTCAAATGCCGAGATGCACCAGTGTGCTGAATTTCATGTTCCTTGCAAAAGTAGTTAATGAATTGAAACAAGCAACGGACAGACAAACAACAAACAGACAGACAGACAGACAGAGCCGTTATATAAGGTTTATTTTTGTACTTTGTACAGAAACCTATAAGGTTGTTAGATATGTTACTCTAGAATAAATCGATTATATGACGCATCCCAATTTTCGAATTGCAATAGCAGGATAAGAATGCGTCTTATTCGAAGCAATACGGTATATTGAGTGGGGCCCTAAAATTAAATTAAGCTTTCTGTTCTAGAGCTCCACATACAGGGGGCTGTACAATGTGGGGGCATATAACATATAATATGAAACTATGATTGTTCTCTATACACAACTGCAACTGCTTATTCTTCTAAATTTTTACCATGTACCTAAAATGAACAGCAAAAATTAAAAACAAGTATTAAATTAAAAAAACAAAACAAAAAATAACCCAACAACTGAACGAAAAATAATGATGTTTTATGAAAAAAAAAATTAGGTTTTTTTAAAAAAAAGAAATAGGCTAAATAGACAGTATGGGGGGCTATAGTTGGGTCTAAAAGGCTGGGGGGGCTGGTTAATTATGGTGTTGAATATGGTAATTGTGGTAGTTGTGAGTTGTATAGAAGGGGGGGGGGGGGCTACAATGCACGGGGAAATATGGCGGAGTAACGGGGAGAAAGGGGGGTGTAGATAAGAAAGACCCGGCCCCCCGGGGGGTGTCGAGTTCTTGAATCATCACAATAGCAGCTATTCAATGGTTAATCTCGTCCCCCCCTCAGCACGATCCTGACTGCATTGTGTCGCCCCCCCACAGTCTTCTATAGGCAAGCTTTTTGGAACCCCCCCCCCCCCCCCTTCCACACCATCATCAATACGGCAATGTTACAATACAATCGCGATAATGTAGCATGGGGAGGGGGGTTCTACAGTCTACACTGTCTCAAGCGGAGAGAGAGAGGGGGTGGGGGTTTGGAGACACCACACACACAAAGGCACTCAGAGAGAAATGGAAAATGAAGAGAACCTCTGGAAAAACTGGGTAGTTTGAAAAAGAATAGCCGGGTGTGAACCCTTCCCCCCCCCCCCTCAATATATATATATATTCTTTTCTACAGCAGAAGCCCCCTTTTGGTTTTGAAAGCAGTACCCTCCTTACAGGGGGGGGGGGGGGGGGGGGGGGGAAACGTTGAGGGTATTTCGTGTTGGTTTTTAAAGCTGTTGTTTGGTTTCGATGAGACTCGGAGAGAGGAATATTGGTTTATGGTAACGGAAGGTCGAAAAGAAGAACTAGAAAGTCAGGTGAAAATAAAAGAAAATTATTTATTATGGAGGTGAGAGGGAACTAAATGTCTGAGTTTAGAGAAGGAAAATGTCTTATATCTGAGTGTTCACTCAGCACGAGTCTCGTCTACACGAGGTAGCTAACAAATAAAAGCAAACTTAACCAACAATATCTTATCTAGTATTGTTATTAAACAGCAAACAGAGGAGGCTAGAGATAGTCACAATGTTTAAAAGTGGTTAGAGAAGTATAGTTAGAGTTAGAGAAAGCCCAAATTATTAAAACAAAATGTCCCCCGCTACCCCATTAGGACAGGTTCTAAAAATAAGGCAAAAATACAACAATATGCATCTCTGTGGTCCAATGTCCAATGTCCAATGATATTTCCGGGAGTTGATATAAAATAAACAGGTCAAGTGTGTGCTAGTCAGCAAACAGCGAGGGTCCGTAGGCCACACTATATAGTGTTTAACTGTAAAGTGTATAAACAGTGTTTTTTTAAAATGCTAAAAAGCTTACTTTTAACCATTCTAAGGGTCTGATATTCTCAAAACACACTCAGATAAAGTATTTTTTTGCCACTGAACCGGACTACAACCATATAAATACATCGAAAAGACCATAATTATAAAAAAAAACAAAAACGTATTTTTTCAATAAAAAATAAAATAATTTTTTTTTCGAAAGTTCCAAAAAGTGCTATCTTTACTTTTGGTCGAAGAATGTTCAGGAATTTTTTCAGATTTTTTGCACTTCATATAAGCGAGACAGAGGGTGGGGGGGGGGGGGGGGGGCACGTTTCACACCCACTTCAAACTTGCCTACGCCCGCCCTATCAAAGTTATATCCAAAGAATTATATATTTTTGTAATCAGCTCGACGTACCCTTTCATATGATACCCTCACGGTGTCTAAAAAAAATAAAAAAAATTTAACCCTTAAGTTTTTTTACCCTAATTTTTTTTTTTAAGTCGCTACATTTTTAAAATATGTGGGTAGGTATAAGACACATACATGCCAAATTTCAAAGTGATCGGACGAAAGGTGTAGCCGTGAAAGCTCGCGAGAGGACGGACGGACAGACACTTGCAGGAAAATATAAGGGTCCTTGTAGGGTTACCATACGTCCGAATTTCGTCCGGACAGTCCGGTTTTGAGAAATTTCCGGATTTTACTAAGATGAACGAAAAACGCAGCAAAAGCAGGGCAATTTCAACTAAATGGGCTTCTCTACCAAAAGAAGAAACCCCAAAAACTCATGAGAAATAGAAAGAAATATTTGAAGCAACGTCTCTTTTTTAATATATTTAAAATAGTAGAATTTGCCATGTGTATCTGAAAAGTATGAATCAAGAACCCATCACCCATCCCTGGACCCAGAAGAGACTAGCTAAAGTTGAATATGATATTAATAAATAAATATTAACAAATATTTTATTAATAAATATAATAACGTAATTAAATATTTGTAACATATTTATTTTCCAAATTTAACAAAAAAAATTATAGGTGTATGGTGTATATAATATACATATGTATATGTATATAATTTTTTTTTCATTTTTCCCTCCAGACCACCCCCCCCGGACTTTCCTATGTCCGGATCTAGCCTTCATAAATTAAGGTAACCCTACTCCTTGGTTTTGCCTACGGACCCTAAAAAGTCAAATTTTAAAAATTTTAAGGGGCCATAACTCGGGAGCTCCAAAATTGTTGTTATTTAAAAATTAGAAGTTAGGTATCATTTTAAAGGTATTGAAATGTGTATTTTGATGTTATTTTGATGTTATTTTGATGTTTCCAAAATAGCGGCCATTTTACCCTTAAAATAACCAAATAAGTGCATACCGATGATACTAAAGGATAATATATGCACCCCTTGAATCTTAAAAGTGAAACTTTTTTTACATATTTTGTTAAAAATAAATAACAATAATGTATTTATGAATAGTTATGAGCGAAGAAACCCTTTTAGTAACTTGCTGGCAAGTACTTGACAGGATTGTATAATATTATGTTTAAGAAAATAAACAAAAAAATTAAGATTAAACATGAAGTAGTGAGTTTTGTAATGGCTGATTCCTAGAACACTATATAAATCTGTACATTGCAATGTTTCAACCTCTTTCTTTCTTACTAGAGAATCCTGAACAACCGTATTGCTTTCTTTGTTTTGATATTTTAACTAAGTAACGTGTCTGTTTTTTTTTTATCTTTGCTTTTCTGAAATCCTTCAATTTCTCTTAAAAAACGTATAAAGTGGGAAGGAACCAGGTGGGGGGTACAGATGTGTTTTCTTCAAAACAAGCTAACAGACAAGACTGGACTTTAGTCTTCCGTGGATTTTATCAGTGAAAAGATCGTTTTATCGCTTCCGGTTTTAGTTTTATTATAATTTTTCTTTTGTTTATAAATCTTTATTCTCGTGTTAAAAAGGAAATGTTCTGGACTAGAGTATAATTAGAAGTCTTATTTATTTCTTGTTTTCATCTTTTGTGAATTTAGCTTAAACAATTAATATTTATTTTATCTCTTTTAATGGTTAAGTATATTATCTACGTACTGATATCTATAAATTTATGCATGATAAAACAAAATATATATATATATATATAAGTTATTTTACTTAAAGCTACAGCAGCCAATATTTAAATAATTGCCGATGTCAATAATAATTCCCTTTCTCACTCAATTACCGTTTAAAATCACCTTCAATATAAATAAAACCTTAAGGGTAGACCTGATCGTTTTATTTAAAAAAATACGTGTGGTGTCGCGGGACACCCGGTAGGAACGAAGTTCCTTATATTTTTCATTAAATATAAATTATAAAATCACACTGCTAAGTACGTATACGTTATACGTTGCTAACTACTTATACATGGCGGAGTTAGAAAAGAGACAAAATTAAAAGTAACGAACTGTTTGTACCTAGCAGAGTTAAGGCAAAATTAAAAGAAAATCATTATTTGTATAATTAAAGCAAGCGTCTTACTATAAATATATATTGAATATAAGAAAAAAGTTGATCATGATGAGTTTATAGTGAAAGAGTATGTTTTTTAAAGGAGTTTGGATTGAAATAGGACTGTTTTCTACCTACCCGGCCAATTAATTTAAAATATATCTCTTTCCTACTCTACAGCTTCTGCTTGTATCAGGGTGAAATTTTACATAATTATATTTTATTTATTTACAAAACAAAGTGACATTTTTGACATATATAACAAAAATAATCAAAACAAGTCAAGTAACAGGCTTCCTTAATAACACTTTTTCCCGCCTTTTAAAGCTTACGTTTACGCGAGCGCTGTGCGTGAACGCTTGGGTGGTTTACGTTTTTCGACGAACTCAGCCTGGGCATTGGTAAAATGAACATGTGTACCAAATTTCATCTAACTCGGTGATCTTCTACTCAAGTTATCGTCATCTGTCGATTTCGTGGCGGATTTTGCGTGACGGTGATTTTGGTAGTTTTTTTTCGGATTTACTCCCGGGCTCCAGAACGTGCCATAAGTTGCCATAAGGAACTTCGTTCCAATATAAACAAGGAGTAGAGTAGGGGGGGGGGGGGGTCCCTGGTCCGATCTTCCGGAGGGGTGACAATGTTTTTTATTGGTAATAACGAGAAGTTAAATTAAATTATTTTAATCACCCCCCCCCCATAAGCGCTAAAAACGCAATATTGGCGAAAGAAGCACAGTAGGAATAATTTTATAATAATTTTTGTACGGGCATGTTTCATCAGGGAATAAAATTTGATGAATTTTAAGGAAAGCATTGTACAACTTGATGATAGAATCAATTGCTAAGCTCTGAAGAAGTAATATAAGCATCAACATCAAGGTAACACATCTCTCGTGTTTTCCCTGCTAAAGTAAGGACTGCATCGAGTACACTATATTATACACTTCATGGTTTTAACTACTGGGTCGTTTTCAAATAAATTGGGCATTTCGCTTTTTCTAAATGCCGAAAAATAAAAAAATAAAAGTTAGAAAATTTCGACATTTTTGATACACTCTGGTCCCTTTACTATCCTAATTATGTTTTCGGGCAATTATACGCGAGTTCTATGCATCCTGATTTTTTAACGTTTTTTTTTGTATTTAAAGTCGTAATTTTTATGTCACAAACGTTGCCATTGAAAACTGCACTATTTAATACTTACCTCAGTTTTCCTGCAGCAAATAATCGTTCTAAATGAGAAATTTAATAATTTAACGTGTAAGAGACCCTCATTTATTTAACTTTATTCGTAAAAAGTCCCCCCCCCCCCATATGCAGTTTATTCGGTACGTAGTTTTTCACACCAAAGTTGGGGACAGCTATATTCTGACTTATAACAATACCTTAGTTTAAAATAGAAGGAACTCTGTTATAGACTCTCGTAGCCAAGGGTACTAGAAAAAATTGAAGCAAGTATCATTTTAATTTAACAACTATAACATATAGTTAAATCTTTGTGAAAATTAGAAAATATGCCCGGGGACAATAACGTACGTGACATTTTATTTTTTTTAAATTGATAAAAAATTTTGTTGATTGTTGTATTTAAAATTTAGGTAAATATCGGCAATAGCGTACCCCTTCTCACTCCAAGGTATTTTTTGACAAAGGGATATCAACTCTCCTATGAACAAACCATACATATATAATTATTATATACATATATTATTATATACGAATGGAAGAGATGAATTGATATATCGAAGCCAACTGTACGACTTCGAAAGACATCGATTACACGGAAGGGGTACACTATTGCCGAGTTTAGCCAAAATGTAAAAGCAGAAAAATGTTCCTTTCATTATCCTTAAAAGAACGCAATAATCAAAATTAAAAATTTCCATATATTTTCTGAGTTACACGTCTTCAAAGGTCAGGGACATGAAATGCCCGTTTTATTTAAAAACGACCCTACTATGTCATCTTTTTTGCACACTTGTCGTTGTTCAAAATAAGACGAAAATTACTTTTTACCCCTGACTTCCAAATTTAATACCGTTTCTTGACTGATAAAATTGATCAACCTTTTTTATATCAAAGTTTTGACAATTTTGAAAAAGGAATTAAGCCGCTTTTCACTGCGTCAAGTCCGAGTCACGTTAAATAAATAAAATTAGTTAAATAAATAAAATTAGTTAAATAAATAAAACTTTACTGAAGTAAATAGAATCTCATTTTCATTGGATAGACGTTAGATGATAATTTAACATATTTAAAAAAAAAAATTGCTTACCTCAGATATTTTTATATTTCCTATATCATCCTTTTGAAGTAAAGTAAAGTACGTGTGAAGAAGAAATAATTATAATGATGTTTAATCTAAACAATTTAACTTGAATAATTTCACTTTCTTAAATAAAAACTAGAAGAGAACACAAAAATTAATTAAAATAAAATATTTATAGACGAAGTTGCTGTTTTAAAATAACAACTTTCCAAGAATATCAACCGAAAATCGCCTGTTTCACTCTCTATTACAATGAATAAATTAAGAAAAATCCGAACGTTAACTTTTTTAAAACGAAGTTGGTGACGTGGTAGATTTGTCGAAAAATGAACAAAAAGAAAGCCGAACAGCTGATCCAAAAATAAGGATAGACAACCCCTGCAAGCGAAATATTTTGTTTTCTTCGATTTTAGTATATTTACCTAATTTTAACAACAACAAAAATATCAAAGTGTTATCATTTTTATTTTAAAAATATTCTTAATTTTTGAGGAAAAATATTTCAATTAAATAATGAAAAAGAAGAATTATTCTAGAAAATTTAATTGTTGGCAACAGTGATCATATTGCAAAGATTTTTATTCCTCAGTTTTCTTATCCGCCATTTTGTTAATATGCTTATTGTGCTTAGTTTAAGCTATCGTTTTAATGTTTGAATTTAAGTTTTTGCCGGACATATTAAGTTTTCCGTTACTTTTAAAGATAAACTAATGTTTTTTGACGTATATAATACATAATAACGACGCTAAAGTAATATTTATTCAGTGGTAAAGTCAACTTAAGGAATTGTGCTTTCAAGGTACGTAATGACTTTTGTATATTTTTTTCACTATTTAGTTTGTAAGTTGTTATTACATGTTATAGTTAGTTCGTATTCATATTGTGAAATATTTTATGAATGTAGATTTGTTTAGAATAGCTGAACTCACATCACATCAATGTTACCGTTCCTTAAATTATATCGATGTTAGATTCGAATTATATTTCATAGCTGTTTCAATCGAATCAAGTCGAAAGAACCGATATTTATTTAGGTCTTCAGGGATTAAACACTTTTCTTATATAAATAAAGGTGATATTTCATCCCTCAATTGGGATATCTTCAAATCTTGTTTTGAAGTCAATCTTTCATTTTAATATATTCTTTACCGGTAATTTGGTAAAAGTCTGAATCTGCTACATCATATAAAACCTGATGTGAGTAAATAGAGCTCAATCAACTGACTCTCAAGTCTGGAGGGGACAGAAAAAGAAAAAAATGCATATTTATTTGTCTACTTTATTATTATTATAATAATAGGTGAAACCAAGTCATGTTGTACATTAGGTATTTTTTTTATACATATTACATTGCCGTGTAATTTTATAAAATGACAGTTTAGGCAAAGATATTATATATTTCACCAAAAATATTCAATTTGTGTAAAAAGTTTCGCTGAAGGTGAGCGCTATCTGTTGAAATTTAGAATATTGGGCAATATAATGTTTGCCTACTGCTCATAGTGGGAGAAATATTAGTGACTGTCGAGGCCAACGGGGTTGGTGCCGACCAGCGCCGGTGCTACACTTTTGGCCGCCACAGGCAAGACGGTTTTTGGCCGCCCCATTGAAGTGGGGATATTTTAACCGGAGGGGGGGGGGGGTATTTTTTGGGGCTTCCTTACATTTATCTTGTGCTTAGGTTATTACATAAAACCATGGGCGTCGTCAGCAGTACACTATTGGGGGGGGGGGGGCACATTCCGAGAGAGGGGTCCGTGGGCCCACCCCGTAAAATTTTGAAAATGAGACCTCTCAAAACAGTTTTTATGCATCTCTATAGGTGAAATACTATTTTAATACTTTGTATAAAGTAAACTTACCAGTGGCGTATCCAGGGGGGGCACAGGGGGCACGTGCCCCCCCCCCCCCCCCAGACCGGGCCCATACCCAATAGAGTTAAACAAAAGAAAATACGCCGTACTTTTTTTTTTTTAATACATATCTTTACATTCACCTCATATTCAATTTCATCTCAGAAATTTGATTGCTGTTTTGAGAACTCTTGCCCCCGGACCCCCCTCCATAACTCCCCCCCACCCCCAATAATTACGACGACGCCCATGACTTACAGAAAGATATTGTACTGCAATAAGCATCAGCATAACATTTTCTAACGAATACGTTCTAAAACAGTTGTTACTTAGGCGCGGAGATTTTTTTTTTGGGGGGGGGGGGGGCAGTTGCTTTGTTGAATGAGTAGTTCCCTTTTCTTGTTACCACTACGACTCCCCCCCCCCAATTTTAACTGACTTGAACTGAATGTTCCCCCTCCAGACCTAGCCGCTGGATACGCCACTGAAACTTACGGTGTAGTTCGTTTGAACACAAGTATTTTTTATAAAAAATGTCCAACCAAATTAAAAATAGTCATTGTAACATAATAAAAGTTGTGCACCTAATTATTGTAGATTAAATAGATCAGTCAATAGTTATGGCCATGATAATAATCTACACATTATAAACGGAACACAGGTCGAGAATGAAGCCCAGATAATAAATGCATCACCGGTGATACGATATATGAATAATTTGAAGAAACCGGCGGGAAATAAAGAGCGGGAACCAATGAAAAGTCCTGATTTCTAGCGCGAATAGTTAAAGCCCTTCCTTCCCACTTTTGGAGAGCGGGCATTTCTCCCAGTAGGAGAAACTGGCGGGAAATAAATAGCGGGAACCAATTAAAACTTCCCCTCTGAATATTTCTCTCTCCATGAGCAGCAGGCGGGGAAAAAATGATAATAATAATATTACTCAATATTATAAATAAATGGTGCAAAACAATTTTCACTTTTCCGAGGTTTTTTTTTAAATTACATATATACTTTTACTGTATTAGTAAGTACACATATAAATATGTAGTAGTAGTACACATATAAAATTAACTTCTAAATGAAGATCCTGTCTATAGCAGTTACTTGTACAGTTGTCACATTGCTGTGGGGACATTAAATTGTAAATATAAATGTTATAAAATTAGTTTGCTTGTTACAAAAATAATAAAATGAAATAATTTAACTGGCCATTTTTTAATCGACCATGGATTCGGTCCCAAGGCAGCCAGTTAATAGGGCTAGTTAAAAAAACAAATATCTGCATTTAAATCCATCATATCCCATTTAATTAAGTTATTTTTAAACATATTTAAAAAAATTTCAACAGGTGGTTAGTTTTTGATTTCACCAAAATCGGATTTACTTTCATCAAAATCTTGAAAATAAAATCTCGGGAAAAATATTTATACTATTCGATCCGTATTTAAATGGACTGCATTTAAACATTTTTTAGAATCAAAATTATCTGAACCGTTTTCAATAAAATATTTTGTTCATGGTGTTTAGGGGTGGTGCTTCAGAGCTAAAGTTAATTTCTCGATTTTTCTTTGTTATTATAATTTTTCTGAACTTGTAGGTATTCAAAATTTAATCGTATTCGGTTCAATCGAATTTCCGGGCTATTACTATACTTCCTCTTTACAATAATATATACTGATGCGTATATGAGAAAGTAAAGAATAAATAATCTCCATTCTAGACGGGATTCGAACAGGATTACCTTGAAAAATATTCGAACTCTGTCTACAAAAAAGGCTATGAACGTTCAAACCGCGGTGTTTCCGCAAAAAATTTCGAACACGACCGATCTGCTTCAAAATGTTTGTGCAAACACTCAAACAGCCCCATACACCATCAAAATGTTTGCGCAAAACTTTCAGTCTCGACTGATTATCTTCAAAATGTTTGCGCAAACAGTCAAAAATCGGTCAAACAGCCTCATCCACGATCAAAATGTTTGCGCAAACATTTTGATCGTGTATGTGGGCCTTTATCCTTAAGATTATGAAACAGTATATCGGTCTTATTGTTTGGTTTATGTCCAACAGTAATGTTATCGCAATCAAATTTATGCAGAAGTTTCTGATAATCCTCTAATATAAGTTAAACCAATGAATTTCTTATTAATATTAGTAGTTTCTGGGTTATCGGGTTTTGGATTAATAATGAGGTTCATGTTTTTGTACCACAACTTTTTAACTATATGACTAGGGAAAAACATATCATTCAATTTAGAGAAAATCTTGGCACGGGTGTTATTCATATGACATTTGTCGGTAAGGGAGATGGCTCTAATAATTACGTTATTTGAACTGTTCAAAATTTGGTGGGAAGGGTGACAAGATCTGTAATTAATGAATCTGGTGCTTTTAAAATCCTTTTCATACGAAGCAGTAGTGATGATACCTCCCTTGCCTCTGATGGTCAGGTCCAAATAATTAATCTTTTCATTATTTTCAGTTTCAACTGTGAATTGTAGCCGGTGATGGGGATGGAAGTTGTTTAATTTATTTAGGATAGCATCTACTTCGGTTTTCTTAACTATCACAAACCATCAATATACTTGGTGATGTTTGTTGGATCATATCCCGAGGCTAAATCGAGAAATGCATTTTAGCCCTGAAAAACGGTTCCGACGATTTTTTTTTAAAACTTCTAAAATGTATTAGTATCTACGTTTAAATTCGAATCTAACGACATAAGCAGTTTTCCCGGGAAAAATCTAGTTAAAATAGCTTAAAACGCGGACGGATTCCCCGCCGAGGAGAAGTTATTTTTATGATAAATTTTCATGAAATGTTCAATAATAATTAAATATAACTACCAAAACTAGCAATTGGAAAATACTAGGCTAAGTGTTATAAACTCGTATATCAGAAGTCTGAGTTGTCTCAGACCGATTATTTCATAGCAAATTCAATAATTATATCTTCAAAATCTGCCCAATAAAAAGAACCATAAAATTGTTTAGTTTATTATTGTCTCATATAAAGAGAAAATTTTAGTTTGATGGATTTACACGTTTTGAGGTCCCCTTAGTCCAAAAAAGTGGTTTTTAAAAAATATTTGCAGACGCCTGGAGCCTAAACTACTAGGCCGCCTTTGACGAAATTTGGCATACATGTTCAGAAGAATCATACCCCGAGGCGAGAAATTAATTTTAGGTTCAAATTTGGATTTGGCGGCGTTACCCCCAAAAACTCTGAAAAAACATTTTAAAAAATTATTTCTCGAAAACGGTTCCGACGATTTTGATTAGAAAATGCTAAAATGTAGTCAAAACAAATCTGACGATATAAGCGGTTTTTCCGGGAATAATTTAGTTCCTGAGAAAATAGATTTTGTTGGGCCTAACCTCGTGCGCCCCAAAGCCTCTGCGCCCCTCGGCCGGGGCCCACCGGGCCCATTTGTTAAATAGGCCCTGGTTATACCATGTTTTTAGGCATAGTATTGTGAATTAAATTGGAATGTACCATTGTTCAAAATAAGTTTTAGGCAATCAATGTATATGTATAAGCTTTTAATTAAGTGTTAGGTAGAATAATTTTTATTTTTACCCTTAAAGGATCCTTCTACACGATTAAGAAAATATTTTATGTCTCCGATTTCAAAAATTCCAAGACAGAAATCTGTTCCAGACATCTGGGAACATTTTTGGTTCCGTGTCTGTCTGTCACTCAATTTTTGCGACTCCATTTAATGTCCTCAAACATGATCCTTAATAATTGTTCAAAATATTATAACTAAACCAGATAATAATATAAACAGGGTTATAAGTTCTTAATACAACCAATTCACAATAACATAAACAACTTGATTTAAAAAAATATTAAGTTTTTCTTTTTTTCTTTTTATAGGACGAAGCTGTTGTATTAAAAGTAGAGGGGGTTGGTTAGAGGGGAGGGGGGGGGGGGGGTGTATTGTTAGTGTTATCAATAGGTTGATAATAATGAGGTCTGAGTGTGGAGTCGGGTGGCAGCACTGGGAGCTGGGGGGGGGGGGGGGGGGGAGGACTTCTAGGAGCTTCTAGAGTTGTTCAGTTACCGCTCAGACTTGGTTGTGTTCGCTTCGTGTCGGATTCGGTTGACATCGGATAACATCGTGCGCGATCGCATTCTAAACAACCCCCCCCCCCCTCTCTTATCAGTGTTTATAATCACAATCCTGTTATAATTAGATTGACCGTGCAAGTGTTTATTCTTATCATTGTTTAGTTTTTTTTTTTAATTTTTTCAACTTATTAATTAATTTATTTTTTTTTTATAAATTTAATTTATGAAAAATATTTTATTGGTCGGATTATTTTGATGAAAAGGTGTGTTAAAGTGAATTTTATTTTATTTTTATTTGCTTATATAACTATTTTTTTTTTTTTTTTTTTCCAGTGTTGTTTATTTATTTATGTATTCTTGAATATTTAGGTATTTTGCTTCCGAGCTTACCGAAGGTAAGGGAAGCTATTTGATCTGAAGAACGAAAATATTTTGACTCAAATTTCAAAAATTCCAAGACAGAAATCCGTTTCAGACATCAGTGAACATTTTTTCGTGTCTGTCTGTCGGTCTGTCAGTCTGATGTCGCTCAATTTTTGTGAACCAACGTATCCTGAAAACTACTTGTCCGATTTTAATGAAATTCGGAAGGTGGGTCTTATAATTAGCTGATTGTTGGTCCCATATAAGTTTCAACCTTCTGCGCTCATTTGTTTCTCTTTCCCATGAGCACAAACATACATTTATTTACTCCTACATCTTCAAAAGCACTTCATAAAAAGTAGCCCACAGTTGGTCCCAGATTACTTTCAACTGTCTGCGCTTTTTAAATTTGGCTAAATTGATACTTTATTAATTCATGTAAAAAGTCAAAACAATTATGGAAAAATTAAATAAATTTGGCAAACATAGGTTGTAAAAGAATAGAGCCATTAAAGCACTCGAAGTAGGAAGCTATGTGCCACACTAATTGGCAGTCTATTTTATTTCTTTATTCAATCAATGAGCAAAGATAATCATTTTATGGGAAATCTTCTGAAATGGAAGACAAAATACAAATTAAAATAATAATTATTAAAATAATTTGATTGTACCAACATTGTTATTTTCTTTTGTTATATATTTTGTTTATTGTTGTGATTATTTTACAGTTTTATTGTAAATATTGGATGTTTTAGCCGATATGTTGAAAACAACTTAAGGCCCCCATACACGGTCAAAATGTTAGCGCAAACATTTTCAAAATGGTTGTGTATGGGGCTTTTTGATGTTTGCTCAAACATGATGTTTGACGTGTATGGCCTCAATTTGCCCGATATTTAGGTTTGCGCAAACATCATGTTTGACGTGTATGGCCTCAATTTGCCCGATATTTAGGTTTGCGCAAACATCATGTTTGACGTGTATGGCCTCAATTTGCCCGATATTTAGGTTTGCGCAAACATCATGTTTGACGTGTATGGCCTCAATTTGCCCGATATTTAGGTTTGCGCAAAATGTTTGATCGAGTATGGGGGCCTTTAGAAGTCGTTTCCTCACTAAATTAAAGCGCCAACATTATGAAACGACAAGTTTATTGTGTTGTTTTCTTGTTGTTATTTATTAATTCTCGATAGAGTTTGTCAAGTAAAAACAAAGCTTATTGGAAAGGTAAAAGAGCAAATGAAACTAATACGTGCCGAGTCAAGTTACAATATTAATTTAATCAGGGCCGTCCTAAGATAAATGGCTCCCGTGGGCTCCTACAAATAATGCACCCCTCACCCCTCTTCATAAGAAAATACACGGAATGGCTGGAGGGAGCGGGGCATAGTTATAGTAAAAAAGAAGTAGAAAAAGTCAATTTATTACCATTATAGACTAAAAAACAATATGTGTGAGGCTCTCTCGCATTAGAAGTGAAACTTAAGTTCTAGAATAGAATGCACTGCTCTCTTTAATTTTTGACGAATTAATTATTTCAGGATAAGAAATGGTTATGGGAAATTTAATTGGAAAAAAAAAAATAAAAATATTGCTACGCTAAGGCAATCACATTTATTCCAATAAAAATAAATGTTTGTTTTGATTTGCTGGTCTTTAAATAGATATAATACAATTAATCTGTAAAAATGTTACACTTGGACGAGTCTCGAATCGCAAACTTCGTTACACGATTTCACTATATGAAAAAATTCGCCAAAGAAGTTTCACTTCAAAAATTATAATTTATACAAGATTAATAAAAAGCAAAAGTAACTTACATATTTATTTTCCTAGTTTTTTCTTTTGCGTATTCGTTTGTACTCGTCACATTCGGACAATTTTATACCTTCAAATTTGTAAAGGTATGATTCTGTATTTCGTTTGGACTGTACAAATTTCTGTAAAGAAGTGTATAATCTAATAATTCTTTCAATTGTATAGTATCAACTTTTTGAAGTGATATATTAGTTTTATCTATGATTTCTAATATTTCGCTCCAAAATGCTGCCATAATAGCAGTCTCCTGTGAGTTGAACTCATTTAACAACCCCTCAGCTGCAACTTTCGTTGCAGCCTTTCGAAAATTTTCTTCTTATATTTTATTTAAAGCATCTTTAAAATTTTCATAACCGGAAACCTAATATAACACTAATAAAAATTGCCGCCTCGAGGCTATTGTCCATTTAGCCTTGCATTATAACATCTGTGGAAACTAAACTTATTTTTTATTCAGATCATCGGAAAAATGAAACCATCTCTGTAAATTGACCTGGATGTCAATTTCATATTTATACATAGTTTTGAAAATAGTGCAAAAAAAAAATTAAATACACAAAATAATAACAAATGGAATTTAAGAATTTTGAGAATAAGGTCAAAAGTAAATAGACTGCCGATTGTTGTGGCACATAGCTTCCTCGTATCCTATCACGTACTTTATTGATTTTATGCGTTTTGTCAATTTTTTTAAATTAAATTTCCTCCGTTATTTAATCTATCCATTTGTTTTGATTTTTTACATAAATTAAAGTATCAATTTAGCAAAAGTTAAAGAGCGTAGACAGTTGAAATTAATTTGGGCGCTTTTGAAGCGACTAACCATACAAATTTCATAAAGATTATATGACTATACTTTTAGAGATTTCGGTGTAAATGTTATTCCGCATGTGGAAGAGAAACAATTGAGCGCTGAAGGTTGAAACTTATATGGGACTAACAATAAGCAAATCATGACAAATCATATAAATTGTAATAAAATCGGACCTGTAGTTTTTAAGATAGGTTGTTTCGAAAAATTGACTGACAGACAGACAGACTGACACGGAACCTAAAATGGTGCCTGATGTCTAAAACAAATTTCCGTCTTGGAATTTTTTAAATCGGAGACAAAAAATATTTTCGTTCTTCGGAACGATCACATAGCTTCATCGTTTGCTTCAGCTTACATTCAGTGAGCTGAAGCAAAACGTAGGTTGACCGACATTCTGCAAACTACAGTTCCTTGATCAAGTTGTAATAATACAAGAATGATGCAATAACATTTCTAAACTGATTTCAATAAAATAATGCCAACGGCATTGTTTTATTGTATCAATGCTGTTGGCATTATTTTATTATAGCTTGATGAAGGGAACATACTGTCCAAAACGCTGCTAAATCTTCTTTTTTTCATCAAGCTCATGAAACATTTTTGGTCTCGTGTCTGTTCGTTATCTGTCTGTCTGTTTGTCTGTCTATCTGTCTGTCTGTCTGTCTGTCTGTCTACTCTGATTTTAAATATAAATTTGGATGGCAGGTCATAATCAGTCCATTGTCGGTTTCAATATAAGTTTCAATCTTCTGCGCCCATCGGTTTGTCTTGCACATGCGCAAAAACATTTCTTTTTTTTTATTAACTACTACACGACACGACTATATGTTAATCGTCGTGTCGGTTGAAGTTCATCTTCAAGACGGTTCTGATCTTTGCTTCGGATTACCTTCTGTGGTAGTTTTTGCTTCATCATCTTCTTTTTCATTCCGAGTACATTTCTCTCTGAATCTCAGTATTATAACGTCTGAATTGATCATCTAAAATATAAATAAAACTAAACTATCCTTCATTAAAATATATCAAGTATCGATAGTTTAAAATTATAATTTATTTCAGGTTGATTTGTGTTCATTACGAGGCTATAGTTTAATTCGTTCAAAATTTCGTGCACTGAGAAGTTACCAAGATGACAAAGAAACTAAAGGAAGTAGTATAATAGAGAATGTAGCAATTTTAGCCCTGTTTCATTCGGCCCTCGATAAAATTTAGAAATTGTTTTTAGTCTTAAATTATTTTCTTCCAAAAAAACTATGAAAAACTGTTTACAATGTTGAAAATTTAAAATGTTATTTAAGCAATAGACATTAGCGTTCTCGAAACTTTACAAAAATGTAGATGGAAACTCGGACGTATCCTAGTTCGAATACCAGAGAGATCAGTCATGTTTTACATAGAGTAGATGTGTAAAGCGGCTGAAATTTAATCAATTTTATAATAAGCTAATAATGTTGTCTGCACGTAAAGAACTTAAAGCTCAGTATCCTGTATCTATGCATACATCGCAAAATCAATCTGAATAAATTTATTACATTAAAGAAAGTGAAATTGTCTCATTTTATCAATATGGTTACCTACTTTTCTACGCGATTCACAAAACTAACTCACTATGGATCTAAATAAAAATTTGTTCTTTATTATATATAATGCAGAATGGGGATATATATATATATATATATATATATATATATATATATATATATATATATATATATATATATTATATATATATATATATATATATATATATATATATATATATATATATATATATATATTATATATAATATATATATATATATATATATATATATATATATATATATTATATATATATATATATATATATATATATATATATATATATATATATATATATATATATATATCAAGTAGTTCCTATAATCCCCATTCTGCATTATCCTTTTCCATTGTTAACCTGGGGCTATCTGCAGGCTAGTTATGACAAACCATCTAAATTTCATAGAAATCAGATAATCACTTTTATAAAGATATAGATGTAAATAAATGTATGTTTGTGCGCATGTGAAATAGAAACAAATAGGCGCAGATATTTGAAACTTATATGGGATAAACAATGGACTAAAATTATTATGACCTACCATCCAAATTTCATAAAAATATCGGGAAAAAAGTTTTTTTTAGATATGTTGGGTTTGCAAAAATTAAGTGACAGACAAACATGGAACCAAAAATTTTCTCTGATGTCTGAAATGTATTTCTGTTTTGGAATTTTTGAAATCGGAGACATAAAATATTTTCGTACTTCAGAACAATCAAACAGCTTCCGTTATCTTGGGTAACTATCAAAAAGTAATTGCTCGACAGCAATTACTTTTTTTAATTGATAATTATTTATCTCATATTTTATATTGAAGTGTGTTGTATTACTTCTGGCTTCACGCGTTAAAATTATTTAAAATATTCATGAAAACAGAATTTTTGCACAATCAATTTCCACCCCATAAATATCTAGTAAATATATAGTATTAATATAACTAGGTGTGCAATGCAGTTGTCTGCTTGCAATATTGAGCTGAGTGTGCATTTTAATCTTAACCAATAAACATTTGTATTTATAAACAGCTGAAATCGGATCAAAAATAGGAAAATCTCTATTTTTAATTAAAAAAACATTTTTTCCTGTTTTTCTATTTTGAAAATATGACAGAAGAGAACATTACAACAATAACTGTACTCGTAAAGAGCTTTCCAACGACAAGCATCATGAAGGGCATATACTATTTTCACTTTTTTACCCCGTACCCCGTACCCCTGTGTACTAATTTGGACCATTTCAGATTTATACCTTCCTGTGGTTGGTCACTATGACCGTGCCGAATTTCATGCGAATCGGTTCAGCCGTTCAGGGGGAAACTTTTGTACCCTGTAACCCTGTGTACTAATTTGGACCATTTTAGATTTATACATTCCTGAGGTTGGTCTCTATGACCTTGCCGAATTTCGTGCCAATCGGTTCAGCCGTTCAGGAGGAAACTTTTGTATCCCGTACCCCGTACCCCTGTGTACCATTTTAGATTTATACCTTCCTGTAGTTGGTCACTATGACCGTGCCAAATTTCGTGCGAATCGGTAAGTCTTTCAGAAGGAAACATATGTACCCCGTACCGTACCCTGTACCCCTGTGTACCAATTTGGACCATTTCTGATTTATACTTTCCTGTTGTTAGTGACTATGGCCGTGCCAAATTTTGTGCAGATCGGTTCAGCCGTTCAGGAGGAGTATGCGTCAGAAAAAATGCGAAGTGTGGTATAAGAGCTTCGCTTCGCTCAGCTCAATAATACCTATATAATAAACGAGAAAATTAAAAATAAATGAGTAAGCAACATATTTAAAAGATTTTTTTTATTTGGTTTGTTTTTCTATTATTATTATTTTTTTTTTGTTTTGTTTTGTTATTTGTTTGGTGACAAAGAAGAAGTGATATTGGACAAGGAAAATGGATTTAGTTACGTTAGTTTGGAGGAATCTGTTTGCGTGTGGTCGCTTCGATTCTTCTCTGTTGAAGCAACTTCGTTAACAAGGTATCAGTCATTAGTATTTCTCTTATTATCTACCTGTGTGTGTGTGTGAGTCAGACTTGTTTTGACTATCAGTTAAGGAATTTTGCTGAAACTGTATTCTTAGTACGAAATAAATGACAATAATAAACCAAATGCTCTAAACCGCAGCTATTTCCCCTGAGGAACCAGCTTATTATATTGTAACTTGAAACCGATTTATTTTATAATTATGTAATAGTACATTACGCGTCTAGTGCAGAAAGTAGCATTTTGCATGCGAGTTTGCACGAGTGTGGAGTTTGCACCCGAGCGACAGCGAGGGTAGTAAAACCACAAGAGCAAAGCAAAATGCAGTTTTCCCACGAGTTGCGTACCCTACTTTATCTACTTTTAATAACAAATACAGAATAAAAATGTAATAAACTTCCTGTATGTAAGTTCGTATTTCTCTTTTGATTAAGATGACATTAATTCTTTGAATTAATTATTTCGGGAGGCGTATTATTCTCCTCATTATCGTCATAATCACTTAAATCACTCATTGTTTTTCACTAAAAACTCGATATAAACAGTTACTTTAATTAAACAAACAGCAAATTAGTTTTGTTAAATGTAAACAAACTCGGTAATCGTGCGTTAAGGTGAAGAATGCCTCCCCTTATCGCACGATTATGAAACGCGCAGGCGCAATGAATACAGCTGCGAAAAGACACTTTCCACGCATCTAAACAGAGGTATGTTCAGCGGCGTAGGAATTTATTATCAGGGCTCGATTTCTAGTGATTAAGGTGCCAGACTACAACCTACCCTCTCTCTACCCCCCCCCCCCCCCCGCTATAGGAGGGGGGTCCGGGGACGACCCCCCGAAAAATTTTGGAAAATAAACTTTCAAAAACAGCATTTTAATCAGTTTTAGACATAAACCCATGTACTAATTTTTATTTTATAGCCCCTTCAAATCTGATGGTGGGGGGGGGGGGGGGCTCAAGCCCGATAGCCCCCCCCCCGTTCCTACGCCACTGGGTATGTTTATATTAGGTGTCAATCGTAGATAAAATTTCTTTTAATGTTTAATTACTTTAATCTGTGGTATTATTAATAAAAATTTATATTATTATTATTATATTGTTCGTGATTATAGTTTGATAGTGCTGGGAAAAAATTGGAGATGGTAAAAATATATTTTTACATTCATGAAATTTGATTTATTATTTGACATAGAAAAAACCATATTCCCTCGGAGGAGGTGAGGAAAAATAAAAATCGGTCCGAGACAACTCAGACAAACTTTCTCATATATTTACGAGTTCATAATTTCTTAGCTAGCCCAATGTTTTCCACTTATTAGTTTTCGTATTTTCGTAGGTACATTTAATTATTATTGAATATTTTATTATAATTTATCATAAAAATAACTTCTCCTCGGCAGGGAATCGAACCTGGCCTCTCTCTGTCCACGTTTAAAGATATTATCTCAGGAACTAGATTTTTCCCGGGGAAAATGGCTCATGTTGTTAGGTTCGTATTTAAATGGACTACATTTTATAATTTTTTTTATCAAAATCGTCAGAATCGTTTTCAAAAAATAATTTTGTTTTACGTTTTTTCTGTGTTTTTGTCTAAGGTAGCCCTAAATTTCATTTCTCGATTTGTATTCGGGGCATGATTTTTTTTTAACATTTGTGCCAAATTTCGTCAAATTCGGCCCCTTAGTTTAGGCTCTAGACGAAAGACTGAAATTTTTTAAAATACAATTTTTTTGTCTTAAAATCGAATTTTCGCGCCATCACAATACTTTCCCACGACGTCTTCAATTCCGCCAACCCATCGGCTACATTCGGTCCCTACCTAAGTGAAATGTTTGGCAAGCCTGGTGCTTGGTATGTTGGTAGAACTGTTTAATGAATCCCAATACTAAATATTTATTACGAGGTGTTGGAGATACCTGAACCTGGGTTTCCCCGTCCCAAAAATCCCTTTATTATAAAACTTTTGATCCTTTTCTTTTCCACTTTTAAATACCGCAAGTGAAATTGCATCTCATTTTAGGAAATCTTTTAGTTTTTCCTTTTCCCTCCTTCAGGTGAATTTTAATTTTTTAATTAAACCTTTCCCCCCCCCCTCTACAGGTTTTAGAAATGGTTTAAGACGGGGGGGGGGGGAGGTGGGGGGCTT
Source organism: Gerris lacustris (assembly GCA_951217055.1). Lineage (NCBI taxonomy): Eukaryota > Metazoa > Arthropoda > Insecta > Hemiptera > Gerridae > Gerris > Gerris lacustris. Next base: position 1,776,245 of record OX578278.1, on the reverse strand, counting down.
TTGTACCTGAAAATGGCGTCTATTTACCATTTGATTAGATTGCGGTGGTTGCACGAGTCGTTTCCCCCTTTTTAAAACTTAAAACCTCTTCTGTTCTGATAAATAAATAATTTTTTTTCTAAATTCAGCTTCAGAAGGTTTTTCTTTTACAAGATAATCCGGTGAATAAAGGAAGGACATTAGGAAATCTTTACCAACAAGTTTAATAATGGTAATATCAGCCAGTTCCCTCCCCGAGCTGTTCCCGACTTCATCTAATAACCTTAAATTAAGCCAATCAGTGTGGACTAAAGCCTGCTTAAAGCATCTAAAAAGGAAAAAAACAAACTCTTATTTATGTAATTCATTAATAAAAAAAAGTTTTTAGTAATATCCCATTCCGTTTAGGTATGAGCTCGTTGTAGAATATTCCGATAGCAGCTGAAATAGAATTAGAGTTAAGGTTGTTTTAACTATTGGTCAAGGGAGGGTCACAATAAAGCCGCGGACGCGGTCAAGCCATGGTCACAGTCACAATTAAGCCTCGGTCTTTGATGTTGGTCCGAGACTTATATTGTTTTAGTATCAGTATAGCCATATAGTTCTTACATTTAATAAACTATACATCCTATCTTTCTGCCTGTCTGTCAGTCTGTCAGTCTGTGTCTGTCTGTCAGTAACGTTTACGTGTCCGATGATAACTTGAGTAAAAGTTAACCGATTTAGTTGAAATTAAATATACCTGTTCCTTTTACTAATGCTCATTCTATAAGTTCGTTAGACAGCGTTGTCCGTGCGTCGCGCGCAACGCTCGCGTAAACGTGAGCTTCAAATGCAAAATTGGAATTTCAGGACGGGAAAAGGTTCTATATCACACACCGCTATGAAGTAATAAAGATCAATAAAGATCGTTAAAATTATTAAAACGGACCTAAACGTTAAAAGTAGAGAAAACAACGTTTTTACCGATATCTTACTTTAATGTAATAATTTAATAAAACTTCATATACATCGTCTAAAGTACAATTGAAACAAGTGTGTAAAATTTCAACTTGATACAAGCAGAAGTTATTGAATAGTGAAGTGATACATTTATAATGATTGTTTAAAAGCTACTGTGGGTGGTTAAGATTCTTATAAGAGTGTAGTTATACAGGTTTATCTTGGAAGGTGAGCTTTGTACCAAGTACCCTGAACTCTACCCTACACTACTCTATTACACTTATCTTCAACTATGACATTCATCATGATTAATAAATTCCTTAATATTCAGTATTTTATTGCAATGCGCTCACTTCAATGATAGAGCTACGCGATGCCTAGTCTTAGTCAATTTTGTATCCATTAATGGATATTAAATTTCAGTATGGATTTTAACGACTCTTAACCAATATGAAAAATCTGTTTGATAAAACTCCTTCTGATCTTTCTCTCACATATGTATACGAGTACATGATTACTTACCATTGAGATATGACGGGCGTTCATCATGTTCTTTCCCAGGTTGTAGATGATGAAACCAAATACTTCCTATTATACCTATTAACCTGGTACTTCCAACTAGACGGGTAGGACGAACCACTTGTTCGAACCTCGCAATCAGGCCTACAGTGGACCCATTTTACTTCCCCGTGGTGGAGAGTTCCAGCTACTTCACACATCATACATTTGTACATTGTACCGCCGAAGCGAGTATGATGTGGTCATTAGTAAGCTATATGAGCGTGCTTCAAGAAGAGCACCCCCCGGGTGGGGGAAGAGGACCCCTCAGGGGGTCCCCTCGCCCTACTCCGACCTCGAACCATAGATACAGATCACATCTCATGACACGGATCGAACCCACTAGACATCGTGGGGGAAGAGAACCCCTCAGGGGGTCTCCCCCGCCCTGCTCCGTCCGCGATTCATAGATGCATTCAGTGTATCACGGCCCGGGATCGAACCCACGACCTTGAGTTGCCTCGACTCAGTGATAGCTGAGCAGTGTCTTTACGACCTCGGCCACCCTGGCTCCCTTCTTCCCACTAAGAAAGGATTTGGCGAAATTTTGATTTTGATACACAGGGATACGGGGTACAAATGTCAAAGTAATGAATACCCTTTATGATGCATATCGTTGAAAAGCTCTTTAAAAGTACAGTAATTGTTGTTATGTACAGTTTTGTCATATTTTCATTTAGGAGGGGGGGGGGGGGGGGGGGGGGGAGGTAAAATGGAATAATATAGCTATATCTTATATAGAAAGAAGAGTGTCTGTATGAGGTGTCTTTTACACAAATCTACAGTTTTATCCCAATTTGATCAATATTTACACATTTTTCCTTCAAAACAAGGTCAAGGTCACTGCCTGCATGAGATTTCGAAATTAAAACTTTGGTACGCAGGGGTACGGGGTACAAATGTCAAAGTAATGAAATCCCTTCATGATGCATACCGTTTAAAAGCTCCTTTAGAGTACAGTAATTGTCGCTGCAACAATGACTTGACCCTTTTAGAGAAATAAATTTATTTTATTTAGAAATATCTGACAATCGCTCGGTTCTTCTCGGTTTCTCGAAAGCGACTCCCGTTTTAATTTTTTTTAGTTGTCATCATAAAATAATTCGGTTGCCGTCATGCCGGTGTTTTTTTCACAAAAAAAAAACGGATTAAACAAAAATGAAACTAAATATAATACATCAATACATCTGGAACTTACGGTTCTGAACAGTAACTGTTGTTCTGTACATTTAGGGGGGTAAAATGGAAAAATATATCTATGTATAGCAAACTAATAAGTGTTGTTGTACATTTATCCGATTGGGCTTAACTTTTGTATTTCCAGTAAATGAGTAGTCCTGACAACGAATTGTCTGTGCGTCAATCACGTCCAAACGGCTGAATAGAGTTTGGTGGTTCTTGAGTATAATGTTAAGCTCAATTCTGCGGGTAATATAGGCTATAAACGTTTTGGTAGCTTTATATGGGGCGGAGAACGGGGCTTCTAAATAGATTTCAAAATTCTAATTTATTTTTTTATAAAAAATTTAACTAACCAAAATTGCAGAAGAAACTACTGACAATATTTCATGTTTGTGGATTTCTGAAAGAAGAATTGTTAAATAAATTAATTTTCAATCGCTGTCAAAAAATATTTAGATTTATTTTTAGATATTAAGACAATAGTTTACAAATCACACATTACCGTGCCTAAACCTTTACTAACATAATCATGCATAATCATCACCACTTCTTTAAAATGCTAAAATAAAATCTACGAGTTTACACGTAGTGTAATAATTTCTAAGTTATATTGATAACTGCCGATAGGTATTTTCTAAAATTTTATCTCTAAGGGGAACATAAGGACAGAGTAAGACAAAAAGGGGAATTGCCCAGACCGATCTTCTAAAGTTAGGAAGTTAATATGTACTTGAGAAATAGCTCTTATTTTAGATGTAAGCACGTATATTATTAAAGATAATTCCAATTTCAACCAAGGGTTGTGTAAAGACATGGAGGGGAGGGGTCAGAAGGAATATACCGCTGCATTTCCCGGAAAGTTATCTTTTAAGAATTTTTCTTCAGTAGTCGGAATCAATTACTAATTTGGGATATTAGCAAATTATCTTATCAAAGGGTATAGAAATAAGGGTAAGGGATAGAATCTAGATATTCTCACTTAGTAAAATAATTTAAATGTTTCTTGATGGTAGTTTATAAACCCATCAAATTGAAAATAACATACCCCGTAGCGAAGCACGGGTATCCAGCTAGTATAATATAAATGATTTCTAATAAAACTTTATTTCTACGAGCTTGTTTTTTTTTTACATCAATATTGAATATGCACCTAAAGTGCATTTATAGTCATTTGAAATGCGGATTAGATCGGGAACTCCTTCTGAAGCGCTGTAGAGCAACCGTTTGACTAGTGTACACTGGTAGGGCGCCTGACAGTCACACTCGGTCCCTGGCGAACAGTCCTCGCCTCTGTCCTTCGTACCTTCGCCTTCACAAGCCTCGCAATGTGATAACACAGCTGTTATCACTACTAGCAACAGTAACTTTATCTTGGTCGAATACATTCCTTGTTCTGCTTCTAAAACAAAACCAAGTATACAAGTAATGCGTAGCTTGAACAACTCGCGTAGAAGAATTTCCATTTTGATGTTATTTATTTAATATGCCGTATTTGTTTTCAATTATGTATGTAGCTTCCTACAAATGTAGGTGGTTCGCTTGTCCCTGTTTCGTAGAAAGATAAATTTCTGGGATTATTCGTAAACCCTAACCTTTCATGGACCAATTATATTAATAGCCTGGAAGGAAAAGTAATAAAATATATATAGTTATTTATGTAACTAGGCAGCAAAATGGAATTTCGCTGACAAGTTTTTAAGTTTTAGTTTCGAGCCGAAGGCGAGGATAGCTAAACAAAATTACTGCAGAGGCGAAGCTGAGGCAGGAAAATGTTAATTACCTGAGGTGTAACCGAAGCAGGGAATCTTTAAACGAGTCAGAAATGTTTCCTTTGCTGCACAGTTACATACAATATTTTATCTACTAACGGCAGAATAAACAGGTCAAGTGTGAGCTAGTCAGCACACAGCGAGGGTCCTTAGGCCACACTATATAGTGTTTAACTGTAAAGTGTATAAACAGTGTTTTTTTAAAATGCTAAAAAGCTTACTTTGAACCATTCTAAGGGTCTGATATTATCAAAACACACGCTGATAAAGTATTTTTTTTTGCCACTGAACCGGACTACAACCATATAAATACATCGAAAAGACCATAATTATAAAAAAACGTATTTTGTTAATAAAAAATAAAATAATTTTTTTTTCGAAATTTCCAAAAAGTGGTATCTTTACTTTTGGTCGAAGAATGTACAGGAATTTTTTCAGAATTTTTGCACTTCACATAAGCGAGATAGAGGGGAGGGGGGGGGGGCACGTTTCACACCCACTTCCTTAAGTTTTTTTACCCTAATTTTTAGGGTTTCGTTGGTAAAACCAAAAAAAGAAACCCTTATAGTTTCGTTCATGTGTCTGTCTGTCTGTCTGTCTGTCACTCTGTACGGTTCCAATAACTTTTGAATAAAAAGAGATAGAAACGTGAAACTTTGCAATATTAAAGAACGTTTTGACGCGCACACAGGAAAAATATAGCGAACTCAAAATTATCAGCTGTTCAAATCCAAAATGGCGGATAACTCACGTCATGCGAAAAAAATATTTTTTTTGAATTTTAAGTGGGGTATCAAATGAAAGGTATTGAAGAGTAGATTACAAATATATATATCACTTAGGGAAAGTGTTCAATTTTCGGCGCCATTTTGTCAAAAAAACATCGAAATTTTGCGTGTCCCCCTCCTAAAATCGTATTTCCGCTATTACTAAAAATATAGAAAAATATGCAAAATGTGTGGTACGGTGGGCCATAGAAAAAATAAGATTAGCAATTTGATCTGATTTACTGGGAATCCAAGATGGCGGATATTTCATGTCACACGAAAATAAATATTTTTTTTAAATTTTGGGTGGGGTATCAAATGAAAGGTATTGAAGAGTAGATTACAAATATATATATCACTTAGGGAAAGTGATCAATTTTCGGCGCCATTTTGTCAAAAAACATCGAAATTTAGCTTGTCCCCCCCCTAAAACTATATTTCCGCTCTTACTAAAATTATAGAAAAATATGCAAAATGTGCAGTCTGGTGGGCCAAAGTAAAAATAGGAATAGCAACTTGGTCGGATTAACTGGGAATCCAAGATGGCGGCTAATTGCTGTCACGGGAAAAAAAATATTTTTTCTAAATTTTGAGTGGGGTATCAAGTGAAAGGTATTGAAGAGTAGATTACAAAAATATATAACACTTGTGGAAAGCGTTTAATTTTCTACGCCATTTTGTCAAAAACATCCAAATTCCCCCCCCCCCCCCCAACTACTAATTTCATGATTACAACACCAACGAAACCCTTTTTACGTGAGACTTCACGCACTACCAATTTATTTTGAAAAATATTTTTTTTAAGTCGCTATATTTTTAAAATTTGTGGGCAGGTACAAGACACATACATGCCAAATTTCAAAGTAATCGGACGAATGGTGTAACCGTGAGAGCACGCGAGAGGACGGACGGACAGACACACGCAGGAAAATATAAGGGTCCTTGGTTTTGCCTAAGGACCCTAAAAATTACACTAATTTATTATATTCCCCTTTTAATATATAGAAGATTTAAATAAATGAAAGTTTTAACTGCTGCCACTTTTAACAGCTGTTTTTATCTCAATTTTTAGCGATTTTTTAAAAATAATCATTGTAAAATAATAAAATTTGTTTTATTACTATATAATTATTTAAGTTATTTTCAAGAAAGATATACATATTTAGCAGAATATTAAGCTTAAATATGTTTGTTTTTGATGATTTGGCCTACAGATAGCCCCAGATTAATTTAATTTAATCTTCCTGCGCACATTAAATATTGTTAAATTTATGATTTTATTTGTGTAAAGAAACCAAACAGTATTTAAATTTTTAATTTGGCGTGAAAATTTAAAATTTGATTTTTAACTTGCTATGAGGCATAATTTATTCATTATAGAAGAATAAATAGTATGCCTCTCCTCAAATTGGAATTTACTATTTAATTATCTATAATATAATTATTCTATAATTTCTTAATTATCATTACATGATGCCCCATTTCTAGGTTCTAGTGCGCTGTTGGCCTGTTGGGCATTTATCTAAATAACAAAATATGTTGTTAAATAAATTAATAAATCATTTTCAAAGGCAGTTTTTCAGTTTTCCAAACTCTGCATTATCAGTGGTGGTGAGAGTGAAAATGGTTCCCGATTTTCATGTGACTTATTGACAGGGTTTTCTTTGTTTTTCCGGGACAGATGATGACCAAAATCCGGTTTGGAAAATTAAAAATTCAATTTGAGGGAGGCGTTGGTATTTATTGTGCCATTATTTAATTACTGATCGAATAAATAATTTTCAAAACCAGTTTTCCAAGCTCTGCATTATCAGGGGTGGTGTGAGTGAAAATGGTTCCCGATTTCCTTGTGACTCATTCACATAGTTTTTCCGGGACAGATGATGTCCAAAATCTGGTTTGGAAAATTTAATTTGAGGGAGCGTTGGTATTTATTATACAATTATTTCTTATTACTCTAGAATTTAAAACATGGATAGTTGAATATAAATGTTACTTACGTTTTATGTATGTGAGGAGCTTACAGGTGTACGTGTGGGTGGAAATGATCAGTCAGTAGAGCTGTTCAGTGTCTCAGATCACGCTCCTGACTCAGAATGATCAGCATTCAATCTCCATTTATAGATAAATATATTTCTCTTGATAATTAAATATATTATTGTTGTAATCGATAAAATATTCCTGATAGTCTTATCTATTTGATAATGTGTTCAACTATTTATGAGTGTATATAGTTCCAGAAAAATATACAAAATAATATATTTTCTTCTATGTATACAAATATTTTATACACAAAATCCATGTATAAACACAAAAATGTAAAACATTGAAGCATGCGTGTAGTATAATGAATATAGAATATTAAGCAAATAGTTAATCGTGATGAGTTTCGCAAGCGTAAGAGAAGAAATATGAGTAGATTAAAGGGAGAATACACAAAGAGGGGTAAAATACATAAAAATGTATTATTTTACGTAGAAAAAGACCCACGTAAACTAATCAAGTATTATTTGACGTAGTAAGTCCTCCACGTAAAAAATAATTACTACAACCTCCTCTGACTTTTAATTCCGGGTTCCGGGGGGCTTTTACACCCGAAGACGCAGGCCACTTAGGTGGGCCCATTGAATAAACCTGGGTTAGAAACCTAAGTTCTTCACAATTGAGTGAAGTGTTTGGTCGTTAACCATGACCATGACTCTCCTTCGATTTGAATCGAACGGATAGAGATCATGGTTTCCAGGCCGAAACCTGGTGGTGCTACTCTTAAGGCTCCACCGCCCTTTGAGGTTAGAAAAATCATTAAAATGAAAATTTTATTAGTTCTAAGCAAGATATCAAAAATTTAAGTACAGGCTTCATTCCTAATTTTAATTCTGCACAATTTGAGCATATTTCAACTTCCTACTACAATAAATACTACAACTATTTCAATACAACGAGTTTTATCGTTGTCGTTGTATTGTTAGTTAAGTTCATTTAACAAATATCATAAAACAACACAAACGAAAGCCTTGGTCATCTGACCGTTGGGCGAAATTCCGCCTCTTTATAAGCTTTACATTATAATCAAACAAGTAACTCAATATTAACAGAAAAATTAATAAATAATTAGTAAGGAATGAAATATATATATATCTACATTAAGTATGTTGTCTACACACATACATACGAGCATCTACATAAATGGAAACTTACACATTAAAAAATCATAGTAAATAACATAGTAAAGAATAAAACAAAAAATAATAATAGTATTGTTTTCCTTTCTCCCCCCCCCCCCCCCCCCCATTCTTTTTTTCTTTCTCTCATTTCCTATTTTTGCCTTGATACCTAAATTAATAAAATGTGATAAGATCTTCCTAATACCTTCTACATAAGAAAAGAGGTGTATAACAATAACAAATAATATAATAAATGAATACAATAATAAGCAAAAAAAGCAGTACATAATTTACAGTTAAATAAATATATAACATAAAACATTATAAATACTTTTCTTCCTATCCTTTTATTGAAGAAGCAATAACATCTCTCAATTTAAAAAAGTTGAATTAGATATAAATACACATGCACATAAACAAATACCTACATACACACAAATACACATACACACAGATACAAGCATTGCTTATATTACTCCAGAGAAACAGCTAATTGTTTCTCCCTTATGAAAATCGTTGTATTGAAATGGCGCCCGTACTACTTATTATAGGAAGTTGAAATAGGGCTCAAATTGTGCAGAATTAAAATTGGGAATGAAGCCTGTACTTCGATTTTTGATATCTTGTTTAAAACCAATAAACTTTGAATTTTAATGTTTTTTCTAACCTCAAAGGGCGGTAGAGCCTTAAGTGCAGCTACCCATTTATTTAAACAATGCTGGGTGAACATTGAGCGGGGGGCCCGGTCTGGGAATTGAACCCAGAGCTCAAGGTCAAGTGGACACCCGTCCTACTGACCACGCCTGATGCTGCCTTACTAGCCTGATCGAAAGTCAAGCGCTCTCTACTCCCGGCCCTCACTGTCTCTCAGAATTCTAGAGGCTTGAATTAGGAAGAAAAAATACTTGACATAACCAAGAGAATGCTAGATCTACGAAAACAATTTTATTTTTATAAAAGAAAACTATTTTTTATTTTTTTATTTTATCGTGAATTTATTACATTTGACCATTGGTATCTTTCTCAACGGGCATGTCGTCGACATAATTGCATTTATAATCGTTGAGGATACGTTGATGATCAGGGACCTCAACTGAGCCGTTGTAACTGATAAGCCTGGCTAGTGTGCACTGGTACGGTGCCTTGCAGTCACAAGGGTTCCCCGGCGAACAGTCCTCGCCTCTGCCCTTCGTACCTTCGCCTTCACAAGCCTCGCAGCCTGATAACACCGCTGTTATCACTGCTATCAACAGCAACTTTATCTTGGTCGAATTCATTCCTTCTTCTGCTTCTAAAACATACAAAGTCAAGCATATCAGTGTTAAGTATATTGAAATGCTTCTTGACCCCGTCAGAATTATCTAACGGACAACCTAGAGATTTACAGCACGGCTTGTACGTGCCAGAAGGGATTATTTCCTACAAACCGCCTCAAGAGTATTACCTCGAGGTATTACTGTAATGCACTTCAATGACATCGTTTCTTAGCTTCTGTGAGACGCGCGCGTCCCCACAGTCGCTAAATTGTCAGACATGCACTACTCCACCGAGAGCAGAATAGCTCATGCCTCTCCAAAAAATAAAAAAAAAGGTTTTTGTTTTTTTCGCAAAATTTTAGTCTTCAGGGATGAAGTTAAAAAAACATTACAAGTTTTTTATAACATTTTTATTGGTGGCAAATTTTCGCCCACACCTGGCCATCTTCAGGCCTAAAATTATAATGATACATGTCAACTACTGAGGGCCCTCACCTAAAATGTAAAAATATGTAAAAAAGAAGAAAATGTACTTATGGTGGAAATAAAAATAAATAAAATAAAATAAAACATATAATTTACTTAACAACAATCTAAAATAAAAAATTAAAATTTTCTATAAAAATGGTTTACCTTAATCAGTGTAACATGTCAAATCCTAGATTTTAAATACAAAGGTTTGAGTCAGGAGTGAGTAACTTACACTATACGTAATGTTTAGTTACTGACTAATCTGGTACAGTACTACTTATGGTACAGTAGAACCTCGCTTACACGACCCTCAATAACACGAAAACCTCAATTACAAGTGCAATTTTCAAATCCCCTTGAGATTGCCATAACACATCATTAAATTAACCTCTATAACGCGACTATTATTATCCAAACAACCTCAATAACACGATTTGTTTTCCAATTCACAACGTAACTCAGAACCTCTATAACAAGTCGTTTTGAGAAGTCAACCTCTATAACGCGATTCTATACAGGAATAGGTCTACCTTGAACAAGCATATAGACTTAAAAACCCCGCCCCACCAAGCTCCCAACATTCCATTAACCTCGATAACACGATTAATAGCCAAAATAACCTTGATAACACGACCCTTAACAAAAAGCACCTCGATAACGCGTCTGTTTCCCTAATCCCCTTGAGACACTTCTTATCGAGGTTCTACTGTATTTTCAAAACTAGATAAATCAATCGGTATTAAGAAAGATAAAGATAATGCATTGTTATTTGAAATTTGCGCTTATCTTTGTTTAAACCTGCATCTAAATAACCTTCAATTTGAGTTTTAATTGCAGTTCTTATTTGTTTTTAATATTGAATCTCTTATATCTGCTATTAAAAGTACAAACAATTACTGTTATTTATTAAAATAATTAATAAAAAATGTGCAATGGATTAAAGTGTGTATTTTCTCCCTAATTCTTCCTATTAAAAAGTCTAATTTCCTAGGCTTTGCCTCGGGAAAGCCGAATCTACCCCGAGTCGGGGATATAGGGAACATGGTTCCTTCGGCTTCGCCTCAAGAACCAACTTATTCGCTCAGGGAACAGGGAATAATGGCTTACTTTACTCACCAGGTGCATAAATAAGTATTGCCTTTTTCTTTAAGTACTTATTTTTTTTGTCTGGAATTGCTTAAAAAATGGGTCTCGCAGGGCAGTCCCTAGGGGGGGTCAACCGGGTCAAGCTGACCCGGGCGCCACGTCTAGGGGGGCGTCGCCAGGCCCCCGTCTTAAGAAAAACTAGGTGCATTTGGTAATAAAGGGGGGCGCCACATCTGCTTTTGACCCGGGCGCCTAATCCCCTAGGGACGGCCCTGGGTCTCAGTGTGAAAGAAGACGTGTGAGGAGTAAAAATATCTTTCACTTTTCATAAACAAATTATTGAAACATATTCATTTTGACATTATATAATTCATTTTTTACTACGTTTTTATTTGCTTGCTTTCTTGTTTGTTTGTCCAGTACAAATCTTGCAATTGATTTTTAACTAACTTCCCGAGTAGCTAGACATATGAAACTTTTAGAATAGCTCAGAACACGATGACAATGCAATATTTTAATACTTTTAGCCATCTTTCAGCAGAATTTAATTCGTTTTCTGCAAATTTTACAGTATGGAAAGTTAGTTCGAAAAAAATCCGCAAGTTATTTTGTATTTGTTTGACATGTCCCATATGACAATACCAGGGGTATCCAACTCCAGTATTCTAGAGGTGTCAGACCACTAGCGCTGCACGAGAATTTGCGGTTAAAATTGTAAACAACTTATGATCTTTTGACATTCCTCGAATTCTAAAATATTAAGAAATACTGGTTGGCAGACTTTTGTAAATAAAAAAATCACAGAGAAGTACTTGCGTCCAAGTACTTTTTAGGGTTTTGTAGATGAGTAAGCATACCCGTTGTATAATTATGATTTTTTTGTCTTCGATCTCAAGGGTCCCGGGTTCGATCCCCCGGGGGGTCACAATGTTTTTTATCAGTAATACAGACAAGATAAATTACATTTTTCAGGAAATTTGCATCGCCCCACCATAAGGTGTAACCATGAATTATTTTGAAATTTTAGGACCAGCCGTTATATAGTGGTTGGGGGGGGGGGGAATTTTTTTTGGGTATATTTTGATTTATTTACCCATAAGAAATGTAAAATTTAAAAAAGCATATATATATTTGTGTCCTACTCTTCAGCAGCTTTCATTTGATACCCCACTCAAAAATTAAAAAAAAATAAAACATTTTGAGTTTATCACATTTTTTCGAATTGCGCATGCGCATATCAAATTTTGAACTTCTATATAATTTTCCTGTGGTTGGGTCAAAAAGTTGCACCAGTGTTTCAAATTTCAGCACTTTCGCTTAAACGGTTCAGGCCCTATGAACCAAAGAGCGACGGACAGACGGACACATCACCCTCGGCATAAGGGTTTTGAGAAGTATCTACAAAACCCTAAAAATAGAATATTGTTTACACCTCAATTTCATTATTTAACGAGAGTTGAATTTTTTTTGTATAATCTTTTTTTATAAAGATAATTTCAACTTTGCGGAATTTCTTTTCTTAACCTTTTAAACCTTTTTTAGGGTCCGTAGGCAAAACCAAGGACCCTTATATTTTCCTGCGTGTGTCGGTCCGTCCGTCCTCTCGCCTGCTCTCACGGCTACACCTTCCGTCCGATCACTTTGAAATTTGGCATGTATGTGTCTTGTACCTGCCCACATATTTTAAAAATATAGCGACTTAAAAAAAATATTTTTCAAAAAAATTAGGGTAAAATACTTGAGGGTTAAAATGTTTTTATTTTTTTTCAACACCGTGAGGGGTATCGCATGAAAGGGTGCGTCGAGCTGATTACAAAAATATATAATTCTTTGGTTATAACATTTATAGGGCGAGCGGTGGGTGTGAACGTGTCTCCCCCTTCTATCTCGCTTATGTGAAGTGCAAAAAATCTGTAAACATTCCTGAACATTCTTCGACCAAAAGTAAAGATACCACTTTTTGGAAATTTTGAAAAAAATATTATTTAATTTTTTATTGACAAAATACGTTTTTTTATAACTATGGTCTTTTCGATGTGTTTATATGGTTGTAGTCTGGTTCAGTGGCAAAAAAAAAATACTTTATCAGAAGTGTGTTTCTGTGTTTTGAGAATATCAGACCCATAGGATAGTTCAAAGTAAGCAGCTTTTTAGCATTTTAAAAGACACCATCAATAGGGTACTACCTAAACTATACAAAGTTGCCTACGGACCCTCGCTGTGTGCTGACTAGCACACACTTGACCTGTTTATTTTATTCTATAATCCTAAAATTTAAACCTACCTTTTCCTTGAATCCTTTTCAAATTACTTTTTTTCCATTAGTTCTTATATATTTTTACATTATAGAATACATTGTATTCTATTTACTTAGTTTTTAATAACTCCTATATTTTTGACTTTTTTCAGGGGAAAAAAACAGTTTTTTCCGCATAACTCGAATACGGTCGACCGCAGCGGTCCGACGCAAAGGACCTTTTTTGTAAGCCTTGCGTAAAGGGAAAAAATAGTTTTTGTTGTTTTTTTTTTTAAGTGAAGAGGAAAAAAGATACACGCCCCCGAAAAAGCCTCTAAAACGGACGTCTAAGAGCGGGCCACGCTAAGATGTCCATGACCAGATGTTCTGTACTTGGTTGTAGTAATACAACCCTTAAAGCTAAAATGTTTAAATTTCCAAATGATGAAAAAAGCTTAGTTAATTTTTCATTCAATTTTTGGATCTTTTCCGTAAATACGTATACCACTGCTTAACATCCAGTGGCGGATTAAAGGGGGGGGAGGGGGTGGCGACCGCCCCCCCCCCCCTTGATTATACTTTTTTCCAACGCCTACCAAATTTCATATCAGAAATGCATAAAAGCGCTGTTTTGAGAGGTAATATTTTCAAAATTTTCCGAGGGAGGACCCCCGGCCCCGCAATATATCCCCCCCCCCCAATAATAAACTTCTGACGACGCCAGGCGTCCCGGAGTTGTCCCGCTTTTGGACTTTAAATCCCGAACTTGTCTCCCGAAAACACTTTTCGGGTCGAAAAGTACGAGTATTTGCTTTGATTCGATGGTCTTCGAATAGATATAATAACTTATCTAAATTAATTTACTTAATTAAACTATTTTTTTCTAAATATCAAATTAGGTCCGTTGTAATGGGCTTAACGGCTCGTAGATGTATAAAACGAAAATATTAAAAATCCCCCTTTAGCTTCCGAGCTTACCGAAGGTAACAAACTGTGATAAATTTTCGTTCTCAAGAACAAAATTTTTTTTTAGGTATTTTAGACAAAGGTAATGATTAGGTGCACAACTTTTATTGTGTTACAATAACTATACTTTTAAGTTTGTATTATTTTTTTTTTTTTAAATGTACTTGTGTTCATGTTCATACTTGTTTTCCAACAAACTACACCATATAATCGAGCCAAAAATTACCCTTTTGTGACTAAGTATTAAAATCAAATTTTACCTCAGAAATGCATTTAAGCACTGTTTTGAGAGGTCATATTTTCAAATTTTTCCGGGGGAGGACCCCCGGACCCCCCGCTATATGGACCCTACAATGATTAACTGCTAACGACACCTATGACTTACGGTTAAGATATTTTACTGCAGTCGGGGGGGAGGAATCCTGAGAACTCCCCCCCCCCCCCTTTCCTTAGGGCTTTCCATACTCCCGAAAACCATTGGAGGGTCAGATCGCCACCCCCTAGATGACACCCTTAATCCGCCACTGTTAACATCATTGTTATTGGTATACGAATAACGGAAATGATCCCTATTTTTAATTTGTTATTATGTTATACCTATTAAGAACTTATAATTTCCATCAGGTAACTTGTAATTTAACTTTGGACTTTGTTGGTTATCAGGCGGCCGTGCGACAAATCCAACTATAATTAGACTTTTTTTAAGTAATAGAGGGGGTCACAAATAAAATATTGGTCCAAGCAGTGGCAAATGTATGCACAACCAAACTAATATACAGTTATATAAAACATTGTAGTAGTATGTATTCCTCGTTTCTCTACGACGCATCTGAAAAATCATCCATTTTTTAAATAATCAAAAAGTGTTTAAAAAAAATGGAAAGAGGTTCTATTTACATAAAATTCTGTTTTCTAGATATTACTCACAATTCTCGTGTAATATAAAAAAAAACTACATTCTAACCACATTCTTGTGACAAGAATGTATAGAAAACTAATTGTATGAATTTAAAATTTTAGGTTCGAAAAATGGGCTCAATTTACTATGAATAGTAATTTAGACAAAAAACCGAAAATGTGTGCGGTCCATTTTGAGCTGAAGTACTTCTTTGGGTGTAACAGAAATAAAAATCTTATTAGAAGCGCAAAAGCTGTACCTACTTTGAATGCTCCTGATAAAAATAGTAATAACGATATTGGTCAATCTATCAAAATTTAGAGCCAAAACGGCTGATGACTGGACTAATTTTATTATACTATATTATAACAATATATTAAATATAACCATAAGTTATACATGCGAGCGAAGTGAAGTGCTGTAAGTATAATAGTTATCAACTTTTTACTAATTATGATAAGCTATTCCCATATCCTATATTCCCATTATCTTATTTTTTCGAATCTAATTTTTATTTTACTTCAGTAATAAAATTAACGGTAAAACAATAAAACTTTTAACTATAGTACATTTTAGTGTATATTAGTTAAGTACATAATATTTTACAAAATATGTCCTTGTAAAAGAGTGCTCGAGAATTTTCCTAGACAAGATGATTAACTGTTGGATAAATACCAGCAAAAAATTTAAGAAAGGTCTTTTTTTCTATAAACAACATAATATAAACGTTATCTATAATATTTAATTTAATATAATAATAATATCTTATTATAAAACAAAATCATAATAAGGCGGGCTGTGTTTACAATTTTTAGCGGTGTCCGACAAGCGCTAATGGTCAAGTAGAATAAAGCAAACTTTTAATATTAAAGATCGAGATGACATTTTACTCAAGCGTCGGTGGCTGTATGAGATGCGTGGTGGCTCCCAATGCGAAAGTTCCCGGGTTCGAATCCAGGACAGTGACATTTTAATTTATTTCTTTGAATTAAGAAGCTCGAAATCTTTTGAATGGTGTACAAGATTTAGTTACAATATTAACCGCAAATTCCCGTGGAGCGCTAGTAGTCTAACACAGGTAGATAAAGAGGGGAGTTGGAAATCTTTCCGTTTAAGGATTCTATGATCGCTGGACAATACCAAGTACTGGTTTGTATGACATGCGCAGTTAAATCAATTGTCACAAATATCAACAGGAAGGTTCTCTAACTGTTAGGTTTTCTTTGATGTTTTTAATACGTAGCGAATTGTAGTCCTAAACCCGTTCCAACCTGACATTATTTTATTACAGTACAATGTTAGCGCATGCGTATAAAACCAGCCCTAAACGATTCCCAAACGATCCGCGGGACGATACAAAGGACGGTACAAATAGAGGGGTTGGAACAAACCTATTTACAATCTTCATTTTGACGGGTTTCAAATTTGTGATTTTTTATTAAGAGGCAAATATTGAATGACAGCGAAAAAGGAAAAGTAAACAAAGAAATAAATTAATTGACGTGTGACAACCAGGTTTGTTTACACTTGTGTCCTAGGTATCGGTTTAATTTTTCTTCTGCACTTCTTTATTTGTACACATTTTTATTTTTCTTCTCTTACTGTCCCCAAATAGGAGCATATCAATGGCACGGTTTAGATTCGGTTTTGGCGAGATCCGTTGTACAAAGATTTGTCCTTTTATAGGTTTAAGATCAGCTCTCTAGATGGTTGTCATTTAAGTGAAGTAAATAAATTCGGAACTATTTTTTTTTTCACTAACATTATATTATAACAATGACAATTATATTATCAACATTACATATAATTCAACAGAAAATTTAAAAACGTAGTATATAGAAAGTTCTTTTTAGGGTTTTGTAGATTCTTCTCAAAACCCTTATGCCGAGGGTGATGTGTCCGTCTGTCCGTCGCTCTTTGGTTCATAGGGCCCGAACCGTTTAAGCTATAGAGCTGAAATTTGAAATACTGGTGTAACTTTTTGACCCAACCACAGGAAAAATATACAGAAGTTCAAAATTAAATGTGCGCATGCGCAATTCGCAAAAATGTTGTAAACTCAAAAATTTATATTTTTTTTAATTTTCGAGTGGGGTATCAAATGAAAGCTGCTGAAGAGTAGGACGCAAATATATATATGCTTTTGTAAATTTTGCATTCCTTATTGGGTAAAAAAATCAAAATATACCCAAAAAAAATTTCCCCCCCCCCCAACCACTATACTTCGGCTGGTCCTAAAATTTTAAAATAATTCATGCTAATGCCTTATTGTGGGGCGATGAAAATTCCGGGAGGTCATCACAAATTTTAAAACATTGCCAATTTTTGGCGCGAAAATTTGAAGTGCGCCAAAAATTTTATTTTTTTAAAATTTTGAGTTGGGTATCAAATGAAAGCTGCTGAAGAGTAGGACGCAAATATATATATACATTTTTAAATTTTGCATCCCTTATTGGGAAAAAAAATCAAAATATACCCAAAAAAAATTTTCCCCCCCCCAACCACTATACTTCGGCTGGTCCTAAAAGTTCGAAATAATTCATGCTAATGCCTTATTGTGGGGCGATGAAAATTCCGGGAGTTCATCCCAAATTTTAAAAAATTGCCAATTTTGGGCACGAAAATTTGAAGTGCGCCAAAAATTTTATTTTTTTAAAATTTTGAGTTGGGTATCATATGAAAGCTGGTGGAGAGTAGGATTCAAATATATATTTGCTTTTTTAAATTTTTCATTCTTTATTAATTTTATAAGTCAAAATTTCCCCCAAAAATTTCCCCCCTCCCCAACCACTATATAACGGGTAGTCCTAAAATTTCGAAATAATTCATGGTTATACCTTATGGTGAAGCGATGGAAATGGTCTGAAAAAATGAATTTTTCTAGTCGTTATTACCGATGAAAAACATTGTGACCCCCCGGGGGATCGAACCCGGACCCTTGAGATCGAAGAATAAAATCATAATTACATAACGGGCATGCTTAATCTTCTACAAAACCCTAAAAAGTACTTGGACGCAAGTACTTCCCTGTGATTTTTATCTTGTAATTATTATCTCCGCTGTATTTATTATGATATGAATAACGTCTGATTAATTATCTGCCATGAAATTATTGCACTATTTAATGCAACGGTTTTCCTTATAGACAGTTGGAGCACTGACATCAGCAGCTCTTCGTCCGCAATCTGCAGCTTCATCCAGAAGCAAATTAACACTAAAATAGTTTTGTTTCCGAGCTTAAACAAGATTCGAATATTTTTTGTCTTCGATTTCAAAAATTCCTAAACAGAAATCCGTTTCAGACATCAAGGAACATTTCTGGTCCCGATCTGTCGTTTGGTTTTTCTGAGGTTCAATTTTTCTAAAACAACGTACATATCTTAAAAACTACTCGTCCGATTTTAATGAAATTTGGATGGTAGACGATAATTAACATTCAGGTAGACAGTTAGATAAATATGATAAGAGCGAGCCGTCGCTCTGTCATCAAACTTTGTTTTCACATGACAGTAGACGTGATAGTTCTTGTGACTGTAGCGTAGTAGTCTGAACTATCTCGCCTATGGAGTGTGAGAATGAAGTCGTGACAGTGTGGCAGTGACTATCTAGTTGTCTATTCGGTAACAGTTTATGTGATTGCTGCCGTCGTGACAATCGCCTGAACTGCTATCGTGACAATCACCTGAACTGCTGTCGTGACAATCGCCTGAACTGCTATCGTGACAAATGCCTGAACTGCTATCGTGACAATCGCCTGAACTGCTGTCGTGACATTCGCCTGAACTGCTGTCGTGGCAATCGGCTGAACTACTGTCGTGGCAATCGGCTGAACTGCTATCGTAATAATCGCCTGAACTACTGTCGTGACATTCGCCTGAACTGCTGGCGTGACAATCGGCTGAACTACTGTCGTGGCACTCGGCTGAACTGCTATCGTAACAATCGCCTGAACTGCTGTCGTGACATTCGCCTGAACTGCTGTCGTGGCAATCGGCTGAATTACTGTCGTGGCAATCGGCTGAACTACTGTCGTGGCAATCGGCTGAACTGCTATCGTAACAATCGCCTGAACTACTGTCGTGGCAATCGGCTGAACTACTGTTGTGGCAATCGGCTGAACTGCTGGCGTGACAATCGGCTGAACTGCAGTCGTGACAATTGGCTGAACTGCTGGCGTGACAATCGGCTGAACTGCAGTCGTGACAATTGGCTGAACTACTGTCGTGACAATCGCCTGAACTGCTATCGTGACAATCGGCTGAACTACTGTCGTGGCAATCGGCTGAACTGCTGTCGTGACATTCGCCTGAACTGGTGGCGTGACAATCAATCGGCTGAACTGCAGTCGTGACAATTGGCTGAACTACTGTCGTGACAATCGCCTGAACTGCTGTCGTTACTATCAAGTTGTCTTTATACAGTGACAACTAGCAATAGTTGATGTCCTAACGGCAATTATGGCTGTCAAATTAAGACAAGTTACTTATCTCGATATTTAGTTAAGTATATCAATTTAATTTCAAAATGTGAAGTATCTAATTGGTATTGATAATTTAAATCGCTATAAATAAATTCATCTTAATGGTTGACAATCTTTATCATAACTAATGTAGATTACATTTGACAATGCACTCTTGTGCTTATCACTTTCAATAAATGATAAATTTGAATTTAAAATAAAGTGAATTCTTTGGTACATCCGATGCT
This sequence comes from Gerris lacustris, assembly GCA_951217055.1. Lineage (NCBI taxonomy): Eukaryota > Metazoa > Arthropoda > Insecta > Hemiptera > Gerridae > Gerris > Gerris lacustris. Next base: position 1,756,264 of record OX578278.1, on the reverse strand, counting down.
TTCTACAGACTTTTTAAAAATTTGTTTTTTTTGCTGAAAAAAGAAAACATACAGAAAGGAAGTCGTATGAGAGGAAGAACTAGAGTGTTGGAGGTTGTAATGTGATGAGACTGCGGGGGGAGGGGGGTGATTATGTAAACAATGTGGGGGGGGGGGGCTGATGAAGATTGAAGGAATATTGGAGTGGTTACAGTTAGTGGCACAGTGTATAGACGTGTCGATATAAAGCACCGAGATGTCAGGTTGACAAGACATCTGTACTTGGACTAATGGAAGTAAGACTGGAGCAACCAGACCGTGATTCTCCATACAACTTGCTAACTCTCCATGCAACTCCATGTCGATCGTGTCAACCTCCGACCGACTCCTTTGTCTTTACTCTTCCGTCCTTCTGTAGTTTCGCACCTCGAGCAAAACTCTCGCTTTGTTTTCGTTTTTTAGACAATTTTTAGAAGTGTCAACTCTTGAATCGTCAGATACATGCAGTGGAGAATGGAGTCGGAAAACCGAGAGCCGTGCGCATAATATCGTGAAAAACCCACGTAACTGCATATGATGCAATCTCACAGCAGAGTTGGAGAACTGACCGTAAATAATTAAAATGAATTTAATACATTACAATAAAAAACCGTGCTTATTGCGTACTGGAAGCAACATCAGTGCAAACTAAATGCAAACTATCAGTTTGATGCAGGCCCTAATCTACAAATGTGCAGACTAGGCATTTGCCCTGTTGGAGGGCAGACTTGGCATTTGCCCTATTGGAGGGCAGACGGCATTTGCCCTGTTGGAGGGTAGACTAGGCATTTGCCCTGTTGGAGGGCAGACTAGGCATTTGCCCCGTTGGAGGGCAGACTAGGCATTTGCCCTGTTGGAGGGCAGACTAGGCATTTGCCCTGTTGTAGGGGTGGTAAAATCTTATGAGAAGGGAAAGAAGGAAATAAAAATCGAAATATCGGCCTTTCTTTTTGCTCATTGGCTTAAAACATTGTAAACTACCCCCTCCCCTGTTCCCTCGCTCGAGCCCAAAAAATTAGTGATGGCTGATAAGATGTTTGCCCTGGGCCTAGTTTGACATATCAGGCAGACTCTTGTGACGGTGTTAACTTTAACTTACTTTTCAAGATGTTACTGTGCGTAGTTTTAACACTAGGTACTGGGAATAACTGTGACTTTGTTGTTCATTTGTTATAAAATAGGGACACATAATGAAAATACGAATTCGTACAACAGCGAAACCAACTATGTATATATATTTATACTCAGGGCTTAATTAACCTTAGTTTATCTGTCTCTTATCACAAAGGTTTATCACTCTTTTGTCACCTGTTATTTAACGTGTTGTTTACCTGTTATTTTAGTGAATTTAACCTCTCTATTTTGTTTAGTTTGTTCCTCATTCTACTATGGTTTACTTTTGACTCTTGTCACGTGATTTATCCGTTTTTCCTCGTCGCGTTCTCTTTGTGTAAATGCTGTGATACTTAAAGGGCAGGTTTAATTCAGGAGTTAGGTTCGTGACGTCACTGTACAGTTAAGTCCGCGCTTTACTTGTGTGCTGGATTGTAGGTCGGGGTCGGCAGACTTAGCGAGGGTGCCGAAACTTCACCGCTCTCGTCGCTTCCGTGTTTTTTGTCATGTTAATACTGGGAATTAAACGGTAGCGCCCCCTGTTAAACGCCCCCGGTGAAGCGTCGACCCCCCCCCCCCCCCCCCCCCCTGCGTGGCACGAGTCTGAGCTTCACTCGAGGGACTTACCCTCACTCTAATGACCTCACTCACTTGGAACTCCTCCCCTCGTTTTTGTTCCTTGATTGACTTTATTGACCGAAGCATTAAACCGATTCACATATGTTTTAATAGTGATACTTAGCTCGTCGCTGAAATTCAATATTTCTATCCACACTAGCGCCGCTACTATTTTTACTTTCTCACATATCGACTGTGTACCTGCAATACCTCGTAACCCTCAAAATCGAGATTTTTTTTATTGCATTTTTTGATAGATATTATTAATATCTACCTATGTGCAAAAGCTAGTAAGCCTTAAGCAATTATTTTTATAGAAATTATTGTAATACTTCGTATTCATCATTTAACTAAAGTGTACAAAAACCTCGTAAAAGACCAGGTTTCAAAACCTTGTTACGCCCCATGCATTGTAAGTCTTTAACTAGTTGCGGGATACGTTTAAGTGTTTCAGTAAAATCAAAATAAATATCAAGAAAGTATAAAAATAAACTTTTTTGATTCTCCTGAAAAATTTAGTTTTTGGGGTTACGAGGTTTTGCAGGTACACAGTAGATATGTATTATCATTTTGGTAGAAAAAAATTGTTCGATTTTGAGATTATGACGGATTTACACGTTTCGAGGCCCTTGAGCCCAAAGAAGTCGTTTTAAAATAATTCTATCGGTCGTCTATGCACACGTATGGACTTTAAACTACGTGACCGATTCCGACAAAAATCGAGATACACGATTACAAGAAATTAATGTAAACCCTAAAGTCCATCCTCCAAATACTCGGAAAAACGTGGAAAACATTATTTCTCGCAAACTGCTTCGACTATATTGACTGAAAAATTCTAAATTGTAGTCCGTTTAAGTACGAATTTAACATTTTCTCGGGGAATGTCTACTTCCTGAGAAGATAACCGTCCACTAAATACACGGACGGTGAGAGGCCGGGTTCAAGTCTCCGCCTGGTAGGAGTTATTTTTATGGTGAATTTTGATAAAATGTTCAATAATAATTAAATAATATAAATTAAGAAAAGTGGAAACGAGTAATAACTGTAAAACACTGGACCAACTAATTATGTACTCTTATATGAGAAACTTTCTCACTTAATATTTTAGATGGCAGCCAATATTTTCACAACAAACCCGAATTACAACAAGACGGAAATAAGTTAGTTGAAAACAAGTCAATGGTTATACGTGGCATATAGTATCATTTTAAAACTGGGTCAAGTTTTTCCCGAAAAAATGTAATAAATTGTCGGATATTAGAGTAAAATGGAAATATTTGTACGTTATTGCGTGTTTATGCTCCTTATCACTTGTTTATCACATTTAGCACTCACGATTTATACTAAATCGGTTCTTTGGAACCCATTTAAGTATAATGTAAGGAACTTCGTTCCTACAGGGTGTCCTGCGACACCACACGTATTTTTTCTTCCCCACTTACGCCTATAAGGACAATCAGCGCCGGTGCTACACTTTTGGCCGCCACAGGCAAGACGGCTTTTGGCCGCCCCATTGAAGTAGGAATATTTTGACCGGGGGGGGGGGGGGGGGATTATTACACAAAACATAACAAGAAAGGTCAAATTTTTGCGTTAGGATTTTTTTTGGGATACAGATGCTTACGACCTCCAGACACAGTCAGACAAATGCAAAACATTATAAGGGTCCTCAGTTTCGTTTCACCTAAGGACCTTAAAAACGGATATACCAAGAGAGTATGCAAATTCAACAAATGTTCGCCTTTTAAAGTTGGTAACTAAAATTTTACAGTATTCCTAAAATGTATAATTCAGAAATATTATTTCAAGTTTCTAGGATTGTTAAAAGTGCCTTAGAATTATCAGTCAGTCAATCGGTGAGTGGAAAAATAACAAAACTTTATAGTCCAGGAGATTGCGTGCAAAAAAGTGTCAGACTAACATCAAGCTAGAATTTTGTGTATAAGTAAATCTTATGGTACTTTTTAAGAATATGTGGTCGGCTAAGTTCATCTGTGGGACATAGCTTGGCAATAGGCATTTCAAAGAAACAAACAGGTGGAGAGCGGCCATGTCTCGTCCTTTTTGGTGGACAATATGATATTCATGATCCTGAGTACGAAATTAGTAAGTTTTACTAAGGATCATGAAAATCATATTGTCCACCAAAAGGAGGAGACATGGCCGTTCTCCACTGGTTTGTTTTTTTCAAAAGTCTATTGCCAAGCTATGTCCCACAGACGAATTTAGCCGACCACATATTCTTAAAAGGCAGCAATAGATTTACTTATACACAAAATTCTAGCTTGATGTTAGTCACACACTTTTTTGCACGCAATCTCCTGTACTATTAGGCTCATATATCTTATGAGCTACTATGGGTAGAGGAGTGAAATTTTTATTTCTGGTTGTTTGTCATGAACTTTAAATTAATATTAATTTTATATATCTATGTATCTTCAATAGGATAAAAGACGGAGTTTAAATTGCCGTGAGTTGGTTCCATTAAAGACAGTGGCGTAACTATGGGCCCGCATTGCGGGAGGGCCCCACCGCCTCTTGCTTTCTAAACGCAAGAGGTTTTTTTTTTTTTTTCTCATCAATTTTGTTTGGCCAGAGGCCCCCAAAAGGTTCTTGCGGGGGGGCCACCAATGCCATAGCTACGCCACTGAGTAAAGGATGGTACGGCTGTGCTCGACTTTGCGGGGGCACCTCCGTGCCCCCAAATTTTTTCACTTTCAATCACCCTTACAAAGGGCTGAAAAAAGTCTGCTTAATATAACCTGACTGCTTTTTAAAATGGTGCATGTCACTATAATAGATTTTGAGAAATTAAAAAAATAGGCTATTTTTTAGTCAATTTAGTGAATACCTATAACAACAGAACTGAGCTTAATATTTTTATTTGATTAGGGTTAGGAGATAACATTTCAAAAATTAAGGGAGGTTAGAAAAGATAACAGCTATAAAGGGGTAAGAGAAGAGGAAAAAGGAAAAATAAAAAGAAGGTATGAGGGATCATGGAAAATAAGTAAGAGGGGTTACGAGAGAAAGAAAAATACATACATAGATACATTATAATGTACTCATTTACATCAAAGACAGTTGATAGAATTATTCAAGGAAACAAAAGAAATGACTCCAGTGTCACCAAGAACCAAAAGTAATCGAAATGCGATTAGTTCGGCTACTAAACTAAAACAAAACCTGATAAGGTATTGTCTAGGGGTGTTATAACTAGGGTTCCATCTCAAAAATGTTTGTTTATTACTGCCTACTCAGTACCCAACGCACATTATTATCGTTTTCAACTACGGATTTTGTTTTTCAATTTATAAAAAAACGTCTGAGAGCGGCGACGGCCGCCCCCTGAGTTTGGCCGCCACAGGCGGCCGCCTGCCCCGCCTGTGCGTAGCGCCGGCGCTGAGGACAATGTCATCTGAAAATTTGAAGATATTAAGTTTTTTATCATTTACATTTATACCCTAGTTTTTCCTTAGTTGTCTGAAAACTTCTTCTAGCACTGCAGTAAATATTTTCACTGAGGGCACGTCCTCTTGCCTCACCCCCTTTTCGAGTTTTTTTCCTTTGTTTTGACTCTTTCGTTTATTATTAGGTACTCATTTATTATTATTTTGTTTTGTATAACGTTGGAAAGAGCGATATCATGAAATCTCTTTGCCTAGACTAGAAGTAACAGCTATCTCAGTACCGAGGGCGCCTAGAAGAAGAAAAATAACTGTCTCTATACAATAAGTGAATAGAAAGAAGACAGATAATATAATACAATAGTGCGTACACTTTTCCTGTGTGAGAACGTTTTTGCGTGAACGTGTGATCGTGTTTTAAAAGATGATGAATGGATTTGTGAACATCTCAACACACACACTTAAATAGAATAAAGAAAAAAATAAAATAATAACACACACTTACACACTGAAAAACTTTTCAAATAATAATACTCCCCTCCCCTTCTTCTCCTCATACCCCCACTCCTTTTCTTTCTACATTCACTCACACACATACGTGTACATTTAAAACGGAGTGGAGGGGGTTGTATAGAGACGGATAGGAGGAGGGGGGGGGGGCACGCGACACAATGCAGGGACCCGGGGGGGGGGGGGGGGGCGCCTTATCAATGGGACGATGGGGGGGCTATGAAAATGTTCTATGGAAACCGGGAGGGGGGGAAGCATTGTATCGAAAAGGCTTTGTGTAAAGTCTACAGCAAGGCCCTACTGAAAGGGGGGGGGGGGGCTCGATTTGTGAGCCTTATTACAAGGCTACCCCCTCAACACAACATGGGGCACCCCCCGGGGGGCGAGATTCTGCCTCCAGATCAGGGGGGGACCTATAGCTCTCAGTCAAACAGCCAAAGAAAAGAATTCAATCTACATTTCTTTTTTTACATCTACATTCAACATTATATATATATATATATATATATATATATATATATATATATATATATATATATATATATATATATATATATATATATATATATATATATATATATATGAAAAGGACCTTAGTGTTGAGAGGTCTCACTCTACGACTCTCATAGGCACCTCACTTACAGAGAGAACTGTTTAGTTTGTAGTTGTAAGTTCGGGAGTAGAAACCTACTGTGAGTCAAGTAGCGCCTTATAGACTACAGCATACTTTTCTTCAAAACTTTTTAAAGATATAGATTATAGGACACAGTACTTCTAAATTCTAAACAAATATATATTCAGATTACAGGACACAGAACTTCTAAATTCTAAACAAATATATATTCAGATTACAGGACACAGAACTTCTAAAAAATTAATATTCAGATTACAGGACTCTGACCCAAATAAACTTCCTGACATCCTAGACTATTTTGTTTCAACGCCCATACCTGACCTTCACCCTACTGTCTCTGTCCTTGACGATCTCTCCTCAGACCACAGTCCTGTCCTCCTCATCCTAGACATTAAACCTCCTATACGTCCTCTTAAACCTCGACTGATTAACGGACGAGTTGACTGGGACTCTTTTCAAATGCTAGTAGATCAGAGACTAGACCTTAAGATTTCACTTAAAAATGCGACTGACATAGACGAAGCAGTACATACACTGACTGAGACCATACAGACTTCCATTTGGGACTCGACTCAACCACTAACTAACAGACAAGACATTAGATCAAGCTTACCAATCGACATACGGACACTGATAAGTGAAAAAAGACGAGCTAGGGCCCACTGGAAACGAACTAGGTATCCGTCAGACAAACGTACATATAATATAGCAAGTAGAAAACTGACTAACTTACTGAGACTCTATAAAGAAGACAAATTTAAGACTTTCACTTCACAACTTACAACTAAAGATAAATCACTTTGGAACGCGACCAGACGAATCCTTTCCCAAAAATCAATCCCTTCTCCCATTCTAAATCCTGATAACTCCTGGGCAAAGTCTGAAACTGAAAAGGTTGAAGTCTTTGCTCAACACCTTACAAACCTTTTCTCTCCACATCCAGATATAATTGATCATAACCATGTAAACCTTATTAACAAAGATCTCCTAGCTCCCCTCCAACTGTCTCCGCCTCCCAAATCCTTTAATCCCTCGGACGTCCTTTACTGTATTTAACATCTTCAACCACGAAAAGCTCCCGGTTATGACCTTATTACCTCTGAAATCCTTAAACACCTTCCTAAAAAAGGTATCCTTTTCCTTACATACATATTTAACTCTGTCCTTAAAACAACCCACTTTCCTACCCAATGGAAATTCGCCACAATTATAATGATTCCTAAACCATCCAAGCCTCCTCATCTTCCATCATCCTATCGACCTATAAGCCTTCTCCCTGTAATGGGGAAAATCCTAGAAAAGCTCCTTCTCCGTAGACTCCTTCCCATACTTAAACCATTCATACCTGACCATCAGTTTGGCTTCCGTGCTCACCACTCCACCATCCAACAGTGTCATCGCATTGTTGATGTCATTGCCTCCACCTTAGAGAAGAAAAAGTATTGCTCAGCTGTCTTCCTGGACGAAGCACAAGCTTTTGACAGAGTTTGGCACGCTGGGCTGCTTTGGAAACTCAAGGGAATCCTTCCTTTTACTTACTACCTCATCCTGAAGTCCTTTCTCACTGATAGATCTTTCTGTGCAAGTTTAGGAACCTCTTCCTCCTCCATCTGCCCTGTAAGTGCTGGAGTACCTCAGGGTAGTATTCTTGGACCCCTCCTATATTCCTTCTACACACATGATATCCCTCAATACCCTTCCTCAGTCCTTGCCACCTTCGCAGATGACAAGGCAATCCTATCAGTCCACCAAGACCCTCAAACTGCATCCAATAACACTCAAAGTCACCTTCTCCTTCTCGAACCTTGGTTAAGAAAATGGAGGATCCGGATTAACGAGCAGAAAAGTGTACATATCACCTTTACTCTTCGTCATAGCACCTGTCCTCCAGTCATTCTTAACCAAGTTCTCCTTCCTCAATCCAGCACTGTCCGTTACCTTGGCCTTCACCTTGATCGACGACTCACCTGGCAACATCACACAAAAACTAAACGTACTGACATCTCAAGACGCTACAAGTTGCTGCTTCGTTTACTAGATCGTAGGTCCAAAATTACTCTAAACAATAAACTTCTAATCTACAACACAATTTTAAAACCAGCTTGGACTTACGGTCTGGAGGTTTGGGGTAGCACCAAGCCTTCCAACTCCCGTCGACTTCAAACTCTTCAATCCAAAATCCTCAGGAAAATTACCGATGCTCCTTTTTATGTATCCAACCTCACCCTCCACAATGATCTTAATGTTCCATTTGTCCGTGACCTATCAATATCCCGATATCAAAAATTCCATCAGTCCTTATCCGATCACCCCAATCCTTTAGTAGAACTTCTTTCTTCCCAAACCATCCCAGATAACCCACTTCGCCGCCTTAGGAGGCAGTGGCCTAGAGATTTGCTTAACTTGTAATAATATAATTATATTATTATTATTATTATTATTATTCTTTCCATATTATTATAAAATTATTTATTGTTATATTCTAAAATATTCACGCCAAAAGGACTAGCCAATGGACTATATCCTTTCCATGTAATTCCCCGCCCAAAAAACATCAATGTACATCAATAACACTAATAACATTAAAATTTATGTAGTTGTGTTAGTCAATAAAAATTAATAAAAAAAAAAAAAAAAAAAGATTACAGGACACAGAACTTCTAAAAAATTAATATTCAGATTACAGGACACAGACCTTCAAACAAATAAATATTCAGATTACAGGATAGTGAACTTCTAAACACATTAATATTTAGACTACAGGACACTGTACTTCTAAACAAATAAATTTTCAGATTACAGGATATTGTTCTTCTCGACAATAAACTCTCTTTTGATGACTATACCAAAATATAACCTCGAAAGCCCCTATAGTTTCGGCTAACTATACAAATTTCAAAAAAATTAGATGACTATACTTTTAAAGATTTAGGTGTAAATAAATGTATGTTAGTTTGCATGTGGAAGATAAATAAATGTGCGCGCAGAAGGTTGAAACTTATATGGTACCAACAATGGGCTAATTATAGGGTTACCATACGTCCGGATTTCGTCCGGACTGTCCGGATTTGAAACAACTGTCTGGTTTTGCGTCCGGATTTGAGAAATGTCCGGATTTTAAGAAAAATCAGAAAGCTAAATGGGCTTCCCTACCAAAAGAAGAAACCCCAAGAACTCATGAGAAGTGGAAATAAATATTTGAAGCATTTTCTAGAAGAAACGTCTCCTTTTTAATTTATTTAAAATAGTAGAATTGGCCATGTGTCTGCCTGGTAGTTATATGCTTCCACTGAACGTATTATTTCAATGATGGGGTCAATTTGGACGCCTGAAAGAGAATGAATATCTCTGTCAGTTGTAAAAGAGCTTCTTAATATTATAGCAAATTCTATTATCACATGCTCAGAATTCCACGACAAAATAAACAAACAAACAAACAAGAATGCAAGCTAATAAAAACGTAGTAAAAAATGACAAGTCTTTTCTTACGAATATTAGTCCATCTGAAAAGTACGATGGACCCAGCAGATACTTGCTAAAGTTGAATATAATAATAATTAAGTATTAACAAGTAACTATTAATACATAATTATTATCAAATATTGTATTAATATATTTATACATAACGTAATTATATATTTGTAACTTATTTATTTTCCCAATTTCACAAAAAAAATATAGGTATATATACATTTTATTTGCATTTTTTCCTTTGACCCCCCCCCCCCCCCCCCCCGGAGTTCCCTCTGTCCGGATCTGGCTTTCATAAATTATGGTAACCCTAGCTAATTATGACCTACCATCCAAAGTTTCAATTAAATATCTTGGACTGACTATAGACTCGACTCTGACCTGGAAACCCCACATAACAATCATTACAAAGAAAATCAGACAACTATCGTACTTATTCTTACACATGAGAAACTACCTGCATCTGCAGTACCTAATGCAATGTTATTATGCTTTTGTTTATTCCATCATACAGTACGGTATTGTGGCTTATGGCTCTGCCGCTGAGACAAGTTTAAAACAACTGACAATAGCCCAAAAACAAATAATAAAAATTATACTTAAAAAACCACGAAGTACGCCATCTTCTCCGATATTTAAGTCACTGGAAATTTTGAAAGTGAAAGAAATTTTCGAACTGACAGCTCTGAACCGAATACACACTGGCAAATTCACACTCGACAAAACAGAACATAACTACAAAACCAGAACGACACATGAGCCAACCTTCCAACCACCTTACATGAAAACTACTACAGGACAGAGACAATGGTACTATATAGTGACGGCACTATACAATCAACTACCTAATAACATACGACAAAATATTCATAGACCTTGTTTTAAACAACTAACAAAACAATATTTACTCGCTAAGTACAACGACCAATAGACTAATAATGTAAACAACTGAAAATAATATTTCTAATCAAACTAATCTTTTAGAATATTTGATCTTTCTACGCATAACAACTCATTACTGCACCATCTAATAAAATCTTTATTTATTTAGACATCTTACTACCTCCATTCATATATCAATAATTATAGATAATTTAAATGTGCTGAACAGACTGACTTCCACAGCACAGGGCATCCACCCTCTAGTGGAAGTTATTATTCCTAAATGTAAAGAATACTAAAGATTGTAATTTATGATAAATAAAGGAATTTATTATTTAAAAAAAAGAAAAAAAAAAAAAAAAAAAAAAAAAAAGTTCATTAAAATCGGACGAGTAGCTTTTAAGATATGTTGATTCGCAAAAATTGAGGGTCTCTCCCTCAATTTAGATTGATAGACCGTCAGTCTGACTGACAGACACCAGACACGGAACTAAAAAATGTTCCCTCATGTCTGAAACAGATTTCTGTTTTGGAATTTTTAAAATCAGAGATGTTTTCGTTGTTCAAAACGGCCACATAGCTTCCGTTACCTTTGGTAAGCTTGGAAGCAAAAATCAAAACAATTTTGACCGATTTAAAAAAACAGGGGAAAATGAAATAAATTTGACAACAATATAGTCAAATAATTTTTACTTTCTTATAATCAAAATTTTGTGATGGTTCGAATATTCTATTTTGAAAAATTTACACGTTTCATGGTCCCTTGAGTCTAAAAACAGTCACGAGTCGTCTGTACGAACCTGTGGAGCCCTAACTACTCGGACAGATGATGAGGTGGGATGATTGGGCAGATGATGGGGTGGGATGATTGGGCAGATGATGGGGTGGGATGATTGGGCAGATGATGGGGTGGGATGATTGGGCAGATGATGGGATGGGATGATTGGGCAGATGATGGGATGGGATGATTGGACAGATGATGGGATGGCATAATTGGACAGATGATGGGATGGCATGATTGGACAGATGATGGGATGGGATGATTGGGCAGATGATGGGATGGGATGATTGGGCAGATGATGGGATGGGATGATTGGACAGATGATATTTCAACATTCTGTTAATGATGTTTGATCTTTGTAAAATAGTTAGTAAGGAAAATAATATGAGTTGCTTGGACGTGGTTGATACTGGTTTCCGAACTCAACCTAGTTACGTGTAGACGAGGCAACAGTTGCAAGTTGTAAGTTGCCCCCTTGTAAGTTGCCCCGTGGTGAGTTGCCCCCTGGTGGCCGAGTCTAGATCTCCTGCTTTGTGTAAAGTTACCGACCCAAGTGGATCTGTAGACATTTCCCTACAGGACACTACCACTGACTCGGACCTGTGTAAACACGTAACTCCGATACAGTTGACACCGAGTCCGTGGTAGTCGTGTCTCTATAGAGAGCGAAGTGTGTATACTCTTGTAAACCTCCCCCCCCCCCCTGCAGAATTTCTCAAATTAACGCTATTCACACGAAGGCTTCCCCCTCCCCCGTCTCTTCTATAAAGTGAACCTTTTCCCATCGGCTGGGAGGAGCTGGAGGAGGCCATTTTTATTTCATTTTCAAAAGACATCCCTCTCTTCCAGAGATAGAAGTAGGGGGTATATTGTGGCTACAATTTAGCTTCGTATTCAGCCCCCTCCCGAGGGGGGGGTCTGCTTTCTATACAGCACCCCCCTTCCCCTCCCCCCAGGCAAGGGCTCTCTCACATTCAAATCAACTTGACTTTTCAAAAAAAAAAATTCTGTCTCCCCTCCCCCTGCCCCCTCAAAGTTCCATCACTTGTTGTACAGAGAATAGTGAACAAGGACGGGGGGGGGGGGGTTCCTTTTGAAATATCAGGGAATGAGTTCTCAGCATTACTCTCTCCAACCAGCTTTTTATTTTCTGATAAAATTTAAAAAATATATAAATTATACGTATAAAGGTGATATAAATATTTTTGTAGACATTTAAACGTTTCTTTGACGAACTGTGTACTTGATAAGTCCGGCAGTAAGTGACAGCTACTTGTAGCACTAAAGTTCCGTATGTCCGTATGCATCTGCGATCGAGTGTCCCTAGTTCTCGTGATTAAGATTCACGAGAGGTTCGTGAACCGTTCGAAAATTAGTTGTTTACAGTAACTATTCTCTTCGATACCATTCAGTGAACAGCTGATTTAGAATCTCAAGATGGCTATTAAGTAACCGAAATCGGTTATTTATTAATACAAACATTTTGTGTATACACATACACCTAGTTTTAGGTTTCTGTACGGAGTACGAAAAGAAACCTTATATAACGGTTCTGTCTGTCTGTCCGTTGGCATGTTTCAATTCATAAACTCCTTTAGCTTAGGAACATGAAATTCGGCCCACAGGTGCATCTAGGCATTTGTGACAACTGTACACTTTTGGAGTTATCACACTTTATAATTTAAAGATGGCTGCCGACATGGTGGGTGAATAAAAAAAAAGTATTTAGACACAATGACATATTATACATCAATTTAAAGGTCTTTAAGTGTGAAAAAGAATATGCAACTATGTATTAAAATGTTAGACATAATCGTACAGAAACTGGCGATTATCGCCTCTCGTACTTATACGTGAAGCGCGCCTTACTTTTTTTTTTTTTTTTATCCTTGTCAAAATGCTGTTCAATAGTAGTTTTGACGAAGATTCTGTTGTATTTAAATAACATGATGGTTTTATTACTAAGTAAATACGCACACAAACACACGACTAATGGTTAATCAGTTTGTGGTCAGACTACAAATTGACTGATTAGTCCTTTTAGATGTGTTAATTTCTTTACTCAGTAATAATATTAATTGAATAGAGTGCTTAGTCAAAGCAAATAGATATTTTTTTTTTCTTATTAATTAATTTACAGTGTAGGTAAGATTTTAGCGAATTTTCAAAGAAAATTACGCTATTGCAATGGCTTCAAAATTTTTGTAATGCGAATTTTTGAAAATTTTTTCCATGGAAATCCGTTTTAGACCATTCTGAATCGATTCCTAAAATTTAACACTTTTTTTTATGTATGTATGTATATATGTATATATGTGTCACTCCAGACGATATCTCCCCTTAGGATGCGCTTAAAAATTTCAAACAAATTTTAAAATATCAATAACATCAAAAGAAAGGATGAGTTCGTTGGCCAGAATTTTTGGAGTCCATTTAGGGGTCAAATTTTGACCATTTAGGGTCAAAAAACGCGTTTTTTCCATTTTACCCCCCTTTTATGTGAAAATATGATAAAAGTGTACATAACAACAATTACTGTACTCTTAAAGAGCTTTCCAACGACATGCATTTTGAAGGGTAAATTCGATTTTGACTTTTGTACCTCGTACCCATGTGTACCAATTTTTTTTTTTCACCCATGCAAATTCTAAACCAAAATTTTCCTATATTATCATAAGCCAATAATCCGCAGATTTCTTTGAAAATTCGCTCATTAAGTCATGGTGCATGACTGGACTTTTTTATTTATAAAATTCAATTTTTTGTCATATAAAGTTAAAATTAATGTTAACTGGTCAAACACCTGTTCAGTAAAACAGTTGGTCAATTTGTACGATTCAAATTTGTTTTTCCGTCAAAATTTCAATTTTAATCAAAATGTCATTGATTATATGGTAAAGTTATGTTAATTATAGGCGGCTAATAGCCCAAAAATAAAAAAGTCCAGTCATGCACCATGACTTAATGAGCGAATTTCCAAAGAAATCTGCTTATTATTGGCTTATGATAATATAGGAAAATTTTGGTTTAGAATTTGCATGGGTAAAAAAAAAATTGTTACACAGGGGTACGAGGTACAAAAGTCAAAATAGTATTTACCCTTCAAGATGCATGTCGTTGGAAAGCTCTTTACGAGTACAGTAATTGTTATGTACACTTTTATTATATTTTCATATAAACGGGGGGTAAAATGGAAAAAACACGTTTTTATGCTATTTTTGACCCTAAATTGTAAAAATTTGACCCTTAAATGAACTCCAAAAATTCTGGCTAACGAACTCATCCTTTCTTTTGATATTATTGACATATTTTTGAAATTTTTAAGTGCATCCTAAGGGGAGATATCGTCTGGATTGACACATATATGTATACATGCATATATTACATACATATATACATACATACATATAAATAAGTGTTAAATTTTAGGAATCGATTCAGAATGGTCTAAAACGGATTTCCATGGAAAAAATTTTCAAAAATTTGAAGCTATTGCAATAGCGTAATTTTCTTTGAAAATTGGCTAAAATAGAAAAATTACATTTTAATCTTTAATCCATTAAAAAATATCCAATTGCCTAATGTGGTCTGAGAAATACAGTAATATATAGGTTGCTGTGGCAGTAGATACTTTGCTAGAGTCTGTCAAAGATGACAAAATGACTTTGAACCTCTGTCTTAAATGACAGAGGTTCAAAGTTAAATTTAAAAACATTTTGATATAAAGGAAGAGCAGTGGTGCGCGGTTGGATCCATGCTTTCCCATAGATCCCAGTGCCGGATTTAGGATTTTTGAGGCCCTAGGCCAAATTTTACTAGCGGCCCCCCCCCACATTGTTTTTTTCATCCTAGTTTTTATGAACTATAGAAGTTCTATAATTCGATTTTCTTTGGATTCTTTTACAAAACCGTTATGGTAAGTTAATATTCATAGGCCAAACTCAACTAATGTCAAAAAGTATAATAAACTATAATAAATTGAAAGATTATTTTTAACTCTTGAAACACATTTTAATTTGGTTTTATGTACTACAATTTTGTAGTACATAAAACCACATATTTATGTGGTTAGGTTTTAATAAATAGACCGATAAAACTCACACTTTTTATTGCATTTTATTAACTTGTAGAACCTTTTTTAAAAAATTATAAATATAAAATGTAAAGTTTAGGAGATAGCGTGCAAAAGAGTGTTTGACTAACATCAAGTAATCTTTTTGTGCCTGTAAAAATATAATGTCGGCTAAGTTCGTCTGTATGACGTAAGCTCGGCAGCTTGGCAATAGGCATTTGAAAATAAACAAACCAATAGAGAGCGGTCATTTCCCGGCCATTTAGGTAGACAATGTGATTTTCATGATCCTGAGTACAAAATGAGTTAGTAGACTAAAGGGAGCCAGGGTGGCCGAGGTGGTAAAGACACCGGGCAGCTATCACTGAGTCGAGGCAACTCGAGGTCGTGGGTTCGATCCCGGGCCGTGATACACTAAATGCATCTATGAATCGCGGACGGAGCAGGGCGAGGGACACCCCCAAGGGGTTCTCTTCCCCCACGATATCTAGTGGGTTCGATGCGTGTCGTGAGATGTGATCTGTATCTATGGTTCGAGGACGGAGTAGGGCGAGGGGTTCTCTTCCCCCACACTTTGAAGCACGCTCATATAGCTTACTAATGACCACACCATACTCGCTTCGGCGGTACAATGTACAAATGTATGATGTGTGAAGTAGCTGGAACTCTCCACCACGGGGAAGTAAAATGGGTCCACTGTAGGCCTGATTGCGAGGTTCGAACAAGTGGTTCGTCCTATCCGTCTAGTTGGAAGTACCAGGTTACTACTACTACTACTACTACTAGTAGACTAAAAATCAAGTTGATATTACACTTGATAGGTGACCACTCATATTTGAAAGTAATAATTGAATAACCTATCAAGTGACAAGCTAATCAACTTAATATTTGGTACTCAGGATCATACTCAAATTCAAGAAATACTCCTTAGAATGTACTGTGTCAAAGCCGCTGTGCGGCAAGCCATCTATGTATTGCCCATATCTGCGGCCCCCCTAAGCCCGCGGCCTAGTCGGCCTAGTGGTAAATCCGGCACTGCATAGATCTGTGCATAGAATATGTGAAGTCAATTAGATGAGGTACGAGAGTTTGTCGGTAGAGTGCAGCTGTAACGCTAAGCTGTTAGTTAGTGTCTTGGTGGATGATTTGATTTTGTTTTTAGAGGTGTTTTTTTGCCTTGGTATTGAGAGTGCGGGCGGCACAAAGCGAGGGGGGGGGGAGTGCATTGTGCACGGGCTCAATGAGAACCGCTCCTTTGTACGAAGATGCCTCTCCAAGTGTCCGCAGTCTTTTGTCCGTCTATTTCACGGAGAACCTCCGCTCGGATTCTCGCAGTGTTTTCGTATCGATTCCTTGCAACAAAAACAACAAAAACCGCGTTTCCTTTACAGTCTGAAATGCTGAAACATCTCGCCGTCAACTAGCCTCATTAAATGGCTTCCGACAAATGCAACGTTTTCTTTAAATCCTTCATCATGACTTCTCTTGTGTGTTCTTTACACTGTTGAAACAATACGCATTCTGTCTGTGTGTACATGTTTGTCAGTCTGTAACGCTTCGTGAATATACACTCTGTCAGTCTGTTTGTCGGATTGTCATTCCGCAAGGTGCATCCGTGTAACGATAACTTAATTAGAAAATTACTAACTTCTATAAAATTTGCCCTACACACATTCCTATTCAACGAGCGTATATGTGAGTTCTTCATTTCAGAGACTTAAGATTTAGTCCAAGAGATAGCGTGCAAAAAAAGTGTCTGACTAACATCAAGCTAGAATTTTGTATACACGTCAATCTTTTAGCGCCTTTTAAGAATAAGTGGTCGGCTAAGTTCGTCTGCGGGACATAGCTTGGCAATAGGCGTTTGAAAAAAACAAACCGGTAGAGAGCGGCCATGTCTCACCTATTATGGTGGACAATGTCATTATCGTGATCCTGAGTACAGAATTAGTTAGTAGACCGAAAATCAAGTTGATGTTAGTTTGTCCCTTGACAGATGACTACGTTGATTTGTAGTAATATTTGAATAACTAACCTATCAAGTGTGAAAATAACATCGACTTGAGTTTTGGTGTACAAACTAATTCTGTACTCAGGATCATGAAAATCACATTGTCCACCATAAGTGGTGAGACATGGCCGCTGGCCGCTCTCCACCGGTTTGTTTTTTTCAAACGCCTATTGTCAAGCTATGTCCCGCAGACGAACTTAGCCGACCACATATTCTTAAAAGTCGCTAAAAGATTGACTTGTATACAATATTCTAGCTTGATGTTAGTCAGAAACCTTTTTTTCACGCTATCTCCTCGACTATTTTAAAAGTTCGTTTGTCTGCCGATAACTAAAGTAAAATAGATCGAGTAATATGAAATTCTGCCCACAGGTACAAGAATTTGTTGTTCTTGGAAATTATACACTTAATATTGTCAAGATGGCAGCTAATATAGCGGACAACTTTTTTTTTTCTTTTGGGTTTTAGTCCCGATCAACTGCCAGGGTTATTACGATGTACAGCATGATATGTTGTACATCGTTTTGAAGGTCTTAGAGAGTAAGGAACATAAGATGTAACTATTATTACAAAATTTGTATTCTTTGTCAAACAAATATGGTAGACATGTGAAATGAGGATTGTTGAAGACAAAGTTTATGATATTTATGGCATGTTACGTATAATTTTAAAACTCTTTTCATTTATAGATCAAGATTATTATTATAGTGTTTCCTGGCAGCCATATTGAAAATAAATATGACATGTATAAGAGTAATATAATTTCAATTTGTGTTATAAATACTTAGAAATAAAAATACAAAATAATAATAATTACAGTACAAATCTAAGTATTAAATTTATAACAGGTAAAATTTACAATTAAAAATACAAGTTAATATTAAGAAAGAAAGACAATTTTCTTTTTGTATATGTGACACCGTTTATGTTTGGAAAATCAAAGAGCCTCTTAAGAGGAAAACCTTAAAACAGGAGGCTCGAGGTCTCACATTAAGTAGTGTTGTAAAAACCGGTTGACGTATAATAAAATCGTGTGTACCATGTAGGGGAGACCGGGGACGGTTGAAACAACCCAATTAATGGGTGGAAAAATTAGCGATATTTGGGAACAACCAAGGAAAAGGGACGCGGCTTCCGTGGAGGAATCTGAACTTTTGTGTCGTTTCGAGTTTATCATAAGTTTCTGAGAGGGGGTATTGTGTTTTCGCGTCCAAAAGTAAGTATTTTTGTTGCTTTTCTTTTGCTTTTTTATCCAAAACTAAAATAGTTGTGGTTATGATAGTTTTTAACGAAAGAACTTTGGTTGTGGAAGTTCAGTTCTTTTTTATCTAAATTGTTTATTTCGGAGGTTATGACGACAACTTTTTTAAAACATGTTCTGGGTACGGTTGTTAGAATGTTTACAATTAAATTACCAGCTGGCTATAAACTATAAAATTTTCAAATACACTTTTACGCTTCATTTAAATAATTTAAATTAAATCTTATAACTGAATAGGTGAATTAATGAGTCGATGTTCAGTCGGAAGACAATAAGAATCAAAACAAAACTTTTTTTTCGTTTATTAGATTATTGCGACTACATTAGTACATGTTATAAGAAATACAGATAAGTACAGAATATTTCAAGTGGCTTGTGATGTGACATGAGATGAGAAGTTATCCATCGATAGTACTCATCATATTTAATAAATTAATTTTTTTCTTCTCTTTTTTGAATTACATGTTAATTGTTTAATAAGTCACGCGGCCACTGCCTCTTTTGGCGTCGAGGAGGGTTTTGTGGGATGATTGGAGATGATAGGTTTTGGCAGGGCCGTTTCTACTAAGAGGCTAGACTAGGCGGTCACCTAGGACGGCAGCATTTTAGGGGCGGCAAAAGGAAGAGGGAAAAATGAATGTTTAATTAGAAAATCGAGCAAATTTATAATTTTCGCCTAGGGCGGCAAAACACCTAGAAACGGCCCTGGGTTTTGGACTACTAAAGGATTAGGATGGTGGGATATGGAGTCATGGAAGCTTTTGTATCGGGTGGAGGCTAGGTCACGGATAAATGGGACTTTAAAGTCTCTGTGGAGGATAAGGTTGGAAACATAAAAAGGAGCATTGGTTATTCTTCTTAGGATTTTAGATTGGATGGTTTGGATACGATAGGAGTTGGAACGCTTGGTGCAACCCCAAAGTTCAATGCCGAACGACCATATGGGCTTAATAAATCAAAATTAAAAAAAAACTTAAAATTAAAAACTAAAACTAAAATGTTTTTATGAATAAGTGCTGTTTCCTTTCTCCAAGGAAACACGTCAGGATGCTTCACTCAAAATACTCATGAAAATCCTCTGTATTTATCAAATATTTCCTTGAGTCAAGTTTACCACCCAAATTCTCCGAATTACATCTCATTTGACCTACAAGTGACAATTTTATTCCAATATAGCTATCCGCGAATAATCAGTGTAGGTACGCGAATGTTAAAAATCAAGTCACAAATAAACTATCATGATGAGGCTGTCGCGAAGGATAAAGGATCGACTGAATTATAATTGTGACATCGAATTGTGCAAAATGAAATTCAAGGACGAACGGAATATGTCATAAGATTAACTCGAACTCCGTGGTAAGTACGAAAATCTAACTCCGAGGATAATATACTTACATACTATAATAATGTACTTACATAAGAGTGTGACTTCTGTATGCGTAGTGGCCCGGGAAATTGAACGTACTAGATA
Source organism: Gerris lacustris (assembly GCA_951217055.1). Lineage (NCBI taxonomy): Eukaryota > Metazoa > Arthropoda > Insecta > Hemiptera > Gerridae > Gerris > Gerris lacustris. Next base: position 1,736,012 of record OX578278.1, on the reverse strand, counting down.
AAACTGTCGACAATGAATCTAAATGAAAGACCCCCAGCTGGAAATTGGAGCGTGGTCAGCTGACTACCCCCACTCTTCTCCTTGCTTGAGACTCCCTCTCAATTCCACGCACATCGTCTTCAACTAGACCTAATAACAATGATCTCAATAACGTACAGTATTCAAGGATAGAGGCACGCGATGCCTAGTTTAACGATTCTATTAAAGCATTTGAGATCTGTCATAATGCTCTCGGATAGAGCATCTTTAACCCTAGTACACTAACCATACTTTTTAACCTCTTATGACTAATCTTGAGTCATTTGACTCCCTAATCTAATATTCCCAGTTTTATTAAATATAAAAGCCTAATTTGAATAATATTTTTTTAATACGTTTTAGTGCTAGTTGATAGGGTACTTGGGTGCTTTGTTTAAGGAACTTCATTCCTACCATGTCCCATGACACCACACCACAAGCATTATTTTTAGGGTCCGTAGGCAAAACCAAGGACCCTTATATTTTCCTGCGTGTGTCTGTCCGTCCGTCCTGTCGCCTGATGTCACGGCTACACCTTTCGTCCGATCACTTTAAAATTTGGCATGTATGTGTCTTGTGCCGACCCACATATTTTAAAAATATAGCGCCTTAAAAAGATAAATTAGGGTAAAAAAACGTAAGGGTTAAACATTTTACATTTTTTTTCTACACCGTGAGGGGTATCATATGAAAGGGTACGTCGAGCTGATTACAAAAATATATAATTCTTTGGTTTTAACTTTGATAGGGCGAGCGTAGGCAAGTTTGAAGTGGGTGTGAAACGTGTCCCCCACCTCTATCTCGCGTATGTGAAGTGCAAAAAATCTGAAAAAATTCCTGAACATTCTTCGACCAAAAGTAAAGATACCACTTTTTGGAAATTTCGAAAAAAATATTATTTTATTGACAAAATACGGTTTTTTATAATTTGGTATGGTATTTTCGATGAATTTATATGGTTGTAGTCCGGTTCAGTGGAAAAAAATTACTTAATCAGTGTGTTCTGGGTATATTAGACCCTTAGAATGGTTCAAAGTAAGCTTTTTAGCATTTTAAAAAACACTGTTTAGAAACTTTACAGTTAAACACTATATAGTGTGGCATACGGACCCTCGCTGTGTGCTGACCAGCACACACTTGACCTGTTTATTACTTGTTTCTTTTCCGGTGCTCATTATGATAATATTTGTTGTTTGAAAGCAAACCGATTGCTAAAACTCTTTCTTCTTCTCCGATACGAATGCTTTTTCTTTCTTAGATGAAATCTTACTGCTGTCACTTTGCTGCTAATTCTACCTTTCATAAACTGATTGACGGCTTTTAGTAACATCGCATAATCTCTGTAGTTTACGGTTTTTTAAGAGATAAAGTTCTATTTAAAGGATCTTCATAACTAATATTTTGTTACAAATGTAGTAGGTGTATTATGTATTATTTATTTATAATAGTGTGCGTTATGTTTAGCTCGGCGTGGTTTAGTTTTATTTGATAAGGATTGTCACGTGATTAAAGAAGATTAGCGGGAGTCGTGGAGGGGGTAGTGATTAGGTATGGCGGAGTATTGTTGTGTGTTTTTGTCCGAAAGGTTATTCATTTCAGAGCTTTGGTTTGTTTTTTCTTTTCTCTCTATTTTAATTGTTTCGTTTCACTGTGGAAGGTTCTTTGTTTAGTTTCGGGCTCCGACAGGGAGCAGCACTATACACAACTTGCTCTGTTTTTCTGTCCTTTTGTTTTTTTGTGTTCTTTTTTTTTTATCATTGCCAACCAAACAAAACAAAAAACTTTGTTTGTCTTTGTCAAGACAAAAGATTACCGGGGGAACAGAGGAGGGAAAACAATGAAACGCTCCTCAACCCCCCCCCCCCCTAACTCCCTCCTGTCCTCACGGAGTTTGTATAAAATGAGGGAAATTTTAATGTGGGCAGAGTATGGTGGCAGTACCGAGTGGGCATTGCTAGAGGTAACACTGCACCTCAGCCCCCCCTCCCAGTTAAATTCTTTTGTTTATATTATTCGTCTTCCTATTTCCTGACCCCTACTGTGTTCGTGTGTGTGTATTTCCTCTTATTTTGACTTTTTTTATTGTATTCGTTTTTAAAAGCTTAAATGATGGATGAGTGTGAGGCAGGGGAAAGTTGATACACGCGCACACTTTGTCAAACCTTAACACTCCATAATTTGTCTTAAAGTCACAACCTCACTTGCACGAGATTACCAAAAATATCAAGAGGCTCCGATATTCATACACTCTGTCGGTGACTTCCCCCTCCACCTTTCCTTCCCCTTCCTTCGAAGCACCTCTAACCCTCTCTCACCTCCTCTAGCTACGTCTAACCTCTTCTAACCCCTTTTAACTAAATCTAACCACCTTCAACCTCCTCTATCCACCTTTAACCACCTCAAATGCCGGCTATACACTCCCGTACGAGTGCTCCCTCTAAAGTTCCACCATAAAAAACATAAGGGAGGAACGTGCCCGGGTACGACCATTCACACTCTCGTCGGGATCATTCGAGGTAGTTAATTCCAAGCAGATGGACGTGTTCGAAGTTGGCACAAGACAGAGAGGGCGGGAGTGTAAAGCTACGCACTTGTAACTGACCCGGGACCCTTTAGGTTTGTTCCAACAGAGCCTCGGACGGTTCTAGAACTGCCGGGAGCATGCGCAGTATCGAAAGACCGTTCCTACACGTTTTTCAGACGGTTCTGGAACTTTTAGTCCCGTGTTCCAACAGAAAGACGAACGGTTCTGGGACAGTCCTAGAACCGTGAAAACAGTTCCCGGACTGAAGCAGGTACTAACTACTAATACTAATATACGGAGGCGTTTAGGTTACACTACTACTACTGTTCAACTATAACCTAACATTTGTTTTCGTTTCTTTTCTTGATATCTCTGTTTCCTAGCATGTTTTGTTTCTCTCTTTACAGTTAAATATTTATACTACTTCTTTCTTCTTTACGTATTATTTTTTATCATGATAGTATATTGGAATAATAAAATATAATTTATACATATTTATTCCTCTTGATAATTAAAATTTCTCATAGCGACTTTGAGTTCTTTATATAAGAATTACCTCCGATCTTTTTGTCTGTTCATCCGCCAATGATTTACAGACAAGAAAAAAAACTAGATAAATTGTTCTTATAATTTTCTTTTTTGTAGTTTTGAACCCTTTATTTGTAAATATTTCTTAATGTGTGGTTGACCATTTCTTATATGAGGGTTTATTTTTAATAAGCCAAGATAAAATTCACATTTTATCATCCGAAACTTGATTCCGAGATCTCTGTGAAGGAGGGGTCTTACGAAGCCGGGGATATTATTAAAATCCGTTTCATATACGTCTGTACGTATGTAAGTTCGTATGGAACTAAACCTTTAATAACATATCTCTTCAAGATATCGTATTGAGATGCAGTTAGCGGCATTTTTTACAACTTTTGTCGGAAAAACTGATGGCGACAAACCCGAACATCGTAGCTCACGACGTATCGGAGCTGCAGTCACAAGCATAAGCACGAAATCGGTCTGTCGACGATAACTTCAGTAGACATTATTTAATTTCTATTTCGTTTGGGGTATAATATTATGTGTCCTATTTGGTAGATTGTACCTATACTTTTTGGGCACAAGCGGTTTTGGAGATATGGGCATTTTAATGTTTTTACTTCCATGAAAATGGGTGTAAATACTGAGTTCTCTCTTGATCGCGTATTGACTCCACAACATTTCATGGAAGTCATGTGTGGGATTTCCACACTGGTACTTTTTATATGATTTAACAGTTAATGTTAAAAAAAAATACAATTTATAGAAACAAACGTTTAATAGGCAACTGAAACTAAAAGCAGGGCCGCTGAGAGGATTTCCGGGCCCCTGGGCAAGTTTGCACCTGGGCCCCTTTGAACAAATAAGGGGGGGGGGGGGGTCCGGGGGTCCTCCCCCGGAAAAAATTTTAAAATTTAATTACCAAAATATGAGTTTTAAAGATTTCTGAGGGCAACTTTGTCCTTGGAGAAAAAGATGTTTGGTGGGGACAAATTTTGATGTTAAACTAAGATGGGCTAAAGAAAACCCAAATAATTGAGTAGTTTTGTAGCAGGTATCATTAAAAAACCTTCTTTTACACTTTGTAAAATACATTATATAAAATAAAAAATAATATAAATTGTTTGCTAAAATAGTGAGATTAAGAAAAAACAAATCAAAATGATTAAGTTACGCATCTTCTTTTTATACAAAAGTTGCATTACTAGGAAAAAATATTAATACCAGTATGCCAATATGATTTGTCTGTCAGTTTCTCTCCTATAAATCAACATCGACCATATTGAATAAGATAAAAATCTAAGTACATAACTAAATGAAGCACTAAAGTTCAAACTTCCATACTTATGACACTTTTGGAATAATTGTATGTTCTTCACAATTAGTGATGAACTTAGCATCTGGGCCCCTTTGAACAAATAACGGCGGGGGGTCCGGGGGTCCTCCCCCGGAAAATTTTTTAAAATTTAAGAGCAAAAAGATGAGTTTTAAGAATTTCTGAGGGCAAGTTTGTCCTAAAAAAAAGATGTTTGGTGGGGACGAATTTCAAATACATATGTACTGATGGTTAAGTTTGTATTTGTGTCTGTTTAATTTCCATTGCGTGAATCAACTTTGCCTCCCAAACTTAGCTAGGTCATTAGGGGCCGCGCGGCCGTCGCAAAAAAACAAAAAAAAAACATTTGCGTTCAGAACTGAATGGTGTCCCCTTACAAGTATAGAAGTATAATTCCAAGTTAGATTTTATTATGCTCTCAAGGGGCCTCTACCGACATTGGTACAAAGATAGTAGTTTCATGTTTTTTTTTTTAGATTTGGGGGCCCCTTGGCTCCGGGGCCCACCCGCAATTCGGGCCTATTATAGTTATGCCACTAATAACAATATCCATCTTGCCTTTTTAGTTGTTAAAAATCCAGAGCCGCCCCGGGGCTCAAGGGGGCCCGAGCCTGTCCCTCCCAAACTTAGCTAGGGCATAGGGGCCCCACGCCAAAAAAAATTGATGAGAAAAGAAAAGAAAAAAACATTTGCATTCAGAACTGAATGGGGTCCCCTTTACAATAGTATAGAAGTATAATTTTAAGTTAAATTTTATTGTGCTCTAAAGGGGCCCCTACCGACATTGGTACAAATTTAGTAATTTCATATTTTATTTGGATTTGGGGGCCCCTTGGTACCGGGGTCCGCCCACGGTTCGGGCCCATAGTTATGCCACTAATTACAATATCCATCTTGCCTTTTTTTATTGTAAAAAACCATAGCCGTCCCTCGGAGGCCCGGGCCCCCTAGAGACCCGGGCCCCTGGGCATTTGCCCCCCTTGCCCCCCCCTGTCGGCGGCCCTGACTAAAAGACAGGATTGTTACGAGCCTGACGAATCCCAAATGTGAGAGCGAAATATAATCATTCAGAAATGACAGTGTGATAAATTTGTACTTAAAAACGATTTGCCTTAATGTGCATTCTCATAAACTTTGTTGAGTTTAACAATAGAATATGTTCACGAAAGTAATCCATTTCTGAGTGAACTTAAACAAAACAAGTGGAGAGATACGAAATACGAAGAGGAAAATAAAAACAAGATAAAGAGAGGTAACATGAAGGCTGCAGTTCTGAAAGAGTTCTAAAATCGTTCCAACAGGCTCCTCTTTTTGAATCAGTTCTGAACCAGTCCTCATAGACGCATGCGCATTAAAAAATCCTGAACTGGTTCTAGAACGGTTCTCGAATTGGCTGTTGGAACAAACCTTTTGTCTCCGGCTAAAAAGACCGAATCTGGATGGGGAGCCCGGGGTCATACGGGGTAACCTATACACTCACGCTCCCTGCCTGTCCCTCGGGAGTGTATAGCCGGCATAACAGCATCTATCCACCTCTAACCACCTATAACCACCTCTAACAGCATATATCCACCTCTAACAGAATCTATCCACCTCTAACCACCTCTAACAGCATCTATCCACCTGTAACCACCTCTAACAGAATCTATCCACCTCTACCCACCTTTAACCTCTTCTATCCACCTCTAACCTCCTCTATCCAGTCTATCCACCTCTAAATTTCAAAATACCTCTTCCCCTTCCCGTGGACGAACTACCTCGTCAAAATTGACCAATGAATACTAGGTCTTCCGGTGGTGACCGCGTCTCGAAGGGTGTATGCTCCGACGTTTCGCTCCTACTGCTAGATGCTCAGTTCACACCTGTCTTAAACCTAGGACACCATAAACAACCCTGAAGATGCTTCTAGCAGTAGGAGCGAAACGTCGGGACATACACCCTTCGAGACGCGGTCACCACCGGAAGACCAAGTACTTCATTATAATTGTAACCGCGGAAGCCTACGAACATTGGCAATGAAAACTAGTAATCTTGTGGTATCTACGTACAGTGTTTCTCAATCTGAATTTAAATCCCCAAATTGCTTATTTAATAAATTTCTTATTAAATGATTTAACAAAAAGTTTCTTAATAACAGGTTAAATTAGAGGACATATTATCGACTGCTAATATCAGTGATGTATAGAATATACATTGCAACATCGTGTATTTGTTTACATTAGCGCAGTTAAAACTAATTAATAGTGATTCATCCGATCCCTGATATTAACTTGTCCTACTGTTGACTGATCCAAAGCTCTGGTCGAACCTATCTCAAACAAATATCTTTATTCCAGCCGCTCTCTTACCATCCAAATTTCAATAAAATCGGACGTGTAGTTTTTAAAATATGTTGGTTCACAAAAATTAAACGACAGACAGACAGACAGTCAGACATACACGGAACCAAACATGTTCACTGATTTCTAAAACTGATTTCTGTCATGTAATTTTTAAAATTCAGAATGATCACATAGCTTCCGTTACCTTCCGTAAGCTCGTAAGCAAAACAAAATTGATATTCAACATTTTTACAACAAATAATTCTAAAGAAATAAGATATTTTGGAGAGATCCCTGAGTAAGTGCAGACCGGTACCTTGAGCGAGTAACCCCAGTTCTTCAGGAGGCAGAACATCATACGTTGTTAGGAAACATGAACAGTGGCTGACTGTGGGGCCCCCCGCAATGTGGGGGGCCCCCAGTTCCAGGGGGCTCGAGTTCTAAACGGAAGAGATTTTTTTTTTTTTGCTCATCAACTTTGTTTGGCGAGGGAGGGCCCCCAAGAAATTCTTGCGGGGGGCCCCCAATGCCCTATAGCTACGCCACTGAGCATGAAGAAGCCGGGTTGTACTCCTGACTGCCCCGCACTCGCTGTTGGTATAAATATACACTATACACCTTAGTTTAATGAAGCAGCGTCTGTCCGGGTGCTAATAATATCAATTATAGCTTTTATACTGCTGGTGAAGCGACACCATATCCCCCTTGTCACTTGTCACCCAATAGTGCCCATTACATATACAGGGTGACTGGCGTAGGTTATTCTACGCCTCAAGGGCTACAAAAAACACTATATAAACCATCAAATCTTAACCGTTCTTCCACAAATTCAAATTTTATGATTTTTTTTAACATCGCATGCCTTTGCTCATAAAAACACTAATTGCTCTAACAGTATAAAAGCTAGAACATTTTTTTTTGGTTTCGTTGTAAAGCTGACAAAATTACATACAAGAAAATAGTTATTTATGCACCTAGGGAGTAAAGTAAGCCATTATTCCCTGGGCGAAAAAGTTGGTTCTTGAGGCGAAGCCGAAGAAACCACGGTCCCTAAATCCCGAGGCGAAGCCGAGGGAATAACTCTAATTAGCTCCCAAAACGCAGCCGAGGGAGATAATTATCGCGAGGGGAATAATGGCACTTTACTCACGAGGTACATACAATATTTTATCTCCAGTAGAAAAAAGATTCACATTTTCGTCCATTGCACAGTTTTTATTTAATATTTTAATAAATAACAATAATTATTAGCACTTTTAATAGCAGATATAAGAGATTCAATATTAAAAACAAATAAGAATTGGAATTAAACTCAAATAGAAGGTTATTTAGATGCAGGTTATAATGTTGTAAACAAAGATAAACATGGTCAAAAAAGCGCAGTGCCGCCAACCTGTTTTCGACAACTTCATTACATTAGCCATACATTTTCTACTATTTATAAAATAATTAAGTTGCAATCTTTACTTTTTTGCCCTACTTTACTTTTTCGCCCTACTTTTACTTTTTCTCCCTACTTTTTGAGTTAGGGATGAAAAGACCTGTTTTAGTCCCTCTAAACTAATTCAAAATCATAACTTTTTTCCCCTACTGGAGATAAAAGTAATTTTAATTTCCAAATTACATAACAAAATATGTATACAAATTTTTATTAAATAAAAAATTAAAAAATCTTTTTATTTGTGTTTCCATAACTTGGTATTGAACTGAGCTTAAACTGTTCGGACTTCAGGATAAACTTCCTTATTTACTAACGTTTCGGTTATTATTAATATTATTACCCATTCATAAGATGGAAATTTTAGTAAACTTCGTTTAAAGTAAAAATGAAAAATGTTTATTGTTGTTTTTGTTGACATATAAGTGAGTATACTATAGTAAAAAATTCCGCTTTATGAATGGGTAATAATATTAATATTAATCGCAACGTTAGTAAATTAGGAAGTTTTTCCTGAAGTCCGAACAGTTTAAGCTCGGTTCAATTCCAAGTTATAGAACCACAAAAAAATTGAATTTTTATATTTTTTTCTTAAAAATAAAATGTGTAATAATTTTTTATCATGTAATTTGAGGACAAGAAAATTAAAATTTCACTCCAATTGTAGGAGTTTTTGTCAGCTTTACAACGAAACCAAAAATTTTGTTCTAGCTTTTATACTTAGGGAGCAATTAGTGTTTTTATGAGCAAAGGCATGCGGTCTTAAAAAAAATCATAAAATTTGATCTTATTGGAGAACGGTTAAGATTTGACCCATGGTTTATATAATGTTTTTTGTAGCCTTGAGGCGTAGAATAACCTACTTATTTTTATCACATATATAGCCAGTCACCCTGTATAGTTGTAGAAATGTTTAGCCAGGCCTTCGCCATCTGTTCCATCACGAATTAATATCATTTCCCATCATGGAAATAGATCATAAAAGAAAATTTCCCCGGTCACTATTCGACCCTCTTCTTTGATCAGGTCGGCTATGTTGTAGATCTCTGGCTTTATCCAGCTATGGAAATTTCGGTTCCTTGAAACAAACTATTCAGCGGAAAAAACCTTATGTTCAAACCGATACAAAGGTATAATGCTAAGGGAAGGGGGGGGGGGGGGGGGGGGGGGGGCTTAGCCCCCCCCCCTTGTTTTTATCTGTTGAATTTCATTGAATGACACGGGCACACTGTATATTCGTGTCTGGCGACTGCGATGCGCCTGTGTGTGGGGATTGTAACGCGAGCCTAGGACACTGAACAATCGTGTGTTTGTAGATTCTTTGTTCTTAGTTTCATTGTTTCATCATGTTTTCAGAACCAAGGAGGGGGAACAATGCCCCCCCCCCCCCGGGTCGGGGGCTTCCCTTGTTTTTTCACCAACACCGGGGGGGGGAAGACTTTGGCTTTGTATTTTCGGGTGGCGGTGTATCGTGGGCATTGTGTCTTTATACCTCTCCCCGACACGGTGCGTCCCTCGGGCACCCATCCTAACCCTGTCACATCCTCCAGCCCTTTACCCCCCCCCCTTCCCCCCCCCCCCAAAAAAAATACATATATATTCTTTATTTTGTTTTCAAATTCATTTTCTTCTTCTTTATATTCTTCAGCCGAAATGCTGATGGTTACATTAAGACGATTTTTTTTGTCAAAGAGCGTTAAAATATTATAATGTAGATATATATGTTTATTATTATTATATAAAAGAGATGGTTTCGTGTAGAAGCAGGTCTGTATAGAAGCCCGGCTTTGTTTACTTTGATATTTTGTTTGTTGGTTTTGTTAATATCTAAATAGTACAAAGAACAAGACAGAGTAAGCAAACTCTGTATAGAGGTGTCGGGAGACATGCGCAGTCTCTCACCTATCAGTTTTGTGACAAATATGTTAGTGGAGTTATTCTGTACTTTTTTCATAATTTTATTCATCTTATTTTATTTTTTTTACTACGTTTTTATTAGCTTGCTTTCTTGTTTGTTTGTTTGTTTGTTTGTCCAGTACAAATCTTGCAATCGATTTTTAACTAAATTCTCGAGTAGCTAAACATTTAAAACTTTTAGAATAGCTCAGAACACGACGACAATGCATTATTTTAATACTTATAGCCATCTTTCAGCAGAATTTAATTAGTGTTCAGCAAATTTTGCTTTATGGAAAGTTAGTTAGGAAAAAATCCGCAAGTTATATTATTATTTGTTTTGACATATCCCATAGTATTTACAATCTTCATTTTGACGGATTTCAAATTTGTGATTTTTTATTAAGAGGTGAACATTGAATGACAGCGAAAAGTAAACAAAGAAATAAATTAATTGACGTGTGACACCCAGATTTGTTTACTCTTGTGTCCTAGGTATAGGTTTAATTTTTCTGCATCTTACTTATACTTCTTTATTTGTACACATTGTTCTTCTCTTACTGTCCCTACACAAAGGCATATCAATGGCACGGTTCAGATTCGGTGTTGGTGAGATCCGTTGTACAAAGATTTGGCCTTTTATAGGTTTAAGATCAGCTCTCTAGATGGTTGTCATTTTTATGTGAAGTAAATAAATTCGGAACTATGCATTTTTACTTTTCCTCACTACTAATAGTAGGAAAAGTATTGTTTTCACCAAAAAAATGTTTTTTCGAGATTTCAACGGAATTATCAGTTTTAGGTGTTTTTAAGACCTCCAGAGTGGTTTTCAGCATGACGTATGTATGTATGTATGTATGTTATCATCGCAGCGCCCAAGGTGTTTAACCTTGAGTTGAATCTTGGCAGAAAAGTCAGTCCTTACCAAATAAAATCAACTTTTTCCGCCATCTTGAACCCAGTTTTCTGAGTCAGCAAACATTTTAAAAAATCGTAATAAATCGAAAATGGTCCTGATCGAGTTGAAATTTGGCTCGAATGTACTTCTCTGTATGACAAACAAGCCCACTAAATTATATTTTGATATTGGCCGCCCATTTTGAAGTTATAAATTTTTGAATTTTTAAACTTTGACGGTTAATAATACTGAAAGTATAAATAGGTTTTTGACATATAGCATATCGTTGGAACCGGAAAAAATTAAGGAACAAATATAAAAAAAAAACGATGAAATTCCATTAATTAGTTTAAAAGTTATAAGCGAATATAATAATTATTTATTAGTGCGATAATTTTGATGACGTCAAAGTTTGTTTACATCTGTCAAAATACCGCCAAACTTCAAATAATTAAATAAAATATAAGTGTTAAAAATAAGGTTTTTTTTTAAGAAAGATAATAAATCAGTTAGTTCCGAACGGTCACCCATCCAAGTACTGACCACGTCCAATGCTGCTTCCAAAGAGCAGTAAGCGACATGACAGGCAAACGCACTCGTGTTTTCAAACTTCGCCCTCAGTCTGTAATAACGCCCTTACTGCTCTAGGTACGTAAATAGCTATTTTGCTCCGACGTTTAATAGTCATCGGACAGTACAGTGGCGTAAATAGCGCCCCCGCCAACCCCGCGGCGCGGGGGGGCGCCTGCTCTAGGGGGCGCCGAAAAATGAATCAACAATAATATTTATATTTAATAATAAAAATTAATAGAAACTCTATGTGGGCGGAATTATTTTAATAAAATTATTTTTGGGAGATGAAAATAAATGAGAGATAAACAAAAATAATAGGATTTAAACAGGGTGAGAATGATATGAGATGTTATGGTTTAGAGTTTATTGCTCAGTTTGGTTTTCTAGTTAAGTGTCACTATACCTATAATAATATGGGTAAGTGTATCGGACTCCCTACTTCATTTTCGACTGGCAGAAGATCAAAGTGTTTATTACAACTAAAATTTTTCTTATCTTATCCGGTTTTAGCTGTACTAGATAAGGAAATCTGTTCCAAACTTTAACAAGTTATACTTCCATCTCTTTCTCTACCGCTTGTCTTTGCTATATAATATGTATTTCTCTTTCTTTCTTAACCCCCTTACTTCTTCTTCCCTATCACAACCTCTTTATATTTAGTTTCTAACTCTTTTCTTACCTAGCTAATTTTACCTCCCTTTAGAGTTGTTATCTTTTCTACCCTTCCCTTTTTAAGAATTGTTATCTATTAATCACATTTATCAAGCTCAGTTATAGCTCTCGTGCGGAGTGGTTGTGTCTTTTGCTGTGAATTTTAACTTTCCTTTAGCTAGAAAGCTCTGCTATTTTTTATTTCTTATTCTACGTTCAGTTATTTTGTGCGTAAAATTAAATTATTTTGGTGAAGAATTCATTTGGAAAGGGTGAGTGCATTTTTCAGACTTTCATTGTATAGCCGTCAGGACTCTAGAGGAGCCCCGTCACGTCTATTTGTTAATAACTAAAAATATCGTCGTCTTCCTCCTCCTCCAGTAGCAAACACTTTTTTCTTTTGCTTCCGATCTTACCGAAGGTAACTGGAGCTATTGTGATCGTTCTGAAGAACCAACAAATTTTATGTCTCAGATTTCAAAAATTCTAAGACAAATCCGTTTTAGATAACAGAAACATTTTTGTTTTCGTGTCTGACTCTCTGTCGCTAATACTCATCCAATTTGAATGAAATTCGGATGGTGGGTCATGATTTAACTTATTGTTGGTCCCATTTAAGTTGAAACCGTGAGCGCCTATATCCCGCCTATTTTCGGATAGTTTGTCTAAAGTAGCCCGCATATAATCCCAGATTAATTTCAACTGTTAGCACTCATTAAACTTTGCTAAATTGGTACTTTATTTAATGTTAAATTAATCAAAACAATTTTGATTAATTTAAAATCAATAAATTAATTGGGGGGGGGGGGGGGGGAATGAAATAAATTCACCAACAATAAGTTTTAAAAGCATAAAATCATTAAAGAATACAAAATAGGACGCGATGAAGCTATGTGCCACATTAATTGGCAGATAGATGTGCTTAGTTGTATATTGTCTTTTAGTTTCTTAATTAGGTATTCAGTGGCTTTATGTGCATCTGTATATGTGTATAAGATATTCCAGTTCAAGTCTTCAAGCGAGGAGCAAGGTTGTTGATTTGTTTTCATCAATTTATATTATTATTTTACTACTTTTATCAAGGAATAAAAATAAAATAATTACTGTAATAGTACTGTACTCGAGTACACGAGCATTTAAAAAAATAACAAATAATTATCTGTTTGAAAATTAAATAAATTGCAAAATAAATTATTTTTACAAAAAGAAGTAGGGGGGGGGGGGGGGGAGGGGTAAATTTTGTTAGCTATAGGAGGCGCATTTTCAAAAGCTGCGGGGGGGCGCCGGATTTCTTAGTTACGCCACTGGGACAGTACCAACCGAAAATGATTATTTTGATTAAAGGAAGGTTGTTTTAACTGTCCGATTTACTGAGCGAATTGTCTCTTTATCGTAACAATGCTCTTTTATCTAAGTTCTCTCTCATCTCGGCCTTCATCTTGTGGATAAAACAGCGGCAAAAATAACAAAACACTCGAGTCCTTTTTCATGTCAAACTACGGCACTATGTCATCGTATGAAACAAAACACACGATAGTTGTTAGAGTCGCTATTTTTTCGGGGAGACAATGCACTACACTCAGAAACCATCAGACCGACTTATCTCAAGTAGACGAAATCAAAACAACATAGAAAATATCAAGTCGCTCAAAACAAACAATTGAAAAGCCATAAAAACAATGTCCGTCTTTCTTTTCCTTTCTCTTCTCTTTTGGAAGCAGAAGGTATTTTTAAAAAAGCTGGAAAGAGAGAGAGATGAATATGAAACAAAGTTGAAAAAGGAAAGAATGTTTTGGGGGGGGGGGGGGCGGAGTTGTGAGTTGAAAGAGTCAAGAGTCAGTTTGTTAGAGCAATCAAAGAGCAGACTCACAAAGAGCAGGAAGAACCAAATTGTTCCCTTCTAGAATCTCTTTGTTACCTGTCTTTTCTTTTTATTATTTGTTAAAAACTATCGACTCTGTTTTCTTTTTTTGTTGTCGTTGTTTTGTTACGTGATGTATAAAAGGTGGAGGTGTGCTTGTAGTGGCGATACAACTACAACACAATGCTACGCCACTGGCTTTATCAATGGCCAGAGGTCCGAGACGTTTAGACGCCTTTTTTTCTTTAAAAAGTTTTTCTCTCCTTGTTCTTTTTGTTTTCTTGTTTGTTTTGAAACGGGGACGGTGATGTGAAGAAGGAGATATTTTATGAAAAGAAGGATGTGAAGAGTTGTTTGTGTTTAGAATCTTTGTCATAATGAGGTGCTGCGTCAGGATGCAGGACTCTTTGTTCTTCTTATGTCCAGACTAATCAAAGCACACTCTACTATTTACTTGGTAGAACTACAGTATATGGGGCCCCTCCTAGATATCGCAAATCAGTACTATTGATTGTTATAATGACGCCATTTTTTTTTGTACAATAAGTTACTTTGTTACAATAAGTTCATCGTATCGATCAATCGCAATTCTCCATTCTGTCCGTCTGTCGGTCACTCCCTCCATAACTGTTGGGCTTTAGAAAATTTAACTTTTTAAATGATTATTAAAATAGACTTCCAATTAGTTTATAGTTTTCTCGTATCTTTTACGGCCCATTTATTGTCTAATAAATTAAATTTCTACGTTCTTCTTTTATTTAAAAAAAAAAAACCTTATAAAACAGACGGCCAATTGGTGTGGCACATTACTTCCTCTCATGCTATCACGTACTTTTTGATTTTATGCTTTTACAAGCCGTTATTGTCTAATTTGTTTAATTGTTTCCCCTGTTTTTTTTTAATCTGTCAAAATTGTTTTGATTTTATACTTGAATCAAAGTATCAAGCAAAAGATAAGTACTTTTGAAGCTATAGCTGTAAATTAATGTATGTTTGTGCGCATGAGGAAGAGAAACAAATGAGCGTAGAAGGTTGAAACTTATATGGGAACAACAATGGGCTACTCATGACCTACCATCCATATTTCATTAAAATTGGACGTTTAGTTTTTTTTTAGATACGTAAGTTCGCAAAAATTTTGAAAGCGAACAGGCACGGAACCAAAAATGTTGCATGATATCTGAAATGGATTTCTGTCATGGAATTTTTAAATTTGGAGACATAAAAGAAGTTCTTTTTGAACGATCACAGGGGCTTTCCCTTCGTTAAGGTCGGAATAAAAATATTAGTCTATTGTCGGTTTTGACGCGTAGAACCAAAACTACGAGTGCAGTGATGTATAACTTGTATGACAATTATGAAGTGAAACTCAAATCCATTTTAATCACCGTCACAACAGTAAGTTTATATACTTATGCAGGGTGATCCAAAAGTTCGGAAACGGCTCAATATCTCCTGATATAATTGAGATATTTAGTTCCGGTTTGCGGGTATCTTTATCATTTACAAAAAACTACATTTTTGGTGGGTAATCATTTTTTCCGCCATATTTGATTCAACTTTGAAATTTTAAATGAGAATACCCATAAAGAGGAGATACATTTTTGAAAAGGTCTTCAAAAGAGAAAACATTTGCCGCAAACCCGAGTTTTCTATCTACTCCCGTTCTAAAATGGCGGACACTCAAAGTTATAAATTTACTCCTTTTCTTCTTATTTTCAATAGTTAAGTTAGATATAAAAAATCGGTGCGAGAAAACTCAGTCTAACTTTCTCTTATAATCTCGGTCCCAGATCCCACAGGTTGTTTACGATTTTCAAAATGTATCACTTTATGGGTGTTTCAATTTAAAATTTCAAAGTTAAATCCAATATGACAGAAAAAATGACTACCCTCCAAAAAAATATCTCGATAATTATAACCGGAAATATTTAGCTGTTCCGATACATACATATATACATAGGCGTGAAGTCTCACGTAAAAAGGGTTTCGTTGGTATTATGAACACAAAATTAGAAGGAAGGGGGGGGGAGAGAAAAGTTTTTTTGACAAAATGGCGCTGAAAATTAAACACTACCCCTAAGTGGTATATATATTTGTAATCTACTCTTGAATACCTTTCATTTGATTCCCCACTCAAAATATTAAAAAAATATTTTTTTTCGAGTGACGTGAATTATCCGCCATCTTGGATTTCCAGTAGCTCAGATCAAGTTGCTAATCTTATTTTTTCTATGGCCCAGCAGACCACACATTTTGCATATTTTTCTATATTTTTAGTAACAGCGGAAATACGATTTTAGGGTGGGGGACACGAAATATTTCGATGTTTTTTGACAAAATGGCGCCGAAAATTAAACACTATCCATAAGTGGTATATATATTTGTAATCTACTCTTCAATACCTTTCATTTGATACCCCACTCAAAAATTAAAAAAAATATTTTTTTTCGAGTAACGTGAATTATCCGCCATCTTGGATTTCCAGTAGATCAGATCAAATTGCTAATCTTATTTTTTCTATGGCCCAGCAGACCACACATTTTGCATATTTTTCTATATTTTTAGTAATAGCGGAAATACGATTTTAGGGGGGGGACACGAAAAATTTCGATGTTTTTTGACAAAATGGCGCCGAAAATTAAACACTATCCATAAGTGGTATATATATTTGTAATCTACTCTTCAATACCTTTCATTTGATACCCCACTCAAAATTATAAAAAAATATTTTTTTTCGAGTGACATGAATTATCTGCCATCTTGAATTTCCAGTAAATCAGATCAAATTGCTAATCATATTTTTCCTATGGCCCAGCAGACCACACATTTTGCATATTTTTCTATATTTTTAGTAATAGCGGAAATACGATTTTAGGGGGGGGGGACACTCAAAATTTCGTTGTTTTTTGACAAAATGGCGCTGAAAATTAAGCACTAACCCTAAGTGGTATATATATTTCTATTCTACTCTTCAGTACCTTTCATTTGATACCCTACTCAAAATTATAAAAAAATATTTTTTTTCAAGTGACATGAATTATCCGCCATCTTGAATTTCCAGTAAATCAGATCAGATTGCTAATCTTATTTTTTCTATGGCCCAACAGACGACACATTTTGCATATTTTTCTATATTTTTAGTAATAGCGGAAATACGATTTTAGGGGGGGGGACACGCAAAATTTCGATGTTTTTTGACAAAATGGCGCTGAAAATTAACCACTATCCCTAAGTGGTATATATATTTCTATTCTACTCTTCAATACCTTTCATTTGATACCCCACTCAAAATTTAAAAAAAAAAAAAAAATTTCGCGACGTGAATTATCCGCCATTTTGAATTTGAACAGCTGATAATATTGAGTTCGCTATATTTTTCCTGTGTGCGCGTCAAAACGATCTTTTATACTGGAAAGTTTTACGTTTTTATCTTTTTTGGTTCAAAAGTTATTGGAACCGTACAGAGTGACAGACGGACACAGGAACGAAACTATAAGGGTTTCTTTTTTTTGGTTTTACCAACGAAACCCTAAAAAAAAGTGTTAAATTTTAGGAATCGATTCAGAATGGTCTAAAACGGATTTCCATGGAAAAAATTTTCAAAAACTCGCATTACAAAAATTTTGAAGCTATTGCAATAGCGTAATTTTCTTTGAAAATTCTCTAAAAGTCTAAAGAGGAAGAAGACGAGTGGAGCTAAGTGGCGTAGCCGTCAGATAGTATTGATATTGAGATTGTTGGGCTGTGGCTGGGAGTACAACGAACCGTGTGGTTTACAGACGGGTGATAATTAGGCGATAGTTGGATAAGCTTTATAATGTTCAAACAAAGCTTCACTGTTTTGAAAAGCTCGGTAGAGATGATGTCGGAGCTAAGGTACTCGTGGGCACAATGAGTAGTACGGTATCGGGAGTTCCAGCTCCGCACTTGGCTAAACGGTCAAGTGTGGGGATAATTAAAGCGGCGAAGGTCCGATGACGGCTGGGATAATGGCAGTGAAAGGGAGAGGGTTGCCTCTTGACGACGTCACCCTGCATTGTTGTGCCGCCTCCAAACAAAGACAGTCCTCCCTTCCTCAGTCACAATGGATTCACAGCGGACCATGAATGTGATGGGGAGCTCGTCGCTTCAATGGAACCTGGACGTATCTCACAATGCTCGGCCCGGCCACGTCACAACACTCCACCTCCCATAAATATCACTATTTCTTCTTCTTCCTACTTACTCACTAAACATTCTCTTGTTTCCTCTTCCTCATTACCCCTTCCTTCTTCCTACTTACTCACTAAACATTCTCTTGTTTCCTCTTCCTCATTGCCCCTTCCTTCTTCCTACTTACTCACTAAACATTCTCTTGTTTCCTCTTCCTCATTACCCCTTCCTTCTTCCTACTTACTCACTAAACATTCTCTTGTTTCCTCTTCCTCATTGCCCCTTCCTTCTTCCTACTTACTCACTAAACATTCTCTTGTTTCCTCTTCCTCATTACCCCTTCCTTCTTCCTACTTACTCACTAAACATTCTCTTGTTTCCTCTTCCTCATTACCCCTTCCTTCTTCCTACTTACTCACTAAACATTCTCTTGTTTCCTCTTCCTCATTACCCCTTCCTTCTTCCTACTTACTCACTAAACATTCTCTTGTTTCCTCTTCCTCATTGCCCCTTCCTTCTTCCTACTTACTCACTAAACATTCTCTTGTTTCCTCTTCCTCATTGCCCCTTCCTTCTTCCTACTTACTCACTAAACATTCTCTTGTTTCCTCTTCCTCATTACCCCTTCCTTCTTCCTACTTACTCACTAAACATTCTCTTGTTTCCTCTTCCTCATTACCCCTTCCTTCTTCCTACTTACTCACTAAACATTCTCTTGTTTCCTCTTCCTCATTACCCCTTCCTTCTTCCTACTTACTCACTAAACATTCTCTTGTTTCCTCTTCCTCATTGCCCCTTCCTTCTTCCTACTTACTCACTAAACATTCTCTTGTTTCCTCTTCCTCATTACCCCTTCCTTCTTCCTACTTACTCACTAAACATTCTCTAGTCTGGGAATTGAACCCAGATCTCTGGTTACCATCCATGTTTGTGCATGCTTATTCAAGAAAGAGGATAGTTGTTCTTCCATAAACTTCTGCGCCTACGTTCGACGCTTATCCAATCAGAATGTTTTCCCCCTCTACACCAGCCGCGATAGCTATACTCTCTTAGTAAGCAGCCCCCGCTCTCTCCTCACACTGTTACTCCGTTAGAAACAGCCAACAGCCGTAGGGTTATCGTTCTATAACTATTCCGACACCTTGGATAATAAACTCGCTAAATCGCAATTATTATTAATCTATTTTTCTTTTATTTCTACTTTCTCATGTATGCAGTATATCTCTTTGGATATACATTTCTTATGATTATTTTTTTCTATCATTTTTCAAGTAAATTATTTTTTCCTTGGTAGGCTGTGAAATAGTATCTTTAGAGCCTAAAAGACATAGCTAAAATCCATTTTTTCATTACGTGGACTTAAAAAATCTTTTCATTACTCCTAGCTGTAAAGAAAAAATCTTTTACGTCCTAGGAACTAAAAGATTTTTTATGTCCGGCGGGTAGTTGTCAAAACTTCCGTTAGTACCGCTGCAGTCTTTGTAGAAATGCTTCACGTACGATTAAAATTCGCTAGATGTCAATGCGTTTTATTTATCTTTTCTTGTAGTGTAACCTCTTTTTAAGGTTTCTTTTTTTAAGTCTTAAGTATGTACTAATATTTTTTATTATTATATATTGATTAGTGATTAATATTTAATGTTTTTTCATCGTCTGCTACCTCGGAAAAAATAGCATATGCTACGCGACTGTGAAGTGAGTTTTTTCTTTACCTTGGCAATATTTACTGTCTCGCTTCGCTCGACAGTAAATGTAATTGCCGCGGTAAAGAAAAAACTCACTTCACAGCCTAGTTGATAACATAATATACTATTTTCCATGGTAGGCTGTGAAATAGTAACTTTAGAGCTTAAAAACATAGCTAAAATCCATTTTTGCATTACGTGGACTTAAAAAATCTTTTCATTACTCCTAGCTGTAAAGAAAAAATCTTTTACGTCCTAGGAACTAAAAGATTTTTTATGTCCGGCGGGTAGTTGTCAAAACTTCCGTTAGTACCGCTGCAGTCTTTGTAGAAATGCTTCTAGTACGATTAAAATCCGCTAGATGTCAATTCGTTTTATTTATCTTTTCTTATAGTGTAACCTCTTTTTAAGGTTTCTTTTTTTAAGTCTTAAGTATGTACTAATATTTGTTATTATTATATATTGATTAGTGATTAATATTTAATGTTTTTTCATTGTCTGCTACCTCGGAAAAAATAGCATATGCTACGCGATTGTGAAGTGTTTTTTCTTTACCTTGGCAATATTTACTGTCTGGCTTCGCTCGACAGTAAATACAATTGCCGCGGTAAAGAAAAAACTCACTTCACAGCCTAGTAACATAATATATTATTATTGTATTTAAATGTTTACATTTTTTATTTACACAATAGAAAAGAATCTGTTTCTGCATAGAACTACTTAGTTACAGTCTTATGCCAAATTGTAAAGAAGAAATGAAGGTTCAAATAAATATAGATTTCTATAACTAAAGTGATATTTTACATCATGTGTCATTTAGTCCTCATTGAAATGAAGCGACATAAGATTGATTTTACTGCTTCACTCCATAGTGCCTGCACGTTGGGAAGGTCCAAGACAGCTTTGTGGGGGTTGACTAGTGAAACGAGTTGGGGCGGATTGCCTTTGTATAATAATATATACATATTAGATTTGAAATCTTGAGATTTAGAACGAGTCACGCGATGTCTAGAAATATCAAATATTCCACGTCACGTGTGGTTATTAAAGACCTCCCCCCCCCCCCTTGGCACTACAGTAAGAGCTAAAAGGAAATGAAACAAAAGGAGAGCACTACAATAGTTGTATGGAACGCAGGCCCCCGCTGTTATCACCCACAACAATACCCTTCCCCCTCCCCCTTCTCAGACGAACCGTCACCAAATTATAAACCATGAAGAAAGTATGGTTAGAAATACCCCCTCTCCACCTCTTCATCAGGCTCTCTTTGAGGCATCTGTTATAAACCTCTCCCAGATTATGTGTTTCTTAACCCGAGCTCTAATTTTTGCAAGAACTTCAACCCACCCCTTCCATGCTCTGTTTCATGAACCATATAATGATATTTTATTAACTAAAATCTACCTTCAAAAGAAACGTTATTTTTTAGATAATCATAGTGGAGATAAAACTTAGTTCACAATTACCCATTAAAATTAATCGCTTACAAATGTAATCTAGTAAAATCCCTCATGTATTAATTACCCAATTATTTTTAAATCCAAGCATAAATGTTGATTATTTTTAACACAGTTTTGCATCAAAGGTAGCCCTAAATTTAAAAATATTGGGTAAATATGCAGTAACATTTAGTTAATATCCATATGAGAGCTATTAACGGAGGTGTTTGGAGATGGTTAGGTGGATATAGCTGATTAGAGGTGGTTAATGATATTCAGAGGTGAATGGAGGTGGTTAGAGATGGTTGGAGGTTGTTAGTGATATTCAGAGGTGAATGGAGATGGTTAGAGATGGTTGGAGGTGGTTTGTGATAGTTAGAGGTGAATGGAGGTGGTTAGAGATGGTTGGAGGTGGTTAGTGATAGTCAGAGGTAAATGGAGATGGTTGGAGGTGGTTGGAGATGGTTAGAGATGGTTGGAGGTGGTTAGAGATATTCAGAGGTGAATGGAGGTGGTTAGTGATAGTCAGAGGTGAATGGAGGTGGTTAGAGATGGTTGGAGGTGGTTAGAGATATTCAGAGGTGAATGGAGGTGGTTAGAGATATTCAGAGGTGAATGGAGGTGGTTAGTGATAGTCAGAGGTGAATGGAGGTTGTTAGAGATGGTTGGAGGTGGTTAGAGATATTCAGAGGTGAATGGAGGTGGTTAGTGATAGTGAGAGGTGAATGGAGGTGGTTAGAGATGGTTGAGGTGGTGAAAAATGAATATTTTAGGCATCTTAAGTCCATAATTCTTAAATGTAATTTGTACACTAATTACATAATATAATTTGGACACCTAATTAATTAAACTTCTTCACAGGTTTAAATGCTTTCTACAGAATTATAATATAAATTATTTTATATTAAAATAAAAGATTTTTTTTTTTTTACAATAAACTTAATCATAAAAAAAATGAAAATAATGATAACTTGAACAAAATTACATTGATATCTGAAAACAGTGAGGAGATCTCGAAACCAAGTGCCGAGTGCCACTCAAGTGTAGCCCCGCTACCAAACACCTGTTTAATTATTTAGTATTTTCAAAACCTTCAAAACTTTTTAGAGGGTGCTAAGCATATAATTATATATATATATATATATATATATATATATATATATATATATATATATATATATATATATATAATATATATATATATATATATATATATATAAAATCGGAAAGAAGTTGAAAAACAATATTCTATAGAGTCCAAAAAATTTAACAAAAGGTTCTGGTTTTCCCATTGTTAGCTGATGACTAGCTGCTTTTTCACCACCAATGAAACTTTACACTGCAGATATAATAATAATAATAATAATAATTATTATTATTATTAGAGGCAAGGTGGTTATTGTTGGGTTTTATTTTAGGGCTGCTCGATGGCATTGTTAATCACAATAGGCTGGAGAGTTTAACTACTTCATCTGATTTAGTTTTACACAAAACCAACATGAAAATGAAATTCAAACTTATTTAGGCATTTATTAGACAATAGTACATTCCTTGTTTTTAAATTCATCACATTTCATTTTAACCATTTTTATTTTTTCTTGGTGGATAATTAACATCGTCAAAACGATGGTGACACATTATTCGTGACTCTATGTTACTTGCACATTAATTTAGTTTATGCCCGACTCGGTTGGAGTGCAAGTGTAATGTGACCCACATGTGAGTGATGAATCATGTTTCACCTGCTTGACGTTCACTGACTTGACATCTGAAGCCGGTTTTATGATCAGATACCATTTCATCTTCAACTTGAAGTGGACTTTATTTATTCACTTGGATTAATTTTCGGGGATCTGGGTGAGCAGAAGAAAGTAGATCTAGTTAAGTTTGCCTCTTAAGAATAATTAAAGAACGTGTATAAATTCCGGTTGTTGTCGTGGAACCCTCTATTAGCGTGGTGATGGGGTAACGACTCACTTGTAGGTTTCCCGGTGTCAGGGCGGTGAGACAGGGTGCGGCAAGGTAACTTGCTTGTTTGAAATGAGCCCCCTTGAAGGGGGGGGGGGGGAGGTCCGAGGAGAGTGGGGAAGGTCTCGTCCGAAGGCGTTGGGCAGTTGGGCCTAATGTTTTGTTACCTGCCGGCTAAGTAGCCACCCGGTTGGATCAGTTGTGGGAGTACTTTCCCAGCCACCTCATATTTGGAGTGGCCGGCGCGGCGGCGATCTCACCCGATTTTTCCCCTTCAACATATTTTGGTGGGGTTATCTGAAATTTTGGGGGCACTTCCCTTCCACTTCTTCTCTTTAAGGGGCAATTCGGAGTGACCTATGCGGCGGCGCTCTCACCCTATTTCTCCTTCTACTTCTTTTGGTGGGGTTATTTGAAATCCCTTGTCGCCAACCACTCATGGACCCTGGTCGACCTGAAGACCAACATTCGCGAAACAGTTGCCAATACATCCATCGCAATGCTGCGGAGAGTGATGACAAACTTGAGACTTCGATTCACTCAGTGTATTGACAAAAGCCCCCCCCCCCCCCCTTTTCGGGGGGGACACTTGTCTGATATTATTTTTAAAATGGTGTGAGCATAAACTTTAAATGCTCTACTAAAAGATACAAGAAAAATTAAATCGGCAAATTATTCTGCCGCACCGAAGTACGTTTGCACTCCGAAGTATTTTGGAAATTGTCGCAGACCCCAGGTGTTCATAAACAACGCACTATCTTAAACCTTTGACATGGACTTGATTGATTCCGTTACACTTATGAAGTCATGAAGTATTGATAATAACTTGACTTGTTTCGAGACTTTACAATTATGTCGAATCTGTGAGAGATAATATCTGTTTAGTAATGAACTGATGTACGATAAAGACATCTAGCTTTCTTATCTTTCAGATGTTGAAAGCGTTACTTTATGGTTTGTTTGAAATGAAAGTTGTAAACAAAGATGGAGTGATAAGGACTGATAATACTGGAATAGTTGTGAGTTAATTGGTGATGTAGGTCTACTTTGCTTGTATACAGGTAGACCCCCCCCCCCTCGTAGTTTTGTCTCGAGCAAAGGGAATCTCAACTCTTTTCTTTGGCCAACTGTTATCCACAGACCTTTCTCTGCCGCCCCCACCCCCGGGGGTACTTCACCCCTTTACAACTCCACTAGGAAAGGGGGGAGTCGCTTTGTCTTAACAGAACATTCCGCCCGCCTTGAAGGAGGGTTCATTGTTGGTCGGGAGAGCACTTGGATCTGGGGGGGCGTTCCCCCTTACAAAGCCCCCTGGACCCCCTCCCGGTCCTATTGTTTCCACCTCCTTTACTTTTCTCCCCGGTTCTTTTTCCATTTTATAATAATGCCGTTTCTTATATTGCCCGGGACGACTCTCCAGCGAGTCTTCAGGTCCCGGCACGGTGTCCTCGAATCTACCGAGCCCCCCCCCCCCCCCCCCCCCCCCCCCCCGGTAACTAGAATCCCGTTGTTTTCAGGGCTCACTCCGTACTTTACCCCGTTTCTGGCTACGCCTTGTTAAGCGACCAGTTAACCTTTAGCAGTTTCTCGGGGGCCCTCGACTCGCTGTTTCCGCCGCATCCACCTACTTGTTGTTATTCATTTCTTTCTGTTCGAAGAGGGGCCGACAAGAATAGCTCGTTGTGTTTTTTGTGCGATACAATGAAAAGTTTGCGAGGTGCTCGTAGTTAGAAACTAAACACGTATATACACGTACACTACACGTCCCCGGGGGGGGGGGAGCGACATGTCGGCCATGTTGTCGAGTAGGTCACTTCAATTAATATGAAGAACCTTTTCTTCAGGCTCTTTTCTTACAGGGTCGTTTCACCTCTTCAAGAAACTAACATTTTTTTCCTCTCCTACTTATTTTTTTTTTTTGTTCTTAAATTTTCCAAAAAAAAAATTCGTCCTTTTTTTTTCGAAACCCTCTGATACACTGCGACATGCCAGAATAACGATCATGAACTAAATTACAATAGTACTATTGTAATTGCTATAAACAAAAATATTTTGTAAAGCTAATGATTAAAATAAGAAGTAACATATAAATGAGTTATTTTATACTTCTAACAAATTTATTTATTTTTAACTGTAAAACAAATTTAGAGAGAGGAGGTACAGCTACTAGAAAATCGTGGCTAACATAATATCACTCTTTTGTGTATTATGTTTTTTATCATTAATTATTGTGCATATGAAAATCCTAAATCCACCAACCTATCCACTGACGATCAACGTTGACTTCAACATGACATATTGACAACCTGACATATTGTCAACATGACATATTGACAACATGACATATTGACAACATGACATATTGACAACATGACATATTGACAACCTGACACATTGTCAACATGACATATTGACAACCTGACACATTGTCAACATGACATATTGACAACCTGACACTGTTGTAGCGTGTACCACAAACTACGTGCTGCCGAGTAACCGACAGTGCGGGTTCTTGATAATGGTTGACTGTATCTACGTTCGAGGAAAGGACTGTATAAGAACGAAACGTGATTGGTTGATTAAGAATTATAATGTAAATAAATAATTACAAAAATGATAAATGTGGGCTAAGTAAAAACGGGTGCGCGAATAGGTCTGAACAGCGTTAAGGTTAACTGCAGACTAGATTCGTCTACTAGGTGGAGGTACCAACCCACGGGAAGGGGAAGACCTCCAGGAGAGGGGGCAGTCAAGGCACATGGAACGTACCCGACAGAAGCACCTCTCACACAACTACACAAACACACGAAACAATAGAGTACGCCGATACATAAATCTGCCCACCTTGAAAGCTTTACCTTTCAAAACAAAAAATATACATATAATCGTGAAAAAACAATCAAACAAATAAAAAAATGTCGAAGAAAAAGTTAAAATTTCGAAAAGGAAAAAAAAAGAAATAAATAATAATAATTAAAATCTAGAATTAAATTTAGTATTAGTGTACATCATCAAAAGGAGGAAGAGGACAAACTTTGGCGATCGAGCGCTTGAACGATCCTGAAGAGGTTTTGACGACCACCACCCGTACAAGTCCGTCATCGCCTGGGCGTAGTTCCTCAATAAGTCCCATCTTCCACATGAGGGGGGGAAGGTTTTCTTCCTTCAAGAGCACTACTGTACCAACCTTGATGTTGGGTGACGTTGTGGTCCATTTCGAGCGAGGTTGAAGGTTGGACAAGTATTCCTTCGACCAGCGTGACCAAAAATGCTGGGTTGTTTGCTGAATAAGCTGCCATCGAGAGAGCGTATTTTGCTTTAGCGGGCGTAAGTCGATCTCAGGGTTGTCAGTGAGCGACTCCCCGATAAGGAAATGTGCGGGAGTGAGAGGGCGAGGATCAGAGGGATCTGAGGATAGGAATGTTATTGGTCTAGAATTTAAGCAAGATTCTATATCTACGAGTATTGTATAAAGTTCCTCAAAAGTTACAGTTCGTCCCCCTAAAACGCGCTTTAAATGAAACTTCATTGATTTAACAGCGGCCTCCCAAATACCACCATGGTGAGGCGATCTAGGCGGTATGAAATGCCATATGGTGTTATCCTTAAGTAAAAATTCGTTAATATTGTTACGGTGAATGTCAGATTTAAAAAGTTCACGTACCTCTCTGAGATAATTTTTAGCACCTGTAAATGTAGTTGCGTTGTCGCTGTACAAATGCAGGCATTTTCCTCTACGACGAGTAAATCTTTTTAATGCAGCGAGGAAGGCCTCAGATGTCAGATCTGAAACAAGTTCAATGTGAACTGCCTTAACTGCGAGGCAAACGAATACTGCGGCATAAGCCTTTATCTTAGACGCATTCTTTCTTTTCCCCTGCTTTATGAAGAAGGGGCCGCAAAAATCGACACCTGTGTGTAGGAATGGTCGCGCCGGCTCAACCCTGTGTTTAGGAAGGGAACCCATAAGTTGATTAATTTCTGATGGACGATTTTTGAAGCACACCACGCACTTGTGGCAGGTTTGACGAGCGAGATCTCGACCATTTAAGGGCCAATATTTCAATCTTATTGATGCAAGGAGAGCTTGTGGTCCAGCATGCAGCAAACGTATATGTTCGCTATAAAATAATAATTTCGTGAATGCGTGGTCTCGTGGTAACACTATAGGGTGTTTTTGATTGAAGCTAATTGAAGAATTTACGAGCCTTCCACCTACCCGAAGGATGCCATCCTCATCATAAAAGGGGTTTAAACGGAGAAGCTTGCTTTTTGGATTCAATGGTAGTTTTTTGATTAAATTATTAATTTCTTCCTTAAAGGCTTCTAACTGCACATCCTTTACCCAAAAATGTAGAGTCGATTGGAGTTCCGAAGGGGTAATTATTCCATACTCCCGGTCGCATTTATTTTTTCGAATATTTCGTACAAAACGAAAGCACCAACTGAATATTTTGATAAATTTGTGAAATGAAGAAAACAAACTATAATAGGATGAGCATGTGGACGACTTGATGCATGTTAAAACTGTGCCTTCGTTATTTAATTCGCTTCGGGATTCCGGGAGGTCATCAGTTTGAACGATATCTGATGAAGGCCATTGCATATTTTCAGGATAGCATAACCATGGAGGTCCATTCCACCATAACGGGTGATTATGAAGATCAGATGCTATTGCTCCACGTGAAAGACAATCAGCAGGATTGTCTTTACCAGGTACGTGTCTCCATTTGTTCTCATCTGTTAGTCGCTGAATTTGTGTGACGCGGTTACCAACAAATACCTTTAATCGATTAGTGGTCCGTAACCACCCGAGGACAATCATTGAGTCCGTCCATAAATAATAATCAGTAATTGGAAGATCTAAAATTTGATAGACCATGTTGTACAATTCCGCTAATAACAAACTTCCACACAGTTCTAAGCGTGGTATCGATATTTGTTTTATGGGCGCAACTCTACTCTTAGCGCAAATTAATCTAGACGTAATAGAGTCATCTTCATTTACACACCGTAAATATAAACAAGCGCCATATGCATCCTGTGAAGCGTCACAGAAGCCATGTATCGTGATAGTTCGTGTAGGATGTTTAGGGATCAAACAACGTGGAATTGATATTTTGTTGAAGTCAGACAACTGAACCCTAAAATTGTTCCAATCTTCCTGGAGAGTCTCCGGAAGAGGATCATCCCAAGTGAGCTTTAATTCCCAAGTCCTTTGAAGGAATACTTTCGCTCTAACGACTAAAGGACTGATCAAGCCTAATGGATCGAAAATACTCGAGATCTCTGAAATAATTGTTCTTCGAGAAGATCGTTTATGGTTATTACTCTCTAGCATCACTAAATATTTAAAAGAGTCTTCATGAGGATTCCAACGAAGACCTAACGCCTTCACAAATCCTTCCGAGTCAAAGTCGTGGTCTACGGTTAAGGATTCGCGATCACTTTCTGGAATATCCTTAATTAACGTTGATGCATTAGATGCCCACTTACGTAGTTCCATACCTGCGCGTTTGAGTAACTCAATCATCTCTGATTTTATGATTTGAGCCTCTTCTAATGTGTTACATCCTGTAAGTAAATTATCGACGTAATAATCCTTGAGCATTATCTTCGAAGCTATTGGGAAATCTTTACCTTCCTCTTTAGCGAGCTGTTGCAGGCATCTCGTGGCAATGAAAGATGCTGGCCCTACACCGTAGGTGAGAGTTTGAAGACAAAATTCAGTAACAATTTCATTTGATTCATTCCACCACAATATTCTGTGTAAGTTACGCTGTTCGGGGTTAAGCAAAAACTGGCGATACATTTTTGTAATGTCGGCCAAAATAACTATTTGATGTGTCCGTAATCGAGTTAAAATAGAAAACAAATCCTGCTGGATAGTTGGTCCTGTCATTAGAATGTCATTTAGGGAATACCCTGAGGAAGATTTGTGAGATGCGTCAAAGACCACGCGTAACTTGGTCGTTGAACTGTCTTCCTTATGCACCGCGTGGTGCGGGATATAATAAACGTGTTCGAGATTGTTAAGATTTTCATTAGCTGGTGCCATATGTCCGAGATCTATAAATTCTTTCATGAATTCGTAATATCTTTCTTTAGCCTTAGGATCAAGGTTGAGTTTTTTATTTACGCTGTGAAATCGTTTAAGTGCAGCGCTTCGTGTTTCTCCAATTTTTTCTAACGAATCTTTAAGTGGTAGGGTGACTACAAAACGTCCGGTTGCATCTCTTTTAATGGTTTCAGTAAAATGGCGTTCGCAAGCTAGCTCTTCCTGAGTGAAATCATTTGGGCGAGGACACTCTTCTGTTTCCCAAAATTGTTGCATTTTTGCTTCGATAGATTTTAAACGAGAATAGGTATTGACGTGGCATAGTACTGGGGGAGTTGGGGGTCTGTTGTTAGACTTGATTCTACCGGTCACTACCCAGCCAAAAACTGTATTTTGTAGAACAGTTTTTTGATTAGAGAGACGCAAATGTCCTGTTAATAATGATTCATAAAATATTTCTGCTCCTAGGAGCATATCGATTCTACCAGATTCGTAAAATGTAGGATCAGCAAGTTCAATAGAAAACGGAAATTTTAAAGCACTGACGTCGATGTTATTAGATGGAAATGGCTGAGTAATATTTTCAAGCACTAGAAATGAAAGGGATCGACTAAATTTGGATATACGTGAACTGATTTTAAGATCAATAGATTCATTTACTTGATTTTTGGATTGGCAGATACCAATAATTTCTGAACGAGAAGAATTAGAATTGGGTTTTAATCCGAGTTTACGGCAAAATGATGCAGTGACGAGGTTGGCTTGAGAGCCGGAATCGAGAAGAGCTCTAGCAGTCTTATAACCATTGCTAGCATCTCTGACTTGCACGACAATTGTAGATAATAGTACTTCTGAAGGATCATAATGGCTGCGGCTTAGGTTCGTAAGAACTGAGGATGTTTTACTATCCTGGTCTTTGCTTGGTTCACTAGACGGCTCAGTGCTAACTTTTGACGATAATGATGCGGAATCTATTCTTTTATTTTGTTCAAAACTAGTAATTTGATGCAAAAGTGAACTATGAGAACGATCACAATATTTGCAACGTGATGAGCGACATTCTTCGTGATTGTGTCCGTTTCGAAGACAGTTCGAACATATTTTTAAACGCTTAACGGCTTCCCAACGCTTGGCTAAAGGGAGTTGTTTGAATTTATAGCAAAAGTATATTTCATGACCTTCCTTACAACAGTAAAAACATTTACGTTTAGGTGTAGAAATGGGCGGAGAAGTATTTGTACTACGTTGAACTGCTAGTGATCGAGACGATTTAGGAGTATTTTGAGCAATACGAATTGATTTTGTTTTTGCTGTTGCTGTTTCTACAGCTTCTAACACTTGACATCTTTGAAGTAAAAAAGACATTAAGTCCTTGAAAGATGGTAAAGCATCACATGAAAGTGTTCCTTCCCAAGCCTTTAACGAGTATTTATCGAGTTTAGACGCAATTAAATGAACAAGAAGAGCGTCCCAAGAATCTGTTGGAAGCTTAAGAGCCTTTAATGCTTCTAAATGCTTAGACGCAGAGTCCGTTAGAATGCGCATTGCGCAAGCGGATTCCTTTTCCATGTTTGGAATTTCAAATATCGATTGTATATGCCGAGAAATAATGAGACGTTTTTGTTCAAAACGAGAAATTAACGTGTTCCACGCAACTGTGTAGTTCTCCGCGGATGTCTCTAAATTATTTATACATGTAGCGGCATCACCATGTAAAAGAGTTTTTAATCTTTGAAGTTTTTCAACTTCACAAATATCCTGCCGATTGTGAATCAAAGATATCCAAAGATCGCGGAAGCCAAACCAATTATCATATGATCCATCGTATCGAGGGATATCAATCGGAGGTAATTTAACCTTAATTCGAGAATCATTTCTATATGAAAAGTCCTGCTCTCGATTAATAGAGTTAGTACGCTGCTGTTCGTCAGCATTTAAAAATGATTGCATGTCTCCGGCGGTTTCGTAATAGAGATTTTCAAAAGATTCCCGCGAAGAGGCATGGTCTTCTGGATTGTCAGTATTGAGAGTTTCAATTTGAGACTGTATGGTCTGGAAATCAGACCAACACTTTTCGAGATTTGTGAGTCTTAGTTTAATTTGAACGGCGGTTTTACCTTCATTCTCAAGGTAAGCCTGCATACGAGAAACTTGATCAAAAATAATATCGCGTTTGATAATAAGTTCGTTAAATTTTTCTTTCGAACCATCGTTATATTTTGCCTTGTTGCTTCTTTTAGACGACATGTTAAAAAAAATTACGTGAAAAATAAAAAAATATTAATACGTGGCAAAAAAAAAAAATAAATAAATAAAACAAAAAAATCAATTTACGGTAGCGTAAAAAATACGTGAATTAAATAATAAAACACGATCTGAAAATATAATATGACTAATAAGCAAATTAACGAGAATAATAAATTAAAAAATAAAAATAGTAAAACAATAATATCATAAGTAATTGAACTTGCTAGAAAGAAAAATACAAATCCTAAAATAATTTTAAAGTTGATAAAAATTAAATCGGTGAAAAGGGGTTATAAAAATAAAGTCGGCAAATAAAGAGATATTCTAAAGATCAATGTATGAAAAGACCATATCACGAGAATTAAAACATATACATAATATAATTTGTAGAAATGATCTGAGGTTGATAAGATAAAAAGAAATAGTGTGATATGTGATCATAAATATAAACTTCAAAAGGCGAAAGACCGCTATACATAAAAAGATAAGGGAGTACTAGGAAGGTAGGAGGTAGTGTTAGGATGCGAGGAAGGGAACTCACTGACAACACCCAGTCCGACACGCTCACTAGCACACCACTGAGTAGGAATGAATGAAAGTAATTCTACTTACAGTTCGCAGTTTGACTGAAACAGCACTGCCTTCATGAGTATAATAACTTAAATACAATCTTCGACCTTATTATAAAGGTTCGTAACGAGGAAATGTCACTGATTATACACTGACTTTAAAAATAAACATACGAGCGAACACTGACAATACGGAATATTAAAAAAATACGAGAAAAATATTAGATTTGAACGAGAGTTATAAATAATAAGCACCTTAAGCCCACGTAAACGAGAATTTTTAGACGAGAAATTATAATTATTTAAATTAAACGAGACACGATAAATTCTTAAAACGAGAGTCTTTAAACGAGAATAAGTATGTAGACACAAAAACGATCCGGCCCAAAGGACCAGACACATTGTCAACATGACATATTGACAACCTGACACATTGTCAACATGACATATTGACAACCTGACACATTGACAACATGACATATTGACAACCTGACTCATTGACAACACGACATATTGACAACCTGACACATTGTCAACATGACATATTGACAACCTGACACATTGACAACATGACATATTGACAACCTGACACATTGACAACATGACATATTGATATGGCATATTGTCATGACATATCGTCATGGCATATTGACATGATATATTGACTCAACCAAGTTGATCGGGATTTAAAGAAAACCCTACGATAAAGTGCAATAAAGTTCAAGCAAGAAACTTGGTGGAGATGTTGTGTTTAGCTTCCTGTTGAATATACTAAAAGTCCCCTAGAATGGAAGCTCTGCTACGGCCTCCATATTGAAAAATTGGTGGTTTATTTTCGGTTTTTTTGCTGGTATAATTCCTTAAATATTGCAGATAGACGCGTGAACAAGTTTTATTCGTTTCAGTTTTTCTCTAAACCTATACATGTTTTTGTTTATGTTCTTAACGATTTACTGTTATTAGTGAAGGCGATAGAGCTCATATGGGACCTTACCTGTAAGATTTCATGGTAGTTCTGAAAATGGGCTACTTCTACGTTTTTTTTGGATGACTGAATCCGATTTTTTCACTTCCCACCAAAAATTCTCCCCGCAACCCTCTCTCATTTTAAATATACCCCCAAATAGTTTTTTTTTTTTTTAGGAAAATACATAGATATTCGAAAATTAGACAAAATTTGCAGCAAAAATGATTCTACGACATTTTGACCTAGTATGGACGGGGCGGCGCTGCGCTGGTGCCTCGGCGCGAGGGTTGAATTACTAAATAAACGATGAGACAAATCACGTTTCTCTACCAAAACGTATTCAATAGTTATTCGACACAGAAAATTTGATTTTGATATTTTGATGGATTTACACGTTTTGAGGTCCCCTCAGTCCAAAAAAGTGGTTTTTAAAAAATGTCTGTCTGTCGTCTGTCTGTGCAGATGCCTGGAGCCTAAACTACTAGGCCGATTTTGACGAATTAGGCAAATATGTTCAGAAAAATCATACCCCGAGGCGAAATCGAGAAATTAATTTTAGCTCTAAATTTAGGGGCGCTACCCCCCAAAAACTCTGAAAAAAAAACGAGAAAAAAAATATTTCTCGAAAACGGTTCCGACGATTTTGATTAAAAAATTCTAAAATGTAGTCCGCATTTAAATACGAATCCAACGATATAAGCCGTTTTCCCGGGAAAAATCTAGTTCCTGAGAAATTAGCTTAAAACGCGGATGGAGAGATCCCGGGTTCGATTCCCCGCCGAGGAGAAGTTATTTTTATGATAAATTTTGATGAAATGTTCAATAATATTTAAATGTACATTTTAAAACTAATAAATGGAAACACTGGGCTAAGTAATTATAAACTCGTATATGAGAAAGTTTGTCTGAGTTGTCTCGGACCGATTTTTTATAATCTTATTCTTCTTGTCTTCACAAATCTCACTCTAGGTGGTTCAAAATCTCTTCTACCTTCCGGTTGCTTCTGACTTACCTGGTGACGTACTCACAGCACCATAAATCTGTCTTAGTATTAGTATTCTTCTCTCCCAGATGCTAAGTTCGTTACAGCGTCTGGACCGCAGAGCCCAGGTCCAGTAGCCTGATCTATAAGACGCTATTAGCGTAGAGTCCTATCTTATAGTCACTCTCTATTATTCTACTGTTTATCTCAGTTACGCTGTTAGAAGCGTTTTATAAAAATAAATAAGATTAATTTTCATAACGTAGAAGAGAAAGAAGCTGTAACAATATGTCTTGTTTACTCGAAGGGTTATTATTTGAGTGGAGTACTTCGCTTTGTACTTCACTTTGTACTTGGCCCCGGTTAATTGACGTTGTCAAGCATCGGGGGGCTTAAAAAGTATCCAGTGTCATATTGACTTAACTAACTGTTCAAGTATCAAGCGCAAAGTTAAAAAGTTGTGTTAACTGTGTACGCAGCTGTGCTTGCCGGGCTCACTCTGGACCTAACTAAACATCCGTCACTCTACCACAGATGCTTCCAACTCTAATTCTTTCTTACTTTATAAAAAATCGGTCTGAGACAACTCAGACAAACTTTCTCATATAAAAGTTCATAATTACTTAGCTCAGTGTTTCCAATTTATTAGTTTTGTATGTACATTTAATTATTATTGAACATTTCATGAATATTTACCATAAAAATAACTTCCCCTGCACGGGGAATCGAACCCGGGCTCTCTCCGTCCGCGTTTTAAGCTATTTTCTCCGGAACTAGATTTTTCCCGGGAAAACGGCTTATATCGTTAGATCCGTATTTAAATGGGCTACATTTTAGAATTTTTTAATCAAAATCGTCGGAACCGTTTTCGAGAAATAATTTTTTTTCACGTTTTTTCAGAGTTTTTGGGGGTAGCGCCCCCAAATTTGAAGCTAAAATTCATTTCTCGATTTCGCCTCGGGGTATGATTTTTCTGAGCATGAATGCCAAATTTCGTGAAAATCGGATAAGTAGTTTCGGCTCCATGCGTCTGCACAGACGACAGACGACAGACAGACGACAGACTGACGACAGACAGACATTTTTTAAAAACCACTTATTTGGACTCAGGGGACCTCAAAACGTGTAAATCCATCAAAATCTCAAAATCGAATTTTCGCGCCATCACAATACTTTCTCTTTATATGAGAAAGTAAAAAAACCATTAAGTTTATTTCTAAGCATTAAGTGCTGTTTTATTTTACTTTCTACTATTGATGCAATGTAGAGAGCAAGTAGTGTTGTGTCGCTACTACCACATTTAGAGATTTTTGATCAACTCCCACACTTCGACACCCCTGATAACGAAGCAGATATTGCAGAATGGCTTTAATATAAATAAACTTAAAAAAAAAAAACTTTCTCTATATGGACTCAAAGGTTAAACGTGAAATTCCATCAAAATTTTTCAAAATGGGATTTTCTAACCATGAAAATACTTTCTCTCTTCATGTACTTCGTATATGAGAAAGTTAAATCTTTTAGATTCAACTCATAGTACACTTTGTCACGATGGATCATTTGTTTTTCGTGTTTTCTATTTGTTAGTTGTTTTGGGTTATCTGTTACCGATTTTGCTTCCGAACCTTACCGAAGGTAACCGAAGCATTGTGTTCACTTTTGACAACGAAAAAGTTTTATGCCTCCGATTTTAAAAATTCCAAGACAGAAATCCGTTTCACACATCAGGGAACATTTTTTGGTCTCATGTCTATCTGTCTGTGTGTCTGCGAATAATGAAACGTGTAAATGTACGATAACTTGAGTAAATGTCGACCGATTTTTATGAAATTTGGTAAACATTTTCATTTTACCAATGCCCAGGACGAGTTCGTTGGACAACGTTATCCGTCCATGCGTTCAAGCGCAACAACGGTCGCGTAAACGTGAACTTCACATTTAAAATTGGAATTTTAGATCGGGGAAAAAATCAAACTTCATCTATTTAATGAGACAAACATTTTTTCAAATACAATTTTTTAGTAAAACCAACAGCGACACCGCTATCAAGTGTTAAAGATCGCGAAAAACTATTTATAGTTTTTTCACAATATTAGAATAAAGTAATATAACGATAATGTTAATATAACATTAAAGTACATGATATGATGCGAGGAAGCTATGTGCCACACTAATTGGCAGTATATTTGGTTTATTATTTATTATTCAACATTCCAACGGACGGGGATCGAACCCGACCCCTAACCCTTTCCTATCAATTTTATTATTAATCTCTTAGTCCACAGGCCACCATAAGAAGTGAGTCGCTGATTGAAAAAGTTTTCTTACCTTATGGAATCGGTTATTTATGCCGTGTCCACCGATGAATTGGGTATATGGCAACTGGGCGCTGGGCCATTTCTATTTTGTTGACATGCCAAAGTTGCCCTTCTGCTGGAACATTGAAAAGAGATAGATAAAGTTTTGATTTTCACAGGATCGTTTAATTAAATTATTTAAAAAACAGTGGTACACGTGGCCACCGATAAGAGTGGGCCGTTTGGAGTGTCCACCGCCCCAAACATATCGCTCTGCGGGGACGTTGAAAAGAAAACGGCCCTCTCGTATCGGTGGCCACCTGTACCACTGTTTTTGAAATATAAGGTAAGAAGAATAAGAAGAAATATAAGGTTTTTGAAAATGCGATTCCATAAGGTAAGAAAACTTTATCAATCAGCGACTCACTTCTTATGGTGGCCTGGGGACTATCTCGGTAACTGTTTTTTGTTTTTCGGGAAAAACAATTTACCAGTATAATAACTCCCCGGTGATGGGAAAGAGTGAGTTCGGTTGCTAGGCAATAAATAACTGTAGTAAATCTATTTAAGCTATTTATTAATATAAATTATGGGGGCACTATAGTTCCCAAAAAACTCAAAAAAAAAAAAAAAAAAATGTATCCGACAATTTCGATTCAAAACTTTTAATATTTAGTTCATTTGAATAAGAATCCAACCATATAGGTGGTTTTCCCGGGAAAATCTAGTTGCCGTCATATGATACAAATAAATATCATTTTATTGAAAATTAAATACTAATATTAAACACATCTGTTGAACACTTTTTAAATATATTCGTGTAAAAATTAATTGATTAAATAAATTAGTATTGAATTTAAATACAGCATCAATACCTATATGACAAAGGTTTGTTCGATTTGTTGGGCTGATTTTTAGGGTTTCGTTGGTAAAAAAAAAAAAAAGAAACCCTTAGAGTTTTATTCGTGTATCTGTCTGTCACCCTGTAAAGTTCCAATAACTTTTGAATTAAAGAGATAATAATTACAAGATAAAAAGAACTTTTTATATACTACGTTTCTTTTGAATGGTGAAATTTTGAATAAATTTTCTGTTGAATCATATGTAATGTTGATAATGTAATTGTTATTGTTATATTATAATGTTAGTGGAAAAAAATACATAGTTCCGAATTTATTTACTTCACATAATAATGACAACCATCTAGAGAGCTTTATTTCTTTTCGCTGTCATTTAATGTTTAACTCTTAATAAAAAATCTCAATTTTGAAACCCGTCAAAATGGAGATTGTAAATACTATGGGATATGACAAAACAAATAAAATAACTTGCGGATTTTTTTCCAAACTAACTTTCCATACGGCAAAATTTGCTGAAACCCAATAAAAATTCTGCTGAAAGATGGCTAAAAGTATTAAAATAATGCATTGTCATCGTGTTCTGAGCTATGCTAAAAGTTTCAAATGTCTAGCTATTCGGGAAGTTAGTTAGAAATCGATTGCCAGATTTGTACTGGACAAACAAACAATCAAACAAACAAAAAAAACAAACAAGAAAACAAGCTAATAAAAACGTAGTAAAAATATGAACCTTTGTAGTATTAAAGATCATTTTTATGGGTAAACAGGATAAATATAGCCAACTCAAAATTATCAGCCGTTCAAATCCTAAACGGCGGATAATTCAAGTCACGCGATTTCTTTTTTTTGTGTCTGGAATCCGAGAGTGAATCCGAAAAAAACATCCGGTAACGAAACTGACCGTTATAAAACCAACCGTCACATAACCGACCGTCACGAAATCGACCAATGACGATAACTTGAGTAAAAGATGACCGATTTAGTTGAAATTTGGTACACATGTACATTTTACTAATGGAAGAGTTGGTTGGACAACGTTAGCCGCCCAAGCGTTCGTGCGATACTCGCGTAATGTGAGCTTCAAATTAAAATTGGAAATTTTGAATGGGAAAAAATTCAAACTTCATCTATTATCTATTCATAATATTCAACTCATCTAGTGATAATACTAGTATAGTTATAATATTTGGTTATTGAACTTTCTTTTATGATTTCTTAATAAATATCGCTTTCGAGATAACGGTTACTTGGGCCGGTGATTGATATTTTGGAACGAAGTTCCTTATGACACGTTCTGGAGCCCGGGAGTGAATCCGAAAAAAAAAGACCAAAATCACCGTCACAAAATAACCGTCACGCAAAATCCGTCACGAAATTTACAGATGACGATAACTTGAGTAAAAGCTCACCGAGTTAGATGAAATTTGGTGCACATGTTCATTTTACCAATGCCCAGGCAGAGTTCGTCGGAAAACGTTAGCCGCCCAAGCGTTCACGCGCAACGCTCGCGTAAACGTAAGCTTTAAAAGACGGGAAAAAGTGTTATAAGGAAGCCTGTTACTTGACTTGTTTTAATTATTTTTGTTATATGTCAAAAATGTCACTTTGTTTTGTAAATAAATAAAATATAACCATGTAAAATTTCACCCTGATACAAGCAGAAGCTGTAGAGTAGGGAAGAGATATATTTTATAATATTTTAAATTAATTGGCCGGGTAGGTAGAAAACAGTCCTATTTCAATCCAAACTCCTTTAACAAACATACTCTTTCACTATAAACTCATCATGATCAACTTTTTTCTTATATTCAATATATATTTATAGTAAGACGCTTGCTTTAATGATACAAATAATGATTTTCTTTTAATTTTGCCTTAACTGTGCTAGGTACAAACAGTTCTTTACTTTTAATTTTGTCTCTTTTCTAAATCCGCCATTTATAAGTAGTTAGC
The DNA here is from genome assembly GCA_951217055.1 of Gerris lacustris. NCBI lineage: Eukaryota > Metazoa > Arthropoda > Insecta > Hemiptera > Gerridae > Gerris > Gerris lacustris. The sequence goes on along the minus strand of OX578278.1, from coordinate 1,696,785 downwards.
AACGTATACGTACTTAGCAGTGTGATTTTATAATTTATATTTAATGAAAAATGTAAGGAACTTCGTTCCTACCGGGTGTCCCGCGACACCACACGTATTTTTTTTAATTTAATATGTATATTTGACAGCCATTATATTATCCATTGTATCAGCTACGTATCATTCATTTGTTTAGAGGGTGTTTAGCATCAGCTGTATAGCTGCAACATCTCGAAACCATGAAATTCAATTACAAGTCGGAGTCTGTCCGTCTGTCGGTAGCGTGTCTGTCTGTACTGTTCTTTATAGAGAAGCGTGAACAGTGTCTATTAGTAAGGAACCCAGATGGTTTCGGTTTTTAGTTATTAATGGACTCTTTCATCCCTTTCTTGGTTCTAATGGAACTCTACCTTATGGGTTTTTGTAGGGTATTTTCTATGGGCGTGAACTTTTATGGATGATGAGATGTGTCTAATAGTCGCGGGTGAAATATTAAAAGTGGCATGTTTCAAAATAATTATTAATATAATAAACAACAAAGTTTTAATACTAGCTTATAATTGATTAATGTTTAATAGTTAAGTTCTTATTTTGTATTGGTCAAGACAATGTACCGTAAAACAAGATAAGAGAAGTGTACTGTATTGTAACAGTAGGTACTTGTTAATTAATTATATATTGTCAATCTAATTCATAATAATTTGTAACGTGTGAAATGTTTAATCTTAAAAAGAGCCGTATATAAAGAGAATATATGACGGCCGACCATACAAAAGTTAAAATAATTCCAATTTTTAAGAAATTTCGGTTAGTCGAAAGCAGGCCACGAAAGGTTTAAGTTTAAATTAAACCGTCGCGTCTGCGTATAATATTAAAAATTTGCTACATTTAAGTCAAATATCGTCCTTCATAACGACCTCAAAGTACCCTTTGTCCGTGAACTAGCCATTTCCCGATACAAATCCTTCCACGACTCCCTTTCTGACCATTCCAATCCACTAGTCCACAGTCTGTCTTCCCGGTCCATTCCTGACAATCCCCCTAGACGCCTGAAAAGGCAGTGGCCACGTGACCTCTTAGAGAACTAAATATATTTATTTTAATATCATGAATTAAATTGATTAATTGTGCTTTATATTACTCATAAAATATGTTTCGTCTCAATTTAGCAAGTGCTATCACTGGATAGTTGCTTGCATCATGTCGTCTCAAGTCAAATATTCATAAAGATCTGTATTGCTTATAACAATGAAGTATTGTAGTTGCAGTAATTAAATAAAAAAGTTAAAAAAAAAAAAAAAAAAAAAAAAAAGCTACATTTAAGTGTACTTTTATTTCAAGTATGTGCTTTTAGCACAAACAAAGCATCCGTTGGAAATTCAACAAACAGGACGAGTTCGGTAACCAAGATAATAGGCCCAGAAGTATCAAGATGGCGGCCATTTAAAAGTTTGTTTCAGCTCTAATTTTTTAATCATTTATTATAATGACGTGAAAAAACTCCTTTATAAGGATTTTTATTGTGTAAATGTAATGAAACGACTCCCAAGTGTCAGCAGCCCAATTACCAAAGCAGGCTCTACACTATCAAGCCACTTGATCAAAACAACGCCTCAAGCGATGGTGTCAAGCGTGATTGATAGTCTAGGAACCCTTTTGGCGCTTGAATCAAGCCTGAAAATCAAGACGGTGATTGATGAAAAGTTTGTATGACTCAAGCGGCTTGACGGAGCGCTTGATAGTCTAGAGCAATTTTGATCAAGCATTCCGTCAGTCACGTGTCGACACCAGCGATGGAGGACCGTCCGCTCGCTTCCGAAGGTTTGGACATCTTAGACAATAATGCCGATCGAGAATTTATTAGCCTCCTCATTAATTTACATCGTGATCTGTCCGTTGCTTGTTTCAATTCATAAACTACTATAGCTAGGAACATGCAATTCGGCACACTGGTGCATCTCGGCATTTGTGACAACTGGACACTTTTTTGATTTTTCACACTTAATATTTTCAAGATGGCGGCCAATATGGTGAAGAAAGAATATGCTACTATAACACTTAATAATTTTAATTTAATCGTACAGAAACCGGTGATAATTGCCTCACGTACTTATGTGAAGTGCGCCTTACTTGTTTGCGAATCTCTCGCTTCTTCTGGCTCAAAAACCAATTGAGGATCAGATTAAAATTGAAGATTATCAAAATTCACACTACGTAAATTTTATCCAAGCCATAGGAAGCGACATATTTTTTTACCTTTCCCCTTGAATATCTATTAACGCGACCACAATCTCGTTGCCGAGTTTCAATATGTTTTTCAGAACGTCAAAATGAAGCTATCAGAAAGAAAAAAAAATTGAAGCTCAGAATTTTTTTGGAACGGAAAACCTAAAATTATTGGACTAGTATGTTTGAGGTGGTTAGAGGTGGATAGAGTTGGTTTCAGGTGGTTAGAGGTGGTTTCAGGTGGTTAGAGGTGGTTTCAGGTGGTTAGAGGTGGTTTCAGGTGGTTAGAGGTGTTTAGAGGTGGTTTCAGGTGGTTAGAGAACGTGAAACCAGAGGAAGCTGGAGCTGAAGTGAAGTGAAACATAACAGGTTCACTGAACTAGAAGTGAAACCGAGGAAGGTCTGTGCCACTCAGAGTGGCAGAACATTTTCATTGGTGAATATGTTATTGGTTTGATTTATCTAAATAGAGATAAGCGAGAGATAGTGGTGTGGGATAGTGTAGTAGGAAGGATTAGGGAGGGTAAGATGGTGAAGTTGGTGCGGGCGGCAGTCTATTGTCTCAGCCGCCCCCCTCCTAGCCGCCCCCCCTAGCCTCATCACACCGGCGTTCATTTTTCTCGTGTATCCATTGTGTCTAGATTCCTGACCATTGTCGCAGCTCCATTCACCAAGCCGCTGGTTTTATACACAATAATTCTTTGTGGCTCGGCTCAAGGTTCCCCTGAATAGAGTTGTTCTTTGATAACCCCATTCTGTCTGCCCCATTGTCATCCTACCGCCCGACAATTGCGGCTTCTCTCCCTGCTTTCTTCTGCCTTCACACTTCTTTTCTCTTCCTTTTGCGAATCTTTCCCTCCGTCTTTTTTTTTATTCTTTTCATTTTTCAATAGATCTCTATAAAATCTTGGGATCCGTCTCTGTGTTGGTTTCTTTATTTCTTCTTTAATTATTATCGAAGTAGGGGGAGGGGGGGGGGGAGGTGAATTGTGATAAGTTATCTCATTATTATTCGACACCCTCGTTTTATCGACCGGGTTCTTCAAGATAAAAGATTCTTTGTAAGTTTTTGCGTGACACGATGATGGAGCCTACTTACAGCAAGTAAATGCTCAGCCATGTTGGCCAACTGTAGACTTCACACGACTTTAAGCTTCTTATCCTGGGAAATTGATCAAATACCCAAAACTTGTCTAAAACTCATTTAAAGGAGAGACCAAAATATTTTTGATGTTGAGTTCTTTTAATATAAAGCCGTTTTTACACTGCGCACCAAACTGTTTACTTTCGCTACATAACACTGCGCATGTCGCAATACTTTTTACAGCACAATTTACTTTTGATCTTTACCGACCCAATGGATAGCAAGACCTGCTATGAAAAAACCTCCTTTATAAAATCCTCTTATATAGCAATGTTATTTAGCACTTCTCCGTTGCGCGTTTTCTTACTGTAGCATTTTCCACATAACTTTACTAAAATAGGAAGTTTTGCTACAAAGTGTAATCTCAGCTGAAGGTGATTTGACCGATGATAAGCCTCTTTCTCTGTCTAACATCTTATTAATATGAAAAGCAATAATAATAAATCATTTAAAGTGAAATATAGGTATACTGCTTATAACAATTTGTAATGTTATTGATGACAGCAATATAAGAGTGGAGTTGTGATACTTTTCGTCACTGTCTCAGGATGCTATTTACGAAAACGGTGGAAGAAGACATCCATGAGAATAGCTTAGTGAAATTCTTTACCGCAATTCCAACTCTGTTCTGTAGTACAGAGTTCCAACTACTATTCCGTGTGTAGTAACTCAACTTACTATCTTGCTAAGGCTCCAACCTGAGTTATATTAACTAGAAAGTGTTCATCAAGGAAGGTTCTTCTTCAACAGGTTCTCAGCGACAAGGTTATTCCAGCGATCAAGGTTCTAGTAATTAGTGATTATAATCTGCGACATCCTTTTCGCTAAAATTTTGAGAGTGGTTGGTTTGGCATTTCGCTATTTCTTACACTATTGTTGCGTAAAGCCAGACACGATTGCTCCCCCCGTTCAAATGGAGAAGTTTCGGTTCAACATATCTTACTGTCAAGGAAACTGAGTGGGCTTGGCGTGACGTGACAGACTCGTCTGGATTTTCATTCGATTGACTGGATTTTCAAACAAGCTGAAGTTCTCTCGATTGCTCCATCGTAACCACCTGTATGAGAGACGCACGTGTATTATTGAAGATTTATCTTGCAATCTGAACTGCTTTCAATGCTTTTATGAGTAATTTCCTAGTATTGGCTCCTTGTTTTATGGTTGGTCTTGGATTTTCCCAATATTTCTTCTTGCAGTATTAGTTTATAACCAAGAGTATGGTTATAAACAAGTATTGTCCGTGTTCAACGACAGCAATCAGAATTGGAACCAAAAATGGCTTGAACTTTCCGGTATAATTCCAAAACAGTTGCCTGAATTTAAAGCCAACAACTGTTATACAAGCAACATTAACTACACTGTTTCAATTCTCAAGCCTGTTTTCGGAACCTGCGTGCACTATGCAGGTGCAGGTTAGGTCCGATCTGACAAACTATTGTACTCCTAAGTATTGTTTTGATTAGCAATACGGAGCCACATTGTTGATTCTCATTGACCAATAAGAGAGCGTGAAGATAGCGTGCAAAAAAATGTCTGACTAACATCTAGCTAGAAATTTGTATATATGTTAATCTTTTGGTGTCTTTTAAGAATATGTGGTCGGCTAAGTTCGTCTGAGGGACATAACTTAACAAAAATGGTGGGGGAAAAAATGATGAACAGCGGTCATGTCCCCCCAATTATGGTGGACAATACGATTTCCATGATTCTGAGTACAAAATTATGTCGTTGACCAAAAATCAAGTTGATGTTAGTTTGTCCCTTGATAGTTGATCACTTTGATTTGGAGTAATATTTGAATAACTAACCATTCAAGGGACAAGCTAACATCAACTTGATTTTCGGTCTACTTACTTACTAATTTTGTACTCAGGATCATGAAAAAACTCAGATATTACAATTTTTGAAATACATGTGTTTTCAGTGGCATATCCAGCGGCTAGGTCGGGGGGGGGGGGGGGCACACTCTAAGTCATTTTAGATTGGGGGGGGGGCACGTGCTCCTTGTGACCCCCTGGATAAGCCACTTTGTGTTTTGATTTTGATGTTTGTAGATGTTCTTTTTTACACGTTACATCCTGGACTACAACGAACGTTACTTCTAAATTAAATTCTTTTTTAAAAAAAAACCCTTAGAATGACACGGGGTTTTGTTTTTTGCCCTGAAGTTGAAGTAGATGAACCGTAGAAGAATGAAAGATAGGCAACAAGTCGAGTAAACCGTGTTAACTAGATAATAAGAAAACTAGTCTCAGCCTTGTTTTTTACTACTATAAAGGTATAAAGGTATAAAAGGTAATTTTTTGCTGTTGGAACGATCACACTGTCTGAACCTGCCGCTTGACTGTACAAACAACAGCGCTGTCAGACAGTCAGCCCAACAATAGAGCTGTCACAAGAATGAAAGCTGTTTTTCTAACCTGTCCTCAAGTACTCCGCCTTCCACCTGTCTTTCAACTTCACTCACACCAAAAAAACAATGACTTTTACTATTTATAATTGACAGTATTTGTTTAAGTGTTTTCTTTCTTAGTTGGTTCATATTATTATCTGTAAAATGTTTTAGTGATATCCGGACCTGCTAAATTCAAGTTTAAGTTATGATATCTGAATTTTATACATAGCCGGTAAGATTTTATTGAAAACGAAAATTTCTTGCCTCTAAATTCAAAAATTCCATCACAGAAATTCGTTTCAGACATCAGGGATAATTTTTTGGATCGAGTCTAGCTGCTGTTTAATTTTAGCGAACCGACATATCTTAAAAACTACTCGTCTGATTTCAATAGTGGAGAAACAAAACAACGAAGATAAACATAAAACAAAACAAAAAAAATCGGGTACGGGGTAACTCGGAACTTTTCCTCACTTCGGAGGCCACTAAAGTGGCCTCTCCTGCACATTATAATTTTTTCAAAAAAGAATTATACATTATTTTCATTTATTTAATCATTTGAATTTTGGCGGTATTTTGACAGATGTAAACAAACTTAAGTATCCCACTAATTAATAATTATCTTCGCTTATAACTTTTAAACTAATTAATGGAATTTCAACCTTTTTTTTGTTTTTATATTTAAAATATAAAATGCTTTATGGCAAGAATGTATTTATTCATTTGGTATTATTAACCGTCAAAGTTTCAAAATTATAAATCGATAACTTTAAAATAACGGCCAATATCAACATTTATTTCGGCTGATGCGTTATTTTATATAGAGAGGTACATTCGTGCTAAATTTCAATTCGACCGGACCACGGAACAATTTTTCGATTTTTTACGATTTTGATTTTAATTTATGCGGACTCCGCATACTGGGTTTAAGATGGCGGAAAGTGTTGATTTTCCGGGCGGCACAACTAGCAGTAAGGAATGGTTTTTCTGCCAAGTTTCAACTCTCTAGGTTAAATACCTTGGGCGCTACGATGATAACACACACACATACACACATACAGATGCTGAAAAAGACTCAGGAGGTCTTAAAAACACCCAAAACGGATATTGCAGTTGAAATCTCGAAAAAATAAAAAAAAATTGAGTAAAAACAATACTTTCTCTTCCTACCATACGTCTTTTTCCTACCATATACGTGAGAAATATTGTAAACACGTAGATAAACAAAGGTGAAGTACTTTACCGTGTTTCAAAAGTTGTGAGATATTTATATGATATTGGCCGTTCTATCAAGTAAATATCTCAATTTCTGGTCTTTATTGAAGCGAGCGTAAGCGAGCTTCTTACATTCAACGAAATATGCATATTGTCTGTCTGTCTGTCTGTCTGTCAGTAACGTTTACGCGTGTGACGATAACTTGAGTAAAAGTTGACCGATTTTGTTAAAATTTGGTATACATGATCTTCTTACTAATACTCAGGCTAAGTTCGTTGGACAGCGTGATCCGTCCAAGAGTTCGCGCGCAATGCTCGCGTTAACGTGAGCTTCAAATTTAAAATTGGAATTTCAGGACGGAAAAAAATTCTATCATCACTTACTCGATGAGACGAACATTTTTTTCAAATAACATTTTTCAGTAAAACAACAACGACACTGCTATGATTTAATAAAGATCGCTAAAACTATTAAAGCGGACCTAAACGTTTAAAATAGAGAAAACAACATTTTTACCGATATCTTACGTTCTAACGTAACGATCTTAATAAAACTTCATGTACATCGTCTAAAGTACAATTGAAACAAGTATGTAAAATTTCAACGTGATACATGCAGTAGTATTTGAGTAATGAAGTGATACATTTATAATATTAATTTAAAAGCTATTCCGGGTGGTTAAGATTCTTATAGTCGTTTTGTGTGTAGGTTTGTTATGAAGTAAAGCTTTGTACCGAGTACCCCCACTCTACCTGTCACTACCTTCTTCCACTTATCTTCACACAGTCATCATGATTAACAAATTTCAATATTCAGTATTTTATTGCAATACGCTCGCTTCAATGATAGAGCCACGCGATGCCTAGTTTAGTCGAGTTGTTCTAATAGCTTGTTTTGCTTTATTTTTCAGGTTGGGGACTTGACGGCCTTTAATATAAACAGGTAATAAAACATATCTATATATTTATCATCTTCATATACGATGACATCGTACTTTTATGTTTGAGATCATTTTCCTTGATGCTTACTCATCATTTATTTGTTTTACTTTCTCATGCAAAGAGAAAGTATAGTGATAGCGCGATGGATGAATCCCAAAAAGTGGTTTTTAAAAAATATCTGTCTGTCGTCTGTGTAGACGCGTGGAGCCTAAACTACTGGGCTGATTTTGACAAAATTTGGCATACATGTTCAGAAGAGTCATACCCCGAGGCGAAATTGCGAAATAAATTTTAGCTCTAAATGTGGGGGGCGCTACCCCCCTCCCCCCCCCCAAAAAAAACCCTTAAAGAACCTAAAAAGAAACTCGAAAACCGTTCCGACGATTTTGATGGTAAAATTCTAAAATATAGTCCATTTAAATCGAGAAATGAATTTTAGCTCCAAATTTGAGGTCTCTACCCCCGAAAAACTATGAAAAAACGTGAAATAAAAATATTTCTCGAAAACGGTTCCGACGATTTTGATTAAAAATAATTACAAAATGTAGTCCATTTAAATACGAATCTAACGATATAAGCGGGTTTCCTGGGAAAAATCTAGTTCCTGAGAAAATAACTTTAAACACGGACGGAGAGAGGCCAGGTTCGATTTCCCGTCAAGGATAAGATTTTTTATGATAAATTTTGATGGAATGTTCAATAATAATTAAATGTACCTACAAAAACACGAAAACTAATAAACGGAAAGCAGTAGGCTAAGTTAGTAGTATAATTATGAACTCGTATATGAGAAAGTTTGTCTGAGTTGTCTCGGACCGGATTTTTATTTACAATTTTTACTTGCAAGAAAGGCAACGGAGGCGTTGACATCTTTCTGAAGAGCCTGAATCTGTTTTCATCTGATATTTTCTTAAATTTACCTCAAAAGAAAAAAAATAACGAGTGAGATAGGTTGAGGAAGTTTAATAACGTGTTGGTACTTAGACTTTGCTGTCAAGTCAAATTGAGTACTTATCTGATAAGGAGCAAAGTATGTTGATAAGTAATGTACAGAATCAAGTCCCCCCCCCCTTACTTCACTACCTGATTACCTCCACCGTCCTTATCAGTAACCAACTCCTTACTATCATTATTTCCTTTTTAAGTTAACTTCGGTCCAGGTTTTGGGAGGGGGAAAATGTATAAATATGTATGTTTTTACTTTTTTTCCCATGATGAGTACTTTTTTGTTATCTATTAGCTTCGTGCTAAGGTTTTAAGTTGAAGTTGTAAGTTTTTCAATGTATATTTATATTTTTTTTCGTTCTCTACCATTCTTCCGTTTAGATATGACATCTATGAATCTTTTACTTGGAATGATGAAGGGGGGGGGGGAGATTTGTTGAAAATTCAGTAAAGGGGGGGGGGGGGGGTCGGGAATTCCGAACACGTCGAGGGGGGTGAGTAGTGTAGCTCCGGGGGGAGGGTAGCTCCTATCTTTGCTCCACGGTCGGGGGTTTGCACACAATGCCCCGGCGGGCACAAAGAAACACCTCCTCTATTCTCCTTCGAGACTGATAGAATAACTTTTCCCTCCCCCCGGTACTATTGAAGGAACCCCCCCCCCCTCCCTTGCAGAACCAGTCGTTCGTATATAAAGATAGTCTCGAAGATCTCTTGCAACCGTAGGACGGGGGCGACTTCTCCGAGGGGCAATCTTTTCTCGCACAATTCCATAAAGAAGCGAGAGAAAAAAAAGGTTATCACCCATTCGCAATCTTCAACTCCTCCCGATGTCGTAAAGAAGCAGAAACTGAATAGATTGGGCAGGGGGGGGGGGTCTACTCAGCCTGTGAAGCCCCCCCCCCCCCCCCCCCCCCACTACACCTCAATACTTTTTAACAGAAGGGAAATCGACAAAAAAAATCCTTAAGTTTGATAAGAACAGATAATAATTATTAAAAAGGTCACACGAAAAAAACAACTCTTTTATAACTGACAATGTCCGTATTGTAGTTTTCCACTGCCGAATATTTCTCATTAGTTTTCAATTAAAAGAAAAAAAATAAACAGGTCAAGTGTGAGCTAGTCAGCACACAGCGAGGCTCCGTAGGCCACACTATATAGTGTTTAACTGTAAAGTGTATAAACAGTGTTTTTTTTAAATGCTAAAAAGCTTACTTTGAACAATTCTAAGGGTCTGATATTCTCAAAACACACTCTGATAAAGTATTTTTTTGCCACTGAACCGGACTACAACCATATAAATACATCGAAAAGACCATAATTATAGAAAAATGTATTTTGTCAATAAAAAATTTTTTTTTTTCTTTTTTCGAAATTTCCAAAAAGTGGTATCTTTAATTTTGGTCTAAGAATGTTCAGGAATTTTTTCAGATTTTTTGCACTTCACATAAGTGAGATAGAAGGGGGGGACACGTTTCACACCCACTTCAAACTTGCCTACGCTCGCCCTATCAAAGTTATAACCAAATAATTATATATTTTTGTAATCAGCTCGACGTTCCTTTTCATATGATACCCCTCACGGTGTCGAAAAAAAATAAAAAAAAATTTAACGCTTAAGTTGTTTTACCCCAATTTTTTTTGAAAAATATTTTTTTTCAAGTCGCTATATTTTTAAATTATGTGGGTAAGTACAATACACATACATGCCAAATTTCAAAGAGATCGGACGAAAGGTGTAGCCGTGAGAGCACGCGAGAGGACGGACGGACAGACACTATATATATACTAAAAACTACTTGTTCAATTTTAATGAAATTTGGGTGGTAGGTCATAATTAGCCCATTGTTGGTCTCATATAAGTTTCAATCTTCTGGGCTCATTTGTTTCTCTTCCACATGCGCACAAACATTCATTAAATTACACCTATAGCGTCAAAAGTTCTTATCTGATTTATATGAAACTTTTATAGTTTATCGAAAGTAGCCCGCAGATAGCCACAGATTACTTTGAACCGTCTGCGCTCTTTAACTTTTGCTTAATTCATACTTTAATTCAAGTAAATAATCAAAGCATTTTTGACAGATTAAATAGGGGGAAACAATTAAACAAATTAGACAATAATGGCTTGTAAAAGCATAAAATTAATAAAGTGCGTGATAGGATGCGAGGAAGCTATGTGCCACACCTATTGGCAGTCTATTTTTCTAAAGATTTCAACAAAATTTATAAAAATAAATTGGCTCACTAATATGTGTGGGCACACTAATATGTGTGCCCACTAAGGAAGTTGAAAGTTGATTTTTATAAATTGAAGACATGAATGAAAAGATATTCTATCGGAGTTAGAACTGATGATGTTCCATCAGGTTCCACTTCGGTCTCATCTTCAGATAATGATGATGGGATTGGAAACATCCATCCTTCTCTGAGTGCTTCTCTAATGGAAGCAGAAGTGAAACCTTCCTCTAGCACCAGAGATGATCTGCATACATCACCTGGACACGTTGCCTCTTAGTTCAGATCCTGGGTAGAACGGATGTCACCTATTATATAGATGAGCGTTTTCACCTGGTAGATTCTCATCCTTTTAGTACTATGTCACGACGAATGGACCACTCATATTTATGAATATTTCAGAGCTACATTTATTGTACAATATACATTATTAATTGAAGGAAAAGTAAATAAACGGTTTAGTCATTTATCCATGGCATTTGTTTCAACTAAGATAAAATAAAGATGACGATGGTTCATTTATAATCGCAATTATTTATACTTGGACATGGCCCATTGCCTAAGACTAAATTATTACTAAAGGTCCATCAAGTCATACGGCACTGAAGAAAAACTAAAAACGTAGCTTCGTTTATTATCGGAACTGCCGATTTTACTACGTTTTTATTAGCTTGCATTCTTGTTTGTTTGTTTGTTTGTTTGTCCACTTCTCCGGTACAAATCTGGCAATCGATTTCTAACTAACTTCCCGAATAGCTAGACATTTGAAACTTTTAGCATAGCTCAGAACACGATGACAATGCATTATTTTAATACTTTTAGCCATCTTTCAGCAGAATTTAATTAGTTTTCAGCAAATTTTGCTGTTAAGTTATTTTATTTGTTTTGCCAAATCCAATATCCAATATTTACGCAATCTTCATTTTGACGGGTCTCACATTTGTGATAGATAAACATTGAATGACAGCAAAACAGGAAATATTGATTATATTATTTATCGATTATATTATTTCAAATATATCGATGGCACGCTTAGATTTGGTGTTGGGGAGGTCCGTTGTACAAAGATTTATCTTTTTATAGGTTTAAGATCAGCTCTCTGGATGGTTGTCATTTATGTGAAGTAAATAAATTCGGAACTCTTTTTTTTCACTAACATTATATATTATATATAACAATAACAATTATATTATCTACATTACATACGATTTAACAGAAAATTTAAAAACGTAGTATATAAAATGTTCTTTTTATCTTGAAATTATTATTGTATAGTAATGCCCGATGTTTAGACTAGAGTTATTACCGCTGCCGGTACAGTATGATACTCATATTTGAGTAAAACCTGCTAAAGTGAATAAATGACGATAACTTGAGTAAAATATCACCGAGTTAGTTAAAATTTGGTACGTATGTTCATTTTACCAATGCCCAGGCTGAGTTCGTTGGACAACGTTATCTGTCCAAGCGTTCACACGCAACGCTCGCGTAAACGTAAGCTTCAAATTTAAAATTGAAATTTTAGGACGGGAAAACATTTTAACTTCATCTATTTAATGAGGCAATCAACTTTTTTAAATTAATTTTTTTAGTAAAACGAACACCGACACTGCTATCAAGTGATAAAGATTGCTAAATTTATTAAAGCCGACCTAAACGTTTAACGCATTAAGAAAACGTCGTTTTACCGATATCTTGCGTTCTGACGTAACAATTTTTATAAAACTTCTTACACATCTTCTAAAGTACAATTATTGAAGCAGGCATGAACAATTTCAACCTGATACTAGCAGACGTTTTTGAGTTGGGAAGAGAGATATTTTAAATTAGTAGGACGGGTAGGTAGAAAACAGTCCTATTGCCTACCAACTACAAACATACTCTTTAACTATAAACTCATCATGATTACATTACATGAAAAGTCATACATGACTTTTTCTCAGTATTCAATACATATTATTTACATATTAATGTGGGAGTGTTTATAACCTGCAATGCAGGAACCTTTTTTAGTAAAAAATTTTCTTAAAATGGTACAGCCTGTTTGTTATATTGCTGACACTTTATTATTTTGCTGCGTGTTTTTTTGACATGTTACAAAAGAATCAAGAAAAATGACATTTTGCAGATTGAAAACAGTACAATGCTTAATTTTGCTGCCGTGAGTAGATAAAAACTTTTTATATACTAGGTTTTATAAATTTTCTGTCATAAATCATAAATTTGAAACCTGTCTAAATGAAGATAGTAAATATGGGTAATGTCAAAACAAATAAAATAACATGCGGATTTTTTCCGAACTAACTATCCATACAGCAAAATTTGCTAAAAACGAATCAAACTCTGAAGAAAGATGGCTAAAATAAAAGTATAAAAATAATGCAATGTCATCGTGTTCTGAGCTATTCTAAAATTTTCAAATGTCTAGCTACTCGGGAAGTTAGTTAAAAATCGATTGGAAGATTTGTACTGGACAAACAAGAAAAACAAAAAACAAACGAGAAAGCAAGCTAATAAAAACGTAGTAAAAATAACGTTAATAAAGATAATAATGTTCGAAGACTTGTTTTCCTCACTTAAATTCTCCAGTTGGACTTCATGGAGAAAGAAGAAGCTGTGATAGGGATAAAGTTTTAAGAGGATTAAGAAACAAAGAGAAATATGTGCATAACATAGCAAAGACAACACTTGCAGATGGAAGTGGAAGAGTGTAAATAGTTAAATTTGGAACAGACTTTCTTATCTAGTACAGCTAAAACCAGATTAGATAAGATAAGTATTCGTTGTAGTATATAAACCTCGATTGTCCTGGATTTTAGATTATAATTTCTTCGCTAATAAAAGGCCAAAATCAAAATAGCGTTCAACTTTTTTTGTGAATGTAGTAGTGTCCATGTGAAATATTAGTCGGAGGAGAAAATTGTGAAGGAGTTTCTTGGTTTCAATACCTTGGACAGCTACAAGATCATTATAATGATAATATTAAGATTGTCAAGATCCGAGTTGTTGGGAGAAGCACAAAGTTGTCTCATCCAATGTTGTCGCATGAGGATGTGAAACTTGGACAAGTACTACACGTTGTTCACACATTGTTTTGCAAACGATTTTGAAACCGATCCGCAAGTTCAAAACGCTGGGTGAATGGAGAATCTGTTCAAATTCGCTTACCCCAAAAATATCGTAGGTGGTCGGAACGTGGGATCGGACTCATAAACTAGACGTTCGGGACACAAAAGAAAATTGCCGAAGAAAGTCTAATCTCACTCGGGAATGATCGGGTCCGTTCTAGTCTACCACTTACACTCGCTCCTCTACGACTTTAAACACGCACTCTTTTAACCACCTTTATTTGTACACTTACAAGTACTTCGTTTTAAGATAATAGGTTAAAAGAATGCTTCTTACGTGGAACAATAATTTGTAAATTGCTTTGTCATTACTATCTAGTCCTCGTTAATTATTATGAACCAATATATAAAGACTTATCTTAAATAACTAATTTATCTTTTGCGAAATTAATAATAATTAGATCGCTTTTATTTGATATTTTAAAGCATATTCCATTTTATGCACTACATTATTATTAATAAATATATCATATTGCCACTTATTAATATAATGTTAATGAATATGATAATGAATAATAATCTGAATATCCTACATATTTAACATATTGTAACGAATGGTTATCTGGGTCAATTTTCTTTCCTCATTTATTAATTTAAATGTTGTGGAAAATTGATCAGGTTGGCCAGTTATGATTTTTTTTTTGGTGGTTCGTTATTATTTCTATTTCTTGAGTGTGGAAAAATCCCAATTATGTTTTTCTTTTTTTATTATTATATTAAGTTTTTTTATAAGTTTATTTCCTCCAGCTTTCGATAGAATAAATTAGACAGTATAGGTTCTTTTTTCGTGGTCTGACGACGCCATGCTGGCTTTGACCCAGGCAGAGGCTTTTGGGACGGCGTGGTGGCCGGCGGCTTTGGCCGTGAGGCCGAACCTCTAAAAGGCTAACATGTTTAATGTTCAGAAATGGTTTCATTAAGTTCGTAATGTTTTGCGGTAATTTTTACTAGTATAGTTCTGCCGAACTGTTTATTTTCAAGTTTAGTACCACTCCAGAACCCTTCATGTGAAGGTGAGCTTTCTTTTCTTTTGGCCGCACATGGAGGCACCATTTATTTTTTTGTTTCGTAATATTCAGTTTTTTTTTCCTAGATGTTAATGTTCTCCTTTTTTAAATTTAATTTTTGGGTGGTTAGTCTGGGGCCGAAGTGGCACATCGAACAACCTCACCATCAAACCATCTTACCTCTAATTATTTTTACCAGCCAATTAATTCATTTTTCTTATTGTATGTAATAAAGTAATAATGTGATCTGATGGGGTTGGTTCTTCTCCCCTTTTACAATAAGAACCTGGCGCCAATTTTTAATAAATCATACATTTTTTTATGTTAATTTTTTTTTAATAGTAAGTTAAACCCACCCCAACTACCAACTGAGCTGGGCATAATCATATTAATGTGCTTGTCACAATATTATTTATTATTTAAATATTTAGAGCCAGTTACGCGCAAGGTGAAGGTGTAGGCCCTACGATGGCGAGCTCGCGGGGGGATGGCTCTCTCTACAACCTCTACTCTAGACAATACGTACTACCTCCTGCCTCTTTCTAACTCCCTGTTACAAGTGTAACGCTTTATGGGGCCGATTTTTAGTAATGCTTTTCGAGTTAATGCGCCATAGTCAAGACATGAAAATGTCAAAATATAAATATGGTATTGGGATTTCTCGAGATCCCCCTAATCGAAATTATAACGCATCCACTAAACAAAATAATAAAGGGCCAAACTGTTCAGTTTTCCACAATATTTAAATATATTGTTAGTAGAAAATTGGCTCAAATTCCAAACTGTTACACCACTCTATTTGCATTATATTCTCTCACACTCTAGTTTATTGTAGTTAATTTATGTTCTATTCTATAATAGGTACTCTATTGTTGATTTATGATATTTTTCTTATAATTATTGATGCAGCCCTACTGTTGTGGGGACGACATGTTTTAGTTCACAAGGGAAACTATTATTGATGATAATTGTATGTTATTTGGTTTGGGGGGGGGGGAGTTATTTATTTAAGTACGGTGTTTATAGACTGGAAGGTGTGGAGAGCCACCTGTTGACTGCGGGGGGAGGGTAGAACACTGGGGGGGTACTGCTGGGTAGCGACTCCACCCAAACCAAAATTACACAATTACATCTGCCCCACTACCCTTCCATCCCCTCCCCATTACACTCTCATCGGCTTAAATATTTATAAAACCAGATTCAATTAAACCCTAAGCATCTCCGTTTGAAAAAAAATCGGTTCCTCAAACTTAAACAAAACTCCCTCACATAGATACACTTATACACATAGATACACATCTACACAGATATACTTATGCAAATAGATACCCCTCTACACAAAATCTACTACACATAGATACAATCTACACATAGAATCACATCTACATGCAGATACTCATCTGCACATAGATACACATGTAGACACAGATAGCGAATTTAGAGCAGATTAGTGAATTTTAATCCAATAATATCTAATATAATTAATTTATTGTGAAACATATTTAATTTTTGTTCAACAATTTTGATGGTTTACATTTGGTTTTTGATTTTCAGCTAAATCAGATTTATTTTTATCAATATCTGGGAAACTAGATTTTTCCCAACAAACCGAATTAGATGGTCAAATTCGTATTTATATAGAATAAATTATAGAATTTTTGAATCAGAATCCTCATAACCGTATTTAAAATAAAGAATGCTTTATATTTTTTCTGAGTTTTTGAGTTCATTCATTTCTTGATTTCACATTGGGGTGTGATTCTTCTGAAATTGCATGAAAAATCTGCCGGTAGTTTAAGCTTCACGCGTCTTAGTAGATGGCGGACTACAGAGAACTAAACAACAGACAGACTTTTTAAAAAATAAAAAAAATAAACACTTTTTTTCCATAATAGACCAAATATTTCTCGGTGAAACAACTTATATGGTCCAAATCTTCTTTAAATGGACCAATAATTTTCTTAGTCCAAGTTACATGGGCCAATTTTTCTATAAATTTATAGCCAACATAAATTTACCCGATATTCTCTACAGGATATGATTTTTCTAAACATGCATGCCAAGTATCACTGAAATCGGTAACGGACAACCGAAAGACGACACGTTTCATAATACCTAAACTTTTGGCCTTAGAGTGTAAATCCATCAAAATTTAGAAATCAATTTTTCATGACTTCACCAATACAATATTTTCTATCTATATATGTATACTAATTTTACGAGAAAGTAAAAAAGGGAATCATTCCAAAATATCTGATGAGCCGCACGTTCTCATGTTTATAATCATCGTAAGTCCTCATTCTCAAGTATTATTGTTTCTCTAAGGCCCAATTCACACACGAGTGGCGTATGGCACTGGTGTGGTTGTGGCGTGGCGCTGGTTTGTGCCACCTCTATGTTAACTTACGACTCAATCTACACTGGCATGGCGTGGCAGAGGTCCTGGACACCATTTAGCAGTGAACTATACCACTTGAACGCCATACATGTGGGGAAAAAACATACCACAACCGATCCTCGCCAGTGCCATAAACCATTCGTGTGTGAATTGGGCCAAAGACCCAATATCTTTTGTCCCCTCTTTGTTTTGCCAATATCTTGCAGCTCGAATGTAACCCAGTTAATAGGAAGCATTGAGATTTGATGGTATTAACTCATAAAAGAAAAATATTGAAGATAGTAAATGACAGCCACTATTATTTATTCAATTAATCACTGTACATATTGTCATAGATAGTATATAAACTAGGCATCGCGTGGCTCTATCATTGAAGCGAGCGTATAGTAATAAATATGTATTGAATATTGAAAAAAAAGATTATTGTGAATCATGATGAGTTGATAGATAATGGGTCTGGTAGTAGTGCAGCGGCTAGTAGTAAGGGAACCACCCCGCATTCTTACTATTCCACTAACCACACATCTCTATTTCAATATTTATAATTTGTATCTCTTTGCTACAAACAAACTACTGCATGTATCAAATTGAAATTTTGCATGCCTGTTTCAATTGTGCATCAGATGGTGTCTATGAAGTTTTATTAAAATCGTTACGTTAGAACGTAGGATATCGGTAAAAAGGTTGTTTTCTCTATTTTAAACGTTTAGGCCCGCTTTAATAGTTTTAGCGATCTTTATTAATTCATAGCGGTGTCGCTGTTGGTTTTACTAAAAAATGTTATTTGAAAAAAATGTTCGTCTCATCGAATAGATGATGATAGAATCTTTTCCCGTCCTGAAATTCCAATTTAATTTTTGACCCTCTCGTTTACGCGAGCGTTGCGCGCGAACTCTTGGACGGATCACGCTGTCCAACGAACTTAGCCTGAGTATTAGTAAGAGGATCATGTATACCAAATTTCAACTAAATCGGTCAACTTTTACTCAAGTTATCGTCACACGCGTGAACGTTACTGACAGACAGACAGACAGACAGACAGACAGACAGACAGACAGACAGACAGACAGACAGACAGACAGACAGACACAGACACGAAGCATATTTCGTTGAATGTAGGAAGCTCGCTACGCTCGCTTCAAATACATAAAATACAGGCCGGGGTTGGACTTTACTACAGTGTACGGATACCTGGTTAAAGTATAAGGTTGGATTACTACGGTGTGATGGCTTTCAATATAGATTTTGGGTGATTTGTTAGCAGCATCCTAGGAACATCTCTGAAACAGTAAAATCTTAAAGTTGGAATCCTATCTATGTGTCATAGAGACATGTTTCACACTAGTGTTGACTTTCAGTACATGTACAGAGTACAGAGTACAGAGTGGTTCTTTAATCACCTCATTTTTAGGGTTTCGAGGTCGTCCTAGAAACCCTTATGCTTTTTTTACCCTTTCAGTTGTTAGTCCGTCGAATCTTGGAATATATCTCCCGACCTACTTTAGCTACAGTAGAGGTGGGTAATAACAGTTATTTGGCGGTAACTTGTTATTACTGTTCTGTTATCAGGCAATAACATGTTATTCGAGTAACAGGTAACAGCCTATTAGGTACGTTTTTAAAATAAATCCACAAATTATTATGAATTACGAATTATTGTATGTAGTAATTTGTTGAAGGGCGAAATATAACTCTACATAAAAAATAATAATTTCATAATATAACAGAGGGGTCCTTAAACTTAAAACGTGAACAATCCGACAAACAAAATAAAATTAAATACCCTTTTTGAAACCGATAAATAAGAGTCTATGGTAATAATAATTATCAAATCTGTTCTGTTATCTGAACTGTTATAATTTGAACTGTTATTCGATAACAGGACTTTTTCAATAACATGTTATCGGACGAACTGTTATTCTCCAATAACATGTTATTGTGAACTGTTCTGTTATTTTCGACCTATCACTAAGCTACAGATTTGAAATTTGGTATAGAGGTTAAACTTTTTTGCCCATAAAAAGAAAAAATATTGTGAAATTAAAAACTCAAATGTTCTTCGATCAGCGAGCATCGAATAACTAATAGCTAAGAAGGAGTTGCGAGCACATCCTTATCCTCTTCAACGCAATGAACCTCCTAATCAAGTTAGGTTTACATTGATACTGCTGAGTGAAGCCTGGAGGGCTGTTGGAATACTAAAGGTCGGTTATTAAACATGTCGGGACAACAATGTCTTAGTACATTGTGTTTCATGTCGCCTCATATGACATTATCAAGCAATGCCCTTATGTCACGTATGAGAGTGTTCTAATATCGAGCAGATTAAACCGATTCCCTTGACTACGTCACCTTATAGTGCTCAGGGGCGTAGAGCAGCCCCCTGGGTGGTGACCGTCTCTCTAAAGGTCGACACATCGTGTCGGGTTCCCCCAAGCAATCATATTGGGGGACCTTCTGTTTCTAATATACTCGTATGCAAGTGTGAACATTTAAAAAATTTATTCGACTGTGACAAATGTGGGCTTATGAATAGATTCTTCTTTCAGGTAATTTTGCTGCGACTGATTAACCTCTCCTATTGTCATGTAGATATTAATTAAATGTAGCTCGTTTATTTACCGACTTAAGCCTTATATGTCGCTTTCCAGTGGAATATCTTTTCCCGATAAATGGTGAAGATGTGGAATGTGGAAATTCGATATCCGTTGGTAGGATTATTTTAACTGTAATAGTACATTACGCGTCGAGTGCGGAAAGTAGCATTTTGCATGCGAGTGTGGAGTTTGTACCCAAGCGATAGCGAGGGTAGTAAAACCACACGAGCTATGCAAAATACCGTTTTCGCACGAGTTGCGTACCGTACTTTATCTACGATTGTTAGATTTAATAATAAATACAGAAATAAAATGTAATAAACTTCCTGTATGTAAGTTCGTATTTCTCTTTTGAAAAAGATAACATTTATTCATTAGTTGTATTTTGTGCCGAATTAATTATTTTGGGGGCGTATTATTATCCTCATATTCGTCATAATCACTTAAATCACGCTTTGATTTTCACAATAAAACTCGATATAAACAGTTACTTTTATTAAACAAATATCGGAACAGCTTTAGAATACGGTTACCAAGCCCGCAATACACTATTTTCTTGAATTCACTACAAAACCTTCACCTAATATATCGATATAGCGTATGTATATTATCTTTCGATATATCGAATTTATTCTATGTGTCATGTCTACTATAATATCAAATCCATTTAACAAATAAAAATTACGAGAAAAAATACGAGTTTATTTAAAAAAAAAAAAAAGCACGGCATTAACCTCGTAATTCGACCTTATATTTTAAGCTTATTTTTTGTTACCTTTGGAAAAACAGGTCAAAGCAAATTGTACGGTGCTGTTTACAGAATTAAAGTACACATTTATTTTGCCCTAGAATTTTCAACGGCCGCTCCGCACCGCTTCGCGGTGCTCCGCTCATTTTCTGAAGAAAAACAACCCTGCTGCATATAGACCAGGTAGAGGTCCAAATCGAAGTACAAAATTCGATGGCTCCGTACAATTCACTTTAGCCAAAATCCCTTTTTTTGCGTAATTTTTATATTTTTTTTGGCCCGGTAACTGTCGAACTCCCACGTAATCGTTTGTCAGTCTAGCCAATCTCCCTAATTAATTATGCTAAAAAACTGAATAAATCTCTCTTCGTTTGTTTGTTTTGTCAACCTAGTAAATATCGTAGTACGTAAAAAAGTCAGGCAATCTATTGTTAAGTCGTTAAAAAACTCGTGAATATCCAAGTAAAATTAAAAATGGTGGGACGAAAATGTTAAGTAATGCTGTGAGAATCGATTTTATGTAGTATTTCGATTATAACCTGAAATCTATGTGTAACCTACCCATAATAGTGTGTTGCGGGCTTGGTAACCGCATTCTAAAGCTTAGCCCAAATATCAAATTAGTTTTGTTAAATGTAAACAAACTCGCTAATCGTGCGTAAAGTTAAAGAATTCTTCTTTTTTACCGCCCTTGGGCGGTAAAGAAGAGGAATCCTTCAGAATTATGAGACGCGCATGAGCAATAAATACAAGTGCGTAAAGAATCACTTTTTCTACGCATCTAAACAGAGATACAATGTTTATATTTCGTTACAATCGTAGATAAAATTCGTTAAAATGATAATCATCAATTATAATTGAAAAGTAACTAAGATGAAATCGACTGTGACTTAAATTGAAATTGAGGAATTTGAGGATTTAAATTGAAATTGAGGAATTTGAGGATTTAAATTGAAATTGAGGAATTTGAGGATTTAATTGAAATTGAGGAATTTGAGGATTTAAATTGAAATTGAGGAATTTGAGGATTTAATTGAAATTTTGATAGCGAGCATCAGTTAAAAGTGAATCAGTACATCTGTCTGACGTTACAGAAAAGTGTACATATCCTTCTTCGAGATTTAATACACGGTAAATTCAAAACTTATATTTTTCTCTTTGACTGATCCACGCTATCCTCATTATCTTCATAGAAGAGAGTTGCAGCCATTTCACACATCATACTTCTGTACAATTCATAGCCGAAGTGAGTATGGCGTGATCATTAGTGAGCCATATAAATGAGAGCATCACGGTGAGGGATCGAACCCACAACCTCGTGCCACCCTTGATTTATTAATGATGGAACAGACGTGGTAGGTAAGTAATTTAATCCACAGAGCCACGCTGGCTCTACAATTTAAGCTAATAAGTCGTTTTCCTGGAAAAATAGTGTAACGGGGATATGGGGAGTGGAATAAAGCGGAAGTAATAAATGTTTGATTTATATTTATTTTGTATATGAGTGTGTGTGTATGTTGTGTACACCTCCAGAGCTAAGATCGGACTCCCCGTGTGTCTCTATGCTAGGGCTTAGTCTGATAGATTCTTGGTGGGGGAAAGCACCACTAGACAGAAATTCGAGCCTTTGCTAGCCTAAGGTACACTGATTTCCTAAAATATTCTAGACTTGGCTTCCCCGTTACAGACCCCCTTCTTTGAAGTGTGAGCACCTGCGAACAGGTATAGGTCCCCAAAGAAGGAAGTAGCCAAGCCAGTGTAGCGTTTGTACTGAATGGAGAGTGTCGCGGAATGGTGGAGAGACCTTTTGTGTTGTGATGAATTCACAACACAAAAACTACTTTTTAAACGTAAAATAGTTAAAATGTGGACGGTGAGAGGCCGGATTTAATTCCCCACAGGGGAGGAGTTGTGTTTATGGTAAAATGTTGGTACTGTGTACAATTATAAAATGTAACCACAAAAACTGGAAACAACTAATAAATGAAAAACACTGGAACAACTAATTATGTACTTGTATATGAAAAACTTTAGTAAGAGTTAAGAGTCGTATCGCACATGGTTTTTAATTAAGAAAAGTCTAATAATTATCTACTTTTTTTTGGATATATCGATTTTTCGTACAGACATCCCTTTTTAGACCAAAACTAAAGACATATTCTTCGTCCAAATTCCAAAGAAGTGGTTATGGTATTATTTTACATTGGAAATATAATGCCGCATGTTGTTAACACTGAAAGCATTTATTAGCTTTGTATTGGTCAAGGGGGGAGTGGGATGATTGCGAGGACTAAGTTAATTGGTTGTTTTGTCCACTTGTAAAGTAACGGGAGGGGGGTGGAATTAAGTTTGAGGGGGGGATGCGGTGTCCGATATAAATCAGGGACGGGGTGGGACACGGGTGCCTTTGTCCCTTGGCACCGCCAGAATTCTCCCATCGGGGCTTTATTGTGAAGGAATCCCAGTCGTGAGGACGGCTGATTAATATGCAGGTATCGATAGGGTAAGGGAACCGGACATTGTCCGGACAATACTCGGGCCCTTGTGAAGGTTCCGCACAATGTGCCGGCCCTTTTACTCGGGTCTCTATCTGGAACTCTCCTAGATGCCGTCGTCCGCTAAACTCTCCAAGCCAAGACTAACAGACGTAATTACCAGCCGCCTCTTGAAACCCTCACTCCTAACAATGCTTCACAACTCGTATAACCGCCCTTCGGAAAATCCGCCTTTTCTCCTCGTACTTTAAGGGATCGGAATTCTCTCGTCCCGAGTCAGAAATAGTCAGCTCGGCTATTATCACATAACTCATTAATTCGAAACAGGCTTAGGTATGTCGGTCTGTGAGCATCTATTCTCTTGAGACCCATTACAATATTTACATCGAGGAATGAATAGAAGTGCCAGGAGTCAACCTCAACAGAAAACTAACACAATGTCAAGGGCAGTTTTGTCACTTGTGACAAAGTTTTGACAATATAATAGTTTCATTTGTCTATGGTCCGTAGGTGAAACCGAGGGGCATCCTTATAATATCCTGCGTTCTTCAGTCTGTCCTTGGTGCACTTGATCTCTGAAATGTTATGTTATGTGCATAATAATCGCAAAACAGGAAAAATATCGGAAAGCCCCACAAGATCATCCCTCAAAATCGAGGTGTTGAAGTTTAAGGGTTTGAACATTTATTTTAGTGGAGATGCTTCATGTGTTAGATGGGGGGGGGGGGGGGGGGTGTTAAATGATAGAGGAGGACTCAGTGCAAACATATTTAGTTTTTCCCCATTCATCTTGCGTCACACGTGTCCTTAAAAAATTGCGTTTTTCAAATAACCTCTCTATTTTTTGCTTTCGAGAATACCGCAGGCAACGCTATGTGGTCGTTCTAAAGAACGAAAATATTTTGTCTCCGATTTCAAAAATGCCAAGACAGAAATCCGTTTCAGACATCAGGGAACATTTTTTATTTAGTGTCTGTAGGTCTGCCAGATTGTCTGTCTGTTATTCAATTTTTGCGAACCGACGTATCTTAAAAATCACCCGTCCGATTTTATTGAAATTTGGGTTGGTCATAATTAGCCCATTGACGTTCTTATATAAGTTTCAAAATTCTGCGCCCACAAACATGCATTTATTTACACCTGTATTTTCAAAGGTACTCATCTGATTTTTAATAAATTTGGATGGTTTATCGAAAGTAGCCCGCAGATAACGCCACATAAATTTCAAGCGTCTGCGCTCTTTAGATTATGCTAAATTGATACTTTAATTCATGTAACAAATCAAAACAGTTTTTACAGATTTATAAAATGGAAGGAAATTAAATAAATTTGACGATGACAGGTTGTAAAAGTAAATCATTAAAGTATGTATAGTATACTATATAGTACTCGAGGAAGCTATGTGCCACACTAATTGGCAGACTATTTAAGAGATCAACTAAAAAATAATCATCTTAGGTACGATTTTAGTTAGAGACTCCGGAGCATTTTCATTGCTTTTGGACGATAACGAATAATTTACAGTGTTAGTTTGGTGCTAGATGTTAACTCTAACTTTCCCATGTTTTTCTATTTGAATCTGTTTTTCGGACTCTTGTCACGTAGCCACCCACAATTTCACTAATTTGTGCAGTCATTGATGCAGTCAGAGGAATTATAATAATTGTAATTTTTAAAAAAATTAGTATAGAATAATTGTAAATTGTACCAAAAAACTGTACGTCAGCTTTCTTTGTAAAATTCACTCTCACTGACGATTTTAAAGGCATCTTCAACTAAACGGATTTATCTATGATGTGTGACAGTTTGAATTTGGGGTTCAATTTTTAATTCACAATTTTTTAAATTTTTTTGGGAAATTGTTCAGGTTGGCCCATTTATGTTTATTTCAAGACACATTATAATTTTGATTCCAGGGGTCTGGAGATATACAAATTACTTTTTAATTTCGATTTAAGATTTTACATAATTTAAATTCGGATCTATTTTAAATTAGACAGTGTTGGTTGTTTTTTTTTGTTATCTGGGAGGTACGCCATGCTGGTTCTGACCCAGGCAGAGGCTCTCGAAACGGCGTGGCGTGGCGGCCGGCGGCTTTGGCCGTGAGGCCTTTAGGAATGTGGTTAATTAATTCTTTTTTTTTTGTTATTTTCAGTAATGTTGTACAAAGTAAAGTGTACCAGTGGTTCTCCTCCACAATTTAATCTTTCACCAATCTATATGTAGACCTCTCTAAAATCCTTCGAGTGAAGGTAAGCATTTTTTTCTTTTAATGGGTCGATCATGGTCTCACCATTTCCTTTATTTTTGCTTCATACAGTTTTCCATAATCATATGGTAATGGTCTCCTTTTTATTTAAGTTTAGGGTGGTTAGTACTGGGCCGAATTTGCCACACCATCGCCAACCAGCATCACCATCTATCTATTCTAACTTCACCTATTTATTTTAAATTAAAAATATACTCAGCCAATTTACACTAAAATTTGTATTATTATAATTTGCATAAGGGGTTGGTTCTTCTCCCCTTTTAAAATAAGAACCTGGCACTCATAAAAAATATATTTTTTTCATTTCCTTTGTATTCTAATCATTTCTTTTTTTTTAAACTAAAACCCACCCCCTACTACCAACTGAGTTGGACAAAGTTGAAATATTAATGTGCTTGTTACAGATGTATAGTTCCAAAAATCGAGATTTTATTTATTGTTAAAGAAAATACCTTAGTTAGAATTGTTTAGATAAAATTATGATGAAATAAGTTTACTGATGATGACTTAGTAAATACAGGCCGGTTTAGAGTGACCACTTTAAAGTGTCATCATTAGGTGCACTGATGATGAAATAAGTTTAATCATGATGATCAAGTAAAGTGGTCTAAACAAGTTTGAAATAAAAATGAGGTAATGTGGTTTATTTGACAATAACTAATTAAGATGAGTTTGAGTATGTGGATCATGTGGATCAAGTGGATCATGTGGATCATGTGGATCATGTGGATCACGTGGATCATGTGGATCATGTAGATCATGTGGATCATGTGGATCATGTGGATCACGTGGATAATGTGGATCATGTGGATCACGTGGATTATGTGGATCCATGGTCTGGAATGAAGAGAGGGTGCTGCGATGATGACTCTGCGTTACACCTGTTGTTCTGTTTGAGAATTCTAGTCATGTTGACGTTCTTCTGCCTCCGCATAGTTGAACTGACAGAGCCCTCACCTTGACAAGCAAAACTTGGACCATTATACTCTGGAGGATGCCGGAGCGTGTGTGGGAGTGAGTTAGCACATCACTATTATGCCCGGTCCTCACTATTATAGCACGTCTCCCTCCCTCACTATTATGCGGTTCTCTTTCACTATTATCCAGGGCGTGGTGGCTGGGGATTTCGGAGTGAATGGTTGGTTCTTGTGCCGCCCCCACCTCCGCCTCATTGTCATGTTCCTTTTCAGACACCCCGGGCACCGCTTCCAAAGACCTCCCCCACCTTCTCTCTTGTCTGCGCCATAACCGCCGTCGTCTTTTCACGGCTTCGATTCGATCCCGAACAAGCCTTTACAAAAAAAATCACTTTAGAAAAGGGGAAAAGATCTCCGCAGTTCCGAAGACTGCAGTTTGATGTCTTGAACGTAAGTCAACCTCTTTATAATTATAGAGATCACAGTCACCTCATTAATGTATGGTGTTCAGCCAGTGACATACATTACACAAGGATTTTTTTAATTTGGAGACATAAGAAGAAGTCGTTCTTCAGAATGATGGCAATGCTTACGTTGTCTCTCAGCACTATTGTGAGGAAAATAGGTTACACTTGTTGAGTCGTGGTCTATTTAGTAGCCGAATGGTTAGAGTACTGAACAAAGGTCAAATAGCGTCGTGAATTTAGTGAATTTTGGAATCCTTGAAAGGAGAAATTACACTGATTATATTTCATTGAGCCGATGATGTCGTTCTTGCTGCTTGTATTAACCCAACATTATGTTGAGTGGGATGTTCACCAGATTTGTTAAATGGACCAAACTACGGACTCCTAAGTTAACGCTGCAAAGCACACAGTGCTCTAAGGAAAGAATTATTTCCATCTCTAGGACTCTAGGATTAGGTATACGGTATAAATATCTCAAATCACTGGAAAATTAGTTTCTATTCAAGAAACTAATCTTCTCATATAGATATTGATACTCTACTTCAATCCCATAATATTCCATTTAATTGATTTCTTGCTTCCGAGCTTACTATTGGTTACGATGTACATAATTTATCAATTATGTAACTACTAAATACAAAGTAACAGTCTCTCCACTGAAGGTAATACCTGTTTATTTATCAAAGCAACTTTCGGCTTTTAAAAAGCCATCATCAGTACCGATTTTGCAAGAACAAGAACTAGTTACATTATAAAATAAACAGGTCAAGTGTGTGCTAGTCAGCAAACAGCGAGGGTCCGTAGACCACACTATATAGTGTTTAACTGTAAAGTGTATAAACAGTGTTTTATAAAATGCTAAAAAGCTTATTTTGAACAATTCTAAGGGTCTGATATTCTCAAAACACACTCTGATAAAGTATTTTTTTGCCACTGAACCGGACTACAACCATATAAATACACCGAAAAGACCATAATTATAAAAAAAAACTATTTTGTCAATAAAAAATAAAATAATATTTTTTTCGAATTTTCCAAAAAGTGGTATCTTTACTTTTGGTCGAAGAATGTTCAGGAATTTTTTCAGATTTTTTGCACTTCACATAAGCGAGATAGAGGTGGGGGGGGGGGGGACACGTTTCAAACTCGCCTACGCTCGCCCTATCAAAGTTATAACCAAAGAATTATATATTTTTGTAATCAGCTCGACGTACCCTTTCATATGATACCCCTCACGGTGTCGAAAAAAAATGCGGTATAGGAAATATATACCCTCATCTGTTATTTAATGATAATAAAGAATATATAATGATAGAGAATTTATAGATTGTTACATCGCAAATAGGTTGCCTAGCTAAATCGCGTACCGATTATGTTAAATAATAAAATGTTTATTAACTTCCCCTTACTTCAACTTCCCCGATGTGTTATTTATGAAAATCGAACATTAGCTGAGAGAATTCACCCCAAGGAATTCAAAAAATAAGGGTTGCCTACTTTTCCCTCTGGCCAACTATGGAGTTGCCAGGTATAAACAGGTGAGTAAAAGTAATTAATATACCCTCATCAGTTATTATATCGAATTATATATCAAATGGAAGGTAATTTTATTCCTAATCCAACCGTATTAGGTTGCCTTATCAAAAAGCCTAGATTTTAGATCTAAAATTTAGAATTTTAATTTAGAATTTAAGGCAACCTAATACGGTTGGATTAAGAATTCAGAAAGCCGGTGGGTTGTGATTAAACCACGTCTACGACGACCTAACGATCCATCGTTAGGTGTAGACCCGCGTCTTCAACATTTTGTGTTTAATATGCAATAAATCGGCAGATAAAAATTGAAAGGAAATTGTTTTGGACATGCTATTAGCGCCAGAGTGCGGTAGGTCCGAAAGTGATTTTACCCACTGAAACAGCTCAATCGAAAATCCAGATCCAAGTGCGTGTTGTGCCTTGCAAGGTATACACTCGATTTGTTTTTGGCCGGTTCTTACATTATTTATGCTCGAACCACATCTAACTACCTCTAACCCCCTCTTACCACCTAAAACCACCTCTTACCACCTCTAACCTCTTCTAATAACCTATTACCACCTCTTACCACCTCTAACCTCTTCTAATAACCTATTACCACCTCTTACCACCTCTAACCTCTTCTAATAACCTATTACCACCTCTTACCACCTCTAACCTCTTCTAATAACCTATTACCACCTCTTACCACATCTAATAACATCGACCTACTTTAAACCACCTCTAATCATCTCTAATTACCTCTAACAACTTCTAACCACATCTTACCATCTCTTAACACCTCTAACGACGTCTTATCATCTCTAACCATCTCTTGCCTCTTCTTATCACCTTTAACCTCTTCTAATCACCTATTACCACCTCTAAGAACCTCGAACCACCTTAATCCACCTCTAACCACCTTCAATCATCTCTAACCACCTCCAAACGCCTCCAACTACCTCTAACCATATCTTACCACATCTAACCACCTCATATCACCTCTAACTACCTCTAACCACCTTTAATCACCTCTAACTACCTCTAACCATATCTTACCACATCTAACCATCTCATATCACCCCTATCTTCCTCTAACCACCTTTAATCACCTCTAACTACCTCTAACCCCTTTCATCTTCGATCTAACCACGTCTTATCATCTCTAACCACCTCTTGCCTCCTCTTATCACCTTTACCACCTCTAAGAACCTCAAACCACCTTAATCCACCTCTAACCTCCTTCAATCATCTCTAACCCCCTCTAAACACCTTTAACTACCTCTAACCATATCTTACCACATCTAACCACCTCATATCACCCCTATCTTCCTCTAACCACCTTTAATCACCTCTAACTACCTCTAACCACCTTCATCCTCGACCTATTTACACGATTAATTGGGACAAGGACGTCGTAGAAGCGTCGTCATGGGGTACACACCGCCCTACAGGGCTCCCTTAAGTGGACGATACCGAAGTCGTGGTTTTATCAGTTCCGTCAGAAAAACTTGTAAGAAGAAAAACAAAAGAGGTACATGATTCTTTGTGTTGTGATGGCATTATTCTGGTGGAGGACGATGGGTAAGGTACAAAGGACGGGAGCGGAGTGGGTTGTTAATTCATTGTATTTAGCGACGAGCAAGACAAAGGAGATCAAGTTGTCTGTCTAGAGGACGGTCTTCTTAGTGCAAGAAGTCTTATAGATTACAATGAGACTGGAAGAGGGTGGTCCACGGCTCCAGATGAAGAGAACCCGGATAGCGATCTACATTGAGCAGGCACGCCTCCTAACTCCACGTCCGTCTTCCAACACGCCTCCTTAACTTCACCTCCCCCCCCCCCGGGGGGGGGGGGAGCCCAACATCTCAAACAAAACAACAATAAGTCATCACCAAACTTAACACTCGACAAAAACACAAAAATAAACACACCCCATCACAACTTCAATTCAATCTCACGTCATTACAAAAATCCGGTCACTCCTCATCACACAATTCAGTTAAGTTCTTCTTATATCTTTTCTAGTCTTAAACTCTCTGACTTCCAGTGCCGGATTTACCGCTCAGCGCCTTCAACACAGTATATTCTAAGGAGTATTTCTAGAATTTGAGTATGATCCTGAGTACTAAGTTAGTTTGGAGACCAAGTATCAAGTTAACTTTAGCTTGTCACTTGATAGCTTAGTTATTCAATTATTTCTTATATAAACGTTGAGATTTACACCTTTCAAAATTTTAGAATTTCTTGTTGAATAAATTAAAGTCTGGTGATGTAAAAACATGAAAATGTTTTTACATCACTAGACTTTAATTTATATTAAAGTCTAGTCAATTGGTTTGTTTGCATTTACAGTATTTGTGTTTTTTGTTGACTTTTTAATAATGTTATTAATTATTATTAAAAAAATTTAAATTTTAACTAAATATAACTTTTCTAAGACCCTCTCTTATGGAGATAGTTTTTTATATACCATTAATATAATAAAGATCGATGACTGAAGATGACCCTGTAGAAGGGTCGAAACGTCTCATGTTAAGATAAAGTAAATAAAAATTGTTTTTATCTCCAGTAGGGAAAAGAAGTTATGATTTTGAATTAGTTTAGAGGGACTAAAAAGGTCTTTTCATCCCTAACTCAAAAAGTAGGGAGAAAAAGTAAAGTAGGGCAAAAAAGTAAAGATTGCAACTTAATTATTTTATAAATAGTAGAAAATGTATGGCTAATGTAATGAAGTTGTCGAAATCAGGTTGGCGGCACTGCGCTTTTTTGACCATGTTTATCTTTGTTTACAACATTATAACCTGCATCTAAATAACCTTCTATTTGAGTTTAATTCCAATTCTTATTTGTTTTAAATATTGAATCTCTTATATCTGCTATTAAAAGTTCTAATAATTATTGTTATTTATTAAAATAATAAATAAAAACTGTGCTATGGACGAAAATGTGTATTTTCTTCCTACTGGAGATAAAATATTGTATGTACCTCGTGAGTAAAGTGCCATTATTCCCCTCGCGATAATTATCTCCCTCGGCTGCGCCTCGGGAGCTAATTAGAGTTATTCCCTCGGCTGCGCCTCGGGAATTAAAGAGTCTAATTCCCTCGGCTTCGCCTCGGGATTTAGGGACCATGGTTCCTTCGGCTTCGCCTCAAGAACCAACTTTTGTCGCTCAGGGAATAATGGCTTACTTTACTCCCTAGGTGCATAAATAACTATTAAACGATCAGTTGCCATTTTAAATTGACGCATTTTTATTACAGTACTAAAATTGAAGGGGAGAGGGGAAGTAGGAAAAAATATTTTTTCATAGAATAAAGAATTAGAATTCAGCTACCGCACTAGCAGGGGGGGTGGGACAGGTGATGATGCACTTGTAGGGGAAGCATGGGGGGAGGGTAGTCCATTGTACAGGGGGGAACAATGGTAGGACAATGCACAGCGGGGGGGGGGGGGGGGGGTGCACAAAGCATCCAGCACAATACACCGCGTCCCCATTATACACCACTTATACACCCAGGGGGGCGTTTTAATTATCATATCCCCCCTTCAGAATCTGGGGGCTCAAAATCAGAATAGAACAGAGGGGGGGAGCCTACAAAATCTTCCTCTCTAACCCCCCCTCCTAATAACCCGCTCCCTTCTCGTCTCACTTCAACCAACGATAAATTATTAGCACCCCTCCCCCCATCCCGAGTAAAAACAATTGAGTGAATAATCAGGGGGCAGATACCCCCCCCCACCGGTCTGAAAACAACAATAATACTGATACAACACAGGAATTTTAACATCCCCCCTGAGTAGACTATCTCCCCCCCCCCCCCGGTCTCCCTTTGTCTTCACAAACAAACACTTTTTGAAAACATTTCGACGCAGCTCTGGCTAGGCGGAGGGGGGGGGGGGGGTAGATTTACAAAACCATAACAAAAGAGAACCGGCCCGTAATAAAAACAAAGATGGACACAAAGGAGGGGGGGGGGGGGGGCTACTGAAATAAAACCAGGAAGAATAAAGTATTAACAACATAAAAATGAAAAGATAAATAATACTGCTAACTAAGCCATCTATCGGACTAGTGAGGCAGGTTCTCCTACCTTGAGCATTGTCCAATAATATAATCCTCCGAGATTTACTTGAATCAAAATTAAATTTAGGATATTGATACATGTATTCCATAGTTTTTATTATAAATTCTTTATATTTATGCATTTTGGTTGTATGAATCATCAGCAAGTTAATTTCTTTATTAATATATATATTAATTAATAAGTTATTTAATAGTATGCTATGTATTGGATTTTTTTTTTACTAATCAGTATTAATTTTAATTAATTATTTAATTAATTTGGTAGACTCTATGTGGGAAGTTTCAGCTCGGTAGATGACTAGAAGAGGATTAATTATCCCTCCAGAAGTATTGACCACAGACTCCAGGCTCCAAGGCTGAAGTTAATATAAATTTTTAAATTGACATAAATAGTATTGGGTGACGTAATAACTCCCCCCCCCCCCCCCAAAAAGTTATAATTATAAATCCTGTATATTTTTGAATTTTGGTTGAGTGAAATGTATTTCACACTTCATTTTAAGTGTGGGAAGTATTCGTATTCATTATACAAAATAAAGTATGAAGGAAAAAGGAAAAAAAAACTTTATACTTCTTGGTGTTCGGTTCATGCTGTGCTGTGTATGAACCTTACTGACCCTTCGTATGATTCATATAACGCAGTGTATAAAACATACGTTCTATGAGTTTATTTATTTTTTTCCGGGGGTTTTTACACCCGAAGACGGAGGACACTTAGATCTTAGGTGAGTCCATTGTGCAAACCTGGTTTAGGAACCACACTCTTCACATTTGTGTAAAGTGTTTGGTCGTTAGTGCCTGGTCCGGGAATCGAACCCAGATCTCCAAGATGGGTGGACACCCATCTTACTACTGACCAAGGCCGATGCTGCTTTACTTGACTGATTGAAAGCCAAGCGCTATCTTAACGAATCCCCCAAACTGGATTCAGTATGTAACGTCTATTAATTGCTATAATTAACTTTAACGTGATTCCATTATAGATATGAATCATACTGGACGTTGGTTGAAATATACAACACCCTATCTATCAATCCCTCGATGTGTTAATAGTGGGGATTAATTTATACTTGGAATGCTTGAAACATACTTTAAAAGCTATGTTTCAAGCCAACAAACCTACGTGTCTGTGTGACGGTCTGCACGCACCTGATCTCTAATCTAAAAGACCCAACACAATTTTGACAAAAACATTTGAAACATTGCATTTATGTTACAATGTGCATAATAATAACGAAAACAAACAAAAAATGGAAGCCCCAAAAGATTATCTCTCAAAACCGACGTGACGTGTTTTATTTTAAGGATTTGAACGTTTATTTTAGTGAGATGCGTCATGTGATATATGGGGGGGGGGGGGATTAAATGAATGAGGAGGACTGAGTGCAAAGATATTTAGTTTTTTCACCAATTCATCTTGCGACATGCGCGTCCTTAAAAATTACGTTATTCGTTTAATCTTTCTACTTTTTGCTTCCGAGCTTACCTAATGTAATGGAAGCTATAATAGGTCGTTTTGAAGAACGAAAATATTTTATGTCTCAGGTGTGAACAGTTCACACCTGTCTTAAACCTAGGACACCTTGATCACCCCTGAAGATGCTTCTAGCAGTAGGAGCGAAACGTCGGGACATACACCCTTCACCAACGGAACACCTAGATCTTCACTATAAGCTAAATCGTCATAATTGCAGTGAAACATAAAACATATAATATTAATATGATAATTTTTGTGTTGGCAGGAGGAAGATGAAGCAGGAAGCAGAAGGAATGGGATGTGACATCACGTGACTTCCTGTGAGTTACACTTAATATTATTAATTTCCTTTATTTATTATACTCTTAATTAGTTTTTTTATTGAACCGATTCACACCTAAGTACTTCATTTAGTTTAGTATCCATTTTTTACTTTCTCATATAAAGAGAAAGTGTTGTGATGGCGCGAAAATTCGATTTTGAGATTTTGATGGATTTACACGTTTTGAGGTCCCCTGAGTCCAAAAAAGTGGTTTTTAAAAAATGTCTGTCCGTCGTCTGTCGTCTGTCTGTGCAGACGCCTGGAGCCTACACAACTGGGCCGATTTTGACGAAATTTGGCATACATGTTCAGAAAAATCATACCCCGAGGCAAAATCGAGAAATGAATTTTAGCTCTAAATTTGGGGGCACTACCCCCCAAAAACTTTGAAAAAACGTGGAAAAAAATTATTTCTCGAAAACGGTTCCGACGATTTTAATTAAAAAATTCTATAATGTAGTCCATTTAAATCCGAATCTAACGATATAAGCTGTTTTCCCGGGAAAAATCTAGTTCCTGAGAAAATAGCTTAAAACGCGGACGGAGAGAGCCCGGGTTCGATTCCCCGCCCAGGAGAAGTTATTTTTCTGATAAATTTTGATGAAATGTTCAATAATAATTAAATGTACATACGAAAACTAATAAATGGAAAACACTGGGCATATATAATTATGAACTCGTATATGAGATAGTTTGTCTGAGTTGTCTCGGACCGATTTTTTCTTTTTGTTTTATAGCGTGTTTTGTAATGCGTAATTTTTAATTAACCAATAACCGAATGTCGATAACAAATTAAACAGGATATACTTACATTACATTTATAAAATGATCTGTCTAATTATATGATTCTAAAAAAATTAAAATATTATTTTATTAATTAGAGACAGAATACAGAGGTATTCTTATTTAACTTTTTCTTCCTCGGTCTTGCCCAGGTACGACCATTTTGCATTTCTTTTGAAAATGTTTGTTACTCGCTTACGACCAAACACTTTTTTCGATTTTCTTCAAATTTGGCATAGTATTTCTGCGTATTTATCTCATTTTACTTCCACTTGCCTCTAAATCTTGTTACCTAAATTGTCCTAACTCCTGACAACCTAGCAAGCTGAAACTTGCGCAGATTATTTATTTCTGACGACCATACCATAATCAGTTAATAGTTAATTAATTAACTATTTATTGATAAGTTATCTAAAAAATCCTAAAAAGAATGTATCAAGGGAAAAGAAGTAAGGGGGTTAAGAGAGAAAAATAAATAACTTAAATATACAGACAGACAGACGGTCTTACAAAGACAGTCGATGGGAGTTTTTTTTTGGGAAACAAATCTAATGACACCGTGTTGGCCGTGTAACCAAGAAACCAACCCGACATGTGATAAGCTCATTTACTAAACCAAAACCACTCCTGATAAGGGTTTAGGTGTTGTCTATACGGGTGATATTATTAGGGTTCCATCTCTAGTTCTAAAATGCTTGTTTTGAGATAACTTCATTACTATCGTACTTATTACGCCACATACATTATAATCGTTTTGTTTCAAGGGATTTTGTTTTTTAATTTATCAATAAAATTGGGGCCTGGGGCGCCCCCCCCCCCCCGTCGGTACGCCACTGCTCACTTACTCCTTTCTCCCATTCTCCCGCAATATATATCTAACTTAAAATATCAACAACTGTGCGTATCACCTTAACTATAAACATTAAAATAATGATCAAACTACAGATCTGCTCTGTTGAATTGTTTAACAATATCCAACATACCTAATTAGTTGAAGCAATTCATAATTATAATTATATAACTTGTTAGTTAGGTAATTAGCAAATTAGGAATAGCAAGGGTAATAGTCCAGTCAAATAGTGCACAAAATGGGCTCGAAGTGGAAAGTTCTGGTGTAATTTATTTTAGTGGTTTATTTTATGTTTTTGGGGGTGCTGAACACGAATCTGAAGTTGTCCAACAAAATTTCCCCCCGCAAATATGAGAAATCGTCAAAAACAATTTTTTTTTGTGGTTTTCCGCTTATAACTTGCAAAGCAATCTATTCACGCAAAAAGTGGCCCAGTAGTAAAATATAGATAAGAAAATAACTCCAATAAACACCTTTGCCTTAGTAAGAAAATAACCTTCAATTTATTCCTATAACATATTTTTGTACGTCATATGATTTTCACGGAAATGGGAGTTGAAATATCGGGAAAATCGGTAATTTATGCGAAAGAAGACCAGTTAAAAAAAAACAACGCAATAATAGCATAAATAGTATATTATGTTACAAGGCTGTGAAGTGAGTTTTTTCTTTACCGCGGCAATTACATTTACTGTCTCGCTTCGCTCGACAGTAAATATTGCCAAGGTAAAGAAAAAACACTTCAAAGTCGCGTAGCATATGCTATTTTTTCCGAGGTAGCAGACAATGAAAAAACATTAAATATTAATCACTAATCAATATATAATAATAACAAATATTAGTACATACTTAAGACTTAAAAAAAGAAACCTTAAAATGAGGTTACACTATAAGAAAAGATAAATAAAACGAATTGACATCTAGCGGATTTTTATCGTACTAGAAGCATTTCTACAAAGACTGCAGCGGTACTAACGGAAGTTTTGACAA
This sequence comes from Gerris lacustris, assembly GCA_951217055.1. Lineage (NCBI taxonomy): Eukaryota > Metazoa > Arthropoda > Insecta > Hemiptera > Gerridae > Gerris > Gerris lacustris. The sequence continues at coordinate 1,659,649 of OX578278.1, read as the reverse complement.
CTACCCGCCGTAAAGAAAAAATCTTTTAGTGCCTAGGACGTAAAAGATTTTTTCTTTACAGCTAGGAGTAATGAAAAGATTTTTTTAAGTCCACGTAATGAAAAAATGGATTTTAGCTATGTTTTTTAGGCTCTAAAGTTACTATTTCACAGCCTACCACGGAAAAAATATGTTTTATTCCCCATTTTACCCTCCTCTTATAAAAAAATATGACAAAAGTGTATATAACAACAATTAATGTACTCTTAAAGAGCTTTTCGATGACATGCATCTTGAAGGGTACATACTATTTTGTCTTTTGTACCTCGTACCCCTGTGTACCAAATTATTTTTAACACCCATCCAAATTCTAAACCAAATTTTTCGTATATTATCATAAGCCAATAATACGTAGATTTCTTTGAAAATTGGCTCGTTAAATCATGGTGCATAACTGGTCTTTTTTCATAAATTCCGATTTCCCTGATATTTCAACTCCCATTTCCGTGAAAACCGTATGATGTACAAAAAAATGTTATAGGAATAAATTGAAGGTTATTTTCTCATCTATATTTTACTACTGGACCACTTATTGCGTGAATAGATTGCTTTGCAAGTTATAAGCGGAAAACCACAAAAAAAAAAAATTGTTTTTGACGATATCTCATATTTGCGGGGGTAAATTTTGTTGGACAACTTTAGATTCGTGTTCAGCACCCCCCAAAAACACTAAATAAACCACTAAAATCAATTACACTAGAACTTTCCACTTCAAACTACCATTTGACTGAACTATAAATAATAATTAGGAATATTAGGATTTGATAGGCAAAATTGTTTTCAGACTATCCTTAATATATCTATGGGTAAGAAACAAAAGGGGGAGCTATGTTCTTTGAAATTTACACGTACAGCTATTATAGATGTAAAGATCAATGTAAACATATTACCTATATTAGTGAATAATAAATAGCACCAGAACTAGCGTTCCATTTATATTTCTTTACTCAGCTGAAGATGCTTCCAGCAGCGTAAGTGAAAAAGGGTTTCATATACGTCAAGAGTAAAGACATCGGATCAAGAATTCAAGAGTCAAGAGTTCCGGTCTTTACCGGAAACAATGAGATTATCGTTATGAGCAGGGTTGTAGAATGATTTGGGATTTAGGACTCGCAGAGCTACCTAGTAGCGACGGGCTAAACTAGTCTGCTTTCCTTTCTTGCTACCAGACAGCGCTAGTGCAGCGTGTCTTGAATTATATTGACCCTCGATTTGTTCCGTTTCTAATTCACATATAGCATCACTCGTCTTATTACTTATTACAATTCTAAATCAAATACATAAATCCTTATGATTTCATGTAATAAAACGGCTTCTTTGCCTTTTGTTTACACCACAATGTACATTTTTGAAAGGAGGCTCAATAGACTTAAAAGATTAAAAGAAACTATTTCTCTCGGTAACGTCCATACCATGATGAATACACCGGTTCTCGTCCGATTACCGAAGTTAAGCATCATCGGGCGTGGTCAATACTTGGATGGGTGACCGCCTGGGAACACCACGTGACGTTAGCTCCCTCTTTTTGTGAATTTTTACAAATATATATATTTTGTTATTTATAAAATAAATAATAATATTTTCAGAAGATTAGATCCGGTGCGGGCGACTGAACGTATTTAGTGAGGAAACACGACGTCTCCAGCTCTATGCGTGAACGCTCATATTATAAAATATACAATTCGTTCTTGGGTGTCACATAAGAAAAGTAGCCGTCTCGATATCCGAAGCTGTACGTCTCCCTGTGTGAAACGTCCCTTGTGTTGATGTCACAGTATTGCGTCGCCTACATGTTTAGGCGCCGACTGTTTATGATAATCAGTCCTTCTGCTAAGTGTTGATTTGATATTGTCATACGAAAAATATTGTTACAATGTAGTCGACTCTTGTACTTGACTCGTAGCTACTTGTAGGCGAGACAAAAGACGCCTAATTCCTGCGCCATTGTTTGCTGCTCTTGCAGTGTTTCAAAGAGGAAAACGTAATTACCCAACTATTCTAGTTAATAAATCTGTTTTGTGCTCTTTGTCTTCAAGTATTAATACTTCATTGTAGCGATGCAAAATAGTTACTGAACTATCTGGTCTCCACTCCATTTAAAAACAATAATCTCTTTTATTTATTTACTTGTTTATTTGTTGTCGGTCTTTCTGCATCACCGCCACCATACAACCGTTTAAAAAGTTAACTTTAAACAAGGAAATAAAATATTATAACCCGGCTTAAGCTTACTTTGTTGGACAAACAAAGCGTTCTCTTAATAATTAACGATCTCGCAAATATTAAAAGACGATTAAATTTAATCACTGTGTACAAATATGTCGTCTAGGCCCTCCCTCACACAGAGCAACTCAAAACCAACTGATTACAAACTCAAATCCCCATCCAGTTTGCTATGAGTTTCAACCTATGTAATTGAATGGGACACCGCACTCGGAGCAACTCATACAAACTGGGTTTGTATGAGTATTTTGTAGTTGCCGTCAACTCAAAAATGATTCGAGTTTTCAGTTGCTCGTCCGACGTTTAATTGTTTACAGCGTATTCTTATTTAATATAAATGTATAAAAAATAATATATTAATATTATATATATATATATATATATATATATATATATATATATATATATATATATATATATATATATATATAATAATATATATAATACATTTTAATCATTATAAAATATATATTATAATTATTAATATATTAATATAATATTAATTAGTATTTATATTAATAATTAATTCATTAATATAAATAATAATTATACATATTATATAAAATGTATTAATAATTATACAATATACATTTATTAATTATTTAATATATTTGTAATAACTTTATTTTAGTTCAACGATGAACGATCAACTAGTGAACCCAAAGTTAGTTGGAGAAGTAGAAAATCATCCCGTGTTATATAATTTGTATTTTGCCTCTGTACTGTGGAGCAGGCAAAATACACTATTCTAAATAACTGTCTTAATTTATTACAAACACAAACATTACATTTCAATGTAAGCAAACATCTAAATTTATGTTATCGTCAATTAGTCTCTTTTTCACTTTGGATATGTAAATCCCGTTGTCTTCTTATAGTCGAGGAGATAGCGTGTAAAATAATGTCTGACTAACATCAAGCTAGAATTTCGTATACAAGTCAATCTTTTAGCGCCTTTTAAGAATATGTGGTCGGCTAAGTTCGTCTGCGGGACATAGCTTGGCAATAGGCATTTGAAAAATACAAACCGGTGGACAGCGGACATGTCTCACCAATTATGGTGGACAATGTGATTTTCATGATTCTGAGTACAGAATTAGTTAGTAGACCAAAAATCAAGTCGATGTTAGTTTGCCCCTTGGCAGGTGACCACGTTAATTTTTGGTAATATTTGAATAACTAACCTATCAAGTGTGAAAATATCATCTACTTGATTTTTGGTCTACTAACTAATTTTGTACTCAGGATCATGAAAACCACATTGTCCACCATAATTGGTCAGACATGGCCGCTCTCCACCGGTTTGTTTTTTTCAAACGCCTTTTGCCAAGCTATGTCCCGCAGACGAACTTAGTCGACCACATATTCTTAAAAGGCGCTAAAAGATTGACTTGTATACAAAATTCTAGCTTGATGTTAGTCAAACACTTTTTTGCACGCTATCTCCTGGACTATTAAACCATTTATTATTTAAACATCTAAATTATAGTTATATTAATCTTTAAAATGATAGCTAACATATGTAATAATTATTGGGACATATGGATCAATAAACGGCTTTCTAAGACGGTTACTCTTAGAAAGAAAAAATAAAATAAAAATAAAATAAAAAATAACTGTCTTTAGTCATACGATAAAACATTAAAAATTTGTTATCTGAAAGTTCCAGTTCTTTGGCTGCACCAAACTGTCGGCTGTTGAAATTTTTTTCGAGGTATGGGTGAACCCAATATCTTCTTAGTTTTAATTTTCTTTTGTAATATTAATAATTGATTAGCACAGATTCGTCACTGGAGTCGTCACTAGAATTATTATCAATGGCACAATGTGCGGATGTTCCACCTTCCAAAACACAAAGAAAACTATACATTTTAAGGGAAGAATCTAGTTCCTGAGAAAATAGCTTAAACCATGGGCGGAGAGAGCCCGGGTTAGATTCCCCGCCCAGGAGAAGTTATTTTTATGATAAATTTTGATGAAATGTTTAATAATAATTAAATGTACCTACAATAACTAATAAATAGAAAACACTGGGCTAAGTAATTATAAACTCGTATATGAGGAAGTTTGTTTGAGTTATCTCGGACCGATTTTTTTTTTTTTTTTTTTTTTTGTAAGCCAGACATGTTTTACGAAATTCAACACCTTAGTAAAAACATTGTATTAATTTTAAAACCTAATTGTTTAACCGATAAGGCTTGTTCAGTTTTGTTGCTCATTAATTATAAGGCCTCAACAAAAGACAGAAGACACTTATAAATCACTGTAAAATAAGAAAACACTTATCGATTGACATAAGGTGATTAACTAAGCTTTGATTATCCAAAATTTGATTTGTATAAATCTAATAATGATATACACTAAATTATCACGAGTGTTTTTTTTTTTTTAATTCTTATACAACTTATAATTTTCAATTTATAAACAAATTAAGAATTTTTTAAAACAATAAAAAATCATCTTAATAACGTCATTGAAAAAAAAAAAAAAAAAAATGAAATTCGGGATTCTTATCTTGTTTCGAAATTTGTCATTTCATTCTGTCAATATTTCATTTGGGTACTTTTTTACTTTAGCACCCCCCTATATCTCTTTGTGTTAATAGTTATATAGACAAAGGAACATACACATCAGAGTAGTATTTTATATTAATTAGTATAATTTACTATTAAGACGAAGGGATATTTATTCCAATGTACCTTGTGATAAAGGAATATCACACTTGTGTAAATAATTGTGATCATATCCCTTAGTCTAATCAACTATTAAGATAAAGGAATATTAAATATAAAACTGCCCCTGGAGTTTCAATGTCTTGGGACATTGTGTGGGGAGACAAACACACAAACCTTTGAGACTTTTGTAGGGCAGACTATTGTTTACAACCAAGGGGGATGCTAAAGTATTAGAGTGTCTTTAATTTGGTTATACTGTGGTTAAAAGTATATAATTATTTGTAGAATAAATGGACATAATCCATATTCAAAGTATACTAGCAATATTTAGTTTGGTTATTCTGTGGCTAAAAGTATAATTATTTGTAAAATAAATGGACAAAATCCATATTCAAAATTCAAAGTATCCAGACAATATTTAGTTTTGTTATATACTGTGGTTAAAAGTATATAATTATTTGTAAAATAAATGGACATAATCCATATTCAAAGTATCCTGACAATATTTAGTTTGGTTATTCTGTGGCTAAAAGTATAATTATTTGTAAAATCAATGGACATAATTCATATTCAAAGTATCCTGGCAATATTTAGTTAGGTTATTCTGTGGTTAAAAGTATAATTATTTGTAAAATAAATGGACATAATTCATATTCAAAGTATCCCGATAATATTGAATTAGGTTATTCTGTGGTTAAAAATATAATTATTTGTAAAATAAATGGACATAATCCATATTCAAAGTATCCTGACAACATTATGGTTTGGTTATTCTGTGGCTAAAAGTATAATTATTTGTAAAATAAATGGACATAATCCATATTCAAAGTATCCCGATAATATTGAATTAGGTTATTCTGTGGTTAAAAGTATAATTATTTGTAAAATAAATGGACATAATCCATATTCAAAGTATCCCGATAATATTGAATTAGGTTATTCTGTGGTTAAAAGTATAATTATTTGTAAAATAAATGGACAAAATCCATATTTAAAGTATCCTGACAATATTTAGTTAGGTTATTCTGTGGAATCGAATTCATCTAATAAGAATATTTACTTGTAAAATAAATGGACATAATCTCCAAGGTTGAATAAAGGGCAAGATAGCCTCAGATAACCTTAATAAATGTGTGTGTGTGTATATATATATGAATTAGATCAATTTGAGTTGCCCTCGTGTGTGGAACCGCATCACAGTTAAGTTTGTAACGAGTTGTTTGGCAATTTGAGTTTGACTTCAGTTGAGTTTGTTTGGAGTTGCTCCGTGCACGGAGGGCCTAAGGCTACGTTTACAGCGGATGCGTATTCGAATAAAATTTGTTGGGTCGAATACACCCGATTTGGTCATCAGAACAAATTCTTACCAGCAAGAATAGAAGCCCCAATGCTTTTTATTTTTTTAAAAGTATTTTGTTGAACGGTCTAAAATACGTACCTTATTCGTAATTGTTTTTTGCTCAAACAAAAAGGTTTTTAGCAGGGCTCAAAACGTGAAAAAACCAATAATGCATGTTTTTAGGCTCCGTAAGCAAAACCAAAGACTCTTTATATTTTCCTGCGTGTGTCTGTCCGTTCGTCTGTTGCCTTTTCTCACGGCACCTACTACACCTATCGTCCGATCACTTTGAAATCTGGCATATATGTGTCTTGTACCTATACCCACTCATGTTAAAAATATAGCGACTTATAATAATATTTTTCAAAAAAATTAGGGTAAAAAAACCTAAGGGTTATGTTTTTTTCTTTTTTCGATAGGGCTAGCATAGGCGAGTTTGAAGTGGGCGGGAAAAGTGCCCCCCCCCCCCCCCCTCTATCTCGCTTATGTAAAGTGCAAAAAATCTGAAAAAATTCCTGAACATTCTTCGACCAAAAGTAAAAAAAACACTTTTTGGAAATTTCGGAAAAAAAAAAAAAAATAATTTATTGACAAAGTACCTACTTTTTTTTTTTTTTTATAACTATAGTCTTTTCGATGTACTTATATAGATTTGTAGTCCGGTTCAGTGGCAAAAAAATACTTTATCAGAAGTTTGTTTATGTGTTTTGAGACACATAAACTCAATAACAACTGTGATATCAGACCCATAGGATAAGGATAGTAGGAAAAACACCATCAATAGGTACTTAAACAATACAGTGTGGCATACGGACCCTCGCGCTGTGTGCTGACCAGCACACACTTCACACTTGACCTGTTTATTAAGAATGGATTTTGATTTTACAGCAAAAAATAAGAACTTTTTACAAGCTTTTATTTAACTGGCAATGTTTGTATGTATGTACGTATGTATGTATGTATGTATGTATGTATGTATGTTTGTATGTATGTATGTACGTTCGGGTCAAATCTTGCAACTGAATTTTAAACCAGTTATTCTCAGAATTGAAATTTTCCATTCACGTTTAGTTTGGATGACAATGCATGGTTAGCTAAGTGACATCATTCTAAATCCAATATGGCGGACTAGTTTAGTTTTTAAGCACGTTCATGATACACGGGTATCAAATGAAAGGATTTTCTGAGCAGAATATACTAATAGAAGCTTGTTTAAAAAAAATATATATATAAAATAATTTATCTTGAATTTTTTTTCCTAAATCCATTAGTTTAGCTATAAAATGGAATTAAAGTTTCAATTTTAGCAGGTTCAGGGCTCTCCAGGCGGCAAACTAATGCTCGGAGCGAGAAATTTCCAAGAGTAAAAATTCTTATTTTTAGCCGTAGACTACAAATCTAGTCTAAAAAATATGGCTTCCTTTTCACTTTTTATAATTATGTTGAATGGACATACTTTTGCTTAATACAGAAAATGTTTAGTATTTTCTCTGGAAGCAGTTATAGCCATTATCGAAACCTGAAAACCGCATCTTTCTATCTACCAGGTTCCGGAGATATTTCGCTGTTCCATACTAGCCGGGATACCCTGTATAGTATGTACGAGTAGTCTTGCAATTAATTTTACCAGTTGAAATAGGTTTGAGTGTTTATAAAAAGAAAAATGATTAAGATTGTACAAAGAAATAAATCTCCGACCTAAATGTTTCAACTGTACTGTCTAATGTCTAAATGAAATGAGGGATAAAAATATAAAATCAGTACAAGTCGTGGCATCTAGCGGTTAACAGGGGAAGCTATTACTTGGTTAGTTGGCCGCTAGGTCTCAGCACCTATCAGCGTAGCAGAGCCTCGTAGTAGTACCGGATTGTACTAACTTAGTTCCCTTATATTCTAACAGAAAGCGCCACAGTAGCCCAACATTTAATATACCAAATTCTTTCGATTTTTCTTGATTCCAGTTTTACTTATTTATATTAAATTTAAATAATACAGAATCATCTTAGCTCTCTACTTTATTTAATCTACTTATAGAAGCCAAACAAACGCTTCTTTTAAAGCTCTGTTTAATTTTTCATTCTTTATATTATCAAAGGAAATAAAGGGATTATAACATCAGGTGCCTTGGAATAATATCAGGAATAATAATATCAGTCTTAAAAACCTTTTAGAAATGTTTATTCATATTATATAGAAAGGGATATTATGTAATTATAAAATTCCTTTACCTATTTATATTTTTATAATATTCTCGGTTAAGATTATTATTTTGGATTCTATTGATCGGCAACGTCCATACCATGATGAATACACCGGTTCTCGTCCGATCACCGAAGTTAAGCATCATCGGGCGTGGTCAGTACTTGGATGGGTGACCGCCTGGGAACACCACGTGACGTTGGCTCTCTTTTATTTTTTTTACCATTTTATAGTTTTGTATTTATAATGAAATGGTGTGGCTAGCATCCTCCTGTTTTATTATAGGATGAATGCGCTAATGAGATTTGGATATATTTCGATTCCCAGTAGGGTGAGACTTATTGTTATGCAATATTCACCTTGCGCAGCCTGTTGAAATTAATGTGGGCCCATCTGTGGTCTTCTCTCGACAATATATCCGTATTTCTTTATAATCAGATCAGTATTTTTAAGGATATAGGTGTTAAAAAATTGAATGCTTTGTTTCGATTCCCACTGGTGTCACTTATTTTTATTTAATATTAAATTCTTTGAGAGGGTTGAAATTAACATAGAACCGTCTATGGGATTTAAATTCGGGGTTATTTCATTAAAGGTATCATTCTTGAGACTGATGACAATGCTTACTGTAATAAGAACACGCGATAATATTTTATGTATGTGCATAAATATATTTTTTTCCGTGGTAGGCTGTGAAATAGTAACTTTAGAGCCTAAAAAACATAGCTAAAATCCATTTTTTTCATTACGTGGACTTAAAAAATCTTTTCATTACTCCTAGCTGTAAAGAAAAAATCTTTTACGTCCTAGGCACTAAAAGATTTTTTTCTTTACAGAGGGTAGTTGTCAAAACTTCCGTTAGTAGTGCTGCAGTCTTTGTAGAAATGCTTCTAGTACGATAAAAATCCGCTAGATGTCAATGCGTTTTATTTATCTTTTCTTATAGTGTAACCTCATTTTAAGGTTTCTTTTTTTAAGTCTTAAGTATGTACTAATATTTGTTATTATTATATATTGATTAGTAATTAATATTTAATGTTTTTTCATTATCTGCTACCTCGGAAAAAATAGCATATGCTACGCGACTTTGAAGTGTTTTTTCTTTACCTTGGCAATATTTAATGTCTCGCTTCGCTCGACAGTAAATGTAATTGCCGCGGTAAAGAAAAAACTCACTTCACAGCCTTGTAACATAATATAAAATTAATATATATAAAATTAATCATTAATTAACTGTTTTTAGGCTGGAAAGTACTATGTCGCTGATTTGTCATAAAATTATTAAAAACAGGCAAGAAAGTAGTTAAAACAGCCAGGGCCAGGAAAATACTTTCTCTGCCTAGGCAGGGAAATATTTCCCTGCCTAGGCAGAGAAAGTAACAGTGTTCAATGCGTGTCACAACCTCTGATTTTGTTTGTGTTTAGATTTATTTTAATCTGTGTTATTTTAATTCAGTTTCATACTGGTTTTATTATTTAAAAAGCAGTATTATATTTTTAATGTATTAATAATATTATTATTATTTAAAAGTTTAAAAAATAATAAACTAAAATAGTAGGTGTAGGTACATTACGCGACGAGTGCGGAAAGTAGCATTTTGCATGCGAGTGTGGAGTTTGCACCCGAGTGACAGCGAGGGTAGTAAAACCACACGAGCAATGCAAAATGCCGTTTTCGCACGAGTTGAGTACCGCGTACTTTATCTACGATTGTTAGATTTAAATAATAAATACAGAAAAAAATAAACTTGCTGTTTGTCAGTTCGTATCTCTCTCTTCTCTTGATAAAGATGACATTAATTCTTGCGTTGTATTTTTTGCCGAATTAATTATTTCTGGAGGAGTATTATTCTCCACATTTTGTCCAGTCACTTGTTTCACTCATTGTTTTTCACTAAAAACTCGATCTAAAATGTTACTTTGATAAAAGAATAGCAAATTAGTTTTGTTAAAAATAAACAAACTAGCTGATCGGGCGTAAAGCTGAAGAATTCCTCTTCTTTACCGCGCTAGGGTGGTAAAGAAAAAGAATTCTTCAGAACTATGAGACGCGCATGCGCAATGAATACAAGTACGTAAAGAATCACTTTCTACGCATCTAAACAGAGATACAATGTTTATATTTCGTATCAATCGTAGATAAAAGTATTTTAATTGTAGGTCTTTGAATAATTAATCTCGAGTAAGAAGTGGCAACACTGGAGCACGACTTGTTTTGGTTTGAGTTTGTTGACAATTCATCTCAAACTAACCCTTACCTAAGCTTCCATTTTTTATCTGCATAGCGTGAGTATAGATAAAATATTGTATGCAACAAGGCAGCAAAGGAAACATTTCTGCCTCGTTTATGCATTGCCTGCCTCGGCAGTCAAATAGGTAAATTACCTGCCTCGACTTCGCCTTGGCAGTTAATTATGATAGCCTGTCCTCGCCTTCGGCTCGGAGGCTAATCTAATCACTCGTCAGTAAAATTCCATTTTGCTGCCTAGTTACATAAATAACTATTATCTACTTGTAGCAGCAAAATGAGGAATGAGGCATTATTGAACTGATTCGGGCAGAGAAATGTGGTTTTACTGCCTAGACGGTAAAATGAGGAAAAATTTTGATGTCTATAGGCAGCAAAATTTTTATGTTTCAGATGAACTAATTTTCCTTAGATAAGGCTTGTAGTAATTTTTGATTTTGTCATAGAATTCTGAGCATGTCATAATAGAATTTGCTTTAATATTGAAGCTCTTTTACAACTGACAGAGATAATCTTCCTCTTTCAGGCGTCCAATTAGACCCCATCATCGCTTTTGCTGCCTTTTCCGTTCATCTTAGTAAAATCCGGACATTTCTCAAATCCGAACGCTAAACCGGACTAATGTTTCAAATCCGGACTGTCCGGACGAAATCCGGACGTATGGTAACCCTAACTATACAGAAACATTGCCGTGCCATAAAAACACTTTGCCGGGAAATGTTGCTAGTTTATAAGCCCCTTCAGCAAGGCCGCTCTCTCAGAATATATTGTAAACATTTAAAAACAAAATGCTTAGTAGCGATAATAATGTGCAATACCATCAATCTTAAATATATATATAAGATTGGAGTGGTGTCTGTACATTTATCCGATTGGGTTCAAATTTCGCATTTCAACTACATGAGTAGACCTGAACGAATTTATGTTTAGAAAATGTTGTGTCTGTCTGTCTGTGCGTCAATCACATCCAAACGGCTGAACATAATTTATTGGTTTTTGAGTACAATGTTAAGCTCAATTCTGCGGTTAATATATTGGCTATAAACATATTTTGTAGCTCTATATGGGGCAGAGAACGGGGCTTCTAAATAGATTTCAATATTATAATTTTATTTTTAATAAAAAATGTATTTAACCAAAGTTGCAGAAGGAGCTACACACAATATTTTATGTTGTGTAAAATTTCTGTAAGAAGAAATTATTTTCATTTTTCCCCCGGACCCCCCGCCCCATAACTCCCCCCCCCCCCCCAATAATTAACGCCCATGACTTACAGTAAGATATTGTTCTGCAGTAAGCATCAGCAAAACATTTTCTAATGAATACGTTCTAAAACATTTGTTGTTACTTGGGCGCGTGATTTTTTGTTTATAGTTGTACATTCTTTTTTTGGGGGGAGGGGGGGCAGCTGAGTTGTTAAATATGTAGTTTCCTTTTCTTGTTACTACTTCAAATACCCCCCCCCCCCCCCCCCCCCAATATAAACTGACTGTAAATGTGCCCCCCCAGACCTTGCCACTGGATACGCCACTGTATAAAGAGAAATAATTGTGATGGAGCGAAAATTCGATTTTGATTGATTTACACTTTTACACTTTTTGAGCTCCTCTGTGTCCAAAAAAGATGTTTTTAAAAAAATGTCTGTCGGTCGTCTAGCAGTGGAGACGCCTGAAACCTAAACTACTGGGCTCATTTTGTAGTCACGATAACAACGTGACTACAAATATTTTTAACTCAGACAAACTTTCTCATATATGATTTCATAATTACTTAGCCCAGTGTTTTCCATTTATTAGTTTTCGTACGTACATTTAATTATTATTGTACTTTTCATCGATATTTATCATAAAAATAACTTCTCCTTGGCGGGGAATCGAACCCTGTCTCTCTCTATCTACGTTTAAAGCCTTTTTCTCAGGAATTAGATTTGTCCCGGGAAAACGGCTTATATTGTTAGATTCGTATTTTTATAAACTACATTTTAGCATTTTTTAGGGTCCGTAGGCAAAACCAAGGACCCTTATATTTTCCTGCGTGTGTCTGTCCGTCCGTCCTCTCGCGTGCTCTCATGGCTACACCTTCCGTCCGATCACTTTGAAATTTGGCATGTATGTGTCTTGTACCTGCCCACATATTTTAAAAAATATAGCGACTTAAAAAAAATATTTAAAAAAAAAATTAGGGTAAAATAACTTAAGGGTTAAAATTTTTTATTTTTTTTCGACACCGTGAGGGGTATCATATGAAAGAGTGCGTCGAGCTGATTACAAAAATATATAATTCTTTGGTTATAACTTTGATAGGGCGAGCGTAGGCAAGTTTGAAGTGGGTGTGAAACGTGCCCCCCCTTCTATCTCGCTTATGTGAAGTGCAAAAAATCTGAAAAAATCCCTGAACATTCTTCGACCAAAATGAAAGATACCGCACTACATTTTTCTATAATTATGGTCTTTTCGATGTATTTATATGGTTGTAGTCCGGTTCAGTGGCAAAAAAATACTTTATCAGAGTGTGTTTTAAGAATACCAGACCCTTAGAATAGTTCAAAGTAAGCTTTTTAGCATTTTAAAATAACACTGTTTATACACTTTACAGTTAAACACTATATAGTGTGGCCTACGGACCCTTGCTGTGTGCTAACTAGCACACATTTGACCCGTTTATTTTTAAATCAAAATCGTTGGAACAGTTTTTGACAAATTTTCTTCTTTTTTTTTTAGAGTTTTTGGGAGGTAGCGCCCACAAAAATTTGGAGCTAAAATTCATTTCGCCTCGGGGTATGATTTTTCGGAACATGTATACCAATTTTGTCAAATCGGCCCAGTAGTTTAGGCTCCAGGCGTCTGCACAGACAACGACACAAAGTTTTTTTAAAAAAAAAAAAACACTCTTTTGGACTCAACTCAGGGGACCTCAAAACGTGTAAATGCATCAAAATCGAATTTTCGCGCTATCACAATACTTTCTCTTGATATGAGAAAGTAAAAAAGGTATAATAAAACTTATTTCTTTTTTATATGAGTATGAGATCTTATGCCTTGTAGGTATATTTTATGTAACATGAGTAAATTCGCCCTTTATTATCTGGTGATAAAATTTCATTGGCAACCAACTACCCCCCGTGACCAGTTTTTTTCCCCGCAGCCCCCCCCCCCCCCCCCCCCCCTAGCCAAAAGTCTGGCGACGCCCTTGATATTATTTATAATATAATTAGAGAATTGAAAGAAAGGAAAAATTCTGTATGGGAAGTTTAGGCTTCTAACTAACAACAATAATTCTACATCATAAAATCAGTGCTTTGTTTGCTAAAAGGGTTATCTAGGTAGATTTAAATTTAAACACGAAGACTGTTTTTGTGTTCGCATATTATGGTATCTTCACTCTCACAGCTGATTTATATTTTATATCAGCTGTGAGAGTGAAGAGAGCTGCGATCTAGCGGCCGCAGTAGAAACTAGAAAGGTTCCATGTATTGCCGACAGAATGCGCCTCCATCCTCTTTTTCTCAACCTAACACCGAATTGGGATTCGCTTAATTATAAAAAGTTTGACACTCTTTACTCTCATTCTAAATTTTATGCAACAGCTGATAAATTCATTGGCTATTATTGATCATCATTTTCAGTTATTACCGTAGTATGTCGTATAAAATTGATCATAATTTTTATTCATTTGAGGATCATCATCGCACTTACAATTTATTAATGTGTATGCATAAATTGATGTAGTGTAGGTACACATTAAATGTTTACATTCATGTACACATTAAATGTTTACATTCATGTACACATTAAATGTTTACATTCATGTACACATTAAATGTTTACATTCATGTACACATTAAATGTTTACATTCATGTACACATTAAATGTTTACATTCATGTACACATTAAATGTTTACATTCATGTACACATTAAATGTTTACATTCATGTACACATTAAATTTATTTAGCTACTGGTAAATGTGACGAGCCGAGGAGAATCACATAGGTACCGATTGTTACTCACGTGTATAATTATATACCTGTATAAAGTGGATTCGTTTTAAATTAGCGGATAGTACTAAAGTATACGTATATAAATATTATACTAGTTATACTTTTTTAGAAGTCTTCCTACTAATTTAAAATATTTATTACTGTTATACTAAAACATTTTGGCTTGGGGGTTTATGGAGGTGGAAGTTAGTCATATTATTTACATAGCAGTGACTACTGCTTGTGACTTACTTATACCAGATACGTATAAGTATAACCTGGCGTACCTACTTTTATTTAAAGTTGTACCTATAATAATATTACTCCCCCCCCCCCCCCCCCCACAAATTATATTTATAACTTGCCCTTATATTTTTATCTCTTATTTGTCTAAAAATATCTTCTTTATTTTTTGATGTAGTATAGCCTACATTTTTAGACATTTCGTAGTAGATACAACAAAATTTGCATACTTAGTAGATACCAACATTTTTAGATATGTACCTACGAGTACAATCGAGTAGTTTATATGATTCCACGATTGGAATCCTAATGAAGTTCTTAGTGTTGCGGTGGTGAACTCAGCCTCAACGTTTCGCTCCTAATACTGGAAGCATCTTCAGAGGTCAGAGGTAGAACTTTGTAGGTTTGGTCGAGGTATCGATGGTTTTACCTTCTTGGTTTTTAGGTTGTATCCGTTTCTGGTTGTGGTTGCGTCAGTTGTTGCGTCAACAACCCACAGTGAAGCTTCATTTCACACGGTCAATACAAACAGACATTATCAATACGTGTGAAGATGCTTCTACTGTTAGAATCGAAATATTGGAATAAGGTCTTCGTCATATTTATATTAAAGTAACATATTTTTCTACGGTTATTTTAATTCTGAACACTTATGTATCAAAGTAGGTAAGTCGGAATGAATGGCAATGCTAAATATTCAAAGCATTCGTTTCATTATAGAGGGGAGAGAGAAAGGCAAATAAAAAACCGACTCTACTGCTGGGATCGAACCTAGTAACCCGACACTCCCACTTTCACTACTCAGAGGTTAACAATGCAGCCTTAACTCAGTGATCAGTAGTTCGATATCAAGTTGTAGATTATATTTTTTATTCGTATAATATCTCCCTTACTTTTTAAATCCTTTATATCAGTTTTAATTTTGTTTGTTTATGGCTTTCGTTTGTCGTATATCAAAATCTTGGGAGGACTAATCAACCCTTTTCCGCAGTCATCCAATTGAGTTGAAACTTGCCTCACAGACTCTGTACACATACAAACATATTGTATTCAATTTTAAACTCACACACACTGAATAACGACGTTACTTTTATAATCTTTATTTACCGTGATTGTCAAGAAAAGTTTCAAAGAATGTTTTAAAAATATGAATTGTAACTTGCCGATGAGTCGCACACAACCAAAATGCATAATGTATATAAAGGACTAATGATAAAAATTGGCTAGAATATTGCTAATAACTAATAATATTAATTAAGCATAACTTGGCTCTTCTTATTATTTAGAGCTTTTCGTAGTTTAAGTTCCATTCACGTCCACTCCTTATAAAAAGCAAACGGACGTTTCTTCCAAATCCAACTTTTTCTGAGGGGTTCTTATAGTGTGTATAGATCTTTAAAAATGGCTATTTATTTCTCTCTATACACCTGTTTATAGTCCAGGAGATAGCGTGCAAAAAAGTGACTGACTATAACATCAAGCTAGAATTTTGTGTATAAGTAAATGTTTTGGTGCCTATTAAGAATATAAGGTTGGCTAAGTTCGTCTGCGGGACATTGCTTGGCAATAGACATTTGAAAAAAACAAACCGGTGGAGAGCGGCCATGTCCTTCCCTTTTTGGTGGACAATTTGATTTTTATGATCCTGAGTACGAACTTAGTTAGTCGACCAAAAATAAAGTTGATGTTAGCTTGTCACTTGACAGAGAAACACTTTGATTTGGAGTAATATTTGACTAACTAACCTATATTAAGTGACAAACTACCATCAACTTGATTATTGGTCTACTAACTAAGTTCGTACCTACTCCGGATCATGAAAGTCACATTGTCCACTAAAAAGGGCAGGACATGGCAGCTCTCCACCGGTTTGTTTCTTTCAAATGCCTATTGCCAAGCTATGTCCCGCAGACGAACTTAGCTGACCATATATTCTTAAAATAAAAGGGACCAAAACATTTACCTAGAAACAAAATTCTAGCTTGATGTTAGTCAGAAACTTTTTTGCACGCTATCTCCTGGACTATTTACTTTGTATATAAAAAAATATTAATAATATAGTGGTAAAATAAACTTCAAATTATAACCTTTTTTTAGAAATGTTCAATTTACTAATTATTTGTGGGGGTATATTTGTAAATGATGTAATGTTACTCTGCATACAGTGAGTATTATAGTGTTGACGAGTTACTATTTCAATCCAATATTTACACGGGAACTCGTACAAGTCGGAGAGTTACTAAACACGTGGAGGCTGTGATGACTCAAACCAAGTACTCAGTGTGTGTAACACTAAGTAGGTATTAAGTCTTGTTGTACTTTGTTTACATGTGTAAAGGTGAAGTTTGAGATGTGGCTTGTGAAGCCCCTTGTAATACAATCAAGTAACAACTTGCTTCCAGCTAACTCAGTTCAGATCTATATACATATAAATAAAGTACCTAAGCTCAAAGTAACTCGCCTATACCTTTCTACAACTTGTTCTTTTACCAATACACTTAACCATGTACTATATATGTATATATATATATATATATATATATATATATATATATATATATATATATATATATATATATATATATATATATATATATATATATATATATATATATATATATATATATATATATATATATATATATATATATATCTATCTATATAAGTATGCCCGTCTGTGCTGGATCTGAAGTGCTTCACCAGTGCCCCTACTATATACACACTAGAGTAAGAAACCAAGGGGGGGGGGGGGGGTTACTTCCCCTTCACAAGATATAAAGCATCACGGAGCCCCCCCCCCCCCCCCCGGGTATAAAAATCAGTGGGAGAGTCTTCCCCTCCCCCTGGCATAGGGTTGGGTGCGTGTATGTGTAGAGGAATCAATATGGCTTCCTTGTTACAGGGAGGGGGTAAAGTCCTTACTGCTCTCCACTCAACTTAGTGTTACTATAAACTTAGACTACCTTACACTTATCTGTAGTAACACTTCAGGACTTATATTTACAAACTTAATTCGCCTTTTTTATTTTTTTTTTCCTTATGGGAGATAAGATACAAGTGAGCATACAATACCATAAGATCATACTTATACAATATTTATATAAATAGCTCACCTCAATTTTATATATTTATAATTAATGAATGTGTTTAAAGGTGTAAAAATTAAATGCGAATAATAAAAAAAAATGGGTCTCCACAAGATGAATTATAATTGATACAACAATGAACAGTAATTCATCAATACTTACAATGAACAGTAATTCATCAATACTTTCAATGAACAGTAATTCATCAATACTTACAATAAACAGTAATTCATCAATACTTACAATGAACAGTAATTCATCAATACTTACAATGAACAGTAATTCATCAATACTTTCAATGAACAGTAATTCATCAATACTTTCAATGAACAGTATAAATATCTGTATACAGGGTGGCTGGCGATATATTATGGGAAAAAATGAAATAGGTTGTTCTACGCCTTAAGGGCTACAAAAAACACAATATAAGCCATAGGTCAAATCTTAACCGTTCTCCCGCAAGGTCAAATTTTATGATTTTTTTGAGAACGCATACCTTTGCTCATAAAATCACTGATTGCTCCAAAAGTATAAAAGCCAGATCAAAAGTTTTAGTATCGTTGTGAATCTGGCAAAATTTCCTACAAGAAAAGTGTAATTTTAATTTTCATGCCCTCAAATTATACATGACAAAAAATGTATACACATTTTATTTTTAAGAAAAAAATTAAAAATGACATTTTTTTGCGGTTCCATAACTTGGTAAAGAACCGAGCTTAAACTTTTCGGACTTGAGGAAAAACTTCCTTATTTACTAACGTTTCGATCAATATTAATATAATTGAAGTGAGCGTAAGCGAGCTTCTTACATTCAACGAAATATGCATCTTGTCTGTCTGTCTGTCTGTCTGTCTGTGTGTAACGTTTACGTGTCCGACGATAACTTGAGTAAAAGTTGACCGATTTAGTTGAAATTTGGCATACATCTTTCTTTTACTAATACTCAGGCTAAGTTCGTTGGACAGCGTGATCCGTCCAAGAGTTCGTGCGCAATGCTCGTGTAAACGTGAGCTTCAAATTTAAAATTGGCATTTCAGGACGGGAAAAAATTCTATCATCACCTATTCGATGAGACGAACATTTTTTTCAAATAACATTTTTTAGTAAAACTAACAACGACACTGCTATAATTTAATAAAGATTGCTAAAACTATTAAAGCGGACCTAAACGTTTAAAATAGAGAAAACAACTTTTTTACCGATATCTTACGTTCTAACGTAACGATTTTAATAAAATTTCATGTACATCGTATAAAGTACAATTGAAACAAGTATGTAAAATTTCAACTTGATACAAGCAGTAGTATTTGAGTAATGAAGTGATACATTTATAATATTAGTTTAAAAGCCATTACGGGTGGTTAAGATTCTTATAGTCGTGATGTGGGTAGGTTTGTTTAGGAAGTAAAGCTTTGTACCGAGTACCCCCACTCTACCTCACACTACCCTCTTCCACTTATCTTCAACTACGACATTCATCATGATTAACAAATTTCAATATTCAGTATTTTATTGCGATACGCTCGCTTCAATGATAGAGCCGCGCGATGCCTAGTTACCATTCATAAGGAGAGAATTTTAGTAAACTTCGCTGAAAGTAAAAAAAGAAATGTGTTTATTGTTGCTACTGTCAGGCTCGCGGTAAGCATGTGATGCACTCTGGGCCCGAGAGGCACCCGCGCCCCAGACCTCCAATTGTCAGCAATCATCAACCGTTAGTGCATTAATTTAATTACCAGTCTATTCTATCAATACGATGATTGCACCAGTAAATATTTAATATCTCTAGTTCTAGGAAAAATTAATGAAATAATACATATTCGATTTAAAGAGCATTAGTGTGAGCTTTAAGCACCCCAATCAGAGAATGTTGATGAAATGTATATTAATAATTAAATGTATCAACGAAACAAAATAAATGGAAAAAACCGTGCTAAGTAATTATGAACTCGTATATGAGAAAGTTTATCAGAGTTGTCGTGGACAGATTTTTTTTTTTTTTAATTGTTAATAACTTTGGTTCTATTCAATATTTTTCGATGAAACCAAGCCTACAACATGCGAAACATGCTTGCACTCACCTCTGAAAATATTAATCGAACAGCCAGTTCGTTTCGCCAGTTTAGCGCTAATAAAGTCGGACAGGTGGCGCAGACGTACACAAAAAAAAGTTAAGGCCGGATTCGGTTTTCGAAATTTATAAAATGAAATAGTGTTCAACAATTTTTGAATTCTGACAATATTCAGATAAAACTTTAATTTTATATTTACATATAGAGATATATTCTTTCCTTAGACTTATTTGTTTAGTATAAAAACGTTTCTCAGGCTTTTTATTAATATTAGGGTTGAGACGGCCGACCGCCTAAACTCTATTTAACATTGGCGTTGAGCCTAAAAATTTTGTTGGGTCTAACATCGTGCGCCCCAAAACCTCTGCGCCCCTGGGCCTTGGCCCACCGGCCCCATTTATTAAATTGGCCCTGGCTACTGTTGACATATAGATTGGTATACTAAACAATTCTTGCTTTTATAAATGATTTTATTTATTTACTCGCCTGTAAGTCATAACAATAAACATGTTTATTTATTACTTTAAGCGAAGTCTACTAAAGATTCCGCCTAATCAATGGGAAATAATACTAATACTGATGGAAACGTTAGAAAATAAGGAAGTTTTTTCTGAAGTCCGAAAAGTTTAAGCTCGGTTCTTTATCAATTTATTTGGAACCACAAAAAAATGTAATTTTTAATTTTTTTCTTATAAATACAATTTGTTTAAATTTTGTGTCATGTAATTTGAGTACATGCAAATTATAATCACACTTTTGTTGGCTTTACGACGATACCAAACATTGTGTTCTATAGCTTTTATACTTTTGGAGCAATAAGTGTTTTTATGACCAAAGGTATGCGATCTTAAAATCTCATAAAATTTTACTTAGCAGGAAATCGGTTAATATTTGACCCATGCTTTATACAGCGTTTTTTGTAGCTCATAAGACATAGAATAACGTACTTCATTTTTGTACGCATATATCGCCAGTTACCCTGTATAATAGAAAATGTAACTAAAAAACAGAAAATGTAACTACCGTAAAAAATTAAAATATATAGGTATATTACATGCGTCTACAGACATCCAGAAGAGATTATTGTTCTAACTACTGCGGTCAGACATTATTATGAAGAAGTAATCGGTTATGGATGTTAAGAAGTAATCCTTATTAGAGGAACGCAGGAATCCACAACTCGCATGTCATGTTAAAGCAGCTCTTTGTGATATGTTTGTGATGTGACCAGGTATCGGGAAGTGGTAAGACTCTGCGACTCTGCAGTGACAATTTCTTAAAGTCCAGGTTTATTTGCTGTAAGTTGTAGATATGGAATGTGCACAATTATCAATTATATAGATGAGAAATAATTTTAAATTATACTTTGTTATTCTTGAACGCGCTACAAAAGGACCGACCTATCGGATGCCACGATACACGTGCTTCCATTTCCATTGGATGACATTGGTTACGCCCCCCTTATGCCAGAACCATGAATGTGCAAATATTCATATTCTGGGGTTTATTTATTTTTAGCTATTTAGACTTGTTTTTATAATCTATGTTGTGCCAGAACCCCGAATTCCTGCCTGCATTGTATCAGCTGTTATTGGCTATGGCAGTTTGATGAATGTGAAACACTGAAACAATAAAGGTGCATTTACAGGAAGAGGGGGGGGGGGGGGGGGGGCAAAAAAAATTGTCTGGCTAATAAGCCCAATACCATGTTGCCGTTCATAAAAAAATAATTAATTAAAATAGAATAGCTGAATTATGGAATAGAATGCTGAATATGGATCATAAACTTTGTCAACAATGTGGAATTTGCACATTCATGGTTCTGGCGTAAGGGGGACGGGTTGGTTCTAAAATAAACATGATGATATTAATCATGATGTGATCAGACGATGTGTCAATGAATGAAAGGTGTGAACTAAAAAAATTAGAGAAAAAACGTTACTAGATAGTAATTATCATTAGGATATGCGTCACTCAGAGTCACTGAGCGAATCGTGTAAAACAAGTTCTGGTTGAATAATAACAAAGGAATCATTAATAAATACGAGGGGGGTAACAATGGGAACAGACCGGAACAATAGACGGGGGATTGTCGTGAACAATAGGATTGGACGAAACAATAGACTGGAGAACAATAGGATTGGTCGAAACAATAGCAGTCGACTCGGAGTGGGGGGAGACGTAGAACAATAGGATTGGCTGAAACAATAGGCACTTGGCAGTGAAGAGGGGGGCACTCGAAACAATGGGATTGGACGAGAACAAAAGACCGAGTGCGGGTGGAGGGGATCGAGAGAACAAAGGGATTGGTTGAAACAATAGAGAGGGACTGGTGCGGGGTAGAGCTATAGAACAATAGGATTGGTCGAGAACAATAGCCCAAGTGAAGGAGTGGGGGAAGACTAGAACAATAGGATTGGTTGAAACAAAAGACTAGGGGGACGTGGTGGGGTGGAATGAAACAATGGTATTGGCTGAACGGTACGAGGGGGGTTGGACCCGAGCCCTGAAACAATAGGGGGATTGGACGGAGGGTGGAGGCCCGTATCCTGGCAACCGAACCTTCACATGTACACACCAAGGAGCTCATTTCCTTTCTACTACTCTCTCCTGTAGCCCTGTAGATAACGCTGCAAAACCACACACACACAGCCCTGCTCTCTAGGCCTGTATCTAATACCTTGAACGGCTAATTAGTTCCGACTAACCCATATAATACTTTCAGTTTTAAATTTAACATTTAAAAATGTTCTCCTCAAAACTACATTAATTAATTAATCAACTTGTAGGTGTTGGCTATAACCTGTTCTTTAATTAACATAAACACACTAAACTACGTGAAATATTGGGAATGAATTTTAATTTTTTATTACATTTATAAGATATTTAACTTGGGTAAGGTTATCATGGGTTTATTGGTAAGTCATAATTTTCCGGTTAAATTTACTTCACTAAGGGTTTGAAACGTGCGGTTTCAAAGCCTTGGTAACGAGGATTTTACTAGAATTACCAAGTTATTTATACCTATTTGATAATTATACCTAATATTATTATCCTAACCGCCAGAGATGAAATTGATAAGTAGGAGAGATTCCCTTGTCTTAGATATACTTGCCCTCGGTACAGTTTCAGGGGAAGAGGAAATATTTTCTGTGATATACCGACTATATTTACCAGAAGTGCTGTACAAAACCACTAAACTGACTTTTAATTTAGTGGTTTAGTTAAAGATGTGTTTGGGATCACTAACCGCATTAAGTCGACCGAGAAGTAACCCGTAATTCTGAAAACACCTTACAACCGATCGCATTCGTAAAACTCAGTTGATAAGACGGTCGACCGGAGCATTTATGACCGTTTCAACCATAAGTTTAGACGTCGACTATTTCGTTTAGCTAACCGTAACGTTACCTTCGTGGTGCTTAATTTTAAAGTTAAAAACTTTGTTTATTTATTTATTTATTTTTTTATTTTTTTTTTTTGAGGTGCTTAACCATCAGTGATTAGCTCCTCTACAACTTCCAAATACAAATCTATAATAAGTTTTGAGATATATTCATTAAATAGTATAAGCAATAATGTGTGTTAGATTTAAGTACAAGATAGTATAATATAATAATAAGATATAATATAATAAAATAATAGATTTAAGATCAAATATTGTTATAGAATATAAATATGAATATTATCGGAAATAATGATATTTATATACGTATATATATATATATATATATATATATATATATATATATATATATATATATATATATATATATCTTTGTTTATTTTTTCTATTAAATTCATTTAAATTTCTGCCATTAAAAAGTTTGAATTAGCTGTATAAATTTTAAACCGTTTAGTATTATATAATGGCGTGAAACAAAAGCAGTTAAATGCATTTTTATTGTACAAAAGCATTGAAACTACTCCGAGCTCACTAGCACGAACCTTCCATAAGAAACAAATTCTTAGAACCAGTTTTTCGACATTGAATAATTTTTCGTTGATTTGTTAAAAAGATAGAGAGGGAGGAAAAAACTATTAAAATTATATCACAAATAAATATAGTTTACAAAATATGAACATGTTGATTTCGAACTTTGCAAATCTTCAAACCTAGAAAAGATATAAATTTTGAATGCGGGAGCCGCACCTAACTCATCTAAGAGCCGCATTTACCCTCCCCTAGTCTATAATATGTGATTTTATCAGAATTAAATTTATGAACTATTTGCTTTGAAGTCAGAAAGTAGATTTTTCTATAACTCGTTTTAAATTAATTTTAACTTGATGTTATTTTTCCCGCCAACTTACTTAACTTAATATTTTATGTGTTTGGGTTGGTATTACTCACACCCACAATGTAACAATGCAATCTTTCTAATCTTTGAGTCCTTTTACTTTTGGAGATAAGGAGCGTTAACCACAAACAAACAGAACGAAAAACAGAGAGACAAACAGACAGACAGACAGACAGACAGACAGACAGACAGACAGACAGACAAACAGACAGACTAACTGACAGGCAAATGCAGGAAAGTATATGATGGTTCTCGGTTCTGCTTACGGATTCTTATTCTTAACATCTAATACTTACATTAAACCTGCTGTGCTACTACGTAGAAGGGTTTAACTGCTTATCTATATATGTTAGAGTGTGACAAAATACATATTTAAATTCTTCGATTGTTTTAATTCCTGGGAATAAATAATATTGTTATATAATTTAGAAATAAATATTTCGTGAAATTTATTTACGAGCAGGTCGTTGATCTTAGAGTCCTAATTTTAATCTTTTCTCCTTTCGTGTTGTATATTGTTGTGAACATTAAGAAAACTAAATAAAACAATTAAATGAAATTAGTTGTGGTTATTTCACGGCACGATACGTATGGCTTGTTTACATGTAAACTCATATTCTGGCTAAGTAGCCGCATTGTCCCGACTTATGGCCTTTCTTTCGCGTCCTATAAATTAAAATGAGAAAAAGCGTTGTGGGTATTTATCTGCACGTCTTGGAGAGTCAGGTTTGTCCAAGTAGAAGCATCTGGTGGGCCCTGCAGGTACGTCGGAGAAGACAGTTGGCAAGCGTGCAAGTTAACATTAATTCTCACGTGGTTGTTATGTTGTTATGTTGGAACCCTGTGGGAGTTATAACTGGAAACATTTGGTTCACACCTCGGTCCGACCTGCTTCTCTCTTTGTACACTTCGTCATTAACTCATATTCAAATCACTTTTTTCCATCATCTTGTATACTTTCATATTTATGTTGTATACATATATATCTGAAGTAAAATTTTGTGTTGGCGGATAAATTAAATTTTGAGATTCCATGAGTATCTACAAAAAAATCGGTCCGAGACAACTCAGTCAAACTTTCTCATATACGAGTTTATAATTACTTAGCCCAGTGTTTCCATTTATTAGTTTTCAAATGTACATTTAAATATTATTGAACATTTCATCAAAATTTATCATAAAAATAACTTCTCCCGAGCGGGGAATCGAACCCGTGCTCTCTCCGTCTGCGTTTTAAGCTAATTTCTCAGGAACTAGATTTTTCCCGGGAAAACGGCTTATATCGTTGGATTCGTATTCAAATGGACTACATTTTAGAATTTTTTTAATCAAAATCGTCGGAACCGTTTTCGAGAAATAATTTTTTTTCATGTTTTTTCAGAGTTTTTGAGGGGTAGCACCCCCAAATTTAAAGCTAAAATTAATTTCTCGATTTCGCCTCGGGGCATGATTTTTCTGAACATGTATGCCAAATTTCGTCAAAATCGGACTGGTAGTTTTGGCTCCAGGTGTCTGCACAGACGACAGACATTTTTTAAAAATCACTTTTTTGGACTCAGGAGACCTCAAAACGTGTAAATCCATCAAAATCTCAAAATCGAATTTTGTCGAGAAAGTAAAAAGTTGATATTTTTGTTTATTTTTTTATTTGAAGCCTGTCTATTATATATCGCCTGCAGTCTGTGCAGAAAAGAGCCTAAACTATACTGATCCGATTTCGGTTAAATTAGGCGTTAAATTATATCCCAAGGAAATATCAAGAAATTAAATTTTAGCTCCAAATTTGGGTCCGCTGCCCACCAAATTAAAACTCATTAAAAAATAAAAATGGTTTTTACGATTTTGATGTTTTAATGCATTTAGTCGTTTTATTATAAGTTGTTTTATAATAACATAAGTATATGTTCATCTCTTTCTCTCCCGTTTATGCAAGCACATTCTTCCCTTGTCACTCATAAACATTCTATCCCCACTCTCTCAATATCGTTTTTATTGTTCAAAGATCCAAATATCACTGATTGACCGATTGACTGACTTCACGATATCTGTGTAACCATTAGATCTATGAACGTTAAATTTAGTTGGTCGATCCTCTTAGCCTCTAGGTCATCCATAAGCTTTTTTTATGTTCCGCCATCTTGATTTATGATGGCGAAATTCGTCATGACGTTGGGTATATCCTAAACCGATTGTTCTTGAACTTTAAAATTTCGACGACTTTTAGGTCCGACTTTATTGGCACGAAACTGCGGCTGAACGAATTCCATTATTTTATTATGCAGTGGTGTGCGCTAACTGTTGCGCATGTTGTAGGCTTGGTTTCATCGAAAAATATTCGCAGTAGAGGCTTGGTTACGTTATCGCTGTTAATATCGTCATATTATCTACCCTGTTTATTTTTAACGAGGTATTATTTAAAATTAATTCTGAACTAATTTAATTGCATTTGCTTTAAAAAAAAATTAAAAAATAACCTCCAAACTGCGGGTTTTTTAAATAATTGGTAGGTACTTCTTTAGATTGTTACTCCCCTTTGTTTTTTCTAGATTATAAATGACTAACTAAATAATTATTAAGACAAAGGGTCGTTTAGTCCAATGTACTTGCTATAAAATTTTATTAAATTGTCTAAATAAAGAAACTTGTTTCATCAACATACGATTTTCCGTTTAGAAGTTACAAGGGTTTAAACTCGAGGGTTTAGAATTATTTTATAGACAGTAGGAACAGATTATCATATTTCTGTTTTTATAAGGGGAGTAACAGTCTAAAGAAGAACATTCCATACGCCTTATTTTGATTATTATTCCCCTCTGTTTTTTTTATAAGGAGAGTAACAATCTAAAGAAGTGCCAAATAATCTAAATTTTCTTCTTTATGTAGATCGAGTAACAAAATATGTATAAGCATTAGCGTGTGTATGTATGAATATGTATGTATATGTATAAATGTACGTATTAGTGTCACATTAATTATTTAATTATATTTTAATTTAATGATTATAGATATCCGATAGCAATGGTTGGTAATCCTGTGAAAACCCTTAGTAAGTAGGTGTAAGCTTAGGGTCCTGTGACCCTAACTTCACTAAATAAAACACATTAGAGTCCATCTCTCTTATCTCTTACAAATATTTGTCATTAACTCTCTCTCTCTTCTTCAATATATCTATCTCTATCTTTCACACTGGCACACATCTATCTCACTCTCACTTATTACTTACACTGATATTATCTCTGTCTTCTTCTTCACATCCTCCATCTCACATTCCCTCTCTCTTTTTATTACTCATTTCCCCCACCCCAAATTATACTCTCTGGAGAAAAACAACTTCCACCTGCTGTTGATCCTTCATTATAGACATTATATATATATATATATATATATATATATATATATATATATATATATATATATATATATATATATATATATATATATATATGTATAATTTTTTTATTACATATGTTTTCATAGTTTTTTTATTTTTGTTTTCTCCTAATAGTGAAATAACAATTGACTCTGTTTTTTTTGGTTACGCGGTAAAACCATTTGTTATCTCATTAAAAATTATTGGAAATATAAAAAGAGGAAGATGTTTACCTGAGAGTGTAGTAGGTAGGGGGGTGTTAGTGTTGGTTTGTAAATGACAGCAGCGTGTTTACTGCGCAGGATATTACCTGATGCTTTTCTGTCATTTATATTTAACCTGTCGATTGATTATGTTTTTGTTTAGTTAACCACTGTAATTCTTATAACATAAGTATATGTAATCATATGGTTTTTTAAACTTAATCGATAATTTTTTTTTTTTTTTTTTTATATTTTCATAATAATTTCATATTAAAAGTAATGTAGTAACCTAGATAGCAATGACCTAAATATATTAATGACATGTTTATGTTTAACCATAGGGTTTAAGGGTCCAGCGATATTTGCTAATAACAAAAACCACTGACAATAAACACTGACCTTTGCACACGAGCGGTTAAGGCACTCGCTAACTCTAGTCTAAAAACTCCAAGGTCATTATCCTTGCGATGGTTCGAATCCCAGGACTTGTTTTACACTGATCACGATCACTGATGATCGTATCATGCGGATGTGTCAAGTGATCGTTAACCCCTCCCCCCTCCCGGGTTCAATGAAACCATCTACTTGGTCGGTTTTTTTTAGGGTTTCGTTGGTAAAACCAAAAAAAGAAACCCTTATAGTTTCGTTCCTGCGTCTGTCTGTCACTCTGTACGGTTCCAATAACTTTTGTATCAACACTGAAAAAAATCGTGCATATTTCTGTGGGTGTAATTCGGAATTATACTTTATTGTATGACCAATACGGATATTTGGATGAAACAGCTTAAAATGTTTGAACTATATGTCCTAATTATATATTAAATATTTTTTGATAAATATAATTCTGAAATAACTTTTTTATTATAAATCAAATGTTTGATAGACAAATAATACATCAAAAGATATAATGACAATGGGAGATATTAAATAAAGTATGAATTATAAAAATAAGAAATATGAAAACAAAACATATATTGGATAAGTAAGAATTATACCTTGACGAATATTTTATATAAAATATAGACTATAAACGCAGATCTTTTTAAACATATCAGTAAAGGTATGTTTCATGATGTATTACTTCTTTCAGTCTTATGATTCATGCCTGATTAAATATCCTGCTTTAACACCTTCCAATCGAACATATATAATATATTTTTAAATCCATGTATGTATGTATTGTTAGTAGAGGTAAATGCTCTTGGAACTACTTGTATCAGTGTTTCTCTAGCTTCTTTAGAGTGTACATGTGCTAACTGGCCTTAGGCTCCACTCGTGATGTATTGAATTTTTGAGTAAATCGCCCCTGCTTTTTCCTTACTCACCTGACGCTTCAGTTTGATTTTTACGTCCTTTCAAGGTAAGATAATACTTAATTATAATACTTTTTCTGAATATATATATATATATATATATATATATATATATATATATATATATATATATATATATATATGTGTGTGTGTGTGTGTGTGTGTGTAGACGCTTCTTATGTAAATACACAATGTAAATATAATTACATGAACGGATTTTTTTGTATAGATGGACAGACCGAGTTCCCCAAAAGAGATACGATATACTGAGGAAGAGGATATTCTTTGAATATTTGTTGAGCCCAACAAATATTAAAATATTGTAGCACTTCTTTTATATTAGTCAATTGTTCTTCACTTCAAAATGAACAGTGTTCTTCACTTGTCAAATTTCTTTCACTTTCCTAATTATGTTATGATATTTTGATAATATAGGTATTTTTTTTTTTGTAGCTATTTCTTTATATATTTTAATTGTAAGTTCTTTCACTTTATATATTATGTTGCGATATTATGATAATTTAGGTAATTGTTCGTACCTATTTCTTAATATAATTTAATTGTAAGTTCAATCCAAAGTATAAAAGTGTAAATAAATAATTGTACAATTTTATTATTGTTATCGCATTTTTCATTTAATTAAATATATTTAAAGTTTATTTAAACAAATGTTCTAATTTCTTCTTCAAGTAATAATACCCTCTAAAACACCTTCCCTATAATCCAAACATACCTACATTATTGTACAATACCCCCTGTATTTTTTCAATCATATATCCCCCTGAATGTATAATCTGAGTCAGTACGCCCTTCTGTATGTTAACGCTATTATGTAGTGTAGTCATTTTTTAATGACTTTTTTTTAATGAGTTTCAAGAAAATGAACTCCCTGTACACAAATTCAAGTAATTATTATCACTTTTAGAGGTTATAGAACAAGCAGGAGTTTTCATGAAGAATGACTTGTTCAAATAACCAAAAGTAAGAAAATATTTACTCTCGGATACACTATCTTGGAACACAATGTATTTATCATACAATAATCAGCATAAAATATAACTTAGTAAGCATTTTGCATGCGAAATATTTAGTAATGCATACACTATATAGCGTTAAACATACAGAAATATAAAGTGCTTACTGACTCAGATGTAACATTCAAGGGGATATATGATTGAAAAAACACAGGGGATATACAACCCGTAGGTAGGGTAGTACTCTACCAAATGCGGTATGTTTCATAACGACAAGCGTATCATTAGAACTGAAGATATATAGGGCGTTGCATATTTCAATCTAAGTCAAATATAATTCATACCTATAATGGTATAACGTTATAATGAATGATACCAATTAATAGACGTTACATAGTGTATCCAATATTTAAACTACTTATAGAAAGTATGTTTTAAGCATTGCATTTAATTTATCGTACAGACCACAGCATGAACCTTACATCAAGAAGTATAAAGATGTTTTCTTTCATACTTTATTCAGTATTATGCATACATTCCACCCTGTATAAGTTATCTTTATAACAGGATAATTCTTGTTTTATATTTTAACCCATTATATGATTCACACTAGTGATATAATTTCAACATTATATTTTAGGATTTATATGAAACATAAAATCGGCTACTGAATGCCAAAATGCAGGTTTTAAAGTATATTTCAGACCTTATTTTAGTGATTTTGGCACAAAATTTTTTTCAGTGAAAAGAGATAAAAACATGAAACTTATAGCAGGTTTAAAGATCATTTTGACGCGCGCACAGGAAAAATATAGCTAACTCAAAATTATTATCTGATCAAATCTAAAATGGCGGATAATTCATGTCACGTGATTTTTTACTTTCTCATATAAAGAGAAAGTATTGTGATGGCGCGAAAATTCGATTTTGATGGATTTACACGCTTTGAGGTCCCCTGAGTCCAAAAAAGTCTGTCTGCCGTCTGTCGTCTGTGCAGACGCCTGGAGCCTAAACTACTGGGCCAATTTTGACGAAATTTGGCATCCATGTTCAGAAAAATAATACCCCTAGGCGAAATCGAGAAATGAATTTTAGCTCCAAATTTAGGGGCGCTGCTCCCCAAAAACTCTGAAAAAACGGCAAAAAAAAATTATTTCTCGAAAACGGTTCCGACGATTTTGATTAAAAAATTCTAAAATATAGTCCATTTAAATACGAATCCAACGTTATAAGCCGTTTTCCCGGGAAAAATCTAGTTCCTGAGAAAAAAGCTTAAAACGCGGACCGAGAGAGCCCGGGTTCGATTCCCCGCTCGGGAGAAGTTATTTTTATGATAAATTTTAATGAAATGCACAATAATAATTAAATTTACATACGAAAACTAATAAATGGAAAACACTGGGCTAAATAATTATGAACTCGTATATGAGAAAGTTTGTCTGAGTTGTCTCGGACCGATTTTTTTTTTAAATTTTGAGTGGGGTTTCAAATGAAAGGTATTGAAGAGTAGGTTGCAAAAATATATACTACTTGTGGAAAGTGGTTAATTTTTGTCAATAAACATTAACATTTGTCGTGCCCCCCCCCCCCCCCCCCTTTATACTAACTAATTTCATGTTCACAATATCAACGAAACCGTTTTTACGTTAGACTTCACGCACAACCAATTTTTTTTTTATTAAAAACTCAATGTTTAAAAGTACTCACCTGATTTTAATAACATTTGTATGGTTTGTCGAAAGTATCCCTCGCTCACCGAAGTCTCTATTTTAAGTTCAAACGACTTAAGATACACGCATTTTATATTAACTAAAAATAAATGAGACCCAACTGGGAATCGAATGAGGCCGAAACAACCTTAATTTTACTACCAAGTGGAAATCATATTATTTTATACTGATGTGGCCAAAGTATAAGAGCACATACTAGTTAGTAGGTACTGTTTTGTTATTTATTATTATTCGAGAATTTCCGCATGTGGTTTTGTTATTTTATAATCTTTATTGTATCTTAACCATCCTGATCAACACAAAATTTCAAATTTACAAAGGCAGCCACTTTACACTTTTATTATTATTATTATTATTTTTTTTTAATTATTAAATTTAACAAAATTATGAATTTATTATTCTGTTGATCCCTTATTATTCTATTTCTCATTCTTCATAGTCTCCAGGGATGAATTAAAAAACAATATTAATATAGTTTGTTACAATTTTTGAATAATGGCTAGCTTTCGCCCATACCTGGGCATCTTCAGGCCTTATCATTATAAAATTGTTACATAATTGATTTCAGGGTTTTGGCTATAAGTTTTATGGGAGTGAGTAACTATCACAACACATATTCACTAGTTACTCACTTTCTCTTTCATTAGTTAATACACTTTCACTTATTGAGTAACTAGTGAATATGCGTGTGATAGTTACTCACTCCCATAAAACTTATAGCGAAAACCCTGAAATCAATTATGTAACAATTTTACAATAATAAGGCCTGAAGATGCCCAGGTATGGGCGAAAGCTAGCCATTATTAAAAAATTGTAAAAAAACTACTAATATTGTTTTTTAATTTATCCCTGGAGACTATGAAGAATGTGAAATTTAACTATATTTAAATTTTATTTATGAGAAAATGGACTTGGAGTGAATATATTGTTTATCTATTGAAGGCTCTCACCATGGACATTATGATAGCACATTATTATTGTGTGATAAGGTTGGATATAGAGATGAGAATTATGGTGAATATTGTAGTGTGTAGACTACCATGTTTGTATGACTGTGTAAGTAGTGCTAGTTCATATGCGTAGTGCTTAAAGTAGATTACATATACTGCAGTGTTGTAGTGTTAATAGTGAGTATATTGTAGTGTAAGTTTAGTTTTAGTTGTTGTCGGTTGGTAGCGCTCCAGTTGCTCTAATATATTGAATGGCTCCCCCCTCCCCGTCGCTCGATACCTCGGCCTCCCCCCCCCTTACTCCTACCTATAACTCACTCTCTTACTCACTGTCATCTCTCTCACTCTCTCTACGTCTCTATGAAGTATTTTCTCACTCTTTTTATTTTTAACTTAGAGACATCATCTCAATCTGAGGTAAATCTTGAGAAATCAAGTAATTAATGAAACTTACAAATTGAATTATTACTGCAATGATATTGAAGATTTTGCTCGTAAAAATTAAAGTTTGTAGTCATATCGACCTAATAGCTGATAGTTAGTTAATTCAGACCGGTTTCGACTAATTAGGGTCCGTATAGGCAAAACCAAGGACCTTTATATTTTCCTGCGTGTGTCTGTCCGTCCGTCCTGTCGCTTGCTCTCACGGCTACACCTTTCGTCCGATCATTTTGAAATTTGGCATGTATATGTGTCTTTTACCGACCCACATATTTTAAAAATATAGCGACTTAAAAAAAAATATTTTTCAAAAACTTTAGGGTTAAAAATTTTACATTTTTTTTCGACACCGTGAGGGGTATCATATGAAAGGGTACGTCGAGCTGATTACAAAAATATTTAATTCTTTGGATATAACTTTGATAAGGCGAGCGTAGGCAAGTTTGAAGTGGGTGTGAAACGTGTCCCCCCCCCCCCCCTCTATCTCGCTTATGTGAAGTGAAAAAAATCTGAAAAAATTCCTGAACATTCTTCGACCAAAAGTAAAGATACATTTTTTGGAAATTTCGAAAAAAAAATTATTTAATTTTTATTGACAAAATACGTTTTTTTATAATTAAGGTCTTTTCGATGTATTTATATGGTTGTAGTCCGGTTCAGTGGCAAAAAAATACTTTATCAGAGTGTGTTTTGAGAATATCAGACCCTTAGAATGGTTCAAAGTAAGCTTTTTAGCATTTTAAAAAAACACTGATTATACACTTTACAGTTAAGCACTATATAGTGTGGCCTACGGTCCATAGGCCACACTATATAGGGTCCCTCGCTGTGTGCTGACTAGCACACACTTGACCTGTTTATTTGTTATCAAAATTGATCACCCAGTGCCTACTAAAAATTAAGAAAATATCATTTAATTTTAAGTGGTTAACATAAAGAATGACATATATGCAATGTGCAGTAGGAAGCAACAATAAGAATATGCATGTTTGCAAAATATTTCTTGTTTTGTTTTATGTAGCATACATGATGAAATATAACAGCATATATATATATATATATATATATATATATATATATATATATATATATATATATATATATATATATATATATATATATATATATAATATGTATATATATAAGAGAGAGAGGGAGAGTATTTTTTCATTTATGTTGTGGTTGGTAGGCCTGGAGGCGAGGACCCCCAGTATGATTAATATTTATCAGGGAGTGCAAACAAGGCAGTGTGGAGGGAATATGAGGGACGGAGCAGGTCGCTCTCTAGAAAACCATTAACTCGGTGCCATCTCTTATTAATACAGCAATCTCTATGTATGCCTGTTTATTCCTTTACTTGACATTTTACATTACTTTGTACACCAAATCACATCATTATCATCCAATCACAACATCAAAATAATTACTAACAAAACTTAGTTATATGAAATAAACAGCAGGTCAAGTGTGAGCTGGTCAGCACACAGCGAGGCTCCGTAGGCCACACTGTACAGTTTAAGTGGTACCCTATTGATGGTGTTTTTTAAAATGCTAAAAAGCTTACTTTGAACTATCCTATGGGTCTGATATTCTCAAAATACATAAACAAACTTCCGATAGAGTACTTTTTTGCCACTGAACCGGACTACAACCATATAAATACATCTAAAAGACCATTTTTAAAAAGTGGTATCTTTACTTTTGGTCGAAGAATGTTCAGGATTTTTTTCAGATTTTTTGCACATCACATAAGCAAGATAGGTGAGGGGGGGGGGACACGTTTCACACCAGCTTTAAACTCGCCTACGCTCGCCTTATTAAAGTTATAACCAAAGAATTATATAATTTTATAATCAGCTCGACGTACCCTTTCATATGATACCCCTCACGGTGTCGTTAAAAAATTAAAAAATTTTGAACCCTAAGTTTTTTTACCCTACTTTTTTGAAAAAAAAAAATTTTTTGTAAGTACCTATATTTTTAAAATGTGTGGGTAAGTACAAGACACATACATGCCAAATTTCAAAGTGATCGGACGAAAGGTGTAGCCGTAGCCGTGAGAGCAGGCGACTGGACGGACGGACAGACACACGCAGGATAATATAAGGGTCCTTGGTTTTGCCTACGGAACCTAATAGAAAAAAAAGGAACCTCTTCTATTTTGCTTACGAGTTTACCGAAGGTAACGGAATGGGAATAGCCACCTAAAATTTGTTTGTGCCATCCTATTACTGATTTATAACGCTGGTAGAAGTATTTCAACATCGTAAAGGAATAGGGGAGACCAGGGACGGTTGAAATTTTTTTAGAAAATTGCTTCCTCCAAAAAACATTTTATCCTCAATGTATTTGACAGTGGGCCTTAATTGAACTTTAGTTATCAGACTAGAAATGGATGAGGTTATAGTAAGATTATCTGCATTACAAAATTATTTATAGGCATTTTAAAAATTCAGGAAAAATGTTTCAACCGACCCCACACCAGGGGCGGTTGTAACACTAACAGAATAAAGAGAATTACGTTTGTATGTCTTCGATTTCTAATGTTTTTTCTTTGTAAAATTATACAATATTAATTAATTTATTTATTTATTTATTTATTTATTTATTCATATTTTAAGAGCCCTCAACGGCAACAAGCCACAAGTGAGGCACTCTTGGTAAGGCGAAAATAACAATTTGTTACTTTAACATAGTAATATAAATAATATAAGTAGTAACATTATAAAAATAATAAAAAGTATGTACAAAAACAAAAGCTATAATAGATAAAAAACGAAAACACAACAAAACTTATTAATTTAGTATGCCTAGGGTGGGATGGGATATGGGAGCGGAAAGAAAAGGTAGTATGGCGGAAAGACGGGAGAAACATTCGATATGACTACGGACACTATTAACAGGGATAGCTAACATATTGAAAGAATTAACACAGCGAACGAGAGGACTAGAAGTAGATAGATCTCGAATATATAGAGCACGGCCACTTCTACGGTCAGGGGGGAGGACTACAACCTGAGAGATTTCCCTGCAGAAAAGTTTAAGCGACAAAGCTTTCGAAATAAAATTTATTTCATAAGCCGTTCGCCTTAAAGCTAGAGACTCCAAATCAAGGTGCTTACATAAGTGGTCATAAAAATAATAAATACGACGAAACAAATAACGATGGTAACATAAACGAATAAAATTGCGCTGAACAGATTCAATATTGGCTGATTTGTACTGGGGTAAATTATTCCATATTGGGACTGCGTATTCTAACAAAGGACGGACAAGGGACTTGTATAAATGAATGAAGCACTTAAGTGAAAGGTCACGACAAATATTACTAATGAGACCAAGAGCACGGGACGCGCGACGCACTATGATATCGACAAAATCGTGGAACTGGAGTTTGGAATTCAGAGTGACACCAAGGTCAACAACTGAGGAGACATGTATAAGAGAACTGTCATTCAAAATGTAATTAAATTTTATAGGGCAGGATAAACGAGTGAAAGTTATGGCACTACATTTAGAAGTATTAAAATTCATGCGGTTTCTGAAACATTGATAGAAATTGAAGTATAGTCAGCCGAATTGTTTGACTTTAGATTTGTGTTCTGCGTAGTTTGAACATATAAAAGCCCGAATTTTATTGTTTTAACAAACTTTTTTTAGACGAATAATTGGGTGGAAAAATCCCAAAAAACACAAATGTTTCGAACTTTAGGGGAATTTTCCGGGACAAATTTGAACTTTTCTTATTCGGACATTTTCTTGTTGCCAAAAACTCGTCTAATTTTGCAGAAATGTGTTATTAAGTTATTAGAGTTAATTTTTTCATGACAGATTACACTTTATTTCTGTAATGCTCTAATGATACTGTGCTCTCTCTAGTGAAAACATTCACCTCTTTTATAACCCTAGGGTCCGTCAAGCCTGCTCTTTCAATATATATATATATATATATATATATATATATATATATCTTCCTACCATTATGACGTCCATACATTAGGGATTTACCATCAATATGACGTCCGGGACAATATGAACTCCGTATACCGGACGTCACTTTACAACCCGTGTTAATTTCGTTCTAAAAGCTTCAAATAAGCTATGTTTGAAATCTGAGAGGGAAGTAATAATGGTCGAAAATTGAAAAAAAGTGTATATTTTTAGTTTCACTTATTTCCTGTAGGGGCGGTAGTGCTGTGGATGTATATCTAGAAATGTATATTTTTGTACAGTCGAAGGATAATCGGAACTCCGCAGATCGGGCAACAATGCAAGGTTTTGCCGCCCAATACCCCACCTCCAACATTCAAACCCTTTACGCTTGTATCTCTGATAAGGTGTGAGTGAATCAACCTTCTAGACTTTTTTTCTTGCCAGTTCTATTCTAATAGTCCAGTCATTTGGTAGTTTGGACAGGAAAAAATTGCTCAAGAATATTTCTTGACGGATCTTTACGTTTTTGAGGTGCTGAATCTGAAAATCTCATTATTGAATAGATTCGGATTTGGCTTCACCATAAAAAAATGGCGAAAATCATAAAATATCGGAAGTTTTATTAGTTTTTGGCTTATAACTCCGAAACGACGCATCCTAGAGAAAAATCCCTTCGATAAAAAAAAAACTGATAAAATTTCCTAAACCACTAAAACCAGCTCTTTGGCTTTATTTGTTCTTCAACCAAAAGTAAAGACATTCAATATTCTTCGACCAAAAGTAAAGTTACCACTTTTTGGAAATTTCGAAAAAAATATTTTTTTATTTTTTATTCAAAAATACGTTTTGTTTTTTTTTCATAATTATGGTCTTTTCGATGTATTTATATGGTTGTAGTCCGGTTCAGTGGCAAAAAAATACTATATCAGAAGTTTGTTTATGTGTTTTGAGAATATCAGACCCATAGGATAGTTCAAAGTAAGCTTTTTAGCATTTTAAAAAACACCAACAATAGGCTACTGCTTAAACAATACAGTGTGGCCTACGAACCCTCGCTGTGTGCTGACTAGCACACATTTGACCTGTTTATTTTGTATTTGTAAGGTTTATTTTGTAAAAATTGTATTTTGCCTTTGAACCAATGATACTCATTTATAGAGCTCGTATTTTTATATTTTGCACATTTTACTATTAAATTCATATGTTTGTGCATTAGATGCAATACTATACATTTCTTTACATAGATGGTGATTTTATTTCGTTTTAAGCTTCTGCACAAAGTACAAAAAGAAACCTAATATAACGGCTCTAGCTCTGTCTGTGCGTACCTTGTTTCTATTAATAAACTGCTATAGCTAGGAACGAAAAATTCGGCACTCAGGTGCATCTCGGCATTTGTGTCAACTGGACACTTTTTCGATTTTTTACACTTAATACCTACTTAATATTTTCAAGATGGCGGGTGACTAAAAAAAAATGTTTTAGACACCATATGACATGTTATATATCAAATTTCTAAAACATTTTTTTTTTAGTCACCCGCCTTATTGGCCGCCATCTTGAAAATATTAAGTGTAAAAAATCGAAAAAGTGTCCAGTTGACACAAATGCCGAGATGCACCTGAGTGCCGAATTTTTCGTTCCTAGCTATAGTAGTTTATTAATAGAAACAAGCTACGCACAGACAGAGCTAGAGCCGTTATATTAGGTTTCTTTTTGTACTTTGTGCAGAAGCTTAAAACGAAATAAAATCACCATCTATGTAATAGTACATTACGCGTCGAGTGCGGAAAGTAGCATTTTGCATGCGAGTGTGGAGTTTGCACCCGAGCGATAGCGAGGGTGGTAAAACCACACGAGCAATGCAAAATACCGTTTTCGCACGAGTTGCGTACCGTACTTTATCTACGATTGTTAGATTTAAATAATAAATACAGAAACAAATAAACTTGCTGTATGTAAGTTCGTATCTCTCTCTCTCTTGATAAAGATGGCATTGATTCTTGAGTTGTATTTATTGCCGAATTAATTATTTCTGGAGGAGTATTATTCTCCACATTTTCGTCAAAGTCACTTGATTCACTCATTGTTTTTCACTAAAAACTCGATATAAACCGTTACTTTAATAAAAAAAAAAACAGCAAATTAGTTTTGTTAAATGTAAACAAACTTGCTAATCGTGCGTAAAGCTGAAGAATTCCTCTTCTTTACCACACTGTGTGGTAAAGAAGAGGAATTGTTCAGATCTATGAGACGCGCATGCGCAATGAATACAAGTACGTAAATAATCACTTTCTACGCATCTAAACAAAGATATAATGTTTATATTTCGTATCAATCGTAGATAAAGAAATGTATGGTATTGCATCTAATGCACAAACATATGAATTTAATAGTAATATAATGTGCAAAACATAAAAATACGAGCTCTATAAATGAGTATCATTGGCCCACAGGACAATGTAAAATTTTTACAAAATAAACCTTGCAAATATAAAATTAACAGGTCAAGTGTGTGCTAGTCAGCACACAGCGAGGGTCCGTAAGCCACACTGTATTGTTTAAATACTATTTTTTCTTTATGAACATTCATTTTAGTTATAGTCCAGGAGATAGCGTGCAAAAAAGTGTCTGACCAACATCAAGCTAGAATTTTGTATACAAGTCAATCTTTTAGCGCCTTTTAAGAATATGTGGTCGGCTAAGTTGGCAATAGGCGTTTGAAAAAAACAAACCGGCGGAGAGCTGCCATGGCTCACCAATTATGGTGGACAATGTGATTTTCATGATCCTGAGTACAGAATTAGTTAGTAGACCGAAAATCAAGTTGATGTTAGTTTGTCCGTTAACAGGTGACCCCGTTGAATTTTAGTAATACTTGAATAACCAACCTATCAAGTGTGAAAATAACATTGACTTGATTCTTGGTCTACTAACTAATTCTGTACTCAGGATCATGAAAATCACATTGTCCACCATAATTGGTGAGACATGGCCGCTCTCCACCGGTTTGTTTTTTTCAAACGCCTATTGCCAAGCTATGTCCCGCAGACGAACATAGCCGACCACATATTCTTAAAAGGCGCTAAAAGATTGACTTGTATACAAAATTCTAGCTTGATGTTAGTCAGACACTTTTTTGCACGCTATCTCCTGGACTATTATTAATACGTATGTTATTATCTTACTAGACATCGCGTGGCTATATCATTGAAGCGAGCGTATGGTAATAAATATGAATTGAATATTGAAAATATGAGAAAGTAAAAATAGATAATCATGAATCATGATGAGTTGATAGATATATGGTATGATAGTAGTACAGTGGCTAGTAGTAAGGGAACAACCCTGCATTCTTACTATTCCTCTAACCACACAATCTTTTAACGTTTAGGTCCGCTTTAATAGTTTTAACGATCTTTATTAATTCATAGCGGTGTCGCTGTTGGTTTTACTGAAAAATGTTATTTGATAAAAATGTTTGTCTCATCGAATAGATGATGATAGAATCTTTTCCCGTCCTGAAATTCCAATTTTAATTTTAAAGCGCACGTTTACACGAGCGTGGCGCGCGAACGCTTAGGCAAACAACGTTGTCCAACGAACTCGTCCTGAGCATTGGTATAATAAACGGGTGTACCAAATTTAATCGAAATCGGTCAATTTTTACTCAAGTTATCGTCGTACGTTTCAGACACACAGACACAGAGCATATTTCGTTGAATGTAGGAAGCTCGCTACGCTCGCTTCAATTAATGTAACATAGTAATTAACTATGTTATATTAATAAAGATGATATGTTAGCAGTTTCATTTTTCTGCCGCCCTTAGATAAAATGTATGCAACAAGGCAGCAAAGGAAACATTTCTGCCTCATTTATTCATTGCCTACCTCGGCTTCGCCTCGGCACTCGGCAGTAAAGTCGGTTGATTATCATAGCCTGTCCTCGCCTTCGGCTCGGAGTCTAATCTAATCACCCGTCAGTAAAATTCCATTTTGCTGCCTAGTTATATAAATAACTATAACTTAATCGTACAGAAGCCGGCGATTTGTCTGTGTCTAACGTTTACGTGCCCGACGATAACCTGAGTAAAAGTTGACCGATTTGGTTGAAATTTGGTATACATGATCCTTTTACTAATACTCGGGCTAAGTTCGTAATCGTGAGCTTCAAATTTAAAATTGGAATTTCAGGACGGGAAAACATTCTATCATCACCTATTCGATGAGACAAACATTTTTTACAAATAACATTTTTTAGTAAAACAAACAACGGCACCGCTATGAATTAATAAAGATCGCTAAAACTATTTAAGCTGGCCTAAACGTCTAAAATAGAGGAAACAACCTTTTTACCGATATCTTACGTTCTAAGGTAACGATTGTAATAAAACTTCATATACACCATCTAAATCTCAATGGAAACAGGCATGTAAAATGTCAACTTGATACATACAGTAGTTTTTGCGCATCGAAGTGATACAATTTATATAATACATAATTGAAGTTTGAAGTGGAATGGCCGGGACGTGTAGAAGAGTTAAGGAATAGTAGAATAACCCTTCTCTCCCACTGCACGACTCTCTATTACTTGCATATTCTTATAATATCAACTCATCATGATTAACTATCTAATATTATTCCATTACGCTCGCTTCAATGATAGAGCCACGCGATGCCTAGTAATATTATTATTTGAGTACAAATAGTAGTAGTAATATAAAATCTGGGAAGATTGTGACGAAAAGAAACTTAAAGAAACGAAAAGAAACTTTTTTTGTGGGAAATTAATAATTTATTTAAAATTATTTATTTATTTTTTAATTAATAAAATAATTAAATATTACAAGAAGTTATGTGATCGTTCTGAAGAACGAACATTTTTATGTCACCAATTTCGATTTCAAAAATTCCAATACAGAAATCCGTTGCACTCACCAGGAAACATTTCTGGTTCGAGTTTGTCCGTCAGTCTGTCCACAATTTTATCATTCATATACATATAAAATAATTTTTACCTCCAGCGGGGAGAAAAAGTGATCTTTCCTCCTTAGTTTATAGGGAGGGAAGTTACTCATTGCACCCGGTCGGGTTAAACAGGGAGTAATTAAAAATAAGTAAGGGAGTAATCATGAAAGTTCATGATTCCCTCCAGTGTTGCCCTAGATAAAGCACAAGTAAATTAGGTTGGTGCTAATACACATTTCATTTACTAACTTTTGTTTAATGACGAAATCTATAATGTCATCTTCACACATGTCATGTAACCTCCACAACGGTTGCCATAGTGATTCATCAGTAAAAGAAACAAACAAGTTAAAAGTGGAAACATAATTTTTTCTAAATGTAGATTAACTAATCCATATTTAAATACATCAGTTGTCAGCACCATTCAATATACACGACTCAGCTACCAGCTGATTCCCCCATTTAATTTTAGCATTGAAATTCAAATAATTATTATCTATAATTTAATTTTAACGTGATTAAACTTATTTAGAGAATTGTTAATATTATATCAAACTATATTTTTTGTTAAAGGACGTAATTTAAAATTAAAATCTATCCATATTTTTTTCTTTCTTCTGGAGGTAAAATCTTGTACGTACCTTGGGAGTAAAAATCACTTGCACCCTCGCGATAATTAACTTAAAAATTCCAAGACAGAAATCCGTTTCAGACATCAGGGAACATTTTTGGTCTCGTGTCTGTCTGTCTGTCCGCGAATTATAAAACGTGTGACGATAACTTGAGTAAATGTCGACCGATTTTGATGAAATTTGGTAGACATGTTCATTTTACCAATGCCCAGGACGGGTTCGGTGGACAACGTTATCCGTCCAAGCGTTCACGAGCAACGCTCGCGTAAACGTGAAGTTCAAATTTAAAATTGGAATTTTAGGTCGGGAAAAAAATTTAACTTCATCTATTCAATGAGGCAAACATTTTTTACAAATGCATTTTGTTAGTAAAACCAACAGCGACACCGCTATAAAGTGATAAAGATCGCTAAAACTATTAATAGTTTTTACACAATAAACAATATAACAATAATTTTATTAAAATTAACATTAAACATTAACATTTAACAGATTTTAATGTTAATATAACAATAAAGTACATGATAGGATGCGAGGAAGCTATGTGCCACACTGATTGGCAGTCTATTTATTTATGTTTTAATTAAGTTTTGATAAATTTACCCCTAATAGAAATGCATAAGAGTATAACACTATTTAAAACTGATGGCGGTGTAAATACCGCCACGCGAGTGATCATGTGTACAAGAATGTGCTCGAAGAGTTTGAAGTTCCTGTGCTCGAAGAGTTTGAAGTTCCTGTGCTCGAAGGTTAAGTATATAACGGCTGGACTATTATAGCAAATACAAATGAATTAAGATTTGGCAACACCGCTGGACGTCTTATTGGTGCAGTTTACTAAAAGTATATACAGTTGGACGTGATATTAACTTATCAGTGGACAGAATATACATATAGTGCCACATCGGCGGTAATTTAAAAAGTTGTCATAATGGTGTAGAAATATAAGCGGAGTTATGAGAAAATGTATATTGCTAATAAACATATATATTAATTTTTTTTGCGATCAAAACTCTATATTAACCCACAGTACCTTAAAATTAAAAGTAAATTATCAAAAATGTTGTTATTTCATGGGGACGCCAAAATGTTTGGTTTGTAAAAAGACGTCTCAATACACAAAAATGTATATATATATATATATATATATATATATATATATATATATATATATATATATA
Organism: Gerris lacustris; assembly: GCA_951217055.1. Taxonomy (NCBI): domain Eukaryota; kingdom Metazoa; phylum Arthropoda; class Insecta; order Hemiptera; family Gerridae; genus Gerris; species Gerris lacustris. The sequence continues at coordinate 1,615,550 of OX578278.1, read as the reverse complement.
TATATATAAATAATTTTTATACAAAAAAAATTATACAATTAAAAATGTACTGAACTGAACTAAAGTCGGAAGCTGTTTTGGCTCTCCCCTTCCTCTACTACTTCTCTTCCCCCTTTATTTATAACATGGAATAAATAATTTCCAAAAATATTAACGCCCTAAGGGGGGGGGGGGTACTTTTCCTCGGATGGATACCCCCCCCTTTACATCACCCCAAAACAGGCTTCATAATCCATCCCCGCCGGGGAAGGGGGGGAAGGGGTTCTATTACTAGAGTCTGAAATTTTTTCCCTCCTTTACCTCTTGCTTCGTGTTACTTTATTTTTTAAGAATAGAAAAAAAATGCAAGATGGCGGCTGATAAATCCAGGAGAGTTAAGGGCCCCCCCCCCCCGGGGTGAAGTTGTGAAACAATGGAGGACACGAGGCGTGCTGGCTCATCTCAAGATGCCTCGAGACAGCTCCTCTCCTCCGCTACGGCACTTTCTTTTCTCCTTCGACCATTTTTTTTATACTTTGTTGATACCCCCCCCCCCCCCCCCGGGTCCCTCCTTTTTCCTTCAACAGGATTTTCCCGACAATTTCAATATTAAGACACAGAGACGACACTGAGGAGAGAAAAACAAACCAGGCTGGCAAACATCTCGAAGTAAATAGACGTCACTCTAAACAAAAGAATTGTTTTGTTTTGTTAGTTTTTTTTTTCTTTGTAAAAAGTAATTCATTTAGTTGTTTTTTTTTTGTATTTTTTTTTAATAACTTTTGTTTTATTTTTTGTCAAAATTTATCTAAATACTTAAAGAAGCAGGTATAATCTACTTGACTACAACTTCCACTAATATCATTAGCTGTCATAATTTTTTTAATGGTGTCTAATTAGGTCTATTTATGTTAGAACGGGCCGGGCACGTGAGCTGTCCGTGTCGAGTGTTTATCCTACATCGGACCTCGTACGGGGATATAGTTGGGATAAATTATCTTCAATATGGGGAAAGGGCGAAAAGATTGTAGAAACAGCTCTGAACCTGAAATTCCCCGTGGAAAGTTGACGTATCTCACTCGTGCTCTTGTTTAGCTCTCGACGAGGCAAAGCCTGAATTGTGTGCGTGGCGTGTCCGACGAACAATCGTCGGACACGCCTCTAACCACCTCTAACAACCTCTAACTACCTCTAACAACCTCTAACAACCTCTAGCAACCTCTAACAACCTCTAACCACCTCTAACCCCCTCTAACAACCTCTAACTACCTCTAACCACCTCTAACCCCCTCTAACAACCTCTAACTACCTCTAACAACCTCTAACCACCTCTAACCACCTCTAACAACCTCTAACCACCTCTAACCACCTCTAACTACCTCTAACCACCTCTAACAACCTCTAACTACCTCTAACAACCTCTAACTACCTCTAACAACCTCTAACTACCTCTAACCACCTCTAACAACCTCTAACTACCTCTAACCACCTCTAACAACCTCTAACTACCTCTAACCACCTCTAACAACCTCTAACTACCTCTAACCACCTCTAACTACCTCTAACCACCTCTAACCACCTCTAACCATCTCTAACCACCTCTAACCATCTCTAACCCCCTTTAACCACCTCTAACCCCCTCTAACCATCTCTAACAACCTCTAACCACCTCTAACCACCTCTAACCCCCTCTAACAACCTCTAACTACCTCTAACAACCTCTAACCACCTCTAACCACCTCTAACAACCTCTAACCACCTCTAACAACCTCTAACTACCTCTAACCACCTCTAACAACCTCTAACAACCTCTAACCACCTCTAACCCCCTCTAACTACCTCTAACCACCTCTAACAACCTCTAACTACCTCTAACAACCTCTAACTACCTCTAACCACCTCTAACAACCTCTAACTACCTCTAACCACCTCTAACCATCTCTAACCACCTCTAACAACCTCTAACAACCTCTAACCACCTCTAACCCCCTCTAACCACCTCTAACAACCTCTAACCACCTCTAACAACCTCTAACAACCTCTAACCACCTCTAACCACCTCTAACCACCTCTAACCACCTCTAACCCCCTCTAACCACCTCTAAGGGACACGTTCCCGGACACGGCCCGTCTTCTGAATGCTATAAGCTCCCGTGGCAAATATATTTGGCAATTCTTTTCCAGAGTCCGTCCTGCACGGCACGGACTAATACAAGTAGACCTTAAATAATAATTAGAGAACTAGCATAACAAAATACTCGGTGGTCATCTTGTAAACTTGTAAGCTCAAGTTTGATTTCGTGTAACAATTATTTTTCATTGCATTTAGAAACCCTGAATTTTCTTATAGGTTGCTGAACGAGCGGGGCCGCAGTGAGCTCTTCATTTCACAGATTTGCGGGATTTAAAAAAATTGTTTGCCTAGTTGTCCAACGATAACTGGCGTAACAATTAATGGATTTTAAAATCGGTGTAACAGTATGGTTTTTCAAAGTTTCACACAGATGACAGCTAATATGTCGGACCCTGTGAAAATAATTTTTTTTTTCAGCATAACATTAACATGGAACGAATTAAAAGACTAGGAGAAGAATACGTAACTATTTTTTACCAAATTTTCATTTCGAAAATATTGAAATGATGAGGGTTATATCATGTTATATAATATATATTATCTTAAAACAATTTTCAAGTAGATTAGGTTATGTAAGTTTTTTCCCCGAAAAATGTTTGCTGGTAGCCATATTGAAACTAAAATGTAAAGTTTTCTACGTCTGATCTGTGAGCGCCGAATCCCTATAGTATGTTCAATCTCGTTAAGATTTGTCTGGTTTGGCACAGTCCGCCACGGTGTTGTGTTAATACTTATAACTTATAACATTAGTAAATGATTTTTCACATTTTAATCTTCGGGAGCCACACACTTAACTACCATCAACACCTACTCCTACTGATGAGGAGGTGGGCAACTCATCTAATAGTTATTAGATTCTATCGTGGTGTTTCTTTGTTTACTAATTAGGAGTAATGTGATGGTTTGGTTATTATTGTAAAGTTAGGTTTGTCCAAGTCATCCTGTTATGAAGGAGTTTGTCTGTTGTAGTAGGTGGCTGCTTTGTAAGACCAGTATCTCTGAGCGGCACAAGTCCGGAAGAAAGGTATTCTGAAAAGTTTTCTAGTTTTCTGTCTGGTGCATATGTGATCTATACTCCCTCTAGATTGAACGGGACGTAAAAGAAACAGAACAAAATTAATAATAACTGTTGTACATTATCACTAGAGAGTGATATCGTTAGATTACAGTGATAATAGTCGTTTACGACGAAGTGAGTTGTGTGGATCTTGTTTGAACCGATAAGGGAACACGGTGTGAAGGTGATAGTTGGTGTAGATAGAGCACGCGTGGCTTGGCTAGAGGTGACGCCTGCTAGAGTGCTCCCTATTAGAGTACTCCGTGGTATATTAGAGTGCCTGATTTAGAGTGACACACGAGACAACTCATTTCCACCACCCCCAGCACTCGACACTGTCAGATAGAGTGTCAGCCGGTACTTTAGCGACACTTCTCTGGTTGTTCACCCTGCAGGCCCAGTAAATAACTACAGCTGACGTTCTAACCGCCTCTAACCACCTCTAACCACCTCTAAATATAACTTGCTTGTACTACAGAGAATTTTCAGTTCATTTAAAATTAAAACGAGAAAAAATTGCTGTTCTTGAAATAAATTAGTTAAGAAGTGACTTGATGGAGCAGTTAATAAAACTGGCCCTTAAGAAATTTTTTTCTTTTTGTTTTAAATCCTTTATGTTTATGCAATTTGGTTGTGTTTAGGATATATATTGGTATTCATTCATTGTAGTCCAGGAGATAGCGTGCACAAAAGTGTCTGACTAACATCAAGCTAGAAGTTTGTGTATTAAGTAAATCTTTGGTGTCTTTAAGAATATGGTGTCGGCTAAGTTCGCGTCTGGGGGACATAGCTTAGCAATAGGCATTTAAAAATAAAATCAGGGAAGTACTTGCGTCCAAGTACTTTTTAGGGTTTTGTAGATGATTAAGCTTAAGCATACCCGTTATGTATTTATGATTTTTTTTTCTTCGATCTCAAGGGTCCCGGGTTCCATACCCCGGGGGGTCACAATGTTTTTTATCGGTTATAACGACAAGATGAATTACATTTTTCAATAAATTTTCATCGCCTCACAATAAGGTATTAGCATGAATTATTCCGAAATTTTAGGACCAGCCGTTATATAGTGGTTTGGGGGGGGGGGGGCGCATATTTATATTGTGATATATTTAGCCAATAAGGAATGGAAAATTAAAAAAAGCATATATATATATATATATATATATATATATATATATATATATTTGTAACCTAATATTCAGCAGCTTTCATTTGGTTAATTAATAATTTGGTTAATACTCGAAAATTAAAAAAAAAAAAAAATTTTGAGTTACCTAATTTTTGCGACTTGCTCATGCGCATATTTAATTTTTAACTTCTGTATAGTTTTCCTGTGTTTGGGTAAAAAAAGTTGCACCAGTGTTTCAAATTTCAGCACTTTAGCTTAAACGGTTCGGGCCCTATGAACCAAAGAGCGACAGACGGACGGACACATCACCCTCGGCATAAGGGTTTTGAGAAGCATCTACAAAACCCTAAAAAGAAACCTGTGGAGAGCGGCCATGTTCCGCTCTTTATGGTGGTCAATGTGATTTCATGATCCTGAGTACAAAATTAGTTAGTAGACCAAAAATCAAGTTGATGTTAGTTTGTCACTTGATAGGTTAGTTATTCAAATACTACTCCAAATCAAAGTGGTCCTAAGTGACAAACTACATCGACTTTATGTTTCCATGATCGACCCCTCGTTTGAAATATCCCCCCGACCAAACACTTCACCCATATTTTAAGAGTTAAGTCTTTCAACCCAGGTCTGTTCAATGGACCCACCTAAGTGGTCGTCTTCCAACCCAGGTCTGTTCAATGGACCCACCTAAGTGGACGTCTTCCAACCCAGGTCTGTTCAATGGACCCACCTAAGTGGTCGTCTTCCAACCCAGGTCTGTTCAATGGACCCACCTAAGTGGACGTCTTCCAACCCAGGTCTGTTCAATGGACCCACCTAAGTGGTCGTCTTTGGCTGTAAAAGCCCACCCAAAGTTTAAAACAAATGGCGAACAATAGATATGTAAACGTATTTTAGTGACAATATAATTGCTAAAATATTAATATTTAGGTACATAAGTATATAGAATACTTCATATAAGGGATGACTCCCAAGTGTGAAGAAATATAACTAATGCATGGATTAATATATATAAATATAATATAAATAACTTCTTAATTTTTTAATTATTCTAATGGCCCATTGAAAAAATTAAAATGGCTAATTAAAGAATTGAAAACAAGAAATATAATTTGGCTAATATTTGAAATTTACATATCTATTTTTCACACACATCTTCTATATGAGATAATTACATTATATGATAGACTTTAGGTGAATATCACTGTTCCCTGGTAGCTGAATATTTGGGTATTGCAGGTAAAGGGTTCAATTCCAGGTGTGTGGAGTTGTATTTTTATCTGAGTGTACGTCCCTTCCTCTAATAGCGGAGTTCCTTTAATGTAAAGTTTATTTTACATAAGAAACATTGTGTAGCAGATTCCAGCTGACATTTATGTTTCACACCATTATGTTATTTCTGGGATTCGAACGAGATATGTTTGTGTTGTTGTTGCAGGCGAGCGCTTTTACTTTTCCAAAAACTCTAATGATGTACAATTCTTAGTTATTTATTATTTTCATTATTTTTTTATATATATTTTAATTTCTCGGGGGAAACTCTGTGGATAAACGAGCGCCATGTTATAATGTTTAGGAAGATGTTATAATTTAACCAGGGATATGATGGAGGGGGCTCATTATTAACGTGTTTCCATGTCCGGGGGGGGGGGGGGGGGTTGCTTGGAAGAAATTAATAATTGCTTTGCCTTGCTTCTTCTTACCCTCTTCTTTAATTAGTTTTTCCTCCATTTTGCCCTCCAGGGTAAGGGGGGGGGATTTATTTTAAGAAGGAGTGGGGGTAGTTATTAGACCACAAGACGCGCTCTAGCGGTAGAGTTTTCGTTATTAAATTTTCACTTGACGAAGGCGAGAAAAGTTTTTTCGTGTTAAGACGAGGAGCCGAGGGGGAGGGGGGGGGGTGTCAGGAGACAATACGTTCTGTATATCGAGGTGACGTGAAGTAAGTACGAAGTCTGCTCGCTGTAACATTAATCAAGTGCTATTAATCAGAGCAAGTCCGCTGCTTAGCTAAGTCTCACACCGACCTAGACATAACTTTACACCCCGTATTAATTCACTGCTAAGCCTACCGCCTACCCCCCCTTCTCCTCCCTCCTACCTCCTTATTACCCCCTCCCTCCCCCCAAACCACACTTTTTTGTCTCTTATAAAAACACTTTTTCACTTTTACGGTGAAAAAGTTTTTCGTTTACAAATGAAAACTTAAAAAGGACATTTTTACTCGCTAATTTTCTTATTTTATGATTTATGAAGATTTAAAAGTAGAGTTGTATATTTATATAAGTTTGATTTTAATAAGTCTTACTGGCATCAACTTGTACTTAAAACGTGCTTAACAACTATTAAAGAAAAGTTGTTTGTAGAGGAACAACTTATAAAATGAAAGATGTTTGCAGCGAGAAATTCTAAAACTTTTATTTGTTATGAATCAACCCAACCACAGTTTATTGTCATATACACGACATTGAAGCGAATCTTCTCTTTTGAAAGTAACTACAAATTTATAAAAAGAACAATCAGACTTATTTCTGCTTCGCAGCTTACCCAAGATAACGGAATCATTGTGATCATTCTGAAGAACGCAAATTTCTTATGTCTCCATTTTTTTTTTTTTTTCTAATTTTATTAAATTACTGCAACTACAATATACATCATTGTTATAAGCAATACGGATGAATGAATATGTGACTTGAGACAACGTGAGGCAAGGAAACATCCAGTGATAGCACTTACTAAATTGAGACAGATATTATTTCATGTGTAGCCTAAAGAACAATGAGTAAATTTAAAACATGAAATTGAAAGAAATATGATTTGTTGTCTAGACTAGAAGGTCACGCGGCCACTGCCTCTTCAGGCGTCTATAGGAGGATTGTCAGGGATGGACCGGGAAAACAGACTGTGGACTAAAGGATTGGAATGGTCAGAAAGGGATTCGTGGAAGGATTTATATCGGGAAATGGCTAATTCACGGACAAAGGGTACTTTGAGGTCATTATGAAAGACGAGGTTTGAAACATAAAAGAGGGCGTCAGCTATTTTTCTTAGGATCTTGGATGGGAGTGATTGGATACGATCGGAATCGGAATGTGAAATCCCAGAGTTCTATGCCATATGTCCATGTAGGTTTTATTATGGTGTTGTAGATGAGTAATTTGTTTTGCATGTTGAGTTTAGATGAGTTGTGTAAGAGTCTGTGTAAAAGTTTATAACGTGTATTGCATGTTTGGTGTGATGAGCCCATGTTAAACGACGATCTAAGTATAGCCCCAGGTAGCGGACGGAACTGTCCGTCCGCTGTGAAGGTCACGTGGGAGCTTTTCGTTTCATTTACCTTGATCCGCCATTTCTTGAACCAAGATTCCAGGGTTGTAAGGTGCTGTTGGACATTATCGGAGGCTGTACGTGGCGACTTATGTGAGGATAAGATACATTTATCGTCGGCAAAGGAAGCAAGAACAGTGGTAGGATGTTGGAAGTATAGATGGAATAGAGGATAGGACCTAAAATGCTACCTTGGGGCACCCCTGCTTTTATAGGAAAGGTGGAAGAAGTCGAGGAGTTGTAGGAGACTTGGAAGGAACGGTTTTCCAGGAAGGATTTTAGGATGAGGTAATAGGTAAAAGGAAGGATACTCTTGAGCTTATCATGACAGAAATGCATTTTACACATCAGACAACATTTTTGGGCTCGTTTCTTTCTGTCTGTCTGTAGGTTCGTCAATAATTTTTGTGAATTGAATGGTTTAAAGGCAGAGTGGTGTAAGTCAGTATCCAAAACCTACACATTTATATATATATATATATATATATATATATATATATATATATATATATATATATATATATATATATATATATATATATATATATATATATATATGTGTGTGTGTGTATAAACAATTACACTTATATATTATATATATGGATGTAATATATATTTATAATCAGATATATACAAAACACATATTTATGTATAATCATATATACATATATAACTAAATATACAAGTTTTAAATATTGACGTATACCACTCTGCCTTTAAACCATTCAATTATCTTTAAAAAACTACCTACTGATTTTATTAAATTTGTGTAACTAACTTTGTTTGGCCTAGTCCTGCCAAAGGGCAAATACAACTATGAATAATATGTTTAATTACACTATAATGACATGGGGTTAGTGTGTGGCTCCATCAGCTGGACACATGGCATACACAACCAGTTAGTCACAGCTTGCCATGAGCAGTTACCTATATATAAGGTGATACTAGGTAATCACGTAACTAGGGGCCCGGTCCGGGAATCGAGTCACCATTCTAAGTGCGGTCACCACGCCCGATGCTGTTTAATTTTATTGATTGGACAGCTAACTGCTCTAATATAGAAGCTACCGAGGCTCCCTCATATTAAAATTTTTATGTTACGTAATAATTATTCCATTGAAGACCTGATACTAATTGGTCTATATCTATATTTAGTCGGGAAATGTTTTGATTTACAAATCGATGTTTATTTCTAACATATAGACTTTTATACTTTGCTTTTCTTTTAAGAAAGAAAATCTGGTGAGTGGGCGAGGAAATGGAAAATCAAGTGAGTTAATTGTAACTAGTTAAGTCTTATAATATGGTCGATTAGGGAACAAAACGTAGCGCAGAGCTGAGTTCGTAGCGAGCTGCCGGCTTGGTTTTTACTGAATGGTGGTGTACTTTGTTGTCAAGTTGTGTATGGCGGCGAAGCTGTTAGTGGCAGGATTTTACCCCGGGGGGGGGGGGGGGGGGAGTAAAAGGTCTTAGACAAGGTTGGACGAGTGAGCTTGGCCTTTTCTCTACGGAGGGGCTTGAAAAGTCCTCAAATGTCATCTGTTGGAGACTCGAGCCGGTGAAGGGGTAGCAGGGGAGGATGAAAGCCAAGACGCTATCTTGCGAGGGGGAGCAACCTCCGGTAGTTTCTAGACAACACTCGAGTCTCCGAAATAACACCCGGGGGGGGGGGGGGGGGTCCAGACCAACACAAAACATATTTTTGTAGAAGTAGTAGGGGAACGTGAGTATGTGGGGGCACCCAGGTTCAAATGTCAATGCTAAAACGTCTCCAGTCTTTATTTTATCAGGTTTACTGTTTCCTTTCCCGGACAGATCAACATGACAAATATCAAAATATCTCGAGGGTGAAGTCATCCCAGTCACCACTTTACTCTCTACCAACTTTATAACGTTATAAAAAATATAATATCAACATTTTCTTATATTTATGTTTTTAATAATGGCAACGCTATAATATTTTTGGGGAAAAATGAAGTTAAACAGTAGATATTCGATTATCCGAACTAGAAACTACCAAAATAAATTAGGAAATATAAAATTTTCTTATTTATTTGTTTATTTTAGACGAAGAACTACATGGTTAATAGCACCTCTACAAGAGTTAAATGTAAATGGTATTCTTTAAAATATAATAATTACAACTGTACTGATTACAGTCATATGCATTTGATTAACGTAACAATCTTTAACATAAAATTATCTCTCATTTCATGAAAAAAAAAAGACATCTTATAATTGAAGGGAGTACCTAAAACACCAATAATTAATAGTAACAATCCAAAAAATATCTCCTTTATTTTGTCGGAAATTATATTATTAAACTTAGTATTATAGCCTTGAATAAAGTGTTTTCTTCAATATGAAGTATTTTATTAGCTATGTTTTTATGGAAATTTGGAAAAGTATTCTATTTTAATTTTTTGTTTAGATAAATTAGCGAAGTCTTGGTATTTTTACTTAAGATTTAAAACTCTATTTTTTAATTAAAATTTATTTTACTAGCCTAAATTTTCGGGGATCTAATGATATTTCTGTGTGATAGGGTTTTCTTAAAGATAATCGTTTCATTATTAAACATATTACCCCATAATTAACGGTTATTAATTTATTAAATCGAGTGTTAATATGATACATAAAACAAGCACACACTGCTTATTATAAAATTATCTTCTAAACTTATTATAAAATGTCGATTATATATTCGATATGAGGGGTAGAGAAGGATTGATATTGTGTGGAATATGTTTGTTAGTTCTGATTTGCGGCACCAGCGCTAGACAGCGGGGCAGTACTCGTTCAAGACGTTGTAAGAGTGTTTGAACTTGTGTTGTGTTTAAAGAGGCTCGTGTTACCTCGTGTTACTTTGTCAGAGTGTCCTGTTAACACTTGTTTCTCAGTTATCTAAGCCCCCGTTTGTGTGAGTAGCGTGTTTACACACTTCAAACACTTTAGACTTCTCCTTGGCAGCCTTGTTGAGTTACAGCAGCGCTCCCCTGGGGCGTCACGGCACAATATGTAAACACAACCGGTATAAGACTCCCGTTGACGAAGTTCACACATCCAATCGATGCCTTTGTTTACTACCGTATATTAAAAGCCGATGTCCTGGCTGTAAAACTAAATATCAACCATGTCTAAATTAGTTGTTTAACTGGCGTTTTCACTTTAAAATTATTTGGATTCTTCAAAACGATTTAACACCTAGGTATATCTTCAAATTTTTAAGTTTTAGGTAGTATTCCTACTACGGAAAGATTAAATTTTAATTTAAATCAAATTACAATTATTATTAACTACGGGAGACATACAGAGAAAAATAGACCCCAGCACAAGGACTTAAACCACGGGCCTCCTATATATCCGTTACACATTATAATTATTATTAACAATGGGAGACAGACAGAGATAGGAGGCCCGTGGTTTGAATCCCGGTGCTGGGGTCTATTTTTCTCTGTATTCCCGTAGTTAATGATAATTATAATTTGATTTAAATTAAAATTTATTCCTTCCGTAGTAAGAATACTACCTAAAACTTAAAAATTTGAATTCTAATTGATTGTATTAGTACAGTAGTTTTGTTACAGGTACTAATTGAGTACTTTATATTTATAAGCATAATTCTCGGTCTATCTATTGCCGTGAATATTGGCTTGCTAGATTTTTAGAAAAGATTGAAAGCTTGGATTCGGGACTTGGTATCGGTAACGACAGAGAAAAATCATTCTCCAGTATAGCTCAGTTGGTAAGAGCGCCTGTAACGGATATAATAGGATGCCTGTGGTTCAAGTCCAGGTGCTGGGGTCTATTTTTCTCTGAATGTCTCCCGTAGTTAATGATAATTATAATTTGATTTAAATTAAAACACCTATATCTTTAAAAGTAATCATCTGATTTGTATGAAATCTTAATGGTTTGTCGAAAAAAGCCCACAAATGGTTCAATATTCCACCGTCTGCGCACATTAAAGATTGCTAAATAAATAATTTTATTCACATAAAAATTACAAAACAATTTTGATAGATTTAAAAAAAGGAAGAATAAAATAATAATTTTTTTCGGGTCTCCAAAGTTGACCTTTTTCTCAACCTATAACTCGCAGAATATAAGCTGGGAAAAGTTGATGAAAACTGCCCTAACAAAACTGCTGTAATATTAAATGCGCAAATTGGGTTTATTTCGAACAGTATAATTAGATGAAAGTGAACAAGGTGAGATAGGGTGAGGTCCACTGTACTAATGTTAAATTTAATTATCTCATTGGAATTAGTCGAGTGAAGAGCTAGTTTGCCAGCCTCATATTGATTTACTGGTCTTTATTCTCTGGTTTAGTGATTTTCTACTTCCTACAGGCCGAGTCTTACATCCTCCTACTGACATCTCGCTACTATTATCTGGGTTGATGGACAGATACACGTGTCAGGACACGTGTCCCCTCGCCGGCAGTACTTTATCTGTGCATATGCTGTATACACTGCATACTTGAACCCCTCCGAGTCTGGTTTCCCACTATAGAACCCTTGGCTTCGTCACTCGAGACCCGCGAGTAAATCGATTCAGTATTTAACCGCTGCTCTTTTCACTGGGATTTTTCTCTGTTAAACGAATCCTCGGTTCTAATCTGAAGCCGAAGGGTTACAAGTCGGCGCTAATCCGTTTATACGTTGATCTCGTTAGCTGAGACCCCCCACGAAGCTGCCGGTATCTCCGTATAGTTCAGTTTGATTGTCCGGTGACATTGTTTAGACAACACTGTCAGTCCGAGACACGCGTCTCATTCCATTCAATTCAACCTGTTTAGAATAAAAAACTTCTTCTTTTATAATATTGTGAATGTGTTAACTATATGAATTATCTACAGTGAATTAAATAATAATTGCGATTATATAAAATGAATCATTCAAAAGTTAAAATAGCTTCACTCAAAAGTATAAATATGATTATTCAAAAGTCAAAATAGCATCAGACAAAGTAAATTATTGTATCATTCAAAAGTAATAATATAAAAATACAATTTTAAAAAACTGATCTTATTTTTAACAATTTTGTTTTTGGTTTCTGTATTCTTAAGATTAATTTTTTCCATGTGCTAAATTTGGGGAAGATTAAAAGACGGAAAGTGGTTCAAAATTGGGGTAATAGGTGCCCGGTAAAACTTACAAAGCAAAGTAATTTAAGACCAGTAAAAATAGCATCAGTCAAAGTAACAATTATTGCATCATTCAAAAGCAAAATAGCATCAGTTAAAGTAATAATTATTGAATAATTCAAAAGTCAAAATAGCATCAGTCAAAGTAATAATTATAGTTTCATTCAAAAGGTCCAAATAGCATCAGTGTATGTAATTATTAGGATCAGTCAAAAGTCAAAATCAAAACAGATGATTTGCCGACGTTTTAAAATACGGTTGGTCTCACCATAGAGAACTTAAGAAAAAAAAATGTTTTTGGGTTTACGAGAAAGTCATTCTTCATAAAAATCTTGCTTCTTCTTAAACCTCAAAAAAATAGTGTGCTAATTAGAGTGGCACATAGCTGCTTCGCATCTTGTCGCATACTTCAATGGTGTTATGCTTTTCCTAACCATTACTGTATCATTTATTTAACGTTTCCCCAATTTATTCATTTATTTATCTACCATTTATCCAATTTATTTATCTACCAAAATTGATTCGGCAAACCAATTCATTAAAAATCAGATGATTACTTTTAAAGATATAGATGTGTAAATAAATGTATGTTTGAGTGCATTTTTTATGTCGAAATATTTTCGATGTCTTCAATAATTCGAACACAGAAATCCATTTCAGACATAAGGAAATATTTTGGAGCTCATGGCAGTCTGTTTGTCTGCCCTTCAACTTTTTTGCGAACCACTATATCTTAAAAACTACGCTCATCAAGTGTACGATTTTAAAGAAATCGTGTTGGTAGGAAATAATAATTATAGCCCAATGTTGGTTCCCTATTAATTTCACCCTTCTACGCACATTAGTTTCTTTTCCACTTGACCATAGACTTTTCTTTATAGCCACTAGCCACCCATACATTTCGAAAAATTCCTTTCAAGTAAAACAATTGTTGTTTATTTTTTAAAGCGCAGCTTTCGGCTACTATAAAACTATAAATCATCATCAGTGCCGATTACCGGAACCACTAGAGTTACATTAATAAAATAATATGAACAATGCATTTGAAAAATCGGTCCGAGACAACTCAGTCAAACTTTCTCATATACGAGTTCATAATTACTTAGCCCAGTGTTTTCCATCTATTAGTTTTCGTACCTACATTTAATTATTATCGAATACTTACTCTTTATACGAGAAAGTAAAAATGAGCTACAGCTGATCCCATATTAATTTCAACCGTTATACATAATTTAAATCAAATTAGAATTATTATTAATAAAGAGAGACAGACAGAGACAAATAGACTCCAGCGCCGGGACTTGAACCATGGGCATCTATATTTCCAGTTTAACGCTCTACCAACTCAGCTACACTGGAGAATAATTTCCTCTGTCAGTAACGATACGTGGCAGTAACGTGGTTCAAGTCCCGGGGCTGGAGTCTATTTTTCTCTGTCTGTCTCCCTTTGTTAATAATAATTATAATTTGATTTTAATTAAAATTTAAACTTTCCGTAGTATGAATACTACCTAAAACTAAAAAATGAAATTTCTAATTGATTGTACAAGGTACAGATACTAAATGGTTACTTTATAATTATAAGCGATACTTCTGGGTCTAATTCTATTGTCGTTAATGTTGACTTCTAGACTTGTGGAAAATTGAAAGCTTAATTCGGGACTAGGTATCGTTATCGACAGAGGAAATTATTCTCCAGTGTAGCTCAGTTGGTAGAGAGCTATACTGGAAATATAGAGGCCCGTGGTTTAAGTCCCGACACTGGAGTCTATTTTTCTCTGTCTGTCTCCCTTTGTTAATAATAATTATAACTTGATTTAAATTAAAATTTAATCTTTCCGTAGTATGAATAAAATCTAAAACTTAAAAATGAAATTCCGTTATACATATTAAATATAGCTAAAGTAATACTTTTATATATATTGTAATAAAAGAGTTTCCATAAAAGAGGGGTAAAATGAAATAAATTAGATATCAATAGGGGGAACAATCATTACAATACGCGATAAGACGCGAGTAAACTATGTGCCACACTAATTGGCTGGTCATTTTTAACAATTACTGATGAGATTATCTAAGTTAAAGCTCTAAAAGTTAATGCTTTCAGTTAATTTTGAGAATATAATATTATGAAGTTGATTAAAACGTTGGTTGAGACGGGTAAGTCGGGAAATGATTTGGGTTGATATGGGAGGGTGAATGATTTCCGAGCAGATGATTCCGGGCCTGACGGGAGTATGTGTGGTATAATGACGGTAGTATGTGTGACGCGTGACGTGTCGTGATGCGCCCCACGTCACGTGATGCGCCCCTCATCACGTCGTCCGCACCACTGAATCCTGAATCAAATCCACGGTGCTACACTTCTTCACCACAAACTTCTCTTAGCTCCCTTCCGTCACCCTTTGTCCACTTTTTCATTCAGACTCGACAAAAAACAACATCTTAACCGAACCAAAAATCAATAGTACCTATAACATTCCGTGGTCTAACACTCTCTGCTTCAGCGACCTTGAGCAAACCCTCAGTAAATGTAACGCGTTCTCTTCTGAAGATGGTCCTAACACTGGGTCCGAAACGTGGCACTTAGATCCCTTAAAAACTCTGTCATCAGCAAACAACTATTTCTATGGAGGGTCTAGGTCTGACAAAGGGCTTAAAACAAAATAGTTTGTTATTTATTAAAAATGAGGCACTATGTTACTTTAATACCCCCTAAAAGGAGACGACAAAGTAAACAATCGGTCATATACGAGTCCATAATTACTTAGCCCAGTGTTTTCCGTTTATTATTGCTTCCGAGCTTACCGAAGGTAACGGAAGCATTGTGTTCACTTTTGAGAACGAAAAACTTTTATGCCTCCGATTTTAAAAATTTCAAGACAGAAATCCGTTTCACACACCAGGGAACATTTTTGGCCTCGTGTCTGTCTGTCTGTCGGTCTGTGTGTCCAAGAATTTTGAAACGTGCGACGATAACTTGAGTAAATGTCGACTGATTTTGATTAAATTTAGTAGACATGTTCATTTTACCAATGCCCAGGACGAGTTCGTTGGACAGCGTTATCCGTCCAAGCGTTCACGAACAACGCTCGCGTAAACGCGAGCGTTTACGCGAACTTTATATTTAAAATTGGAATATTAGGTCGGGAAAAAAATCTAACTTCATCTATTCAATGAGACAAACATTTTTTTCAAATACAATTTTTTAGTTAAACCAACAGCGACACCGCTATGTTAAAGATTGCTAAAACTATTAATAGTTTTTACACAATAAACAATATAACAATTAAGTAATACATGATAGGATGCGAGGAAGCTATGTGCTACACTAATTGGCAGTCTATTTTTCTTGTTTTTGGTGGGTACATTTAATTATTATTGAATAATGTCGAAATTTATAATAATAATAACTTCCTTGTGGTTCCAACTCCTAACTACATTCCTAGCTC
The DNA here is from genome assembly GCA_951217055.1 of Gerris lacustris. Taxonomy (NCBI): domain Eukaryota; kingdom Metazoa; phylum Arthropoda; class Insecta; order Hemiptera; family Gerridae; genus Gerris; species Gerris lacustris. Next base: position 1,599,326 of record OX578278.1, on the reverse strand, counting down.
AGTGAAGGAGCATTTGACTACCATGATTCTCAAAGTCATGGCTTCTATTAGCAGGAATTCGCAGTGCCAAATAAGAATAAGCAAGGGAACTCGCTAGGTTGTGAATTCTCCTGGGGGCTAACGAGCGAAGCCAGCAGTTTAATTTAAAAAACCTTAAATTATTTAATGACATTTTTTAGTTTTACATTAATTGTAAATCATCTAACATTGCTTTACAGTTATGGAATTTCTTAAAAAAGAACCTCCGTTGAATTTTTTTTTTTCTGCACCTTTCTTTTTTTTATAATTTGATCGAAGGTTAAGCATTACTGCATTTCGAACGGGATTATCAAACGCAAAAGATAAACTTTGGGTCACCTTGTTCGACGTAAGGTGACGTATTCTTCACGCTTCTTAAACAACCTTAGATCAGCATCAGGTCCTTTATGAATCCACGAGCTGCACAAAAAAATACCTTATCTATCTCACCCCATCCGGCTTTTTGGCGTTGTTACAAAAGAAACATCTGCCTCCGAGTTTATCATCGTATCTTCAAGATGATCCATCTTGTAGCAAAAAAATGCTCTTTAAATAAATAATAACAAATCAAATAAAAACATCCTTTTTCATAAATCCAGAAGTCTCCTTTTTCATAAATCCAGAAAGAAGACTCGCGCCAAATTATGTATATATATATATATATATATATATATATATATATATATATATATATATATATATATATATATATATATATATATATATATATATATATATATATATATATATATATATATATATAAATAAATATTGTTTTTGTTGATAGATATCACATTTATGTATTTAGTCGGAGGTTACGGACTGTTGATCTTCAGCCGGCTGCGCAATTTTTTATTTTAGTCCCAAAGTGAATTCACGTGCCTCAAGATTAGGAGATTTTTTTTTGGTTGGTTTGGTATCGAAGTCCTCTTTTGTATCTTATAGGGCGGAATATTTTTTGGTGGACTTTTAAGTCAGCTGATATTTTCCCGAGGAAAAAAAAAGTCCAGTGATCTGTGGATGAACACCTGGTGTTTAACAGCGTGATTTTGAAGTCCAGGTAGAACGGCGGGTTTTCAGGTCCACGTGCTCCTGTGTACTATTTAGCCACGGACTTCAGTGGAACGGAAAGAAGGTACCATAAAGTCCCTTGGAGTACAAAAGGGATCTTATTGCTTGAACCGTCAGAAGAAGTCCGGGGAAATGTGTCAAGTCGGAACCTCCTCCACCTCGTGCCTTGGAGCAGCTGCCAAACTATCCTTCATAATTTTTAAATAGATGACGTTCGTCGACCTTAACCGAAAAAAGTTTGTCATTCTGTCCTACCTCCCTTAAAACGACACGACACCTAAATCGAATGTGTTTCCTTAATGATATTCGGCTAAAGCTGTGGAATTCCCCGAAGTAACCAGAAACATGACTCAACTTCTCCGGTTACAGTTTGCCTTTTTAAATCATTTGAAAAATCCGTTATACTTTCTTTCAAGTTTATTTTATGATAAATAGATTTTTACGATATTCTGTGAAATGGTTTCTTGTTATTTACTTGGTTTATAAATAATAGTCCACTAATGACCAACTAAAGTCATGGAAACCTTGGGACCGAGTGTAGCCGGGTGGTTAACGTCATGTTAAACCTATAGGTGTAAACACCCGTATATTATCATAACACCAGATATTAATAAATCAGATTTTGTTGAAAATCGAAAAGAAAAATCACCTCTTGACTGTTCTTTATTTGTTTTATATCAATTAAATGAGATATTGTGGAATTTGAAGCCAGTTTCAACAATATGAGAAAGTTTGTCTCAGTTGGTTCGGACATGTTTTTTATTTTAATTTTGTAGGCATCAAAGGATGATTAATTCTCATAATGACATTGATCTTTCTTTCGTTTTGATGGTCAAGTGTACAAAATTTCATAATTTGTGTACAATAAAACACATGTTTTTACTCAGAGCAGATAATGGAAGGCAATGTTTCTTTATTTCGTTAAACGAGTGGTTTCAAGTTAAGGGTTTTTAACGTGATATAAAGGCTGTTAGAAACGGTATATTTAATAATGATGTTAATGAGATTGGTTGCATCCTATTTGACGATCTAATAAACGAAAGAGTAAACAAGGAGAGGGCCGAGTGTGAAGAGAACAGTGGGGTCGGAAAGATAAGGCGAATCAAAACAATGAGAGTTTGATGAAGTAATCAAATTCATTAGGATTAGGCTAAGGGAAGGAGGATTACTTTAGCCCTAGGAGCGGAAGCCAAGGTCGAGGGGAGAGAAGATTCAATATATATTGGGCAATAGATAAAAAGCCTTAATACCGAGTGAATACTGGGGGACGGAGCGACGAGCACAATATGTTTCCAGATAATATAGTTAGGGTGTGGGGTTGTAGCGCTGGTCCCCGGTCCTCGGCAGCGGAATAATCCTATTAGGTCACGTGGAGGGGAAGGATCCCTCACGGTGGCTCATTGTACTTCAAGTTAAGACCCCGCGGTGTAAGTTCGGACTTGATCTGTCTACTGGCCTGTGTACTTGTAAGATTACAACACACGATCACATCCTCTTTGGGTCGTGGCGATCATCTAACTCATCTCTGGGAAAATATCACCGACTAGACGGTACAATATAACCAACTATCGGAAACCAGCTAACAACTTAGGAAAATTAATAGAATGAAAGATTTAACGTGCAGTCCAATATTTGAATTAGTCGGGTTTCATTTGAATTAATTAGTTATTTTATATATATAACAATGATTAGAAATATTGCTTCTTTGAAAGTGACACAAGCTGATCCCCATGAGAGTTGTTCTGGTTTTACTTTCTCATATATACAGAAAGAAGAAAGAAGTATTGTGATAGCGCGTAAATCCAATTTTCAAATTTTGATGGATTTAAAAGTTTTGAGATCCCCTGAGTCCAATTCACAACACAAGTCTGTACAGACTTGTGGAACTTAAACTAAGCGGGTTTTATGAAATTTGGCAAACATGTTCAAGAAAAATCATTACCCAAAATCGAGAAATAATTTTTAGCTCTAAATTTGGGGGTGCTTTCTCCCTATTACTCTAGGAAAAAAATAACTTCTCGAAAACGGTCCCAACGATTTTTATTAAAATTTTTTAAAATGTAGTCCATTTAAATGCATGAATCTATATCCCTATAAGTTGTTTTCCCGGCAACAATCTAGTGTTAATAATTTCTGAGATAGGAGAGCCCAATACGTGAACGGTAAGAGACCGGGTTCAATGCCCTCCTGGTTGTTAGTTTTATTTTAAATGTTATACATATTTTCAATAATAATTAAATGAAATTATCCATGAAAACCACTAATAAATGGAAAATACTGAACTAACTTTAGCAGAGTTGTATCGGACGGATAATTGCAATATTTATTTTCTATTTGCAAGAACCCTTAGTACTTGTGAATGATTGTTCGAAGCTTAGCTTGGCAGGTAACGTGAATGATAGATGAGGACGAGTCTCGCATGTGATTGGTTTCATTAGTAAACCAATCACATGAGGTCAAGTTTGTAAAGAAATGTTTATTGATGGTTTGGAGGTAGATGGAGACACTTAGTCTGGGGGGTCCAGGTCACCCCTGGGAGTTGAAACTAAAGGTCGAAATAATACAATGGAAATAGTTTCGCTGTTATTCTCCGATTTACTCCACCTGGCTCTTCTCTGTAACTACGGTCAGCCTGCAATAAAAACTAACAAAACTTGTTCAGTTGAAAAACTAACTATTTCTACCTGTTTATGACTTACTCAACTGTTGTTTGATTCTCAAACACTTTTAGTTCGTTGTTTCCTCTGGAAATCAGTTGAACACACACATCGCCTCAACACAATATAGTAGAGTTGAATTCAAATAGTTTACTTTATCGTCAGTATTCAATAAGTTCATTGTCAAATTTAAATACCGCACGTTTTAATATAAATTTTAGTTTCGGTCCAATTTAAATCAAGAAATATCTTCCCCACAATACTCGTAATAAACGTTTCTATGTATTAGTGTTACGACACATAAATTAATCACGTAGGATATTATTGTTTTGCTTCCGAGCTTACACGGAAAGTGACGGAAGTTCTGTGATCGATCTGAAGAACGAAACATTTTTTGGTCTCCAATTTCAAAAATTCCTTGACAGAAAACTGTTTTGGACATCAGGGAACATTTTTAGTTCCGTGTCTGTCAGTAGGTCTGTGTGTGTGTCTGCCTGTCGCTCAAATTTTCTGAACCAACGTATTTTAACACTATGCATCTGATTTTATTGACATTTGGGTGGTAGGTCATAATTAGCCCATTGTTGGTCCCTTATAAGTTTCAACCTTCTTTGCGCCTATTTGTTTCTCTTGCACAGGCGCACGATCATACATTTATTTACACCTCTATCATCTAAAGCACTTATCTGGTTTAATTAAAATTTGGGTGGTTTGTCAAAGTCAGCCTCCAGATGGCCCCAGATTAATTTCAACCGTCTGCGCTCCTTAAATTTTGCTAAAATTGACACTTTAATTAATGTAAAATAATCAAAACACATTTGACGTTAAATAAATTTGAAATTAATGGCTTGTAAAAGCATAAAATCAATAAAGTACGTGAATTGATGTGAGGAAGCTATGTGCCGCACCAATTGGTAGTCTATTTTTCTTTGCATTTGTAGATAATCCTTGTATATAAAAATTCATTGCAGCTGTTCTTTAAAGTACTTCGTTCTAATGCAAATACACATACAAATAAAAATGTACTTGCAAGTTGGCTTCGCTTGTCTGTCTCAATGGGGATGAAAGGAAGCAATGATAAGGAAATAACTAGCTAAGAGGACCGTGCAGGCTGTGTACGTTCTCTTGTTTGCATGTCGAATTAACCAATAATAGAAAAGTATTATATAATATGTAATTGTAAGTTATAAGGAACTACGCTGGCTCACTACGCTCGCTTATCTGCAAGCCATTGAATAAACCAATGATAAGAAAATGTCGCATTTTTATTTTATATAAAATATGAAACAGTCGATCGAAGTTTCTAGTTAAAATTGGATTTGACTAAAGCGCATAATAGTCAAAACTAGACTTGGAAATTATAATTTTGACTGATTTCGAGGTTTTCCGCTCATATGTAGATTTTACTGGTGGGAAATAACAAACTCTAACTGTAGGATCATAATATAAATGTGCGCGTTAATTCTTACATATTTATTTTAAAGAAAAAAGGAACAAAAGTATATTTTTTTTATGAGCCGCTCCTACAGACTTATTGTAAAACTAAAGACTGATTCTTGTATTTTCAGGGGAAATACATATTCATTTAGAGTTTTAGCCTTCTAGGATGACAGGAAGATGGTCAAAATTAAGCGCACAAAACATGTCTAGTTAAATTAAAATGTGTTCAAAAAACAAACAAATCTTAGTACATATATTATTTAAGTGCGAAAACTAAGACTGTCCGATAAAGATTCTCGTAAAGGAAACGGAATAATAAATAATTAAGGAGCGACGGGAAGAAGAGAGAAGAAAAGTCTGCGCTTTTCCTCTCTTTCCTTCCTTTTCCAACACGAGGGAAATTATATAAGGAAACCGTGGGGGGGGGGGGGGGGGGGGTGAATAAAGGTGAGCGCTAAAATGGTCTTAACAAAAAAAACTTAGATAAATGGCTATCGGGAGGGGAAACATTAAATTGCCGGCACGGAGAGATCTACCGCCGACACGGCCGGAATATTCGCCTTCGACCGTACACCGTGAATATACAACCGAATAACGGAAACCTTGCTCGCCTTGGAAAAACCCTATTAAACACATTTTACTCGGCATTTCGGCTTCCATCCGAGCGGACGGAACTCCGAGGATATCCTTTGCCCCGGAGGAGCCGACGGGGAAACGGGCCAGTCAAATCTACTGTAAGATCCCCACTTTCCGGTTCACGGACAGAAAGAAAAAACTTACTTCGGGGTAAGAACCGAATACCGAGAAATTTAGATAGATTTCCCTTTTTTTACTTTCGTAGTAAAAACCCTCAGACCAAGAAGGAAGTAACAGAAAAAAACGAGAAGAAAGTTCACCGGTTCGAATACTCGCCCTGCCAAGTTTTTTTTCTTATTAACTGCGCTCTAAATCTTTTCCACCCTCTTTCTACATTGCCTTCCCCTTCACATTGGTTGTAGTAAGTAAATATACGGGTGTAGCGGCTTTTCTAACATACGAGCAAAATTAAATTAGATCGTAAAAAAGGGTCGGAAAATTAATCTTACAATGAATGTATGTTACACCCCTCACCCCACGCTCATACTTAATAAAAAAACAAAAATTATATTAATTAAAATATCTAATAATTAGTTCAAGGTTTTAACACTATAATTAAATAATAGAGCACTAACTAGGATGTAAGGTTAATAGTAATAATCATTATTAACAAGCAATATTTTGAGATATTAATACTGTATAAGTAATAAAATTGTCATCCTTCTGAAGAACGACTTTTTTTAGTCTCCGAATTTAAAAATGCCTTGACAGAAGTGCGTTTCAGACTGAAGATTATAGTCTCTTGTCTGCCTGTTGACCAACCAACCCTATATTCAAAATTTTCGTCTAGTTTTCATTAAATTTGGTCATTATTAGCTCGCTGTTGGTCTCATATATTCATTTCAACTTTCTGTGCACATATATTTATTAAAGTTAAAATAAATGTAACACGACTGTAAATCAAAACAGTTCCATGGACCTCACTTTCAATTCCAAGTGGGAGCACATTATTTTATATTTGTTACACTCGCTTGACAATTCTTCGCATATTAGGACACGAGGGAGCTGGGTGTGCCAAACTAATTGACTGACTTTTTATTTTTATAAAATAAATATTAAGATTGCCTCCGTTATCTGGAAAACTAGATTTTCGTAAAAACTATTTATTCAGTTGCATTTGAAATTTAAATTTAGTGCACTGCAAGCAATTTCAAAGATAGGATTGAAGTGTAACATTCTTTCTTAGTCCTCGTCAGTTTGGAGTGTGAACATTTCTATATCTGCATTATGTGTTCGAGGTGGTTACTAGTGGTTAGAGGTGGTTACTAGTGTTTAGAGGTGGTTGCTTGTGGATAGAGGTGGTTACTAGTGTTTAGAGGTGGTTACTAGTGGTAAGAGGTGGTTACTAGTGTTTAGAGGTGGTTACTAGTGGTTGAGGTATTTACTAGTGGTTAGAGGGGGTTACTAATGGTTAGATGTGGTTACTAGTGATTAGAGGTGATTACTAGTCTTCTTTTGTGTGGGTCGTAGAGGGTAGAATATTATAAACAAACTAAATTGTTTTAAAATTGGCTATATTTCGCCCCTCTCCGGGGCATATTCATGCCTTGTATGTTTGTCAGTATAGTAAGTTTTTACACACCATTTTTTTGGTATCGTCGTTTTTTTACATTTTCCACTTTTCCACTTACTTCCAGAACCTCTGTTCAATAACAATATTAACAATAACAATTTTCATATTTAACTTTTAACAATAACTTAACACGATTATATAAAAGATAAAAAACATTTATTAAACTAAAACTAAAAAGAACTAGCGTAAATTATATTTCGGTATGTGCGGGTAACCGGTAACCATTATTTAAAAACACAAGTGATTACTAGTGTTTAGAGTTTAGAGGTGGTTACTAGTGGTTAGAAGTAGTTAGAAGAAGTTTTTCATTCTTACATAATTGTAATGGATTATGCAGAATTATATTATTTTGTTGTTTGAAGTTGGTGGGATGTCACTTAGTTACTCTCTGATGCAGTATATATTCTAAATATACTGTGAGTCTTAGTTGTTACCTCAGCTATAAAGAATTAGATGGACCAGTCCATTAAACTCGGATCAACTTATGTTGGTTGCATTGTGTTTTAATATGAACTCTCATATGATTAATCATGGTTCTCATAACGCGATGGAAATCGGTTACGTCTCATATTTTCATTTAAGAGTATTAACTCTGCTTTAAGAGATTAAAAACGTGTTATACTGGTGACAGTGTGAAGTCGCTTGGGGTTGACACGAGACGTTTGACATTGAGTTATTTTTAATATTTCTTATTAAGTTCTGCCCTGCCAACGAGACTTACTTTGATCTTCTTTCTGTTACCCCCCCCCCCCTTGCTTTGCGCTTCACGTGATAAAAAATGTAAATCCTCGAGGTATTAAGGATTATATTGTCGTCAGACTCCCGTCGATAATATTACAGGATTTTCGAATACTTTCGGAAGGGAGGAGATCGGAAGCTCTTTTAAGGTTGTCGTCTGTCCCTGCGGGCCGGGTTTAGCTGCCTCCGAGGATATGATCAAAGTGGAGTCACTCGGCCGCCCCTGTCTTCCTTACCTTCCTTCTTCCTCCCCCAGCTCAGACCAACCCCGGGAATATTCCTTACAACTCTTTGCTCCCTACGAATAAAATATCAGATGAGAAAGAAACGAGGATATTCTTGGATTACAGATGCTTACTTGAAGCTTCCAGTGTGAACCAGTGAATCATGATTATAATTCGAGAATTCCTTTTTACTGTATGAAATACATTTTATGTGACACCTCATGCTGTAAGTACGAGGATAGAAACAGCTCAGCATTGTCACCTAATTGTTATCAGTTGCCTTATTTCACTTAAGCAGTCCCTACACGATCAAGCTCCTTGATCAAAACATCGCGTCAAGCTGATTGACACGACCTTAGAGCCGCCTTGGGGCACATCAAGCATCCCTTCAAGCATCCCATCAATCTTTTCATCAACACTCATTTGTAGCGGAGTTTTGGACTAGTGAACTGCTCCTCCTGGACTGTAGTGAATCAGTATTGTGTAGATACCATGGTTTCGAATCAGGATTTGGGGTGTCGAGCAGGTGATTGACGGAATGCTTGATCAAAATTGCTCTAGACTATCAAGCGCTCCGTCAAGCCGCTTGACTCATTCAAACTTTCCATCAATCTCCGTCAAGGCTTGACTCAAGCATCAAACGGGTTCCTAGACTATCAATCATGCTTGACACCATTGCTTGACGCGATGTTTTGATCAAGCGGCTTGATCGTGTAGGGCTGCTTTAATCTTCTTGTGTTTAGTACAAGTGAGACTTGTTTACCAAATTTTCAGTAAATAAGTTAGTTGCTTCAAATTGTTCAAGACCAACAGTTGCTTATAATTTTTATTGTTTGTCTTGTTTAATTTAATTTTAATTATAATGTCACACAAAACCTACAATCTCTTCCAATGTTTTTCATAATGACTTCACAGTCCTTTGAACATTCGTTAACTTCAAATTAAGTACAGTTACCACGTAAATGGTACGCAAGTTACCATGTAAATAAAAACCCACTTAACCTGCTGCAGGGCATCCTCCCTGGTTCGCCATGCAGCATCGCTTTGGGAAGGACATCACTGAACTTGGGACCGAAACAACTTCTGACAAACTTCGAAACAAAGCCTTCTGACGGGGTTTTCCAGATCGGACTCGTGCTAACATGTAACATACAATTAATACGAGTTTTGTAATTCGGTTACTGTGCCTACAGTCTTAAAGGTTGACTTGATTCACATCCTTATTAAAATTACTGTTAACGCATAAGAGCGAAGACGTCGGGAGAAATACCCATTTTTAGTATACACTCGTAGATTTTATTTTAGTCTTTTTAAAGAAGTGGTGATAATTATGTTAGCAATGGTTAGGTGTGATTCACAATCGGATACATGTACAGACACAGACATCAATGTTCTTTATATTTAAGATTAAGACTGATGATGCTTGTTAATTTAACATCCACATGAATGGATGTGTGAGTGAGATTCTTCGATTAATTAGTGAAAAAAATACTGCATGTACAGTATTGCATGTACAGTATTGCATGTACAGTATTGCATGTACAGTATTGCATGTACAGTATTGCATGTACAGTATTGCATGTACAGTATTGCATGTACAGTATTGCATGTACAGTATTGCATGTACAGTATTGCATGTACAGTATTGCATGTACAGTATTGCATGTACAGTATTGCATGTACAGTATTGCATGTACAGTATTGCATGTACAGTATTGCATGTACAGTATTGCATGTACAGTATTGCATGTACAGTATTGCATGTACAGTATTGCATGTACAGATTGTCATTTTTATCACGAGAATAGAATTCAGATTATCGACGATCTGAATTTTTGACATGAGACTTAATGACGCTCTACTGTAATATTAATGGGAGGAGCAGAGTAGCCGTTAGTTTTATGACGTCCGTATAGATGTTCGGTTAAAATTGCCCATGACCTTGCTCAACGTGAGTATTCTGATATCAGCTGATACATTGTGAGTCGCTGTACGGGCAGGAAGTCTTGACGGGGTAATATTTATTAATTTTCTTTCCCTCTTTTCCTGATACATCATCCGATTTCTTTTTAATAGATTTTCTTCTCCCCGTCGAAGCTTCCTTTTCAATATCAGAGAGAAAAAAAGAAGATTCGATACTTATAACAACTCTATTTGAAAAGAGACGAGGAAAAAAAAGAGGGAAGACATATTATCGAATTATCTCAGTTGAAGAGAGGATTATTTGGCTGCCGAGGAGAGGGGGGAGTCTTTTTTATTTGGAACTCCCCCCCCCCCCTCAGGTTCTTTGATGAGACCGGGAGCGAAGTATTAGTGAAGAGCTTTATTTCCCGGGGGAGGGCTTTGCGGGCTGGGAGATTTGTCGCTAAGCTGGCGAGGGACTTAGACTCTGCGAGTCTGTAATGATAGCGGGCTTGCAGGCCCTCGAGGATTCCTTCTCATCACGGGCTTAGTGTAGACGAGCAGAGACAACCCCGAATAAGAACGAAAAAAAAACCCGCTCTTACACAACGGCCGACAGAAAAACCACAATAAAAGAAACCCAGTAAAAACGTAACTAAATTAGAAAAAAATAAGATGAAACACATCTTAATGAATCTAATATTACGTTTCCATGAGAAGCCATCGTCATCCCACGTGATATAATTAAAACCATCGTCATCCCACGTGATATAATTAAAACCATCGTCATCCCACGGGATAGTATTGAATACATCGTCATTCCTCGTCATATTATTAAAGCCATCGTTATTCCACGTCATATTATTAAAGCCACCGTCATCCTTCGTGATATTATTAAAGTCATCGTCATTCCACGTGATATTATTAAAGTCATCGTCATTCCACGTGATATTATTAAAGCCATCGTCATTCCACGTGATATTATTAAAGTCATCGTCATTCCACGTGATATTATTAAAGCCATCGTCATTCCACGTGATATTATTAAAGTCATCGTCATCCCACGTGATATTATTAAAGCCATCGTCATTCCACGTGATATTATTATAGCCATCGTCATCCCACGTGATATTATTAAAGCCATCGTCATTCCACGTGATATTATTAAAGTCATCGTCATTCCACGTGATATTATTAAATCTAATCATTCAGTAATGACGGAAAACTATCGGGATTGCTACTAGATATTAAACCTTTATTCCGCGTTGTATTAACGTAAAGAAAACACTAACTTTGTTCAAACGCATCCTATTCGTAGCGGCCATTGCATCGTCCCGGGGATCATTCGGCAATCGATTAGCACATGTTTTTATGCGCATGCGCTAACATTTTACAGTGATAAAATCATCGTTAGGTTGGAACGGGTTAGAAACTCTTTCTAACCGTATTAAAAACATTAAAGAAAACCTAACAGTCAGGGAACCTTCCTGTTGATACGATTGTCATTACTGCGCATGTTTGTACTAACCAGTACTTGGTAGTCTGAGACTCGATTGGATCTTACGATAAACGGTTTGCAATTATCCATGCGTATGTTGGCAAAGTTTGGAAAAATGTACGAAACTGCCACAAGTCGGGTTTCAAATTTGTGATTTTTTATTAAGAGGTAAATATTGAATGACAGCGAAAAAGGAAAAGTAAACAAAGAAATAAATTAATTGATCCAAGATGAGGTGTCATCTGTTGTACAAAGATTTGTCCTTATATAGGTTTAAGATCAGCTCTCTAGATGGTTGTCATTTATGTGAAGTAAATAAATTCGGAACTATTTTTTATTCCCCTAACATTATATAACAATGACAATTATATTATCAACATTACATATGATTCAACAGAAAGTTTAAAAATGTAGTAGATAAAAAGTTCTTTTTATCTTGTAATTATTTCATTAGAAGCTTACCATGCGTTTACGCGAGCGTTGAGAGTGAACGATTGGGAGGATAGCGTTGTCCAACGAACTCGTCCTGGGCATTGGTACAATGAACATGTGTACCAAATTTCAACTAAATCGGTCAACTTTTACTCAAGTTATCGTCATCGGTCGATTTCGTGACGGTCGATTTCGTGACGTTCAGTTTTGTGACGGTTGATTTCGTTACCGGTGTTTTTTCCGGATTCACTCCCGGGCTTCCAGACGCTGTAACGTGCGCCATAAGGAGCTTCGTTTAAAAAACTATTGTAGTGTGGATTGGTTTTTTCCTTGTCAGAAACTGAGGACAAGGAAAGTATTTGCCCTACGTCAACGTTCACCATTGTCTGTACAGTTAGAGAAGCCATGGAAATGAAAACCTAAAGAGAGAAAGAGATTATTCTTTGCCGAAGGTTGAAACCCTTGGACAATTTGGTGAAAAGCCGACATCAAAGCACTGGGAAACCCTGCAGATGTAGGGGGAGGGGTTTCACTCTCAAGTGGGCCTTACTTGACAGATTCTGTCACTGTCAAATTATATTTAGAAAGAACAGCTGATAATTTTGTGTCGTCGTTAGTCAGTGTCTTCACCTGAGGTCTAAACCCCAGATTAGTGTTCACCTGACCACTGTATTAGTGTGTAAACAGCGTGTTTCTTCCTTAATATTAGTAAATTAAATTTTCACTTGTAAATCAGTTTTTCCTTTAACTATTTTACTTTTTCATGTACCGAAGAATATGAGATAGCTGTGATTTTGATGTATTTACACAGTTTGAGTACCCCGAGTACAAAAATGGTTTTTAAAAGCATATCTCTGATCTGTAAACTGTGGTCTAAGCAGCCGCCTGGAGCATTAACCACTAGGCCGATTATATTAAACATAAAGTATGTTTATATAATCAAAAGAGTAAAAAGAGTAAAGATGTTCATAAGAATCACTCCCCGAGGCGAAATCCAGTAATTCATTTTAATTTTAAATTTGGTGGCGCTACTTTTAAAAACTCTGAAAAAATATAGATTGGCAATTGGTGTGGCACATAGCTTCCTTGCATCCTATCACGTACTTCATTGATTTTATGCTTTTACAACCTATTTCTGTCTAATTTGTTTAATTGTTTCCCCCGTTTTTTAATATGTCAAAATTGTTTTGATTTTTTTACATGAATTAAGGTATCAATTTAGCAGAAGTTAAAGAGCGATAAGTTAGTTCGCAAAAATTAAACAGACCGACTGACAGACACGGAACCAAAAATGATCCCTGATGTCTGAAACGGATTTCTGTCTTGGAATTTTTGAAATCGGAGGTCTAAAATTTTTTAGTTCTTCAGAACGATCACATAGCTTCCGTTACCTTCGGTAAGCTCGGAAGCAAAATATTCTAACATGTACCTATTTTTTTTCGAAAATGATACAGATAATTATGATAAAATATTTCTAAAATTTAGACAATTTAAATACGAATCTAATCATATATGTCGGTTTCCCTGGAAAAATATGGTTCTCGAGAAAACACCTATATAAACGCAAAAAGTGAGAGGTTGGGTTCGATTCCCCACCGGGGTGAAGTTATGTTTTTGATAAATTTCGATCATATGTTGAATAATAATTAAATGTAACTTACGACAACTCTAAGTAACTAATACATGTAAAACACTGAACCATATTAATTATTATGTACTCGTACATGAGAGTTTTTAAAATAAATATTTGCTTACATTTTTATGTTAACGTATTTATTAACAATGAAATGTTTGCACAAAATATTATTAGAAATGCCTGAGTTAGATGAGAGAGTTAGATGAGAGAGTTAGAGTGCTTGCACCAAGTCAACCAGTCTGAATTTACTAATTCCGTACAATGTTTAAAATGTGAAGCGTCAAACTTTGCTGACAAGTTGATGGACTTTGTTTCCGTCGTGTAAGGACTTAAATGGTTTTTAAGTAAAGTAAGGCTGGGGTTGTTTTGATGAAAGCCAAGTCCATGACCAAGGCCCAACGAGTTATCCCATTACGAAGCCATTGTCACATAGAACCCAAGTTTTCCCGTCTAAACCGGTGGGTTTTGGAACGTGACCCTTGTACGACTCCTCCCACCATTGTTCCACGCGGCTTCCCACCGTCCACTCTTTAGTGGTTTTCACCAAGCCCACTAATTGATAAGTTTGTACTTGACTTGATTCTTATCCAACATAAAAACATTTTCAAGCTTATGGATAATACAGCTTTTAAACGCAACTGTTACTCTAAACAAACTTGAACCAGTGAGATATTCTCTGTGACAGACTTATTAACACAATTATTTTTCCCCGGCAAAAAAAACTACAGATGATCAGATTGATGATATTTTGTAGATAAAGTTTTAAAAATATTCTTCTCTTATCGCCCTTATCATAATTTTAAATTTCTTCTTTCCAAATATATATATAAAATAAATTCAAACACTGTCTCGTAATGCTGAAGTCTCTTTAACCATTCATAGATTTATCAATGGCATATCAATGGGCATATGAGTTTAAAATAAGCTATATTATTTATCAAATTAGATCGATGTGCATATGAAAGACTCACAAACAGCGAAAAAGTTTCAAAGTTCAAAAGTTGATATTTTCAAAATGTCGGAAGATATCAAAACAAAATTATTTTTCTTATAAAGAAGTATAATTGGCGCAAATTTCAGCATTGTAACATTCGGAAAAATGTTACATTTTTTCCCTCTTTTTTTCTTTTTACGAATTTTCGCTGACTCTGCAAAGTGGGTTAATGACCAAGAATTTATGATTTTTCGGGCGGCACAACTAAATGTAAGAACTGATTTTACTACGTCTTTATTAGCTTGCTTTCTTGTTTGTTTGTTCGGTACAAATCTGGCAATCGATTTCTAACTAACTTCCCGAATAGCTAGACATTTGAAACTTTTAGCATAGCTCAGAACACGATGACAATGCATTATTTTAATACTTTTAGCCATCTTTCAGCAGAATTTAATTGGTTTTCAGCAAATTTTGCTGTACGGAAAGTTAGTTCGGACAAAATCCGCAAGTTATTTTATTTGTTTTGCCATATCCCATATTTACGCAATCTTCATTGTGACGGGTCTCAAATTTGTGATAGATAAACATTGAATGACAGCAAAACAGGAAATATCGATTATATTATTTATATTATTTCAAATATATCGATGGCACGCTTTAGATTTGGTGTTGGGGAGATCCGTTGTACGCAAAGATTTGTCCTTTTATAGGTTTAAGATCAGCTCTCTAGATGGTTGTCATTTATGTGAAGTAAATAAATTCGGAACTATTTTTTTTTTTTTCACTAACATTATATATTATATAACAATAACAACATACATATATACAACAATATTATCAACATTACATACGATTCAACAGAAAATTTAAAATCGTAGTATATAAAAAGTTCTGTTTATCTTGAAATTATTTGTACCAAGTTTCAAACCTCTAGATTTAAAAGTGTGGGGGTTAAGCGTCCTTTTGGTTTTGATGTTCAATAATCAATAACCGACATTGTTTTAAAAATTGGGTTATTCTTTGGTTTCTTTATGTTTTGAAAAAACCTAGCCTACAACAGGCGCAACATGTTGGCGCACACCTCTACAAAAAATGATTTTGTTTAGCCAGTTTGGCGCCTATAAAGTCGGACTGGAGGCGACAGACACACACACATACATACATACGTGCACAAAATAAGTTAAGACGGGATTTGGTTTGCGGAATGTACGAAATGTACGAAACATTTTTGCAATTCAGAGCAATATACTGACACAACGTAAATTTTATATATATAGATAAAAATTTATTCTTAAAGAGATTATGACCAAATATTGTTATAGTTGCCCGTACAAATTATAGCATTAACATGTTGCTGGTAACTCTCACTGCCTTGTTAAATTTTAGGGGTTGTTTGGCCCAGAAATGTTTCGCTGCGAACATGGGATTTTGGGTAGCAGCGCCCTGGTGTATTGTTATGGTTCTATATATACATTATAATAATTATATCGGTTGCGAGGGATGTTTAATTTAGTTGCGGTGCATTGTGGGTGAAATAACCAGAGCTTGTGATTACCGGGGGGGGGGGGGGGGGGGGGGGTCTAGAAGCCGAGAGCATTAATAATGTATTTCTTGGATCCTTCTAATTACTGGAATGTAATGATGGGAGGTACCGCCAGAGTGCAGGACATGTCCGCGTCAAGGTACCGGGTAATTATTGCCAGGTTTACCCCCGGTCATACTATAGTATTAAATGAGCCTCACTATATTACTGTATTAGTTAATCAAACAGTTAATTAATTTCATCATATTAATCAGCACGGGGACCAGTATATTAATAATTGGACCTGTAGATTTAATTACAATGTTGATTAGGCTAGGTCCGAGGGGGGGTCGGTTCCTGTACCCGGCTATATTGTGAAATTCTAATGACTATGTAAACCGTGTTTACATGTTAATTTGTCTACATACTATATTATTGTAATTACATCCACCATTTTGCCACGTATAACCTCTCCCTTAATGTAAAATTAAATAATTCCAGCAGATCGCAGTAGCGCTAGCCGATCCGTCTATAGAACTAATATTCATAATAGTAATATACCAATAAATTAATCCCTAACCTCGTTTCTAAATCTCCGAAGATTATAATAATGAAGAAAATAATACTTTTATCTACGATTGATAGGAAATATAAACATTATATCTCTGTTTAGATGAGTATAAAGTGATTATTTTCGTAGCTGTATTCATTACGCATGCGCGTTCATAATTCTTCACCTTAATGCACGATTAGCGAGTTTGTTTACATTTAACAAAACAAATTTGCTGTTTGTTTAATTATAGTAACCGTTTATATCGAGTTTTTAGTGAAAAACAATGAGTGATTTAAGTGATCATGACAAAAATGAGGAGAATAATACTCCTCCCGAAATAATTAATCCGGCACAAAATACAACTAATGAATTAATGTCATCTTTATCAAAAGAGAAATACGAACTTACATACAGCAAGTTTATTAATTTTATTCTGTATTTATTATTAAAATCCGCAATCGTAGATAAAGTTCGGTACGCACCTCTTTTCTCGTGTGGTTTTACTACCCTCGCTATCGCTCGGGTGCAAACTCCACACTCGCATGCAAAATGCTACTTTCCGCGCTAGACGCGTAATGTTCTATTACATGTTGATGAACGCCCTATTATTTTATATTTTATTTACAGATGAAAAAGTAACTGTAGGGAAAATTTAATGTGCAACTCGAGCTTAAAGTGTCTTTGCTGCACTCGAGAAACCTTTCCGCCCTCGCCTGCGGCTCGTACGTAAATATTTCTCTTGAGTGCAGCAAAGTACCACTTTGCTGCACTAATAGCACAAAATAACTATTCCCTTACCTTCAGTAGGTTCGGCAACAATAACAGAATGTTGAGATAAGTACATATTAATATCGTCGGCATACAATATTATATTGTATATGTATGTGATAATATTATTATGTGAATGTCAGTTAGTCAGTTTTTTTTTTGTTTCTTTATGAAGGTTCTACACACAGAAGAGTATATAGAGAGAATAAATACGTGTTAATATCACGTGAGTTTTCCTTATTTGAAATTTGGGAATATTTGACGGGGAGTTATGGTGGGGAGGTGTAGGATGGCGTGCCTCACACGAAGGAAATGTTTAATGTGAGTGATTAGGGTAGGTAACAAGTTGGAACGTGGTTTGATGTTTTTTCTACTCGGTTTTGATTCAGTCAGGTTAAGAAGGGATTAGGAGGGGGGTACGTGGGGGGGGGGGGGGGGGGGGGTACGTGTTTTCGGGTGGGCGGAGATGTTTGCGTTATTAAGTATTTTTTCTGTTGGGGTTGAGATGGCGCTGTTAGAGGCGCAAGCTAATTTGCTAATACTCGGAGTAGAGAGCTGTGGTCTGAACCTTTCCAAAGCCTTACCTCGCAATCTTCCAAGGGGATTAACGTCGGGCTAATGCTCGCCGAGAAGAGCGACGGTGGTGCCAAATTAGTGGCTTTGGCCGTGCGGTAAAGCCGTGGGCTCCGGGCGAGGGCTCGGTAATTGGGCGCTAATTACGGGGGCGCTAAGAACCGAGAGAGGGCACACAGGCGGGGAAGCCTTTCCGAGGCATCTCAATTACCTCCTGCCGGGGAGGAGACTCGGGCTAACGAGCCCTCTCATGCCGCTCCCGGGAGCGGAATTAGACCGGCAGATATTAATACCTCGGCCCCACATCTCTTGAAAACTTCACCGCAGTGTTTCCAGTGAAATACGGGGCCTTGTAGAAACAGACAGCGACACCGCCCAATTAAATACTACCACAAGCACACGCTCTTCAACTCATCTCCATGACCGCAGCCTAATCGCAATCGATCTGATCCTCAGACTCCTCGGAACTCACCGAACTCGATATATTAATCGATCTGATCCTCAGACTCCTCGTCACTCACCAAACTCGATATATTAATCGATCTGATCCTCAGACTCCTCGTCACTCAACAAACTCGATATATTAATCGATCTGATCCTCAGACTCCTCGTCACTCACCAAACTCGATATATTAATCGATCTGATCCTCAGACTCCTCGTCACTCACCAAACTCGATATATTAATCGATCTGATCCTCAGACTCCTCGTCACTCAACAAACTCGAAATATTAATCGATCTGATCTTCAAACTCCTCGTCACTCACCAAACTTGATGTATTATATCGATCTGATCCTTAGACTCCTCGTCATTCACTAAACTCGACATATTAATCGATCTGATCCTCAGACTCCTCGTCATTCACTAAACTCGATATATTAATCGATCTGATCCTCAGACTCCTCGTCACTCACCAAACTCGACATATTAATCGATCTGATCCTCAGACTCCTCGTCATTCACTAAACTCGATATAATCCTCAGACTCCTCGTAACTCACCAAACTCGACAAATTGATCGATCTGATCCTGAAATTCCTCGTCTCTCACAACACTCCATATATTGATTTTCTGTAAAACTTTATTCAACCTCACTCGCTAACTCACTAAATTCTGCGCATGACGCGCGAGAGAAAGCGCTTGCCTCTACAACCTATTTGTTTAGTAATGAACAATCTTTCACAATCTTTACATGATATATAAGAAGGGTATTTATTTATTTCAGGACGGGGTCTCTACCTCTTAACACTTATTTACTTACTTACTACTAACTTACTTATTTACTAACTTGCTTGCTTACTTACTCCGTGGCACAAAAATCCTTGGAGAGTCTTTCTTCCTGAACAATTTCTCTCCATTCATCTCGATCCAAGACTTTTCGGAGCCAATTTCGCACCCGCAGGCTTCTCAGACCTCATCGATCCATATTTTTCTAATCCATTCCTTGAGTCGTCTTCCCTGGGGTCTTTGAAGAAGATCGGTTTTGCACCCCTTTCTTCATCCGTTCTCTCTATAGGTAGCCTTTTTCCAGTCATTCTTCAAGCCTATCTTAGCCTTGAGCATTTCAAAATTGACACAATACTGGGGTCTTCATAGATCAGTTAGAGTTGCCTATTGGTGAAGATTCACCAATCTCTCTATGATTGTATAATTACTTACTTTTTGCTTTGTCATCCTCTTCTACCGTTTGGTGTAGAGGACGAGGAAAAGGATTTCCTCGCCTGTCTATCCACTCTTGGCCAGAGTGGACAAGATGTTATCCATCCATGTAATTCTTCTTCTTCCCCTGGGTCTTCTTCCACTATATCTTGCTTCATGGACTTTTTCGGGCATCCTTAGTTTGTCCATTCATGCACGTGGCCAAACCAAAGTACCTTTGCGTTTTCCACTGTGCGCAGGATAGATAGAACCTTTAAATTAACTATAATTGTAGAGCTTTAACGCGATTTCTTCGTGTTTTATCTGCCTAGAATTGTATAACGGACCATAAAGTCTGCGGAAAATCTTCCGCTCCTAGTTATTTAAAATATGTTCTATTATTTATTTTGCCGTCAATACCCATATTCGCAACCGTACAAAACAACTGGCCTAATCACAGTTTTGTTATGGGTCCGCTTAGCATTCGTGGTCCTTAGGCGTGCGATATTAATAGTTGTTTTAGGCCGAAATATCTACTGGAAGTAATCATTAGGACAAAACAAGTCTTAAAACTTTCTGGAGTTCCAACCATCTCCGGATGTGTCTGCATTGGGACTTAGGTTTGAGTATGCTAACGGGCTAACCACTCAGCCAGGCAAATACCGAATTTGATTATTGATCCCTATAATTTATCTAATTTTTATATTGTGCGGTTGTGTCGGGTAAATTTTTAATTCGAGTGGTCGCCGGGTTCTCTGTTTCCAGAGAAGATAGCCCTCTCCCTGGAGGAACCTCCCTCTCCCTGGAGGAACCTCCCTTTCCCTGGAGAATGTCCCTCTCCCTGGAGAACGTCTCTCCCTGGAGGAGTGAGAGAGAGAGAGATGTGGTTATATAGTTTGAGGAAGGTCTAACTTAGTACTTAGCTCCCTTGTCTTGGCTCAACTTTCCAAGCTCCTAAACTTTCATCCCCTTACCACCCCCTCCCTTGAAACTTTGCGGGGGGGGGTCTATTTATTGCCCATTTAGCTCTACATATTCTCTCAGATTTTGTCCTCCCCCCGCCCTCCCTGCTTCCCACTTAAACAAACGACTTTGGCCCCGCTCTTTTTGATTTATTAATATTTAACTTTACCAAACTAATATATTTTAGAACTGAGAGGAGGAGGGGGGGGGAGGGGGGGGGGGGTTCTCCCTTAAACCTGAAAAGCTTTTAAAAACCCTCTGTTTTCCAGCCCCTCCCGAGGTTTAAAAAGACAAATTTTCCTGAAAAACTCCGTGAACCCCCCTCTTGTGAAAACTTGCCTTGTGTTTTATGTAAAAACACAGGAGGGGGAAAAAATTGTATTGTGGAACTCCTCTTTGAGCTCAAGTACCTTAGAAAAACAGAACATAATTCATTTAAAAGTTTTATAATATATATATAGGGTTTTTTTTAATATATATATATTTCTTGTTGAACTACTAAACTGTCTTGTATTAAAGTCTAAATTATCCTGCGCCAGACAATTTATTATTAAAAGTGTTATATACTCGTATAACTTACCTTAAATAAACAAAACTATCACCCCCCCCCCCCCCCTTATTTCAGATGTTTCCACCAAACTAGTTATAATAGCGTCCATCTTCTTATATAGATTTGAGAAAATTAGAGAATTTGAAGTTTCTGTTACTGTTTGCGAACGCTTGGTTGGATAACACTATCTGACAAATCGATAAGTGGAACATTTACACAAATTTCAATAAAATCGGTGAACATTTACTTAAGTTATGGTCAGACCCATAAACGTTAGTGACACTGATATGGTCCATATTTTGTTAAATGTAAGGAGCTTGGTACGTTCTTATTGTTATTTTATAAAATGCTAAATATTCCAAAACAATAGAAATTTACTTTAAGATAACATTCCATGCATTGTCAAGCCCCTGGATTACAAAATTTCTCCAAAAATGCAAAAATAGACATTTCCATTAAGAATTACAATTTGAAATAAACAGGACAAGTGTGTGCTGGCCAGCACACAGCGAGGGTCCGTAGGCCACACTGTATAGTTTAAGTAGTACCCTATTGATGGTGTTTTTTAAAATGCTAAAAAGCTTACTTTGAACTATCCTATGGGTCTGATATTCTCAAAACACATAAAAGAACTTCCGATAAAGTATTTTTTTGCCACTGAACCGGACTACAACCATATAAATACACCAAAAAGACCATAGTTATAAAAAAACGTATTTTGTCAATAAAAAATAAAATAACATTTTTTTCGAAATTTCCAAAAAGTGGTTTCTTTACTTTGAGTGGAAGAATGTTCAGGAATTTTTTCAGATTTTTTGCACTTCACATAAACGAGATAGAGGGGGGGGGGGGGACACACGTTTCAAACCCGCTTCAAACTCGCCTACGCTCACCCTATCAAAGTTGTAACCAAAGAATTATATATTTGTGTAATCAGCTCGACGAACCCTTTCATATGATACCCCTCACGGTTTCGAAAAAAAAAAAAAAATTTAACCCTTAAGTTTTTTTACCCTAATTTTTTTGAAAAATTTTTTTTTAAGTCGCTATATTTTTAAAATATGTGGGCAGGTACAAGACACATACATGCCAAATTTCAAAGTGATCGGACGAAAGGTGTAGCCGTGAGAGCACGCGAGAGGACGGACGGACAGACACACGCAGGAAAATATAAGGGTCCTTGGTTTTGCCTACGGACCCTAAAAAGGAAAACTTTTAATTTAAAATTGTAAAAATTTAAGATTCATCATCAAAGGGTTCCTGAGATATTGTCAAGAAAAGATTTTTTTTTTTGACATCCTGCATCAGGTCCGCAAACGGTGCGTTTGCACAGCTAATAGCAACTTTTTATTTTAAAATTAGTCAAGGAATTAAAGCCTTGATTTTCCCACACACGTTTTGAAACACCCTGTAATGTATAAATATATTATTATTAATATTATTATCTGTTTCAGGATTGTGGATAACGAGGAAATGGTCTCGAGCAGAATAAATTCAAGGTAAATAATTCAACTTTATTTGTTAATCATAGCAATAACAATAACATACTATATTCGTAACATTACCTACGTTCTTTTTTAGTGATGATAATGAAAATGATGTACAAATAGCGCATTAAGTCTAGGACCTAAAGGAGCCTGGTATGACTGTTACGCCAGATATTTAGTTAGTTTAGAACTGATGAGAATGGAATTTACATCGCAACCTAATCTTACTTTAAAAAAATTCAATTCTTAACTTAATCTGAATATTAGTTTTTGATTCTTAAATTGGTTTTTAGTCCCATTTTAGTAAACATAATTAGAATTTGGCGTGGCTAGAGCATGGATGTTGAGGCCAGACTGAAAGAATCGCTTTATTAGAAAGTAGGGTCTTACTAAACCCACCTTGTATAATTCTAGTGCGGGTTTAGACACTCTTGAATTTACCTACTCCAGGTAATGGCCTCTACCCCTTATGAAACTGGTCGCTCGCCGGACAAGTCTGGGTATTTTTGTCGACCTATCCGGTGACTGTAGGGAGACTAACAGATGGTTCCGGTGACCGTACACCGTATAAACTTGTCTGACTGTTTCCATAAGTTTTCAGCCAAACCTTATATTGTGCAAACTTACATAGTGGATGTGAGGCGTCCGGTACAACTCCGGTACGACTCCGGTACGACTCCGGTACAACTCCGGTACGACTCCGGTGAGGCTGAAAGCCGCATTGACAAATAAACAAAGTTTAAATTTACGAGGAAAGACAATTTATGTTTTATTTTTAATGACCTCCGTTGTGTCCCTAGACACTTAGATTATTCTGGTTGCTACGCCAGGATGTTTATTTATATTGTTACTCCCTGAAGTACCCGGCGCAACCCGAGTTGTATAGACAAATCAAGACCTTAGTGACTAAAATAACAATAAAGATGTAGATACCTAAATATATATTATAAAAGTATCAGAACATTGTAAAATAAATATGAATAAATCTTGTGAGGAAAGTATGTTACAAACCTTATAAACCATATTTTTTTTAACTGGACCATGTCATACCACGAATAAATCTCTTATTTTTTGGCTGAAAACTGGACAAATGTCAATTTCCTTTCTCTATACTAAATGAAAATATAACAAAAGTGTACATAACAACAATTACTACATTCTTTAAGAACTTTCCAATGACATGGAACATGAGGAATATATCTGACTAAGACTTTTGTACCCCGTACCCCTGTGTACCAAATTATAAATTTCGAAATCACATGTATTTTCAGTAACCAGCAAGGGGACCTTCGAAGCAACTGTCTCCATGAGATATTTGAACATTAATTTTGGTACGAAGGGGTACGGGGTACAATTAATTTTGAAGTACCGAATACCCTCCATGATGCTTACCGTTGAAATACTCTGTAAGAGTACAGTAAGTTAAGATTAGGATTTGTATAAAACAAATACTCTCATATGGACACTCTTCTTTATAATAGATATAGATATATTTTTTCTTTTTTTCGATTTTTCCCCCTCCTAAATGAAAATATGCCAAAAAACGTACATAATAACAATTACTGTATACTCTTAAAAAGCTTTTCAACAATATTCATCATAAATGCTACTCTCTATTTTGACTTTTGAACCCCGTACCCCTGGGTACCAAGAATTAAATTTCGAAAATCCATGTAGACAGTGACCTTCCCCTTGCTTTGAAGGTCAAGTATGTGCAAATTTTCATCGAAATCGGAATAAAACTGTAGATTTGTATAAAGGTCATCCCCATATACATACACACAGACTTTCTTCTTTATATACATATATAGATTCTTATTGCGTCTATTGGACGTATCTTATTATTGTGTTATGTTTATACTGGTAAATATGGTTCATTTGTATTATGCTTGTGCAGTTATTGTAGTGTGAAATACGAACGAAACAATCTTCATACACGCTTCCATATCTAAATATTGTATCTAAGTATCTATATCTTGTGATATCTAAAATATTGTTTTGACGTTTCGGATTAACTTATATATTTCTTTCATTTCGTTATATTTTGGTTCCACTGTAATGAATAAAGTTTCATCTGTGATAAATTTAGTTTCGTTACCTTGACAATATAAATATTAGATTTGTCATTGTCATGGACAGTTTATTTTTATATTGATTGCGTTTGTATTTAGTTGGTAACTGTTTGACGTATTGGTAAGATATATGCGAGACGTTAGTATTACGGCCGAGTTGATACTGGAAGTTGATAGGGGGGTTCCGTGTGATTACACACATCGGCTGCACAACTCTAAGATTCATATATTATTCTGTTATTCCCCCTCTACTTGGCTTTCTTCTCTTATCTCTGCTGATACTTTACTGCCGCAGTTTTTTCTTTAGAGAGATTGATAGTGGGTGTTGTGTGCCGGTATTCCGGGTGTTTCCCCTCGGCCGGTAAATATTCAGCAAGCCTTACACCGTATCTTGTTTTAAAGTCGTACCCGGTGCTGTTCCGCGTCTCCAGGGTGCCGTTCAGTTTTAAAGGACGTAGTTCGAGAGAGTCTGTTCCCCTAACGGGGTATTCGGGACGTCTAATCGGCTAATGAAATCTGGTGAAACTCACGGTCGAGTGGGTGCGAACCTCCCTCCCGTCGAGAGCTTTAAATTCGGTTTTAAATCTGTCGGGCGTGTTGGGGGACTCCCGGTCGCACTGTCAGTCGCAGACACGCGTCGACTCGACACACACGACTCCCTCGCTGCATTATTATGTATTTAGCATGTCGCGTCGAGTCGGCCGCAGCGCCCCTCCCACCCCGTCTATATATCTCCTTGATTATTACCTAATCCGATATGGAGTCTGGCCGCCCCCGCCGTCTCCGTGGTTTTGTCGGTCCCTTCCCCTCTCGGAGTCAAATTAATTTGAAGAAAGTCTTGCGCATTGGAAGGCGGCCACCGCTTCCTTTATGTCAGGTCGCTTTAACTCTACAATCTCTTCCCCTTATTACTTCTGCTTTCAATCGCTTTTTTAACAATTTCGCATTTAAGAAAATGAACACAATAAACGATGATGAATAACAACTGGATTTCTCTAACAGACCTGTTGTTTACAATACGCATGTTTATATCGATATCTTACGTTCTAACGTTACGATTTTAATCAAACTTCTTATACATCGCCTTAAGTGCAATTGAAACAGGCATGTAAAATTTCAACCTGATACAAGCAGAAGTTTTTAGTGTTGGTGATTTATATTTTATATTATAATATTTTAATTGGAGTAATTCGCCGACGGAATCTGATGGGACAGTTCTTTTCTTCTCTACAACCATCTGCTTTAACTATAAACTAATCAAAATTAACTTTTTTCTCAATTTTCAATACATAATTTATTGTAAGACGCTCTTTTCAAAGATAATAAAAAGTTTTTCTTTTAATTTTGCCTTAACTCCGCTAGTACAAATAGTTTATTTTTAATTTTGTCTCTTATTCTAACTCCACCATGTATTATAAGTAGTTAGTATCATATCCTTAGCACTGTAATTATATAATTTATATTTAATACAAAATGAAAGGAACTTCGTTCCTGCCGGGTTGTCCCACGACGCCACACGATTTTTTTTCGAGGTCATCCTAGAAACCCTTATGCATTTGGTGGTTCATCCGTTCGTCCGTCGCATCTTGGAGTATATCTCACGGCCTACTGTAGCTAAAGATTTGAAATTTAGTATACAAATTTAACTTTTTTTTTGCCAAAAACAGGAAAAATATTGCGTACTTCAACATTCAACATTTCTTTTTGTGTGAGCAATTGCGAACTGATCGCAATATTTAATATTTTTTACTCAGGGGACATCAAAACGTTTAAATCCATCAAAAACGAATTTCCGCGCCATCACAATACTTCCTCTTTATACGAGAAAGTAAAAAAAAATCAGTGAAAAAGGATTTAAAGTGCGTTAATAAGTTATGAAGAAGACATTTGAAGAGACGAGGGGCTGCTGCTAACTATTAGACGATTTAGGGTGAGAGAGGATTGTCTCGAGGGAGTGGAGGCGATCAAGCGGAGAGTCGTCGTTGATCTTCACCAGAGCAAGGGGGGGGCGCGGTGAGTAGCCGCCCTGGGGACCGTGGTTTGATTGTGTCCCATCATATTCATTAGATCAAGCCGCCCCCCCCCCCCCCTGTTTATACTCAGGGATTTAGCGGCTCATCACGCGTTCCCTTTAATACCATCAGACCCGCTTACTTGTGACGTAACCATCAAAATAAACAATCAACCACCTTCCACTGCCAAATTAAAATCCCGCAATCTTTTATACACACAACTTTCTCCGTAATCTTTCATTAATTAAAAGACGCTTTTCTACAATTTTGTGATATAAGTTATCGAAACGAACCAACATCGATATCGATCAACCCAACCGGACATGAAAAGAAAATCTGTGCGAACAACTCAGACAAACTTTCTCCTATACGAGTTTACAATTACTTAACCCAGTGTTTCTGTTTGTTATTTTTCGCGTTTTCGTCAGTACATTTAATTATTATTGAACATTTGATCAAAATATATCATAAAAATAACTTCTCCTCGACATCGAATTGAACCCGGCCACTCCGTCCGCGATTAAAGCTGTTATATCGTTTGATACTTATTTAAATGGATTACATTTTGAATTTTTTAATCATATTCGTCATCGTCATAACCGTTTTCGAGAAATATATAGTACAAGTAGTTATAATTTGTGCGTTCTGGACTTAGGATATCGATTCGATAATATATTGATTTTGTATATTAAAATATTTTGAATAAAATATATTTTGAATAATTAAAATATGTCTTAATCAGCCCGTCCGATATGCTACAGATAAATGTTTTAAGGATTTCTCTGTTTTGCCAGTACAGCTCTTACATGAGAGGAGTGTGCTTCTTGACTACTATGGAAAAGATAAAGCATTCCTACAGCATGACTACTTGACTCGATCAAAAAGCTCTCACATCGTTATAACTCCCTATTGTAAAAAATCTAAATCACAGAACTATCCCAAATATCTTGGTCCGCTCTATTACAATAGACTGCCCATAGAAATGAAACAATTTCAATCATATGCAATATATAAAAATAAATTAAATGCATATTTCAAAACCAAAATATCTTAATATACATATATATCATATTATGTTGGAATACATAAACATTTAAATTATAATCGAATCAATAAATCAATAATAAATAATCATATCATAGTTGATACATCAATACTATATACCTCTGTTACTCTGACTTCTTTATCAGTATACAGCTGTTTAATTTAACCTTTAAACCCGCACACTTATAAAAAAGACAAATGAACTCAATAACGAATATCAAAATAAATAAAAAAAAAATAAATAAAATAAAACCAACATACAAACTATAGTGTACACATACCTCACATCTTGCACTTTGCATATAATAACCAACAAAATAATTTAATTATGCCATACATTACTTATATAAACAATTGTTTAAATCTTGTATATTTATATAGTAATTGTTAATTTTTTACTATCTGTATTCATATGTATCTGTCTTTTTAACTTGCGGTTTTTCGATCTTAAATATACTAAAAAAAAAAAAAAAAAAAAAAAAAAAAAACTAAAGGCAGAGCCCTCGCTCTAGCATCTATTGCTATTGAGGGCTCTCACTTCAAATCTTAAAAAACCAGGAATATTTATGTAAAATTTGTCATTTATTTTTTGTATATTAATGTGCTAAAAGAACGAAGTGGAAATAAAGATATATTGTATTGTATTGTATTGTATTGCATGTTTAGTCTAACCACCTGCCGTCTACTTGTACGACCGTGTGGAACCACCTCCGATCACCCCCACCCTTCCGATATGTTTTCGATACCCTCACCTGGTCGCTCACCTGTACACCTGTACACCTGTACACGTGTATGTTGAAGAAGTCGAAGCTCGTTCTTGCGAAACGTCGACATGTGGAAGAAGCCGTCTGCGAAACGTCGATGTCTGGGAGAGGAACCTATAAAAAATCTCGTGTTCCGACTGGTATTTGAACCCCCAATGTCTCGAGCGTGAATACTTTGACTAAACGATCTCGGACACAGAGCCAATATGGAGGGGGAGGTCGAGAGTCGGTACATAAGCCTCGGCTATGTCATGTATAATATTTTTTAAATAATTCTAAAAAATTGTTTCGGTCCCCCCTTTGTCGAATCGGGGCTCTGTTTGTTGTAAAAAAAAAAAAAACCTCCTCACTCCCCACTTGAATCCGGCCCCCGCCACCCCTCGTTAGACGCTGGGCGAGTGACGCGGATCGCATGGTCATGAATAATATTTTTTTAAATAATTCTAAAAAATTGTTTCGGCCCCCTTTCTCGAATCGGGGCTCTGTTTGTTTAGCCGGACGTGGGGCGTCACCTATAGCGGTGGAGGGGGTATGTCCGATACCGCCGGACGCGGGGCGTCACCTGTAGCGGTGGACGAGGTATCTCGAAGAAGCCGACGGCTGTCTGCGAAACGTCGACATGTTTGCAAAACGCCCCTTGTTAAGAGACTGTAATTATAAATAGAAAAATGAATAAGGTTCCTCTCGTATTCGAACTTACTATCTCCTCGTAGTCCGCCCACACAATCATACCAATGATGTGTAAAAGCCCACGCAAGAAATTCTTTTCGTTTGTACAGCATATTTTAGCTGATAACAGTAATAGTATTTTTTATAGTAAAAGATAACTCACTTAGTTTTTTAAATTCCTTCTTGTATAGACTATGTTGTTGTTATCTAATTTTAGAATAAAGGAAATAGATAAGCCATAAAAAAGAGAACAAAATATAAAACATTATATTTATTTTCATTAATAATTACATACATTTTTACAATAAAATATAATAAGTATGTTAAAAAATTACATTGAATAAACACTTGACATAAGCTTATTGCCTAGCTCTACGTCTCTGATTATTTTATACCAATCGATGGATCATTCCGTCGGAGGGGGTGTACTGTATGAGTCGGTCGTGTAGAATTAAACAGTAGGCGCTTGTGTTTGCGGGAAAATTCTCTCTCGCCGAAAACTCTAAGCGTACGTCGACCCCAGACGATTTTATCGCATCTCTCTGCTTACTGCAGTCGATCACTACTATCGGTGCCAATTTCTTAAACTCTTCCAAGTTTAACAGTGGTTCTGCATTATCCTTGTGATAATATGAAACTTGAAATTGAGTATACATTTCGTACAGAAGAGCGTATCTGTTGTTGTCGAAATCGAGGTTTAAATCTTCGTAAGGAAAGCTATCTCCGTTTAAATACAATTTGATGTTACGGAGTTTGCAATGGTCGAAAAGACTCGAAGACTTGTGCATTTTATCTCTTCTGTCGGTTTGAAAGGCCAGAATTATGAATCGGGGTTTTTCCAAATTACTCGAAAGTTTTACCGACCAAGATTGTCGGTCGCTCACAGGAAGTTGAGGATAGTGTAGACATTCCCAGCTTCGAAAAGCCAATGTAATCGGGCGGTCCCTTTCGAGTATTTTCAAAATGTCTAATCGAGCGCGATCGTTCAGCTCGACGACAGGCATCATCCAGCTAACGTCAATTAACTTCATGGAAAACGTAGCGTCGGTTTCCTCTTCCTTTCGGAAAAACGCGTCATTATCGCTCTGGGCCCTGGCTAAAATCAACTCCTGTTTCATGTTTATAATGAGTCGTTTATAATCATCGGCGAATCCGAGTAAATGTTTGAGAGGTACCATAAAGGTAAATTTCCCGTTCACCGGAAAAGTCAAGTCGGGTTTTGACAGCCAGCAAGCGTTTCCCAACGCTTTTGCGTGTACAGGATCGAGCGATACGAGAGCTTTTAGAGTAGTAGCAATACCTAAATGACGCACAGAATCTACTTCGATCCCGTTCAATTCATAACGGATTTCACTGAACAAGTGGGCAACCGCATTGTTGACTAGTTGCGTTGTTACTTGCGCCGGTTGTCCTTTTAAAGTCGAGGTAATGGATACTTCTGCGACGATATAACTTTTTTCGGGGTGACTCTGCATATCCTGTGAATTGGCGGCGATTCGTATAACATCATTGTTTCCATACTCGCCTGTCGTGATAAAAGGCTTGAATGTGTGCCACTGGTACCGGGTCACTTCCTCTTGAAAAGAAGGAGGTTGAGCAATATCCAATAATTCACCCATCATCGATCGAGTGTCTAGAGAGACTGAAGCCTAGTAGTAGCTGTCCTCGTCATTTATAATTATTTTTCGGTCCATTTTCAACTGCTGTAGTTTTTCCTTGAATTCGTATTGAGCCATACCGATGTGACAACACATGCACGTATCGGGACCGTCACTGAACTCATCTCGCGACCTTGAACAAGCCTCGTAATGACATCCATTTTTATTATACACCGGCTTTCCGACATTTTCGCATTTGTATATGAGTTTGTTTAACGCTCTGTTGGCCTCTAAAAACAACAAAGCACGCGGATCACTCAACAGTATACTGTCGTAAATTTCACGAAATTGTCTTATATCGATTTTATTTAGAACATCCATAGCGATCGCACCTCGTATCCTTTCCGCCTTAACAAGTCCACGTACCTGTTGGGTATGTATTGAACGATACCGCTACCGCGAATGGTGTGACGAACTCCTCTGCGTCGCTTATATGCGCTAAAATCCAGTCCCATTTTTCTCGGTCAAGTGTAATACTACTGTAACCGTTTCTCCTCTAAAGTCCAATAATTTGTTTTTCTGATCCAGCAAGCGCAGCCTGATGTTGTCAATCCTTCGAGTGTTGACGGGGTAATAAATCGGTTTAGGGGGTACCTCAATCAATTTATACCCCGGTGGTACTCGGGGAACAAAAGAATAAATAATATGTGTTCTGACGCTCGAATGATCCTCTCGCAATAGGTTACTATAACCTCCCTCGGCTATGTTACATTCGACTTGTACGTTCATAACGGGTGATATATCCACGATACGGTCCGATTCTATCCGCCATTTTCCGGCCTCTGGTCTTGGATCATAATCGAATCCGAGCAAAGGACCGATCGAATTCGGTAGAGAAAACGTAATTCTTACATTAGTTTTTATCTCGGTCTTTAGAGTGTTGAGATTACCGATAAGAGTTATAGAATACTGTTTGTCTAGCTTCCGATTTAAATACTTATTTAGGCCGTCCAGTTCGTAGGCTCCGGTGGGGAAAGATATAACTTTCAACGTATTATCAAAGTCATAAAAATGTAGCAAGTTGTTTACATTTTCGACAACATTTGGAAAGGAATTGAATCCTACAAAACTGACGAGAGCTATTGAATACTCATCGTTCTCCAACGCGATCGGAGGAAAGACATCAGACGAGAGTTCCGGCGAGGAGCCTGTCAGGGTGAAGGTGTGGTTCATGTCTGATGCTCGTCGATATGAGGCATCATAATATATAGAAAAATCAGACAGAGCTGTCCACAAAGCTCGCCGTCAAACTGAATCTGTTCCGAATTGAAAAATACGTAACAGTCAGTAAGATAAGACATTACACTCGGAGGTGGGGGTAAACCATAGCTGTCAAATACCAGGGCAACATGATTATTTACGATGATGCAACACCAATGAGTCCCCGGGTTAGACGATGAATCCAAGTTGTAAATAAAACATTCGATCTTCTTTCTTTTCACCGGTAATGCGTCCCTCATGTACACACCTCGAAAGTGTGGGATTTTTAAAATGCCCGCGTAGTTGTCGATGTCGTAATTACTCATGGCTCCCGCGGGCAGGAGCGATATCAGTTTTTTTGAGACTTGCGATGTTTAGCCTTGTGCACTGACGATCCCACTCTATAGGGAGCGAGAAACAATCCTCTGCCATGTTGATACGGGTCATAAGGTGCCAAGAACATCCCCTTACCCTGTTTACTACTCTCCATCGCTCGGTTATGTCTCTGTAACTCTTCCAAAGTCTTTTGTGATATTTTCGAATCCTTGTATGCTTTGACAGCAGTCGAGGAGCTCGCGATCACGCTTCCCAATGCACCCAAACCTGCCAAAAGAAGTGGTAAAAACCCACCTGTCTTTGGTGACTTTAACCGTCGAAATGATCCCTTTTTCGATTTAGGTTTACTTCGTTTGGAGACTCCGATGATTCGACCACCGCGTTGCTTCCTGGTTTGCCGTTGCCGCTTTCTTACCGTCTTGTTCTGCTTTGTTTTCAACTGACCCGCACCTTTCTTCATTTCACCTCCGAGTTTCACTTTTCCCTTCATTATGTTAGTCACCAGGTATGCCGACGCTTTTTCGCCCAGCGAGGAGTTGGGAGCTTTGACTCGTCTCCAAGCTTTTTCAATGAGATCTTTATCAGCCTGTCTTCTGTAATTGGGCTCTTTGCTTTTAGAATAGGCAATATCGTGCTCGAGGCAAGCCCTGTCTAATTCGTTGACGGGTTTATCGCCCCGTTTCAATCGTTCTTCTAGTTTAGTACCGGGTCCACAGTAATTGTAGGTGGGTAAATGAACTTCAAATGGTAATTTATCGATAATGCTGTTTATCAGTCCTGCTCCTTTGACTGTCCGCTTCATAATGATCCCATAATAATTATGTAAACAGTATTTATATGATTTACTCTCGAGTATAAATACAGATGATATGCTCAATTATTTTACAGTCCAAAATGGAGATTGTGCAGCCCAACATGTCTTTGGACATTGACGATATTATGCCAGAGGAGGACGACCGGAGTAAAACATTCGTTAAACATTCACCAATGTTACCGAACAGCATTCGATGTCTCGTAGTCGGCTCTTCGGGTTTTGGCAAAACTCACCTTACTTTGGGACTATTGTATCATCCGGCAGGATTGCGATTTGAAAACGTATACGTGTTTTCAAAGTCTTTGTTTCAACCGAAGTATAAAATGTTACAACAAGTGATGGATTCGGTCCCCGAATGTGGATACTATACCTTTTCCGACAGCAGTGAACTTATTTCACCTCAGGACGTTAAGGAACATTCTGTGATGATTTTTGACGACATAGCTTGTGAAAAACAAGATAAAATATTGGAATTTTTTGCCATGGGTCGCCACAGAAATGTCGACTGTTTTTACCTGTGTCAAACATACTCTAAAATACCGAAACAATTGTTGAGGGACAATGCTAACATGTGTGTAATATTTCCTCAGGACAAGTTGAATTTAAAACATATTTATGACGATCATATTTACGACTTGGACTTTAATGAATTTACTAACATGTGTAAATACGCGTGGGGTGGGCACAAGCGCCATTCGTTTCTCACTTTATGTAAAGATTTGGAAACGGATAAGGGAAGATTCAGGCGAAATTTAGATCAATATATAATACCCGGCGGTAGTGGGGAATCATCTTAGTGCGTCATGGATTCTGACAGCGTCACAATCAAAAGAAAGGTGGCCGAACTAGCCGAAATTGTGCGGC
Source organism: Gerris lacustris (assembly GCA_951217055.1). NCBI lineage: Eukaryota > Metazoa > Arthropoda > Insecta > Hemiptera > Gerridae > Gerris > Gerris lacustris. Next base: position 1,565,081 of record OX578278.1, on the reverse strand, counting down.
AAAAATTTAAAACATTAAAAAAAGACTTGGCGGAAGCACAGGAGGCTACGGAACGACAAGTGGCTCCGCTTAAAAAACCCTTGCAATCTATCGCCGATACACTGGCTGATACAGTTGCACAGAAAAACATTAATTTAATTCCATCCGAAGAACCTTCTGTAATTAAACCAAAGGAGGAGGAGTTAACTGAAACTAAGATGGAGGATGAATCTACTGAGGAAACCAGCGAAAATGAAGTTGAAGAAATGATTGAAGAATATGACAAGTCGCCGACTGAGGTTGATGAAACAATTGAAGAATGCGACGAGTCGCAAGCTGATTGTCATGAGGAAAAAATTAAAAAGGATACTATAACCTCGCTTGATTTCCAAGAATCGGTTCAAGATAAAGAGAAGTCTGATCATATTTATGGTATTCGTTTCGACGGAAGTAAATATTGGATTGGCGACTCTCAAGCGCACATCGGTAGAAAATATCTTAAAATAGGTGACTCAAAATACCGCTATACCACAGGACTCTTACAACTGCTTACGCGACAAAAACCCAAAAATTACAATGAAAATGATTTGGATGTGTACAAAGAAATTTTACTGCAGACAAACGCGCACAAAAAAACATTCAGCCGCGAGAAATCAATCAATGCAAACAAAGGTTATAAATACACTAAAATTGTGAGACCGCTGTTTAAGAAGGGGAAAGGTCTCGCTTTTTATAAATGTGATAATAACAACAATGCTATTCTCGATATGTTGTCTCGCTTGGAATTACTTTGGAGTTCTGAACAGGCGGGTAACACTCATAGCGACGAAATAAACGCCATTATAAACAGTCTCAGATATTTTGGCGTGATTTATTAAAAAGAACCAGTCGAAGCCGTATTGTAATCAGTCTCATAATGCCTATCGACAAGTTCGGTCATCACCACCTTGAAAGGTTCTTGACAGGAGAAACAGTGAATGTTAACGGTCGCAGAATAGTCAATACATCCCCACCGGAGGAGGACGATGATGTTGTTACGCTAAAGTATTTCCGCGACTATATTAACGAACAGTCTTTTGACTCCAAGTATGTAAAGGAGAAATCTGTGGATCTGAAGAGTAAACGAATAGTTAACTTGGATGAACCGATAGAACGCAACGATGCAGTAACAAAAGAATATGTAGACAGGTATTTTGTGAAACTAAAATTGCCCTCTTCCAAAGGTGAACTTGTAAAATCATTTCATCATAATTTTGAAGAAACTAATACACTGACATATGCCGATGTTTTCGCTCTTATGTCTGCGATATTTCACGTCAAGTTTGTAAAGAGAGTACCGGACAACCAGTGATCAGTTCATCACTAGACATGGATGCTGTCAAAGCTCAGATTGTGAATGAAATCTACCGTCCCGCCAGGAGGAATTTTCCCCGGCGTAGAGTTACAATAAAGGGTTATGACGATCTATTTGAAGCAGATTTAGTCCAAATGAACACCCACGCCCGTGTAAATAAACAATATAATTACATTTTGACTGTAATAAACGCGTACAGCAGGTACGCTTGGGCTGTACCTTTGAAAAATAAAACTGGTGTCCTAGTCGCCTCGGCCTTGAAAAAAATATTTAAAGAGTTGACGCCACACTACCTGCATACTGATCTGGGCAAAGAGTTTTATAATTCAAGTGTGAAAAAACTTTTAAAAGATCTGGGAATCATCCATTATTCTACGCATTCGGGTCTCAAGGCGACGATGGTTGAAAGATTTAACAGGACTCTCAAAGCGAAGATGTACAAACAATTTGCTCTGAACGGGACGTACAAATGGGTGGATATGCTGCCTGCTTTGGTCAGACAGTATAACGATACCGTCCACTCGAGCATAAACATGAAACCTCGTGACGTAACTCCTTCGACGGTAATAGATCCTCGCAGTAAAAGGAAAATTAAGTCAAAACCTCCTAGATTCTCAGTCGGCGACAACGTTAGAATTTCAAAGCATAAAAATGTTTTTGCCAAAGGATATGAAGGTAATTTCAGTACCGAGATATTTCGAATCGTCGAGGTCAGACCGACTTTGCCCCCTACTTATACACTTCGAGATGCAGCCGACCAGCACATCATCGGTTCGTTCTACGAACAAGAACTCACTCCAGTAAAGTATCCAGACTCCTACCTGGTTGAAAAAATTTTGCGCAAGAATAAGAACAAGGCCCTTGTTCAGTGGCTTGGTCTGAAGGAAAGAACGTGGGAAGATTTGAAGAAAATGACAAACTTTTAGTACGTTGGGCGTTTTAACCTCAGGACGTTAAGGAACATTCTGTCATGGCTTGTGAAAAACAAGATATTATTAACTGGACATAGAAGGAAAGGACGAGGGAAGAAATGAAAAAAAAAAAAATTACAAACTTGTATTGTATATGTTTATTTAAAAAAAAAATGTACATTTTTAAAAAAATAAAATTAAATTAAAAATTACATTATTGTTGTTTTGTTTTATTTATTTAACATACCTTTTTAAGCCTTTAGATTGATACGAAAGGTAACAAATGATAATTCTTAATCGAATTTTGTAACATCAAAATCAAAAATTCCGTCGAGATTAATATCATTAACTAAATCGTTGTTAATATTTAACAGCCAAATATCGAGTATATTTTGATGGTTCTCCTGCGTAGACTTTAGCTCTTGGATCTCCTCTTCCGCAGTAGTAGTAGTTTCCTTGTCAATGGTTGTGGGATCATTATTGTTAATTGAAACATCAAAATCAAAAATTCCGTCGAGGTTAGTATCATTAACTAAATCGCTGTTAATATTTGATAGCCAATTATCAAGTGACTGTTGATGATTTTCCTGCGTAGACTCTCGGTTCCCCTCTTCCGTCGTAGTTCTCTGGCCGATGAAGCCAATGGCTGTGGGGTTGTTGACTAACCAAGTGACAAGATCCTTCGAAACTGCTCGAGTACATGAGATATCAGAATTGTATTTGGTGTGGAACTTACATTTGTCTACATCCTTCTCGAAGATGTCTTGAAAATTATCAAGATCGAACATATTTATGACAGGTCTTTGTACTATTCTTTCGATTAATTCGACGTTACCATATGCAAATACAAAGCGGGCTCTGTCCAAGTGAAAGGGTTTAGTTTTGTTGAACTTAGTTAGACTTGTGGTAAAGTATGGTCTTACTTTTCCATATCTTGTTTTATACATGTAACTGTTGTCGTATTGAGTCAGCTTTCTCGGTATGTGTAGAACGTAGTGATACATCATGTCCGGTGTGGAGACGGTCAACTCTTTAGGAAGTCTCAAATCGTCCGGTCCACTCACAGTTTCGAGGCATACAATCGCCCACCGATAATCATACTCTATATTTTCTTTCATTCCGGGGAAACTGAAAGACTTCTTCACTGGAGGCATAGTGTCTGTTGCGGAAGGCAGATGAAGACTGAACAAAAACGTTGATTTTGTCCACTCTTATAAAACTCTTATCAAGAGTAATATGAAACTTAAAGCGAACAATAACAAAAAAGGACCGTTTCTTGTCTCCTCTCGAGCGGAAGTAACGTCTAGAATCAGTAGACTTGATCTCTGTCGGCTGCAATCGATGTCAATAGACTGTGTACTCAGCCGGGTCCTCAACAAATTTACCGATTACAGTTTTGAATTTATGAGACAACCTATCTGTCCCAAGATGTGCCTTAGTTATCGCGTCGGAAAGCGTTAGTATTTTTCTGTAATTTTCCTCGTCTCTTTCGGTATAGTAACCCGGGTTTCTGGTGAATAAAAGTGAATAGAGACCGGGTGTTCCTTCAAACTCCCCGACAAATCGGCGTGTAACATTTCCGACGCTATCCTCGATATCCTTAGACAAAAGTATATCCGCTCCGATGGGATCGATATCTACCGCAGCGTCGCCTATTTGCAATTCATTATTCTCGTTTAATCGGACACCGTAGACTGGGTCCAAGTTGACATGGTCCGAGAGAACCATTTCGATAAATGGACGAGCCAGAATGGGTAATTTTTCCATTATTTCAGACTTTTCCTGCATCGACTGTTCGGCATACGAATCGCGGACCGATTTTTCCGGGCTGTACTCGAAAGATTCTTCTTCGCGAATAAATTCGGTTTCGGGTGGAGGAGCTGTTTGAATGCCGATAGACGTCTGAGGGTAATCTGTACTAGTAAAAGCGTCATTAACATTGGTACGCGGTCCTGATATCTTTTTGTTAAGGCTGTTGCTTTGAATTAACTGTATTATTGGCGAATACGCCTCGACTAACTTCCTTGACCATACATCTTTCGCCATTCGATTCTTAATGAACTTTGATTTCAAATGGTACCTAGTTTTAATCAGATCCGAAAGTAATCCTTTGCGTTCCATTGAGACTGCTTATGTTAAACTAATGAAAATATAATCATATTTATCTTTATATAGTCTAAACAGAAGAATTAAGAAGACATATTTATTTTTATTTAAATATTAATATTGGTATAAATTAATAATGTTTTTATTAAAGATAATTATATACTGACTGCGGAGAGATAAAAACCTATCACCTGATATCCAACTTAAAAAATGAGTTAATCATATATGTAATATTTATTTTGTTTATTATAATAAAATATGTCTAATATTTTTTCTTTTTAATATAGCAGTCTACAATAGATTACATTTATTCGAGTAGGAAGTCTGCGACCGCAGATAACGTCCTGTTGTTGATATCAAAATTATCATTAAGCTAAAAGAAAAATATTACTATAAAATAATATAATATTAACGTGACACTCGAAAACATGTCGACGTTTCGCAGACAGCCGTCGGCTTCTTCGAGATACCTCGTCCACCGCTACAGGTGACGCCCCGCGTCCGGCGGTATCGGACATACCCCCTCCACCGCTATAGGTGACGCCCCGCGTCCGGCTAAACAAACAGAGCCCCGATTCGAGAAAGGGGGCCGAAACAATTTTTTAGAATTATTTAAAAAAATATTATTCATGACCATGCGATCCGCGTCACTCGCCCAGCGTCTAACGAGGGGTGGCGGGGGCCGGATTCAAGTGGGGAGTGAGGAGGTTTTTTTTTTTTTTACAACAAACAGAGCCCCGATTCGACAAAGGGGGGACCGAAACAATTTTTTAGAATTATTTAAAAAATATTATACATGACATAGCCGAGGCTTATGTACCGACTCTCGACCTCCCCCTCCATATTGGCTCTGTGTCCGAGATCGTTTAGTCAAAGTATTCACGCTCGAGACATTGGGGGTTCAAATACCAGTCGGAACACGAGATTTTTTATAGGTTCCTCTCCCAGACATCGACGTTTCGCAGACGGCTTCTTCCACATGTCGACGTTTCGCAAGAACGAGCTTCGACTTCTTCAACATACACGTGTACAGGTGTACAGGTGTACAGGTGAGCGACCAGGTGAGGGTATCGAAAACATATCGGAAGGGTGGGGGTGATCGGAGGTGGTTCCACACGGTCGTACAAGTAGACGGCAGGTGGTTAGACTAAACATGCAATACAAAATCAATATATTATCGAATCGATATCCTAAGTCCAGAACGCACAAATTATAACTACTAGTACATTTTTTTTAAACATGAAATAACTTGATTAGATCATCAGAATAGCACTCGCTCTAAATATGGGGTTTCAGTCGAACTTCCTCGCTGTCATACTACTTTTTTTTTTTTTTTTTTTTTTTTATTTGTAAAGAATATTACAACTACATCAAAAAAAAATGTAACAAGTAACATTGTTAATTAAGTTTATACAAGATCATGATGTCATGGTGGGAGAAGCAACTCAGTAGTTGTACTCCCTAGCTTGTTAACATTATTTAATTAAAAGAAAGCATAACATAATTTCATATATGTATATACTTTTTTTTTCCTAATCGCATAGGTGATCGCGAGGCCACAGTCTTTTAAGACGGCGAGGAGGGTTACTTGGTATCGTGCGGGAGGAGAGGGATTGTACTAAAGGATTAGGATGGGAAGCTAGGGAACTATGAAAAGTCTGATATCGGGAAACTGCTAGGTCTTGAACGAAGGGAACATTGAAGTCATTGTGGAGGATTAGGTTGGAAACATAAAAAGGTGCGTTAGCGATTTTGCGGAGTATAATGGATTGTAGTGTTTGGAGCCTTTTTAGATTGGAATGCTTTGCTGTTCCCCATAACTCGAGTCCGTACGTCCAGATTGGTTTAATAATAGAATTATAGATAAGGAGTTTATTAGATAGCGAAAGTTTAGATTGATTATTTAGAAGTCTAGTCATTAGTTTGTATCTTCTGTTAGTCTGTTGTCGTTTTTGTTTTGTGTGTGTAGCCCAGGTCAGTCTTCTATCAAAATGTAGTCCTAGATAGCGGGTCTGCTCTGACTGAGGAATAGGAATTTGGTTGAGAGTGACTGAAGGACATGTTGCTCGACGTAACGAAAAAGTGACATGTACACTTTTACGTTCGTTAATTTTGGTAAACTGATTTTGGTTAACTGAGATAGGATTTAAGTATAAGGAGGTATGTGAAAGGGAGGAATTGCTTGAGCTTCCACAGCAACCCGGCGTGCCAGACCCGATCAAAAGCTTGAGCCTCGTCGAGAAAGACACCCGAGCAGTACTGTTTCCGCTCAAGGGTGGAAGATATGACATCAACTAGGCGATGGCATTGTTGGATGGTAGAGTGATGGGATCTAAATCCTAGTTGATGGTTCGGGAGAACATTTTGGGACTTTGTCATACTACTAAATCTACAATATATCCAGTATGTAGGCGCAAAATATATCAACTTACCACCTCTAAATATTCGGCGTATTAATGATTTTGAACTTATGACTTGAAGTTATTAATGATTTTGGACTTATGAGTAAACATTAAGAATTAAATAAAAAATCAAGTCACAGAGTATCTCAGATATAAGATTAATATCTAACAAGGCGGGCAGCGGCCACCTTCCGTTTTCCGCGAGTAAATTTTTTTTTTTTGCATTTCATCACTTATTAATAAAATTAATAAATTTGTAATGCTGCAAATCCAAATCTGTGTTTAATTAGGATCTATGTATTTATTGAGTCTGGTAAAGGTAATTGCTTCGCTGTACGACAAGCAAAGTTTCAAAACCTGTCGTTCCACGTTCCATTTGTCCATTTTTACCTGCGTGTCCGCGGAAACGCAGATAAAACTGGAAGGGTTTGTATATATGAAGAAAAGGGATATTTGTTGAACCATAATAATTGTAATATTGATCAGAATATTTCGCCGTTAATTATGTTATTATTCAACATTTTTTTTTCCAATTTGTATTCATTAAATAATAATTATTACTGTTTTTAAGTAGCATCAAAAGTTATACTTAGTTAGTTCATTTTGTCGTCGCTTCCACTTAACATGACTATGCAAAACAATCTCTAAAAATACTTCCAGCAGTGGAAGTAAAACTAAAAAAAATAGACTGCCATTTGGTGTGGCACATAGCTTCTTCGTATTCTATCCACGTACTCAATTGGTTTTATGCTTTTTTTACAAGCCATTATTGTCTAATTTGTTTAATTGATTCACCGTTTTTTAATCTGTCAAAATTGATTTAATTTTTTACATGAATTAAAGTATCAATTTAGCAAAAGTTAAAGAGCGCAGACGGTTCAAATTAATCTTGGGATATCTGCGGGTTACTTTCGATAAACTGTAAAAGTTTCATACAAATCAGATAAGTACTTTTGAAGCTATAGGTGAAAATAGATGTATGTTTGTGCGTATATGGAAGAGAAATAAATAAGCGCAGAGGGTTGAAACTTATAGGGGACCAACAATGGGCTAAATTATGACCTACCATGTAAATTGCATTAAAATCAGACGTGTAGTTTTTAAGATACGTTGGTTTGAAAAAAAAAACGACAGACGGACAGACAGACAAGGAACCAAAAATGTTCCCTGATGTCTGAAACGGATTTCTGTCTTGGAACTTTTTGTAGACCTAAAAAATATTTTCGTTCTTCGAAACGATCACATAGCTTCCGTTACCTTCGGTAAGCTCGGAAGCAAAATTAAATCCTGCGTAATATTGATATCACAGGAAAACCAATATTGTTAAGACAAGTCGAGTTGGGAAAACCTGAAATTTATAATTTTCTTTTTCAATTAATAAGTTAAATTCACTGACACCAAATTTTAAATAATTTGTGTCTAAACAATATTAAATATCAAAGAAAACTGTGAGTAAATTATTTGCAATTATGCATTGTACAGGGACATGCAGGAGGCTTGACCACGTTCCCTCCATGAATTACTGATAACAATAAGGCGGGATAATGAGGGAGCTGATAATGACAGCACACAGACCGACACACCTAATTAATACCCCACCGGTTATTAACCGAGCAATATTACATGAGGTAATTAACAGTTACCATCCTCTCCTCAACAACTAATTACTCACTAATTAATACACATATATATAATAACTAACGTAATTACTGAAATTAATTATTCAACAAAATATATAGCTGATTAGTTTATTTAATTATTAATAAGGCTTTGACTCATGCATATTATATTGATACTAAATTAATATATATATATATATATATATATATATATATATATATATATATATATATATATATATATATATATATATATATATATATATATTATATATATATATATATATATATATATATATATATATATATATATATATATATATATATATATATATATATATATATATATATATATATATATATATATATATATATATATATATATATATATATATATATATATATATATATATATATAAAGCATTATTTTGGATGTAAGATACTGCAAGTTTAAGCAACTAATCATAGATCTTCATGGGGGAAATTTGAAGTTACAAATAGCAATACTGGTGTCAAAATATTTGGAAAACATAAATTATTATTGATTATAAATTATAATAGTATAAAATTACTATTTTTTCAGAGATTTAGGCCAAATAACTGGAAGAAGTTTATAACAGTAGCTAATATACTTAATACATTAACAATATTATTTTTTCAGTAGGTAATAGATTTATAAAACTTATAATGATACTTGATTAAAATGTCTCCAACTGGAGTTATTTTTTAAAAAAATCTGTTAAAGTGATCTGAGTCGAAGCATAGTGAAGAGATCCGAATCGAAGCATAGTGAAGAGATCTGAGTCGAATCAGAGTGAAGAGATCTGAGTCGTAGCATAGTGAAGAGATCTGAGACGAAGCATAGTGAAGAGATCTGAGTCGAAGTTTAGTGAAGAGATCTGAGTCGAATCAGAGTGAAGAGATTTGAGTCGTAGCATAGTGAAGAGATCAGAGACGAAGCATAGTGAAGATATCTGAGACGAAGCATAGTGAATAGAGCCGAATCGAAGGAGAGAGAAGAGATCTGAGTTGAAGCATAGTGAAGAGATCTTAGACCCAAGCATTGTGAAGAGATGTGAGACCCAAGCATAGTGAAGAGATGTAAGATGAAGGTTTGCACAGCGTTGTCCCCCTGTCGGTTTAAGCAAGCGAGGGCATTTTAAACAGTCGAGTTTTGCATGACAATGTCGCCAGCAGGGACTGTACAAAGCTTCTGTTGACACCGTTTACACAATATCAACAAGTCATCTCGTCCCCCACTTCAGTCTTTTTTTCTCTAAAATCTAAAACCCAGATATGTAAATTCTCCCTTTTTTTTCATCTTATAAATCTTTCAGAGAGGGGAAAAAAAAGAATAAAATAAAATAAATAGGCCAATATGCAGGGGGGAGAAACAATGAGACGGAAAGAAAACTGTTGCTTGTCTACGCACTGCCTAGCGGTTCACTTCGTATACTCTGCGCACGCATATTTTATAAACAAGATGAAAATATAATGGCGGCGGTGTTACTATAATATCTGGTAACTACCATGTTTGCTAAGTATGAACTGTTGAATTATTTAAATGTACAAACTCTTATCTCAACCTTTGGTTCTCACCTGAATTAGTATCAACAATTTAATTAATTGTTTTACATTAATAATATGTGAATGCATGATGTATTGTGTATACACACTTTTCAAACATGATATTCCATAGAAAAACAAACAAAATTACAACATGTATTTAATAGATGAAGTAATAGATAAAGCACACGATATCTCGTGTTAAACAGGAAGAAGAAATCGTTAGCTTGTGTTTAATAACACCAATTATTTTCCACTTAGTGGCAGATATTACCAACATTGAGCGAGAGTCAACAATCATGTACAACAACTAGTTTATTTATATCTAGCGCTTATAAAACATCAGGGAATAGTAAAATAACTAAGAAATAGTCTGCCAATTAGTGTGGCACATAGCTTCTTGACGTCTTATCACGTGCGCATAAAAGATGTTTTACAACCCATTATTGTCTAATTCATTTAAATTTTACCCCTACTGCTTCTGAGCTTACCGAAGGTAACGATAGCTATGTGATCCTTCTGAAGAACGAAAAAATGTTAGGTCTCCGATTTCAAAAATTCCAAGACAGAAATCCGTTTCAGACATCAGAGAACATTTTTGGTTCTGTGTCTGTCTGTCGGTCTGTCGGTCTGCCGTTCAATTTTTGCGAACCAACGTATCTTAAACACTACATGTCCGATTTTAATGAAATTTGGATGGTAGGTCATAATTAGCTCATTGTTGGTCCCATATAAGTTTCAACCTTCTGCGCTAATTAGTTTCTCTTCCACATGCGCACAAACACATATATATATATATATAGTGTATATTAGTGTGGCACATAGCTTCCTCACGTCTTATCACGTGCATAAAAGATGTTTTACTACCAATTATTGTTTAAATAATTTAATTTTACCCCTATTGCTTCCGAGATTACCGAAGGTTACGGAAGCAATGTGATCTGAAGAACGAAAAAATTTTATGTCTCCGATTTCAAAAATTCCAAAACAGAAATCCGTTTCAGACATCAGGGAATATTTTTTGTTCCGTGTCTGTCTGTCGGTCTATTTTTGCGACCCAACATATCTTCCACACGTCCGATTTTAATGAAATTTAGATGGTAGGTCATAATTACTTTATTGTTGGTCCCATATAAGTTTCAACATTCGTAGCTTATTTGTTTCTCTTCCACATGCGCACAAACATACATCTATTTACATATATTGCTTCAAAAGTACTTATCTGATTTGTATGAAACTTTTATAGTTTAATGAAAGTAATCCGCAGATAGCCCTAGATTAATTTGAACCGTCTGCGCTCTTTAACTTTTCCTAAATTGATACTTCAATTTATGTAAAAACAATCCAAACAATTTTGACAGATTAAAAAAAAAAAATAACGGGGAAACAATTAGACAAAATAGACAATAATGACTTGTAGAAGTATAAAGTCTATAATGTACGTGATAGTATGCGAGGAAGCTATGTGCCACACCAATTAACAGTGTATTTTTTTTTAAATCTGTCAAAATCGTTGTTTTTTGGCATGAATATATTATGTTTCAATGTGCTAAATTTGATGATACTGTTTAAATTAGTATTTGATCATCTTGGGAACTACAATCGACAAAGTATCCAAATTTATTATAATTCAGATGAGTCCTTTCAGAGATATGAGTGTTAATGAAATACAATTAATCATGAATCAATGGTCGAAAAAGATGGAGAAGGTGGTCGCTTCGAATGGTTACATAAGTGTAAAATTATGCGATACTAATGCTTGTACTAACCCTAATCGATTTTTTGCGAGGTCATATATTTATTTATATATACACATTTATATTTATTTGATATTAAATGTGCTTATATGAGTGAAATTATTAATTATTTCGTAATTAGCCCTAATTATGAGCTTCTATCTAATTTTAATTGAAATTGGACCAGTTTTTAAAAAATAAAGATTCGCAAAAATATTGAACGGCACACAAACACGTGATCAATATGTTCTCTGATGTGTGAAACGGATTTCTGTCTTGGAAATTTTGAAAATTGTCGTTCTTCTGGGCGAACATGATACTTCGATGAATTTGCCATGGAATTCTTTAAAAACATGCTTCAATTATTAAATATTAATAATTTCACGGGAAATGAATAATAATCTGTGAAGGCTTTTAGATTTCTATAAGGTAATTGAATTGGAAAGAGTGTTAATTATTGAAGCGAGCTTCTTACATTCAACGAAATATGCATCTTGTCTGTCTGTGTGTTACGTTTACGTGTCCGACGATAACTTGAGTAACAGTTGACCGATTTAGTTGAAATTTGGTATACATGTTCTTTTTACTAATGCTCAGGATAAGTTCGTTGGAAACCGTGATCCGTCTAAGAGTTCGCGCGCAACGCTCGCGTAAACGAGAGGATTAAATGTAAAATTGGAATTTCAGGACGGGAAAAGATTTTATTATCACCTATTCGATGAGAGGAACATTTATTACAAACAACTTTATTTAGTAAAACCAAAAGCGACACCGCTATGAATTAATAAAGATCGTTAAAATTATTAAAGTTGATCTAAACGTTTAAAGTAGGAAAAACCACGTTTCTACCGATATCTTACGTTATAACGAAACAATTTTAATAAAACTTTACATAAATCCTCTAAAGTATACAATTGAAATAGGCATGTAAAATTTCAACTTGTTACAAGCAGTAGTTTTTGAGCAGTGAAGGGATACATTTATAATAGTTGTTTAAAAGCTATTGCGGGTGGTTAAAATTGTTATAGTATTGCAGTGTATAGGTTTGTTTAGAAAGTAAAGCTTTGTACCGAGTACCCCCACTCTATCCCAAACTACCCTCTTCCACTTATCTTCAACTATGACATTCATAATGATTAACAAATTGCAATATGCAGTATTTTATTGCAATACGCTCGCTTTAATGATAGAGCCACGCGATGCCTAGTTATTTTTAAAATGTATACCATGCAAACAAGTCACGATGACTAAAAGCTTGTAGAAAAGTGCAGCTACTATTAAAATAATGAATAACGACATTTGTAAATATTCAAAATTAAACTAGTCTTATTAAATTACTGATAAAAATTAAACCCGCAACACTGGGATTCGAACCAGGGGTCTCTAAGCTTTCAAATGATGTAGGAGTAGTTTAAGTTTAAGCCGGGCTCATTTCAAAAATGAAATTACATTATTGACTGCTAATAATACTTAATAAATGTTTAGCTTCTAGAATAGGCATGAGAACGAGTCAATGAAGGCTGGAAATATGGTCAATGTTTGCCTTTTTAATTCATTAAATAGGCATTCATTGACCCCTCCGCTGAATACAAAGTTATAAACAGTGTTATTTGATAAGAAAAGCGACCATGTAGGGTAGTGCAGTTGTTGGAATTGTCGGACAGAGAGATCTGGAGTTACCCCCTCCCTTCACACCTGGGTGGGGGGAGGGGTTGGTAACCATGGCAACACCCCCCTCCTCAGTGCGGGTGAAGCCCCCTCCCCTCGCCTCCGACTCTAGAGGGGTCCTGGAAAATTTGGGACATTTTCTACACTACAGAATACATTTGCTTGTAGAAACCCCCTCCCACTCTTTTCCTACATCCTCTTGAAGCAAAACTTGAAGTAGACTCGAAGAAAGGGAGGGGGGTTTTCTTCAAGGTCATCAGACAAAATTCTCAAGGCCGCGCCCCCTCCCTCTCCAGACATGCTTATTTCTTTTTACTCCCCCCCCCCCCCCCCTACTTATATGTGTAAAGTTGGTTTTTTCTTGTCCCTTTACATTCATATGTTTAGATTGTTAAACCAATATGTAGGTTTCTCTTTCTTTCTCTGCCTTGAACCGGGTTGTATGCCGGGTTGTGTGAGTTGTGTCGGTATGTAAATGTGTGATGGTGTTAGTGAATGAATGGTGTTAATATATGAGTTGTAACCAAATCTAGACTTGAGACGACCTTGAGGAAAACCCGTATTTTTTGTTAACAAATTTTATTCAAGTTTATTGTCACTTTTTTTTACGATCTTGAATTTATTTTCACATTGGGGAACATCTTTATATTGTGATGCAACTACTGGTAAATCCATAAAGTAATATGTAGAACTTATTCCTATTTGTTCTCGAAGGATGTAAGTTCCCACGTTTTGCTACTAATTCTATGAGCAACTAAAAGGCAAGCATTTCTTTAAATATATCGTCATTATGTTTCTAATGCAATATTTGACTATATTTAATGATGTTTCTGTTCGTTTTCCAAATCGAATTCTCTCATTGTAATATTATTTTTCTATTTTCTATTGTTTATAACTGAGGCGGGTTTACTCGTTAAATCTCCGAGAAGTAGTGAGTTGCAAAGTCATGTCGAATCTTCGGAGAATGTTTACTTAACTTTGTTCTCACACTGCTTGTTTACGGTTATTTTCAGTTTGGAAACGTGACTGTGCACAGTATACTGACTGCGGTAATGATTGTTTTAAAAGAGGTTATCACTGACAGATCCCTTGCCGAAGCTTCTTATTTGTTCTACGTTGAAGAATTTCCCCTCCCTTGAGAGTACTTAGCAAATATTTATCTCAATATTTCATCCAATTATCCTTTTCAATTTGTCTCTGTTAAGTTAGCTGAGGGGGGGTGGGTTGCCGATCAGCGGCAGGCAGACAGAGCGGGGGCAGACAGAACGGGGGCAGGATCTCAAGACCCCTCGGTCCTGTAAGGTAAACAGCTCGGAACAACAATGGTACAAATATACCTTAATTACCACCCTCGTCTCTCCGGAGAAGATTCGAACCCTAAACCTGCTCTATTGTCTTACCGAACACGCTATTCATTAGAGAAGTATTCTGCGTCTTACCTGTCCCCTGCAATCCCTCACCTCCTTCCCGAGAATTAATAATATTTACTCACCTATTTAATCGACTTTTATATTTTTTATTGAACCCACCCCTTTCTCTTTTTTAAATATCATTTACAGACATTATCAAATATAAAATATTGTTCTTTTTCAACCCTTACCCGTCTCTATCGGATCCTTCTCAATTATTCATTTAAAACTCCCCCCCCCCTTCTTCTTCAGCCGGTATAAAGGGTTTGTTTGGAGGATGCGGATTGTGTCGAAGACATCGGTACAGAAGTGAAGTAATTGAAGGTAGGATTAGATTGACATTGTGAATAGAACTAGGGGTGAGTTGACTAGTCAAGGGTTGTTTCCACCCCTTCACATGTGTACTCACCCCTCCACGTGTCTTTAACACCAATCCATATAAAACTCAATTTAAATATTTTTCTTTAATTGTATTGTCTGTTTTTTCTTCTTTTTTACAAAAGAAGGTTTTATCTGAAGTTATAGTCATTACTCTTGGATTATATTCGGTGCGTAGATTTCAACTATATATTTTCCGATGAAGATCAGAGACTCGAGTGAAGCAAATCCCGTCCGTAGAGAAAAAAAAATTCTTTGACAGAAGTGGATGGGTCGTCTGTAAAACAAGGAATACGGCTCACGAAATACTTTTATTTAACTTGCAATGTTTGTATGTATGTTCGGATCAAATCTTGCAAATGAATTTTAAAGCAGTTATCCTCAACCGATTGAATTTAAATTTTGCATACAAGTTTAGTTTTGCTGACAATGCATAATTAGCTAAGTGACGTCATTCTAAATCCAATATGGCGGGCAGCACAAGATGGCGGGCTAGTTTTTTTTAGCTCACCCATAATATGGGAATCAAATGAAAGGGTTTGGTGAGAAGAATTCGAATAAAAGCTTTTATTTAAAAATACTTTTTCAAATAATTTTTTACAAGATTTTTGTTAAATTGCAATGTTTGTATGTATGTGTAAGTATTGATGTTCGGATCAAATCTTGCAACTGAATTTTAAAGCAGTTATCCTCAACCGATTGAATTGAAATTTTGCATACTCGTTTAGTTTGGATGACAATGCATGGTTAGCTAAGTGACGTCATTCTAAATCCAATATGACAGGCAGCACAAGATGGCGGACTAGTTATTTTTTAAGCACGCCAATGACATGGGTATCAAATGAAAGGGTTTGCAGAGAAGAATACGAATAAAAGCTTGGTTTTAAAAAAATGTTTAAATAAAATTATTATATAGGTAGTATATCTAGAGAAAGTATTGTGAAGTCCCGAATATTTGAATTTGGTAGATTTACATGTTTCGAAGTTCCTTTAATTGAAAAAAGTTTTTTTTTTTTTAATGTTAATTTGTCGTCTGTAGTCTGTGCAGACGCGTGGAACCTAAACTACTGGACCGATTTCGATGAAATTTGGCATACGTGTTAAGAAAAAGCATACCCCGTGGCGAAATCGAGAAATTAAATTTATCTACATTAAGAGGCGCTACACTCCAAAAAGTTTTAACCTATTTAATCATTTGTCAAGCCTATTCATATTTCTCTCGAATAAATGACGTGTGTGTGGTCAATTTAGCTTAAAATTAATATTTATTTTATTTGCTTGAACTAATTTTTTCTTGAACTAATGTAGTAAACTCAAAAATTGATTTTTTTTTTAATTTTCGAGTGGATTACAAATATATTATGTATGCTTTATTAAATGTTTCATTCTTTATTGGTTTAATAAGTTAAAATATAATGTTTAAATAATTCATGGTTATACCATTCACGGTTACTTATGGTGGGGCGATGAAAATTTCCTGAAAAAATGTAATTTATCTTGTCGTTATTACCGATAATAAACATTGTGACCCCCGGGGGATCGAACCAGGAACTTCTGAGGTCGATAAAAAACAAAAAAAATGTATAACGGGTATGCTTAATCATCTACAAAACCCTCAAATGTACTTGGACGCAAGTACTTCCCTGTGATTTTTCACAATATATGATACCTATTAATTCAAAATGGCAAACAGGAGCTAGAATATTACGGATTTCCATAAATTTAATTATTTACGTTGTTTCATTTTATTTATCTTTTAAGTATCTTTTTATTACTGGTAAATCTTCTGATAAAATGAACGATGGAAAAAAAAGAAAATGATAACCTCTTAATGGTAGAAAGGAAGAATGATAAATGTCATGTCGTTTGAAAAGTTGGTAAGTCTTAGAGGGGGGGGGGGGGGGGTATTTTACAGCTTGGGTTGAAAAGTTTAAGACTCAGGGGGGTGATTCATGAGCGAGAGATCTTGCGAGGCTTTGCGACGTCCTAATGAAGACTCATCAGTCAGATCAGGTGATAACGTGGCGGGGAGTCTGCTTGATGAAGGGGAAAGCGAGTCTGACGAGGGAGCTTTCCTCGGAAGCTTTCCTCGGGTAATGGTTCAGATGTTTTTCCCTCGGGTATTGTCTTGACGGTGAGAGATGGAACGGTGACGTAACCAACTGGATCAGGCTAAACGACGGTCGTTTTGTGGCAGCGACTGCGAGGAAGGCAAGGGTTCGGCTAAATGCTCGACACCAAGGGAAATGACGTGTGAGGAGACGAGATAGCGGCTCGGACCCCCCACGGTCACAGCATCTCTGTCTTATATATGTATATATATATAGATATATACAAGACCTTGTCTCTACTCTTGAGTCACTTGATGGACTAACTCATAAAACCACCAACCTAATCGTTAACTTGATTTAGAAATACTTTTTCTTAAATATTTGTTCGCTCCCTCATAATATAGAAGATTTTATGACTAGAATAGAAGCAGCTTCCTGAAGTCAAACTATAAAAATAATAGCCACCTATCTGAATGCAATGAATTTTTTTCTGCTCTATTCTCCTTGGAGCAACAGATAGATCATTTTTTTCAATAAACATTTTTTAGGTTTTCGTTGGTAAAACCAAAAAAAAGAAACCCTTATAGTTTATTTCATGTGTCTGTCTGTCTTTCACTCTGTACGGTTCCAAAGATAAAAACATGAAACATTACAGTATTAATAATCGTTTTGACGTGCACACAGGAAAAATATAGCAAACTCAAAACTACCAACGGTTCAAATTAAAAAATGGCGGATAACTCAAGTCACATGAAAAAATATTATTTTATAATTTTTGAGTGCGGTATCAAATGAAAGGTATTGAAGAGTAGATTACAAATATATAACACTTGACAATTAATTAATTTTCCCCGCCATTTTGTCAAAAAAAAAATTGCGTGTCCCCCCCCCCTAAAACTATATTTCTGCTGTTACTAAAAATATAAAAAAAATATGAAAAATGTGCGGTCTGATGGGCCAAAGAAAAAATAAGATTAGCAATTTGATCTGATTAACTGGGAATCCAAAATGGCGGCTAATTCCTGTCAGGGGGAAAAAAATGTTTTTTTAACATTTTGTGTTGGGTATCAAATGAAAGGTATTGAAGAGTAGATTACAAATATATATAACACTTGTGTGTAGTGTTTATTTTTCCGCGCCATTTTGTCCAAAAACATCAAAATATGGCGTGTTCCCCCCTATACTAATTTCATGTTCACGATACCAACGAAACCCTTTTTACGCGAGGCTTCACGCACAACCAATTTATTTCTGATTAAAATTTTCTTCAATTTTTTTTTTTAAATGTTATTGCAATTTAATAATTACTAACCTTTTCACACGAACACCCCAAATTCGGGTTCTACCTAATTCTGACTTTTTTTTTATTTTTTAACAGCATTAAGTTAAAATGCTATGCAAATTGACAACACAAAAAATCCTACCCAACGGGGAACCGAAACCCAACCTCTATTTATGTATAATTATCGATATTTTCTTAGAACGGAGTAAGGCCGGCTTCAATTCCCTGTAGAAGAGAAGGTATTTTTATGATAAATTTTAATGAAATGTTCAATAATAATCAATGGAAACACAAAAACTAATTAATGGGAAACACTACTGGACTTAGTAAGTATGAACTCGTATATGACAAAGTTTGTCTGAGTTTTCTCGGACCGATTTTTTTTATTTCTACGCATTGATAGTTTGTTTAAGTTTAGTTTACACTTTTTATAATTATTCACTTAACTTAATAAATAAGCAAGGTACTTTATTTTGAGGTACTTTATTTCGAGGTACTTATCCTTTGTAAGGAAGAGTTAGGTTGTTGAATTTAATGTAGGTTTGTGTGAGTGCGAATTAGGTCTCTAGAGCGTTGCTTTATTACGTGCGAGTATATGTGCCATGTGAAAAGGAAACTTGAGTAGTTCGCCACTGGATGTAGAGGCGATCAACTCGTAGCAGAGATAATGCGCCACTGCCTCGAGGAATTAAACACTCGGACCATATCGGCCTTTATACTGTTGACATGTGTGTGTTGAAGGAAATCTAGTTTTTCTCGGTGGATTTTTCCTTGCGAGCTGAGAGCGGGTTGGTTGTCGAAGTAGCGTGAGAATTTCCAATTACCTCGGTAAGGAAAGCCGGCCAGGTGGAGCCTCATTTCCCGCGTTGCCTGGTTCCCACACTTCCCTCCTTCCCGCCTTTAATCAACACATTCCCCCGCGCATTCCCTCCAAAACATACCTTATAGTTTCCCCTAATGAAAAACTAACATTTTTCTTCTCTTATTTAGTTTTTTTTATTATTAATTTTTTTTTCTTTTTTAAATTTTAATGATTTTTTTCGGACATCCTCTACCGAGTTCAAAATTTGTTCGTAATAATAAATTTCAGTTATCAATTTCTCGGGCGAAATATTATTATAAAAATACGCTTTTTCTTTTTGATGTCCCTATTCAATTTTACTTAATTTGTGGTTTGGTCGTTTCAGGGTGTGTTAAATAAATCGTATTTATTGTTTTATGCTTAATTTTTTGACATTCCATAAATCATTACAGTTTGTATATTGTAGCTATATACATCTCATACAGCTATATTTCGACCACACCTGGTCATCTTCATGCCTAAAGCATTAACAACGCATCATATATATACTATTACATATCTGTTATTTGTTATACAAAATTACTATGCCTATTTTTAAACTATGATTTTACAAGTTAAACTATGTATTACATTTAATGGTGTTTTCGTTGTATTCCTCCATCTGCTTCCTGTTAGCTTATTTCGTTTATAAGATGCGTTGTTAACGTTTTAGGCATGAAGATGATCAGGTGTGGTCGAAATATAGCCATATGAGATTTATTAGAAAATTAATTGATGAACAACAATATACAAATTGTAATGACTTATGGAATGTCAAAAAATTAAGCATAAATCTCTGTGCAAATACGATTTATTTAATACACCCTAAAACGACCAAACCATAAATAAAAAAAATAAAAAATAGTTTTATACATGACAGTACTAAAGTCGTTGTATGCATAGAGGGGGATTGCAAAAATTCGATTTTCTTGGATTTACATATATTACTGTCCAACAACGTGGACTTTAAAAATGCCTGTCCGTAGTTTGTAATACGTACAGATGCACCAGAAATTGAATTTGCATACATGTGCAGAAAAATTATACCTTGACAGTTAGATAAGAGAATTTTACTGTAATACTCGTTGTCTTTAGGGTATTTAGGGATGATCATAAAACAACATTAATATTTATTAATTTCTATTTTAAAATTAACTATATTTCGCCCATACCTGGGTATCTTTAGGCCTAAAAATAACAATATCTAATATAAATTATTGCGTTTTTTAATAATTTTGCATTTAATTTTTGGATCAAATAAGTTAAAAACATGGTGCGTAGACTTCCGCGGTAAGTTTCATAATGGAGTTCTAGGTCTTTTCTTAGTGGATGATACTTCCGACGTTTCGCCTCTTATTTCTCGTCAATCTCCTACAGTTCACGTTGTTTCTGTCATTAGTACAACATGCTCTACCCTGAAGATGCCTCTAGCATAAGAGGCGAAACGTCGGAAGTATCATCCACTAAGACGTGGTCACCACCGGAAGACCTAGAACTCCAAGTTAAAAACAGTTTAAAAATATTAAAAACAATTTTTTTTTTTTACTTATTTATGATTATATGTATACCTACTTACTTATTATTTATTTATTTAAAAATAATTTAATATTATTTACTGCGATATTCACTATTATGGTTCACTACTGAGTATCACAAGGGTTATTGGTTCGGTTTCCAACGATAGGCCGTATATTTAAAACGAGGAATAAATATAAAGGTAATTTACATAGATATATATTTGTTAGATATAAAACATACTAATCTTTCTCAGGTGCAACAGCTTTTACGGTTGCACTTAATTATAATTCAAAATTTTTATCAATATTTATTATAAAAATAATTCCTCATGGGCAGGGAATCGAACCTGACCTCTCGCCTTTTTCAATTATACTTATTTTTTTGGTCATGGACACCTTAGCGTGGCCCGCTCTTAGACGTCCGTTTTAGAGCCTTTTCGGGGGCGTGTATCTTTTTTCCTATTCACTTTAAAAAAAAACAAAAAACTATTTTTTCCCTTTACGCAAGGCCTACAAAAAAGGTCCTTTGCGTCGGACCGCTGCGGTCGACCGTATTCGAGTTATGCGGAAAAAACTGTTTCTTTTCCCCCGAAAAACCGTTTTTTTTTTTCGCATAACTCGAATACGGTCGACCGAAGCGGTCCGACGCAAAGGACATTTTTTGTAGGCCTTGCGTAAAGGGAAAAAATCGTTTTTTTTTAAAGTGAATAGGAAAAAAGATACACGCCCCCGAAAAAGCCTCTAAAACGGACGTCTAAGAGCGGGCCACGCTAAGGTGTCCATGACCGACATATATTTTATTTCATTCTAAATATGTTCTATTTTAGAGTACTTAAGGTGGGGGGGAGGGGGGAATGGCTCAAATTTAGACATAATTAATCTTTCGATTTCACCTCAGTATATGATTTTTCTGAATATAATATCCAAGCCATATTGCATCAAAATCGGTCGGAAAAAAAGTATAAATCCATATGTATACTACTTATATTATGAGAAAGTAACAAATAAAATAATAATTTAACTGGATTTTTCTGGCATGCTGAGAGGATCTTGTGAGAAGTATTTGGTAAATTATTTTGTCGATTAAATGTATAAAAACTTGCAAATAATTCATTCCTGTTTAGGAGAGTGTTTCTTGATTATTTAATTTATATTAAAGATGAGCGGTTTGATTCCTTTATATGGAAGTACAAAGTGAATATTTCCACACCTGTAATAACACCCCAAACCATATTAGCACGGCAAAAAAAAAACACTTTTCAATTGAACCTAATCTAAAAAATTATTTTTTTTAGTATAAGTAATGATATTGGTTGGAATATTTTTTTAAATTTTATTTGTAAGTCATAGGTTGGATGTAAATTATAATTTCAATGTCAGGTGTTGTAATTGAATCAGAGTGTGAATAGGAACGAGCGGTGGGATTCCGTTTGTCGGTGCGTTGTAAGACGCGCGTCACAGTGTGCGCGCGGTAGCCCCCCCCCCCGTTACAATCCATATTAATATGGCCGCCTTCATATGCTCATATCATTAATTCATGTGTGTCAGGTGATTAGATTTTTCTTGCAGATTCACGTCGTATATTGGAAGAGCCGAGGGGGGACGCTGTCTCTCTATCTCGCTCTTCCATCCTTCGTACCGTATATTTATTGATTGTTTACTTCCATTTAGCTTATCGAACCACATGTTTTTAAATAGTTTGCCACATATAGCTTCCTCACTTCGTAAAATTAATTAGAGAAATCACGGTGGTTTGGATCTGCTTAGATTTCCAGTGGGATCACATTTAATTTTAGTCAATATTAAACGATTGCGCTACGATTCAAATTAATATTGGACCGTCTGTGGGTTAGTTTCGACAAATTATCCTTTTCTTTCAAAATCCTACGAGTACTTTTAAGGGGGCTAAACACCTTCAGTTTATCTGCGTAAATAACTGCGTGAAAATCCGTACTTTTATCTGAACTGAAGGTGTGTAGGATACCGTCCGATTTATCTTCATTTTTGTCTTCACTTGGTTCTAAGTGTTATAATAAAATTTACGAAATCGTTGCAAAAGAGGTTTCGGATAGGCTGACTTTTTATCTGCGTGAAAACCTGTCCAAACTACGCAGTTCACACAATAACTGCGCTGTTCACACAATAATTGCGCAGTTCACACATTAACTGCTCAATTCACACAATAACTGCGCAGTTCACACAATAATTGCGCAGTTCACACATTAACTGCTTAATTCACATAATAACTGCGCAGTTCACACAATTTATTACTAAGACATGACGTCACACGAGATAAACTGCGCAGATAATCGGAAGGTGTGTGGCCCCCTTTTTAGAGATAATCTTGTTCGTTTATAAATAGATTAACTGGATGATTGCATAAAAGAAACTTGATCTGAATTAAAAGCTACATAAATAACCGTTTTCTAAACGTTCATAAACGGAGCTTCATACACGCGGATTTCAATCCAAACGTTTCGAGCCCAAGGTCAGTAATGCAAAGTTAAGACAAAATTTGTAAAAAATCAGACAAGCAGAAACAAACTTTGTAAAATTTCCTTTAAAAAAAAAGAAAAAAAAAGAAATGAATACTTCCTGGTTATCTAGTTGAATTCTCATACTCTTCAAATTATATTGTAAGGGGTCGTTCAGCTTACATCATTATTTCTTAAACATTTAGCTTCACGACACGAAAAAAAAATATATCACTTAAATTCTTTATATTAGTCCTTTGACTGACTTAAATCCTTTGGGCGACAATTGACTTAAATCATTTGTAATATTTAAGATCCTTTCAGTTCTTTATGCGCATTTGAGATTAACTGTAGTTTGAATTCTGTAAAAATTATTGATCTTAAAAAGCATCTAACATAATACGAATTATGGTACAAAGAATTATAGTTAATAAACAAAATTCGATATAAATAACGTAAGTCAGGCTTTGCTTCCGAGCTTATCGAAGGTCACGGAAGCTATGCCATCGTCCTTAAGAACGAAAATATATTGTGTCTCCGATTTCAAAAATTCCAAGACACAAATCCGTTTTCAGACATCAGAGATCTGTCGGTCTGTCTGTCGCTCAATTTTTGTGAACCACCATATCATAAAAACTAATCGTATGATTTTAATCAAATTTAGATTGTAGGTTAAAATTGGTCCATTGTTGGTCCCATATAAGTTTCAACCTTCTGCGCTCATTTGTTTCTCTTCAACATGCGCAAAATTACACATTTATTTACTCCTATATCTTCAAAAGTACTTATCTGATATTTATGATATTTGGATTCAAATTACAGACATACGGTTCAAATTAATCTGGGGCTATCTGCGTGTTACTTTCAATAAACTATAAAAGTTTCATACAATTCAGATAAGTACTTTTAAAGCTACAGGTGGAAATAAATGTATGTTTGTGCAAGAGAAACAAATGAGAGCAGAGGGTTGAAACTTATATGGGACCAACAATGAGCTAATAATGACTTACCATACAAATTTCATTAAAATCGAACTTGTGTAATTTTTAAGATATGCAGATGCGCAAAAATTGAGTAACAGACAGAAACGGAATCAACAATTGTCCCTGATGTCTGAAACGGATTTCTGTTTTGGAATTTTTGAAATCGGAGACATAAAATATTTTCGTTCTTCAGAACGATCACATAGCTTCCGTTACCTTCGCTAAGCTCGGAAGCATAAATTCTCGATCTAAAATGATTATATTAGATGGCCTCATTATTTGTCGGCAGATACTGACTAATCGAAATGTTGAAAGCATTGTTCAACTCAGGGATCCCTAATTTGTGAAACTGTCGGCACATCAATGGAACATCGTAGAAACTCAATCAGTCGGTTTAAGCCCTTTTTGTCGGGTTCCAGGTTTTTAGGGATATAACAACAACAAAAAAACCCTAATTGAGAGCTGTTGAAGATGCTGTGCCGTACCTTTTCCCTTCGTCTCCGACAAGCTAGCGAAAATACTAGCACATTTACCTTGGCAGAACTCAAGGACGGTACCCTTATCTAGCATTAAGGGTACGTACCTAGGCCCAGGTAGACTCTCCGGAGCCGTACCGGATTATCCGTGGGAGACGTCAGCTATAACTGACAGCTTTGAACCCAAAGGAGCCGAAGTTTCGGAAACACTGAGTGTATCTTCATCACACGGTACTACAGTGTCCCACGCCTCTGCATCCCTTACTTACCTCTGACCTACATTCCCACCCCTTTGTAATCAAACCGCTCCCTAACTTCCCCATCTAGTTTTAATAAATAAACATAATAGAGTTTATTGCTTCCCAAACAAAATATATTAAATCTAGTTACAAATGATAATTAAATAATAATATATTAGACAGCGAAACAACTCGTTTAGGGTTCAGATCTACCAAACTACTACTACTACGTATTTATAAAATGAATGAAACGGGGTTGGTGTGTGACTGTCAGCTGTAATAATAAAATAAACCTTATTATTGACGGTGTCAACCAGATGGACGCTTGATTGACTTAAATAGATACCCATCTATATGGTGACGCTGAATCAACGACGAGGTGTCGGGCCTCTAGCTTGGATTCGAACCCATTACCTTTAGTTTACAAAAAAATACGTGTGGTGTCGCGGGACACCCGGTAAGAACGAAATTCCATACATTTTTCATCAAATATAAATGATAAAATCACACTGCTAAGTACGTATACATTGCTAACTACTTATACATGACGGAGTTAAAAAAGAGGCATAATTAAAAGTAACGAACTGTTTGTACCTAGCAGAATTAAGGAAAAATTAAAATAAAATCATTATTTGTATCATTAAAGCAAGCGTCTTACTATAAATATATATTGAATATAAGTAAAAAGTTGATCATGATGAGTTTATAGTGAAAGAGTATGTTTGTTAAAGGAGTTTGGATTGAAATAGGACTGTTTTCTACCTACCCAGCCAATTAATTTAAAATATTATAAAATATATCTCTTCCCTACTCTACAGCTTCTGCTTGTATATCTGGGTGAAATTTTACATGATTATATTTTATTTATTTACAAAACAAAGTGACATTTTTGACATATATAACAAAAATAATCAAAACAAGTCAAGTAACAGGCTTCCTTAATAAAACTATTTCTCGTCTTTTGAAGTTTACGTTTACGCGAGCGTTGCGCATGAACGCTTGGGCGGATAACGTTTTCCGACGAACTCAGCCTGGGCATTGGTAAAATGAACATGTGTACCAAATTTCATCTTACTCGGTGATATTTTACTCCTCGTCTTCTGTAGATTTCGTGACGGTGATTTTGTGACAGTTATTTTATCTACTCGCGGCAGCAAAATTAAACATTACTTAACTGTTTTTAGGCTGGAAAGTACTATTTCCCTGATTTGTCATTAAAATATTAAAAACAGGCAGGAAAGTAGTTAAAACAGTCAGGAAAATACTTTCTCTGCCTAGGCAGGGAAATATTTCCCTGCCTAGGCAGAGAAAGTAACAGTGTTTACCACTGCGTGTCATAACCTCTTATTTGGGCAAGAACAGTTTATACTATTATCTCTATCTTATAACATTATATATTATAGTTAAATAAGTAATATTTAATAATAAATAAACGTATTAATAATAAAATAATTTGTTTATATTTGTTAATTCTGTTAAATAAGTTCAATGATTAGTAGATCTTTAATTAAAAAAAATAGTAGGGTCACTAACTAAACTGTAGCGTCATGTAAACATTGAACATCCATATTATTTTTATTATTGAAGTCTTTCTAGATTAGACTAGCTACTTTTCTTGATGTATCCTAGTTACTTCTTTTCTTTTAAGCAATAGAAGATATCTTTAACACTTATATTAATTTTTTAGTAAAAATATAAATAAATAATTTATTATGCGTGCATTATTCATTCAGAAGTTATGTGTGTTATAAACTTGTGTTTTGTATTTTGTTGTTATAGATTGAGTTTGCTTTTCACTTATTGTTATTATTCCCAAGTTTTTTATTTGAACATTAATTTTAGTTAATACATATGTTATTATCTTTATAAATATGACACATAGTTATTAACTATGTTTTATATTAATAAAGATAACATTTTTTGCAGCTTTATTTTTCTTCCGCAAGTAGATAAAATATTGTATGCAACAAGGCAGCAAAGGAAACATTTCTGCCTCGTTTATTCATTGCCTGCCTCGGCTTCGCCTCGGCAGTCAAATAGGTAAATTACCTGCCTCGGCTTCGCCTCGGCAGTTAATTATCATAGCCTGTCCTCGCCTTCGGCTCGGAGGCTAATCTGATCACTCGTCAGTAAAATTCCATTTTGCTGCCTAGTTACATAAATAACTATTGTGACGGTGATTTTGGTAGTTTTTTCGAATTCACTCCCGGGCTCCAGAACGTGCCATAAGGAACTTCGTTCCAACAAACATGATGGCACTATACACAAAAACAAATAACATCCAAACTAATTAAAGGATTTTAAAATATATCGCATAGATACAATTTTAAACACATATAATACAACAAAAATTCTCTGCCAATTAGTGTGGCACATAGCATCCTCTTTTTAATACTTTATTAATGAAATGCTTTTACAACCAATTATGTTCTAATGAATTTAATTATTTCCCCTTTTAGCAAATTTTCGAAGAAAATTAAACTATTGCAATTGCTTCAAAACTTTTGTAATACGAATTTTTGAAATTTTTTTTAATGGAAATCCGTTTTAGACTATTCTGAATCGATTCCTAAAATTTAACACTTTTTTTATGTATGTATGTATATATGTGTCACTCCTGACGATCTCCCTTTAGGATGCACTTTAAAATTTCAAACAAATTATAAAATGTCAATAATATCAAAAAAAAAGGATGAGTTCGTTAACCAGAATATTTGGAGTTCATTTAGGGGTCAAATTTTGACCATTTAGGGTCAAAAATAGCATATCCCCGCTCTTATATGAAAATATGATAAAAGTAATTATTACTGTACTGTTAAAGAGCTTTCCAACGACATGCATCTTGAAGGGTAAATACTTTTTTGACTTTTGTACCCGCTGTGTACAATTTTTTTTTTCACCCATCTAAATTCTAAACCAAAATTTACCTATATTATCATAAGCTAATAATACGCAGATTTCTTTGAAAATTCGCTCATTTAGTCATGGTGCATGACTGGACTTTTTTGTTTCCGAGATTACCAAAAGTAACGGTTGCTACGTGATCGTTCTGAATAATGAAATTCTCTTTATGTCTCCGAACTCAAAAATGTCTAAGACAGAAATCCGTTTTAGACATCAAAGAATATTTTTGGACCCATATCTGTCAGTTTGTCACTGAATTTTTGCGAACCAACATATCTTAAAATTTATTCGTCTGATTTTAATTACATTTTGATGGTAGATCATAATTAGGACATTGAACGCTTCTTTAGATTGTTAATCTCCCTTATAAAGAAAACTGAGGGGAGTAACAATCTAAAGAAGGTGTATGGAATGTTCTTCTTTAGATTGTTACTCCCCTTATAGAAACAGAAGTGTGATATTCTTTTGTTTCGAAGTACATTGGACTAAACATCACTTGGTCTTAATAGTTATTTTGTTAAAGTCATTTATATTCTTAGAACACATAGGTGAGTAACAATCTAAAGAAGTACCGGACCTTGTTTGTCCCATATAGGATTCAACCTTCTGCACTCATTTGTTTTTCTTCCACATACACTGAAATATTCATTTATTTACACATATCTTCACACATATCTTTTAACTGCTGTTTTACAGCTAAATTTGATGTATTCCTTGATTTGTGTGTGAATTAGCGCAAAAATATAAAATGAACAAAAAATAATGTAGACTTTTCTGTTAGAAAATTTTCTGTTATTTTTAAAATATTTCGAGATTTTAAAAATAGGTTTAAACGGTACATTCTCAAAGTAAAGCCGCATTTTCAAAACGAGATGAAAGTAGGGCTGGTTACTTGAACTTACTCGTTGAACTGAGTAAGTTGACGTGACCTGACAGGGCGGTACTCGGTGCTTCGGTTAAAACAACTTACGTGCTGATTTCATACAGAGATATTTACAGTTAGAACTGAACTTGTTAGCATGGAAAAACGGTCCAGGGTACTTAATCCTTTCTGGACTCGTACTTAAATACTTAGGTTCTAACCTACTAGGGCACTTTGATCCTACCGAACCTCTGTACCAAGATCCTTATCTGGTTCGGTACCTATAATACTAAGTACTCCGGTTTACTTCCCTACCCGGCTCAAACCCAACTTAAAATTACTCCGTACTTACCTTCCATCCTTAAAAACTTAGATCTCTTAACTCTAACGTATTCTCGTTTCATAAGAAATTGTGCAAATAGTATAACCTAATACGCATTTAAAAAATTTGGAATTATAGCAGTCCATATGTACAATTTAACATAATAACTTTGTATAATTTTTGGCATTGGCTCACGAAACCTTAAAGCTAATCATTAATTTGTTTCCTGCTTTGTAAAACCATTTTTTCTAATTTATAATTTTATTTGTCTGACAAAACAAAGAAATATAGGTGAGTGATAGACAATATTCTCATCATAATATATAATAACTGTTTGATTGACATGCAAAAAAAAGTCCAGTCATGCACCATGACTTAATGAGCGAATTATCAAAGAAATCTGCGTATGATAATAACTGGCGTAACTGGCGTAACTGGCTTATGATAATATAGGAAAATTTTGGTTTAGAATTTGCATGGGTGAAAAAAAAAAAAAAAAAAAAAAAAAAAAAATTGGAACAGGGGTACGGGGTACAAATGTAAAAATAGTATTTACCCTTCAAGATGCATGTCGTTGGAAAGCTCTTTAAGAGTACAATAATTGTTGTTATGTACACTTTTATCATATTTTCATATTAGAGGGGGCTAAAATGGAAAAACACGTTTTTATGCTATTTTTTTTACCCTAAATTGTCAAAATTTGACCCCTAACTGAATTCCAAAAATTCTGGCCAACGAACTCATCCTTTCTTTTGATATTATTTACATTTCAAAATCTGTTTGAAATTTTTAAGTGCATCCTAAGGGGAGATAGTGTCTGGAGTGACTAATATATATACATACATACATATATTATATATATAAATACATAAAAAAAGTCCAGTCATGCACCATGACTTAATGAGCGAATTTTCAAAGAAATCTGCGTATTATTGGATATGATAATCGGTGAAAAAATAAAAATAAATTGGTACACAAGGGTACGGGGTACAAAAGTCAAAATAGTATTTACCCTTCAAGATGCATGTCGTTGGAAAGCTCTTTAAGAGTACAATAATTGTTGTTATGTACACTTTTATCATATTTTCATATAAAAGGGGGGTTAAATAGTAAAAACACGTTTTTATGCTATTTTTGACCATTAATTGTAAAAATTTGACCCCTAAATGAACTCCAAAAATTCTGGCCAACGAACTCATCCTTTCTTTTGATATTATTGACATTTTAAAATTTGTTTGAAATTTTTAAGTGCATCCTAAGGGGAGATATCGTCTGGAGTGACACATATATACATATATACATACATACATAAAAAAAAGTGTTAAATTTTAGGAATCGATTCAGAATGGTCTAAAACGGATTTCCATGGAAAAAATTTTCAAAAATTCGCATTACAAAAATTTTGAAGCCATTGCAATAGCGTAATTTTCTTTGAAAATTCGCTAAAAGTTTTAAGTTAGGAATCGATTCTGAATGGTCTAAAACGGATTTCCGAGGAAAATTATTATTAAGCCTGGTTTACACGATCCAATGTATACTTGGTCCAAGTAGTGCAACTTTGATACTCTATAAAGTAGAGATTATAATATAGATTGTGTGAAATGTTTTTCCCCTTTAGAACTTTCCAGTTAAATTGTACTTATTAAGTTTTAAAACAGTGGTGATATATCACCTTCTGGTGAACAAAACCCACCTCAACCTCACATCTGTCATATTTTGACAGCTCGTTCTCATAATTTGTCAGGTAGGCGCCATTTTTGTTTTTATCAAAGTCTATTTTGAAGTAGGGATGAGCGAAAATCACAGGGACTGTGATTTTTCACTGGTGATTTAAAAGTAACAATCACCGTCGGTGATTGGCTTTACAAAATAACAGTGATTGTGATTTCAGTCTCTTTGTGATTTTTCACTTTTAAATATTTTAATTCACTGGTGACTTAAATCCCAACCAAATTCACAGTGCTTTGACCTTCATATTATGGTTAGTTGTTAGCTGTAGTTTTTATATACCCTAGTACCCTAGCCCTATGGTTGCTTTGGCTTTGTTGTTGTTTTATATTATTGTCATTGTCCTCGATCCTTGTCTACCACCTTGCCTCTTGCCTATCTTACTCTTATCTTAATCTCTTTATAGTTTTTAAGTTTTACTCCCGTTCCTCTGAAACACCCTCCCTGTTTAAAGACTTATCTCCTTTGCTTTTTTTCTTATCTCTACACATTTTTAGTTTATTGATTTGAATAATTTTATATCGTTAAAAACTTTCTACAATTTTTGTATTTACGTATGTTTTCTTTTACATCTTTCTACTTATAATATTTCATTGTAAACACGGCAGTAAATTTCTAACTACGAAGATATAACAAATCAATAATAAAAATCAATCAAAAAAGAGAAAAATAAATATATAAGACTAGAAATTTTTTGTAAAACTTTTATTTATCCCAATAATTATTTATTGTGTTTCAAAGTCACTTATAATTTAAAATATTATATTCTTATTAAAAAATAAAAAATATGGTCTTCAAAACACAACAAAACATAAAATTAAAAACTTTTTAAAAAATAATAAATTACTAATGGATAAAAAATAATTCAAAAATTATTTTCAATAATTCAAATTTTAAAATAATTATAGTATTTATTAATTAACAATAATAAAATATTAATCTAATTACAATAAATCATTACTTATTATTCATTATTACATGAAAACGGTTCCGACGATTTGATTAAAAAAAAAAAAAAATCTAAGATGTAGATTATTTAAATACAAGTTCATTAAAAATCACGTTCCTGAGAAAATACCTTTAAATGCGGATGAAGAAAGGCTGGGTTCGATTCCCCGCCGAGGAGAAATTATTTTTCTGATAAATTTGATAAAATGTTCTAAAAAATGTATACATTTTTTTTTAAAAAAAAAGAATGTAAAAATAATCAGTCAATAAAATAATCAACAAAAAAAAGTTTAATTATTATTATTAGTTGTGGTATTTTAATTATTTCTATTTCAAATAAATGCAATATGCAAATAATAAATGCAAAGATTTTTCAGTCATTATTCAGCATATTTGAAACCAGTAAAAAAAAAAAAAAAAAAAATTAAAGCATTAACAAGCAATGTATCGATTTACGGGATAGCTTGAGAAAATATATATTAAAACAAATTGCAGAGGTAGAAAATCACTACACGAAATTGTCAGTGAAAATATTTAAAAATATATGCAGAAGTAGAGAATAACTACGGAATTGTCGGTGAAAATATTTAAAAATATATAGAGGTAGAAAATCACTGTTCGGAATTGTCAGTGAAAAATATTTAAAAATATGCAGAGGTAGAAAATCACTGTTCGGAATTGTCAGTGAAAAATATTCAAAATATGCAGAAGTAGAAAATCACTGAACCAGTGAAAATATTTAAAAAAATATATAGTTTTAGAGGTACGTAGAAAATCACCATCGGTGAAAAATCACCAGGGATTTTCACTGTGATTGAGAAATCACAATCACTATTTTCACTGTGACTATAAAATCACTGATTTGATCATCCCTAGAAGGAGCCCATCCAACTCAACTTTGATGTTCAAGTTGACTTTGATACCCTGTTTACACGAGCCAAGTAGAGTCAGAGCTGACTTTGCCCAAGTATCGTGTGTAAGCGAGGATTAATAAAAGAAAAAAATCGGTTTGAGACAACTCAGACAAACTTCCTCATTTACGAGTTCATAATTACTGAGCCCAGTGTTTTCCATTTATTAGTTTTCGTATGTACGTTTAATTATTATTGAACATTTCATCAAAATTTGTCATAAAAATAACTTCTCCTGGACAGGGAATCGAACCCTGGCTCTCTCCGACCGCGTTTTAAGCTATTTTCTTAGGAACTAGATTTTTCCCGGTAAAACGCCTTATATCGTTTGATTTGTATTTAAATGGACTACATTTTAGAATTTTTTTAATCAAAATCGTCGGAACCGTTTTCGAGAAATATTTTCTTCAGTCTTTCTTAGGTCTTTAGGGTATTAATAAATTTTATTGCTACTCCATGTCTGGCTATATTTCACCTCCTTTGAGGCATCCTCAGGCCTTTATTAATCCTTCTATTATATTATAATATACATTTTTCTTTGAAAATCTAACTACCAGTTATTCAACCGTGCGTCGTGCGTCTACACATTTCCTCTTTTCATGATCCACTGTTCTCTATTTAATGTAATTTTCAATTAAAAAATTAATTTTCTCATAGAGAAAATACGTCTTGAGTGTATTTATCTTAATAAATGTATATTATAATATGAGATAATTATCGCGCGGGGAATAATGGCACTTTACTCTCGAGGTACATACAATATTTTATCTCCAGTAGAAAAAAGATTCACATTTTCGTCCATTGCACAGTTTTTATTTAATATTTTAATAAATAACAATAACTATTAGCACTTTTAATAGCAGATATAAGAGATTCAATATGAAAAGCAAATAAGAATTGGAATTAAACTCAAATAGAAGGTTATTTAGATGCAGGTTATAATGTTGTAAACAAAGATAAACATGGTCAAAAAAGCGCAGTGCCGCCAACCTGATTTCGACAACTTCATTACATTAGCCATAAATTTTCTACTATTTATAAAATAATTAAGTTGCAATCTTTACTTTTTGGACCTACTTTACTTTTTCGCCCTACTTTTACTTTTTCTCCCTACTTTTTGAGTCAGGGATGAAAAGACCTGTTTTAGTCCCTCTAAACTAATTCAAAATGATAACTTTTTTTCCCTACTGGAGATAAAAACATTTTATGTCTGGTTATTACCAGATACAGTCAAATTTAAATATAAAATTCAATTCAGTGTCACAAAACTGTTCGTCATTATGTTAAGGACTTAAAAACTCAACGGAGTTTTTAACCGATGTCCATAAGTTTTTCCTGACAGACCCACAACCTCATAAAAAAAAAAAAAAAAAAAAAAAAAAAAAAAAAAAATTAGGGATCCCCCTCATCTACAAACATAAACTTAATGCTGTTATATTAAAAATTTGTCCTATCTTTTCAAGTTGTTTTTAAAATTTCAAATTATGCAGATTGGTCCGACATCCGTGTGTATATATAACTTTATATATAGATTATAGATGGTATAATTATTTATATTGTCAATAATTATGATTTACCACATTCCACATGTTATAAATGTGATTAATATTAATAATGAATTTATTGATGCAAATATGTATTATAATTAAGCAAGTTTTGATAAAATTTAATTGTATATTGATTTTTATCATAAGTATGATTAAATGATTAGTGTTAATAGTGTACAAATTTACCATTATCATATTATTTATCATTATACATAATCTATACATAATAAGTTTGATTTGGGGTTCGGTTCCCAGCGCTGAAGCATATTTCTATTTGTGGTTTCTGCCTCTTAGTTAAATGGTTAAGGTGTTAATAACACATGCGTAGCTAGTGCAGTGTTATACTTACTCCAGTATTCTGTAATGTACAATCGGTTCCTTTATTTAATTTTTTACTTCCCCCCTCTCTTTGTTAAATTATAAAGCCCCCCCCCCCCTTCCTTGAGAGTGAGAGAGATTTATATATTATTGAGATAAATTAGAGATGGAGATAGAGAGCCCTAGAGAAAGTTAAGGCTAATTTCAGGGGTCCGCTGAGGAGGGGGTCCTTATTGCACTCTGATATATAGCTCTACGGGGGGGGGGGGCGGTATCATTATCAGGGGGGCGCTCCGAGGAACAATACCCTGCCAGGGGGTCTGGAGACAAATTATTCCAAGTAATTAAGCGCCCCCCTCTCGGGCAGGAAATTATTATTCCTAGGAAAGAGTAGCGGGGGAGAGGAGGGTAATTAGACCCCCTCCCTCCGGACAGAGAAGTTTATTTGAAAGGAGCTCGAGACTCAGGGGAGGGGGTAGCACTGAGTAGAGCTCTTTTTATTTTTATATTTCGGTGTTTTATATAAGTAGAAATCTCAGTCTAGCTAAGTCTCTCAAAACTATTCCACTACTTAGCTAGATACTTACTTCTAACTTGTACACTCGACTCGTCTCCTACTTCACTTCTCTCAACTCTAACATACATATATATATAATATACAATTTAAAACTCGCAAATGTTTAATTTTCAATGCATCATCATATGAAATATGATACTGGATGGTGATCTATATTAGACGGTAGACGGAAATAATGCCCACGGAAGAAAAGCCCAGGAAATAATGCCCACGGAAGAAAAGCCCAGGAAATAATGACCACGGAAGAAAAGTCCAAAATAATTAAACGACTTTAATCGTTAATGGTAGTTTTTAAATATAATTAGTTAACTTTTAACGCTTAAATTAGTTTTTAAATTGAATAGCCATTAAGGGTATTGTATATTTGCAGATACATAACTAAAAGTAAAGGTACCTGGGGTTACTGGACTTAAGATGCATCTTCTTTAGAATCGTAGGGTTTTACCAGGTATCACTAATCACCATGAATGAATGTCTACAATATGTTACATCATACACTACACAATATTGTAACAATAACAATATTGTACAAACATTCACACATGTTACATCGTATAAATAGGTCAGATAGTCCTGACGATTGTCATTCCTACGAGAGTGGATTCCTACTTCAGCAGTGTTCATGTCATTTTAGTTTTTTTGGATGTGTGTGTAAACTGTTTGAACATATTTACATTTTACTTACCTTGGTTTTTATCTAAAATATATGATATGCCAAAATGATAATGTGTAATAATGAAACTAGCAGAAGTAAAATCTGGCGATGCTGATGAAAGATGTTGTTTAAGAAATCATTTACTTTCTTACTGTGAATAAATATCTATATCAACTGCTCAAAATAGGAAAGAAAATGATTTTTTTCCGTGGTAGGCTGTGAAATAGTAACTTTAGAGCCTAAAAAACATAGCTAAAATCCATTTTTTCATTACGTGGACTTAAAAAATCTTTTCATTACTCCTAGCTGTAAAGAAAAAATCTTTTACGTCCTAGGAACTAAAAGATTTTTATTTTCCGGCGGGTAGTTGTCAAAACTTCCGTTAGTAGCAATGCAGTCTTTGTAGAAATGCTTCTAGTACGATTAAAATCCGCTAGATGTCAGTGCGTTTTATTTATCTTTTCTTATAGTGTAACCTCATTATAAGGTTTCTTTTTTTAAGTCTTAAGTATGTACTAATATTTGTTATTATTATATATTGATTAGTGATTAATATTTAATGTTTTTTCATTGTCTGCTACCTCGGAAAAAATAGCATATGCTACGCGACTGTGAAGTGTTTTTTCTTTACCTTGGCAATATTTACTGTCTCGCTTCGCTCGACAGTAAATGTAATTGCCGCGGTAAACAAAAAACTCACTTCACAGCCTTGTAACATAATATACTATTATTTATTTATTCTGTTGTTAACAAAGAGTTTTTGTCCGCCTTACATTTTTATTATTTACAATAATAAAATTAGTAGTACAAAAAATAATTATTACGCCCTCCTCCTTCTCAAGTTGCTTGCTATACGCCGTAGATACTCCTCTTTGTTCTCCCTAGAATGGTTACTCTATTTAAAAATTGGTTAAAATTTGTTAGCGTTAAAAATTAAATAATTATATTTAAAAACCACCATTAACGATTAAAGTTTAATTATTTTGGACTTTTCTTCCGTGGGCATATTTTCCGGGGCTTTTCTTCCGTGGGCATTTTTTCCGTGATTCGTATTAGACAGCCATGTAAACGAAAATCTCCTCAAATGAAAATACGGAAAAGTAAGTTGGTGAATGGAAGCACAGAGCTCTGAAGTTACTTCATGTCGCTTTATCTAAGCACTAAGCTTCTCCTCTGACGTATCGCAACCAAAATCAAAACAATTTTGAAAGATTTAAAAAAACGTGGTTACCTTAAATAAATTTGATAATAATAGATTGTAAACGTATATGAAGTAGGAGATGTGGAAGCTATGTGCCAAACTAATGGGCAGACTATGTTTATAATATAGATATATGAATCATATTTAAGTAATCAGTTTAACGAAAAGAATTACCTAAACATGATGTAACAGTATTGGGAAATTGATTACCTGATTACCTGTTCTTAGCTGAGATTTCCAAAATTGAAAATACAATGTGTCACTCGTATCATCAAATGATGATACATGTTTTGTTTATAATGGCTTCGTTTGTTTTATGTCCAAGTCAAATAGAATACAGTATAAGATTGTTACAGGAAGAATCAACCGCTTTACATACTAACACGATGTTATCATCTGAGTGAAGCCATCTCTCTGAGAGTCAACACTATACAAAGCAGGTGTAGCACTGTCTTAAACTCCCCCTCTTTAAAATTACTGTTTCTGCATTATATCTGTATTTTTATAGGTATGAAATATGTCTGACCTCTGTGGTATTTGAACCATCGCTGTTCATGTCTGAGACGGAATTAGAACTTATCTCTTTAGAAATATCATTTTTACTACGTTTTTATTAGCTTGCATTCTTGTTTGTTTGTTTGTTTGTTTGTCCGGTACAAATCTGGCAATCGATTTCTAACTAAATTCCCGAATAGCTAGAAATTTGAAACTTTTAGCCATCTCAATGCATTATTTTAATACTTTTAGCCATCTTTCAGCAGAATTTAATTAGTTTTCAGCAAATTTTGCTGTGCGGAAAGTAAGTTCGGAAAAAATCCGCAAGTTATTTTATTTGTTTTGCCATATCCAATATTTACGCAATCTTCATTTTTACGGGTCTCAAATTTGTGATAGATAAACATTGAATGACAGCAAAACAGGAAATATTGATTATATTATTTCATATATATCGATGGCATGCTTTAGATTTGGTGTTGGGGAGATCCGTTGTACAAAAATGTATCCTTTTATAGGTTTAAGATCAGCTCTCTGGATGGTTGTCATTTATGTGAAGTAAATAAATTCGGATCTATTTTTTTTCACTAACATTATATTTTATATAACAATAACAATTATATTATCAACACATACGATTCAACAGAAAATTTAAAAACGTAGTATATAAAAAGTTCTTTTTATCTTGAAATTTTAAGTTTTAGGTAGTATTCATACTTCGGAAAGTTTAAATTTTAATTTAAATCAAATTATAATTAATATTAACATAGGGAGACAGACAGATTAATAGAGTCTAGCGCCGGGACTTGAACCACGGGGTTCTATATTTCCAGTATAGCGCTCTACCAACTGAGCTACACTGAAGAATAATTTCCTCTGTCAGTAACGATACCTAGTCCCGAATTATGCTTTCAATTTTCCACAAGTCTAGAAGTCAACATTAACGACAATAGAACTAGACCGACAAGTATCGCTTATAATTATTAAGTACCCATTTAGTATCTTGTACCTTGTACAATCATCATACAATCCGTGGTTTAAGTCCCGGCGCTGGAGTCTATTTTTCTCTGCCTGTCTCCCTTTTCTAATAATAATTATAATTTGATTTAAATTATAATCTCTTTAGCTACATGGATGCTTAAGTAGAAGTATTCAAGTCCATTATAATTGGACCATTTAAACAATCGGATGATTTATGTTAAGTCTAATTTACCTTGTGTTACGAATTAGAACAGATTTGGAAGAATTTCCACTTGAATTTAAAGTTTTCAACGATATATTTTTTTTTTTTTCAACAGTTTTATCATTTAAAAAAAAAATAAAAAAACGGGTCGAGGAATAATTACTACGGAAAGAATTTTTTGTAGATAATTAATTAGAAAGGGCGAGGAAATGGCGAAGGATGAGTTGGCCGGTGTTGCTGGAGGCCATAATTAAAATTACACTGGGAGTGAAAAGTTAGGGGGAGGATCACGTGACCCGGATACTTACCAGAGGAAATATCCGGCCCAAGTATAATGGGTTGTGCTGTTTCTCCAGGCTCCCGTGGAGATCTTAATGAGATATCTCGTAGGACATCGGGGGCTTGATTAAACTTGAGCCTCATCACATAATCTTTCATTGATTCCGCTGTGTGCTTTCCTCGACCTGCGGGAAATTCCCTGATATCGCAACGTCTGTACCAACTAGTTTTTCTTTTATTGTTCTATACCTTCCGATCTATATAATAGTTGTTATGTTAGAAAGAAATTACAGTGCGTCAAAAATAATATTTAGATTTTAATTTAATTCAAATTATAATTATTATTAACCACGGGAGACAGAGTATATTAACCAAGTTAACCGAGGATATTAACCAAGTTAAGAAAGAGAAAAAAAAAAACTCCAGCGCCGGGATTCGAACCACTGGCCTCCTATATTTCCAGTACTGACGCTCTTACCAACTAAGCTACACTAATGAATAATTTCCTCTGTCGTTAACGATACCAAGTCCTGAATTAAGCTTTCAATTTTTCCACAGGTCTAGGAATCGACATTTACGACAATAGAACCGAGAAATAACGCTTATAATTATAAAGTACCCAATTAGTATCTGTACCTAGTACGATCAATTTGAAATTCTATTTTTCTTCAAGTTTTTGGTAGTATTCTATAATAATTAAAATTTGATTTAAATTAAAATGTAAACTTTTCGTAGTATGAATACTATCAAAAACGTGAAAAATAATATTTAGTATTTACAGTTTTTTTTTTTTTTTAAATTCTGAGCTACTTTTCTAAATGATAATTTTCTATACCATAAAAAATAAGTGTAGTTTACTGTTGGTAATTTTGTAAAGTTTTCATGAAACTTTTCACAAAATCAAGAAAATATTGTTATAGTCGTAGAAGGTAGCGTGTAAAAAAGTAACTGACTAATTTCAAACTAGAATTTTGTGTATAAGTAAATATTTTGGTGCCTTTTAAGAATATATGGTCGGCTAAGTTCGTCTGTGGGACATAGCTTGGCAATAGGCGTTTGAAAAAACAAACCGGTGGAGAGCGGTCATGTCCTGCCCTTTAAGGTGCGGACAAAGTGATTTTTATGACCCTGACCACGAAATTAGTAAGCAAACAAAAAATCAAGTTGATGATAGTTTGTAACTTAATAAATTAGTTATTCAAATATTACTCCAAATCAAAAAAGTCATCCATTAAGTAACAAACCACAATTAACTTGAATTTTGGTCTACTAACTAATTTCGTACTCAGGATCATGAAAATCACATTGTCCACCATAACTGGGGATATGGCCGCTCTCCACCGGTTTTTTGTTCAAATGCCTATTGCTAAGCTATGTCCCACAGAAGAACTTAGCCGACCACAAATTCTTAAAAGGACCAAAAGATTATCATGTACACTAAATTGTAGCTTGATGTTAGTCAGACACTTTTCTGCACGCTATCTCCTCGACTATTAGTTTTGATGGGTTAAGAACAAGCAGGAAATTTTATAAACCATCACTTTCTTCAAAAAACAAAGAAAAAAAAAAAAATGGTAATTTTCTCCTGTTGGACATTTTGCTTCGGAACACACAGTGTATACATCTGATAGAAATGATTCGGAGTGATCGCAAAGCGAGGGAGAAAAATATTAGAGGGGAAGCGACTTCACTGATAAAGATCCTGGTTTCAATTCCAACCCGAATCAGTTTCATGTTAATCTCCGATAAGAACTAGACTCACCTATATAACTAATCCTTTTTATTAATGTAACTCTCTTTCTTCCACTATCATCGGCTTATCTTACCTAACTAGTTAATATTTCTTTATATTCATTCCCGTTTATTATAATTGTTCCATGAAAATGGAAGTATGGTGATACCCTCCAAAACGTGATTCCGAGATCTCTGTGAACCGTCTTACGAACCCGGGGATATCATTAAAATCCGTTTCATATACAATATGTCTGTGCGTACGTATGTATGTATGTACATATACATATACATATTACGTACGTACGTAGGTATGTTCGTTCGGAACTTTAAACCTTTATAACATCGTATTCAGATGTGGTTTGCGGAATTTTTTAGAACTTTTGTCGGATCAACTGATTGCATAAACCCGAACATCGTAGCTCACGTCGTTTCGGAGCTACAGTCACTTAAGCACGAAATCGGTCTGTCGACGATAAGTTCAGTAGGCTTTATTTGATTTCAATTTCTCAATTTCTATTTGATTCAATCTTTGGGGGTGTATATGTGTCTTGTATGGTAGATTGTACCTTTACTTTTTGAGCACAATCGGACAAGCGGTTTGGGAGATATTGGTATTTTAGTGTTTTTACTTCCATGAAAATGGGTGTAAATACTGAGTTCTGTCTTGCTCACGTATTGACACCACAACATTTCATGTGTGGGATTTCCACACCGGTACTTTTTTCTTAATATTGCGTATTTAATTTATTTCGTTTAGTTTATCTATCACATTTATCATATCTGATTTCATTTATGTACTTTATGTACATTTATCCATTTGCCGTATTCTATTTATGTTTTAAGTACGTATATCTTAACATACGTACGTATATCTTAATCATAACATTATATCTAATTTTTAATTTGTATATTCACCTCTCTTCTCCTTTCTAGTCTTGCCTTTAATTGTTAAAAGAGTCATATTTATAGTTAACCACTGTGCAATATATATTTTTGTTATTTTAGTTTTTAAGTGTTTGTTGTAATATCTTTAAGTTAAGGCAACCCACCACCTTTTTACCCTTACCTTAACTTGCAACCTTTACCTGATCACTTACTGTTAATCCTCTCATCTCCATTTTGTTGCCCACCCTTGTGTTCCTCTAACTAATCCAATCCTTAAACTCTGTTTTCTCCAATCTCACTTATTCACATTCCAAACTTTACCATAGAACTTTCTTTATAGTCTTGTATTGTGTTCATAAATGTTACCCTGATGATGTAAATATATTTTACGAAACTAGTTGGTAAACAAGTTTTTTCATTAGACCGTACCTCACTAACTCCCTCACATCTATACTTTACGGTTGCTAACTTCATCTTAATAAGTTTTAAGTACATTTATTAATTTTTTGAACGTTTATTACAGTTTCTCTTATATTATTGTATTTATTGGATTCATGGAATTATTTCATATTTTCCGGTTGCTCATAACTATTTTGACCTGTTAATCGTTTATTTTAATTTTTTACTCATTTTCTTTATATTATTTTACCGAAATAATTATTATTTGTTGCTATGGTGGATGGATGAAAAGGTGTAAAAAATCGGTCCGAGACAACTCAGACAAGCTTTCTCATACACGAGTTCATAATTACTTAGCCCAATGTTTTCCATTTATTATAGTTTTCGAGTCGAAGTACACAGTAATATTGTGTTGTTCTTTGCCTTCTTATAAAAAAAAAAAAAAAAATTCATTAAAATACGTTTTTATAAATATTATATCCTCTACATATTTTTACTTTCTCATATAAAGAGAAAGTATTGTGATGGCATGAAAAAATCGAGTTTGAAATTTTGATGGAAGTACGTGTTGAGATCCCCTCAGTCCAAAAAAATGGTTTTTAAAAAAATGTCTCTAAAATCTGTCGGCTATGCAGACGCGTGGAGTCTAAACTACTGTGCCGATTTTGACGAAATTTGGCGTACATTTTCAGAAAAATCTTACCCCGAGGTGAAATCGAGAAATAAATTTTAGCTCTAAATTTGGGGACACTACCCTCAAAACTATGGAAAAATGGGGAAAAAAATTATTTCTCGAAAACGGTTCCGACGATTTTGATTAAAAAATTCTAAAATGTAGTGCATTTAAATACAATTCTATCGATATAAGCTGTTTTCCCGGGAAAAATCTAGTTCCTGAGAAAATAGCTTAGCTGAGAAACGCGGACAGAGAGAGGCCGGGTTCGATTCCCCACCGAGGAGAAGTTATTTTTATGATAAATTTTGATGGAATGTTCAATAATAATTAAACGTACATACGAAAACTAATAAATGGAAAACACTGGGCTAAGTAATTATGAACTCGTAAATGAGGAAGTTAGTCTGAGTTGTCTTGAACCGATTTGTTCTTTTTTATTAGTATTAACGAAAAATATAATAAACACATTATAAGTTCTAAACGAAAGTTGGAAAGAGTTCAGGGCTCTTATCACTTGGAAACAAAATCTCTTTTTAGTTCGGTATTCTGCCATATACAGCGCTGACATCACTTTACAGATTCAAAATACTATGTACAAACAATTTTGATAAATACCCCTATTTAATATAGGTCTGTAAGATTGGATATATAAGTAAAACATTTACAGACGCGGCCCCCAAGTCCCGTGAGGTGTTGAATTGAAACTGCTTATTTGAGAAATCTTTTTATTGTTGTGTTGATTTTAAAATCTGTTTGATATTAGTTTAGTAATGGGTAATAAAAACAAAGTACAGTACTGAGGAAGCAGGTTTGTACGAGAGGATCTGTCGAGGAAAGAGCTGCGGGGTGATACAGAGCTGGAATCAATACTAGGGAGCATTGTCAGGGGGCGGCCTGCCTCCGAGCTCGCCGCCTCCAGCTCGCCGCCTCCGAGCTCGCCCTCCCATGCCCGAGTTTTGAGTGATGCTCTTTAATCTTTTAATTAAATCTGAGGCTCAGGCATTTTATTTTCATCGTCGGTAATGCCGGTTCTCGGTGGGGGGGGGGGGGGGGGGGGGGATACCAGCACGGACCCTGCTTATATGCATTAGGGACGGACGGGGAAAAATCGTAATAAAAAATCTATATAGTTAATCTGTGCACGGGATGCGGGAGTACCATATTAGAAATACTTGAGCAAGGGCTCTTCTAGTTTTTTATTCTACGAGACCACGTATAAAAAAATACAGGCGAGTATTCCCTCTTCATCTCCGAGAGGGTGGCAGACCGCAAGAGGAATCGGGAGGGTGGCACTTTATTGGATCCTTGCGGGGCGCCCAATAATGCGCATAACTCGGGCCCCTAGGAAACACGCCACCCACCTTGAAAAGCCGGGGAGGAATCAATCACCGCCTGGAGGGGTTAAGAAACCACCAAGATAAGACCTCGGCATAGTAATGCATACATGAGGGGTGTTGCGCAAGTCTCCCTATATTAACACAAACCAAAACACCCCTCCACATTAAATATTGGACCAGACACATTCTATTAATATTACTCCCCCCCCCCCCCCTCAGACACCTCATTTGTCAACTATTATTACTATTTATTTATTTTAACTATTTGATGCTTCTGAT
Organism: Gerris lacustris; assembly: GCA_951217055.1. NCBI lineage: Eukaryota > Metazoa > Arthropoda > Insecta > Hemiptera > Gerridae > Gerris > Gerris lacustris. Next base: position 1,520,850 of record OX578278.1, on the reverse strand, counting down.
ATTTATGACTTTTCCCAAACCCGCAAGTGGTGGCTTTATGAGATTACTAACTGGTGTGACATTGTCACAATATACGGTTTGTGGGAGCAGTGACGGGAGCAAAGTTTATATTTTATTTTGAATGATAAGCTTATGATATGATAAACATCTTTCTATGAGATATCAGCTGTCCGAATTCTAGAATTTGATGTGGTTCTAACGACCAATAGTAATTAGTTCACATTTTATTCCGCTTTGTTTAACATATCTATCTACGATGAAACATTCTCTTATCACCCGACCAGCTACGTCAACATTGTTTTCATTTTAGAAGTGTACATTGACAAGCAACCAGACAAAGTAAGAAAATGTCTTATGTACTGTAATTATTGACCAGAGTCTAATAAATCTAGGTCTTCCGGAGCAAGAGATTCTGTTAATGCCTTAGTTTCTAACCCATTACAGGGATCATTATCAAGGGAGTTGGGGACTCTTTTATTTGGTTACCCACCCAATTTTATTTATTTATTTTTGAATTCTAGTAAAATATTCCTTTGTCCTAAAATACATTGGACTAAATGTCTCTTTGTCTTACTAGACAGTTAGACTAACGGATATACAGAAGTGTGATATTCCTTCGTCCCAAAGAAATAAGATTGTTTGAAGTTAAGACTGTCAATTAATGTTTTTAAAATGTTGAACACAATAATGTAAACAAACGGTGGGTAACCAAGTAAAACAGGGGTGGCCAACCTTTTTCGATCGTGGGCCACAATCATGGTTCCACATACTCGAAGGGCCAATACCCCCCCCCCCCCCCCCATCTTAAAAAAAGGAATTCACACAACATTGAAAAACTTATGTTTTCTATGCATATTAAATATAATAGGCATAGGTAATTCAAGAAAATGAAGTAGGTAGATACCAATTTATTTTATAAAATTCAAACAATCAGAAAACATGATGTGAACAACTTAATATTCAAAGACTTTATTATTAACGAGAGAGAAAGAAGAGAGTAGCAAAGACGCGAAGGAACCGAAGTTTTTTAAATCAAATCATACTTACCTAGCTAGAACTTAATGAGGAGCTCGTTTAAATGACCTTTTCGTACTTCCGATTACTCGAACATAGGTACCTACTTTAAGAGAGAAATTGATCATAAAAAAGGAGGGTGGGGGAAGCTGGAATTCTAGGTAAAAAGAAGAAAATTCACATGCCTGTTGATTTTCAGAAAACATCAAAGCGAACGCTTCATCGGACTTTTACCGCCTGGGTTGTATGCACCGGGAGATCAAGAAAAGCGGTGTCATGAGATATCATTCGTTATCAAACCGCCTCTTCTCCTATTGCACTAGCAGACACTTACCAATTTTCCTAGACTTTACCAAATCACTCGATTGTGGGTCTATTGTGAGGCACAAGTGCCACAACACCAGTTGGGTGCCATCATTCAGTTAATTCCGACATCCATTTATTAAAATATTAACAAGTATATTATGATTATTATTTTAATCATAAAATATAAATCATTATAAAAAATTAGGGTAAAAATTAAAAAAAAATAGTGGCAAATTGGCCGCGGGCCACCCCAAAAGGTGCCGCGGGTTGGCCACCCCTGAAGTAAAATCTTGCCACATACGACCTAATTTACTTGGTTACCCACCCTAGGGTGGGTAACCAAGTAAAGAAGTACCCTTTCCAAGATGATTGTTTTGACATGCTTTCCACTGTGATTTCAATGTTGTCAAATGTGTTTCCTTTGGCACAAAGATGCTCATACAAACCCTAGGGTGGGTAACCAAGTAAATTAGGTCGTATGTGGCAAGATTTTACTTGGTTACCCACCGTTTGTTTACATTATTGTGTTCAACATTTTAAAAAAAATTAATTGACAGTCTTAACTTCAAACAATCTTATTTCTTTGGGACGAAGGAATATCACACTTCTGTATATCCGTTAGTCTAACTGTCTAGTAAGACAAAGAGACATTTAGTCCAATGTATTTTAGGACAAAGGAATATTTTACTAGAATTCAAAAAATAAATAAATAAAATTGGGTGGGTAACCAAGTAAAAGAGTCCCCTCTAAATTATTATTAAAAACGAATGTTGAAACTTGCTTCTGTAAATATTATTAAAGTAGCAAAGTGGTGCCATGGTATCATGTCAAATTAAAATAAAAACATCTGACCGGGGCAGTTTTGGAATATTCCACAATTGAGGCAGATGTTATGTTAAAATATGGAGGAATATTTGGCTAATTAATTGGTGTTAATTTAGCTCAATTAGCGATATTTTCAAAATGGCGTCAGATAACATCAGTACGAAATTTAGTGGAAAAGTTTGCCTTAGGGCAGATTTACATTTGATCATTTGCCCCGAATGGGCGAATGCTCAAGTGTATTCTCGCTTTTATATAGAGGTATAACACATGAAATAAACTAATAATTAAAATACTGAAAATAAACTAATTATCACTTTAAATTAAACAGTGTGTTTTTCATAATCATAATTATCATTATGATTAATTCCCCTAAATATCGGTCAATACAACCACTTTTATATCCCCCCCCCCCAAAAAAAATCATAAAATGATGTATGTTTTCTTTAATATTATAATTTAACTTTGATGTGGTAAGTCACCGATAATTCTATGTTGGTAAGCTACGCAAATATAGCTACATCGAAACACAATAAGTCTTAAGTTTGGCTTTGGCCGATTACAGGAAGTTATGTGTGATTCGAAGTCAAGTATAGAATGACGGTATTTGATTGGTAGTTGATATGATGTGGAAGAGAGTGGGGGAAAGTAAGGTTAAGATACAGTAGAAGAGCAGGAGGTCGTGTCAGCTGGGTAAATGTCAGCATGATGAAGGTTATGAACTTTCCTTCGCTAGTAGTACAACATGCTGCTAGACATATTACTCTAACATACAAACATGTTGTGCATACAACATAACTTATTCCACTGCAATTACTCTTTCACATCTCTATTCAAGTTCGCCACTGAATGACGCCCGTTAAGCTTCATTTACACGATCCGATCCGATATGATTTAAGAAGACAACACGTTAATTTAAATGAAAAGTCAATTTTACCTTTATATCCGATCTTATGGGAACAAAATTCTTTATGGCACCTTTCATTGTCTGGAGCCAGCGAGTGAATTCGAAAGAATCGACCGTCATGAAATCGACTGACTTCGATAACTTGAGTAAAAGTTTACTGATTTAGTTGAAATTTGGTACACATGTTCATTTTACCAATGCGCAGAATTTTATACCAGTTCGTTGGACAACGTTATCCTCCGAAGCGTTCGCGCGTAATGCTCGCGTAAAGGTAAGCTTCAAATGTAAATTCAACTTTTAGGACGGGAAAAAATTCAGACTTCAACTATTCAATGACACAAACACCTTTTTCAACCCTAGAACGACTTATTGGGGTCCCACAGACCCCGTACAAACTATAATTAAGTTTTTTTTTTGTTATATTTGTATTTCTGTATTCCTAGACTCCCTTCTAATTTACCTTTGAACCTTTCTGTGTAAATACTGATAACAATATCAATGTTATTAGTTTCAGTTTTCTTTCAGTATTCATTAGAATTAGTGTTGGGGTCCCATATATGTCCTATGTGGCATTTACGTAAATGTTTTATATACAACTGTTAACTGACATATTTTTATTGTATTAAAAAAGTAATTTTATATTTTTTTTGGGCTGTTAAAATGTTTAAGACTGTCAAAAGTTCCAAAATAAAACGTTTATTACTATTAGTAGACGTATATAACTTCATTTAAGTTGAAGGGTTATTGGATCACAGTAAGGATTTAAGGCCAAAAATGCTTAACTTTGACAGAGTATGTAAGAAAATCTATAATTTGTATTATCATTTTTGTTCCTGTTTTCTGTAAAACAACTCTTAATTATATATAAATAAAAAATATTAACCCTATCTAACGAACAAAAAATTTTATACATTTTTTTTAAAAAGTAAAAATGTTTCTAAAGCAAGTTTGATGAAAATATACATGTATACTATTTGAATTTAAAATCCTTATTTGTTTTGATCAAAATTAAATGGTATTTTTAGTATGAAAAATTATATTTACAAAAATATATAAATATATGCAAAATAAAATGTTTAATTAATGAATTTAACCCATTAATTAATTGGGGTCTCACTGACCCTTGTGTGGAGTTAACGTAAAAAAAAATATGTGGGTTGTTCTAGGGTTAAATAATTATTTTTTATTAAACCAACCCTGAAACCGCTATATAAAGTGTTAAAGATCGCTAAAATCATTAAACGGACCTACTCGTTTAAAATCTTCCGTGTAACGTAACGATTGTAATAAAACTTCATACATTTGTCTAAAGTACAATTAAACAGGCTTGTAAAATTTCAACCTCATACAAGCAGAAGTTTTTGTTTAGTGAAGTGTTATATTTTATAATATTTGAAATGGAGTTGGCGTGAGAGTTAAGGAACATTCCTGTTCCTTAACTCTACTACGACCATCCTCTTTAACTACCAAATTATTATGATTAATTTTTTCTCAATTTTAAATACATATTTATTGTAAGACTCTCGCTTCAATGATAAAAAAAATGCTTTTCTTTTAATTTTGTCTTAACTCCGCTAAGTACAAATAGTTAGTTAGTTTTAATTTTGTTTCTTTTCTAACTCCGACATGTATAAGTAGTTAGCATCGTATACTTAGCAGTGTGCTTTTATAATTTATATTTAATGAAAAGCGTAAGGAACTTCATTCCTAACGGGTGTCTCATGACACCACACGTATATTTTCTCTGTCCAAGGCAATCATCCGATTTTAAAGACGTTGGATAGTAAACACACCCAACATTATAATAGGTATTAAATAGGTTTGTATAAAATATAAACCTATTATAGTTAGACGATTACACGGTCCTACCAAATTGTTGATACAGGTTTGACCTCCTTTAATCTTTCATTCTTATCATCACCTCCCCCCCCCCCTGATGAGGGGGGTGGATTATTGGGTGGTAAGAAAGGGTGACCTCTCCACTACAATTGTCTTTACTGTAAACGCTGCTACGGTTTTCCGATGCGTTATGATATCGGATTTGATGTAATAAATAGATATTGATCGAGACCTTGGTCTATAATGTTAACTTGTTTCGTTGTTATTTAGAAAAGAAGCTACTTGTTGTGATTAATCGCTTCCAAGCTTACTGAAATTAACAGAAGCTAAGTGATCGTTCTGAAGATCGAAAAATCTATTATGTCTCCGACTTTAAAAATGAAGAAACCCGTTTTAGACATCTAAGCAAATTATTATGCCGTCTACCACAATGACATGTGGACTGTCTACAATTTTTGTGAACCAACATATTTATCTTAAAAACTACTCGTTTCGACTGAGTTATCAAATGAAAGCTGCTGATGAGTAGTTTACAGATATTATATACATTTTTAAATTTTAGATTCTTTACCTACTAGTTTTATGAGTTAAAATAAACCCAAACAAAATTTATCCCCCCCCCCCCTAACCATGTCGGCTAGTCCTAAAATTTTGAAATAATTCATGCAAGTAGTATTTGCGATGAAAATTTTCCTAGTCGTTATTACCGATAAATAATATTGTGACCCCCCGGGGAATCGAACCAGGACCCCTTTCGCCACTAGGTTCTTGTTTTTAGTTTGTTTTTAAGGGCCTTCCATCTATTTTTTTATTATTTTTTAATCATAATATATCAGTCCTATATAAAACTTGCTCGCATGCATCGTAGTGGTGCTAAATTTAAATTCCATATAATGTCATTTTAATAATTTTTTTTCCATTTATGCTATTTATTGCGTTTTGAAGAAGTTGGACAATATTATTAAGAGTAATTAAGTAACCTTGATTTTTCCCCTGAAAAATGAACGTACTCGTATTTAATTCTTATAGGACTACATTTTAGAATTTTTTAAGCAACATTGTCGAAACCGTTTTCAAGAAATATTTACTAACCATTTTTTAGGGGACAGCACCCCTAACTTAAGAGGTGTATTTTTTAGCAATGTATTTCACGATTTTGCCTTCAGGTAATATTTTTCCGAATATTGTCATATTTCATTGGAATCGGCTCAGTATTTAGGCTCCACACAGAGATACACAGCATTATTTTTGGACTCATGTGGGGGCACAAAAAGATTTTGATGAATTTACACGTTTAGCAAATTAATCAAAATGTTTTTCTTGATTTTTTGCGACATCACAATTCTTTTCCTGTATATTCACTACACACTGCGTATATAATGAAGTAAAAAGGAAGCTGGTAGTAATGAAAGGAGAAGTACAATTAAGTATAAAATACTGGATTTTAACCAAAAATAAAAAAATTGTGCATTATGGTTATTTTAAAAATTAACTTAATATTTAACTCATTTTGCTTTATAAACTTTGAGGTAATTCACAAAGTCTTGGTAAACTCTACCGATTTTAAATTTATTCCAAACATTTAATTACGTAAATCAATTTTGAGCGATTCATTTTATTGGTTTTTGTTAGAAACGAAAATGCTAGTTTTACATTAGATCTACCTGTTAAAACAACCTGCGAGATACCGAAAACAAGCTGAAACTTTCAACATTTCATGCTCGAATCATCAAGTTTAAAATGAATTAGGATCAAAACCCCCGCGCTGAAAATGTTGCACATCATTAATTATCAGAGCAACATTTATTTTTTCATAAAAGAGTCGGACGCAACACCTGTAATAATTAAGTAAAGACAATGATGTGCCGACCCGTACCTGAGAGGTACACGTCCCGGAGGTACACCTTCAGGGAAACACCTAATGGTGAAGTTCGGCGCTTTGTTCCTCCTTCACACCACGTGACTAATGATGTGCCCAAATCATCTTAAAGTACTTCAGAAAACATCATTACCAATACTTTTAACCGCTATCATTTCAGATTATTTTTTTTAGAAAAATCTATCAAATTTTTTAAACATATCTGAATCTTTTTTTTTAAATTTCTGACTGTTTTCTTTTATCAATGTACTAAATCGGTGTGGCACATAGCTTCCTCGCATCCTATTAAGTAATTTATTAATTTTATGCTTTTATAAACCATTATTGTCTAATTCATTTAATTTTCCCCCCTTTTTTTAAATCTGCCATGATTGTTTCTTTGTTTTTACACAAATTAAAGTATGAATTTAGCAATATTTAATGTGTGTCGGTGGTTGGACTTAATATGGAGTTATTTACGGGGCTATTTTCGACAAACCATCCAAATTCCTTAAGAATGAGATGAGCACTATTAAGATTATAGTTGTAGATAAATGTATGTTTGTGTGCATGTGCAAGAAAAACAAGATGGAGGCTGAAGGTTGAAACTTATATAATGGGCTAATTATGACCTACCATCTAAATTCATTAAAATCAAACAAGGACAAAGATATTCTGACCAAATATCTCTGAAACGGATTTCTCTCGTGGAATATATTAATTCGGGGAGTGGAAAATGTTGGTTCTTCTGAACTGATCACATAGCTTCCGCTACCCTCGTTAAGCTAGCAAGCAAAACGAAAAATTATATTTTAATATTAATTAGATATATCCCCATTAGATATGTATACTTTTTATGTAACTGAAATATAATGCATTAATTACTTGACTTGTTTCACGATGGTACATTCTTTGTCTTCGACGGATAGGTTGGTGCCAGATGGATGAAGAAATTGTGGAAGGCCAAGAAAACGACGACGGGAAGCATAGGAGAAGTGGAATGAAAAGTCATTCCACTTGACCCTTGGTAATTTCACTGTCATATCAGGTCCCTTGCTTTTTGACGTCATTCCATTTGTCTTCATCGAGTGTCGCTTGCGGACTCCCCCCCCCCCCCCCTTTTCAAATCCTCCACATCATCATAACGTCGCTTTCTTGGTCTTCCACGACCTTTCAACCTGTTACCTGCCAGGGCATTTCTACAGGGGCATTCATTGAATCGTCCTCATCTAAATTTTTAAAGAAAAACTTCTTTAGTAGCGGTAGAGTGAATTGTCTTGGTTGAAACGATATTGCATGTAACCAAATTTGAGATCGAGACTCGTCTAAGTGAAAGATTTTTTATATCAATCAAGCTGCCAACTTAACTCAAGTAAATCAACTGCCGACTTAAGTTGATTTACCTGTAAAAATCTTTCATTTTGACGAGTCTTGATCCACCGACCTCTGATTCAGCAGGCATAAGTGCTAACCATTGCATCACGGTGGTAGGTGATTTTTCAATACACAGTATTTTTTTCAATATACATACGTATATTATAAGCGTAATATTATATACATTATAATAATATAATTTTTATAAATGTTGTTTTAATTTTTTTTTCTTTATTATTCGCTAAAATATTTTGAAAAAAAAAAAAATTCAATTAAATTCCTCATAACCATTTCTTAATGTTGAAATAATAAAATGGTCAAAAAATGCAAAAAGAGCAATGCATAAAATCAAGTTTAATTTCCAATGCCTGAGAGTTTGACACATTTTTTTTTTTGGCTTTAATTTCATGCTCTAAATTAATTATCTAAATTTGACATTTAATTTAATTTTAAAATTACCCCGCAATTGCTCTCATATGATTTTGATCTTTCTCTCTCATTCAGAATATGTATTATAGATAAATAATATATACCTACATACCTACATACATACATACATACATACATATATATATATATATATATATATATATATATATATATATATATATATATATATGTATTATTATATTATTGTTGTTCTGTAGGGAAACCTTGTTAAGGATTTTTCCAGGATGGTTGGGGGGGGGGGACTCTTGCTTTGATAAGGCTTTGCCTTGAATATAAAAAAAGGAGAGCAAGACGAGCTGGCAAATCCAACAAGCATTTCCCTGCGTTTTCCTTTTTGGACAAAATAAAGGGGGGGGGGGGAGGTTTTCTTAGAGAGAAAGGACCGAGACGTCCCGGCAAAGAGAGGGGTTGCGTCGCTCCACTAATAGCTTGAGAGCTTCAAGCACGCTATGTCCTAGAGAACAAGTCCAAAGCACCTTTGTACTTCGCCTGCTTTAAAAAAATCCACTGACACTATATATGTTTCTAACCTTCATCCAAAACCCACTTTGCGTCCTTTATCCCTTTATTTTTTTCTACTTTTATATAAAAAAAATGAAGTTTTCTTCTTTTTTTTATAATATTTGCCACTCGTACAACGCGGCAAGAAACATACAAATAAAAGGGTTTTCTCAGTTAGTACCTAATTACAAGTCTCGCCACGTTCTGGAGGTTTCCCTCACGGCTCCAACCTACTTCATGTCGTCACATCACATGTATATATTTCCTTCCGCGTCCATGAATTAAATAAATAACCAAAAAAAAAATGTCCCTTTTACATTTTTTTATTACTTAAATTAATTAAAAAATTACGCGAGAAATATGTTCACGGTTCGACAATTACACATTAACTAAAAGAGAAATTCCCCAACCACCACTTTTTTTTAATATATATAAATATATATATATATATATATATATATATATATATATATATATATATATATATATATATAAAATATATATAAGTATATATTTTGTATAATGTGTATGTATAAAGAAGTGCATTCTAAGCCCATACAATCAACACCTAAGCTAATTACTATTCATGAAAAATACATAAAGTTTTGGGTTGTGTATGAACTTAATTATAAAAACCGAACAAAAACTGTGTAAAGTCTTATATTGGCATTAAGTAGATTACTTTCTGTGCTTCCAGAAAAACTCGCTTTTTTATTCTCAAAACTCTTAAAAAATGTTTTAAAATAAAAAAAAAACTTGATAAACGCCCGGTAATTATGTCATAAAGAGCAGAAAAACATTAACTCCGAAATATTACTAATTACTGAGGGTTTTTTTTTCTCCACTTTTTTTGTATTCAAATTAGAAATACAAGCAGGTTGTGTTTGACGTAAATAAGAAAAGAATTTTAGTTTGCTGTTGTGACAGAATTTAGAG